>JARHVA010000361.1:0-1385000 GCA_037957365.1 Torreya grandis | reverse complement strand
GTGGCAGTCAGCTCCTTGACTGTGTATTGTTTTTGGCAACCATTCGAGGTGACCATTCGGTGGCAGTTAGGTGGTAGTCAGCTCCTCGATTGTGTATTGTTTTCATTATGTTTTGTCCTCAGTGGTAGTTAGGTGGCAGTCAGCACCTCGACTGTTGTATTGTTTTCATTCTATTTTGGTCCTTGAGCGATCATATCCTCGAGCATTGTATTGTTTTAATGCTGTGAGCGATTATATCCTTGAGCATTGTACTATTTTAATGCTGCAAGCGATTATATCCTTGAGCGTTGTTTTGTTCAGTGGTCACCATTAATTCCTTGAGCTACGAGGTGGCCTTTTAAAAAAAAATGTATAAATGTATTGTAACCCGAAAGGGGAAGATAGACATCTCTTCGTAGAGATAAGCGCATGTGTTGTATTGCAGTTGTGAAGTAATATGACGTCTCTTCTCAGAGAATCCATTGTTATTTCTGTGCTATTGAAATATTTGCCAATCAAAACTTCTCAGTTTTGGATCAGTGGTATTAGAGCAGTTTGTCTTGAGAAGTGTATGTTCCCGAGGACGAGGTCAGGGTACAGGAGACTTGGGTGGGAAGCGACAGATCTTCTAGACGCTCCCCTGGTGCACCCCAAATGACCTCAAATGGTGATCGACACTGAGACAGCTGATCCTTTTAAGGAAATGGTGAATGAAGCACTCCAGCGGCAACAAGTACAGATGCTCCAACAATTTGCTCAAATTCTTCAAACACTTTTGATGGGAAATTTTGGCTCTGCGGCTACATAGCCAGGCTCCTCATCGAGGGAGCTTCCTTTTAGTGCCCCAACACCCTTCAAGGTTTAGGTAAATTTTGATATTCCCACATTTGAAGGCAAAATTAATGCTAATGAGGTGGAAAAATGGTTAGACCAACTGTCATCCTACTTCTCGGTAAATAAGTTCATCGATGGAGAAAAGATCACTTTTGCTCTTCTGAAATCATCATTGCCTGTGAAAAACTGGTGGGAGGTGTACAAAAAGAGGTTCAATTCGGATATCATTGGCCTTAGGGTGGAACCCACTTGGGATGATTTTACAGAAGTAGTAAAAGAAGAATACTATCCCCTCGGCGCGTATGATGATCTATATATACAGTGGCAACAACTCTGCCAAGGCAAGGACCAATCTATGCAAGATTACACAGACACTTTTCATTCTTTGTCTGCAAGACTGGGCATTGAAGACAGTGAGAAACATAAAACTCTCAAATATCAGGGTGGACTACAGTGGTACATCTGGGGGAAAATGGAACTCTTCAATTTGGAAACTCTCGGAGAAGCATATAAATTTGTAGTGAAGATTGAACAGAAGCATGGCAGGAAGAATATGAAGAATCAACCTTCAAAAGGGAAAAGCGACAAGGAAGGTCAAACACAAGGCCAAAACTGGAAGCATAAGGAGTTTCAGGATAAGAAATCCCAAAAGGGGAAGGCTGGAAAATGGTGTGATTACCACAAAACTGGTACTCATTCTAAAGAAGAATGTCGAGCCATCAAGTCGCTACTCTTTGAGTCGCAATACTCGACATCTACTACTCTGCCTCATACACAACCTATAGTCAAAGAGGATGAAGAAGAAATTTTGGATGCTGAGCTCGACACCATCGTCACTTCTTCACAAACCCGTGAGGAAAGACCAGATGACAAAGAAAGATTGTTTCACTCCAAATTATGGGTAAAAGGTAAGCCTCTGCATTTCATTCTTGATAGCGAAAGTCAAAATAATTTAATCTCGACTAGAGTTGTGAAAAGTCTAGGTCTATCCATGAAGCCTCATCCAAAGCCATATAGTATTGGGTGGTTAAGCCCAAGGAGAGACCTTCGCGTCACCCATCAGTGTCTTCTTTCATATGTTATAAAACCATTCCAGGATGAAGTCTTGTGTGATGTGGTCAATCTAGATGTTTTTGATGTCCTCTTTGGTCAACCGTTCATGTACGAGCGGCATGGCATCTATGAATCTCGAATCCAAAGGATCACCCTCACTCTTGGAACACGGTGCTATAGGGTACCAGAGGTACCACCTCCCACATCTATTTCCCTGATAAGAGCTAAGCAATTCAAGAGATTGGTGGAGAAGACAAAGCAATTTGTTCTCATGATGATCAAACCACAGAGATCCAAGGAGGCCGATGTTGTGGTTCTAACTACACAATCAACACAACAACAAAAGCAGATAGGACGAATCACAGGCAAATATGATGACTTATTCAAGTCACCCATAGGAGTTCCACTACATTGCCAGGTAAAACATTCTATCGATTTAATCCCAGGATCACCTTTGCCTAACAGTCCTGTGTATTGCAGATCAGTGTTGGAGAATGATGAGATAAAAAGGCAGATTCAAGAATTGATCGAAAGGGGTCACATCATGCCAAGCTCTTCACCTTGTGGTAGCCCAATTGTCTTGGCACCAAAGAAAGATGGAACATGGAGGATTTGCATTGACTACCAAGCCCTAAATAAAATCTCTGTGAGGAATCGCTACCCTCTCCCCATAATCAACGACCTACTGGATCAGCTCTGTGGTGCAAAGTTCTTCACCAAAATCGATATCAATTTTGGTTATCACCAAATTCCCATCGATCCCACTGATGCCTAGAAAACCGCATTCAAATCTAAGGAGGGGCTCTTTGAATGGTTGGTTATGCCTTTTGGCCTAACTAACGCACCTGCAACCTTCATGAGGATGATGGATGACATCCTACGACCCTTCACCAACTCATTCATGGTGGTCTACTTAGATGACATTCTCATCTATAGCAAAACATGGGAAGAACATTTACAACATGTCTGTAAGGTGCTTCAAACTCTTCGAGAGCACAAGTTGTACGCAAATCTTGACAAATGCACATTTAGAATGACAACAATTCAGTACCTCAGGTACGTTGTGAATGAGGAAGGGGTCCACGTCAATCCAAAAAAGATTCGGGTTATTTGAGAATGGCCCACACCAAGGACCCTCATAGAGCTTTGCAACTTTTTGGAACTTGCAAATTTCTACCGCAGGTTTGTTCTTGGATTTTCACATGTTACTTGGTCACTAACCCAAGTGACCAAATGAGGAGCTAAAGCTACATTTTAGTGGTGTGAAATACAGCAAAGGGCATTTGAGAATTTGAAGAACAGGCTCTACTCAGCCCCTGTTCTTGCCTTGCCATATTTGCATCAACCATTTGAGTTGATGATAGATGCATCTGAATATGCCATGGGAGTTGTCATCATGTAACATGGCCATCTTGTTGCATACCACAGTGAGACCTTCACTGATACAGTCAGGAAATATCCAACATATGATAAGGAGCTCTACGTCATTGTACAAGCCTACAAACACTAGAAACACTACATTATGGGGAAAGAGACGGTCATCCATACTGACCACAGACCATTGGAATTCATCCAGATGCAAAGCAAACTACGAAATGAGAGGCACCAAAAGTGGGCCACGTGTCTTCAGCAATTCCACCTGATAATCAAACACAAAAAGGGGAGCTCAAATATAGCTATAGATTGCCTAAGCTGCCCACCAATTACCACACTCACAACAGTACTTGACCTGTGCAGACATGAGACTGCCACTTGGGGTGCTCTGTATGAAGCAGATCCTATCTTCACTGACACCTATCAAGCGCTCCAAAAAGGTGAACATGTTTTTGACTTATATTTGCAAAATAATGTCCTCTGCCATATGGGGCACATCTGTGTTCCTGTTGTAGATTAGCAAAAGATGATATGGGAAGCACACTTCAGTAGGACAGCTGGCCACTTTGGTATCAAAAAAACATTGGCAGTTCTTCAAAAACACTTCTACTGGCCCCATATGCGCAAAGATGTGGAAAAATATCTCAAATCTTGCACCCCATGTGCAATCGCCAAGCCAACCAATAAGAAGCAAGGATTGTACACGCCATTGCCAGCACCAACCAGGCCGTGGGAATCTGTCTCAATGGATTTCCTCTCAGGTTTACCCACTTTCAAACATGGCAAGGACTATATTTTTGTGGTAGTTGATCACTTTTCAAAAATGGCTATTATGCTTGCTTGTAAGAAAAATATGTCTTCTGAGGAAACTGCTCAACTATATTTTAGCCATGTATGGCTCCATTTTGGTCTCCCCAAGTCCATTGTCTCAGATCGAGATAGCCGGTTCCTAAGCATCTTTTGGTCCACTCTATGGAAAATGATGGATACTAAGCTGATGAAGTCCACAGCCTTCCATCCACAGACTGATGGTTAGACTGAGGTGGTAAATCGCTTGATTGTTCACATGATTCGGATGTACCACTCCAAACATCCACGCACATGGGATGAGGGACTTCCGTTCATCCAACACAGATACAATCAGGCACTGCACAGCTCGACCAAGCACAGTCCCTTCCACATATGTTTTGGGTTCCAACCCATGGCACCAATTGATGTAGTTGTTCCACTCTCCACCATAGAATACACAGCTCATGGAAGCTCCGAGGCAGCAAAAGCAACCAAGTTTATTGAACACATACAGCACATCCAAGAACAAGTCCATGACATCCTGGAGAAGATGAATCAGAAGTATAAGCTACGCCATGACAAACATAGGATTGCACACCATTTTGCTATGGGTGACAAGGTTTGGTTACGGCTTTAGAAGGAATGGCTTACAGGCCCACACAGAAAGATTCGGCCTCTGCGATATGGTCCATACACCATTACCAGAAAAGTTGCAGATAGTGATTTTGAGTTGAACCTACCCGCCTACCTTGGTCTACATCCAATATTCAATGTGGAGCTCCTCAAACCATATCACCCACCTCTATTGGACACTTTAGTTGTGGCAGAACAACTAGACATTAATGAGCTTGATCCACAGAGTCTTGCTCCAGTAGAAGAGGATTAGATTGTGGATACTTGGATGAAGACAACAAGAAGACGCTCTATTCTACTGTATCGAGTGGTTAGGAAAGGCCAGCTTAGCCACCAAGGTGAGTGGCTCATAGTGAATCACATCAAGACACAGCTACCCCACCTAACAGGGAATCTTGACGCAATAGCGACCATTGCTTTTCAAGGAGGGAGGAATGATCTAGGAAACCATTCAAGGTGACAATTCGGTGGCAGTTAGGTGGCAGTCAGCTCCTCGACTATGTATTGTTTTTGGCAACCATTCGAGGTGACCATTCGGTGGCAGTTAGGTGGCAGTCAGCTCCTCGATTGTGTATTGTTTTCATTACGTTTTGTCCTCGGTGGTAGTTAGGTGGCAGTCAGCGCCTCGACTGTTGTATTATTTTCATTCTATTTTGGTCCTCGAGTGATCATATCCTCGAAAATTGTATTGTTTTAATGCTGTGAGTGATTATATCCTCGAGCATTGTACTGTTTTAATGCTGCCATCAATTTTATCCTTGAGCGTTGTTTTGTTCAGTGGTCACCATTAATTCCTCGAGCCACGAGGTGGCATTTTAAAAAAAATGTATAAATGTATTGTAACTCGAAAGGGGAAGATAGACATCTCTTCGTAGTGATAAGCGCATGTGTTGTATTGCAGTTGTGAAGTAATACGACGTCTCTTCTTAGAGAATCCATTGTTATTTCTGTGTTATTGAAATATTTGCCAACCAGAATTTTTGAGTTTTGGATCAAGGTGACAACCTGAAAATTTCCCCTCAATTCACCCAAGTTTGGCATGTTTTTAGAGTGAAAAATCTATTTTGGATAAGGAAAGAAAGGAATTCAACGTTATTCTCCAATGTTTTTATCAGCGTTCACTTTTCTACATATAATAAAGCTATGGTTATTTCTAATGTAATTATGCAGATTCAAATGCAAACTAACAAAGTGGTTATGGATCTGGATTACCTACAGTGGTTACTTGGTCACTGGGTTGATGCCCCTTGCACTTTTACTCGCATACCACCCTCCCCATCGTGAAACTTATCTCTTAGAGGAGATAATGGCCCTCCATAGGGTGGTCTTCATCGTAGTCGATCTCCTCGACATTCTCACAACCATGCTACATATTCTCTATCATGGTGATGCTCTCCTCCCCCAGCCTAGTAGGGAGATTGGGGCTCTCCACCTCCTCATCCTCTGCAAGCTAAGGTTTGGGGCTCTTCGCCTCCTGTAGACCAGTGCAAATGGAGCCATTTGCCTAAGTGATAGTAAAGTGGTAGGAAACCATTGCCAGATAATGGCTTCTCCAAGCTCGCTTTGGCTATCTCTCCTTGTCATACTGTGCAAGATACTAAGGTACAAGAAAATGGTAACCAACAAACCTTTGATTTTGGATGGAACCTTGTTATTGAAGGGAAAGATCTTCTAAACTCTTGATGGGATTGATCTGGGAAACAATTCAGGCGACGGTTCTACCTCAATTGATGACAGAACTTTTGGGAGCCATAACTTTTGCATTATAGCTCCGATTGACTTCCCGTTTGAACTGTTGAAAAGCTAAGAATGAGGAAAATGTGGTGAGATGACACGAGCTTTGTTCGATGGGTTTTGACCCTCAAAAATGCAACAAAAGTGCCCCAAATTTCAATTTTAGTAGTGTAGTCTAAAAATAGTAAATTTTTAAAAATAGTAATTCCTTGAATTTTGTATTGTTATGAATTGTGGAAGTCGAACCACTTCATCTTCTTCAAGATTGGTGACCTTCCACATCTTCCTCCTGCCTTCAAAATGTGTATAAATGAAGATGCAATCCAAAAAAAAAATCAGACATCTCTTCCTAAAGATAAGCATATGTTTGTATTTGCAATTTTGAGATATAAAACATCTCTTCTTAGAGAAATCATTGTTACTGTGTTATTTTCATGTTCTTGAAATACCTTTCAATCAAAACTTTTGAGTTTTAGATTAGTACAAACCGCTCTAATACCACTGATCCAAAACTCAAAAGTTTTGATTGAAATATATTTCAAGAACACAAAAATAACACATCAACAATGATTTCTCTGAGAAGAGATGTTTTATTACTCAAGATTGCAAATACAAACATATGCTTATCTCTGCGAAGAGATGTCTGATTTCTTTTTTGGGTTACATTTTTATTTATACATATTTTGAAGATACAAGGAGGATGTGGAAGGTCACCAATATCGAGGGAGATAAAGTGGTTTGACTTACATGATTCACAATAATACAGAATTCAAAGAATTACTATTTGTAGACTGTATTACTAAAATTAAAATTTGGGCCACTTTCGTTAGATTTTTGAGGGTCAAAACCTACCAAGTGAAGCTCGGTGTCATTTCACTGCGTTCTCCTTGTTCTTAGCTTTTCAACGGTTCAAATAAGAAGTTAATTGGAGCTATGGTGCAAAAGTTATGACTCCCAAAAATTCTGTCATCAATTGGGATAGAACCGTCGCTCGAATTGTCACCTGAATTGTTGCCCAAATAAAAAATGATCTCCTTGATTACAATATTAAATTAAAATATAATGTAAGTATGAAAAATGAGGGTTTTTGAAATTTTAAAAAAGGTTTCTTTGGACTAGCAAACTTACAAACACTCTCCACCTAAAAATGGGTGGGAAGTGAGTCAAATCTCATACCGGGTGGTAAAATCAGTAAAAATAAAAACCCAATCTATAAAGAAGAAAGAATAGAAATCACCAATATTAGGATTAGTAATTACTTTTCTTCTTGTTCGTCAGTGATTATCTCCTCAAGAATTTGCTCAAAATTCGTTGATTGTTCATGCTTCATTGTTTTTACTGTGACTATCTCTTCAAGAATTTGGTCGGAATTCATGGATCGTTCATGCTTTATTTCTTCTACTGTGACTATTTCCTTAAGAATTTGCTCAGAATTTATTGATTGTTCATGCTTGAGTGCATCTACTGTGACTGTCTCCTCAAAGATTTGGTCGGAATTAGTTGATTGTTCATTCTTCATTGCTTCTGCTGTGACTATCTCTTCATGAATTGGTTCAGAATATGTTGATTGTTTATGCTTCATTGCTTCTGACATGTAATTCCCATCACTTGTTTGCATGTTAATCGATTCCTCGTTAGAGATTGCAGATGAAGGGGTATTTGGTATCTTTGCAACCTTTCCCATTTCTCTTCCTTTGCCCCAAAGCACAGAATACAGACCTATAACAATCAAAATTGCACCAATAACACTACATTCAAGAAAAATTAAACATAGGTCAGATTTAGAGATATAAAATTAAAGAAAAATCTTCATAAAAATATGATAAATATAATTCTGTAATAGTGGCAGCTTAACAGATAAAAACTCAAAAAGTAGCGATGCCCATATCTATATAATTCTGTAATTTCAATATAGGCCTATTTTCTTTCCAATAGTAATCCATGTATTTAAAGGTATTTGAACTATTCTTTTTTTTTTCGATATTATGAAATTACTAAAGAAAAGAAGGAAAGCTAAATTTATCTCGCAACTAATCAATCATTATACTAATTAAAAAGTCACTTCAAATATAAAAATCAAAATTAATAATTTATATAAAAAATAATTATACTAATAAACTGCTGATGAAAATTTCACACAGGATCCTGAATTTTAGCTTTGGCCTTGTCTCCCTGTAACAAACAATAAATAAAAATTCAATCAAAAGTTTTTTTTTTTTTTTTTGGTTTTGTTTTTTTTTTTTAACATGTTAACACAACATCAAAAACAATTTAAAAGGCTTTTATAATTAAGTGTTTTTTATAAATTATTATAGGTTAAAAAACAATTGAAATTTTATAAGAAATATATATATATATAAGCTATTCTATATTTTTATTAAAATTTAAAATCCCGTAAATAAATATTGTGCAAAGTGATATATAAATTTTAAAAGCCCTGAAATTTTTAAGGAAAATTTTAGTCCCTTCTACTTATAAACAGGGTTTTTGTTTAAATTTTACTAAATCCCAAGGTAAGATATTATTTTTTTTAATTGAATTTTTTAAGTAATAAGATTTTTTTTCTTAAGTGACATTCAAATAGACGTCAAATTTAACGTTGAAAAAATATGTAATGGGTAAATAGACGTCAAATTTAAAGTTAAATATAAAAGTGAACCATTGAATAATAAAACTAGTACATATAGCTCGTTGATTTAGATGTATGCTTACTCCTCATTATAATATACAATATGTTTATTTCTAAAATATGCGATGAGATGTCAACATTCTATAAAATTTACTCATTCCATGTGAATGTTACCTATTGAGACATATACACACAAAAAACAAAAACTAGTACATATATCGAGAGATATCAATCTTAAGGTTTTTATCTTAGATTTTTCACATATTCCATTGATTAATAACTTTATTACCTTCTTCTCTAATTTCCTATTGACTGGTGACAATTGGCATCTATCTAACTACACCAATATATTAGGCTCAAAAAATTCTTTCTAGAAAAAAATGGAGCCCCAAACTTCATCATATGACCTATATATTATGACTTTTTTATTGAATTCTCCAAACACACAAAAAAAAAAAAAAAAAACTTCTCGGTAATGTTAAGTTCAAGGTTAAAATTTACATGTGATAGTCAAATATCTATCAAATTTAAGGTCGAATATAAAATTGAATCACTCATATTACACACCTCCTCACCACTGCCATTGTAAAACCTCCTCGCCACTACCATTGTAAAACAGGGCCATTGACGTAAAAAGATTCATTTATTCTTTAGTAAAACCCCTAATATGGATAATATTATGGGTGTCTTTATTTGCACAGTACCCAAACATCTATCATCTAGCAAAGTGGCCATTGATGGTAGGGATGTGATTGGGAAGGGAAAGATGATCAAGAAGGTTGGGTTGAACCATGAGCACTAACAATTTATAGCCTCATAAAAGAAAGTGGTAACATAAATACCACTGAAAACAATGTAGTTAATTACCAAGACAAAATTAGTTATTTAGAAAAGGAGGTTGATCTCCATAAGCGTATTTTGAAATTGGTTATAAAAAAAAATGAGAATCTCAAAACTATAATAAAATAATTGTATTTTCAATTCAATCGAGAAGAATATCATGAGGATATGCCATTGACAAAATTAGCTATTTAGAAAAGGAGGTTGATCTCCATAAGGGCATTCTGAAATTGGTTATGAAAAAAATAAGAATCTAAAAACTAGAATATAATAACTGTATTTTTAGGTTAATGGAAAAGAATACCATGAGAATATGCCATTGACAAAATTAGTTATTTAGAAATGGAGGTTGATCTTCATAAAGGCATATTTGAAATTGGTTATGAAAAAATGAGAATCTCAAAACTAGAATATAATAATTGTATTTCCAAGTCAATGGAGAAGCATACCATGAGGATATGTTTTTGAACAAGGAAACATGGGCTTAGACAAATACAATTGGGGATTTAAAAATTAAAGTTTCAGAGATGGAAGACAAAATAGTTTAAGTAAAAATTAAGAGAAAGAAGCTTCACGCTAACACTGACAAATGCATTTGAATCAGCAAGCCCACCACAAAAAATTATGTTGGTAGCATCACTATAATGTAGAAAAGTTTTAAGAAGAAAAAAGAAACTATATGGGAATCAGAGCTAATAAAAGAATCAAGATGTAAGAAAAAGGGAAGGTAGTTTAAACAAATGATATAGACACCGAAACAACCAAAGATTATATTAAATTCATGGTAGAAGAATGGGAAGCTTCCAAAGCATTAAATGATTTTATATTTTCAGAATATTATGGTTGGTTGTTACTTTTTTGTCTTTTAGTTGTTGTTTAGCTATATTTTGTAATTTTTTGTTGCTATTGTTAATAAGATTTTGGTTGGTCTTGTCTTGTTTTGGTCTTTGTTTGGTGATTTTTGTTGGGAGAATATTTTGTCACCAGCGTACTGATGAGCAAAATAGGTCTGATCATCCACAGCAAGGGAGATTGGTTGTCCAAAGTTGCAGGTTTACCACATCCAAAGGGGACAAATCTCTGCTCTCATCAAGGGGAGGTTCCCTATAAATATGCAGGAGCTATATACTATAAATATATGCAGAAAATAACACTCAGGGGTAGGATACACCATCCATCTCTCTTCTTTCAGAGATGATGTTCACAAACAAAGGAGAAGATCCTAGTGAAAACAGTAATGGCAATTCTCTTCTTTCATAAGTGTTCTTGCAAGGGACATCAGGAGTTCTTTCAGGTATGATAAGTGACTGGTAACATGGTGCAATAACCGACAAAATGAAGTGTAGCATAAAGTCTCCACTTCAGCTGCCCAAAGAGTGAGATACAAAGGATAATGGGGGCACAAAGTCATCCTAGAATCCTCAACACATAAATAAAAAATAAACACACACTGAAGACAACTATAACAACACAAAGTCTGAAAGTAACTAACTTCAGGACATCTTCCTTATCACTTCCACTAGTTTTGCTTGTTAGATTAAATAAATAAGAATGTGTCTAGAAGACAGACATAAGAACAATCTCCTAAAATGGCACAAGCTATAACAGCACAAAGTCTGCAAGTAACTTGCTTTCTCATTCAGATAAAATAATATGAACAACAATCTGAGCTCAAAGTCTCAGTATTTGCCTTTCAATTTGGGCAAAGTTTTGCTTCTGTGATCAAAAATATCTCCTTAAAACAATAAAAGAGATTACAATATCTAGTAGCCAAGAAAGACTTGGTGATTTGTTCCATAGAACGGGCCATGCTATGCATTTAATGCCTTGAATGCATTTCTAGGTTTGTCAAAGGACTGCATTGAAAACAGGGTGACTGTCTTAACTATGGCATATCATTTCATCCCATATGTCTTCTCCTGAGTCTGGATCATCTGGTTTGTCCCCTCTAACGTCTGTGCAACTATCCATTTTGTCTTTACTCCAAAGGAGACCAACAGGCCATGCCTTCAATGTTTGCAAGCTAAAAAATCTACTTTGCAGACTGTTCTAGATACCAGAATAACTTCTACGTAGATATTTTTCTCTTTGTCTCTTCTTGTTGAGATTTGAGCTCTCGAGCTATCTTTTCGATCAGTCACTTGGTTCTTCCTTTAAGTTTTGCACTTTATTTGAATTTCAATAGATATTCCCTTGCTTTAAATTTGACGTTTGTGGGGTTGTCAATGGTTGCTAGCCGCTTGAACCATGTTGAATCTTAAACCTTTGAACCCACTGAAAGTACATTGGTTCATTGGTTCATTGATTTATTCTATCTCTTTTGTTCCATCGCTTCTTGGTTCAATCACTTTCTCGCTCTTTGGTTGAACCATCTATTGAACCACCTGTTTGATGCTTCTTTCCTTGACTGAGGCCGCCTTTGAACCCATGAACCATTGAACTTTGAACTTTTTTGGTTCAAGGTTCAATCGATTCATTGGCTCATCCTTTGTCCGTCACTTCCTTGTTCTTTCTAAGCTCTTTGATCTTCATTGCACTGGTTGAACCTTTGAACCTGTGAACTCATTAAACCTTTTGGTTTAAGGTTCAATCGGTTCATTCTTTTATTTGGCTAAATCCTTTTGATCTTTTTGAACCAAACGTGTTGAACCATTTGGTCGTTGAACTTGTTGAACCTTTGATGAAATGCTTAACTCTTGCCGACGAAGTTGAACCTTGAACCCATTGAACCTGTTGAACCAAAATGGTTCAAGTTTCAACGATTCAATGGTTCAATGGTTCAATCCTTGCTTAGAAGTTTGCCGATGAACTCTTTTGGTTGAACCTTGTCGTTGAACCAACCTTGAAATCGCCTAAGTGTTGAGAGCTTGCTTCTTTCCTGCAGAGTCTATAGATTCAATTTCGTAGAACTGGGGGAGTCCGTAGAAATGAGTTCGTAGATTTGCTTCCTACAGAATCCATAGATTCCGTCTTGTGAAGTTCGTAGAAATGAGCCTGTGGAGTCCATAGTTTCAAGCATGCAGAGTCCGTAGATTTATGAAAACTTGAAAATGAATAACTTGAATGCTCAGAACAATTCTTGAAAAGAGGAGAGAGGATTTGGGTCTATTGAAACAAAATAGTTCATAGGTTGTTCCCAAAAAGAGTGATATTTTTGGGGGACAACAATTTTATTGTTATATCCATTATATTTTAATTGGTTAAGGGTTGGGGCCCTTTCAAAATCCCCCTTTTTACCCATAATAATTTTAAAAAAACCCTTTTATAAGACCAAATATTTAGTTTTTCTTTTCCAAGTGAAGATTGAGTCAACCAGAGTTATCATCCATAAAATATAAATATGATCAATATGAATTTTTTTAATTTATTTTAGACTAAATTGGTGTGTAGGACCCAATGTGTGTGTGTGTACACACACATAACATGCATACATACATGCATGTATGTATGTACACACACACACACACACATGCATGCATACATACATTAAAATCATCATTATAAATTTAAATTTTATAATTGTAATTATTGATTCTAATAATTGATTGAGTTTGGTCTCAAAAAAATTGATCTCTTCATGATAATAAAAAATAAGAAGTATTGACTTAATTTTTTTTGAAAAAATGGTGGTTATGAGACAAGAAACTACAGTATTGGTTGGTACTAACTGCCAAGATATAGTTCCACAACTTACTGAGGGCACCCAAAAATGATCACCATCGTCTATTTAGGGCCTAAGGTGGTAGTGGAAGAAACAAGGTTTGGGTTTGTGTAATGGAGGGAGGTGTCCCAGTTAAGGGTCAAGGTGGTGGTGCAATGAGTCATCACCATAGGCGAGGGTATTGTCTATTTTTGTTTCACATTGGCCCCTAAACCCTCTCTACCATCATAGATTTATGAAGGACTAGAATAAATACTAGTGGCAGGTGAGTGGACATTACAACAATGAGGTGACCTAAGGAGGAGGGGATGCAATAGGTCAGTGTTTCCTATGGCCACACTTCATTTTCCCTTGAAAGTTTGTACTTAGTTGTTGGAGCCACAATATGGTTGCCTCATTTTTGGTCACTTTGATGGTATTTCACCATCCATAAGGATCAATTTAGTGGTATACTTTGGAATTTTTCAGCAGGGAATACACAAGTCAAGTGTTTGAATAAATGTTACAACATGATTTGGTGGCTTGGAAGGTGAACAAATCTTGCAAAGTGTTTAACAAAATGATGGCATGCATTTGGAGGGGTGAAACTAATGCAGAATAGATGCTTGGTATAAAATATACATGCTTTAAAATTATGGTGCATCTTCTCTTTGGGAAAATAATATTTTTGTGGGTTCTTTCGATAGATCAAGTAGTAGATCTTAAGTAGAAGATTGAGTACACTTAAATGGTTATAGTGGAGCAACAATGTCTTCTATAAAAGAGAAAAATACTAGAGGACCAATCTACTCTATCATGATCAAAGATCAGCAAAGATTTCACCCTCTCTCAAGTGTCATGATTGTAGGGAGGAACTATAGGTCCTCGAAAGCCATCTACCTCTAAATTTGTGCCTTTTAAATAGGTAGTGAAAAAAGTAGTTACCACCCCAAGTGTTTTTAAGCCAATCTCTATACCCAACACCTATGTTTTGGAGCACTTAGAAGAAGTTTTGATTATGGAAATTGTAGTAAGTGTCCTACTTCCAATCAAAGCTAGAAGAAGGAGAAATTATCTGTAGATTTAATGGCAATTAGCCAACCACGATGGCTTTGTATGATTCGATGCACACTACCTGGAAGAATTAGTGTTAGATCTCTATATGCTATAAATGTTTTTTTATTGTTCATATCTTTAACGATATATGTTATTAGAGAGTTATCACAAAGGGCCCTTGGTTTTTGGGTTTTATGGGGCTCTTCATCACCCTTTAGTTTCTAGAATTTGACCCTCTCACTCTCTTAGTTACCAAAATACTAATTTGGGTTTGGATTCCCAATATGCCCATACATTTATGTTTTTATTTCAAAGAGATATGTAATTCCTCGGGAACATTCATCAAAGATAATTTTAAGAGAGCAACAATGGGTTTATGCACATATGTATAGAGATAGATCTTAGTAAAGGCTTGCTAGATAAAGTGATGCTCAGATGTGGGAAGTTCCATCACCTGCAAGTTTTGGATTATGAGAATATAAAATTTTGGTGATGCACTTGTTAAATTTTAGGACATCTTCATGCTACATGTCTCTAAGCAAGAGCATATCTTTTGAAGGAAAATGGGACAAAACCATCACCCAAACAATGGAATTTCCTAGAGAAACAGGGAGTGGATGTGGATGATGACCTAGTAGAGTAAATTTGGCATTCAATAGAACCCAAAATTCATACTAAGGGAGAACCATTTTCCAAGATTGGGGAACATGTGTCTGATATAGTGAGAGGATGAGAAAATCAAAATACCCCACTGGGAAAGGCTTCGAAAGGAATCATGTCAAGGGGATTAAAGAGAGCACATGAATCAAAAAACTCAGATTTAGACAAGGATTTGATGACTCCTATGAATTTGGATCCCCTGAGTTCAAACATACCTCTATCACAAAAGACTTTAAAGTTGTTTATAGTCATAGTGGAATGTGCTCAAGGTGTATGGCAAGAGGTTAAAAAGAAAAAAGGAAAAAAGGGTATGATTGAAGATTATTTGGGACCTAACTTATGGCTCTTAGATATTGGTTTTAGTTTTCTATATATTGAGTTTTTTGCCTTGGTGGCTTGTTTTTTTTGGGTATTTATTTATTTATTTTAGTTGTGCATGTTTCACAAAGTCCTTTATGTTATGGACATAGTTGGTTCTATTCTTATTTTATTATTAATTAAGGATGAAGGATCTATTAACCCTCAATTACCTAACCAACAAAATTATCATCTTAAAAACAAATTAAAATAATAAATAATTAAATCTAAATTGAGAAATAATCAAATGAATTTTGTTTTTTTTTACACATAATTGGTTGAAAGAAAAACTTGGATTGCTAAAGCATTGTCTATTTATTTAGAGAATGGATTCCTAAACATTTAACTTCAAAATCAAGTCACCACAATTTATTTAATTATTTTTATGAACTACATTATGATTATAAATATTAGTTTTAGACACTCAAATTTATTCATTTAGTGTGTGACAATGTTTAATCTTGACATCCTTACCCTACTTGGTCTATTCTCCATTATGTTAACTTTTAAATTTAATAAGAGCATTCACTATTCTAAAACATATCTTACAACCACTCATAACACCATTTAGATATTCTTATTTTGCTTATAGATTCCTATCAAACCAGTCACAATTGTCTTTGTCCTTTTAGGACAAGACCATGTTAGGTCAAATAGGGTCACACTATGGCCTTATCCCTTGCGCGCCAATGACAACTTTTTAAATTCAAGATGTTGTATTTTACCCCTCCCATTATTTTTATCAAGGTTGGCTAACATAAATATTCAAAAGATTCATCTATATAAGACATCAAAGCCTCCCCAAACACATCTAAAAATCACTTAGAAATTCTACTACAGATTAAGGAAAGGAACACTATTTATTCCAATTTTAATTCTGCTACATTCTAACAGTCTTAATCCAAGTCTAAATATATTTTATTACAGATCAAGGGTACTCATTCTCAAGTGTTTAAAGCAATCTATCTAGTTGCACATAAAAAAATTGGTACACATAGGAAATTAGTCAACCTTCACAGACAAGTGCACACACCCAGATTGGAAAAATAATCACACAGTCAAATAGGATGTGGCTGCATTATGGTCCTATCCTCCTAGTGCAACATTGTCCTAATATATTTTGAATTCTTTATTTTGATACCAACACGATGCACATGTCTTTTCATGCAGTTTCCAGTCACCGTCAACATAAAATTAGTTTTTACTATTTTGAGCTCACTTTCAATTCTGTAAATTCTATATTTTATATTCAAATCTATATATTTCTATAGATCTGAATAAATTTTTAATATTTTATTTGTTCTTAGTATTTCATTTCTAAATAAAAAAATATTAAATATTCTAGTAAACCCATATTTTTTAGAACACCACTTGTTAGCTTGATTTTTGTCTTAGGATTTCATACAAATTTTTATAAATTCCTGACAATGAAATAAAATATCCTCTACATTGGATAAAAATTGGAAACTATGAGTCAATCTTCTTCGTCCTTCGATTAATCCAACACCATATAAATTGACTTGACAACTCAGATAGATATCTCACATAGAATATATTTATTTGAACCTCAAGTTTAAATTTGTTGATATCTTTATACAAAAATATTTTGATTTTCTTTTTATTTATTTTCTATTGTTTGTTGCTTGTTTTTATAAATTATATTATGGGATTTGTAAAACTACCTAGTGATTGTTGTTACAGCCTATGCATTGGTATATTTTACAGACATTGTGGTGTGAGAGATACTTCCCCAATACTCAGACCCATTGTACAATACTAAATACAAAATTTATTTTCCAAGTACCTCATGGTATATCAAAAATATGTAGGGTCCCTTATTTATACCATAGGAAGCATATTTTATCAATTTGATTTATGTTGCACCTTAGACCTGAGCATATCACCCAGATAAATTACTCTCACCATACCCTCAAAGATGGGATAGTGGGCTTTAGGCATGGATTTTACTATATAGTTAATGCTCTTAAATATTGGGTTGACATTACTCTACAAATGAGCAAATTTATTTTAGATCCCACAAAATCATTCAAACCCTTGCCTAAATCACCATTTATACCTTGAATTTTTATTTTATTTTATTCATAGTAATTATCATATTTTGTTCATATTATATAGTACTCATTCATTTTCTCTTTAGTACATGTAAAATCACTCGATCACAATAAGTATTTTCTTTATTACATTTAAATTCATTGTATATATCATGCATAGTCAAAGTGCACATGATAATGATATTCATCCTCTATATAAGTTGTTTTCTACTCATGTTATGCCTTTTAGTTATAATGATGAATGGATAAACCACAAGAAGCAAAATTTTATGGAAGAAACATATATGGGTGATTGTGATGATTTTGATTTTGATGATTTAACACTAAATAGGAAATATGACTTTGATGCATCTTGAGAATGTGAATTCATAGACCACCTAGCTAATTCGACCTTGAGGAGAAAAATACCCCTCTTATGTCATCTTTAGATCCTTCTTTAGATCCTTCTTTAGATCCTACTATTTATTCATCCTTGAATCCCTCTTTGGATTCATCTTTAGATCTCCCTCTTGATCCATTATTAAATCTCTCATTGTTTACACCCCTATAGTCCTCTTTAGATTTACCTTTTGACTCATCCTCAAAACTCTCGTTGGATTTATCCCTAAAACCATCTTTAGATTCACCTTTAGTTTCCCTTCAAGATTATACTTCATCTTCTTCCTTATCCTTGCACATCTAACTTCCCTTTCCACCTTGCTAATTCACTTTATTGCATCTGAACTTATAAAATGAATTCACATAAAATACTAATAAAAAAGGATGATATTCATCACAAGCAAATTCTTGTTTCTCTTTCTCTAGATGATAGTGAAGTTCAATAATCACAATGTTATCTTTTCTCCTTTACAATTATATGGTATTAAGTGTACATGCCATAATTCTCCCCTTTCGTCAACCCAAGAGGAAAAACTTTATTTTTCTTCCTTTATAATATCACATGCCACAATTTAAAGCAAACATCCCTTTTAACACATCTTGTAATGTTGCTTCCACCTCCACCCCATGCTTTTCTATGCATGTTACTACTCTTGTTATAATATCACATGCCACAATTTAAGCAAACATCCCTTTTAACACATCTTGTGATGTTTCTTCCACTTCCACCTCATGCTTTTCTATGCATTTTACTACTCTTATGCTACAATGTCACAATCCTAACATAGATTTATCACATGATGACAGTGCATCCCTTATTAATGATACTTATTTTGATGTTATCAACTAACAAGAGAAAAATGATTTGTATACATATATCTAATAAATCTTTTAAACCAAAGGAAGAGATTATCCTTCCTCCTCCTATTATAAATAATGTTCCAATGGATAAAATTAACAATATAATTCAATCCTTAAATGAACCTCTTAATAACCTCAACATGCCTTCAAAAGAATTCATATTTTTAATGCATGTTTTATGTTATTTTCAATCCCAAGCACATCAATTATTCTTATAGATTAAAACATATCACACTTGGGTTGACTCTAGTGCAGTCCATGGTAATCCTATTATGCATAACATTTTGTATGCACCATTATCTCATAATTTTCAAATGCCAACATTTTTGACATTTGATGGAAGTGGGGACCCTTAGCTACATCTTAGAGATTTTTGATAAATTATGAATGGTTAAAATGGTAGTCAAATGTTATTACAATTATTTTCTAAGATTTTATAAGGGTGTGCACTTGCTTGGTTTCATTCCCTTCATAGTGGATCTCTCAATACTTATCTATAACTAGATGAAAGATTATTGATGCATTATATTCAAAATAAGTGACCTAGGGTCACTTAGAAATATTACCCTCTTTGCATCAAGGTAAATCTGAACAAGTTCATGACTACATTCTAAGATTTAAAACTGTTATGTATCATTTAATTTACCAACCAACTGATTTGGAAGGACAATATATTTTTTCTAGAGGTATATTTTATCCATTAAAATATAAGCTAATTTATTATACATGTGAATCATTTATATCATTTTTTTATGAAACACTTGAGTTAGAGGCAAAATTGGTCTTATTCATGTATCAAATAGTATGGATGGGGACATTGAGTTACATAATGAAAATTAATATAATGAAGTCCAATAAAATAACATTGAGGTACATATTCAAAATCAAGCACAGGATTTAAATTAAAACTTATATTCTTCTAAAAATGTATGCACTAATGTACTCTCTATTATTAAAATAACCTTAATGATAATACACTAGTGGATATAGTTAAATCAACTTTTGATCAAGTCAAAATATTACATAAAGCAACAAAATCTATTCCTAAACATACTAATCATAATTATTCCTTTACATAAAATAAGGTGCAAACCCTAAAATATAATTTCAATGATCATCCAAATATTATTTTAAATACATTACTAGAATTTATAAGTTAATCAATTGAGCCTAAATTATTATCAATCTCTTCATCAATTGGAAAAAATTAAAGGTCAACTATTTTGTACTTATCATGGCATTAATGGACATTATGATAATGATTGTTTCCATTACAAGAAAAACCAAAAGAACTAAAAAAATAAAGGAATCATCTCATTTCAAAAAACTTATTATAAAATAATCAAATCTACATCTTCAAATGTTAAACAACACATTTTTCAAAAATCATCTATACAAGATGCAATGGTTTCTCAAGATTTTAATACTAACAAACCTCAAGTTAATGACACTATTTCTTAAATTAATATTTATAGAAATGAAACAATATTAACATAAAGTGTCTAACGTACAAAATTTATAAAATTCAAAAATCTTAAATTACCTACCATGTATGGCTTCCTTTGCACTCATATTATCACATCTATTTATATACATTCTCTATGAACACACATAAATTATTTCCCATTTGAGGCTTGAGCATACTTATCTACATTGATATAATTCTTTTTGCAGATACATTGGAGCCCATGGTTTGCCTTCATTCTTATCATGTTATGCTTTAGCACCTTCTTGTGGATTGTTTGAAACCCTCAATTTTCCACCATTTTTAAAGCCTTGATTATTAATACCTTTTCATATCTTTTAAATTCAAATATTTTAAAAAATTATATATATATATATATATATATATATATATATATATATATATATATATATATATATATCCAAAAAGTCAAAATATTTTATAAAATTCAAAATCAAGACCTTAAAAGCATTTTCTTATGTTACTAGCTTACTTATTTTCATATGCTATTTATTTCATGTTAAGTAGATAGCATATTTCATTTTTCAATATACAATACTTTTCTTGAGGTATGTGAATGTGATACAGGAGATATTATTGCATGATATTTTGATGCCCATATTCCCTTATTACCCAACAATCTTTTAAGTTTGGGCCATATCTTCGTTCTCTTTGAACACTTCAATAACTTGTATCTATCCACAACCTTTAAACCATCTTGAGATACATAGCATACAAATGTTTTTCTAATCATTCATAATTTACATTATCTTATATGAAAATGTTATTTTCTAACAATGATATTGATACATATGGTTGATGTAGACTAGTCTCATTTGCTCTTTGCTTCCTTCTTACTTTAATACATGATAAGATAGAACCTGCTTGTTTATTTATGTGGCCCTTGGCCTTGTGTGTGAAACATACACATGTTATTTGTTGTATGTAATCCTCATGTCATTTGTGTATATGGCCCTTGGTCTTGTGTGTTTATGCCATATTTACATATCCATTGTATATGGCCTTTGGGCCTTATGTGTGGCATTATATGCAAATTGCATGGCATCATATGGTATTACTTATATATTATATTCTTACTAAGGTACCATGATTCATATCATGCATTACGTATATATTATAATCTTACTTTGGTTCCATGATACATATCATGCACAGGTTGTTTATGTGCTTTAATGTTATATTTATCTAACACGTGTTTCATATCCAATTTAATGCTAAATTTAAAAATATGATGTAACCTAATTCAAATTTTCAAAGTGATACTACATTATTATATCGATCACATATGCTTTATTTTGAGATAAATGATTTAAAAGCTACATATATCATCTCAAAAGGGGGCATCATAATGGGCTTGTCTTTAGAATTCAAGGCTCATTAACAACAAATTTTCAAATTTATGATCATATATAGTTTTAAAACTACAATATGATTCATAATTTTTAAATTATGGTGGCATGTGACATGCATATACACTCATCCATATAATTACTTTAATACAAGTCACATATATTTAATTCATATGCACCACCTGTAGCATTCGAGAGCCACCTATAGTAGTACAATGCCACATAAAGTTGAACGGTTACAAATGTTTCTCCTTCCATTTGGTGGTTTGGTTAGGATTTTTGATAGGTTTTGAGGCTAAGTGACTATAAATATAGGTCTCGGCAAGGAAGAATATATGGGTAGAGATCAAAGAGTAACACCAAGCACAGTGAGATGTATGGAAGTTAGATTCACATTATTTATTTACAAGTTTGAGACTTTGTTATTTTTTATCATTTTTTCATAGTTTTAGGTAATAGGGTGAAGACTACACATCTAAGATAACTAATTTTAGTAATTTTTCTTGCTTGAGAGGCACATCTTCCGCCAAACATTACAAATATCATTACGAGTATAGGAGCCCATGAGGCTAATTTTCCTTGTAAGTCCAAGAAGGGAACAAGCTTGTAAACTAAAGGACACATTGGAGATGAGGAAGCATGCCTTCACTCTTGTTGGAGTTTTATCATATTGAATTTCTCTAGGGTATGTCTTTTGTTATATCTCTTTGTTTTTGATATATTTTTTTACTTTAATGTCATGTTTACATTCCTTAAAACTAGGCTCATACAACAAAAATTCAAGAGGGATCAAGACTTGGTTTTAAAGGTTTAATAACTTCACCTTGGTATATGCAAAGGATGTATCATGTGAATATTACATGTGAAGGGTTGCATATTCTTTTATATGTTGTAGATGTCAGTAATAAGAGTTGGAATACATCTTAAAACCATATTTTGGTTGTTTTTTATTTAGCATACAACTTGAGAGAAACACCTTTTATTGAAAGGGTTTGTGTTGGTGAAACTTAGAGTGGAATACCCACCTAGTTTATGGATCAGATTGGTATTATAGAATGTTATCCTTTTTTCCATAAAAAAATTGCTAAGATATTTCCATAATTGTGTTAGATTTGTTCATGTTTTACTATGGTGGATATTGTGGTCTGACCGTTGTGCTTATATTTCCCATTACTTGGATAACATGTGTTAGTGGAGAGATTGTCTCGATTCATTGGTAGAAAAGTGGGTTTGAATTCCACTATTGTTGTTGTTGATTCAATACATTGTGGCTTATATGATGTGATGGTATTTATGCAAAGTCTTTGATGGACCAGTCATCCAAATGACATGAAAATGTGAACAAAAGATTTCATTAAGGCCGAGCATTCAAGTTGGAAAAGTTACTCTTCCAAAGAAAGAAAGATTAAGAGAGTTGTAAAAAAGTGTAGATCAAGACATGTTCAAAATAGATTCGATCATAATTTCCTTGTGACAATAGGGTATGGATGTACTTGAGAAAATAAATACTCTAAAGGTAACACTATGATATGCCATTTTTTTTTTTTTTAAACTACCGTTGCTTTGAGCCTTCCATGTGGAACAAAGAAGGTATTTTTACCTTACAATGTATATCCTTGCTCCTATTTTACAAGAGAAGTGGGACAAAGATGTTACTGTTGATGACAGAAAGAGTATGAAGAAGGGGAGAGCAAGTGAACTGGCATATTGGGTTGAAAATCAATTGTTAAGTAAATCCAAAGGGCATTCGAAGAAGAAATGGGGTAAGTATTTTTCTCACAGCTTGAGTTTCTAGAATAGTGGGACTAAAAGCCTTAAAATTTAAGAGTTGATCATATTAGAACCTGAACAAGGTATTGTCTAAGAGTTGATCATAATAGAACCTAAACAAGCTACTGTCCAAGAAGATGATAATATTGGTTTCTCACTTGGAAAGATAGGAGGTAAATCTTAATATTATTTTTATATTTTTTTGGGACACAAAAGCCTTCAAATTTTGGGTGTGTGATCACAAATTTGATCATGTATATCATCCAATTTAGTTGGTAAGACAATCTGCTATAAAAAATGAGTAGTTTACAATATCTTGAGTCTTAAGAAAGTGTGAGTTGTTATTGTATGGATAAAACAACATATGGTTGGCATCAAAATTAATTTTTTAGTACATATTTGAGTTCCTCTTGAAAAAATAGGCAAATTCAAAAAAAAGCATGTAATTTTTAGTTTGTATGCAAAAGTTATAGCCTTCATAAGTTAATGGTTGTTTTACAAGAAATAGTATGGTGCCACCTGTAGCATTTAGGAGCCACATGTATTAGTCTAATGCCACATGAATTTGAACAGTTGAAGACATTTATCCTTCCCTTTGGTGGTTTAGTTAGGCTTTTTGGTGGGTTTTGACGTTGAATGACTATAATTATATGCCTTGGCAAGGTAGAATACATTAGTAGAGATCAAAAAATAACAAGAAGCATAGTGAGATGTATGAAGTTGGATTCACATTGCATATTTCCAATTTTGATTCTTTGTTCTTGTTTTTTCATTATTGCTTAGCTATAGGTAATAAGGTGAAGACTACACAACTGAGATAACTAAGTTCAGTAGTTTTTATTTCTTGAGAGGAAAGTCTTCCATCGAATATTGCAAAGATTATTACGAGTAAAGAAGCCTTTGAAGTTGATTTTCCTTATAAGCCCAAGAATTTTTTTTTTTGTAAACTGTAGAACATAGTGAAGATGAGGAAGCATGGCTTCACTCTTTCTGGAGCTTTCTCACATTGAGTTTCTATAGGGTATGTCTTGCGTTATCTCTCTTTGTTGTTGATGTGTTTTTTTTTCTTTACTTGCATGTTTGTATTCCTTGCAACTATCTAATACAACAAACATTCAAGAGAGTTCAAGACATGTTTTTAAAGGTTAAAAAGTTCACCTTGGTATATACAATGGATGCGTCAAGTGAACGGTTGTATATTATTTTATATGCTATAAATTTTAATCATAAGAGCTGAAATATATCTTAAAATAACATTATGGGTGTTTTTCTATGGCATAGAACTTGAGCGAAACACCTTGTCTTGAAAGGGTCTGTGTTGATGAAACTTAGGGTGGAATATCCACCTAGTTTACGGATCAGAGTTGTATATAAAAAATGATGGTAGATTGAATATATGGATCGATTAAGGAAGAGACGTGACTACAAGTGTTGAATGTAAGGTGAGGAAGACATGGTGCTCTGCGCACAGTTTTTATTTTTCTTCAAATTTTTAATTCAGATGCAACAATTTGTTATTGTTATACTTTTGTAGAATTAATGTAGACTCTAAAACATGATATTATCATAATAAGTTATTATAGATATATATATTATTTTATCATGTATATTATATAAGATAATTTAAAATAATATCGATTAATATAATAATATATATTATATATTGTATATAAATTTAATATATATTTATAATAAAAACGCTTTTAAATGGAGATATAAACTAGCTCTAGGATACAAATAAGGGGCCTAGTCCCCGTAAAGGATAGACACTCTAAAAAGATGGGATACCAATCAATAAACAAATGTCATAAAAGGAAACGTCCACTATCATAGAAACACCCCTACAAATAGAAAAGAAACACAACTGCAACACTACTACCTATCAATAAAAGAGTGGTGAAAAGACAACAAACATTAAATACCAAGAGAAGAGACAAATATGATAACCAATCCTTCAAAGAGCGGGACAACCACTAGTTGTGAGTTAAAGCTAATCTTCTCTCTCATCTAGAAAGGAGGTCCTTCATTGTCCATTGGGGATTATCTTTAACCAATTCCTTTGCCTCCAATCTCAGCCTTTCTTGCACTTGATATTTGACCTTTCATTTTAGTTGCAGTGCCTACATTAGTTGTAGGTCTCTTTCCCAAAGACCTAAGAGGGGAGGCAGAATTCTCAATAGGGTGGATAGTACACGAAGCCATCTCCAAAGCAGAGACCTTTTAGAAAGGAGATGCCTTCTGAGTAGAGACCGAAAGATCTCCAGTCAAAGAAGGTGAAGGGGAGAAAACCAAACGTTGGAAGAACTTACCATGATAATGCCACTGAAAACTTGATTAGGGGAGCCCTCTTGATTACTATAATATAATAATAATAATTTATATATATATATATATATATATGAACTTTAATAGCTTGAACATTTTAGGTGAGTTATATTACATCATTGATCAGAACAGTACATTAGATGTGGAACCCTACCACAATCAAATCAACGTTCATAATGTCCTCACCCACTTTTAACAATAAAAAATTGTGAATCAAAAATATTGACATATTACAAACTACAAACTTTTTCATAATGAATACAATGCATATCAATCCACTCACTGTCTTAAATCTAAATCGATATAAACCCTTCAGTGTCTATTATTCCAAAATGAATAAAATACATATCATTGCATAGCTTGCCCACAACTCACCCAACACAAATTCAACTTTCCATGAATTCATAATATTATGGTTTACTAAGCTATCACATTATATATCTATGATGCATGCGATTAATTATTTCTTATTTTGACTCCTTACTTAAGGTAGTGGGCACGCATGTAAAACATTGGATATATTATATATGATGCATGAGATTAATTATTTCTTATTTTGACTCTTTACTTAAGGTAGTGGGCACGCATGTAAAACATTGGATATATTATATATGATGCATGCGATTAATTATTTCTTATTTTGACTCCTTACTTAAAATAGTGGGCACGCATGTTAAATATTGGATATTATATATGATACTACCATGGAATTAAGTATTTCTTAATTTGACTCCTTACCTAAAGAATAATGATCACATTGACAAATATTAAATAAAACAAAAACCGTGGACTTAATGTCTCTTCACTTTATTATATATTTATAAAAATCTATTAAATATAATATGTTATGTACTTATAATTATAATGATGATATCAACTTTCAAAGATTTATTATTTTAAATTGAAAATATTTATTATTATAATAATAATTTTAGTTGTGAAAATTGAGAAGTTACAATAAAAATAAGAAAAATGTTATAATAGTGATTATATATTTTTTTAAATTAAAAGCTTTGCTCGATCATGAAAATTCTAATTTAATGAGTCATTTATAAAACTTATAAAAAGTCATGTAAGAAATAATATATCCTTAACGAATTTATTTTGTATTATGAAATATTTAAATATATAAATAGTTTTTTAGGTTATTATCAAGTGATATTTTAAATTAGATTAATAGGAATATATATATATATATATATATATATATATTTATTGAGAACATGGAAATTTAGATTGAGAGGTGAATTATATTTATATTTATATTTATAAATATAAAATTAGAGTTATTATAAAATTGAAATTATATTAAATAAATATATTTTTCTATTTTAATAAAGTGGGGTTTTAAAAAATGAAACAATATAAATTGATAGTTATATCTTACTTTAAATTTATGGTTTGTGTATGAAGTATTAAATAATAAAAATATATTATTTATTTTAAAAGTTTTTAGGAAACATATTTTTCTTTTTAATGTATCTTTAAATTCATTTATTTTTACTAATAAAGATAAAGTGTTTACGAAGACATGTTCTAATTGTAGTTGTCTTTTCTTCTAAAGATTCAAGTATCATTTTATATGTTTTTAATGATAATGTAATTGTTTTTGATTAGGGGGTAACATGGACAAACAAAAGCTATAAGATAGGTTATGGGATCTCAATGTCTTGTCCCCACATCAACAACATTACAAAATTGATTTGAGCCAACAATGGACATAGAGTTCTACTACAATTAAAGTAGCTCTCATGACATACTCGTCCACCCTTAACAACAATAAATGACCAATCAAAAATGCCACCACCTTGCATGCTACAGACCCTTTTGCAATACATGTAGGGCATAAATCCAAATTATAATATAGTATTAATTGGTTATCTATTAATAATAGTGTTATAATATTATAGGTTCTAACATTAGACTTTTCATTCTTAATTAATTGTCCAAATTATTATATTTATAATTAAAATATATAAACATTATATATATTATAATCTATTATATTATAATATACATATATATATATATACACACACACATACATATATATACATACATAATATTAAATATTATTATAATATTTATTATTAATATATATTATTTATTTATATATATATATATATATATATATATATATATACATTTATTTTTGATCGAGGGTGTCCCGCAACTTTTTTGGCATGGCATTATCATTGTGTTGGACCCAAAGACCTAGCACATACTTAGGCACGTTATCGTAGGGCAAGTCCAATGGACTAATCCCTCAAGCTTACCCCAATACTCCACCCAACGCTCGTGGTTCAATCAAGGCTCGAACCCGTGACCTAGTGATCACTGTTGCAATGACTTACCATTGAGGTATAACCCTAGGGGATATACATATATATATATATATATATATATATATATATATATATATATATATATATATATATATATATATATATATATATATATATATATATATATATATATATTTTAAGATAAGTATCGGATTAAGCAGGGCCTTTACCTATTTATTAAAAAATGAGGATTACAAACAAACCTAGCTAAAACGCCAATATCAACAAAAGAACCATAAATCAAAAGGTCAAAAGGCCAACAACAACCCAAACTACCAACTACCCACCAATAGAGAGACATAACACTTATCTACAATCACTGAATCCTTCCCAAAAGATAGCAAATTTTAATCAGAGAGAAAATAATCCAAAAGATTAGCCATATTGCGTTTCTTATCTTTCTTCTTTTTAACTCGGTGCCACAAACTGTGATCAATATCCATCGTAACCAACTTCTTATCTACATTCTAGAATTATGAGAATGTCTTTGAAGATGACTCTTTATATGACCCGCTGCTGCAATTTTCAAAGTTGTACTCTGATCTTTTGCAACATCCCCTTCAGTGGGCACCACCTTTTTAGCAAATTTATTTTTCTCACCACTCTCTTTCTCCTTCACCTTTGATTTTTCTTGACTTTCAGTGCCTTGAAAAACGTCAACCACCATTTTTGGATCAGGGGCACTCTAACTACTTGATTTTGGATTCATCCTCTTTTTTTTGGCACTTGAGAACGACCCTAAGGACAAGAGCCTTGAAGATGTACTTTCAATTTACAATTACGATACCTAAACATTGTATTTTCATAATATGAAGATGTCCATTTTTCAAGATAATTTTTTCTGGAATTCCATGGCTATTTGGCCACATACACTTTTTATTTCTCCTCATAATATCTTGATTTTTGATTACTGATATTAATCGAATAAATATGTTTTAGATTACATATACAATGATATAATGCATATACATTTTTCCATTTTTTTAAAAACTTATTAACTATTTTTTAATATTTATTTTTGAATTATTTTTTTAAATTTTTTTGCCCGTCTAATGGGATGCAATATTATACATTATGATTGACCATAAGATCTAACTTCACGCATATACGAACATATATGCATAAACCCGTGACAAATCTTTCATTATCACTATTGAAAAATGTGCCTAAAGCATCTCCATCACCTTCAACACTAATAAAAAATGCAGGGTAAGATTTGAAACCCTAACCCAAACAAGCATCTTTGAGACATAAAATGTATTTGGATCAAATTTTGAAAGCCATGGAATGATAAACAGACTTTTCTTGTAGTCTACCTCCATTTTAAGGGAAAAAGGAAAGGTCTTAGTGAGAACCCTGTAAATGGACAAACGCAATCCCAGAACAGAAAGGCTCAAATATGCCGCGAGTCCTCTGCCCCTTATGATCGATAATCTAGTCTCACCTTTTGTGCACAACGTCATAAGTAACAATAATTTTATATATTTTTGTGGATGTGATGGTGGAAAATGAGGTTGTGTGTTCCGTCATACGACGTGCAAGGGGCAGACACTTTGTTTCACAGTAAGCTTGAGCAACGACAAAGTGGTTGGGGAGGACAAGGGTATACAAAACATACAAATAAAATATTCCAGGTGATATTGTACACCAAAAGGCCTATTTTGTACACCAAACCTATATTTAAATGGCTTACACATTGTAGAGGGGACTCCCACTGTAAGGTGGTGACATCTTTTATTGATCATTTTCTACTATCAAGGATGGATGAGTACGTCATAAGAGTTGTTTTGATTGCAGCAAGACTCCATGTCGAATGTTGGTTCAAATTAGCATTGCAATGACGCTGATGCAGGGACAAAACATTGAGGTCCCAGAATATATATTGTGGAGTTCATCCATGCTACCAATATATTGACACCATGGTTAAGAGCATATGAAAACGCCATACTCAAACCCTTGGAAGGGAAGGCAACCACAATTAAATCGCGTCTTCGTAAACAACTTTTTTATCTTTGTTGACTAGAAAAAAAAATCTAAAGAACCATTGGTAAAACAAAAAATATTTTCGAAAGAAATTTTAAATGAGTAACATATTTTTATTGTTTAACACTTATTGCACAAAAAGTAAGACAGAGTCAACCCTAAATTCGAAATGAGATATGACTAACAATTTATTCTTTCATTTAAAAACTCCACTTACAAAAACAGAAAAATACATCCTTCCCAATATAACTTGCACCTTAAATACAAGAAAACTGAATCACAATGTTCAGGATAAAATCTATGTATATCTCTAAAAATAATTGGGATTTCATACATCATCCTACATATAGATCAGAAAAGTTCATGGTAAAATCTATATATATATATCTAAAAAGAATTGGGATTTCTTACATGATCCTAGATATAGATCCAGAATGTTCAGGATAAAATATATGGATTTTCTTACATGATTCAAGTAACAGATCCAAAATATTTAGAATAAAATCTATCATCTACAAATAAATGTACCTGACTCTGCCAAGAATATATATGAAGCAGGGTGCCTAAATGTCCAATGCATCTCTAAAAATGAGGGATTTTGCGTCATTATATTCTTATCCAATAAACTCATGATAAATCCTATCATCTGCTAAAATATATGCAATGTCATCTTTTTCAGATCAAGCCTCAATCAGCCCACATTGTCCAATGATTCAGGTATTTAACATTACTACACCCTGGTCCAATAGACTCATATAAACCCTATCATTTAAAAAAGAAATCAATGCCATTTTTCAGATCAAACCCCAATAGCGGCTGGCAATATGTTCTGAAACCTACAAAAGAAAAGCTCTGGAAAATTTTAGTTCTAGCAGACAAGGCGAATGGCTGAATCTGAAAGGTGTCGGGATGGGAGTTTATCATCATCCTATGAAAAATCAAAGCCAAGTTTGGCCATGACATCTGTTCAGATTTGCCTTCCTGAGATGAACATAATATCAAAAATTGCACTGACCCAGGGAATGATTCCCTATGTATTGGTGTTCTATAGGCACCTAGTTGCTATTATAGTCACAGCCCATGTGGCTTTTTTTTTTTTTTAAAATGAAAATGCTGCATTTTATTAATTAAACAAAGAATACAGAAGCAAAGGATTAAATAAGTACAAAGTATCGGAATCTCACAAGGGAAAGCAGTAAAAAGTTACAAAATAGCGTCCATAAGAAAATACGCTGAAACAAGAATGCGATGATAACAATAAAATTCTGAACCATCAACAAACAGCGATAATCTATTTCCTTTGCAGCATTTTGAGCCTGTCTTTAATCTTATCGATCACTAAGAGTAGTTCAAGGTTCTCGGTGTTGAATTGTTCCAACTACAAAAAAAGAGAAGATTTGATTTGAGTTTGCTGCACAACTAGAGCCGAACATTTCCCAAAGTACAGTTGTTGACAGCGATTTTTCTAAATATGAAATAGAATGAACAGCTGACAAGTGTTCCATATGACAGAGAGGGTGACAAGGGAGATAATGCCTAACACGGAATATGACAGAGAGGGTGACAAGGGAGATAATCCCTAACAGGGCTGCTTTTTTATTGAAATTACTAGGGAAGAGTTCTGGAATGGAGGACAGAAGGGAGAACCAAAGCTGAGAAGAGGATGGGTAGTACCAGAATAGGTGAGGAATGGTTTCAAGTGTTGGGTAGAACACGCATTTTCCAGCAGCAAGTCCAAGCTTAGACAAAGTTTGACCAACAGGGAGTTTCATATGCAGAATACGCCAGCCTAATAATTGACATTTGGCCTTAGCGGGGCATTGCCAAATAATATTTGCTATGTGCTACCACTGAGAATCAGAAAAGGACATAGACCACTTGGAATTGAGAGGATCAGCAAGAGGAACCAGGTGTTTAACACGATGATACAAAAATCGTGGCGAGTTAGTGGTAATGGAACCTTGGTTTGGCCATCGCCAATCTATCCAAGGGGGTGTACGGTTAATGGTAATTTTAAGGAGAACCTCAAGCGGAAGTAGTTGAATAAGGGAAACATAAATGGAATTAAGTTTTGTAGGCAACCCAAAATTATGGCACAGTGAGTTCCAAGACAACCAACTGCCGGTGTCCTTGTCCCAAGTATCCTTGATTTTATGAATGCTTTTTTTTGCAAAAGCCTTGGTACTTAATTCTGGCTGGATAGCAAGGGGAAGATTATTAGACTGAATAACCCTATTCCACCAAATACTAGAATTGGGCATACTCAATCCATGCCGAAGAGATTGATGATGCCATTGGAGGAAAGGGACTATTTCCTGCCAAGTAGCCCAATTACATCTTAGGAGAAGGGAACTAGAAATATCAAAGTAAGATGCATTTAAAATTTTGTCTTCCCAAGGAATGAAGGTCCAAGAGCCCTTATGAGATGCATGTTGAACCCGTTCCCAGACAAAAATCTTCCAGGGCTCAGTACCTTTGGTGGCTCTTGCAACCCATTTGGCAGCAAGACATTTTCCTTGCTAAAGCGGATCAATAATTCCACCCATCCGCAGATTTAGGCTAAGTACATAGCCTCCATGAGATGGTTGCCATACCTTTCTTGCTAGAGTTGTTATTCCATACGAATCCACGGACCAGCTGTATGAGTTTTTCATAGGCTGATTTTGAGGGAAACCAACAAGACGAGTAGTAAGCATGGCTGGCCAAAAAAATGCAATTAATTATAGTCAACTTGCCTACTAAGGACAAAATTTACAAGACCAATTATCCACCTTTTTATGAATTCTATTAAGCACCCAGTCCCACATGTCTCGAGGGGAGAGATGGATGCCAAACGAGATACCCAAGTAATGTGTAATCTGCTCGTGAGGAATGACAGTCCATGTTGAGGAAATCCTTATTTTTTGGAAAGTGGGTCAAAAAAAAATTCCAAATCATTTTTTTGATGTTGTATTAACATCTAGAAAATATTATAAACTTTTTAATTTTTTTTAATTGTTTGACAGGAAGACAAGGCCAAAGCTCACATTTAGGATCTTGTGTGAAAATTTCATCAGTTGTTAATTCGGGTAATCATTCACATCTTATATTGATTGTTTTCATTGTTGATTGCTATTTTAATGAATGATGTGTTTTTTCGATGAGGGTAAATGCTTTTGATTGGAGTTATGAATCTCAAGCGCTTTTGACCGAAGCGATGAAACAGCACTAGGGCACAAACAAGTCGGCTCAGTTCCCCAAAAAAGCTAGAAACCAACAAGATAACAGAGGATCCAACAATAACTGCATCCAAAAAGGGAGCAAACATGCCAAAAACCTTGAGAAAAGATAAACATCTCACCAAATATCGAAGCAATCAAAATAAAGGGGAAAAAAGTTTGCTGTTGGCCAAAACCAATCTTTGTACTTGTCTAGAATAGAAGTCCTCCATCATCCATTGAGAGTCGCCAATCATCAATTTTTTAACTTTTGATTTCAACCTTTCTGCCTCTAATCTTCGCCCTTTCTTTTTAGCCCTAGTGCCCACATTTGCATTTGTTCTTGTGGCTTTAAGATGAGGAGAGGAAGCAAACTCAACACGTTGAGGAGGATTTGGAGTTGCTTCAGGAATAAGGACCTCTTTCAAAGGAGACACTTTCCGAATGGGAGCTGAAATATTTATCAGCAAGGAAAGAGATGTGAAGGAAACTAGATTATAGAAGAACTTACCATGATTATGCCAAAAGAAGCCCTGACAAGGGGAGCCTTCTTTCTTCCTCCAAAACCATTGAGCTAGAGATAGGGAGGCCGAAAGGGCTACCAACGAGCACCCAGTTACCCGATGTCTCAAGGGATTACAATGAAAACCCCTAAAGGGTGGACCTTCATAGTTGAAATACTGAGTCCAATAACCCTAGGAAGAGGTTAGCTTAACTGAATGGAAGAGAAGTTTAGAAAGATCAAAATTAGTACAAATTCTCACAACTCTGCTTCCCAAAAGATTTTCATCGATTTTCACAAAAGATCCCACTTTGTTAACCATATTTTGATATGCTCCTATTTTTTCATGATAGGTGGAAGTTCATACACTTTAATCCAAAGAGGGAAAGCGTAAATTTGTATCTCAGCTCAGTAAAAAAGCGCATACATGGGCAGAAAAAGAAATCATAGTTTCCAAAAAACCAAGGTCCTGAAGACCACATGAAATCATTGTCTGAAGAGCTTGGAACACCACTTCGAAGAACCCATAAGTGATCAAGGAAAAGGAAGGAACAACTATAGAACTCTAAGCAGACAAAGCCCATTTGGAAATATCATCAGATGAGAGAAGAATGCTCGCACACTTACCAAACAAGGATTTGTTGCCAAACTCTAGCTCCATTTGCTAAATAAAATGATCAATGATTACTAACTCCAAGGACACCTTCAAGAAAAGATTAGGAACATCCCCAAACCAGAATGTTAAATGATGGAGAGAGCCTGAAATAAGGGAAACATGAGACTTAGAAAATCTTGATGTGCAAACTAGGGAGGGAGAGGCCTCAGAAGAGAGCGAGGACTTGCAAAAGTCTCCACAATCATGATAAGGGTTCTCCACATTCCTGCAGTAAACAAAAATCCAACATTTCTCTAAAAACTTCTCCACTAATTTATCAGGAAGGAGTTTGACTGTAGAAGCTCTGGACTGAAGAAGGGATGAATATGGGGATCTGGATATACTATTGGAGGTTTTGGGATGCTCTGCTCCTGCAGCTACAACTAAGGATCCCTTATAACTCCTATCAGATATTTCTCCTATGGCATGACAACTGCATAAACTTTGAGGGCAATCACTGGCCGCTAAGCTACCTAATGGCCAAAGTGAAGGAGTAGAGGATATCAGCTAATGTTACGATCAAAGTGGCTCTTCTCAATGAATGATGTTAGATGAAAGTCTCTTTTATTTATATAATGGTCGATTGGTTATGGGATATGATAACTTCATAATCCAAAATAATTCAGTTTAAGTACATGTTTTACTACCTGAAGTAGGATATTCCTCTTCAGTGCATCTTGGCATTACTTCTAAGATTCTAAAATCCTCATTCATTCATTGTTTAATTTAGTGGTTTGCTTGTTTTTACACATGATATGTATATCCACAGGAGCACATTGAACCAAAATTTTTACTACGCAGGGTTGATTTACATACATGCCATTACTTTTATCATCGCTGCCATTTTTGGGTAAGAATTGTAACACGTGTTGGAACAGTGTGTTATTTTAGGTTGGCAGCTAAAAATGGCATCCAGTTTATTTAACCTTTAGGATAACAGGCTACAATAGCAAGATTCATAATCTCAAATTTTGTTTATGCACTGCCCTCAGAAAGAAAATTATGATGTTCAGTAGGAAACATGTTTTTACAATCTAATTTAAGGCTGGTATATTTTTAAGTTCGTCATTTAAGATTGAAAGTAAACACTCTGTCATGCCATTGAAAGGGAACATACCGGCTATTTAAGCTTTAATATTGTTTAATGACTAAAAATAATGGGTGTCATTTTTACCTATCAACCTAAAATGCACCACTTAATTTAATAAATTCCTGTAAAAACTTTTATCGTAGAATAGAAAGAGTAGGCATTAGTACTTTGGTCAGTCAAGCAAAGATACTTGGAATCCTAATTTATGTGGGTGGAACCATGATTATGATATTCTACAAATGAATAAAATTTCAGTTGTGGCCATCACCCTTCCATTTGAGTGAGTACAATGAAAGCAATGGTAAATTTGAAATTTTGACAAAAGGCTCATTGTTGGTGTTGGGCAGCTGTATCTCCTTTTCATCGTGGTTTGTAATGCAGCTAACATCCTTTTTCTACCAAAATACAAATAGCTACATGTCTTTTTGTAGGTTTCCAGCATCTAAAGGCCTTTTTAATATTAGCAGACAAATATTAGCAAAAAGTATCCAACTCAGTACTCTAGCACTGCTATAATGTTTTTCCTAGTCACCATATAAGCTGGGGTTTTAACATTATTTTTCGAAATAGACCATTGTGAGGTGTGGGATATAGGGTGGAATGTACAACTTCTTATTGTAGTTTATTAGGTATGTAATGGATATTAGGGTTTTCTTCAATTTTGGGGGGTTTAACTATCAGGGCCTATATAGTTTAAGGTTTTGTAGAATTATGCAGGGAGTTGTAGCTTCCTGAATTGATTTTTGGTTGATGGCATGGTGTTTGTTTATCACCATGTTTAACTTATTGATGTTAATAACTATATATATTAAAACATTAAAAATAATTAATGTAATAAAATAGATAAGTATAGAATATAATTTTCTTTAGAGACTCTACAAGAATGCACGAAACGATGAAAACCAAAAGTTGAGACAAATAATGATATTGCTCCTGCAAGGCAATGCCTACAAAAGTGCATGAAACAATGAAAATCAAAACTTGAGACAAATAATAATAGTGCCCCTACGAGGCAATGCTAAAGAACATCATGTACCATTGATAAATATATAACATCATAAGACATACAAGACAACACGATTAGGAATTATTAAAACTACTTCTTAAACATCGCCTTATGGCATTCATAGCCACTATACTGAAGTATTTATATCACATCATTTGCAATTTAACAAATCATGTGAAGTAGTGATAATTTATGAGTTGTAATGAACAATTAGGAGTTTTCTTCCAACATATATAAAATGAAAGTGTAGACACCTATTTTTGATCTAGGGTCAATATAGTTGTAAAATTGCATTATTCTATGGCACTTGTGTTTGTTGATTATCTACTTTTCATGAACCTCTGGTTAGATATCATGATCATGCCATTGATTTGATTCCAAGAAGTATTTATTCTAACATTAAACCATATTATTATCCTTATGAACAAAAGCTAAAAAAAATTGGTCCAAGAAATGTCAAGGATTGTTCATTCAAGAAAAAGTGCTTATTCATCTCAAGTGGTTATTGTTAAAAAGAAAGATGATTCATGGAGAATGTGCCCAATTAGAGGTGACTTGATAATCTCACTCTCAAAGATAATTTTCCTATTTGTATCATTGGTGAATTATTAGATGAATTGAATTACCTTCTTTTTTTAATAATTTAGATCTACATTTGGGGTATCATCAAATTTGATTAAGTGAGTATGATGTACATAAGACTGCATTTAGGACACATGAGTATCATTATGTATTCTCAATTTTGTCATTTCATCTCATTAATGCTCTATCTACTTTTTAGATCCTCATGGATTCAATTTTCTGCCCTTTTCTCTAAAATTTTTTGTTGGTATTCTTCGATGACATCTTAATCTACAATAAAACATGGAACGAACATTTGCATTATGTAGATAATATATTACATGTATTAGAAAATAATCAACTCTAGGCAAAAAATTCCAAAAATGCCTTTGGTGTGAAAGAAGTGGAACACTTAAGAAATGTTGTGTCACATGAAGGTGTTAAGGTGAACCCTAATAAGTTTGTAGCAGTCAAAGAGTGGAAAACACTTAAAAATATCAAAATTTTGAGAGGATTATGAGATTTGACATGATACAATAAAATATTTGTTCATAAAGTATGCTTGCATAGTGGTGCCATTAACAATATTTTTTAAAAAGGATTATTTTTCACAATTAGAGGTAGTCACCCAAGCATTCAAGCAACTAAAACATGCTTTTACTTCCACCCCCTTTGATAGCTACACTAGACTTCTCTAAGACATTTGTGGTAGAATACAATGATTTCAAACATGGAATCATATTATATTGATGCAATAATGACATCCAAAAGAATTTGAGAGTTAAAAATGTAAAGGAAAGAACTTGGTAAAGCCCATGTATGAGAAATACATGATATCTACCATTTATGTTGTCAAATTATTTTACCTATTTGTGGTTTAGGTTGAATTAAACTATGCAAAATAATTGCACAAGGAAGATCTACAATAGAAAAGTCTAAAATAGTAAATCAAATTTACCCCAATGGCTAAATATAGTAAAGAAATATAAATGAAACAATTAGATAAGAAATAAACAATAGGAGAAGAAAAGAGTGATAAAATCACACCTAGATAAAATATTAGGATTCTAAGAGTGCAGTAGTGGTCTAGAAGTGATGACTGAAAAAAATTTAGAACCTTGAATATCACTAAACAGATATGATGCTTGTCAGTGTACTGCCAAATATTGGCAGGGAAGATTCAATTGTCAAATATATTATATGTATTATTCCATTGAATGTGCTATGTTTCGCTAAATTTTTATTGTCCTCTGTTTATGATTTTAAATTTTCTAGTGCATGTTCACCTCTTGATGTTGTACAATAATGTTCTTGCACTTATTTGAATTCACAGACATAATATTTGATTTGATATCTTCTTCCTTTGTTGACCTAATTTTCCACAACACATGCAAAAGAGAAGGGAAATAAGTAGTTAGGTCAAGAAAGCTCAAGGTAGTTGTAGCTACATCTCCTACACACTAGAATTAGACCCCATGTAATTATTTTTGTAGTGTAAATAGAATCTCAAGCAAGGCTTGGACCTCATCTTCCCTAGATGTGGAGATATAACTACATGAATAGTTTATTAAACCCTCTTTTGGAACAAATGGATGATGCCATAATATCTTGAAGTAATGAATGGCCAAATAAGGCTTAATATGAAGGCTTCTTCTCAAGTGTAGAAAAATATTTTGATCAATCAAAGATTTTAACTTATGAAGGCTGTTCATTTGATTCTTGCTTGGTAAATGACTATGAATTATTTATATATACAAGTATCCTTAGGACATGACATGTGCAATGGTAGACCATGTAAATGTGTACGATGTAAAATTAAAGGTGTAGGAAGTTAGGCCAGGGTGGAAGGACCAAAAAATACATAGAGGATAGATTCAACAACCCATTAAATATGCACAAGGTAGATTTGATAATACACCTATAGCCATCAAATATGTCCCATGAGAAATAAATGTCTAAAATTGGTGCAAGAAACTCAAAATATAGATAAATGAGGCTTAAAAATTAGAATGTATGAATGTTAAAGACATCAAGGAAGCTAGATGCCAATGAAAATGCAGTATTGAGTGTTCTAAAAATACCCAAATACACACCAGTAGACCAAGTGTGAAAAAAATAGGTAAAACACACTATAGAAAATGGATTTGTACCAAAATAAAATGTATACACAAATAATGGTGCCAATATCTCATGGGGAGGCATTTCAAAGTTAAGATAGATCATGAGAGTTTAAAGTATTTTTTGGAGAAACAATTATATTTGGAGGAGAAACATATATAGGTCACCAAGATGCTAGAGTATGACTTTGAAATTATTTACAAAAAATATAAGGATAATATTGCAGTCGATGCCCTTTCTTGACAAAAAGCATAGGAATCAACAATTTGTGCCATTTATTTATTGCAACCTAAATGAGTAGAAGCAACATGAATAGAGTGGAAAGATGAGTAGAGTGGAAACATGACACTCCAATAATGAATCCCATTTAAAAACTTCAGTAATACACATCCTCTCAAGATAAAAATGTTTGGCAAAGAGACTGATTATGGTTCAAAGACAAGCTCTTTTTGTGTTCAAAAATTCTTAGTTGAAGGATAACATCTTGTTTTAAATGCATGAATCATGAATAGAAGGATATTATGGATTATTAAAGACTTGTCATCTTACAAACAAAGAGTTTTTAAGGAATTTATTAATGGGGATGTACATAGACTTGTAACCAAAAATTTGGTATGTCAACAAAGTAAAGGAGAAACAATCAAGTGCCAAAAGATCTTACAACCATTAGTCATTTCACCACAACATTGGGAATAAATATTGATGGAATTCATTACATGATTTCAAATTTTGGATAATATAGATGTGACTTTTTGTGTGTGGATAAACTCACTTAGTATGCACATTTATATGGACTCTCTCATCCATTTCAATAGAGTACAATGTCATGAATATAGATGGAAAGGGTATAGATACTCCATGGAATTCCAAAAATCATTGTGAGTGATCATGACCTATCTTCACTAATATATTTTTTAAGGCTTATTTGTAGCATGGGAAAAAAAACTAGCACATAGTTCATCTTATCATTTGCAATCAGATGGCCAAATAAAAATTGTGAATACATTTTTGGAAGGATATTTGTGTTGTTTTTCCTCACAAAAATAAACTCAAGTGTCCAAATGACTTTCATATTAATAATTTTGGTATAACACATCATTTCACACAACAACAAAGATGGATTTATTTGAATATATTTATGGCTACCCACCATCATGTAATACTTATTTGTAGGGTCATCCCTAATATTGTGTAGTGGAGGATCATATTCCACACTAGCAAATTATGCTTCAAGTTATTAATGAGAATTTGGTCATGACTCAAAATAGGATGAAACAACAAGTTGATCAATACTAAAGTGAGAGGCATTTTGATGAAGGAGGTTGGGTATTGTTGACCAATTTTGACCCTCCAAGTCAAAATATCAACCCCTCTAGGTAGAAACTTGTTTTTCATGTGTTAGAGCCTTGTTCATAGCTTTTTCATGCCTTATGAAGTCTTAAAATAGTCTTTCTATAGTCTTATTAGCAAATATTACGGTTAATTTGATAAAATTCAAGTAATGCTTTGTCTTTGTCTTAGATTAGGCTAAACATTTCATGGTGTAAAATGGGTGGGTCCAAGAGGTGTCACAGGTTATTAGGTGTACCTCAAAGTCATTTCATGCCTTCATTACCTTCTATGAACATTTTGCATATGTATGGAGAGTTTACGGTTTATTTACAAACTTTAAGGTAAGTGTTATGCAAGATGAAGGTGTTTTTGGTTAAATCCACATGTGTCAAAGCTCACAAAGATCAAACATCTATACAAGCCAATTTTCCAAGGTTCTTGAGGGAGTTATTTAATTGCATATCTGTTAACAATATCAAAAAGTGATCAAATTCTTGCAATCCAATGCTTAAGAGGAGCTTATTAGGCACTTGTACAGACTTGGATATCTATTTGTAGGTGAAAATGCCTTCAGAGTGTCTCTTCACATTCTCTAGGTCATCTCTAAGTTCAGGAAGCTTGCGCAAGTCTCAGGAAGAAAAAATATACATTCTCTCTCCTATCAATCTCCTTGAAAGCTCACAAGGGTTATTTTCATGTGAATGGTATAGGCCATATAGATGGAGTTAGAGCCCAAGATCTTGACCATATTTGAGGACCCTTATGGCCTCTCAATCAGTGGCATTGGTTGTTTGATTGAGCTCCTTATCTTTATGAACAATTGCTAAGGAGCTAAGGTGCTTAAAAGAGGTGCAAAACCCCAATGGCTCAATTTTTGGAAATTTGTATTGCATGAATGAACTAATTAAATCATGAGCACAATTGGAAAGTATTTGTAGAGGTCTACACAAACATCTCACACCTTCATCTACCAATTTGGCACGTGTGGCATTGGAGTTTGACCATGAGAGCTTCATAAGGATAGGTTACAGGTTTGCACTTGAGTTTTCAAGGTTTTATATAGGGTATAATGCATCCAAATGTTTGTCATATGTTTCACCATATTTACACTTAAGTCAAGCTTCTCTAATCATCTAAATACATTATGTACCAATCCTCTAATTGGCACTCATAACTCACCTTGAAGACTATGTGTAAGTTGTTTGTGTAACAATGGTTGAAAAGGACTTATCTTGCCTTGTTATAATTATATGAGGGTATTGACCTCATAAATAATTCAATGAAAAATTAGATAAGTGATCTCAGGGTTTGAATAGATCGAAATAGGCTTTAAAAAAAGTTCAAATATGAGGAATGCAGACCTCTAAGTCTGTAGACCTGCAGGTCTGCATTTTATTTTCATATGAAATACATTGAAATGTGTCTCAAGATTAGTTTTAAAACATGAATGTTGAAGGAAATTTAATAAAATTTTACTTGGATAATTATTAAGGCTAATGGTGAAGGTGTGATGTCAAAGACAAATGCTCAAATCACCCAATCAAACCTACAGTGAGAACATGAGAGAGAGAGTGTATGTTAGTGATGATGAAAGATCATTAAAAATTATAAAGAGGTTAAAAATAAATATAAATGAGATATAAACATTTTGGCAAAGGTAATTTCAATCCTCAATTATTTTTATTAAGGTCCTAAACTCCAAAATCTCAACAAACACCTAAATGACTACCTACAGGACTGCCTAATAACTCAAGTTAGATTTCAAATTTGAGGGAAGGATACAGATGCATAATAGTGTATTTGAAGTTTGATCAAATATTATCATTAAGGATCAAATAAACCTAAATAAATAATCAAAGAAAGTGATTCAAACAAAATCACTTTTGACCCTGCAATTACACAATCAATGTGACTCCCACATGCTTGCCTAGTTTTGAGAAAAGGGCTTGTTTGGTTTGAAAACAAAGAGGTCTGATGGATAAAAATCACATTAAAATGATCATATTATGACATCATAACATTCATATGATCCTCACAACCAATGAAACAATGACAAGGGTTGACGAATCTATCTAGCCCTGGTAGGTTGAATATGCATACACAGACCTGTGTGTAAGGTTATGATAAAAGTGTGTTTGATGAAATATTATATGAGAGAATTCATACCAAAGGATAAGATGATAGTTAATTCAAACAATCATTCCATGAGTGTTTGAACCCATGCAATAATGAATAAAAGGGGCAAACATAGTAGCTAGGGTAACTTAGACATGTTTGGCTACAAACCCCCAAGACATGAAGTATGAAGTCACATTGTTTATGGAGGGAGAATAACCATTGGGATGATTGTAAAACATGTAATATATGTTTTATAGAGATAAATAGGTCACTTTCAAACTGAACCAAACTTCAAGACACCAACTTCAAGCCTAAAACTCTTCTAGACCTGACATAATGTAGTCCTTCCATCGAAGAGGATACCTTTTCTTTCTCAATACAGTACAGGGAGATTACATGGGACCTTGGGATCATATGGATATTTTTGTACCCTATTGTACTTAAAAATTGTGGCATTAAGAGGATAATTAGAGCCCTAAGTTCTGTGAACAATCTGTAAGGATTGAAACAGGTTTTGAGCTGCTTAGAAGGTAAAAAATGACCCGATGGTAGAAAGGACCTCTCAAACGCATTAAAATGGAATAATTGAACCTTAAAATGGCCTTTTTGAAATTAAAAATTATTATAGACATCATATTCAACCTTTGGTTGGCACGTGTTAAAGGGATATTGTATGAAATTAGCCTCAATACATGGTTGTAAGCTCATTTATGAAGAAATAGGGTATGGGATGGTCTCTAAACAAAGCACAAAGGTCTAAAAAACTTGATAAAGGTTATAAAATCATTCACACTCCTTCTCAAGTCTTGTATAGTGGTATATGAGCTTTTAAAGTCATCAAGTTGGCCAAAAAGTTGAGAAATGCATCATTTGCTAGTCAAAAGGCCTATCTACAAGTCTATGAAGTACAAGAAGAGAGATATTTTCTAGAAGATGGAGTTGTCATATTATTTTTCATACCTCAAAAAAAAAATCAAGATTCATAACATGCAAACTACTTGGCAAACCACTCCAACTACCTCTCAAGCATGTTCAAGCACCTAGACTAGGGTTTTGGCCATTTCATGGTTCACCCATTTGTATAGGGTCTTTGGAGATAAATTTTGTCATGGATCATGGTCAATGGATGGGTAAATTTAATCAAGAATTTTCCATAAGTTTCACATGTGTGGGAGTGAATTTCAGCTAAAACTCAATTTACAGGCACGGAGGCCTAATTGAGGCCTAATTGGGGAGAGAGATCATGTGAAAAAGAACACTTCCACTTAATTTTAGGTCATGAAACTTGTCATGTAGTTGTAAGTGGATATCTTTATTTCCATATTATCATCTATACATTCTTCTACACAATGAGGTTTGCAAGTTTTTAGGGTTACAAGGAATTGAAGGCTAGTGAGAGCTTTAGGTTCAAGATGAGGCCTTGGCAAGAGTTTGAAGCCTCCAAATGAGTTTTTTTAGGTTTGATATGACTTATATATGCCATCTATGGAAAAAAAAAATAGTCATGAGTATAAACTCAAGATTGGACACTTGTAAGCAAGGATAGGCATAGTAAGGCCAACTGGGCTTCAAGACACCTAAGAGGTGTAATCATCATGGTTGTGTTAGTTTTATGAGTTTCCTAAACAAGTAAAAAGTGTTAAGGATAGGGGTAGAAGGTGATTTAACATTACTTGATCATCAATGAATCCACTTGTCATCTCACAAGCCAAGACAAGGATCAGTTGTGAAGAAAAGACAAGGTGTCAAGCAAAGTTTGAAACTCCTAAACCACTAGGAAGATGAAATAAGTTTAGTAAATCACACTTGTCCTTTGAAACCTGATTCAACTATTCTCCAACTCATTTATTTGTTTTAAATCTCATAAGACACTTGTCACCTCTCTCTCTTATGCCCTTCTCTCTTCTTCTAGCCTGTAGTTTTAAATCTCATAAGACACTTGTGAAAGGTTGAGTGAGTTGTCTAGTTATTAGTTTCATCATATGACATCTTGATTAGTCCTCCTAGACCCAACATCTTTCACAACCTTCATATGAAGTGTTGATGTAGAGAGGTAGATTAGGAGTTGTGTTTTATTTAGGTTACTCTCATGGTTGATGTGCACTTGCAATTAGTTGGTAGTGGTCAACTTATTCGGTGCATCATCTCAATTAAAGTAGGTTTATCTCCCTTTTCCTAACAAGTTAGTAGATTAGTGAATGAGCCTAAGTAATACATCAAGGGAAGCTATCCCTTTATCCTAAAGATTCAATCCATATAAAGGTCACCCATAGCTTAGGATTATCTCCATGTTATCCTAAATTTGGAAGGCTTGAACAATCTTCCAAGGGTGCAAATTCAAACTATATCAGTTTTGGCACACCAAGTGGGATTAAGGTCCAAAGTGGTTGAAGGATTGTTATTATCATCATTCTATATATTAGCCTTTAGATGCATTTAAAACATCAATGTTGACTTTAAGATCAATCATCTAGTTCTATCAACCCAGACACTTGTTCAAAGTAAGTTGTGTTTTTAATTCACTATCTTGATAAAGTTGTTATGGTTGTATTTAAAGTAAATTTTAGTTTCATGAAAGTTTACGAGGCATCTCAGGCCTATGGTATTCCTTGTTATTTTTATGATGAGCCTAATCAGTCCTATAATGATCCATATCAACCTCACTATCATCCTTATCATCATTATTATGAGCCATATCAATGCTATGATCAACCTTTTCAAGACTATGATACCCCTAGTCAACATAACCAAATTTCAAATCAGCATATTTCAAGTTTCAAGCAAACTCTCTTGGGTTATGAAAGGTATATGATAGGGATTAACACATAAAAGGAGTATGATCAAGATGTCCCTAATCATCTCATTCATAATGTGAGAGACTCATTGCAACTAATGAAGAGATAATGGACACCTATTGAGAGAGCAAATTAAAAAAGCTTTTCAAGTGATATGATGGATATAAGTTGTATAATTCAAAGCTAGAGGATAAGCTAAAAATTCATGAAGAACAACAGGGTCAATACTATCAACCCCATGTGTATTCATATATACCACCTTAGCCCTCATATGTGTCAGCCATTCTTCCCCAAGAGACCATTTTAAGTGAGCTTCAAAGAGTTCCAAATCCTTCACATACTCCTCAAATTTTTCCTTCTTGGAAATCAATCCAAGAGAACATTCAAATGAAGGAAGAGGTTGTTTTTTAGCAACCTATTATTGAGAACCAAGACAAAGCAAAATTAGAGAGCTTGATTGCCACTTGGATGGAAGCTAATGAAGCTATCTTGGCATAAAATTCTAGTCCTCTTCCTCAAGAATCCCCTAACAAGTCCTTCAGGATTTACAAACTATAATCAAGTGGTGAAATCATAGGGTAAGAAAAGTGAGACAAACATAGATTAGAGATTTGAAATCAATGAAGAATATGAACCTATGCAAGTCCCTCCTATTTTATTCTTTTTGGGAATTTGGTGTTTAATTCCTTAAGCAAATAAAGGTCTGAGTAAATGTAAATAATTAATTAATGTGTCTCAATTAGCCTATTGATTTGTGTAGATAGATATGTATTTGACCTTTTATAAAAATAGTAAGAAGTGTGAAGAAATTAAACTTAGCTTATTATGGGTTGAAACAGATGATGCAAGGTTTAAAAATTATTGTGTAAGGATGCTAGATTGTCATAAATAGGACCCAAAACTCTATTTTTTGATTGAACAACAGATCTAAACTTAGGACACCCCATTACTTGGCATTGTAGTCCACTTTTAGTGATGGTGACCACTTTTAGCACTATTATCCTAGTGGTCTAGCTTTTCTAGGTTATGCTTGGCAGCCCTGTGACACCCTGGTAGTGAAATATTGAAACATGGGTTTGTGCAGAGCTCATTGTGTGTCTGATTCAATATTCAAAACCCTTAGGATCTCTTGGTTCTTGAACTTAAGTAGAAAACTTGGGAAAAAAAGGAGGGGTTAGTGTGTAAAGGATATGTTGGATGCACTTCACAACCCATGTGTGGGCACGCTGCCTACATACAAATACTCTAAAAAGAGACAAAGCTAATGTAGTTATCCCATTTGAAGTGCTTGGTGCAATTGTGTGATGTATGTAACTAGACTCAAAACCATAATGTACTTTAGCTGACTAGGTACTAGTATGAGTGCTTGAATAGGCTTGAATTGGTCTTGGAAGGCTGTATGCAGAGAATAGGGAAGATTGCTTGAGTATACTTGCTTGTATTCTTGCTTTTTTCCTGTGTGTTGTCCCCCAAAAATATCACTCATTTTTGGGACAACCTATTAACTATTTTGGTTCAACATGTTGGGTGAATATTTTGTCGGCCAACTAACTGGTGACCAAAATAGTTCCTATCACCATAGCATAGGGAGATTGGTCAACCAATGTTGTAGGTTTACCACAACCAAAGGGGACAAATCTCTCTTCTCATCAAGGGGAGGTTCCATATTAAATATACGGAGGCTATATATAGTATATAAATAAGCATAAAATAACACATGGGGGTAGAATAAACCATCCATCTCTCTTCTTTTAGAGATGATGCTCAAAAAAAAAGGAGAAAATCCTAGTGGAAACACTGTAGGCACTTCTCTTCTTTAAAAAGTGTTCTTGTAGGAAACGGCAGGAGTTTCTTTTAGGTAGTAAAATTAACTGATGGTAAAAGGGCACAATAACCAACAAGATGAAACAGAACACAAAGTTTCCACCTCAACTGCCCAACGAGTATATCACAAAGGATAATGGGGGCACAAAGTCGTCCCAGAATCCTCAACACAAAAAGAAAAGAAAAACACAAACTGAAAGAAAATGTGAAAGCACAAAGTCTTCCTCACAGTTGATTTCAGGACACTTTACTAATTACTTTCGCTAGTTCTACTTGTCAAATTAAATAAATAATAATGCTTCTAGGAAACAGACATAAGAATAATTTCCTAAAATAGCACAAACTATAATAGCACAAAGTCTGCAAGTCACTTGCTTTCTCATTCAAATAAAATAATATGAACTACAATCTGAGCTCAAAGTCTCAAAATTTGCCTTTCAATTTGGGCAGAGTTTTGCTTCTGTATACGAGAAGATCCCCCTCAAATGATACAAGAGATTACATTATATAGAGGCTTGAGGGAGGCTTGGCACTTTGTTCCATTGAGTAACCCATTTAGCGCATTCAATGCCTTCGATGCATTCTTGGTCTTGTTAGGAAGGGCCATGCTGGAGTAGGGCGGCTGCCTTAACTATGACGTGTTGATTCATCTCTAGTGCCTCCTCCCAAGTTTGAATCTCTCATTCCATCACCTGCTTAGCCGTGTAACTGTCTATTCTATCTTTATCTCAAAGGGGACAAATAGACGACACTTTCAATGTTTATAGGCCCTAAATATCTACTTAGTGAACTATTCCACCTACTGGAAATAACTCCTGTTGAGTTTCCCTCTTTGTCTCTTCCTCCTCTTGGGTTTGGCCTTAGGCTCTTTGAATGCATTTGGGTCTGCTCCTTGAGTCTGCTAGAATCAATAGACACTTAAAAGCAGCTGATTTAGCATTCGTGTGTCTTTCCTCTATTGAAGGTTAACGACTAGCCAGTCACTCCAAATTTGACATCCATAGCCCTGTCATTCTACTGTGACACAGGTGAGGACACGTGGTGACATCCACAGCTTTGAAATAAACTTATTGGAATAAGCTTTGAAACTGTTAGAGGCTGGGGGCATGGATGCAGACATGTGTCAACTTTTGCTTCAATTGGGATGGCACACGTGGTGAGTTTCGTGCCTTGAAGCTACTTCTAAAACTGTGTCTCAGCATGCAACACTTGGTAGCTTCTACTGCGCTTTGATGCTTTGACCTTTTCCAAAGGGAACATGCCCTTCGGGGTCTTGAGAAAGGTCCATTTCTTAATGTCGAGTGTCCTTTCGCAAAGGTGTCTACCCTTCAAGATCTTCCAAGTGGCCTTCGGGCTTTGATTCCTTGGTAGGTCGTTGGTCCCTTATTTCCTTTGAACAATCTGTCTGAAGGAAATTCTTTCTTTGGCTTCATGCATGTCTTTACATTATGAGGTGCTCCATCCTTTGACACATGGCGAGTTTTGTTGCATCAAACAAGTGACACACGTCATTTTTTGTTGAATCTTACCAGAGACACATGGCATCTTTTGCTATTGACACTTGGCAGCATCTGCCTTCTCAGGCCTTTGTGATATCATAGAAACATTTGGGGCTTAGTCAAGCTTTCGTAGATGATGACACTTGTTGGCCTCCACCGCTCTCTGCATGGGACACGTGGCACGGTCTGCTACTCTTAGGAAAACAAAGTAAAACCTTCTGTCGTTGCCACTTATCGCCCTCTGCAGAACTCTGAAAGAAGCTTTTATCGAAAGAAGCCTGCAGCTTACAAGGAATTTTGAGAAGCAAACACTGACACGTGTCACATTTCACTGAGTCACAATGGGACACGTGGTAGCTTCTTCCATTTCTCAGAAACAAAGCATAATGAGGCTCAACTGGCGATATGTGGCAGCATCTGCTTGACTCTTTTTATTGCACGTGTTTCTCTTCATAACTGAGGCAGTCTTTGAACCTTTGAACTTGATGTGTTGAAATAATTGAATGTTGAACCCATTGAACCGATGAACCAAAATGGTTCAAGGTTCAATGGTTCAAGCTTTTGAGACTCATTAAGTGCTCGGGGCCGCAAAAATTTGAAATAGTTGAACCCACTAATCCCTTTATTGAAAAAGCTTGAAAGATGAGGAATTTGAAATCTCAGAACAAATTTCGAGAAGGGAAGAGATTATTTTGGTCTGTTGAACCAAAATAGTTCACATGTTGTCCCAAAAATGAGAAGTCTATTTTTGGGGACAACAGCTGGCTCCAGTTGGGGAACTTCCTTCAGATGAAAACTTAGAACACAGCTAAGGGTGGTAGAAACCAGAATCTACAGTGCCTTGAAGTATGTCATTGGGCTATGGAGTCATGCTACCCAAAAAGAAAGGCTCCAAAAAATGAAAATGAAAATCACACAACAGAACTAAAGACTATACAAATATATATATATATATATATATATATATATATATATATATATATATATATATATATGATCTTATTTGATGCCTCAAGATTTGAAGCACTTCATATGCCACCCATTGTGAGACAATGAAAGGGGATGCCATCCTGGTAAACCAACAGAAAAACATTTTGCCTCCAAAAATGGTGACGGGCGAATGGAGCTCTCCACCAGGAAACCAATTTTCTGCGTCTTCCTCTTAGCCTTTTCTTCTTCTTGCTCCATGGCAGGACGTGGTCTTCGAATTGAAAACCATAACTCCTTGCTCTCCCTATGAAGAGTTCCTTTTACTGATTTTGGAATACAACAGTATGGTCTACCACCATAGCTTTTTGTTTCGTTGGTCCAGTCCAACACATGCTTTGATTTTCAGCATCATGCCCCTAACAAACCATCAGCGCAACATCTCCTTTGGTGCGAAGGAGTTTGATTTCTTCATCCTGAGCATTTTTCAATTTGAGCAATAGAGATCTGCATCCAGCTATGTAAGAATTGCTGCCATTGGATTCCAAGATCCAAGCATCATCAAAAGCTGATCTTCTATCAGATTTCTCTTCATCAGAGATGGAAGATCCTTCTTGATTTGTACTACACCCTACCAATTCTTCTGATGCTTGATTTGGATCAAAGCTTGGATTGCCAGCCATAAGACTTTGATTGGCTAAGACATGAGCATCCTCTGTGGTCAAGGACTAATTACCCCTGCCTGAAGGCTCAAATAGAATTTGAGCAGCAGGGGTTGACATTTGGGTGACCACAGTCTTTGCCTCAGAGAGGTCCACACCTAGCTCTTCACCAATGTTTAATTGCTCAAGATTAGCTTGCAGGGATTCAAACTCAATCATTTGAATTTTGGATTTCTTGACATGATCAATCATGTCAAATGACTGAGATGGACTTGGAAGAGAGGATGGGAGTTCATCCTTTTAGTTTTTGGGAGGGGGAGGACTGATCTGCGAAGTTGAAGTAGAAGGTGCAGAGATGTTTGATGTACTAACCTTCTTGGCAATCACTGGGTCCTTTGACTAGAAAGGCAGAGTGGTTCCCCTATGAACAACTAGAATTACAAGCTGAGTTCATTCCTCTATTCTTTCTTTATCAGCTTACTGGGTTGATTGATTCTCAGGCTGGGTGAATACTACGTATGATCCCTCATCTGCTTCACCTTCACTTCTGGGTTCATCCTAGTAATTCAAGAAACTAATGTGGGAGTCGCCAGCTAATTCTTCTTGATCCCCCATGAAGATATTAGCATCATTTTCTTGCTCAAACTCAAGTTGGAAAGAGAAAGCATGTTCTATTTCTAGATATCTAACTGTTGAGTTGGTTGGAGGTGCTTCAAGGGCAAGGTTCCTCTGTGGGGGAGGAAGATGATTTGGCTGCCCTTGATTCTTGGCAGCATTGCCTTGATATGGTTGATTCTAAAATGACCTCCTTGGCATATCCCAATTAGGAGGAGCATACATACTTTGGGCCATTTGCCTTTTCAAGGCTAGCAGTTTATTTGCCAGTTTTTGCACCATCTGATCCATGGTGCCTATAGATGGATACTCAGAAGATGAAGAATATTTACCTCTGTTCGGGTCTCTCTTTATCTTTCTTGCCAAGATAAGGTCATCTTCTACCTCAGTAGCCAAGTCCTGAGCAGCATCAAGGTCTATGTGGCCAGTTCATCTCAGCCAAAAACTCACTTTAGGTAGCTGTGAGTTGATGAAGAAGCATTTGAGGTTTTCAGGGGTTGGTTGAGCAATTGCATGAACCCTATTCCTTAGCTTGTCAAACTTGGCAATAAAATCCCTCATAGGCTCATGAAGTTCCTTCTTCATCTGAGTGAGTTGGGCCAGCAAAGCATGTGCATCCTTTGCAGGCTTGAACTTGGCTTCAAACTTGGCTTTGAGTGTATCCCAGTCGGTCACTGATCCAGCCTGCAGGTGGTAGAACCAGTCTACAGCAGCACCTTGTAGTGTCTCCACAAAATTCTTGACTGCCACGTCTTCAAATTCCACCCCCATCACACCACAGGGTATGCTGAAAGCTGTAATGTGTTCATCAGGGTGAACTCTCCCATCTCCAAAGAATTTGGGGAAGTTCTTTCTTGAGCTGCATGGAAGTTCATGCAGAGGTGGAGTCAAGTTGAGTGGGCCAAAAGAGTTACCCCAAGGGCCTCGAACTGCCATGATTTAATTATAAAAAATAGGGATAACAAATCTAGGTGGAGTGGCCAGTTTTTAGAACAAAAATGGAAAAGGACTGGCCCTGCTTCAGCTTGAGGCTTGATGCTTCAAACTGTGCACTCTTTCCCAATAGCTCTGGTTTCGCAGACTAGATAAAATAATGGAGATGGAGGAAAATTGTAAGGCTATAATTATAATGGGTAAGACACGAAATGGAGTCTCCAGAGTCTGTATAATGGACAAGGAAAGGAACTGCTTCAATCTAAAACTTGAGGCTTCAGACTTCACGTTCTTCCCCAATGGAGTTGCCAAAAACTGTTAGGTGAATATTTTATCGGCCAACTAACTGGTGACCAAAATAGTTCCTATCACCACAACATAGGGAGATTGGTCATCCAATGTTGTAGGTTTACCACATCTAAAGGGTACAAATCTCTCCTCTCATCAAGGGGAGGTTCCCTATTAAATATGTAGGAGGTTATATACTATATATATAAGCAGAAAGTAAGACACAGGAGTGGAATGAACCATGCATCTCTATTTTTTTAGAGATGATGCTAAAAAATAGAGAGGAAATCCTGGGTGATTGGTGAAGGCACTTCTCTTCTTTTAGAAGTAATATTTAGCTAAGAGCCAAATCCCTTCCTGGACAGTAGAAATCCTGGTGAAATGACAGAAGGCACTTATCTTCTTTCAGAAGTGCTTGTTCTTGCAAACAACAAGACTCTTTCTGGTAACAAGTGACTGATAACAGAATGTAGAGTAACTAGCAGCCTGAGATGTAGCACAAAGTCTCCACCTCGACTTCCTAAGAGTGAGATACGAAGAACAATGGGGGCACAAAGTCGTCTCAAGGTCTTTTACACAAAAATAGAAAATAAACACACTAAAGGCAACTATAACATCACAAAATCTGAAAGTAGCTGGCTTCAGGACACCTTCTTGATTACTTCTGCTAGTTTTGCTTGTTAGATCAAATAAACAAGAATGATTCTAGGAAATAGACATAAGAACAATTTCCTTGAATAGCACAAGCTATAATAGCACAAAGTTTGCAAGTCACTTGTTTTCTCATTCAAATAAAATAATATGAACTACAACATGAACTCAAAGTCTCTATATTCGCTTTTCAATTTGGGCAGAGTTTTGCTTCTGTATACAGGAAGATCTCCCTCAAATGATACAAGAGATTACATTATATAGAGGCTTGAGGGAGGCTTGGCACTTTGTCCCATAGAGTGACTCATTCAGCGCATTCAATGCCTTGGATGCATTCTTGGTCTTGTTAGGAAGGGCCATGCTGGAGCAGGGTGACTGCCTTAACTGTGACGTGTCGATTCATCTCTAGTGCCTCCTCCCAAGTTTGAATCTCTCATTCCATCACTTGCTTAGCCGTGCAACTATCTATTTTGTCTTTATCTCAAAGGGGACAAACAGACGACACTTTCAATGTTTGCAGGCCCTAAATATCTACCTAGTGAATTGTTCCACCTACTGGAAATAACTCCTGTTGAGTTTCCCTCTTTGTCTCTTCCTCCTCTTGGGTTTGGCCTTAGGCTCTTTGAATGCATTTGGGTTCATGCCTTGAGTCTGCTAGAATCAATAGACACTTAAATGCAGCCAATTTGGCATTCACGTGTCTTTCCTCTATTGAAGGTTAATGACTAGCCAGTCGTTCCAAATTTGATGTCTACAGGCCTGTCATTCTGCTATGACGTGGGTGAGGACATGTGGTGGCATCCGTAGCTTTGAAATAAACTTATTGGAATAAGATTTGAAACTGTTAGAGGCTAGGGGCATGGATGCAGACATGTGTCAGCTTCCTCTTCAACTGGGATGGGACACGTGGCGAGTTCTGCCCCTTGAAGCTACTTTTGAAACTGTGTCTCGGCATGCAACACTTGGCAACTTTCGTAGCACTTTGATGCTTTGACCTTTTCTAGAGGGAACATGCCCTTCGGGGTCTTGAGAAAGGTCTATTTTTGAATGTCAAGTGTCCTTTCGCAAAGGTGTCTGCCCTTTGGGATATTCCAAGTGGCCTTCGGGCTTTGATTCCTTGGCGGGTCATTGGTCCCTTATTTCCTTTGGACAAAATGTCTGAAGGAATTCCTTCAGACAATTTATCTAAAGGAAATTCTTTCCTTGGCTTCATGCGTGTCTTTGCATTGCGAGGTGCTTTGCCCTTTGACACGTGGCAAGTTCTATCGCATCAAACAAGTGACATGCATCATTTTCTATTATATCTTACCAGAGACACGTGGCATCTTCCATTGTTGACACTTGGTAGCATCTGCCTTCTAGGGCCTTTGTGACATCGTAGAAACATTTGGGGCTCAGTCGGGCTTTTGTGGATGATGACATTTGTCGACCTCCGCCACTCTCTGCAAGGGACACGTGGCACGGTCTGCTACTCTTAGGAAAATAAAGTAAAACCTTCCACCATTGCCACTTGTCTCCCTCCACAAAACTCTAGAATAAGCTTTTATCAAAAGAAGCCTGCAACTTATAAAGAATTCTTAAAAGTGAACACCAACACGTGTCACATTTTGCTGAGTCTCAATGAGACACGTGGCAGCTTTTGCCATTTCTTAGAAACAAATCATAATGAGGATCGGCTAGCGATACTTGGTAGCATCCACTTGACTCTTTTTATTGCACGTGTTTCTCTTCATAACTGAGGAAATCTTTGAACCTTTGAACCTGGCATGTTGAACCAATTGAACGTTGAACCCATTGAATTGATGAACCAAAATGGTTCAAGGTTTAACAATTCAATCTTTTGAGACTCGTTAAGTGCTCAGGGCCGTGAAACTTTGAAATGGTTGAACCCGCTAATCCCTTTACTGAAAAAGCTTGAAAGATGAGGAATTTGAAAGCTCAGAACAAATTTCGAGAAGGGAAGAGATTATTTTGGTCGGTTGAACCAAAATAGTTCACATGTCCTAGAAATGAGAAGTCTATTTTTGGGGACAACACAACAGACCAAAATCCTCTCTCCCCTTTTCAAAAATTGTTTTGAGCATTCAAGTTCATTTTTTAAAGATTTTTCATAAATCTACGGACTTTGTAGGTTTGAGTCTATGGACTCTATAGGCTTAAATCTACAGACTTTGCAGGTTCATTTCTACGAACTCTACAGGCAGGTTCATAACTACAGACTTGATTTCTACGGACTCCAAGGCCTGAATCTACGGACTCTACAGGCTTGAATCTATGGAATCTACAGGCTTGAATCTATGGACTCTGCAGGTTCATTTCTATGGACTTTGTAGGTAGGTTCATAACTACAAACTTGATTTCTATGGACCCCAAGGCTTGAAATCTACAGACTCTGTAGACTTAGTTTTTACGGACTCTGCAGGAAAGAAACAAGTTCGACACTTAGCCATTTTTTCAATCAAGAAGTTTAAAGGGGTCTTCCAAGAGCCCGAAGGACAAGTGCCCTTGTGGAGGGTACTTAAGAGCCAAAATGGACCCTTGCATCTTTTCCAAAAGGCAACCTTGGAGGTCAAACAACCCTTGTGGAGGGCAGGTAGGGAGCAGGTGGACCATTTCAAAGGCTGAGTGAGCGAAGGAATTCCTTCAGACTTTTTATCTAAAGAAAAAGCCAAAAATAAAGACAAAAGCTTGACAGAAAGCAAAAGCCCGATGGAAGAAACAACGAAGGAATTCCTTCATACTTTTTGTCTGAAGGAAAGGAACCAACAAAAGTTTGCTGAAAGAAATAAATCTTGAAGGTCGCGCAAAGGATCCCGAAGGGTAGGTACCCTTGCGGGAAGCTCTCACTGAAGGAAGCAAACCGTTCCTCAAGGCCCTGAAGGGCAGGTCCCTCTGGGAAAGATCAAATGACAAACCCAAAGGAATTTCTGAGGAAAGTGACAGGCCCACAGACGTCAAAGTTGAAAGTCATGAACTAGTTGTTGAGATCCAAAAGTCTGGCGACGTCCCTGCAGTCATCAAATTCAGGGCAGTGAACTAGCCATTGGCTTTCAAGCAATGACAGGCCCACAGATGTCAAATTTGTGGCAATGAAATAACTGGTGATCTTTGAAGGCTTGATCGCAGACCCAAATGCATTTGAAGGCCAAAACGCCAAAGGGAAGAACCGCTGAGAGAAGGAGCGTAAAGAGCTAGTAAAGCTGGGAACGTAGCCTCGAGAGCTTAAATTCTAGGAAGAGACAAAGCTAGAAAAGACAAAAGCAAAAAGAGGGAAAAGCCCAAAATATCTACACAGAAGTAATTTCAGTAGGTGGAATAGTCCACTAAGTAGATATTTTGGCTTGCAAACATTGAAGGTGCCGCCTGTTTGTCTCACTTGGAGTAAAGACAAAATAGATAGTTGCGTAGACGTCAGAGAGGACATACCAGATTATCCAGACTAAGGAAGAGACATATTGGATGAATGGACATGCCATAGCTATGGTAATGCACTGTTCCCAGCATGGTCCCTCTAGACATAACTGAAGGTGCAATTGAAGGCATTCAATTCAGGATGGGCCTTTTTCATGAAAACAAGTGCCCAAGTCTTTTTTGGAGTGCTATATATTGTAATCTCTCATTTGATATGAGGGGGATCTTTTTTTTATCACAGGAGCAAAACTCTATCCAAATTGAAAGGCGAATATTGAGACTTTGAGCTCAAATTATTGTTCATATTATTTTATCTGAATGAGAAAGCAAGTTACTTGCAGACTTTGTGTTGTTATAGCTTGTGCCATTTTAGGAGATTGTTCTTATGTCTGTCTTCTAGATGCATTCTTGTTTATTTAATCTAACAAGCAAAATTAGTGAAAGTGATAAGGAAGATGTCCTTAAGTCAGTTACTTTCAGAGTTTTTGTTGTTTTAGTTGTCTTCAGTGTGTGTTTATTTTTTGTTTCTGTGTTGAGGATTCTAGGACGACTTTGTGCCCCCATTATCCTTTATATCTCACTCTTTGGGCAGCTAAAGTGGAGACTTTGTGCTACACTTCATTCTGCTGGTTATTGCACCCTATTACCAATCACTTATCATACCTGAAAGAACTCCTGTTGTCCCCTACAAGAACACTTTTGAAAGAAGAGAAGTGCCTTCAGTGTTTTCACTAGGATCTTCTCCTTTGTTTGTGAACATCATCTCTGAAAGAAGAGAGATGGATGGTGTATCCTACCCCAGAGTGTTATTTTTTGCATATATTTATAGTATATAGCTCCTGCATATTCATAGGGAACCTCCCCTTCATGAGAGGAGAGATTTGTCCCCTGTTGATATAGTAAAACTACACGTCTGGCCGACCAATCTCCCTATGCTATGGTTGAAGAGACCTATTTTGCTCACCAGTTAGCTAGTTGACAAAAAATTCACCTAACAATCTTTTTGGCGACTCTGCTGGGGAAGAGCATGCAGTTTGAAGTCTCAAGCTTCAAGCTGAAGTAGATCCTGCTCTTTTCGATTTTTGTTCTACAATCTGGCAACTCCACGCTATACTAGAAGCCAAAAATCTTGAGGTGTTGTTGACCCTATTTTTGAGTTGGTGTAGTAGAGTAATTTTGATTTATTTCCTCCATAACCTCACCTTCAATGAACTAAGATTATTCCTCCTACTCCTACCAGGTCACCCATACAAGTTAGAGCTTTTTTTTTGCTAATAGTAGAGCTTTGCCTATCCATACTCCACCTAAATTTGTGATCCCTCTTTTGCATAATCAAATCATGGCTCAAGTCCCCTGGGGTAACTCTTTTGGTCTGCTAAATTTGACCCCACCTCTACATGAGCTTCCATGCAGTTCAAGGAAGAATTTCTACAAATTTTTTGGTGATGGGAAAGTTCACCCTGATGAACATATTGTTGCCTTTAGCATAGCTTGTGGTGTAATAGGGGTAGAATTTGAGGACATAATAGTCAGGTTATTTATAGAGACACTACAAGGTGCTACTACAAATTGGTTCTACCATCTACAAGCTCAGTCAGTGACTGATTGGGACACTCTTAAAGATAAATTTGAATCCAGATTCAAACCTGCAGAAGATGCACATGCCTTGTTGGCCTAGCTCACATAGAAGAACAAAGGAGCCCCATGAACTTATGAGGGAATTCATTGCCAAGTTCGACAAGTTGAGGCACAGGATTCCCATGATCGCCCAGCTGACACCTCAAAATCTCAAGTGTTTCTTCATCAACTCGCAGCTACATGAAGTGAGTTTTCTATTGAGATGGGCTAGACACATAGACCTTGAGGTTGCTCAAAACTTGGCTACTAAGCTAGATGATGACCTTATCTTGGCAGAAAAAGATAAGGAGAGATCCTAACAGAGATAAATCCTCATCCTCTGAGTATCCACCTTTAGCCACCACTGACCCAATGGTGCAAAAACTAGCAAATGAACTGCTAGCCTTGAAAGAGATAAATGGCTCAAGGTATGTCTGTTCCTTTTAATCGAGATATGCCAAAGAGGACATTTCAAAATCAGGCATACCAAGGCAATGCTACCAGGAATCAAGTGTAGCCAAATCGTCTTCCTCTCCCCATAGAGGAACCTTGCCCTTGAAGTGCCTCCAACCAAACTCAGTAGTTGGATGGATATCTGGGAACATAATATGATTTCTCTTTCCAACTTGAGTTTGATCAAGAAAATGACATTGATATCTTCACAGAGGACCAAGAAGAATCAACTGGTGACTCCAACATTAGTTTCCTAAATTACCAGGATGAACCCAAAAGTAAAGGTGAAGCAGTTGAGGGATCATACACTGTGTTCACTCGGTCCAAGAATCAGTCAGCCCAGCAAGCTGATAAAGAGAAGATAGAGGAGCGACCTCAACTAACAATTTCAATTGATAAGCGTGGAACCACTCTGCCTTTCCAACCAAAGGACCCGGTGGTTGCTAAAAAAGTAAGTACCCCAAACATTTTTGCACCTTCAACTTCAAATTCATAGACCAGTCCTCCCCCTCCCAAAAACCAGAAAGATAAACTCCCATCCTCTCTTTCTAGTCCATTTTAATCATTTTACATAGTCAACCATGTCAAGAGTACTAAAATTCAAATGACTGAATTTGAATTCCTACAAGCCAATCTTGAGTAGTTGGACATGTTGGTAGAGTGTGTGAAGAATATAGCCATCCTTGCAAGACAAGAAGCTAAGAAGGTAACTTATGTTCCCCCAAGGAACATGTCTATCCCAAACAACCTTGTCATTACTTCTCCTACTACCCCTAGGAAAATAGAGCCTTTCTATGTTTCCCTGTTGATAAACGGTCACAAGCTGAGTAATTGCATCATTGATTTCGATGCATCTGATAACATCATGCCTGTTAAAGTGGCAGAATCCCTTGGTCTTACACTAACCAAGACATTTGGTAGATGCTTCTCCATGGAGAAAAAGTAAAACCTTTGCTGGGACAAATCAAGGATGCTCAATTTGTATTTGCAGCCTTTTCAGACAAAAGAATCAAGATGACAGTCTTGATGGCCGACATCCTAGCCTCATACAACATTCTGCTGGGATGAAATTTTTGCAAGGATGTGGGTGGTGAGTTAAGCATGGACTAAGGCAAGGATCCTTGTCAAAGGCGTAATGAAGAGATTGCTCCCTAAAAAGGAGGAAAAATATGTGGTCACCCAAATGTCGGCCCCTGCAGCTCAAATTCTGTTTGAGTCTTCAAGCAGGGGTAATTACTTCATGACCACAGAGGGTGTTCATGTTTTTGCAGATGAAAGTTCTACAGGTGGAAATTTGAAAATTGATTCAAACAAGACATCATAAGAATTGGTAGGGCATAGTATAGATGGAAAAGCATCTTCCACTTCCAATGAAGAGAAATCTAATAGAAGATCAATTTCTAATGATGTTTGGATCTGGGAATTTGATGGCAGTAATTCCTCTACCGTTGTTGGAGTTGGGATGGTGTTGATATCTCCTCAAGGAGATATTTTTCCTCCTTCACACAAGTTGCAATTTAGTAACACCAACAATACTGCCGAGTACGAATCTCTATTACTCAGATTGAAGGCTGCTCAGGATGAAGATGTCAAACTCCTTCATGCCAAAGGAGATGCTAAATTGATGCTTTGTCAAGAGTTTGATGCTGAAAATCAAAACATGTGATGGGCTGAAATAACAGAACAACAAGCTATGGTAGTGGACCATCCTGTTATACTCCAAAGTCAGCAAAAGGAACTCTTCGCCAAGAGAGAAAAGATTTATGGTTTTTAGATTGAAGACTACGTCTTGTCATGGGGCAATAAGAGAACCAAAAGAAGTGCATAGAAAGTGTGATTCTTGGTGGAGAGTTCCATTCGCCTGTCATTGATTATGGGGATAAAATGGTTTCTTGATGGTTTATTAAGATGGAACGTCATCTTCATTGTCTCACAATGGGCAATGTCTGAATCACTTCAATTCTTGAAGTATCAGATAAGTTCACCTGTACATATGTATATTTGTATAGTCCTTATTTTTATTTTGTGATTTTTATTTTCATTTTTTGGAGCCTTTCTTTTTGGGTAGCATGACTCCATAGCCCAATGGCATACTTCAAGGCACTGGAGATTTTGGTTTCTACTCCCCTCAGTTGTTCCAAGTTTTCAACTGAAGGAAGTTCCCCAATTCGAGTCATTTTTGGGACAACCTATGAACTATTTTGGTTCAACAGACCAAAATCCTCTCTCCCCTTTTCAAAAATTATTCTGAGCATTCAAGTTCTTCATTTTTCAAAGCTTTTTCAGAAATCTACGGACTTTGCAGGCTTGAATCTACGGACTCTGCAGGCTTGATTCTATGAACTTTGCAGGTTTGAATCTACAGACTCTACAGGTTCATTTTTACAGACTCTATAGGCAAGTTCATAACTATGGACTCGATTTATATGAACTCCAAGGATTGAATCTATGGAATATATAGGCTTGAATCTACGAACTCTACAGGCTTGAATCTACAGACTCTACAGGTTCATTTCTACAGACTCTATAGGTAGGTTCATAACTACAGACTTGATTTCTACGGACTCCAAGGCTTGAAATCTATGGACTCTACAGACTTAGTTTCTAAAAACTCTGTAGGAAAGAAATAGGTTTGACACTTAGCCATTTTTTCAATCAAGAAGTTCAAAGGGGTCTTCCAAGAGCCTAAAGGACAAGTGCCCTTGTGAAGGGCACTTAGGAGCCAAAATGGACCCTTGCATCTTTTCTGAAAAGCAACCTTGGAGGTCAAACAACCATTGTGGAGGGCAGGTGGACCATTTCAAAGGCTAAATGAGCGAAGGAATTCCTTCAGAATTTTTGTTCGAAGGAAAAGCTTGAAGTAAAGACAAAAGTCCAACGGAAAGTAAAAGCCTGGTGGAAGAAATAACGAAGGAATTCCTTCAAAATTTTTGTCTGAAATAAAGGAACCAATAAAAGTCTGCCAAAGGAAATAAAGCCCGAAGGCCGCTCGAAGGATCCCGAAGGGTAGGTACCCTTGCAAGAGGCTCTTGCCAAAGGAAGTGGACCGTTCCTTAAGGCCCCAAAGGGTAGGTCCCTCTAGGAAAGATCAAATGATAAAGCTGAAGGAATTACCAAGGAAAGTGACAGGCCTACAGACATCAAAGTTGAACGTCATGAACTAGCTATTGAAATCCAAAAGTCTGACGAAGTCCTTGCAGCCGTCAAATTTAGGGCAGTGAACTTGCTATTGGCTTTCAAGCGATGACGGGCCCACATACATCAAATTCATGGTAATGAAATAACTATTGATCTTTGAAGGCTTGAGCATGGACCCAAATGCATTATAAGGCCAAAACGCTAAAGGGAAGAACCATTGAGAGAAGGAGCGTAAAGAGCCAGTAAAGCTAGGAACGTAGCCCTGAGAGCTTAAATTTTAGGAAGAGACAAAGCTAGAAAAGACAAAAGCAGAAAGAGGGAAAGCCCAAAGTATCTACGTAGAAGTAATTCTAGTAGGTGGAACAGTCCACTAAGCAAATATTTTGGCTTGAAAACATTGAAGGCACCACCTATTTGTCTCACTTGGAGTAAAGACAAAATGGATAGCTACGTAGATGTCAGAGGGGACAGACCAGATGATCCAGACTAAGGAAGAGACATATTGGAAGAATGGACTTGCCATAGTTATGGTAATGCACTGTTCCCATAATGGTCCCCTCTAGACAGAATTGAAGGCACATTGAAGTCATTCAATTTAGCATGGGCCTTTTTCATGAAAACAAGTGCCCAAGTCTTTCTTGGAGTGCTATATATTGTAATCTCTCATTTGATATGAGGGGGATCTTTTTTATCACAAGAGCAAAACTCTGCCCAAATTGAAAGGTGAATACTGAGACTTTGAGCTTAGATTGTTGTTCATATTCTTTTATCTGAATGAGAAAGCAAGTTGCTTGCAGACTTTGTGTTGTTATAGCTTGTGCCATTTTAGGAGATTGTTCTTATGTCTGTCTTCTAGACGCATTCTTGTTTATTTAATTTAACAAGCAGAATTAGTGGAAGTGATAAGGAAGATGTCCTGAAGTCAGTTACTTTCAGAATTTGTGCTGTTATATTTATCTTCATTGTGTGTTTATTTTCTATTTATGTGTTAAGGATCCTGGGATGACTTTGTGCCCCCTTTATCCTTTATATCTCACTCTTTGGGCAGCTGAAGTGGAGACTTTGTGATACACTTCATTCTGCCAATTACTACACCTTGTTACTAGTCACTTATCATACCTAAAAAAACTCTTGCTGTCCCCTACAAGAACACTTCTGAAAGAAGAGAAGTGCCTTCAGTGTTTTCACCAAGATCTTCTTCTTTGTTTGTGAACTTCATCTCTGAAAGAAGAGAGATGGTTGGTGTAGCCTACCCTAGAGTGTTATTTTCTGCATATATTTATAGTATATCACTCTTGCATATTCATAGGGAACCTCCCCTTGATGAGAGGAGAGATTTTTTCCCTGTTGCTGTATTAAAACTACACATCTAGCTAACCAATCTCCCTATGTTGTGGTTGAAGAGACCTATTTTGGTCACCAGTTAGTTGGTTGACAAAATATTAACCCAACACTGTGAATAAGTGTCAACCCTTCTAAATGGACATTGAATGTATTCTTATAGGGAAATAAATGATCATGGAATAGATGATCTTACATTAGGTCAATAGGGGATAAGATAAGGATTCAAGAAAATTTGATCATTTGAGGCTAAAGTGAACTTGGACAACAATACCGAAAATAAAACACCTTTGAGTTTCGATGCTCCTGTTGAAGTTGGGCACTATTGTGCTAGGAAGATGAGACTTACGAGGATGGATCTAGGTCTGAGAGAGCTACCTGGGTCTCAAAATCTAAGTCCAAGAAGCTATTTGTGACTGGGAATCAATGAAAGTCTAGTCGAGAAGGGTTGAGTGAGCAAGAAAGAGGACCTATAGGTTGGGTGTTATTAGTCATGCCTATGTCATCTAATTTTGCATTTTATATGATTAAATTGTCCCCCCCTTTATTCTAGTGATGTAGCAAAGTGAAATACTAATATAAAGGAAAAATAGAAAGCATACCTAAACTTACCTGTAAGGAAAAAGCTCATGAAGCTATGTGATATTGGATGTGCATAGAGAGAGCACGTTGTGATGTGTGAATCTATAAATAAAAACATGAAGTAGATCAGTTCTTACTAGATATGCTATATCTAAAATAAAAATGTAAAAAAATTGAGCAAAGGAAGAGAGAGAGAGATGGATAGACCTCATAGAGTATGCAAACCAATACAAAACATGTTGTGATGTTGGTTGGATTGTGCTAAGTATGTGTTGAATCAATAATAATATCATGAATAGAGCTGAGTGCTCAATTCCCTAGAATGTGGCTCAAGAATGCAAAGGCTAACCATTTTCCACTATCATCACCAACTAAGTGAATTTAACAAATCATGTGTGTGTTAATCAATGTATGGACTATATGTCCAATCCCTTCAAAAAGGTACCTAAGGAATATAAAGGTTGGCCCTTTGGCTCTATCATTGCCCTGTGAAGTGAAACTTATGAAGTGATACCAGTATATAATATATGTCATATGAGATGGCTCATGGATCCCATGAATGTGTTGTAAATTTGACACTATGGCATGGATAGCCAAATGTGTGCTAGAAACTAGGCCACTCTTGGCCATTTTGATAGATGGAGATTAGGCTTGTATAAAAGCCACTCTGAAACTGATGTACTGGGATTATATGAAATCCAACTCAGGAACTCAAAAATCCAAACTTGTATGAAAGTTTAACTTGAATGTGATGCCAACCACCTACAGATGGAGTAAGGCACATAACTATTGAGAATGTCTAGAGTAAACTAAACTTAGAAACAAAAGAAGATCAATGTGTCACACACATTACCCCTAATCATTGATGTTTAGAACATGGATTCTAATTTGGAAGTTATGCCAACTACCAAATCTGAATTGAAAGTGAGAACCATCATGCCATGCATGATAACCCCTTGTATCTGAGAAAACTATGCTAAAATTATTAAATTTGAAGGATCTGGAAGTGCAAAATTTGTCGCTAAACTAAACAGTTTGCCTATTTCTAGAAACTCTAAGTTTTTTTCTACTTGGATAGGACTAAAAAAATATGGACACCTCTATTCTTGGTGTTACTATCTATTTCTAGTGCTACTATCCATTTCTAGAGTTGTTAACCGATGTGAAAACTGGCCTTTGATCTGAGACTGTACCAATTTTTTTGCTTTGATTTGATTAGTTTGACTTTTGGATTATGTGTTGATTGTTCTGAATGCTACTATTTCAATTTCTAGGAGGTCTTATCTTTGTGACAAATCTTTTATTTGATGCCCCCTCTTTTGAGGGTAGGAATAAGAAACTTGCAATGATGATCCTCAATAGAAAAGAGTCATGCAAGTGTGTTAATATGAATATATATATGATATATCATTTGATATTTCACAATATGTTTCAAGAGATAGCAAATATTTGTACTAAGATAGTGCTAGATCAATAGGGGTATGCCTAGATAGATATAACAAATGTGAAAGCATGTATAATATATTGAATTGGAACTAGAAATGTTAATTGTTAGTTTTTAGTTGGAGGGATGGAGCATGATGTCCATCATGACATCCAAGAAAGCAAATAAAATGCATGATATGAATCATGGCATTGCACACATTTGACAAGCAACAAGGGACATGGGCGCATGTCACTCAAACTAGAGACAAGCATGGAAGGCATGTTTAAATGTCACATACACATCTAGGACAGGAGTGATGGAACTAGTCAAGCATCTTTTAAACCACTAAAAATAGCTTAAAAATGACTAAAATAGGCTTCTAAACAAACAAAAATCAAATGATCAGCTTACTCAGCAGGCTAATCTCCTCATCGACTTCGAAATGTGTCACAAAAGGTGATCATCTCCTTAGCATATTCAACTCCAAAGCTCTAATATCTCAAACTTGTCACTATACAAATGAACTCAAAGTCAATACAAATTCATATATCAACCAACTATTCTATTCAAAAGCAAAACATTGTTTTGCTTATAACTAGAGCACCGTAGCTCCATTTTACGAACCATTTTGATCCTCAAAATCGTAATGATGACACATTCAACATCACACAATATCTACTCTTTCATTAATTCATCTACCTACTATGGTATTCACACACCTTTATAATAATTAGACATACAAATTAGTTCCCACCAATCAACACTCGTTCAAAACATCCAAGCAACCCAGCCTATTCAAAAAATCAGTCAAAGACACCTTTCACTCCCAGTAATTTAATTCCACCAATTCAACACTAGACTCTCAATAAATTCAATAAATAACAATTCGGTTCTTATACATTCAACCACTAATCATCACTTTTTGCTCGACCTCCTCCATCACAAATCTCATCCCTCTTTCCAAAGGGGGCATCATTCCTACTATTCCTATTCCTACACTTATCCAACACATCTATCTACTCTCATAGATGGATACACCATGGTTCTCACACCTCTAGTATTCAAATTATTAGATATCGGTCAAAGCATATAGTGATTCAAACTACATGGGTCATTCAACATGGTTTTTACACCTCCAGTATTTAGATTATCAACATTACTTAGCTCATATTGGTCAAGATTATACAGTGATTCAGATTACATTGGGTCACTCAGTATTACACAAGACATTCAAAAGGATACACCTTCAATTTAAAGATATGTAGACTATCCAAATACCATATTTGGGGGCATGCACATTATTGCATGCCTCACACATATAGCTTCATATAGCATGACACAGTTACATACTAGATAGCAGATTATAAGCATAGTGTAGGGCACATTGTTTTGATCTCCAATTTTGCATATGGGACATGACATGATAGATCATATCACATGTGGTTATATAGATTTCCTTATTATCTAGATGCATCACTCATATACCAAATTTGGGGGTATAACATAGGTGTTCATGTCTTTCATCTTCTAGGATTATACATGTTGGGTGAATATTTTGTCAATCAGCGTACTGATCAATGAAATAGGTTTGATCAACCATAGCAGGAAGATTGGTCGGCTAGGTGTGCAACTTTACTACATCAACCAGAGACAAATCTCTCCTTTCATCAAGGGGAGTTTCTCTATAGATACGTAGGAGCTATATATAATATAAATAAGCAAAAAATAACACATGGAGCAGAAAAAACCATCCATCTCTCTTCTTTCAGAGATGATGCACACAGACAAAGGAGAAAATCTTGGTGTAAACACTGAAGGCACTTCTCTTCTTTCAAAAGTGTTCTTGCAAGAAACAGCAAGAGTTTCTTTCAGATAGTAAAGTAACCAGCAATCTAAGATGTAGCACAAAGTCTCCACCTTGATGGCCCTAGAGTGAGATACGAAGAACAATGGGTGCACAAAGTCATCCCAAGGTCCTTTACACAGAAATATAAAAGAAAAACACACACTGGAGGCAACTATGACAACTCAAAGTCTAAAAGTAGTTGGCTTCAGGACACCTTCCTTATCACCTCCACTAGTCCTGCTTGTTAAATCAAATAAATAAGAATGCTTTTAGAAGATAGACATAAGAAAAATCTCCTAAAGTAGCACAAGCTATAACAGCATAAAGTCTGCAAGTAACTTGCTTTCTCATTCAATCAAAGAAATATGAATTACAATAGGAGCTCAAAGTCTCAGTAATGCCTTTCAATTCAGGTAAAGTTTCACTTCTGGTAAGGGGAAGATCCCCCTTTAAATGATACAATAGATTACATTATATAGAGGCCTAAGGGAGGCTTGGCACTTTGTCCCATGGAGTGACCCATTCAGTGCATTCAATGCCTTAGACGCATTCTTGGTCTTGTCAGGAAGGGCCACACTGGAGCAGGGTGGCTGCCTTAACTATGATGCATTGATTCATCTCAAGTGCCTCCTCCCAAGTCTAAATCTCTCATTCCATCACCTACCTAGCTGTGTAACTGTCTATTCTACCTTTATCTTAAAGGGGAAAAATAGGCTGCACTTTCAATGTTGGCAAGCCCCAAATATCTACTCGACGAACTGTTTCACATACTGGAAATAACTCATGTTGAGTTTCCCTCTTTGTCTCTTCCTCCTCTTGGGTCTGGCCTTAGGCTCTTTGAATGCATTTAGGTCTGCGCCTTGAGTCTACTAGAATCGATAGACACTTCATTGCGACAAATTTGACATTTGCGAGCCCGTCATGTTTCCTAGCAACTCCTTTGTGTCTTTCTCACTTGCCATGGTCTTTTTCCACTATAATGCAGGTGAGGACACATGGCAGCATCTACAGCTTTGAAATAAGATTATCAAAATAAGCTTTGAAACTAGTTAGTGACTGAGGAGGGCACAGATGCAGACACGTGGTAGCTTTTACTGCATTGGGTTGGGACACATGATGGGTTTCGCTCTATGTAGCTTCATTGAAGACTATGTCTCGGCTTGTGACACCTAGCATCATCCACTGCTCTTTGAGGCTCAAACCTTTCTCGAAGGGAACTTGCCCTTTGAGCTTTGATCCTTCGGCGGGTTGTCATCCCTTTCATTTCCTTTGGACAAAATGTTTGAAGGAATTCCTTCAGATAATTCATCTGAAGGAAACCTTTCCTTGGCTCTATATGCACCTTTGTATTGTGAGTGCCCATTTCTTTTGACATGTGGCACCTTCTACTATTTGAATAAGTGCCAAGTGTTATCTTTCACAGGAACATATGAGGACACATGGCATCTTCCACTATCGACACTTGGCAGCATCTGCCTCCTCAAGCCTTTGTGACATCATAAAAACATTTGGGGCTCAGTCAAGCTCTCACGACTGATGACACTTGTTAGCCTCTGTCAATCTCTACAAGGGACACGTGGCACGGTCTGAATACATTTGTTATTCACACAGATGTAGACACTTGGCACGTTCTGTTTCATTCAGTCACTTGTCCCTAGGCCCACCATGGTCTTTGCTCAAAATAGTGAAGCTAAGGGAAGAGACTGCAGATATTGGCACTTGGAGGCTTCTGACAAGCTTCAAAGGGACACGTGGCAGCATCCACCAATTCATAGAAACAAAGTATAAAGGGTTGTCAGCTAATGACACTTGGCAACATCATCTTGACTCTTTCTATTGCACGTGTTGAATCGATTAAATGTTGAACCCATTGAACTGATGAACCAAAATAGTTCAAGGTTCAATGGTTCAGGATTTTGAGACTCGTTAAGTGTTTGGGGCCATGGAACTTTGAAACGGTTGAACTTTGAACTTTGTCAAATGTGCCTAGCTCCTGTTGAAGATGTTTGAACCTTTGAACCTGCTAATCCCTTTGCCGAAAAAGCTTTGAAAAAATGAGGAATTTGAAAGCCCTCAAATAAATTTTGAGAAGGGGAAGAGAGGAATTTTGGCCCTACAGGTCCAAGAATAGCTCATATGTTGTTCCAGAAATGAGTGACACTTTTGGGGACCAACAATATAGATTAAGATGGTAGGACATACCATCTTCTTCTCACACATTTACTAGCATTTTTGGTTTACACCTAGGTATCACTCAGGTTGTCACCAAGTTAGACCATATGATCATATACAATGATTGGTCCATAGTTTTACTCAGACTCAGACCTAGGAGTTTAAGTGGGATAGAGGACAGGCATTGGTTTTGGACCTCCGAGCACTTCTCAAATCTAGTTCAGATTATTTAGATTCTGTATAGGCGGCATATATTATAGGGATTCCTTCTTTCTCTAGGCATTATTCATATTCAATACAGGGGGAATCTATTATCGTGATTCATTCTTTCTTCTAGCATTATTTTAGTTTTTCATCCACTTCCCTGGCCAAGAAGCTCTACCCTTTTCTTTTGCATACTTATCTTCACTCAGGTAAGTTCAGGTAAGCATCTTTTTTCTTTCTTTTACTCTAGTACTTCATTTCATTATATCACTAGATTAAAAGGGGGGGAAATGTATACATCCTAAATTGGCCAAGAAAAAACACATATTATGTCTTTTCATAGTCCTTTCACAAGAGACTTCGACTAGAAAATATGAACTTTTATTCACATTTAGCCATGTCCTCTCATTTGACTTGTCTTGGTCTTTCTAGATTCCCTGAACATATTTATGCTTATTCTAGAACATCTGTAGCATTCCAAACTTAACCCTTTCAGACCCAAGAACATCTTCTAGGTCTAGACCCATCCCCCCAAGTCCCACATCCCCTGGACAACAATACCCAAATAAGATTATATCAGTGAAAACCCAGGGTGTCCAATTTTTGGCATTCTTGTCAAAGTTAAATTTTGTCCCCGATGGTTAGCCTCTATCATAGGATGAGTCTTACCCCTTTTATTTGCTTCGTGTCTAAGTTTCTCAATGTCAGTCAAATGCAATAAAAGCTCCCAAATTTGAAATAATGAGTCTCTTATATAAAGGACTACACAAGGCATTTTATATCTAGCACTTACTATTTTGGCACATGAGACTTAATAAAATCAATCAATAGTATAGCTCAGCTTCTCTACATCACACATAAATTTGCATGCTTGATCAAGGAAGGGCCTAGGTGAAATTAATTCTTACATTAAACATGTGCATTGATTATGCATGTTCCCTAAGGGAGAACTACATTAGATTTGAGACCCTTGGCATGAAGGTTAATGTAGGCAGCAGTCAGAACAATAGAGGTCCTTGATTTTGCAATCATTCTTCCCATAACCCAATTTTTCCTCCCTTGTGCTTTGATTTCTTTTGTTGTTTTCATGTATACAGGCTAGTATAAGTATTGAAGATAAAATTTGACACATAGTGAGCTTTGCATAGTCCTAGGCTTCAATATTTCACTGATATGGTGTCATAGGGCTACCAAGCAGAACCTAGAAAAGCCAGACCACCAAGATAATAGCATCAAAAGTGAAAAACAACACCAAAATTAGACTACAGTGCCAAGTAGTGGGGTGTCCTAAGTTTGGCGCTCCTATCCAATCTAAAAATAGAGTAATGGGTCTTGTTTACAATAGTTTACCATCTCTACACAATAATTTTTAGACTCCGCATCATCCATTTCAGCCTAGAATAAGCTAAGTTAATCCTTCTTTGTCTTCTCTTTCCTATGTGAATTAAGTTGATAAAATTGGTAAAAACTTGTATTTCACTACATCAAACCAGAATTCTCCCCTTACTCCAAACCTTTATTACTTAGGAATTAAACATCTAATTTCCTAAAAGAATAAAACATTTTGGTGATTCTGATAATGCCCTGATCAACACATCTATTAATGCAATTTTTGAGTCAAGCAACACATGGAATTTAAGTCAAGTACTAAATATAAAAAATTCAAAGTCTAAAAAAGTAGTGATTCGAAATTTGCGTAAAAAGGATACTGAGCTGTCAAACATGTAAGGTGATACCTTAACAAGCAAAAATGAGCTAGTATATGTAACTATGGATTTTTTTTAAATATTATTTGCAAAATACTATGAACTTTTGAATTTGAAATTGATTTTATAAATTAGATATGCAACTAAATTTTTAGAAAAAGATGCAAAAAGTACTAAAAAATAACTGAGAATGTATTTGATGTAACTAGGGTTTAAAAGAAAAAAATTCAAAATTATAATAATAAACTGAAAATTTTGCTATAAATTTGTAGAATTTAGCTTGAAAAATTTAGGAAAAATCTGAAAAATATTTCTAAAATTAGCAATATATTTTTCCTAGTGGTTTGAAAGTGTTTATATGCAAATAGGAACTAGTGTGTGCAAACTAGGGTTTGGGTGATTTCTTTAAAATATTTCAATTAATTTGTAGTTTTTCAATTTTTAAATTAAGGAAAAAATCACAAAAATATTACAAAAAATAAAAAATAATTAGCCCTAGGGTTTTTAGAGTTTTTGTGCAAAAATTTAAAGTAAGTCAAGTTCACCAAATGTTTTATTCTTTTTTGGAATTAGGTGTTTCATTCTTAAGCAAATAAAGGTCTAAGTAAATGTAAATTAGTAATTAATGTGTCCCAATTAGCCTACTAATTTGTATAAATAGATATGTATTTTATCTTTTCTAAAAATAGTAAGAAGTGTGAAAAAACTAAACTTAGATTATTTTGAGCTAAAATGGATGATGTAAGGTTTGGAAATTACTATGCAGGGATGGCAGACTATCATAAACAAAACCCAAAACTCTATTTCTAGATTAGACACGAGCGTCAAACTCAAGACACCCTACTACTTGGCATTGTAATCCACTTTTGATGTTGGTGTCCACTTCTAGCATTATTGTCCTGGTGGTTTGGCTTTTATAAGTTCTTATTGGTAGGCTTGTGACACCCTGGTAGTGAAATATTGAAGCCTAAGTCTATGCAGAGTTCGTTGTGTGTCTGATTCAATCTTTAAAACCCTTAGGAAATCCTGGTACTTGATCTTGAGTAGAAAACTTGGAAAAGAGAGGAGGGGTTAGTGTGTAAAGGATATGTTGGATGCATTTTACACCTCGTGTGTGGGCACACTGCCTACATACCAATACTCTGAAGAGGGATCAATCTAATGTAGTTCTCCCATTTGAAGTGCTTGATGCAATTGTGTGATGTATGTAACTAGATACAAAATAATAATGTACTTTAGATGACTAGGGACTGGTATGATGATCCAAAACTCTTAATTTTTTATTGACAAATATTTAAAGAACACAAAAATAACACAGTAACAATGAATTCTCTGAGAAGAGATGTTTTATTACTCAAGATCGCAATACAACTATATGTTTATTTTTGGGAAGAGATGTTTGATTTCCATTTTAGGTTACATATTCATTTATACACATTTTGAAATTAGGGGGAGGATGTGGAAGGTCACCAATCTCCAGGGAGATTAAGTGGTTTGACTTCCACAATTTAAAACAATACAAAATTCAAGGAATTACTATTTTTAGAAACTTACTATTTTTAGACCACACTACTAAAATTAAAATTTAGGGAACTTCCATTAAGTCTTTATGGATCAAAAACCATTTATTATAGCTTCATGTCATCTCACCATTTTCTCCTTGTTCTTATCTTTCCAACGGTTCAAACGGTGAGTCAATTGGAGCTACGGTGCAAAAGTTATGGCTCCCAGAAGTTCCATCATCAATTGGGATAGAACCATCACCCGAATTGTCACCTAAATTATTGCCCTAATCATTCCTCCCTCCTTGAGAAGTAACGGTCCCCATTGCATTAATATTCCTCATTAGGTGTGGTAGTTGTGTCTTGATTTTATTCTCTGTGAGCCACTCATTTTTGGTGGCTAAATTGGCCCCTTTTGACCACCCGATAAAGTGGAATAGAGTGTCCTCTTGTTGTCTTCATCCAGGTATCCACAATCTGATCATCCTCCACTGGAGCAAAAAACTATGGATCAAGCTCATCAATGTTTATTTATTCTACTATGACTGAAGTGTCCAATAGAGGTGAATGATATGGTTTGAGTTGCTCCATGTTGAATATTGGATGCAAACCAAGGTAGGCTGGTAGGTTCAACTCAAAAGCATTTTCTCCAACTTTTCTGGTGATGGTGTAGGGACCATATTGTAGAGGCCAAATTTTTCTATGTGGGCCTACAAATAATGCTTACTGAAGCCATAACTAAACCTTGTCACCCACAACAAAATGGTGAACAATCCTATGTTTATCATGGTGTTGCTTATACTTGCTACTGGATGTGTTGCATTTTTTTAATGAACTTTGTTTCTTTTGATGCCTCAGATCTTCTATGAGGTGTGTATTCCATGGTGGATAATGGAATGGCTATATCAATTGGTGCCATGGGTTGGAACCCAAAGCATACTTGAAATAGACTGTGATTGGTCGAGATGTGCAAGGCTCGATTGTATCCATATTGTATGAAAAGAAGCCCCTCATCCCATGTGCATGGATGTTTAGAGTGATACATCTGAATCATGTGAAAAATCAAGTGGTTCACCACCTCTGTTTGAACATCAGTCTTTGTATGGAAGGCTGTTGACTTTATCAGCTTGGTATCCATCATCTTCCATAGAGTGGACCAGAAGATGCTCAGGAACTTGTTATCTTGATCTAAGATAATGGACTTGGAGAGACCAAAATGGAGCCATACATGAATAAAATATAGTTGAGAAGTTTCTTCAGTAGAAATATTTTTCTTACAAGTAATCATGATAGCCATTTTTGAAAAATGATCAACTACAATAAAAATATAGTCCTTTCCATGTTTTGAAGTGGGCAAACTGAGAGAAAATCTAGTGAGACAGATTCCCAAGGCCTGGTTGGTTCTGGAAATGGTATGTATAATCCTTGCTTCTTATTTGTTGGCTTGGATTTCACACATCGGGTGCAAGATTTGAGATACTTTTTCACATCCTTTCACATATGGGGTGAGTAGAAGTGTTTTTCAAAGACTACCAATGTCTTTTCTAATCAAAGTGTCTAACTATTCTACTGAAATGTGCCTCCCATATCATTTTTTGTTGCTCTGCAGCTGGAACATAGATGTGCCCCATATGACAGAGGACATTATCTTGCAAATATAAATCAGAAACATGTTTACCTTTTTGAAGCACCTAATATGTATCAGCAAAGGCAAGATCTGCTTCATATAGAACACCCCAAGTGTTAGTCTCATGCCTGCACAAGTCAAGAATAATTGTGAGTGCAATAATTGGTGCGTGGCTCAGACAATCTGTAACCGTATTTGAGCTCCCCTTTTTGTGTTTGATTATTAGATGGAATTATTGAAGATATGTGGCCCACTTTTGGTGCCTCTCATTTTGTAGTTTGCTCTATGTCTGGATGAATTCCAATGGTCTATGGTCAGTGTGGTTGATCGTTTCTTTCCCCAAGATGTAGTGTTTCCATTGTTTGTAGGCTTGCACAATGGCATAGAGCTCCTTATCATATGCCAGATATTTCCTGACTGTATCAGTGAAAGTTTCACTATGATATGCAACAATATGTCCATATTGCATGATGACAGCTCCCATGGCATATTCAGATGCATCTGTCATTAACTCAAAAAGTTGACGCAAATCTAGCAAGGTAAGAATAGGGGCTGAGAATACTTTATTGTTCAAATTCTCAAATGCCCTTTGTTATATTTCACCCCACTAAAATATAGCTTTAGTTCCTACTTTAGTCATTTGGGTTAGTGACCAAGCAACATGTGAAAATCCAAGAACAAAACTATGATAGAAATTTGCAAGACCCAAGAAGCTATGAAGTTCTGTGACGGTCCTTGGTGTAGGCCATTCTTGAATAACCCAAATCTTTTTTGGGATCAACATGGACCCCTTCCTCATTCACAACATACTAGAGGTACTAAATTATTTTCATCTTGAATGTGCATTTTTCAAGATTTGCATACAACTTGTGCTCCTGAAGAGTTTGAGGCACCTTACGAACATGTTGTAGATGTTCCTCCCATACTCTATTGTAGATGAGTATGTCATCCAGGTAGACAACTATGAATGAGTTAGTGAAGGGTCACAAGATATCATCCATCATCCTCGTGAAGGTTATAGGTGCGTTAGTTAAGCCAAAAGGCATAACCAACCATTCAAAGAGCCCCTCCTTAGATTTGAATGCAGTCTTCCAGACATCAGTGGGATCGAAGGGAATATGGTGATATCCAAATTTGAGATCAATTTTGGTGAAGAACTTCACACCACAAAGTTGGTCCATCAGGTCATCAATCCTGGGGAGAGGGTAGCGATTCATCACAATGATTTTATTTAGGGCTCGATAGTCAATGCAAAGCCTCCATGTTCCATATTTATTTGATGCTAGGAAATTGAGTTGCCACATGGTGAAGAACTTGGCTTGGTGTGACCCTTTTAGATCAATTCTTGAATCTATCTTTTTATCTCATCATTCTCCAAAACTAATCTACGATACACAAGACTATTAGGCAAAAGTGATCCTATGATCAAATCAATAGAATGTTTTATTTGACAATGCAGTGGAACTCCTATGGGTGAATTAAATAAGTCATCATATTTTCCTATGATTTGTCCCATCTTCTTCTATTGTTGTGTCCATAGTGTAGTCAAAACTGCAACATTAGACTTCTTAGATTTTTGTGGTTTGACCACCATTGGAACGAATTGATTTGTCTTTTCCACCAATCTCTTTCATTGCTTGGCATTGATCAAGGAGACAAATGTGGGAGGTGGTACCTCTGGTATGCTGTAGCACTACATTCCAAGAGTGAGGGTGATTCTTTGAGTTTGTGATTCATAGATTTCATGTCGATCATACATGAACAGTTAACCAAGGAGTACATCACAAACATCTAAATTGACCACATCGTACAAGACTTCATCTTGGAAAGGTTTTATTGCATATGAAAGAAGACACAGATGGGTGACACTGAGGTCTCTCCCTGGGCTCAACCATCTTGTTGTCCCCAAAAATGTCACTCATTTTGGGAAAACATATGAACTATTTTGGTTCAATAGACCAAAATAATCTCTTCCCTTCTCAAAATTTGTTTTAAACTTTCAAATTCCTCATTTTTCAAACTTTTTCAGTAAAGGGACTAGTAGGTTCAAAGGGTTCAATGGGTATAACAAGCAAGTTCAATCAAAAGGGGCAAGTTTCCAACACTTAGGCATTTTCAGGATTGGTTCAGCACCTTGGTTCAACCAAAAGGGTTCAGTAATGAGTTTCTCATCAAGGATTGAACCATTAAACTGTTGAACCTCAAACCATTTTGGTTCAAATGTTTAACGGGTTTGAGGTTTAACATCCACATCAAGCTTCAAAGAGTCAAGTGCTTTGTCAGAATTCATTGAGTTTAACCACTTAACGGTGCAAAGGTTCAAAGATTCAACTGATCAGTTTCAATTAAGTGGTTCAAAGGAATGCCCAAAAGAAAAAACTTGAGAATAAAATGTGCCACGTGTCTTTTGAAAAGCTTAGCAGAAGCTGCCAAGTGTCATCTGTCAGGACACGTTATAATTTGTTTCTAAAAGTCGCAGAATGTGCCACGTGTCCCTAATAGAGTTTTGCAGAGGGAAACAAGTGGCAACTACGAAAGGTTTCAATATGTTTTTCTAAAAATAACAAAACATGCCACGTGTCCCTTGCAAAGCTTGGCGGAGGCTGACAAGTGTCAACATCAGTAGTTTCTTCTTTATGTCCCATTATGACTCAGCTGAGCATGTCTACATCCATGCTTCAAGTTTTTGTAAGCTTCATAGCTTCTTTCAATAAGCTTCCCTTAGAGTCCCACGAAAGGTGCCAGGTGGCCAATGCAGAATGTTTCCATGTGCTTTTTTAAGAAACTATGGAAGTTGCCACATGTCCCTTGAAAAACTTGGCAGAAGCTGCCAAGTCTCGATGGCCGCTGTGTCTTCCTTTGGTTTCGTTATTGAGTAATGACTATGGTGGGCCTTGGGTGGGTTAATAAAATGAGTGACAACTACCAAGTGTCATCTGTTGAGACCCATTATAACTTGTTTCTAAAAAGCAACAAAACATTCCATCTGTCTTGTTGTAACTCAACAGAGTGCGACAAGTGTCTGTATCCACGTGAATCCAAATGAGTCCTGAATGTTTCTAAAGTGTTTCTAAAGTCTTATAGAAGCCACCATGTGTCACCTTCTATAGGACTCTCAAAAGGCATCTAAATCCTCTATAAGTTAAGCGGATGTTGCCACATGTCCTCGCTTATTTCACAGCAAAACACGCCGCATGTCACTTGTTAGGATCAGCAAAAAGCAGCCAGAGCAAGCATGAAAGACACAAAGGAAGTGCTAAGGAGGATGACGGGTCCACAGCCATCAAATTCAAGACAACCAACTATCCTTTAGCTTTCAAATGATGACAGATTTGAACATGTCAAATTTGTGGCAATGAAACAACTGTTGATCTTTGCAGGCTTAAGCACGGACCCAAATGCATTCAAAGATCTTTAGGATGAGAGGAAGAACCAAAAAGGGGAAAAGATAGCCTAAGGGCTCAAATCACAGTAGAAAGAGGGAAAGGCCAAAATATCTTCAAGAGTTATTTCCAGTAGGTGGAATAGTCCATCAGGTAGATATTAGAGCCTACAAACATTGAAGGCACAACTTATTTGTCTCCTTTAAAGTAAAGGTGAAGTGGAAAGTTGCATAGATATCAGGTGACAGACTAGATGACTCAAACCTAGGAGAAGACTTTTGAGATGAATTAACACGCCATAGTTAAGGTGGGCACCTTGTTCCAGCATGGTCCTTTTTGATAAAACTAAAAAATGCATTCAAGGCATTAAATGCACAGCATGGGCCATTCCATGAAAAAGAGTGCCAAGCCTTTCTTAGCTACTATATATTGTAATCTCTTTAGTGTTTTGAAAGAGAGATATTTATTTTATAGAAGCAAAACTTTGCCCAATTGAAAGGCGAATATTGAGACTTTGAGCTCAGATTGTTGATCATTTTATTTATCTGAATGAGAAAGCAAGACACTTATAGACTTTGTACTATTATATCTTGTGCCATTTTAGGAGATTGCTCTTATATCTATCTTCTAGATGCATTCTTGTTTATTTAATTTAACAGGCAGAACTAGTGGAAGTGAGAAGGAAGATGTCTTAAAGTCAGTTACTTTCAGACTTTATGCTGTTATAGTTGTCTTCAATTGTGTGTTTTTAGTTTCTTTCTCTGTTGAGGATTTTGGGATGACTTTGTGCCCCCATCATCCTTTGTGTTTCACTCTTTGGGAAGTTGAGGGGGAGACTTTGAGTTCCACTTCATCCTGTTGATTAATATACTTTGTTACCAGTTTCTTGTCACTTCCTGAAAGAACTCCTACTGTTTCTTGCAAGATCACTTTTGAAAGAAGAGAAGTGCCTTCAGTGTTTCCACCTAGATTTTCTCCTTTGTCTATGAACATCATCTCTAAAAAAAGAGAGATGGATGGTGTATCCTACCCCTGAGTGTTATTTTCTATTTATATCTATAGTATATAGCTCCTGCATATTTATAGGGAACCTCCCCTTGATGAGAGGAGAGATTTGTCCACCTCTGATGTAGTAAACTTGCATGCTAGGCCAACCAATCTCCTTTGTTGTGGATGATAAGACCTATTTTGCTCAGCAATTAGCTGGTTGACATAATGTTCACCCAACAGTCTTTTTGGTGACTCCACTGAGGAAGGATAAGCAGTTTAAAGGCACAAGCTTTAAGCTGAAGCAAGACCAGTCCTTTTCCATTTTTGTTTCACAATCTGGCAACTCCACACTATATAAGAAGCTAGAGAATTCAAGGTGTGTTGACCCTATCTTTGTGTTGGTGTAGCAAGGAACTTTTGACTTACTCCCTCCCCAATTCCAATTCCAATGATCTAGGAGTGTTCCTCCTACCCATACCAGGATACCAACACAAGGTAGAGCTGCTTTTTCTGTTGTCAGCAGAGCTTTGCCTATAAGTACTCTGCCCAGATTTTTTATCCCTCTTATTCATAATCTAATCATGGTAGCTCAAGGCCTTTGGGGTAACTCTTTTGGTCCACTCAATTTGACTCCACCTATGCATGAGCTACCATGCAGTTTAAGGAAGAATTTCCCCAAATTCTTTGGGGATGGGAGAGTTCATCCTGATGAACACATTGCAGCCTTCAGCATAGACTTTGGTGTGATAGGCATTGAATTTGAGGACGTGGCAGTCAGGCTTTTCATGGAGACACTACATGGTGCTACTGCAGACTAGTTCTACCATTTACAAGCTAGATTAGTGACTGACTGGGACACACTCAAAGCTAAATTCAAAGCCAGGTTCAAGTCTACAGAAGATGCACATGCCTTGTTGGCCCAGCTCACACAGATGAAGAAGGAACCTCATGAACCTATGATAGATTTCATAGCAAAAATTGACAAATTCAAGAACTAAATTCTTGCAATTGCTCAACCAACACCTAAAAACTTCAAGTGCTTCTTCATCAATTCACAGCTGCTTGAGGTGAGTTTTCTACTGAGACATGCTAGCCACATAGACCTTTGGGCCGATCAAGACTTAGCTACTGAAGTAGAGGATGACCTTATCTTGGAAAGAAAAATAAGGAGAGATCTAAATAGAGGTAAATCTGCTTCTTCTTTTGAATACTCACCTGCATCCACCACTGATCCCATGGTGCATAAACTATCAAATGAGTTGCTGGCCCTCAGAAAGCAAATGGCACAAGGGATGTCCTCTGCTCCTTCATATAGAAATGCACCAAGGAGGACACTCCCAAATCAGTCATATCAAGGCAATGCTGCCAGGAACCAAGGGCAAGCAAATCATCTTCCTCCTCCACAGAGGAATAACCTTGCCATTGAAGCACCTCCAACCAACTCAACTGTTGGATATCTGGAAACAGAACATGATTCCTCTTTCCAACCTAAGTTTGATAAAGAAAATGATGCTAATCTTTTCATTGAGGAAGAAGAAGAATTAGCTGGTGACTCCAACATTAGTTTCTTGAATTATCAGGATGAACCCAGAAGTGAAGGTAATGCAGTCAAGGGATCATATGTTGTATTCACCCAATCCAAGAATCAATCAGCTCAATTAGCTAATCAAAAAAATGCAGAGGAGCAACCTCAACCAACAATCTCAATTGCTAAGCAGGGAGCCACTCTACCCTTCTAGCCAAAGGCCCCGGTGATTGTGAGAAAGGTAAGTACACCAAACATACCTACGCCTTCTACTTCATATTCATAGTCCAGTTCTTTCCCTTATAAAAACCAAAAGGATGAACTTACATCCCCTGCTCCTAGTTCTTTCAAGACATTTGACATAATTAACCATATAAATAAAACTAAAATTCAAATGTTTGAATTTGAATTTCTGCAATCTAATCCTGAGCAATTGGACAAGTTGGTTCAATGTGTGAAACACCAAACCACTCTTGTGAGACAAGATGCTAAGAAGGTAACTCATGATCCCCCAAGGAACATGTCTATCCCAAATGACCTTATCATTAGTAGGACCGAACCTTTCTATGTCTCCCTACTGATAAATGGATATCAGCTGAATAATTGCATCATTGATTTTAGAGCTTCAAACAATGTCATGCCTGCCAAAGTGGCAGAATCCCTTGGTCTCACATTGAACAAGACATTCGAGAGATGTTTCTCCATGGAGAACAAACAAATACCACTACTGAGACAAATCAAAGATGCTTAATTTTCACTTGCAGCCTTTCCAAATAAAAGAATCAAGATGACTGTCCTAGTGGTTGACATCCTAGCATCATATGGCATCCTTCTTGGGAATTTTTTTTGTAAGGATGTTGGTGGTGAATTAAGCATGGATCTATTTGAAGCAAGGATCCCAGTCAAAGGCGTTATAAAACAATTGCTTCCTGAAAAGGAAGCAAAATATGTGATCACCCAAACATTACCACCTGAAGCTCAAATTATGTTTGAGTCTTCAGAGATGGGTAACTATTTTCTATCCATGGATGAAGTTCATAAAGTGCTTGTTGAAGCTCTTGAAGGTGTCAACCTAAAAATTGTTTTGAAAAGGACAGTAGAAGAATTGGTAGAGTGCAATGCAAGTGTTAAAGGATCTCCCCTTCCAAATGAAGAAGAATCCAAAAGAAAATCCATGTCTGAGGAGGTATGGATTCTTGAATTTGATGAAAGTTACTCCTCTACCAGTTTAGGAGCCAGAGTTGTGCTGATATCTCCTCAAAGAGATATTTTTCCTTCATCTTACAAGTTACAGTTCAATAATACCAACAACACGGCTGAGTATGAATCTCTCTTACTCAGATTGAGGGCTACTCATGACAAAGGCGTCAAGCTCCTTCATGCTAAAGGAGATGTTGAACTAGTGGTTTTTTAGGTTAGAATCCTGTATCAAACCAAGAATAATAGATTATGCCACTAATGCAATCTAGTCTGGGATTAACTTGAATTCTTTGATGCTTTCAGCATCTTTGCCATACCTAGGGAATTCAACGATAGGATTGATGCGATGGTTGTTTCAACAACTCAATTGGTTCCTCACCTGAACTTCAAAAGAGACAAGTATACTATTGAATTAGTCTTTCAACCAAGTGTACTCGATAATGCAAATCATTGGCAAGTGTTTAACTATGACAACCAAATCATTGCCTTCTTGGAGCAAAAAGACAGCTTTAAATGGCTACATTTTAAAGGCAGCAAGCCTCAAGAGTTTGAACCAGCCCCTGAATCAAATGTAGATGCAGGTGAGGAGTTCCTGTAACTTAAAGAAAATAAAATTCCCAAAGTCATGGTTTCCCTTGAGGAACTATTTGATAAACATGATAGATTCATCAAATAGCAGCAAACGGATTCAAGCTCCTCCCAGGAGTTTAATCAAGTAAATTTGGGTACCAAGGAAGATCCTAAGATGATGAACATTAGGAAATGGTGCACTCCTAAGGAGAGATTCAATTTCACTGCTCTACTCTGTCAGTACATGGACGTCTTAGCATACTCCTATGACGATCTGAAGTCACTCAGGCCTGAAGAAATTCACCATGAGATTCCTCTCAAGATTGACTCAGTGCCTTTCAATCAAAAATCCAAGTAGTACAATCTGAAGATATCAGGTACCATTCTATCTAAGATATAAAAAATACTAAATGCTAAGATAATCTTTCTAATCCATCATTCCAAATGGATTGCGAATATAATGCCTATAAGGAAGAAGAATGGTGAAATTCACCTTTGCGTGGATTTCAAGAACTTGAATCAGTCATCCTTAAAGGATAACTACCCTTTGCCTATCATGGATCAAGTGCTTCAGATAGTGACTGGTTCAAAAATGTTCTCAATGCTAGATGACTTCTTAGGATATAATCAAGTTGAAGTTGGTGAAGCAGACCAACATAAGACTACGTTCACCACACCTTGGGGCACGTTTGCATATAAAAAGATGCCTTTTGGCTTGATAAATGTTGGTGCTACTTTCCAAAGAGCAACAGACCTTACTTTTAGGGATGAGATGGGTAAGTTCACTATAGTTTATCTTGATGACTTGACTGTCTTTTTTAAGCATCGCCTGAATCATGTGCGCCACTTACAACAAGTGCTAGAACGTTGCCACCAGAATGACATTTCCTTAAACCCCAAGAAGTCTATTTTTGGGGTGATAGAGGGGAAACTTCTCAGACACATTGTGTCCAAAGGAGGCATAAAAATTAACTCAAATAGAGTTAAGTCCATCCAAGAGCTTACTTTGCCCACAAGTAAGACTACAGTTCACTCTTTCTTCAGAAAAGTGAACTTTTTATGAAGGTTCATCCCTGAGTTTGTTGAGAAGACTCGCCATATCATGAACATGATGAAAAGAAAGACTACTTTCAACTAGACTGAAGAAGGCAAATTGGCATTCCAAAATATTAAGGTAGTTATTGCCCACACCCTAATTCTAGTTTGTTCAGACTATAACAAGGAATTCACCATATATAGTTATGCTTCCAAACGCACACTTTCAGTGATTTTGGTTCAACAAAACTAAGAGGGCATGGAATATCCTATTTCTTTCATGATCTATCCTCTCAAAGCTCATGAGTTAAAGTATTTTAACATGGAGAAGCATGCCTATGTAGTGGTAAAGATAGTGAAGTATTTTTGCTTCTACATCCTGAATTCACATGTTACTGCCTTGGTTCCTAATACCATGGTTAAATCCATATTAAATTAGTAGGAGTTTGGGACCAAAAGAGGAAATTGGATTACAAAAATCCAAGAGTTTATCTAGTCATCAAACTAATGAAGCTAGTGCATGGAAAACACCTGTGCCAATTGATTGCTGATAACATACCAAAACAAACAGATCATGAAGAATCACAAGAAGAAGACACACCAACAGTCCTCTTTGTCTCCACTAAAAATGAGTGGTATTCAGGGATTGCTCATTTCTTTACTTATGGTGAGTGTCCTGCTCACCTATCTTATAAATAAAGGAAGACTATCAAGTTAAAAGCTATAAATTTTGTCCTCTAGGACAACGGCCTGTACAAGAGGAACCTTGATGGAGTATTCCTTCGTTGTGTAGACAAAGAACAACAGAGCCAACTTCTGAAGTCCTTCTACAATTTAGCCTATGGAGGACATTTTTTTGCCCCTATGACTACCCATAAAATTCTATGAGCCAGGTACTACTATCCCACTCTATTTCAAGATGCTTACAAATGGGTAAGAAAATGTGAACTATGCCAGTAGTTTGTTGGAAAACCTAAGTTAGTTGCCCTCCCTCTCAAGCCAGTAGTGATAGAAGAGCCATTCCAACAATGGGGAATTTATTTCATTGGTGTTTTAAACCCATATTAAAGTGTTGGACATGATTATGTCCTTATAGCCATAGATTACTTCACCAAGTGGATTGAAGCAATTCCAACCAAGCAGGCTACTTCTGAAGTAGTATGCAACTTCCTCAAAGAGAACATCATTGCCAAGTTTGGGGTCCCAACCAAAATTTTCACTAACAATGTAGCTTGTTTCACTTCTCAGGAGATCACTCAATTCTATTTTTACTATGGGATCACTCTCTCCCACTCTTCTGATTACTTTCCACAAGGGAATGGACAAGCTAAATCAAGTAACAAGAACCTGGTCACTATCATCAAGAAGCTGGTGGAAGAGAACCAAAAGAAATGGCATAAAGCATTGGTTGATGCTTTATGGGTAGATAGAATTACACTAAAAAGGGCAATTGATATGTCTCCTTTCCAACTTCTTTGTGGGCTCAATGCTGAGATACCAATCACCCTAGAATTGCCAGCATTGAAATTGGTTAAGGCAATTGAGGACCAGACATACGAAAGCTCCATTGATAAGAGGATCATGTGCCTAACTGAGCTAGATGAGTAGAGAACTATGGTGGTAGACCGAATTGCTGCACACTAAAGTTTGGTAAAGAAGCTCTTCGACTAGAAAGCTCAAGATCATGATTTCCAGATTGGAGATCAAGTCCTATTGTGGGACAAGAGGAGAGAACCAAAGAGAATGCATGGGAAGTTTGATTCTCTTTGGAGAGGCCCTTTCATTATCCATCAACTAAATGGTGACAATAACTTCCTGTTGAAGTATCAAGATGGCACGCTCTTTTCCCTACCTCACAATGGGTAGCATCTGAAGCACTTCAAATTTTAAAGTATCAGATGAGATCATCTATACATATGTATATTTGTATAGTTTTTGTTTATGCTTTGTGTCATTCATTTTGATTTTTTTGAGCCTTTCTTTTTGAGTAGCATGAATCCATATCCCAATGGCATACTTCGAAGGCACTGGAGATTCTGGTTTCTACTCCCCTCAGCTATTCCAAGTTTTCAATTGAAGTTTCCCAACTCGATCGAGTTGTTGTCCCCAAATATGTCACTCATTTTGGGACAACATATGAACTATTTTGGTTCAGCAGACCAAAATAATCTCTTCCCTTCTCAAAATTTGTTTTGAGCTTTCAAATTTCTCATTTTTCAAACTTTTTCAGTAAAGGGACTAATAGGTTCAAAGGGTTCAATGGCCATAACAGGTGAGTTCAATCAAAAGGGGCAAGTTTCCAACACTTAGGCATTTTTAGGATTGGTTCAGCACCTTGGTTCAACCAAAAGGGTTCATTAGTGAGTTTCTCAGCAAGGATTAAACCATTAAACTGTTGAATCTCAAACCATTTTGGTTCAAATGTTTAACGGGTTCAAGGTTCAACATCCACAGCAAGCTTCAAAGAGTCAAGCACTTTGTCAAAATTCATCAAGTTCAACTGCTTAACGGTTCAAAGATTCAATCGATTAGTTTCAATCAAGAAGTTCAAAGGAATGCCCAAAAGAAAAAACTTGAGAGTAGAACGTGCCACTTGTCCTTTGAAAAGCTTAGCAGAAGATGCCAAGTGTCATCTATCAAGACACATTATAATTTGTTTCTAAAAGCCATAGAACGTGCCATGTGTCCCTTGTCGAGTTCCACAGAGGGTGAGAAGTGGTAACTACAAAAGGTTTCAATATATTTTTCCAAAAATAGCAGAACATGCCACATGTCCCTTGTGAAGCTTGGTGGAGGTTGACAAGTGTCAACATCCACAGTTTCTTCCTTGTGTCCCATTATGACTCAGCTGAGTGCGACAACTGTCTACATCCATGCTTCGAGTTTCTTTATGCTTCATAACTTCTTTCAATAAGCTTCCCTCAGAGTCCCACCGAAGGTGCCAGGTGGCCAATGCAAAAGGTTTCCATGTGCCTTTCTAAGAAACTATGGAAGTTTCCATGTGTCCCTTGAAAAGCTCAATGGAGGCTGCCAAGAGTCAATGGCCGTTGTGTCTTCCTTTGGTTTCGTTATTGAGTAAAGATTGTGGTGGGACCCGGGTGAGTTACTAAAATGAGCAAAAGCTGCTAAGTGTCATCTGTTGAGACCCATTATAACTTGTTTCTAAAAAGTAGTGAAACGTTCCATGTGTCCCATTATAACTCAGCAGAGCGCGATAAGTGTCTGTATATGCATGAATCCAAATGAGTCCTGAATATTTCTATAGTGTTTCTAAAGTCCTATAGAAGCTACCATGTGTCACCTTCCATAGTACTCTCAAAAGGCATCTAAAGCCTCTATAAGTTAAGTGGATGCTTCCACGTGTCCTCGCCTATTTCACAGCAGAACATACCACGTGTCATTTGTTGGGATCAGCAAAAAGCAGCCAGAGCAAGTGGAAAAGACATGAAGGAAGTGCTAAGGAGGATGACAGGCCTACAGCCATCAAATTCAAGACAACCAACTAGCCATTGGCTTTAAAATGATGATAGATCTGAACATGTCAAATTTGTAACAATGAAACTGCTATTGATCTTTGCAGGCTTAAGCATGGACCTGAATGCATTCAAAGATCTTTAGGATGAGAGGAAGAACCAAAAGAACCAGAAAGGGGAAAAGATAGCCTGAGGTCTCAAATTGCAGCAGAAAGAGGGAAAGGCCAAAATATTTGTAGGAGTTATTTTTAGTAGGTGGAATAGTCCATTAAGTAGATATTAGAGCCTGCAAACATTGAAGGCATGGCCTATTTGTCTCCTTTGAAGTAAAGGTGAAGTGGATAGCTACATAGATATCAGGTGACATACTAGATGACTCAAGCCCAGGAGAAGACATTCGTGATGAATTAACACGCCACAGTTAAGGCAGCCTCCCTATTCCAACATGGTCCTTTTTGATAAAACTGAAAAATGCATTCAAAGCATTGAATGCACAACATGGGCCATTCCATGAAATAGAGCACCAAGCCTTTCTTAGCTGCTATATATATTGTAATCTCTTTAGTTTTTTAAAAGAGAGCTTTCTTTTACATAAGCAAAACTCTGCCCAATTGAAAGGTGAATACTGAGACTTTGAGCTCAGATTGTTGATCATTTTATTTTATCTAAATGAGAAAGAAAGACACTTGCAGATTTTGTGATGTTATATCTTGTGCCATTTTAGGAGATTGCTCTTATGTCTATCTTCTAGATGCATTCTTGTTTATTTAATTTAACATGCAGAACTAGTGGAAGTGAGAAGGAAGATGTCTTGAAGTCAGTTACTTGCAGACTTTGTGTTGTTATAGTTGTCTTCAAGTGTGTGTTTTTAGTTTCTTTCTGTGTTGAGGATTCTAGGATGACTTTGTGCCCCCATTATCCTTTGTGTTTCACTCTTTGGGCAGTGAGGTGGAGACTTTGAGTTCCACTTTATCTTGTCAATTAATATACTTTGTTACTAGTTTTTTGTCACTACTTGAAAGAACTCTTGTTGTTTCCTGCAAGATCACTTCTGAAAGAAGAGAAGTGCCTTCAGTGTTTCCACTTGAATTTTCTCCTTTGTCTATGAATGTCATCTCTGAAAAAAGAGAGATAGATGGTGTATCCTACACCTAAGTGTTATTTTCTATTTATATCTATAGTATATAGTTCTTGCATATTTATAGGGAACCTCCCCTTGATAAGAGGAGAGATTTGTCCACCTCTGATGTATTAAACCTACACGCTGGGCTGACCAATCTCCTTTGTTGTGGATGATAAGACCTATTTTGCTCACTAGTTAGCTGGTTGACAAAATATTCACCCAACACATCTAATACTATGGCTTTGGGTGAGGCTTCATTGATAGATTTAGACTTTTCACAACTTTAGCAGAGATTAAATTATTTTGACTCCCACTATCAAGAATGAAATGTAGAGGTTTACCTTTTACCCATAATTTGGAGTGAAATAATCTTTTCTTGTCATTTGGCCTTTCCTTATAGGTCTGTGATGAAGTAATGATGGTGTCGAGCTCAACATCTACAATCTATTATTCATCCTCTTCAACTGTAGGTTGTGTATGAGATAGAGTAGTAGATGTCGAGTATTGTGACTCAGAAAGCAGTGACTTGATGGCTCGACATTCTTCTTTGGAGTGAGTTCTAGTTTTGTGGTAATCACACCATTTTTTAACATTCCCCATCTGGGGTTTCTTATCTTGAAACTCTTTTTGATTCCAATTTTGGCCTTGTGTTTGACCTTCCTTTTCACTTTTCCATTTTTAAGGCTGACTCTTCGTATTCTTTCTATCATGCTTCTGCTCAATCTTCACTATGAACTTATATGCCTCATTAAGTGTTTCCAAATTAAAGAGTTCCATTTCCCCCTGTATGTACCATTTTAGTCCACCATGATATTTGAGATTTTTATGTTTCTCACTTTCTTGGATGCCCAATCTTGCAGACAAAGAATGAAAAATGTCTGTGTAATCTTGAACAGATTGGTCCTTACCTTGGCGAAGTTGTTGTTACTATATGTACAAATCATCATATGCTCCAATGGGATAGTATTATTCCTTCATTGCTTCCACAAAATCATCCCAGGTAGGTTCCACCTCAAGGCTAATGGCATCTATACTGGACCCCTTTATTTACACTTCCCACCAATTTTTCATGGGTAATGATGCTTTCAAAAGAGCAAAAGTGATATTTTCTCCATCGGTGAATTTATTTACAAAGAAGTAGGAAGATAATTGATCCAACCAATTTTCTACTACATGAACATTGATTTTTCCTTCAAATGTAGTAATATCAAAATTCACCTGAACCTTAAAGGGCGTTGGAGCACTAAAAGGACGTTCCATGGATGAGGAGCCAGGAAGTGCATATGAGGAGCCAGAATTTCCCATCGAAAGTTGTTAGAGAATTTGGGCAAATTGTTGCAATATCTATGCTTGTTTCCATTTGAGGGATTCATTCACCATTTCCTTAAAAGGATTGGATGTCTCGGTGTCTTTTTCCATTTGAATTCATTTGGAATGAATAGGTGGATAGTTTGGAAGCTTTATTGTTTTCCACCCAAACTTCTTATAGCCTGACCTCATCCTTGAGATCATACACTCTCAAGACAAACCTCTCTAATACCACTGATCCAAAACTCAAAATTTTTGATTGATGGATATTTAAAGAACACAAAAATAACATAGTAACAATGAATTCTTTGAGAAGAGATGTTTTATTACTCAAGATCACAATACAACTATATGTTTATCCCTGGAAAGAGATGTCTGATTTCCATTTCGAGTTAAATCTTCATTTATACATATTTTGAAAGTAGGGGGAGGATGTGGAAGGTCAAAAATCTTGAGGGAGATTAAGTGGTTCGACTTCCATGATTTAAAATAATACAAAATTTGAGGAATTACTATTTTTAGAAACTTACTATTTTTAGACTACACTACTAAAATTGAAATTTGGGGCACTTATTTTGGGTTTTCAAGGGTCAAAAACCATTGAGAAAATATCCATGCCATCTCACCACGTTATCCTCATTTTTAGCTTTCTAACGGTTCAAATGGTGAGTCAATTGGAGCTACGATGCAAAAGTTATGGCTCCCAAAAGTTCCATCATCAATTGGGGTAGAACCGTCACCTGAATTGTCACATGAATTGTTGCTCGGATCATATGAGTTATTGAATAGGCTTGAATGGGTCTTATAATTTTGTATGTAGAGAATAAAAAAGAGTGCTTGAGTATACTTGTTTGTATTCTTGTGTTTTTCCTGTGAATGAGTGCCAACCCTTCTAAATGGACATTGAATGACCTTTTATAGGGAAACTAATGATCTTGGGTTAGATGAGCTTGCATTAGGTTGATAGGGGAAAAGATAAGGATTCAAGAAAATTTGATCATTTGAAGCTAAAGTGAACATGGAAAACAACATCAAAAACAAGACACCCCTAAATTTTGGCACATCCTATTTTAGTTTGGTACTATTATCCTAAGAGGATTAGACCTGGGGGGATGGATCTAGGTCTAAGAGAGCTCCCTGGGTCTCAAAAATCTATGTCTAGGAAGCTATGGGTCACTAGGAATCAATGAAAGTCTAGCTGAGAAAGGTTGAGTGAGCAAGAAAGAGAACCTATAGGTTGGGTGCTATTAGCCATGCCTAAGTCATCCAATTTTGCATTTTATATGATTACACCTCCCATCCCTCTTCAAGATCCCTCATGAAAGTTAATTAAATAAAATATCCAAAGGAAGGAAGGAATGATTTTTGAATAGGTTAAAAATTAATCTACATCTTAAATTGATATAGTGAATCATGAGGGTGAGGAATAAAATTAAGTGTCCATAGCCCAACTCAACTTACTCTCTCTCCAAGAATTCCTAGAAAAATCTTCCATACCCAAATCTTCAAGTTCTAAGAGTACTCCATTGGTTCCGAAGTAAACTCATGAGCATATCTATCACCTTCCCACCATCTCCCTTCTTGAAGAGGAGCCTGTTATATGGAGGATAGAGAAAGGAGTTACAGTTATAAGTGAGCTTAAAGGAGAGTCTGGTGAAGATGATTCAAGTGTGTATGAAGAAGAGTTATTCATTGGTACTCCACTTAGGGAAGAAAAATGCAATTTAGTTTTCAAGGATGAACAAGAATGTGAGTTTGAGGAAAGAGTACAAGTAGATCAAGCTGCCACAACAAAAAAAGAAGCTTCTAAAGATGTGCTTCAAGTTGTACCTCTTCAAGAGGGAGGTCAAGATAAGGATGAAGACTTGTGGCAGTAGTACCTAAAGATTTAAAATGAATTTGATGTTCTTTAAGGGCTTATACCTCCTAATGGACATATTGAGGATGTTGTTGAGGCTGCTCTCTTGCTTGAGAAACAATGTGGGGATTTATAAAAGATCATTCAAGATCAAGTACATCATTTCATGGAGTCTTTAGACGCTAAGGGTGATGTTTCTCCTATAATCCAAGAGATGGTCATGTTTGAGGTAGGTTCAAACATCAAGAAGCATCATGAGAAGGGTCTTAAAGTACAAGATGAATATGTTTTCATAGGTGACTAGTTTATTGTTGTTGCTTCACTTGAAAGCATGCCAAGAGGATTGACATTTGATATGAGGATGAAACCAAAAAGAACAAGGTCCAAAAGATAGCTTGTCTCATGTTATTCTTCATCTCATGGAGCAAAAGATCTCAAAAAATTTCCATTTGATTTAGGAGGAAGAAGATATGTTCAGGTTAGCTGTATATATTAGGTGTTTTGTTTATGTCATGTGTTTCTTAAGTTTTAAGCTAGCACATGTGTGATGTCTTGTTTCCTTTGTTTTGTGTGTTCTCCTTGTTTTGTGTGTGTTTGGAGGTCAAAATAGTTTGTTTTATCTTGGTCAAGGTCAAATTAGGTCTTAATTTGAGTGCAAGTTACTCCATTGCTCAATAGAAGGACAAGGATACTAGTATAGTAAGCATTTCATGCATGCTACCCATGTGAATCACCAATTTGTTAACCAATTTTGACCCTCCAAGTCAGAATGTTAACCTATATAGGTAGAAACTTGTTAGTCATGTGTTATAACCTTGTTTATAGCTTTGGCATGCCTTATGAGGTTTTAAAATAGTATTTCTAAAGTCTTATTAGCAAAGATTAAGGTTAATTTGATAAAATTAAGGTAATGCTTTGTCTTTGTCTTAGATTAGGCTAGACATGTCCAAGAGGTGTCATAGGTTATTAGGTGTACCTCAAATTCATTTAATGCCTTCATTTCCTTCTATGCACATTTCACATATGTTTGGAGAGTTTAAGCTTTATTTACAAACTTTAAGGTAAGTGTTATGCAAGATGAAGATGTTTTTGGTTAATTCCACGTGTCAAAGCTCAAAAAGATCAAACACCCATACAAGCACATTTGCTAATGTTCTTGAGGGATTTATCTAACTGCATATCTGTCAAGAATGTTACAAAGTGATCAGATTCTTGAAGTCCAATGCATAAGAGGAGCTTGTTGATCACTTGTATGAACCTGGATATCTATTTATAGGTGAAAATGCCTTCAAAGTGCCTCTTCACATTCTTCAGGTCATCTCCAAGTTTAGGAAGCTTTCACAAGTCTTAGGAATAGTATAGGTGGAGTTATAACCTAAGCTATTGACAAAAGTTCAGGACCTTTATGGCCTCTCAATCAATGGCATTGCTTGTTTTATTGAACACCTTAGCTTTATGAACAATCGCTAATACTATAAAATAATTAATTAATATTATTTAATAATATAATTTTAAAAATTAAGTAATATTATTAATAATATTATATTATTAAATAATTAATATTATTTTAAATACTTAATTAATAATTAATTAATTATGCCAACAGGTATTTTACATTGGTAACAATGGAGTTTAATGTAGTATGTTGTTCATTTTATCAATTAGATTTTCCATCCCCATGCTCCAAAGGATTTTTTAATATCTTTTTGAACATGAGGATGTCACTCTCTATTTGGTCAATGGCATGCAACTTGGGAGAGTAGAGCTTTAGCCTTTAAACTTCTTCCTCATATTTATAACTTCAGAGTTACAAGGTCATCCTTCAATGTGTTTTAATATTCCATTGCCAACCTTATCACCATGTTTCCTTTGATGATTAGTTCTTTGGCCCAATCCTTTGTAGCTCTACCCATTGTACCAATCTCTATCATTACATCAAACATCTCTTTATCAAGGAACTGAGGGTGAAATTGAGTTGGTTGGGTTGGTTTAAAAGGATGTGTTAGGTCTATGACCTTCTTAAAGGCAACTGTCAACTGCTCTACCTTGTTCTTCAACTCATCTTTGGTGACCTTATCACCATCCATTTTCTTTAATAAAGAACTTATACTTGTTTAGACATCATATTTCAATCCCTCTCTCATTGGAAAACTAAGGTGTACCTTAGATACCTAATAATCCCCCACCGTTAAATCTTCTTTTTGTTTGTTAGGTGGGGTAACTACTATGTGCACATACTTCTCCCCTATTACTACATAAGAGACTCTAGAAATAGTCTTGGGACCTCTCTTTAGCCATTTAGATTCTTCTAATAAACCAAAATCTAGGGTATTAGGAGATATCATATGCTTCCTCTTCTTAGACATTGATTGTGCAAGCCAACTAGGAGTGACTATCAATGAATCATATCCTATCCCAATGGCCAATATTACTTATGAATCTATGACTAAATCCAACACATTGGTAGTTACTATAACAAGTGCCATATCTACTACTGGCATTATTGTTGAGTCTTCAAATAATGATTTGGATGTCTCTACCCTATTGGTGGGTTGACTAGTCATAATTATGTCAGTGAGATTCTCTATATCCACCTCTTTTGTGGGAGTGTGGGTCAAAGTGCGACTGGGATAAGGAAAGGATACTTGGATGGGTTTAGCGGATGTTCTTCCAAGGGGTGTGGACGTTGAGAGTGACACAAGTGGAAAGGTAGGCATGTGTAGAGGTAATAAGGGAACTTGTGGAAGGATGTTTCCCAAGGCAACAAAAGAATCTATCAATGTTGTTGGAATGGCCAAAGTAAAAGTAATGGGTAGTTTGATGGAAGATGACAATGGAATTTTTACCAACCTAGTGGATGTGGTGGATAGTGGGATGTATTCAGAATGACTGAGTTAGAAGCCATGTATTATTGGGTGGTTTGGTGGTCAATGGGGTGATAGTAGATATAGGGGATGAGGTGGAAGTGATTTTGGAGCAAGGAGGTAAGGATGAACTTGGGATAACCAACTACATTGATTGGCTCACTACCAAGTGGATCACTTGTAATGGTGGACTAAATTGGGGAGTAATTACTTGCGTAGGTTGGATGGTAGAAATAGGAGGAGGGATTACAGTAGTTGAGTCCTTTATAAAAACTAATAGTGCTTGGTCAAGTCATTGGGTTACTAGAACTTGGGTGATAGAAGTGGCCCCTTTGACCTTATTTTTTGGCTTTATTTTATGTGATATGACTAGTCCCACTGCTTGATCTGATTGGGTGCCACTGCTGGAACCCTCTATTGCTTTTGCCTCTACCCCTTTATCCTTTGACTTTTTGAACCTATATGTGATGTTCAAGCTCTCTTTTTTTATCTTTACCCACTTAATTCCTAGACAGTTTAAATTTGTATTGATGATTGGGGTAGTCATGTCTAGTAAATAAAAAGATTTGGGTTTAGACCACCTAACTTGAGGAAGGAGTTGAAGGTAGATATGATTATCATAATAAACCCTATCCACTGGTTTTTCCTCATCTTTTAACTCATCTAGAACTAGTATCATGTCATAGTTATTAATTTATTCTGGGGTCATCCTGGAATAATACCTTAACCTAACCTCTTCCTCATCCTATATGTCCTCCCAATAATCTTCATAAAAGGGAATGTGAGTAAATGAGGAACCTAATAAACTAGCAACAAAACTTGTAAAATCATAAAGGGGCCTTGTCTCATGGGTTCTCAAATTCATCTGAGTCATTTCTACCTCTACACATTTTTCCTTGTATAAGGAAGGGCATGTGTATGTCCCTATACTAATAGGGAAGTGTATGCCTATTTTGTGCTTGTTTGATAAGAACTTGTGGATTTCCACTAGTTGTCTTATAAGTTTCATTAGGATCCACTTGTCACTAACATATCTGAGAAGGGTGTAAGGACACCCACTAAAACCATCAACTCTGATATAGAAAAATGTGGAGAACTAGATGAAGTATGATCCCCAATTTTTAATCTCTATTATTGTGTCATCAAAAAACCTTATCTTCCCTAGTTCTTATTCAAACATAGTTATGATAAAGTAGATAAAGGCAAAATTGACTGTCCTAAATTAGTATTTACTTCCATCAAAAGTGATATTAGGATAGTAATTATAAACTTTGTTAACCTGATCTGGCATTGTGTTTAACCTTGGGAATGCCCTCCCTTTTGCCAAAGCATAGATGAGGTAAGAGGTCATGTATAATTTATCAGTAGTTTGAACCTCTACCAACTATCTATGAATGGATTCACTGATTAATTAATCCCAATGCATGTATTACTTATTCTGTTGGATCACCTAAATATATTGGTACATCCAATCTTGGTAGTTCTTTGCATCCAGACTTCATATAACTCTATGTAATAATACAATGATGTCCCCTACCTCATCTTTGAATTCTTTCTTGGCCAGGTTCTTAGGTAATCTCAAGGCTAAAGCTTTAGGGGTATTCAACCACTATTTCTTTATAATTCATGAATAGGTTAAGGTGTTATCCTAGTAGAATTTCTTCAAGGATTCAGAAGTAATATCTATATAACTTTCAAACTCTAGGATTAAAAACACAGTATCAATGAAATATAGATCTAGTTTCAAAATTTTCACCCCATTATCATTCAATACCTCTCTTTTCTCTACATCATAATGCTTTGACATAGTGAGCACAAGTTTGAGGCTTTGCACTAAGAATGGAAACGTTGTAGCCTGAGGTAAACCACTATCATATATGCTCTGAATCTAGTCATTTTTGAATTCTACATTGATCCTAATCTAGAAGTCAGCTAGGTCTATGTGGCCTAGATCGATGTCAGTTATCTCATTAATGTTAGAATATAAAATAGAAGGGACACTATGTCCCTTTGATTTGAACTTCATCTCCTTCCGAAACATATACACTAGTAAAATGTGTGAGGGAAACCAACTATAGAGCAAGTCAGGATTTGGGTTTGCAATTGCAGGTAATCTTTTTGCTTTTAACTTGGTAGAGCTTTGTTAAGCTTATGTAAGGGTTTAGCTCCAATAGGAATATGGTATGTAATAATAGTGATAAAACCCAACACAGAGTTGATGGGGTTTTAACTTTTAATTCTATGTATAAAAGTCCAACTGGATCTCTATTGGGGTTTTAGGGTGTAAATCATAGTTGAAATCTTTGACCAAAGGTCTGTAGACACCTAAAATTGGCCACCAATGGATTCATATTGGGATTTAGATTGATTCTTACCAACCTTTGCAAATCAAGCCTAAGAATCACTAAATGTCTCAAATTTGGCTTCATAGCATGCAATTTGGCCTATAAACCAATTAAATGGGGCAAATGCACACATGAATTAATTATTAAGTTGTGGAGCTAAACGCTTCAACTCTTTGCAAACTGAAGGAACAAGAAGGTTGATGAGATCTAGGAGCACCGGCATCAGTAGCAGGACCGACGTCGATCGTGACCAGTGCAGAAGGCCACCGGTGACGGCAGGGAGTCGGTCGACGTCGGCAAAACCAGACTAGCAGGGACCGGCGTCGGTCGCCTGTGTGTTCCAAAACTGCTCGTTACACTGACAGTTAGTTAAGTGAATGAAGTGTTTGCATGTAAAGGCCAGTTAGAGTCTTTGGCTGTGAGGATAATTGTCTAAATTAAGAGTCTAAGTTATTGTTTAAGTTAGGGATCTATTTATAGACCCATTGGCATGTATTGTAATTAAGGAATAAGATAAGGAAGGCAAGGAAGTTCCTTCCAAGTGTAAGATCATTGAGTTGCAGGTTGTTGCAAGCTCATAGGAGATCTACATGTGTGAGTATGGTCTGTTGAATTGCAGGTTGCAGGTTCATGGGAGATCAACTTGAAGTACTTTAGAGTGCTTGGTGAACTGGCAGGGTTATTACTAACTAGTTGGAGAGGTGAACACCAATTCTGTTTGTGAGTTGGTTGTTGGGACCATTTTTTGTGTAGGAGAGTGTTTTAGAAGAATTACTGTACACTTGAAGTGTGGGAAGCCTCTGTAAGGTGGAAGAGTGTGGCGGCTCTTTATTGTATTCTTTTCTGTAAAGTGTTAATACAAGATAGTGTATTGTCTCTCATATTTTGTGCTATTGGTGAATTCTAGCTACTTGTGTTTCTGGTTATTTCTGCATTTATAATTGCTTATATTTGGTAATCATACTGTGCTCTTTCTGAGGAGCAAGATCCTAACAAAGTGGGATCAGAACAGGTGTTGTTCTTGTGATCCCCCAACAAAGTGATATCAGAGCTGTTGGTTGGGATACTAATAGATTGGATTAGATCTGGTTAGTGTGTTTTGATTACAGGTTACTCACAGGGTTTTTGTTTGAGTGGGAGTTGAGCAATGACAGAAGACAGTAAGCTACGAATGGAAAAGTTTAATGGTAAGAACTACCAATTGTGGAGGATGCAGATTGAGGATTATCTGTATCAAAAAGATTTGTACTTACCGTTGGGAGGGGTTAACTGCAAACCCTCGGATATGAAAGATGAAGAATGGGAGGTTCTTGATCGGAAGGCTCTAGGATCTATTAGATTGAGTCTTGCATCATCTGTGATTTCCAGCTTATCACAGTGTAAGACAATGGTGGAGTTGATGGAATCTTTGGCAAATTTATATGAAAAACCCTCAGCTTCTAATAAGGTATTTCTTATGAAGCATTTATTTAATTTGCAAATGCTGGAAGGTGGATCTGTTCATAGCCATCTCAGTGATTTCCATGGTTTGGTAAACTAGTTAAGTTCAATCAATATTGTATTTGATGATGAAATTAGAGCTCTCTTAATCTTGTGTTCATTACCTGAAAGTTGGGAAGGTTTGGTAATGGTAGTTTCCAATATTGTGTCTCCTTCAAAAGTCTTAAAAGTGGATGATGTTGTGAGTGTGATCTTCAATGAAGAGATACGCAGGAATAGCACAGGTGAATCATCAGGAAATGCTTTGAGTGTTGAAGGCAGAGGAAGGCAAAGAGAGAAGATAGAGCATGGGAGATCAAGGTCCAAGATAGGCAGAAGATCCAATTCCAGGTATGGCAGAATAACCTGCTGGAAGTGTGGAAAGCAAGGGCACTTAAAGAGAGATTACAAATCAGGTGAAGATCAGCATGAAGGACATGAAGAAGAAGCAGATGTTGTAGATTACACTGCACGGGATGCTCTGGTATGTTCTTTGGATAAAGTAGAATCTTGGGTTTTAGATTTTGGTGCCTCTTTTCATGCATCCCCACATAGGGAATTTTTTCATGAGTATGTCCAGGGAGATTTTGGAGAAATTTATGTAGGGGATAGTAAGCCTTGTCAGATTGTTGGCAAAGGGAAAGTGAAGCTGAAACTGCAGACAGGTAACACATGGGTGTTAAAAGAAGTCATGCATGTCCTAGTTCTAGAGCGGAATTTGATTTCTATTAGAAGTTTGGGTGATGAGGGTTGCACAGTAACTCTCACAGCAGACTCTTGGAAGGTTACCAAGGGTACACTTGTTGTAGCTAGAGGTAAGAAAGTAGGTACGCTTTATCTATCTACTTGTACTACTGATTCTCTTTCTAGGTTATCTACTTCAGCTGTAGATTCAGAGATGTGGCTTGATAGGCTTGGTCACATAGATAAGAAGGAGATGCTTGTTCTTGAGTCAAAGGATATGCTTTCGGATTTGGAAGGTATGGATCGTGGTTTTGTTATGCAGAAGAAGAAGGTAACGTTTCTTGAGGAATCCAATGTTAGTGACAAGAACAAGAAAGCCTTGGTTTTCAAGGAGAAGGTGACGGACAGAGTTCAGCACAAGATGCAGAAGAATTCTGAGTAGAGCAAGGGTGTTTTGGACAAGGATTTGATCCAAAAAGAGCTCGCGGGAAAAAGTCAGGTCTCACAATAAAAACATAGAGATCGACGTTGACAGGAAAACCAGCATCAGCGTCCAGACAGGGACCGACGTCGGCTATGTGAAGACCGACGTCGGTGACTCAGGGCAGATAACGACCGGCGTCGGCCAAGGAAACTGATGTCGGCAAGGAGGCAGTCACAGGGAACTGACATCGGTCGGGTGCAGACTGAGATGTGACCGACATCGATTACTGAGACGAATTTTGGGTGGACAACAAGCTGTCAAGGTGTCTCAAGCACCCATATGGAGGACTGAAGGTGTAAGTAAGTTCTTAAATTCATCATTTCTCTTCTTTACGCTACTTATTGCTCACTTATGGCATAAAACTAGGAAGTTATTGAAGAAGCAGAACAGGTAGATCCAAGAAACAATGGGAGCTTGGCATGGATGAGGATGTGATTCCTTGGATGAGAACCAAATAGTTGTTTTGGGTAGAGTGGCCAGCTGGAAGTAAGCACTGAGAGACGAATGGATGTTGAAGATAAAGAAGAGCGGAAATGGATACGTGAGACGGAAGATCAAGGTATATGGTCTTGTATTAGTTGCAGGGCAATGGAGGTTTGATCATTGTGTTTCTCTTTACCAGGTTGGATAATATTAGCTACATTATCATATTACTGTATGATGTGCTTGATGCAGGGTTACATATACAGGTATTGCTGAACTAAAGGTAAAGCTAGTTCAGGTGTTTGTCATGGAGAATCTGGGAGCAGCAAGATTCTTTGGCATGAGTGTGTTCTAGAGACATGGTAGGTCATATGTTGACTTTGTTTCAGGATGATTGTGTGAAACCGGTTAGCACACCGATGGTTGGACAGTTCTATGAACAGGTGTCTTGATTCACATAATGAGGTTGAGTGCATGGTATGTACTAAACCTGAGTTTTCCCAAGCAGTGGGAGTTGTCACAAGTTGGAGCCAATCCGAGAGAGAACCATTGGAGGACAGTTCAGTGGATTCTTACAGGGACTAGCAGCAGGTGCACATGTTATGCAGGTTCAGGTTATTTTCTACATGGTTTGTAGATGTGGATATGGTAGGTGATTTGGATGACAGGTTTTGCACTACAGGTTTGTGGTGGTTGGTCTTCAAGAGTGATCTTGAGGAGGGATACAAAGCCAAGGGAACAAACTAGATGGAGTACAGGTACAGGTACAGGTTGCAGCTGTTTATCTCCAAGTGGGAGATTGTTAAGTTGTGGAGCTAAAAGCTTCAACTCTTTGCAAACTGAAGGAATAAGAAGGTTGCTAAGATCCAGGAGCACCGGCGTTGGCAGCAGGATCGATGTCGATCGTGACCAGTGCAGAAGGCCACCAGCGACGGCAGGGAGTCGGCCGACATCGGCAGAACCAGACTAGCAGGGACCGGCGTCGGTCGCCTGTGTGTTCCAAAACTGCTCGTTACACGGATAGTTAGTTAAGTGAACGAAGTGTTTGCATGTAAAGGCCAGTTAGAGTCTTTGGCTGTGAGGATAATTGTCTAAATTAAGAGTCTAAGTTATTGTTTAAGTTAGGGATCTATTTATAGACCCATTGGCATGTATTGTAATTAAGGAATAAGATAAGGAAGGCAAGGAAGTTCCTTCCAAGTGTAAGATCATTGAGTTGTAGGTTGTTGCAAGCTCATAGGAGATCTACATGTGTGAGTATGGTCTGTTGAATTGCAGGTTGCAGGTTCATGGGAGATCAACTTGAAGTACTTTAGAGTGCTTGGTGAACTGGCAGGGTTATTACTGACTAGTTGGAGAGGTGAACACCAATTCTATTTGTGAGTTGGTTGTTGGGACCATTTTTTGTGTAAGAGAGTGTTGTAGAAGAATTACTGTACACTTGAGGTGTGGGAAGCCTCTGTAAGGTGGAAGAGTGTGGCGGCTCTTTATTGTATTCTTTTCTGTAAAGTGTTAATACAAGATAGTGTATTGTCTCTCATATTCTGTGCTATTGGTGAATTCTAGCTACTTGTGTTTCTGGTTATTTCTGCATTTATAATTTCTTATATTTGGTAATCATACTGTGCTCTTTCTGAGGAGCAAGATCCTAACAAAGTGGGATCAGAACAGGTGTTGTTCTTGTGATCCCCCAACATTAATTTAAATCTTAAAAATGCTAAAATGCCTAAACAAATTAATTACCATGCTAAACCAAATCAAATGCCTAAATTGAATTAACCATCATAAATTAATGAATTATCAAAAAGAAAATTCAAAAATCAAATAATATCATAAGAATTCAAGATTACATTTTTGTGAGTTGTCAAATATCCTAGAATATCTCAACATGCATATTCATTGCTAATTATGACCATTTGACACCTTTTAACTCTATTGGGGTTAATCAACTCACTAAGGTTAGGTTTGAACCCATTCCAAGATCTAACTACACTCTACCTTACCTTAGGTTGGGGTTAGTCTCTAAAACCTATAAATACAAGCCTAGACCTCTTCATTGAGAGAGCTTGGACATAGTAATGTTATAATGTTGGTTTTAAGACAAGATTGCAAGCAATAGTGTTATAATGACAAAATCACAAGCCAAGCCATCAAGTTACATCAAGCAAACATGAGCCAAACCATAGTGCCAAGGAAAGAAGAAGCCACACAACTCCATTTACCAAAGACTTCTTGAGCATAATCTGAGTAAGCCAAATGAACACGTCATTTGGAGCATTCAAGGAAGGTAAAGAATGTTGTAAGTTATTTGCATTTTAGTTGAGCTTTTTCATTTTTTGTTTGTTCACTAATCTCCCCCCTATGATCTAGGAAAGTATGTGTTATGCATGTTAGTGTGTTTTTATTCAAGTTTTCTTACTTGTTCTAACACGTGATCTAACCACCCTTCTTGGATTTCTTGATCACAAGGTCAGGTGGGGATATGGTTTGAAATTACAAGTTAAATCTTTGGCAAGATCTCAGGGTGAGAAAACAAGAGGGATATACACCTAGATCTGAGCTTAGGAATACGTGAATATTTTGATAATATTAACAAAAATCTAAAAAAAATCATATGTGAATGTGAAAAATTGGAAAATTACGAGCAAACAATGATGCAATTAAAAACTATAGAGAAAAAACCTAAGTATGGAAATAAACCCTAAGATTTTTAGAAAAATAATAATGGTGGCAAATGATATAGAGTAGATTGAAGGAAAATAGATGTGACATAGGAGAATATCATCTATACGTACGTAGGGTTTTACAAGTTGGAAATGGAGCTTTGGTTCATGGTGTTGCTCGGCAATGGAGGTGAATAGGCTCTGGTCATAGAATCACTTGGCATGGGGGTGAATGGGTTCTTATTCATAATGTTGAAAAATGATGTAAAAAACCTATATTATATACCAAAAACCCTTAATTAATGCCAAGCTTGCCAATAAAGGTGGTAGATGGGTTAACATGCATAAATAAAGGTTTCTGGATTTGCCTTGCAAGTTTGCAATTCATAATGTGTTTTTAAATTTTTATTTCATGTTTGCCTTGGTAGTAAAAAATCCAGTAAACCTCTGCATACTTGTAAATTTGGAATATACCCTTCATTCTCCACACATTACTTGCTACTGAGGGGTTTTGGAGGCAGAGATATTTTAAGAAGTGGGGAGTAGAATTTGGATTACACTTTGTAGCTTTACAAAGTTGCAAAGTGTAGTGGAAAAGCCAATTATTGCTTACCTCTTAATAAAAAGTGGGAAGAAAAATTTACATCACACTTAGCAACTTTGTAAAGTTGCAAAGTGTAATGTGAATTCAGATCTCTGCTTGGGACTTGGTAAGTGAAAAATCAGAGATATAAGTGCACTTTGCAACTTTGCAAAGTTGTAAATTGCATGGAAATCTCTGGTTTCTACTTAGGTCTTGAAAAAGGGGTACTTAGGCCATTTTGAAGCTTTTACTCAAAAAAATTTATAGGTCCACTCTAAGGCACATGGTGTTTTGAGGTTTTTGGCATAAAAATATCAATATTTTTGGTGACCTTTACAAGGAGATTGCATGTTAATCAATTTTTTTGAATAGCCTTCTAGTTCATTGGGCATGGAATCATTTGAATCTTATCATATCCTAATTGGAGAAGAAATAGAACTGGAAATTGACCTAAATAAGAAAAAAATAGGGGAAAAGAAAATTGAAACAAACTAAGGAATCAAAAGTCCTAATGAGTTACAGAGTGTGCAAAAGCACTTATTTGCAAGAAACCAACTAATCCTAATATGTACAAAATTTTAGAAATAATTCCAACTGCATAAGCATGATTTCAGGTATATCCCATTAACTAGGATGGGTAGATCATATCCATCAAACCTTGACAACTGAAATGCATTGGCTCCTTTGTAATGGGTTATGATGTATGGACCACTCCATATTGCATCAAATTTTGTATGATTGTCTAGCTTGGCCCTTTCAACATCCCATTTCAGAACCATGTCTCCTTCATTAAATATCATGTCAAATTATTTCCTATCAAAAGTTATCTTTACTTGAGCCTGACTTAAAACCAGAGCTTGCATTGACTGGTTCTTGACCTCCTCTAACTCCATGAGTTTCATCGTATCATTTTTTAGTTAATTCTAATTGTTGAGTGAGTTCCAGAGAAGGTAACTCTATTGATAGCGAAGGTCTAGTTTCCCTTCCATAAACCAACATAAATGGAGAACTGCTAATGGTTCTTTTGGGAGTGATCCTATCAGCCCAAAGTGTTAATTTTAGCATAGTATGTCAAGTCCTCTAGTTGTCTTCCCCTTTCTTTTTTATAATCCTTATGATATTTTTTTTGGTGGATTTCGCCAAGCCATTACCTTATAGGTAATAATTAAACAATGACTTCAAGTAGACATTATGTTTCATTTCCCATTCACTCACCTCAGTGTTAATGAAAGCTTTGGCATTGTCTAAGATACTCATGTAAGGGACACCAAATCTAGTGACAATGTTGTCCATGAATTTCAAGATAAATGCTTCCAAGGCATCATTAAATGTAATAGCTTTAGTCCATCTAATAAAATAATCAAACATTGTAAGGACCCATTTGTGTCTGAGACTTGATGGCAGATTGATCATGCCAATAAAATCCAACCCCTAGTGAGCAAATGGTTGGTCAGCGTGGATTGGTTGGAGAGGAAGAGCTGTTAATATCTACTTGCCTGTAAAGTAGGCATATTTCTCACAATTTTGCACCCATCTATAAGAATCGTTGAATAGGTCAGGACAATAGTATCCCACCCTCATTATTTTGATAGTAGTGATCCTTGCAAAAAAATGGCCACTCAATGGGCCATCATGAAACTCTTCAAGTACTTTGGAGATTTGATCATGCTTGATGCACCTCAACATAACTCCATTAATATCTTTCCTAAATAAGATCCCATTAATGAAACCATAAGGAATAGATTGTATCCTAGAATACCTTTTTTTGGACTGTTGGGGCTCATGCAGGTATTTGCCAATTTGCAGGAAGGTAGTTATGTCATGGATCTAGCTATTGAGCGAATGAGGATTTATTGGTTGAAATGCATGTAGAACATATATTGCATCAGCATACTTAATATCAAAATCAAACTGCTCACATAAGCCTTTTCCTCTTACAAGCTTAGTTATTTTAATAATACGTCATATGTCATGACTTTCATGATCCAACCCAACCTTTTATCATTTATTTCTTGGCTCGTAAGGAACTCCTTTATGCTCTAGTGACTAACCATCATCTGAATCTTATTGTTTGAGAGTATGTATCTAAACTTTTTGAGGGATTTTATTATTACATGCACTTGGTTCTTAACAAAATTGTACCTATCCTCATAATCTTTTAAGGATTGATTGAAAAGGCTATGGGTTGTTCTAACTGAACTTTGTTTTGTTGCATTAGAATAGCTAATACACTGCCCTCTCCTCCAAAAGCATAGAGAATGAAGTCATTGTCATAGTTAGGATTTACAAAGAGTTAAAGCTTGAGAAATAGCTTGCTTAATGTCTTCAAATCCATCCTTTCCTTCCCTTGTCTAGATGAAATTGACCCCTTTCTTAAGCATAGTGGTAAGGGGTTTGGCCATGGCGACAAAATTTGGAACGAACCTCCTCACAAAGTTGATTTTCCCCAAGAAACTGTGTAACCCCTTTTTATGGCTTGGAAGTGCCAGTGAAGAGATAAAATTTACCCTCTATGGATCTATTGTAGGGCCTTCTTTGAATACTATGTGTCCAAATAGTTTCCCTTTATGAACTACAAATATGCACTTATTTGGATTGAGGGAAACTCCAAACTCTCTGCACCTTTCAAAAAAATTCTTGAGGTGATCTAGGTGGTCACCAGCCTATTTTAAATAAATTGTGATGTCATCTAGATATAACAAGATCATTTCATTGATCAAACCCTTGAAAGCCATATCTATGGCCCTTTAGAAAGCAGCACCAACATTGGTCAAACTGAAATCCATCTTCTTATAAGCGTATGTGCCCCATTTAGTAGTGAAAGTGGTCTTGGACTAATCAAATTATTGAACTAAGATTTGGTTATATCCAAAATAACCATCTAAAAGGAAGAACCTCTTAGATTCCGCTAATGTTTGGAGGATTTACTCCATGGGTGGAAGGGGCTAATGGTCTTTCAAGGATGCTTTGTTCAGGTTACATAAATCTACACAAACCTTGATTTCACAGTTCTTTTTCCTAATAGGGATTAAGTTAGCAACCCAGGATGAGTGTTTAATGGGGAAAATAATGTTGGATTCTATCAACTTGGACAACTCACTCCTCATCAAATTCTCTATTTTTGGGTTTATTGGCCTCTATTTTTATCTAACATGTTTAGTATTTGGGTCAAGCTCTATTGTGTCTTAGGCTAGGCTAGGATCAAAAGCCCTTAGATATTTATAACCCCAAGCAAGGTTATCATCAAATTCTTGACATAATTCAATAAAATCTTACTTTTTAGAGGTGTTACATACCTTTATAATCTTCAAAGCCTTGCCTTCTGAGATGGATACTAGTTCATAGTCTTATTCCTTGATTGTGAAATTTTTCTTCTCACCCTTCAATTGATCATCAGAGTTGAAAATACTTTCTAAAGTAACTATTTCAGGTCAAAATTGGGCACCTCTATTTGCAAAAATGTCTAAGTCTATGTCTTTGGCTAGGTCTAGTACTTAGCTTTTCTTTGGAGGAAGAAGTGTTCTTTAACAAAACCTGCAACAAATGCACAAGTCTTTTCCTTTCAGAAAGTTTGATTTGATCTTTGTTTAAGCCTTTAAGCAATTCTTTCAGGGTTTTGTTTTAATATTTGTCAAATTCTTTTAGATATATTATCCGCACAATTTTTCTGAAGGTACTTTACAATTTCTCTAAAAGATATCTTCAAGCCAAAAATGACCCTTGTAACTTTTCCAAAGGGCACTTTCATTTTTTCGAAGGGTATCTTTTTGTCATAAAAATTATCCATTTTCATTTTCCCAAAGGGTATGTTTGTAATTTTTCTAAAATGCACTTTATCTTTCCCGAAGGACTTTTTCAAGCTAGAGGACCCTTTCATTTTTCCAAAGGGTATGTTGTAGTTTTTTCAAAGGGTATGTTTTGTTCAGAAAAGGACCATTTAAAAAATCTTGAAGGACACTTGCATTTTTTTGAAGGCCATTTTCAAGTCAAAGGGGTCATTTACATTTCTTCTAAAGGGTATGTTCCTTTCAAAAGGGCCAAATAGAAAGTTTGAAGGATTGTTTTGAGGAAGAGGTGGACCATTGAAAAAAAATTGAAAGGTTCTTTCTAAAAATTTGAAGGGCATTTTTGCAAAGCCGAAGGGTATTTTCAAAAATCTGAAGGAATAAATGCATAAAGGAAAAGGCTCCAATCCAAAAGAAAGAATTCCTTCAGACTTTTTGTCTGAGGAAATGCCAAGACAAAAAGCCTAAAGGAAAAGAAAAGTCTGAAGACCAATAGCTATAGATAAATTATCTGAAAGAATGTCAAAAATAATTGTCTGAAAGAATGTCGAGGACAAGAAGTCCAAAGAAAATACCCGAGGAGTGATAACCTATAGAATGTCAATTTCAAGCTGCAAGGAATAGTCATTGTTATTCAAAAGAATTGATGAGAACCTGAGGACAAATATGGAAATGACAAATGGCATGAATCTTGAGCTCTGATGCATAACAAGCAAAAATAGGTAGGTCAATGGTTCAAGTTGTTACACCATTACATAGCTCGGTGAGCTAGTAAAGAACAACTTGCATTGAAATGACATTCTAACAAATGGGCCCATATATAACAAAATGTATTTCGACATATCATGATTCCATTGGTGTAAATGTAAAGGGATTTTCTTACAAAATGCAGTGTAACTATTTTTATTTTCAAGATTGACACATGTCCAAGTGACCTTGAACTCTCTTTGCTCGATCTCTCTCTCAAAGGTTATAAATATGGATTCTCTTAGATCTTTAGGGGGCTCCACCTAAGTATGGAGAAGCTCTGCTCAATTATATACTTTTTTATCAATAAAATGAGTAAGTGTTTACCTCTTCCGTGATTGTTCATAGTGTGTTATACTTGAATGTTAAATTTGCTTAGTGAAGACTATGGATTCCTTAGCATTGTACTTCATTCTTTCACCTATTTTTAGCTTCTTCTTATAGGGCACGTGAAGTGTTCTAGGATATTTCTATGTCTAAGTGAGTTTGTCTTTTCATCAGTGCCATTTAAGGCCTCTTGTCTAGTCTTACTAGTATAAGATAATCTTTTATGACCTCATAGTGTAATATTGATTAAAGAAGATAAAGATTTGGAAAGCGTATGTTAGTCATTGTTTTGATCATAAGTGTCATTTACATGTGGTTGGAAGCCATCATCTATTTTGGTATATCACCTCCATTAGTTTAGGTTTTCTTTCAGTTTTACTCAGTCATTTTTCACCCCCAAGTTAGAAATAGTGGAAGTAGCAGTCGAGTGGTACATCAAGGGGAGCTAGGCCCTGATCTAGAGATTCATCTCAATAGAACTGTCACCCACAACAAGAGAGATGATTCCATTTTGCCACTTGGATGAAGAGAATTGAGCATCTCTTCAAGGGTGCAAATCCAAGCATCAATAGTTTTTGGCACACTCGGTGGGACAATTTATCCAAGGAGTTGAAGAATTCTTGGTGTGTTCTTCAATCAATCTACCTTTTAGAGGTATTTCAATCAACACCAATGGAAACTCTGAGTTGAATTAGCTGGTTAAGAAGTGATAGTTTATCAATAAATCATATTTGGTATGTATAATTCCATTTTTGAGTAGTATGGATCTTGTGTTCCTTCATATAGTTTTGATCAAGTTTAGGTTGTTCATGCAATCACCTCAAGTAGCCCTCCTAATTATCCTTCTCCTAGTGAATCCAAGAGTGTTGGGGAGATAATATTAGAGTTTGAAAGGCAGATGTTGGAAATAGATAGGTTGAACAAGCAAAACAGATATCAACAAGAGCTTATTTATAAGGAGGAATGCTTGTTCAAACAAGCTCAAGTCATACAATCCATGGATGAGAAACTAGTAAGGTGGAGAAGCCAATTCAATCAAGGCAATCAGCCTTATATCCCTTCTTCCATCCCAAAATAGCCTCTTCCTATACAAAATAAACCTTTCCCTTATACACCAAATCCTTTTTATCAAATAACACTTGCTCACCATAATAAAATGAGTCAACCTTCTAACCCATCTAATGCATTAACTAGTCTTGTTGTTAATCCTTTGCACCTAGCAATCCAACACCAAAGGACATTAAAACGGCCTTCTATGGAAACTAAATTTTTCAATTCCTTAGATTGTGATCCCTCCTTTGAAGATAATCATCATAATTCTATTGGAAAATAACACGTCCATCCTCAAGTAACTCTTCCTATGCATGTGCAAACTCTTCATGATTCCCTTCAACCTCCTCAAGCCCTTTAACATGATGTCAAGATTCCGAATTGGAGAAATGTCTATCATGAACTAGCTCAAGACCTTAAGAAAGATTAATTTATTGCCTATCCTCAAGAAGAGAGCTCCAATCCTAAGATCATGGGTCAAAATGAAATAGTGGAATCATGCGGTAAGAAAGAAGAGAAGAGTATGAAGCAGAAAATGAAGCTAATCCTCATCATGATGATGCACATGATCTCCAAGAAATATTCTTCTAAGAGAATCTATCTAAATAGATTGAAGAATTAGAGTCAAGAATAAGGTTCCTTAATCAAGGTGTAATGGATGGTTTAGTCCCAATAGAAGATCCCATGTCTAAACACGCCCCATCTACACCCCTTCTAGAAAGTTATCAAGCTACATCTGATGTGGATGAAGTGTTGGTCAAGTGGAAGGAAGTGAATCAATTGATTTTATCCTAAGGTTTACCTCTTCTTCCTCATGAGCTACTTCTCACTCCCAATCTGATTTTGAGCTCACTAGTGCCTACCTCTTTTCAAAGTCCATTCCCAAGTCCTCTCCTTCATCCCATACTCCGTTTTCACTCCCTTCACCTTCTATTACTTTCCATACTCCAACTCCTACATTTCAGACTCATGAACCTGTCCATTCACCCTTCATTTCATTCCATCCTAAAGAGGAACCTATTTTAAGGGAGGCAAGTGAATAAGAGGAAATGCAATTCTTGGATGATCAAGAGACTATCATTAGTGAGAATGAAGATGATATCATCATAATTAATCCATATGAACATCATAATGATGATCATTATCATGAACATGAGGTGGAAGGCACTATCAAAGATGAACAATACAATCGAATCATATCTCAAGAGGTGGTTATTCTAGGAGGTTTTCACGAAAATAAGGTTGAAGAGGTGACTCTTAGAGGTGGCATGACTCTAGGAGAAGACATAGGTGACACATACATGCAAATTTTCCAGCAATATGAATATGAGATTGACAAACTTCACTTGCCAACGTTGGATGGAGAATGTAAGCATGGTGAGCTCCCTTTCCCTTTGTTTGATGAACCTTCTTATTGCTTTGATGAAGATAATGACCAAGCCATGGGACCTGAGTTGAATGAGGTTAAAGAGAATGTTGTTAAGCCACTAAAGACTTCTATTTTTTAGCAAGAAGGAGAGAGGTCTGATTGTTTTGATAGGATCTTTGAAAGAGTTCTTGAGTGAGAAAATGATGTTTTCTAGAATGAGCTAGAATTTTTTTGTCTTGGCTCAAACATCACACTAACCACCCTTCTTCAAGAGAGCCATGATAAAGCAAGAAAGTAGATTGACAATCTTATCAAAGAGATAGAAAAGAATGATTTGGTCAATGATACATACCAAGAGAGCCATGAGCTAAATGAACCCTATGATGATGAGATATCAACCATTGATCCATTGATGGACTACACTAGCATGAAGGACTAGCATGAGACATGTTTCAAAGAGTAGGATGAGTACATGTATGTTGGAGACATGTTTGAACTTGATACACTTGGATACATTCCAATCAAGGTGTCAAATAAGAAGGATGAGTCACCAAGCTCCTACTCCAACCAACCAATTGTCTGACATCATGAAGTTTCTTACCATGGAAGAGACCTAAGAAGTTTTCCCTTTGATCTAGGAGGGGGAAGGTATATCTAGTTAGTTGTACATAATTAGTTTGCTTTCTATTATGTCTTCTCTTTCCTAAGTGCTAGGTAGCACATGTGTGTTTGCTTTGGTCTTTCTTGTGTGTCTCTTTCCTTCGTGTGTTTGAGGTAGTCAATGGTTGTCTTGTTAATCAAGTTCTCAATCCTGCTTAAGGTTTCTGGTTTATTTTTCCTTAATTGAATCCATGCCCAATGGACTATTTAGGCTACTCATCTGATTAGTATATCAAGCATACTACCCTTGTGAATCTCTAATTTGTTGACCAAATTTTGGCCTTTTAGGCCAAAATTTGGCACCTCTATTTGCAAAAATGTCTAAGTCTATCTCTTTGGCCAAGTCTAGTACTTAGCTTTTCTTTGGAGGAAGAAGTGTTATTTAACAAAACCCACAACAAATACACAAGTCTTTTCCTTTCAAAAAGCTCATTTTGGTCCTTTTTGAAGCCTTTAAGGATTTTTTTTGGGTTTTTGTTTTAAGCTTTGCCGAATTCTTTCGGACAAATTGTCCACACAGTTTTTTTGAAGGTACTTTACAATTTATCTAAAAGATATCTTCAAGCCAAAAAGGACCCTTGTAACTTTTCTGAAGGGCTCTTTCATTTTTTTGAAGGGTATCTTTTTGTTGAAAAAATTGTCCATTTTCATTTTCTCGAAGGGTATGTTTGTGACTTTTTTGAAAAGCACTTTATCTTTCCCGAAGGACTTTTTCAAGCTAGAGGACCCTTTCATTTTTCTGAAGGGTATGTTGTAGTTTTTCTGAAGTGTATGTTTTATTCAAAAATGAACCATTTGAAAAATCCTGAAGGACACTTGCATTTTTTTTAAGGCCATTTTCAAGTCGAAGGGGTCATTTACATTTCTTCCGAAGGGTATTTTCCTTTCAATAGGGCCAAATAGAAAGTCCGAAGGATTGTTTCAGGGAAGAGGTGGACCATTGCAAAAAAGCTGAAAGGTTATTTTTGAAAAGCTGAAGGGCATTTTCACAAAGTCGAAGGGTATTTTCATAAAGCCAAAGGAATAAATGCATAAAGGAAAAGGCTCAAGTCTAAAAGAAAGAATTCCTTCAAAAATTTTGTCTAAGGAAATGCTAAGACAAAAAAACCAAAGGAAAAGAAAAGTTTGAAGACCAATAACTGTAGATAAATTGTTTGAAAGAATGACAAAAATAATTGTCTGAAAGAATGTCGAGGACAAGCAGTCCAAAGAAAATAACCAAGGAGTGATGGCTCGCAGAACATCAATTTCAAGCTGTAAGGAATAGCCATTGTTATTCAAAAGACTTGATGGGAACCTAAGGACAAATATGGAAATGACAAATGGCATGAACCATGAGCTCTGATGCATAACAATTAGAAATAGGTAGGTCGATGGTTCAAGTTGTTGCACTGTTACACAGCTCGACAAGCTAATAAAGAATAGCTTGCATTGAAATGGCATTCCAATAGATGAACCCATCTTATAAAAATGTAGTTTGGTATATCTTGATTCCACTAGTGTAATCATAAAGGGAGTTTCTTACAGAATGTAGTGTAACTGTTTCTATTTTCAAGATTGGCACATGTCTAAGTGACCTTGAACTCCCTTTGTTAGATCTCTCTCTCAAAGGCTATAAATATGGATTCTCTTGGCTCTTTAGGGGGCTCCACCTCAATATAGCTAAGCTCTACTCAATTGTATAATTTTTTATCAATAAAATGACTAAGTTTTTACCTCTTCCATGACTGTGCATAGTGTGTTATACTTGAATGTTTAATTTGCTTAGTGAAGACTATGGATTCCTTAGCATTGTACTTCATTATTTCACCTATTTGCAACTTCTTCTTGCAAGGCATGTGAAGTGTTCCAGGAGATGTCTATGTCTAAGTGAGTTTATCTTTAGATTAGTGCCATTCAAGGCCTCTTGTCTAGTCCTCTTAGTATAATACAATCTTTCATGACCTCATAGTGTAATATTGATGCAAGAAGATAAAGATTTGGAAAGTGTATGTTGGTCATTGTTTTGGTCATAAGTGTCATATACATGTTGTTGGAAGCCATCATCTATTTTGGTGTATCACATCCATTAGTTTAGGTTTACTTTCAGTTTTCCTCATTTCTTTTTCACCCCCAAGTTAGTAGTAGTAGAAGCAACAGTCAAGTGGTACATCAAGGGGAGCTAGCCCCTAATCTAGAGATTCATCTCAATAGAATTGTCACCCATAGCAAGAGCAATGATTCCATTTTTCCGCTTGGATGAAGAGAACTAAGCATCTCTTCAAGGATACAAATCCAAGCATCAATAGTAACAAGACCCATGGGCAACTTGTTAGTCTTCAGCTAAATTATTTTCTCCCCATATTATTCTTAGATCCTTGACTGATTTTTATCGAAGAATTCGGCCTCATCCTGTAGGAAGTTGAAAATTTAGTCATCACTATCAAAAACTTTCCAATTGGTTACATTATTAGGGATAGATGGTCTCACTATCATCTCTACATGCTAACGGTTGTCCTTCTTAATCTCTTTAGGTAGATTATATTGAGATCCCATTGAGTCCATGCGATCAATATCTTTGTTTTATGTTCTCAGTATCATTTGAATGTTTAAATCAATAAAATATTCAAATAGGTCCAAACCCTTGTGTTTGTAAGATTACAGCAAGTTATTCTTGGTCATGCTTCTTGATCTTACCTAATGAATAATTAGTTCACTATCATCAAACATCTAATGTGACTAAATCCCCCTCTCCTTTGCCAACTAGAGACCTTGAATCAATAATTCATATTCCACCACACTATTAGTATAGCTAAACTATAGTCTAAAGGAATAAAAATAACTCTCTTTTTGGGAAAGACCAAAACAATACCAACACCTACACCATTCCTACTCCTTAAGCCATCAAAGTATAGTTTCCACATTCCCTTGTGATCTTTGATTGGTTTAACAGGATTTGGGATGATCGCATCATCTTCATGGATGCAATACATATCCAACATTGTTTCCTTGACATAGTCATAAGGGTTGAACTAGAAAGTTCATCCCCATTCATTAAGGTCAGTGTCTAGATTTCTTCCAAGGGTGTTGCAAATTCATGGTCAAGTTCTTCCTCTTGGTCTTGCATAATGCAATTCATATCCATAGGGATATGAGTGTATGGTTCAAGTACCAAAATACACTTGATCAAATGGGCAAAGATATCTAAATCTATAAAGCTTATTCTAGAGAATTATCTGAGGTACTAACATAATGTGACATCAATAATATTTACATAATTGGTCTCGATGAAGAGTGCCTACAAGAAATGTTTGATAGATTCAATGCTTAGACCAAGAAGATACAAGCGAAAAAGGATAAGGAATCCTCTAATGTCACTATTGTTGATTAATTATTTAATTATTTGAGAATAATGCATTCTATAAATTATAATTTTTGTAAGCTAAATTATAAATTTGCAAGTTGTAAATTGCAACTGTCATTTTGATAGATCTTGACTTTAAGTTAAAAAAGTGCTACTTGTAATTTTCAATTATCATCTTGGCAAGCTTAAATTGAAAAAGTGCAACTTGTATTTTGCAGTTTTCTTTTTGACAAGTTGAATGACTTAAAAGTTCTAAAAGCTCGTATTGTAATTTGCACATCCCTTTTTTTCAAGTGACTTATAATTTGAAAAAGTCTCAACTACAAATTACAAGTTAGGTTTTGTAAATTATGTTTTAAAATATTCAAATATTGAAAAAAGCATTCAATTTTGTTAAAAGATTGACCAAGTCATGAAGTTTAATTTTGGTGCCCCATTTTTTGGTGAGAGTCTTCTTCAATTGAGCTCAAGGAGAGATGGTTCGAATGGAAGACTCCAATAACATTTTTCTCCTTCTTCAATACGTGATGAAGAGCCCAGTTGCTTGTAGAGTCATCTTATTCCTTCTACTCCACCAAAGATGTCTCTTCAAGCTAAAATGAGGACATTTGTATAAACACTCCCTAACTTCTTTCTCCAGGAGTAAGTGTAAAAGTTTTTAACTTCTCTCTCAAGAGAGTATGTTTTTTGTATAAATATGGGTCTCCTAGGTAGCCCACAGATATTTTTGCTGAGAGATACTTTTTTTGCTTTTGAGAAGTTCATCTACATGTTGTAACCTGAAGAATACTAATATACTAAAGTTTCAGTTTCCTTAGTTTGTGTCATCCTTGTGTATGTATGGATTTTGTTACATCTGTGAATGATATAAGTCTTATTTCAGTCATATAATATCATTTGTTGTATTTATCTTACCCTTTTGAAATCTTGTTGAGAAAAACTTGAGAACTTTGTTCTTTATTTGATAAAATGTCTAATATTACCTTTGATGTCATACTCATGTAATATTATGTTTCAAGAGATATCAGTATATTATTGTTCAAGCTATGTTCGATCAAAACAAGCATTAATTTACACTCGAACCCTTTAGTGCATCACCATTTCCAATTTTAAAACTCCCTCAAAACTCTTTTCCTTACAAATAAAACCCCAATTAGGAGCAAAATGACAAAGAAGTTGTAGTTAGAAGTGAAGTGGTCATGTATTAGTTTCACTAAGCTTAGTGAAAGGAAGTTAGCCTTCTCTGGAGGTTCACCTCAATTCACCAAAGTCCCACAACTTAGAGGTGATTCCATTATGTCATTAGATTCATCTATACTACAACTCCTACAAAACATAGTGGGTGAAAAATCTAATAGATAAGAGTTTGTGGCACACCCGGTGGGACACAGAGATCATAGCTAAGAAATTGGTGCTATTCTTAGCAATCATTGTGTGAATTTCATACACATCTCAAGAGCACTTGGTGACTCTATTGGCTTATGAATTTAGGAAATTCACTTTTACATATACTAAAGATATAAACATGATCATCTATTAAAGGTAAGAGGATGATATTGTAAGAATTATCTTTTCTATATAAAAATAAATCAAGATCAATTTTACTTAACCCTAAAATAAATCCTACGAATTCATCTACATCTCCCATAAATATCCTCAATTCTTTCATACCTCCCACTATGGCATAGAGAAATCAAAATTTCATACCATTCAATGGAGGCAACCCACTTATGTTGGCCCAATATGTTGATATACCCACCTCAGATCTGAAAAGCCTTCAATATTTTTTTGGTAAAACTACCACCACACCCATCAAACACATTCATGATGTTGACAACATTTTTTCAGTTCATAACATTGCATAATAAAATGTTGCTATCAAACTTCTTGTCTCATCATTTAAGTGTAAAGCTCTACAATGGCATTGGAGTCTGCTTCCCAATTCCATCTATGTTTGAGATGATCTAGGGCCTACTCTATGCATACGATTTGAGGATAAGAGTGACCACCTCTCCTTAGTTGAACAACTAACCACCATTAAATGTGATCCCCATGAGTTTTGAGTGACTTAATTTTTGCTTCCAAAAGACATGGAATAGGATCCTAGTGTTGGTCAAACCATCCTTGAACAATGTTTTCTTGTACTATTTAAGAGTTTTAAACAGTGATATAGCTGTCATGATAATCAGTGGCTGCTATCACATTCCTCTATGCTTACGACATTGCAATAAGAGCTAAAAATTACCTCATTTAAGCCAATAAAATTGCTCCTCAACCTCCAATGTTCTTGTTCCTAGAATTACCTCTTACTCAACCTATTGTAGCCCCAATGCCCACAATAGGCAATCAACTAGCTTTACCTCATGTCCCTTCTAATGATTTGTACATAGTTAAGAGATTGCTTCAAAGCTTTGGTAATGAGTTGGTAGCCATGAAAAGGTAACAATCTCAAAATTACAAGCCCTATCAACCATCTAACTAGTCACATCAACCCAATAGGAAACCATACTAAGGTAATTCACAACTCCAAAGCCAAATTATGAAAGCAAAACCCCCAAATATGTTGGCTTTACCTACCCCAAATACTTCTAAGGCCATCATTTCCATCTAGAATAACCTGATCTAGGAATAAAAGTGGTGTTATCCTTGTGCCCAATCGCATAATCAAAATGCTTACCCTCATGGTGTCATTAGTCAATCCTTGATGGTACAAAGTGTATCAAATCCCCAAGGGCAACAAGAGGAAATTGTACTCAGTAGGAAGAGGTACAGGTGTTTGTTCAAAATGAGACCACTCTTTTAAACTCATAAAAAGAGGATTTTTGTGGTGTAAACCAGGAGGAAGTACTGACCAATGGTGGTAGGTTAGTGGTGGAAAATATGCACTCTAAGACGAGGGCAATAGAAGGTGAGCATTCCCCCAAGGTTAAACATGCTACAACTTCTAAAGTTGTACAAGAGGTTGTGAAAAGAAACACAACTCAAAAGCCACCTATTGTGTCGATGAGTCGGTTGAAGTCAAAACTATTGATCCTAAATCCCATAAAAGAAGATGTAGCTCCCACAAATGCACAAACAAAGGTCAGTAGCATTTCTTTCAGTGTTGTAGAATAAATGAAAAGGACTAACTTAAATATTCATAATTATTATTAACCTTAATTTTGACGTCCATTTGACCATCACAGAGAAATTCCAACCTTAAATTTGATATCCATTTGACCTCCACTTTGAAGTTTTTTCTTTGTGCTTAGAAAAGTTGATTAAAAAATCATTATATCTTGGCCATATGATGGAGTTTTCAGCTCATTTTTTATTTGAAAATATTTTTTTTTGAGCCCGAACACAGTGGTGTAGCTAACTTGATGTCATTTGTCACCATTCAGTGGAAATTAGTGGAGAAAGTAATGGAAATATTAACCAATGTGGTATGTGACAAAGCCAAGATAAGAACCTTGAGATTGATATCTATCAGTGTATTTCAGATAGGATGTATTTAAGATATTTTTACTAGTATTATTATGTTGATATGTGTTATACAATGGTAACCGGGGTGGGTAGTGATGTAGTGAGTTGTTCACAATTATGTTTGAACTTAAATTTGAATTCCATTTAATCATCACTTATATTTTTTTTCTTTTTAATTAAATAATTCAACTGAAAAATTGTAATATCTTAGCCATAGGATGGAGTTTGGATCCTGACACAATGGTGTAGCTAGATTGATGCCATTTGTCACCAATAAGTGAGAAATGGATAGAGATTTTTTTTTTTAAATGACCAATTTTTTGACTTAACACTAAGGACTAAGGGTAAATATTCCATTAAATTCATCTAGGAATCAAATTCGACCTCATCCCTTATGGTATCAAGTCTTTGCATTCAACAAGAATTGATCTTTGGTGGGCTCTTTGTTAACTGTTGGGTGAATATTTTGTCACCAGCATACTGATGAGAAAAATAGTTCTGATCAACCATAGCAAGGAAGATTGGTCATCGAAATGTGTAGGTTTACCACATCAAAATGGGACAAATCTCTCCTGTTATCAAGGGGAGGTTCCCTATAAATATGCAGGAGCTATATACTATATATATAAGCAGAAAATAACACTTAGGGGTAGGATAAACCATCCATCTCTCTTTTTTTAGAGATGATGTTTAACAAATCAAAGGAGAAATCTTGATGAAATGACAGAAGACACTCCTCTTCTTTCAGAAGTGCTATTCAGCAGACAAAAGGAACCTTTCAGGTGATGACAAGTAACTATAACAGAGCGCAGTAACACTGTAGGATGAAATGTAGCACAAAGTCTCCACCTCAATCTACCAAAGAGTGAAATACGAAGGGCAATGAGGGCACAAAGTCATCCCAAGGTCCTTTACACAGAAACAAAATATGAAGGATAATGAGGGCACAAAGTCGTCCCAAGATCCTTTACACATGAATAAAAATAAAACACACTAAAGGCAATTGTGGGGGCACAAAGTCTCTCCATAGTTGGCTTCAGGACACCTTCCTGATTATTTTCACTAATTCTGCTTATTCAATTAAATGGACAAAAAATATATTAAGGAAATAGATATAAGAACAATTTCTCCAACAACCAATCTATTCCAGCACAAAGTTTGAAAAGTCACTTGTTTTCTTATTCAAATAATGAAATATGATCAACAATCTGAGCTCAAAGTCTCAGTAATGTCTTTCAATTTGGGTAGAGTTTTATTTCTAATAACAAAGAGAGATCTCAAAACAACAAGAGAGAGTCCAATATATAGTGCTCCAAGAAAGACTTGGGTGCTTTGTTTCACAAAAATGTGTTAGAATGCATTCGATGCCTTTAATGCATTTTAAATTTTGTCCATGGGTTATGCTAGAATCGAGCATCAGTTTTAAATATGGGTTGCTTGATGTGTTTCCTTATGTGTGCATAACTATTTTCTCTACTCAATGCAGAAAAATAGGGCATGACATTGAATGTTTGCGCTCTTCAATGTCCACCTGGTGGACTTCTTTACCTTTTAGAAACATATCCTATGCATAGATATTTCTGATCCTTCTTCATCGTTCCCCCTTTCTTGGCTATATTTTGTCCTTATCTGTGTGATTTGAGCTCTCGGGTTATCTCTTTGGCCAGTCACTAAATTTGTTCACAAGGTCTGTGCTTAAGCTTGTAAGGATCAATAGTTATTTCATTGTTGCAAATTTGATGTGTTCGAGTCTGTCATCATTTGAAAGCCAACGGCTACTTGGTTGCCCTAAATTTGATGGCTACGGGCCCGTCATCCTCCTTAGCACTTCCTTCATGTCTTTCTTGTTTGCTTTGGCCACTTTTCGCTACTTTTAACAAGTGACACATGGTACGTTCCGCTATGAAATAGGTGAGGACATGTGGTGCATCCACTGAGCTTATAGAAGCACTGTAGAAACATTCGGGACTCTTTTGGATCTACACAGACGTAGATTGAACCTATTGATTGAACCGATCGATTGAACCAACTTTGGTTCAATGGTTCAATCAGTTCAACCTCTTTATTTGACTAGGTCTTTTTTATCTCTTGAACCAAATGTGTTGAACCATATGGCCATTGAACCTGTTGAACCCATTGAACCTTTTAAACCAAAGTGGTTCAATGGTTCAACGGTTTAATGGTTCAAGCCTTCTTCTCTTTGATAAGTGTTTTGAAGCCATTGAACCTTAAAGCGGTTGAACTTTGAATCTTGACAAATGCACTTAACTCTTGCTGATGACATTGAACCTGTTGAACCAAAATGGTTCAAGGTTCAATGGTTTAATGGTTCAATATTTGAAACACTACATAGAAGCTTGCCGATGAACTCTTTTGGTTGAACCAAGGCATTGAATCAATCCTAAAAATGACTAAGTGTTGGAAACTTGTTCTTTTGATTGAACTCGCTTGTAGAAGCCTTTGAATCTGTTGAACCTATTGAACATGTTGATTTCAAGCATTTTGAGTTTGTAGAAACATATCTGTAGAGTTCGTAGATTTAAGCCTACAGAGTTCATAGAAATGAGTCTGTAGAACTGGTGGAGTCTATAGAAATGAGTCTGTAGATCCCTTCTTGTGAAGTCTGTAGAACATAGTCCATAGATTTAAGCCTATAGAGTTCATAGATTCAAGCCTGCAGAGTCCATAGAACTTGAAAAAGTTTGAAAAATGAAGAATTTAAACACCTAAAACAATTTTTGAGAAGGGGAGAGAGGATGTTCATCTGTTGGACCAAAATAGTTCAAATGTTGTCCCAAAAATGAGTGATATTTTTGGGGGACAATAGATGGCTCCAATTGGGGAACTTCCTTTAGTTGGAACAGTTGAGGGGAGTAGAAACTAGAATCTCCAGTGCCTTGAAGTATGCCATTGGGCTATGGAGTCATGCTACTCAAAAAGAAAGGTGACAAAAACAAAAATGAAAGCACAAAAATAGAACTAAAGACTATACAAATATACATATGTACAAGTTGATCTTATTTGATACTTCACAGATTGAAGTGCTTTAGATGTTGCCCATTGTAAGGCAGAGAGAAGAGTGTGTCATCTTGATATTTCAACAAGAAGCTATTCTCACCATTGAGCTGATGGATAATAAATGGGCCTCTCTAAAGGGAGTCAAACTTTCCATGAATCCCCTTTGGTTCTCTTCTCTTGTCCCACAACAAGACTTGATCTCCAACCTAGAAATCATAGTTTTTTGCCTTCTGGTCGAAGAGCTTCTTCACCAAACTTTGATGGGTAGCAATTCGGTCCACCACCATAGTTATCTGCTTATCCAGCTCAATCAGGTACATGATCCTCTTATCAATGGAGCTTTCATATGTCTAATCTTCAATTGCCTTAGCCAATTTTAATGCTGGAAATTTTAAGGTGATTGGTATCCCAGCATTGATACCATAAAAAATTTGAAAAAGAGACATACCAATTGCCCTTTTTGGTGTAATTCTATCTACCCACAAAGCATCAATCAATGATTTATGCCATGTCCTTTGGTTGTCATCCCCCAGCATCTTGATGATAGTCATCAGGTTCTTGTTACTTGATTCAACTTGTCCATTCCCTTGTGGAAAGTAATCTGAAGAGTGGGAGAGGGTGATCCCATAGTAAAAATAGAACTGAGTAATCTCTTGGGAAGTGAAACAAGTTGCATTGTCTGTGACAATCTTGGTTGGGACCCCAAACCTAGAAATGATATTCTCCTTGAGGAAATTGCACACTACTTCTGAAGTAGCATGCTTGGTTGGGATAGCTTCCACCCACTTGGTGAAGTAGTCAATTGCTGTAAGGACATAATCATGTCCAGCACTTGAAGATGGGTTTACAGCTCCAATAAAATAAATTCCCCATTACTGGAATGGTTCCTCTATGACCACTGGATTGAGAGGTAGAGCAACTAACTTGGGTCTCCCAACAAACTCCTGGCATAGTTCACATTTTCTTACCCACTTGTATGCATCTTGAAAAAGAGTAGGCCAGTAATACCTAGCTCACAGAATTTTATGGGTAGTCACAAGAGCAAAAAAATGTCCTCTACAGGCTAAATTGTGGAAGGATTTCAAAAGTTGGCTTTGCTGCTCCTTGTCCACACAGTGAAGGAACACTCCATCAAGGCTCCTCTTGTACAAGCCATTGTCCCAAAGGAAAAAATTGGTAGCTTTCAATTTGATAGTCCTCCTTTCTTTATCAGATAGGTGAGCAGGACACTCACCATAAGTAAGAAAATGAGCAATACTTGAATACCACTCATTCGTGGTGGAGACAAAGAGGATTGTCAGTGTGTCTTCCACCTCTACTTCTTCATGCTCTATTTCTTCTGGTTTGTTATCAATAATTAATTAGCATAGGCCTTTTCCCCATACTAGCTTTGTTGGCTTGATGACTAGATCAAACTCCTAGATCTTTGTAATCTAATTGCCTCTTTTCATCCCAAACTCCTAATGAGTTAGTATAGATTTGACCGTGGTATCAAGAACCAAGGTAGTAGTGTGAGAATTCAATATGTAGAAGCAAAAATGCTTGACTGACTTCACCACTGCATAAGCATGCATCTCCATGTTCGAGTACTTCAGCTCATGAGCTTTGAGAGGGTAGCTCGTAAAAGAAATGGGAGATTCCATACTTTCTTTATCTTGTTGAACTAGAATTATTGAAAGCGTGTGTTTAGAAGCATAACTGTATATGATGAACTCTTTGTTGTAGTCTGGACAAACCAGAATTGGGGCATGGGCAATGGTAGTCTTGACATCCTTAAATGCTAACTTGCCTTCTTCAGTCCAGCTAAAGGTGGCCATTCTCTTCATCATGTTCACAATGTGTCGAGTCTTCTCGACAAATTCAGGGATGAACCTTCGTAAGAAATTCACCTTTCTGAAGAAAGAGTGAACAATAGTCTTACTTGTAGGCAAGGTAAGCTCTTGGATAGACTTGACTCTGTCTGAGTCAATTTTTATGCCTTCTTTGGACATAATGTGTCCAAGAAGTTTCCCTTTTGTTACTCCAAAAACTAACTTCTTGGGGTTCAAGGAAATACCATTCTGACGGTAGCGCCTCTAGCACTTGTTGTAAATGGTGTACATATTCAGAGTGACGCTTGAAAAAGATGGTCAAGTCATCAAGGTATACCATAATGAACTTACCCATTTAGTCTTTGAAAGCGAGGTCCATTGCTCTCTAGAAAGTGGCACCAATATTTATCAAGCCAAAAGGCATCTTTTTATATGCAAACATGCCCCAAGGTGTGGTGAAGGCAGTCTTGTGTTGGTCTGCTTCACTAACTTCAACTTGATTGTATCCTTGAGAAGCCGTCTAGCATTGATAACATCTCTGAGCCAGTCACTGTCTAAAGCACTTGATCCATGATGGGCAAAAGATAGTTATCCTTTAAATATGGCTGATTCAGATTCCTAAAATCTACACAGATGTGAATTTTGCCATTCTTCTTCCTCATAGTGACTATGTTGGAAATTCATGTGGAATGATGGATTGAGAAAATTATCCTAGCATTCAACATTTTTTGTATCTCAGACAGAATAGTACTTGATATTTTTGGATTATACTGTCGAGATTTCTGCTTGTAAGGCACCAAATCATCCTTGAGAGGAGTTTCATGGTGAATTTTCTCAGGCCTGAGTGACTTCAGATCATCATAAGAGTACGCCAAAATATCCATGTAATGGCAAAGCAAGTTAGTAAATTTGAGTTTCTCCTCTAGAGTACAACACTTCCCAATATTCACCATCTTGAGATTTTCCTTGGTACCCAAATTTATCTGATCAAACCCCTGGAAGGAGCTTGAATCCATTTGTTGTTATTTGATAAACCTGTCGTGCTTGTCAAATAGTTTTTCAATAAAAACTAGTCCTTTAAGAATCTTATTCCCTTTTAGCTACAGGAATTCTTCACCTACATCTGAATTCATTTCAGGCGCTGATTCAAGTTTTTAGAGCTTACTGCCTTCGAAGTGAAGCTATTCGAAGCTGTCTTTTTGTTCCAAAAAGGTGATGATTTGGTTGTCACCATTGAACACTTGCCAATGATTGACGTTATTGGGCACACTTGGTCTAAAAACTAATTCGATAGTGTACCTATTTTCTTTGAAGTCTAGGTGAGGAACTAAGAGAGTTGTTGAAACGGCCAGTGCATCAGCTCGGTCATTGAATTCCCTGGGTATGGTAGAGATATTGAAAGCCTCAAAGCTTTAAATTTGATCCTAGACAAGATTGTGGTAATGGCATAATCTCTAATTTTTGGTTTGATACAAGTTCCTTATCTGACAAACCATTAGTTCAACATCTCCTTTGGCATGAAGGAGTTTGATGCCTTTATCTCAAGTAGCCTTTAATCCAAGCAATAGAGATTTGTAATCAGTTGTGTTGTTGGTGTTGCTAAATTGCAACTTATATGAAGAAGGAAAAATATCTCCTTGAGGAGATATCAACACAATTCCAACCCTTGAGCTGGTAGAAGAATTGCTGCCATTGAATTCCAGGATCCAAACATCATCAAAAATTGATCTTTCCTTAGATTTCTCCTTGCTTGGAAGGGGAGATTCTTCTGTGTTTGCACTGTGCTCTCTCACATCTTTTGTTGTTCCATCTAAATCAATTTTTAGACTATCATTTTTAGAGGTTTCATCAGCTAAAACATGAGTATCCTCTGTGGTCAAGAAATAATTACCCATGTTTGAAGATTCAAATAGAATTTGAGCTTCAAGGGCTAATGTCTGAGTGACAACATATTTTGATTCCTTTTCAAGAATCAGCCTCTACATGATGCCTTTGACAAGGATCCTCACTTCAGATAGGTCCATGCTTAATTTACCACCAACATCCTTGCAAAAATTTTGCCCTAGAAGAATGCCGTATGAGGCTAGAACATCGGCCACCAGGACTGTCATGTTGATTTTTTGTCTAGGAATGTTGTAAATGCAAATTGGGTGTCTTTGATTTGTCCTAATAGAGGTACTTGTTTGTTCTCCATGGAGAAACATCTCTCAAATATTTTGGTCAGCATGAGTTCAAGAGATTTTGCCACTTTGGCTAGCATGACGTTGTCTGATGCACCTGAGTCTATGATGTAATTACTCAGTTTCTAACTATTTATCAATAGGGAAACATAGAAAGGCTCTATTTTCTCAGGGGTAGTTAGAGGAGTAATGACAAGATTATTTGGGATGGGCATGTTCCTTGGGGGATCATGAGTTACCTTTTTAACATCTTGTCCTGTAGGGACAGCTTTATTCTTCACACACTGAACTAACCTATCCAACTACTTGAGATTGAATTGCAAGAATTCAAATTCAGACATTTGAATTTTGGTCTTCTTTACATGGTCGATTATGTCAAATGACTGAAATGGATTAGGAACAGAGGAAGGTAGTTTATCTTTCTAATTTTTAGGAGGGGGAGGACTGGTCTATGGAATTGAAGTTGGAGATGGAGGAATGCTTGATGTACTTACCTTTATATTACTCATTGGGTCCTTTACCTGGAAAGGCAGAGAAGTTCCTCGTTTAGCAACTAAAATTGTAGGCTGAGAACTTTCCCCTATTTTTTCTTTATTAGCTTGCTGGGCTAAATGGTTCTGGGACCAGGTGAATACAACATATGATCCATTAATTGCTTCACCTTTACCTCTGAGTTCATCTTGGTAATTCAGGAAACCAATGTTGGAGTTGCTAGCTGACTCTTCTTGATCTTTTTCAAGGAGATCAGCGTCATTTTCTTGGTTTAATGCAGGCTGAAAAGAGAAATTAGATTCTATTTCGAGATAGCCAACTGTTGAATTGGTTGGGGGTGCTTCAATGGCAAGTTTTCCATGTGGGGGAGGAAGACGATTTGGCTATCAATTTCTGACAGCATTGCCTTGGTATGACTGATTGGGGAATGTCCTTCTTGGCATATCTTTGTACGAAGGAGCTGAAGATATCCCATGCACCATTTGCTTCTTGAGAGCTAGCAACTCATTTGCTAGCTTCTGCACCATTGGATCAGTGGTACTTATAGATGGATATTCAAAAGATGAAGAAGATTTATCTCTGTTAAGATCTCTCCTTATCTTTCCTACCAAGATAAGGTCATCTTCCACCTTAGTGGCCAAATCTTGAGCTGCAGCAAGGTCTATTTAGCCAGCATGTTTCAGCAAAAAACTTACCTCAGGCAGTTGAGAGTTGATGAAGAAAAATTTGAGATTCTCAAGTGTAGGCTGAGCAATTACAGGAATCATATTTCTTAGCTTGTCGAAGTTGGCTATGAAATCCCTCATTGGTTCATGACGCTCTTTGTTCATTTGTGTGAGTTGAACCAACAAGTCATGTGCATCTTCTACCGGCTTCAATCTGGGTTCAAACTTGGCTTTGAGGGTGTTTCAGTCAGTCATAGTCTAGGCTTGCAGATGATAGAACCAGTCTACAGTAGCACCTTGTAATGTTTCCACAAAAATCCTGACTGCTACATCCTCATACTCCACACCTATTATGCCACAGGGTATGTTGAAGGCTGTAATATGTTCATCAGGATGAACTTTCCCATCACCATAGAACTTGGAGAAAATTTTCCTTGAACTGCGTGGTAGCTCATGTAGAGGTAGAGTTAAATTGAGTGGGTGAAAAGAGTTACTTGAAGGACCTTGAACTACCATTATATGACAATGGAAAGGTGGAATAACAAATGTCAGAGGGGTAAGTATTGACAAAGCTTTATTAATAGATGAAATGGAGGCTTTTCCCAGTAATGGAGACTTGACTTTAGTAGGAGGAAAGCTCCTAGTTCCTTGGAGGCGAGATGGTGAAGGAAATGGATAAAAATTACTTTGTTGTACCAACTTGAATATAGGCTCAACAATACCGTTAGCCCTTTGGCTTCATGTATACCTTACATTTGCCATATTGTAGAACAAAAATGGGAAAGAATTGGCACTACTTCAGCTTGAAGCTTGAGGATTCAAACTGCGCATTCTATCCCAAATGGCATGGAGGTGGATGGAGATGATAAGACTATAATGATAATGGGTAAGACATATAATAGAGTTTCCAGAGTCTATAATGGATAAGTGTAGGGACTGCTTCAATCTGAAACTTGAGGCTTCAAATTGCACGTTTATCCCTAGTGGAGTCACCAAAAATTATTGGATGAATATTTTGTCACCAGCATACTGATGAGAAAAATAGGCCTGATCAACCATAGCAAGAAAGATTGGTCATCCAAATATGCAGGTTTACCACATCAAAAGGGGACAAATCTCTCCTCTCATCAAGGGGAGGTTCCCTATAAATATGCAGGAGCTATATACTATATATATAAGTATAAAATAACACTTAGGGGTAGGATAAACCATCCATCTCTCTTTTTTCAGAGATTATGTTTAACAAATCAAAGGAGAAATCCTGATGAAATGACAGAAGACACTCCTCTTCTTTCAAAAGTTTTGTTTAGCAGACAAAAGGAACCTCTCGAGTGATGACAAGTAACTGTAACAGAGTGCAGTAACACTGCAGGATGAAATGTAGTACAAAGTCTCCACCTCAATCTACCGAAGAGTGAAATACGAAGGGAAATGAGGGCACAAAGTCATCCCAAGGTCCTTTACATAGAAATAGAATATGAAAGATAATGAAGGCATAAAGTCATCCTAAGATCCTTTACACAGGAATAGAAAGAAAACACACTAAAGGCAATTGTGGGGGCACAAAGTCTCTCCACAGTTGGCTTCAGGACACCTTCTTGATTATTTCACTAATTCTACTTATTCAATTAAATGGACAAAAAACGTATTAAGGAAACAGACATAAGAACAATTTCCCCAACAACCAAGCTATTTCAGCACAATGTCTGAAAAGTCACTTGTTTTCTTATTCAAATAATGAAATATGATCAACAATCTAAGCTCAAAGTCTCAGTAATGTCTTTCAATTTGGGTAGAGTTTTGTTTCTAATAATAGAGAGAGATCTCAAAACAATAAGAGAGAGTCCAATATATAGTGCTCCAAGAAAGACTTGGGCACTTTGTTTCACAAAAATGTGTTACGATGCATTCAATTCCTTTAATGCATTTTAAATTCTGTCCATGGGTTATGCTAGAATCGAGCATCAATTTTAAATATGGGCCGCTTGATGTGTGTCCTTATGTGTGCATCGTTGTTCGCTCTACTCAATGCATAAAAATAGGGCATGCCATTGAATGTTTGCGCTCTTCGATGTCCACCTAGTGGACTGCTTTACCTTCTAGAAACATATCCTATACAGGGATATTTTTATCCTTCTTCATCGTTCCCCCTTTCCTAGCTGTATTTTGTCCTTATCTATGTGATTTGAGCTCTCGAGCTATCTCTTTGGCCGGTCACTGAATTTGCTCACAGGGTCTATACTTAAGCCTGCAAGGATCAACAATTATTTCATTGTTGCAAATTTGACGTGTTCGAGTCTATCATCATTTGAAAGCCAATGGCTACTTGGTTGCCCTAAATTTGACGGTTGCAGGCCTGTCATCCTCCTTAGCACTTCCTTCATGTCTTTCTTGTTTGCTTTGGCCACTTTTCACTGCTTTTAACAAGTGACACATGGCACGTTCTACTGTGAAATAGGCAAGGACAAGTGGCACATCTGTTGAGATTATATAAGCACTGTAGAAACATTCAAGACTCTTTTGGATCTACGTGAATGTAGACACTTGTTGTGCTCTGTTTGACCTTAGCACCTCACTCGGAGCCCACCATAGTCCTTACAAAATAAAAGGAAGAAACTGTGGATATTGACACCTGGTGACTTCATCTGAGTTATAACAGAACACATGGCATGTTCTATAGCTTTTAAACAAATTATAAATTGTGTCTCAGAAGATGACACTTGGCAGCTTTCACTGCAATTTTATAAGGGACACGTGGCAGCTTCTGCTACAACTTTATAAGGGACACGTGGCACATTTCGCTGCAACTTGAGGTTTGACCTTTTTTAGAGGGAACTTGCCCTTCGAGGTCTTGAGAAATGGTCCACTTTCCCTAGCCAGAGCCTCATGCAAGGGTACCAACCCTTCGAGATCTTTTGGGCAGCCTTTAGGCTTTTATTTCCTCGACGGGGTTTTCCTTTTTCAGTGGACTTTTCCTTCAGACAAAAAGTCTGAAGGAATTCTTTTGAATAATTTGTCGGAAGGAAATCTTCCTTCGCTTTGCCTCTGCTTTCCATCGGGCTTTCTTTTGGCGGGCGTTTGTCTTTGCTTCGGGCTTATTTCTTCAGACAAAAGTCTGAAGGAATTCCTTTGAACATTTTATCTGAAGGAAATGCCTTAGTCGATTTTTCGCATTCTTTTCCCGAAAGAGAACTGTGCCCTTTGCAAGAACTATTCAAGCCTAGAAATATCCTTCAAACTTTTGCAATGGTCCATTTGCTTCTTGCCTGCCCTTTGCAAGAGCTGTTTGTCCTTGGTTCACTTTTATGAAGGAATTCTCTTTGTCCACTTTTGCTTGTTGCCCTCCACAAGGGCAATCGGCTTGGTTCACTACCCTCCACAAGGGCACTTGGCTTGGTTCACTGCTCTCAACAAGGGCACTTGGCTTGGTTCACTGCCCTCCGCAAGGGCACTTGGCTTGGTTCACTGCCCTCTACAAGGGCACTTTTTCCTTTGGCTTTGGGGCAGCCCCTTGAACCTGTCGAGTGAACCGACCGATTGAACCAACTTTGGTTCAACAGTTTAATGGTTCAATTGGATCAATCTCTTTATTTGACTAAGTCTTTTTTTATCTCTTAAACCAAATGCATTGAACCATATGGTCGTTGAACCTGTTGAACCCATTGAACCTTTTGAACCAAAGTGGTTCAATGGTTTAATAGTTCAATGGTTCAACCCTTCTTCTCTTTGATAAGTGTTTTTATGCCGTTGAACCTTGAAGCAGTTGAACTTTGAACCTTGACAAATGCGCTTAACTCTTGCTGATGACGTTGAACCCATTGAACCCGTTAAACCAAAATGGTTCAAGGTTCAATGGTTCAATGTTTCAAACACTGCATAAAAACTTGCCGATGAACTCTTTTGGTTGAACCAAGGCATTGAACCAATCCTAAATCTTTTGGTTAAACCAAGGCATTGAACCAATCCTAAAAAAGACTGTGTGTTGGAAACTTGTTCTTTTGATTGAACTCGCCTGTAGAAGCCTTTGAACCTGTTGAACCTATTGAACCTGTTGATTTCAAGCATTTTGAGTCCGTAGAAACATATCTGCAGAGTTCATAGATTTAAGCCTGCAAAGTTCATAGAAATGAGTCCGTAGAACTGGTGGAGTCCATAGAAATGAGTCCATAGATCCCTTCTTGTGAAGTCTATAGAACACAGTCTGTAGATTTAAGCCTATAGAGTCCGTAGATTCAAGCCTACAGAGTCCACAGAACTTGAAAAAGTTTGAAAAATGGAGAATTTGAATGCCTAAAATAGTTTTTGAGAAGGGGAGAGAGGATTTTGGTCTATTAGACCAAAATAGATCAAATGTTGTCCCAAAACTGAGTGATATTTTTTGGGGACAACATTAGCCAAACAAATTTATCAATGAACTAACAACGTTTTAATAATCTAATAAAATTATTAATACAAGTGATATGTAAAAAGTTTGAGATTGATATCTCTTGACATAATTTGGATAGAGATATTTTATTGGAAAATAAGTATACCTCCTTATACAATTTTTACGGACCATATTTAGCTTGAGCAAATTTAGGTTTATAAAATACACACACACAAACATCCTACTTCTATAGTGGGTCCTACACCATCCATTTGATTTCAAGGAATTGGGATGGAGGCCTTGTGCACTGGGTAGGTTTATGATCATGGGTGGGCAGCATGACACTCCCACTTACATGATTTCAAACCAACTAACCAAAGACCCCATCTACCATTAAGACATATTTAAAATATATATATCACTTACACTATTTATTTTAATTTATCCATATTATACAAAAGTTGTTTAGAAATAATCTTCTTTGTAATTATTGGCATCATTCCTATGGAGAGAAAAAAACTTGTTACAAACAAGGTAACATATAAGGGAGAGGACCCAATAGTTGAGAGGTTAATTGAGGGTGTGGAGTCTAACTCTTGAACATATTTTTTTATTAAAAGTGAATGAATTTTTCATTAATTACAAGGACATTTATACTCAATATTTGAACATTGGAATTCTGCATTGATTCATAAATCTTAAAATTGTATACACTATATTTTACTATTGTTAGTACATAATATCTCAACTACAAATATCTCAATTTAAGATTTGTATGGATAAATACAAATATTGAGTTCAATAATAAAAACTTTATATTGCCTTTTTAATACAATATGTCTTTTCACTTACTATCAAATGTCAAAATCTTATCAACTTGACACAACATGTGCAAACTCTTAAAACAACTTGTTATTTTCACAACATTTTATGTCCAACTATACATCCACTTTGTCTTCTATGTGTTTCTCTTTAGACGTTCATCGTTTCTCCAGTCTAAGTCCTTGCATGATTGAAAAAAATATGCAAGGCTCACCAAAATATTAAATTCATATTCAAAGATTTTGAACAATAACGTGAATATGAATATGAAAATGTGAATATGGCTTCCAATGTTTATTCAAAAATAAATAATTTTATCGATCTGTTAATCATTTTGCAAATTCTTAAGCTGTAGTGATTGTAGTTTAATTCGATTTATGGTTCCTGATTAATTCTTGGGATTATATGTGCACCTCATGGAGTGAAAGGAATGTTTTTTTAGTATTGTGGATTTATTTCTTTTGACTTTTGTAGAAATGGCAAACTAGGTGCATGTCTTGAGCTTGGTAAACATAGAGGTTTCATAGGCCAAATCAAGCAGAGCTTTCAGGGGAGCAATCTCAATTTTCAATAGTGTTTTTCAACACAATTAATCCTTAGATTTTGTTTACCCATTGCTGCTTATAGATGAGGTTTTTTATACCTCACTAAGGCTACAAATTTGTAGTAATTATAGGTTAATTCAATGTAGTCAATCTATGAATCATTCCAGAAATGAGTAATTGTGGCTTACAAAAATTATTAACCATTTAAGGTTAACTTATATAATAGATGATATGAATAATATTATAACAACAATCACTTGCATGAATGCAATTCATAATAAAGAGTTTAGCAAAAAAAAATCCAAAGATTTATCATGTTTGAAAACTAGTGCAAATCTAGATATTAAGGCCATGATAAAATGAAATAGATTATTGTTTTGGCACCTCAAATAGGGTGCATGCATAACATGGAATGAATGCTACTAACTAAAGTTTATATGTTTCACATTTGGTTCCTACTAATACTTTTATGATTCACATTGGCATAACATTGTTTATATTGAATTGAAATACGATTAATGAAAATACACAATGCATATGTCAATAAATGAAATCATATTTTTTCAAGAATTGCATTCATGCAAATGATTTTTATTACAACATTATTCACGCTTAACTATAATAACATAATTAACTAAAAAACTGAGATAATTAACTACAAACCATAAAACACTTTGGCTCATGGCTTAAGTGCGGTTAAAAACCTCCCCTGTAAATCCATAGTTCACGACAATGACAAAATTTCTAATGAAGAACCATATACCTATTAAAATGCATATAATTATAACCTGGAAACTCATAGTAATGACAAATTTGATGAAAGATGCAATTCATAATAATTGTCACTCTGATGTGCATTATGTTGAGGGGAAGAGCAGAGGTGGTATGTTGATGGAAGCCCCGACAATTTTCATTCACTATCAAAAGCATTGAAAGGCCCACTCTAATATTGGATATTTTTTACAAACTCCTTTATTATAGTGTGACTTTTAATGCTTCTTATTGTCAACAAGAAAATGTTCTCACCAGTGCATTCACTTTATTATAGGGTGACTTTCACTGCTTCCTATAATTAATAATAAATTGTTCTCACAGTGCATTCAACAATCTCATAAAATAATTGCATACCCGTACAATGTCAAGGTTGTGATTACCATGCAAGGGGTCACTACAGAGTCATTTTGAAGGACAAATGGATCAAAGATAATTAAATTCCTAAAAAAAATTAAGTGGGCACCAAAAGTGTATCTTCAAAACTTCAATTAATAACACTCATCCCATGCTATGTGTGCATTCCCAACATAGAGTTGTATGACAACAAGATATTTGTATGAATGTAATTCATACAAATAAATCAACTGCTTATTTTATGAATTGCATTAATGTAATTGATTATTGTTACAATATTATTCAACTTAAACCTATTTAGTAATTATAAAGGATTGCAATTACAGATCCCAAATCATAATAGCGACCTATTATAAAAGTTAACTTCAAATGACCATTCATTTTTCTTAGCCCAGTTTATCATAAGGTCAAAAGAAATAAACCTAGAATACTAAAAAAACCCATTGCTTTCAGTCTGCATGGGGTAGATATAAATCAAAACCCACTAATTATGTATGATTCATAGATCGACTACACTGAATTAAACTACAGTGACTACATAATGAGAATTTACAGAAAGATTCGCATAAATCGATAAAATTACTTATTTTTTTACAAACATTCCAATCCATATTCAATTTTTTTTACCATTTGGCTTATAGCCTTAGTGAGGTATAACAAATCTCACTTGTAAGTAGCGATCGCAAGTGAAACAATAACACAAATCAAGATGGCTCTGCAAATAGCAAAGAGAGCAAGCAAATAAGATTTAGAAATGGCAGAAGCAAAGAGAGCAGGTAAATAACACTTAGAAAGTAGGAAAATCTCATCGTTCACACAAACCCTAGTAGTGTGAGAAGGTGTAAATGCTTTGTCACCTCAACCTGATTGCATACATTGAATGCTATTAGTTAAAGATTTAACGGGGGTCTACTACACAAGATAACCTTAGGCTATTTATAAAACTTGTAAGCCAAAATTACTCATTCCGAATGATTCACCGATCAACTACCATGAATTTAACTATAATTTAAGAATTAACAAAATGATTGACAGAGATAAACAAAATTATTTATTTTCTTAACAAACATTCGTAGCCATACTAACATTTTTTAAGCCATTTAGCTCACAACCTTAGTGAGGTTTTAAAAACCTCATTTGTAAGTAGCGCTGGCAAGTGATGGCAAGCATCTCACCATGGCTTTTGCTCTTCCCACCATCTTGTCTCCCAAACTCTCCATCCCCTATTCCCTTCAACATCAATGAACATGCAATGTGATGGGGATGAAGAAGTGAGAAGGTCAATGTCAAATAGTGTGTGGATGGGCTCATTCAATGCGATCCAATGGAGCTTAAATGTAGGGTGGTGAGGTGTTAATCCCTAATGACATCTGTACACGTGCATTCATTGCATGGGGTACACACTATTAAGTGGAGTTTAAATGCCCAACTTTTGTCATCCACTTTAATTTTTATAGATGATGTTACCATCATTGATCAATTGGACCTCCAAAATGACACTATAATGACCCCCTACATGGCAACCGAAACTACAAGGTCGTACTGCCACGCCGAATGTTAGAAAATCTAGAATTAGAAAGTAAACATGTTAAACTATTCATCGACATCAATTTTACGTATTGACATGATATGGTTTGGGCGCCACGTAGGCACAAAATTAGGGCACATGACTATTGGGTGCTCTCCCTTTATCTATTGTGCCATTAAAATATCCAACTAACTAATTTCCATAATTAATAAGAGACGTAGAAGTACCAATATTGATATGTAAATGAAAATACCATTCAAATCAAAATATGTGAATAAATAAATAAAAATACAACTAAATTATATGTAAATATTATCATCAAAAAATTTAAATACAAATTCGTATACGAACCAGACTCGTATACAATCCTTGTCCTAAACTGAAGTTCAAAAACTTTTGGAAACCAAAAATTTTTCAAAGTTGGGATCTCGGTTATCATTGCTACAAAAAGTGATTCAAACAGAGTCAACTAAGCATTAGACTTTATATTAGTCCAGAAGAAAACAGATTGCTTAAGGCCTCCCATGGAATTTCTTCCTTCCGACTATTTGCAAATCAGAACTTTGTCGATTCTTCAGAATGAGCCCCTCCGCGCATTTTTTAATATTATTTTCTCAGTTCAATGAGCCTCAGTATTCATTAGTCCACCTTGGAAATTCACTCACTTCTTTCCCTTCGTTTTTTATATTGAAACTGCACAACAGTCCACCTGAATTGACCGCGGCAATATTTTTCAATATATCGGGTTGCTTGGCCTCTAAGAATAGAGGCATTTGCATGCTGTAAAATTGGTTATATTGTTATAAATTCATTCAGCATTCCATAAAATTGGCTATATTCTTATACAGAAATATTCTTTTTTGTAATTAAGGCTTCTTTTTGGACCTAACAAAATATAAATTGGTTTACAAAGTCTAACAGGAAAACAAGACCCTTGGGATTCATACACAGGACCACGAAAGCTTATAAAGACCATGGAGGTCAGGTGTCATAGTCATAATTACTCATGGGGCCTTGGTTTTTTCATAAGTCTAAGTCATGACAGGGACCATGGGTAGATGTGTGACCAATTTAAAATTTGTGTTTATAGCTCTAATGGATCTGAAACAATCCATAAAGCAATCACGTGACTCTAAGAACTTGGATCACAACACGTGTCATAATCACTAAGGGTCACAAGATATAGTAATAGCCATAGTTTAATGCTCTGCAAATGTATTACAATCCTTATTATTAGAGGATGAAAAGCCGAAAGCCATGGATGTTTCTCGCCACACTGAAAAATGGGCAAAAGGTGCCTCTGTGCTATGCACTTTACCCAAAAATATATATTTGTTGAGATAATTTATGCGCGCTTAAAATTCTTCAAAAACGTTATAAAAGATATACGTGAAAGTTTACCTCTGTTAACCCCGCTTCAATTCCTAAGTAACACTCCTCTGAGCTGGTATTGTTATCACTGAAATAAATATGGTGTAAACTTCTGATGATAAAAGATATATATACTGCAATTTTTCTTTGCATTTTTGCAAACAGCGCATGGAGATATGGTATGAGTGGATCACAGGGATCCATGTCTAATGAGTATGATTGGTTGGTCCACTCACCATTAAAGATAAGGATTTCCAACTTTCAACGTGGTTGTTATTATCTGTCTTGACGCTATGAAGGTTAGCATTGATTTTGATATGATGACGAGAATCTTAGGGTTAAACCCAACAAAGCAGGTTTTAAAAAATGCAGTTTATCTTTACGTACAATACTAAATATTTATGAAACCCAAAATAGGGCAGACGTGGCACGCGGAGCATTCATTCAGGTTTCAACATTGCAGCACTTCACAGCACTTGTTTCAAAATTCTCGTTGAGTAGTTTTTTTTATTTTTATTTTTAATTCATTTAATATTAAGATCATGTTTTGGATGATTTTGACAATGTGGATTAATCAAAGGAACTCACTAATTTATATATATGTTTATTCAACATTATAAATTTATTATATGTTTATTTCTAAAATATGGATAGAGATACCAACATTCTATATAATTCAATGATTTCATGTAATGCTTTCAGACATATATAAAATAAAGATCCACTTGAGTATCTTTCTCTAAACTTTAATCCACACCTACGGATATTCTATGTAATTCAATGATTCCATGTAATGCCTTCCAACGTATCAAAAACAAAATCCACTTGAACATCTAGAGAGGCAATGATGAAAAGAGGTGAATGCGTGAGGGACCATAAAATGGATTTAATAAATCCATGTGTTAATAAAGTCTTTAAAGACCATGAGAAAGGCTTTGGAGCCTTTTATCTAGGGGCCATGAGATCTTGGCACTTGGTATGTCACATGTAACTTATGATCACAATTTCAAATTTGGTCACAATAATGGGATAACATGAAGATATTCGAATGGTCACAAATTTTATGTTAAATCACTAATTTAGGAATTTATGGTATCATTATAAAACACTAGAAGATAATATTGTAGACACCTAAATCTGGCCACCAATGACCATTAATCAAGATTTTGACCAATTTCCACCAAAATGCACAATTTGGCTTAAAAACACTAAAATACATTAAAAGAGTTGAAATTTTAATATTCAACTGCCAATTATTGCCAAGGTATCATTAAATAGGATAATGCAATTTATGAAGTAACTAACTTTGATCAGATCATTTCGAATCAAAATGACATTTTTATACCTAGGTGCTCTGGATTGCTCTTTTCTATCAAATTTTATGTACTAGATATATGGCTTTATTATTTTGCATTGGCAACATCTTAAATTGGATAATAGTTCCAATGCATCTAACATCAACTTCCAATTCCAATCCAGTTAAATTTTGAGCTAATATTATGACATTTTGACCAATTTGATTAATTTGTGCACAAATTGTCGAGGTTGTGCATCAAAGTTGACTAATCTTGTTTAAGGCTAATTAAACCAAATCAAGAGCTTAAGTTAATTTTCAATGGAAATTTTTGAATATATTTTTAGAAATTGATATTGAATATCTACATCATCAAATGACATCATTTTTTAGAAAGACATCCCTAGACCATAAATTCATAAAATATCTCATCAAGCCAACCCATGCCTCATTAAGACCTTCCCATACCTCATCAATACGTCTCAAGCCTCTTAAATGCCCCTTATTCCAAAATATTTAAGGAGGATATACATAAATGGCAGTGCCTCATCAATAGCAAAAATGTTATTGCTCATTGTTCGGAAGGATGTACTATTTTCAGCATTCCTGGCAGTTTTGGCGTCCTGTTCATCATATGTAGGTCCATATTTATAAATCTAGTGATCCCTATGACCCTCATGATTGTAATGGATATGAAACTAAAAATAAGTGAGTTTGAGAAATCGTTGGGTAAAACTATTCATCCTAACTCTCAACTTGGTTTCAAAATGGACCTTGACTAATTTTAACCAATCAAAGGGCTTGATTTTTACCTTAAGTCACAAATCAAATCTATTTTAGACACCTAAATTTTGAAATTTAATGTCAAAATTAACTTTGACATGCTAACCCTTTATGATCCTGAATTGAATTCATAGTAACATCATTTCGATCTAAATTTTGAATAATTGATTAAATCATAATCATTTAATTAAATCACATACATCTATTTTCCTCCAAAAATAATCAAAATCTAGAATATCCCCTTGTCTCAACATCTTCCAAATTTGTCTCAACCAAATGTTGACTTGCATGACCAACTTCCTCAATATCTTTAACCACCTCATGAGTCATCTTGGAAAATTTCAACCAACTTATGAGTCATTCCTTAAATTTTCAACTCTCTTGACCCATTCATGCTGAGTCACTCAATTACAAACTAACTTTCCCCCTCCTTCTCAAGACATGGGAATTAGGCCTCATCCACCCACTAGGATGAGGAATCAGATCCAATAGTTTATTATTATTATTATTATTATTATTATTATTATTATTATTATTATTATTATTATTATTATTATTATTATTATTATTATTATTATTCAACAAATTTTGATTATTCTTAACCATTATTGTGAACACCTAATTTTGATCAGCAAATATAGACTCTCACTTCAGCATCACTAATAGAAAATAGTTGAATTGCAAAGTCATGTATTACAGTTAAAAAAATTTAATGCTGCTGAAAGTCATTTTATATGTGCTTTCATATCCTCCTACTTATATATACTTGAGTCTAAAAATATTAAGTGTGCTCCAAAAAATCTGTAGCTACCTAAATATCAGGGATGGGGTTTGAGGGAGGGGCGAGGAAATTTAAATTTTGGGACAGCTGGTAAAATATTTAATAATATATTAAAAAATTAAAAATTAAATATTTTAATATGAGTAACTTCGTTGATATTCGAGTGTAATAGTGTGAGATGTTAACATGATATTGGATTCGAATATTTTTATTATTGGTTTTAAAAAGTATGACATTGGATTCTAATATTTTTATTATTAGACTCTAATCAATAGAAAATCATAATTCCTGATATTTTTCATACTACTACTAGTTTTGATAATACTATCTAATATTTTTCTAAATTTTACTTCATACTAACCAATCACGTCATGACATGTAAGATTCACAAATATTAGCGTACTAATGTAAAACATATTTACATCATATATAAGTATTTGACAACACTTTTTATCAACCACAAAATTGCCCTGTTACACCCTTGTAAACCCAACGTGGTTTCCACATACATTTATCTAAATTTTAAAATTTCACATTTAATGTACCCTTGTAAAACAATTAATCGCTTTTCGACCACAAAATCAAGGTTCACACTTATTTGCATGTCATATGCATTTTTTCACGACTAATGTATCTAGTCGCAGTCTAAGGTGAAATCCATAAATTTACGTCCACAAAGGCCCATTTTAAAATAAAGTTAACATGTGATGTAGGAGAGTTTGTGACTTTGTGACCCCATTATCACATTCTAATCATCACATGTATTCACTTTTCTATCACAAGTTTGTTTAAAAAATTGTATGTGTTTTGTTGGTTTTTTGGATATGATCCCACTATGTTGATATATTGTGTGCATGAAAAAAAAAATATATGGATAGATAAAGTGGATTTAAAATTTCAACGGATCTTCATAATTTGTTGAGAACATCTCAATGACAACAAAATAGCTCTCCATGACTTTGTGACTCCATGGCCTCATGATAATTGTTACATGTTCTCTTCTAATGTTGTAGACTTCTTAAAGTTAATGTACATGTTTTATTAATGTTTGAATTGTGGTATGTTTATTTATTCTCTATAGAGAAGTCATGGATGTGAAATAAAGTTAAAGAAATGATAAAGGTTCAATAGATCCATGACCTTTGAATAAAGTCACTTAAAATTTACAGAACTGCATGAACTTGAGACAACGACAGACTACCATGTCACATGACTCTGAGATTTCACATTTACATTCATCCTATATTTACTTTATCATGTCTAATTAGAGTGATGTTACATCAATATAAATTTGGTGCCAAAAGGAGTGATGAATTTAAAAAATAAGCCAAAATCACATAAACCTAAACTTGATATAATTTTTTTGTGGATCAACACTTCATAGCTAGCGTCTTTTTGTATCACCATAGAATTATATTGTGTGCTTAAAACACACATCAACAAGTGTGAATGCCCAAACTTATGGTGCATTATTATTGGTGCATCTCCCATGAATTTAAGTAGAATAATATTAGTTGCAGTTTGAAAAATATATTGATTACATAACTAGACATTAATCTTAATATGTTTTTAAAATTATAAAAAATATTTTTTTGAAATAAATATTAATCTTTCACTCATATTTAATAAATAATACTACATTATTAAGGTGTTAACGTCCTTCCCAATGAGAAATAATTCAATAAAATAAATATTAATCTTCCATTCATGTTAGACAATAATACAAATGTAAGGTATTATTGGAGTGCCCTTTGCAATATTAATTTCAAAAAATTCACATCTTAGACCAAGATGATATCACATATTAATTTACAATTTTCAATAATTTCTCCAAGTTAACATCCATTACCCAATTCAAGTCATTCAATGTATAGTTTAATGGCCTCGTGTCCTTTATTAATCGATCTTCATTTCCATGTTTTTTTGATATCCATGCCCAAATTACACTATCCACATCAATATCATGTTTAGTTTTATTTAAATTGGTCCATGTTTTATTTGGCGTTAAACAATCCTAATACAATGTTACACTTTTTACTCTCCCTGGAGGTTTTCAATATTGAGCCCTCACCATTTTACCCACATTCTCACCTTCCACTTTAAGGTAGATATACCTATATTCCTTTCCCATCCATATCTTTTCATTTTAATTTGATGGCCATATTAAAATAATGTTCCTGAAAGTTTCTTTATGTCTTCCACAAATAAGACTAACATAAATATAATAATTACTTGGGATATTTTGATTGATGTTCCCTATGAAAATTTATGGCTTCTATTATTTGGTCATATACATCTTTGTCCTAGATTTTTTATGGATTAATACAAGCATCTAACATCCTATTATAATTTACAAATGATCTATCCAAAGCACACGACATTTTTTCAAAATGTTATCTTTAAAAGCCAAAATTCTCTACCTCTGCCCATTACACCTTTTCTCCAATGTTCAATATATTATTTTATTCCCTTTTTAAAATATTCTATCTCTAAGTTATTTGAAAGTTGTCAAAGGAGGTTTCCCTTCTGGAAAGTCTAGCTCACCATTATATTATGTACGCTAGATTGGAATTGGACAAGACTATTGTAGATCCTTTATTGTTGCTTTATATTTCAGCACTAGTATGCCATCTATAAAATGGAACCTAAACATCTTAGGTTTGCTAATACACATTATCTTGTAGTTTTCTTCCAATAAGTGTGGATCCACAAATGCCTTGAATTCATACACTTCCTCAATAAGATATCAAGTGAATGTGATTTATCTCTCTTGGCATGTTCTATAGGTGTCCATGATATGTAGCAAATAAAATGTGACTAATTTTCATAATGATGTTGCTAATCTATTGAAATCCCCATCTATATTGTCATGAGTGTGTCCCAATAGAAGTAAGCTTACATACACAATGTTGAATACCATTTTTTTTGTCATCATGGATGAAAATACAAATAAAGTATAATTATTTTTGTCACTCGAAATATTATCTAGTTGCAAGTAGAGGATTGGTGGATGTTTTTTGAATGAAGCTTTTGTACAAATATCAATAATTGCCTTAGAATGGTAAAAAAATCCTTGTATGCTTTGAAATTTTTATGAACTTCATTTTGTAATAGTGCATCATGCAATGGATATTTTGATGATCCACTAATATACAATAAATCCCCATATTCATTAGTGACCGGTTCTTTGAGCTTCATAAGACACAAAGACAATGATGTGATTAGGTAGTTTTCTCCATGTTCAAAAATTGGTATGCCAAAGTGGAAAAAACCCCAATGTTGTGTCCATATATGAGCATACCAGTCAAAGTAATCAAGAGGTTTATAACATTACTTATTGACTTTATTTTCTTTCTTATCTTTAGTATGAAAGTTTTATTTTGTCTAGTTTATCACATGCAATACTCAAGAATCCTCGAGGTTGGTCCTCTGATTAAAATATATGAGAATAGTAATGTGCATGACAACTTTGAATGTATTCATTGTGTCATTTTTTTTGCCTCCTCAAATTTTGAGAGTCCTAGGCATTTGGTGGCTGTATGTTTGATGTACAAATTTTTACACTCAAAACACTCGTTGAAGAATTTTCAATTTTCAATTGAAACATGTTGGAAATTTTCATTCATTATGTTGTTGAAACTTGGCTATGACACAAAAGGATTTAAAAAAAACTTGAGCTCCTCATTACACTTAATTAACATTAAATTGTAATTATAGAATGTAGAAGCTAGTCTTTGAGGAACTTTGATTCTATCCTATCTTATAGAACAAGTCAAATGTGAAAAAATAACTAAATTTATCTCAATGATTCTTGATATGTAATTAATTGTTGTGGTGGTATTTGAATTTTATTTCTCTTTCCCAAAGTTACCATTTACTACATGCTTGCCACCATTTATCTAGTCATAATTATGACTATAGAAGGTGGTCCTTAAGTACACATAAGTTTGTGCTACACATTACATTCTGACAAACATCCATCACATCAAATTTCATTTTATGTACTTCCATAGATTCCTCACCCACATTAAAAATGTCATTTTATATTAATGCATCTAACACAAATTTCTAAATCCGAAATCTTCATTCAGGGCTTTAGTTTTGCATCATAAAACTCTAATTGAAGCAATGGGAATTTTTTTAGATAGTCTAATTTATAGAAATAGTATTCCAAATTTGTCACTTCATCCAAAAAAGATGACCATTTTTTATCCTCATCGACTTTTCGATATAATGAATTGGGTAGAATGGCATTCATTTTTTGACATTTTTGAGCATTGTAGGGACTTTTGATCACTTTTTTAGAATGATTTTAATTAGTGTCATAAAAAAAATTGGATATACCAACTACAATTGTCACTCTTCAAATTCATTCCACATGTTGACCTCAACCTCTTCTAAAACTTCTTTGAATTTGACATTCATAAGAGAACCATCTATGTGGGCCAATTACCTAACAGGGCATTATATGAGAGATCTTTCAAATAGGAAGCATTCTTTGCAAGAAGGTTGAATACTCCATCGATATGCACACAAAAGGTATTGACATCCAATCCTTCAAATTTTACCATATCTCCTTCATGTACTTTTTTATTTATTCCCTCTACAACATATTTTTTTGCAAATGAGCAAAAATGGATCTATTTGATAGTAACTCCACTTAGCTTAAAATTGTGTTCACCACCTTCTATAAAGGTCGGACCATTCGATTAAACACTCCCTTTAACCATTAGGGTGCTTCATGTTTTACAAAAAAACCAAATTTTTAATTAGCCAATTTAGTACTTTTTTGGATTGTAACAAGTTTGAGCATTTGCAACATAAATTTACCACTTTTTCAAATATTACACCAAACTTCAGGGCTCCCAATCCCTCTTCAGTAATTTAATGATCTTCTAGCACATGAGTTATAAAACCTTCGGCTATGTCGCCATTTTTACTAGAATATTTATATTTGATAACGATATTATCTACAGTAAAATAAGTTCTATCTTTAGAACTTGTATTGATATTTATTTTAGTGTCATCATTGCAATCTCCCTTTTCCATAACACTATAATTCATTGATTCAATGTGATCACTACAAATAGATGGAAGTGGAGATCCAAAACTCATGAGATATATTTGAATCGATGAATTGCATTGACCCTTTAAATGTAATCTCAATCATCCATTGCTAGATTCAAAGGTAGAAGACGATATTTTGCAATTACAAGAATTTAATGCCAACTATTCATCTTGCTAAAGTTAATCCTAATCATTAATCTATTCAAATTGATAAAATGAAAAAATGTGGTGGCTTGCCATTAGATAAAGAATAATATTTAAAATCACAAAACTAAAATATATATATCTCACAATCTCCCCCACTTAAATTGGCGACATATGCATCCAACTACCATGCACGTTCTTTATAATTAAATCACCAATTACCATGCACTGGAATGGCATCACATGCCACAGCAGAGCAGTTATAGTTACTTAGACTTTTCAATCACCATCATTAAATGACACAAGCTCACCTATCCACAGCTCCTGGGAAACCGTCATGCTACTCAATACTACACCACACTTACAGAGCATTTGAGCTCGCATTCACAAGGCTTCCTGCTCTACAACCAACTCATGCCTCCAGAGCTACACCATGCATCAGTTCAACTGGCTACTCACTTCAGCTACACCGTAACCCTCACTGCCTGCACCTCACTCAAGCTCCTATCTAAGTTGTTTTTCCAACATCTACCTCTCCTATCCCAATAGGAACTTCATGTCTCACTTGTTCTGACTGACTAGCCCAAGCACACTGCCTCCTTTCGGTAACAAGAATACTATTTCTAGTTATGGAAGTTAGAACTCACATCGTCATGCACTCTTCATTCCACAGAGCTAAAACTGATTTGGTCTTCTTGGCTACTCACTTTTGCTACACCACAACCCTCCTGGCTACTTGCTTCAACTACACTGCAACCCTGACCGCCTACATTTCACTCCATGCCTAGCTGAGTTGTGTTCTCTCCAACATCGGCCTCCAACTCATGCATTGGTAGTGGAGTTTACATAAACAGTAAGTGAATAGCTGATTGATTTTATTGTTAGCTTAATGCCTGTATTTCAGCCGCTTTTGGCATACCATAGTACTCGTTATAGTTTTGTTTGCTTCTGCTAAGCATACAGGTGTTAGAACATCTATTTTGTACAAATATGAGGTCTGGTTGGGAATTCTTTTGCAGTAGGTGTAAGTGGGTGTTGTAGATAGATACACCCATGTGATGAAAATAAAAATGGGGGGAAATAAGGCTTCTTGATATTTATATGTGGTTTGCTTGTAGTGACAGAGTCCATTTGGGCAACTCAATTGTTGGGAATGGGTGAAGAGGGAGAACTTGCAGATAGTGTCTTTGGGGCTTACATGCGGCATGCACTTGCCATTTTGCTTCACCTGGTCTTTGTTGTTTCCCTTGTCCTTCCCTTTTGTTGGAATGGGTGCAAATGTTGCACACACAAGCTCGAATCCTCAATTTGCAATTTGCAATTTGGCGTTACCCATAAAATGGCCCTGCTAAGTTGTGTTTCTCTATCAGTCTTGTATAGCTTACTCGGCATATGGAGCCCTTTGTATTGGTGGCTGAAGAAAAGGCCTAAAGATGTTGGAGCCGAAGTAGAGTACATTGTTCAGGCCATGGCCTGGGCTATCATATCAGGTTATGTATATTACTCCCTCACAAAAAAAAGCAGAGAGAAACTACCAATTTTACTACGGATGTGGTGGATCTTGTCATTGATTCTTTATGCATTCTTCTTCTACCTCAACATTGAAGACTTTAAGAAACAAAAACGCATTACCCTCGGTATTGTGGTTGAAGCTCTGGCTCTTTTCCTTTCGGCCTTTCTGTGTTATGCTAGTTGTGGCAGAACTAGCAACCGTTCCTTAACTGAAAGCATCGACGAACCTCTCTTGAGTGACATTCCAGAAAATTCTGAAAACCTTAAGCCAAAAATCACTCCTTACGCAACAGCAACCTTTTTCAGCCGGATGTCATTTTCTTGGATGAAGCCTGTACTTGATGTTGGCCATAGGAAGCCTTTGGACATAGATGATGTACCCCAAGTTGCAGATGTGCACAAGGCTGACCAAATATACCATAAATTTAAAAATCAGTTAGACAGAAATGGCAGTGCCTCATCAATAGCAAAAATGTTATTGCTTATTGTTCGGAAGGATGTACTATTTGCAGCATTCCTGGCAGGATTGACCTGTTCATCATATGTAGGTCCATATTTTATAGATAACTTTGTTCAGTGTCTTGCTGGACGGAAACAGTTTGCTGGTGAAGGTGTTGTTCTAGCTTGTGCATTTCTTCTTGCAAAATTAGTGGAATCTTTGGCAAACCGCCATTGGTTTTTTGTAACAATTCACATAGGTATACGCGTTAAGGCAGCACTAACAGCTGCTATATATAACAAGGGCTTGAGGCTTTCCAGTCAGTCAAGACAAAAGCATACAAGTGGTGAGATTATCAATTACATGAGTGTTGATGCTCAGCGCATTGGAGATTTCAGTTGGTATCTTAATGACATTTGGCTTGCACCTTTGCAAGTTTTTCTGGCCCTGGTTGTTCTACATCAGAGCTTGGGATTGGCCTCTCTTGTAGGAGTGGCAGCCACAGTCATAATTATGATGGCAACTTTTCCACTAGGGAGTATGCAAAAAAGGTATAACAAGAAGATCATGGAGGCAAAAGATGAAAGGATGAAGGCTACTTCAGAGACACTAAGAAATATGAGAATCTTAAAATCTCAAGCTTGGGAGACCAGATTTCTGCTGAAACTTGAAACATTGAGGAAGGGAGAATGTGGTTGGCTGCAAAAATATTTTTACATGTATGCTGGGATAATGTTTATTTTTTGGGGAGCACCTACATTTGTATCTGTTGTCACTTTTGGTACATGTACAATGATAGGAGTGCCTTTAACAACAGGTAGAATTCTCTCTGCACTTGCAACTTTCAAGATACTTCAGGCACCTATACGCAATCTTCCTGAATTAATCTCTATGATTGCTCAAACTAAAGTGTCATTAGATCGTATAGGCATATTTTTGCGGGAGGAGGAGCTGCAGCATGATGCAGTTGATGAAGTCTCAAAAGATTCAACTGATATGGCAATTGAAATCCAAGAAGGGGCATTCTCTTGGGATCCTGCTGCCTCTAGTCCAACCATACAAGGATTAGATGTTCAAGTAAAGAGAGGCATGCGGGTCGCAGTGTGTGGAACTGTTGGTTCAGGAAAATCAAGCCTCCTATCGTGCATACTAGGAGAAATACCAAAAATTTCAGGTACTGTAAGGATAAGTGGTACAAAGGCATATGTTAGTCAGTCTCCATGGATACAAAGCGGAAAAATCAAAGACAATATCCTCTTTGGGAGGGAATTGGAGGAAACCAGGTATGACAGTGTACTGCAGGCTTGTGCATTGAAAAAAGATCTTGAATTGTTCCCATATGGGGATCAAACAGAAATTGGAGAAAGAGGAATAAATCTCAGTGGTGGGCAAAAGCAAAGGATACAGATTGCACGTGCTCTATATCAAGATGCCGACATTTATCTTTTTGATGATCCTTTTAGTGCTGTTGATGCACATACCGGAACAGACATTTTCCAAGTATTTTTATTTTAGCCTTTACAAGGGATAACTTTCTTGAATCTACTAGCTTTTTTTTTAATGGAATTACGGTAAATCTACATAAAACCATTAATGTGTGCTTGACTACTACATTTTCATCACTTGAAAAGACTCAAAATTGAATTCTTCTGTTACAGGAATGTCTATGTGGTATTCTAGGTTCAAAGACTGTAGTCTATGTTACTCACCAAGTTGAGTTTTTATTTGCAGCCGACCTCATTCTGGTAGGTTTGAACTTCTTTAATTGAATTTTATATATTTTAAGTTTTCAATTCGTAGAGAACAAATGAAAAGATTCAAATTCTGTTGACAATTGACACTAAGGAAATTTCTTATAGGTAATGCGAGATGGTAAGATTACCCAAGCAGGAAAATATAATGACATATTACAATCAAGCACAGATTTTGAGGAATTAGTTGGTGCACATCAGAAAGCATTGAAATCCATTGATGCTATGGAGAAATCTGAGATCCTCTCATCGCAGGTAATCGTTGGAAGATTATCTCCCGGAAGTAATACAAGTGTAAAAGACGTTAATCATGATCAGTTCCAGAAGCAGGACAGTGACCAGAAATCAAAAGAGGTAGAGGAGGAACTTGAATCGGAAAATCATAAAGAAAGAGAAATGGATATAGAGGATAGAAGTTCACAGCTTGTGCAAGAAGAAGAAAGAGAGAAAGGCAGGGTTAGTATGTGGGTCTACTGGTCTTACATCACTGCCGCATACAAAGGAGCTTTGATACCTATCATATTATTGGCGCACACAATATTTCAGCTACTTGAAATAGGTAGCAATTACTGGATGGCATGGGCAACCCCAACAACTGAAGATCAAAGGCCCCCTGTTAGCAAGTCCTGCCTCATTCTGGTTTATTTAGCTTTGGCAATATGCAGCTCACTATGCATTTTTGTGAGGACATTGCTGCTTTGTCTGGCTGGATTTAAAAGTGCCAAAAAACTTTTCAGCAATATGCACAGATGCATATTTCGTGCACCAATGTCCTTCTTCGACGCAACTCCAACTGGGCGTATACTGAACCGGGTTAGTGGATTTTACTGTGTCAGCATTTGTTTTCATGTAAAAGAGAAAGGAACAGTTTGAAGCTAGAAAGTGAATAATAAACTCTGTTTTTTTTGGCAGGCATCAACTGATCAGAGTATAGTGGACCAAATAATTCCTTTTCAACTAGGATCTGCAGCTTTTTCCATTATACAGCTTTTGGGAATTATTGCAGTGATGTCTCAAATTGCTTGGCAGGTCTTTATTATATTTGTACCGGTGCTTGCAATTTGTATATGGTATCAGGTACTCTCTTCCTCTCATGGATTTTCAAGACCAATCAAAATTCTCTCTAGGGAAAATAGAGAGGAATTAAGAAAGATTGACTCAATATTCAAGTTTATCTCAAGATTTCGTCTAGGTAGAGATGACAATCTACTAAACAAAATGTTAGTAAGTAGTGGTTAGTAATTGTATCTAAAAATTTACCATGACTAATATTTGTATGATTTTGATTCCTTGGTTTTGGGTCTTGATGATTATAAACAAATGAACTTCTGTAAATACGATTCCTTTCACTGCCTGCAGCAATATTACATAGTGACATCCAGGGAACTTGCTAGGTTAGTTGGAGTTTGTAAGGCTCCGGTCATACAACATTTTGCAGAATCAATCTCCGGAGCAGCCACAATAAGAAGTTTTGACCAGGAGTCTCGATTCATGAACACAAATCTCCATTTGATTGATGGATTTTCCAGACCCAGCTTCCACAACGTTGGGGCCATGCAGTGGCTTTGCTTTCGGCTGGATCTTTTGTCAAATCTTGTATTTGTTTTCTCTATGGTGGTCCTGCTTTGCTTGCCAGAAAAGGTAGTTAATCCAAGTAAGTACAAAAGACATTGATTTGGGATGCAATTATTCTTAATAATACTAACCTCAAATGAGTCATGAAAGTTAACCACATGGAACCTTAACAGGCATTGCAGGATTGGGAATAATGTATGGGCTCAATCTGAACCTCACACAAGCCTCGGTGATATGGTGCCTTTGTAGTGTGGAAAACAATATGATCTCTGTAGAGAGGATAGTGCAATACTCACACATACCTAGTGAGCCTTCATTGATCATAGAGAACTCTAGACCAAGCTCTATCTGGCCATCTAAAGGAACAGTAGATATGACTGATCTTCAGGTTAGTTCTCACTACTTACAATCTATTTGTCTTCATGTATGTAAACCTGTGATTCTATTCTTGTCTATCATTCAACTTATAAACCTGATGCGCACAATCAGGTGCGTTATGGACCACATCTTCCACTTGTATTAACAGGACTTACATGCACTTTCCCTGGAGGGAAGAAGGTGGGAATTGTAGGGAGGACAGGCAGTGGGAAATCTACTCTCATTCAGTCACTCTTTAGAATTGTAGATCCAACAGGTGGCAGAATAGTCATTGATGGAATTGATATTTTAACAATAGGCCTGCATGATCTAAGATCCAAACTAAGCATTATTCCACAGGACCCAACAATGTTTGAAGGCACTATACGGAATAATCTAGATCCTCTAGGAGACTATTCAGACGAAGAGCTTTGGGCGGTAGGTTATAGTGGTTTTTTTTTCTTCGATTTTTTTTTTTCAGTTGTTCTTGGATAAAAGAATATAAGTAGTGCTCAAGTGTATAAAGGTGTGGGTTCTTGTTAATGAATAATCACATTGCTTGTGCCCGTGTTTCAGGCTTTGGATAAGTGTCAGCTGGGGGAATTTGTCAAGGCAAAAGAAAATAAGCTTGATTCTCTTGGTTTGTGTGTATTCTGTATATGTTTTTGGAATGTCTTATTTTAGTACTTTCTTTCCCACTTAGGACAAATGTATAAAGTAATGAACTGATCTCTTATGCAGTAACTGAGAATGGAGAGAATTGGAGTGTGGGGCAAAGACAGCTTGTCTGCTTGGGAAGAGTGCTACTTAAAAAAACTCGCATATTGGTACTCGATGAAGCAACAGCCTCAGTAGACACTGCAACAGATGGGCTTATTCAACAAACTTTAAAAAACCAATTTTCTGACTGCACTGTCATGACCATAGCCCATCGAATTCCATCTGTCTGTGATAGTGATTTGGTCCTGGTATTGAGTGATGGTATGACAATATATCCTTTCTACTTTCCCATGTTTCAGATTGCCAATTTTGTTTTTTAATAGAAAGACTTTCCTGCCCTACTTGTCTTATGTGCTAAATACTTGTTTTGAATCAGGAAAAATTGCTGAGTATGACTCTCCAACCAAATTACTGGAGGATAAATCTTCATCATTTGCAAAACTTGTTTCAGAGTACACCATGAGATCGACTAATGTTGATGGAAAATAGGTGGTCTGATCATATCAGCTTTCAAATATGATGGAGAAAATAGGTTCAATATCCCCAAGCCCTAGGGGACATCGGACTAGGTGGTTATAGTTCAAAGTTCTGGATCAGGTTAAACCTTAATTCTCTCAGTTATAAAAAAATTGCTGGATGAGCAAATATAAACTTTCACATCAACATCACTAATAGAAAATGCTTGAATTGCAGTCATATGTATTACAGTTAAAAAACCTTAATGCTCTCATATCGTATATCTGAAATTATGGATCTCCTAAAAATGATAAGCTGTAATGAGGTTGAATATGACATTAGTATGCAAAATTTCAACCTCGAAATATGTTCTTTCATATCTTCCAATTTATATACTATTGTGTGCTCCAAAAAAATCTGTAGCTACCTAAATATCAGGGATGGGCATAATATGAAGTTTGGAGCCCCTTTTTTTTGTCTTGAAAAGATTTTTTCGAGCTCCAGAAAGTGGTGAAAAAGGTAATGGAGGCTATGGTATGTCTCAAAATATACAGTCCTATTCAAAAATATTTGCATCATGATTCCCGTTTACAAAAAGGATCTCAAATCTCTAAATATAAAATAGATGTTTAAAAAATGATGTCTTTATGTGTTTTTTAGATAAATATATTTTAAAAAATTGTATTGATTTATAAATTATTAATAATAAAATTTATTTTTAAAAATGGAGAAAAAAATTGAGACATGCACCACAAAAATGAGAATGTTTTGGGGAGATTTTATCACTTTTTAAATACTTCTGGGGACATTTGCCAATCTCCCCAATAATTAACTGGAAAATAAAAAGGAAACACGGTAAGCTAAAGAGTCCAATAAAATTTGAGAAGATCTTAGGCTATAAAAACTAAAACCAAACCTAAAAATAACATCCAAGCATACTACAAGTTTAATCTAGAAACCATTCAACAATTCTCTTATAACAGAGTAGATCTAGACTTCGACTCAACTTTTTATTTTCTTCACGTGTTTGCCCCTATTGGAGAGCAAGGATTCTATCATCTATTGAGTACCGTCTTTAATAATATTCTTAGCATCAAGTTGTAATTTTTTTGCCTCTGTTTTTCTGCGTCTTTTTCTTTTCTTGCCAAAGTTTGGAGACTTCAGATCACAAGGGTGTTAAGTTGAAGATAAAAATGCCCTACTAACCAACTCTTCTCCTTCTTCCTCCCAACTTTCCTCTTCCTCTTTTGAGGCTTCATTTTACTGGGAATCTTCTACTAAGAGAGAATCTTTGTCTAAACCCTTTGTCCTAATCTTTTTAATAGTCTCTTCCTCTTCCAAAATGGTAATAGAAGTTTGCCCTATCTCCACATCAAACAACATTGTCTTTGCTGCCCAGACCTCACCCTCTTGAGAATTGCTCTGAACTTCCTACACTGTCGGTGAAGGATGCTCTACAGAAATATATTTTATTGGGACTAGCAGACTATGAATCAAGTTTTGATTCGGGCAACCATCCTTTCTAACACATTTCTTCAGAATCGTTGCACGAGAGCCTCTAAAACCTTTCTCGGGGCAAGAATCAATCTTATGATCAGCGTGATTACAATTGAAACATCTGAAAAGAAGTCCATCAAAATTAATAAATTGAGTCCACACTCCAAAAGAGGATGAGATCTGAATAGATTGATGTAGAGGTTTGGATAAATCAATCAATACACACACCCTAAAAAATCTCATATTAGCTTCAATGGATTCATCAATTTTAATAAAGGCTCTCAGCGTACTAACCAGTTGCTTAAAAAGATCAGGGTCTTGCAAGGCTAAAAGAAGATTATAAAATATTACCCATATTGGAGCTTTAAAGATAACTGTTATAGCCGAATCAAAAAAAAAGGCCCAAGGACACAAAAATACCCCCTACTTGCTAATAACCCATGGCCTTTTTGACCATACAAAATCTCTATCTTCTGAAGATTGAAACAAACGCTGAAAAAAACCATTAGACAACATTGAGAGAGAGAGAGAAAGTTTTTAATGTAGAACAGATAGCTTTTGACTCTTTTAACATCGCTTTCCAAGATGATGTCTTCCCTACACATCTATCAATCAATGATTTCCTCCCCCTATCCAAACCAATCACTGAAAGCTCTGAATTTGAAACTTCCAAAATAGGAGACATATAAGAGAAAATCAAGGGAACATGGTCATTTCCTAGGCTCTCTTTTGTGATAGTTCAGTTTTTGAAAACCCCTTAGAACCATCTTTCGCTTCTTTTTCTTCAACAACAACCTCTTTTGAAGAGATTTGACCTCTGGAAATGAGAATAGGGTTTGAATCAGGGTGAGCCTTGAGAATAAGTTATTTGCAAAAAGCTCCACACAAATGAAAAGGGTTAAAGATATGCAACTAGAATACATTAGAGCCTTAGATGAAACCCTAGCCAACCTCTCTATTTCATTGGACACCCGTTTCCCTGGAGAGGCACCTCCACCAACCTAGCCTCTATTTTCATTTGAAAGCTTAGGCCCTTAAAATTGGTCAAATTGATCAAAAGAAAAATTGTTTGTTTTAGACTGCAGATAGGCAAAACAAGGTTTCACTTGGTCTTTTTTGTATTTAAACTTGCCCCTACCCTGTTTGCACCTAGCCAAAAATCCTTACTCCCAATCTCTCTCCAAAATCTCCACCTACTAATTTTTCTTCTCCCACTTGATTGCAGCTAAGATCCTTGTCATGTGCCCCATTCTTCCTTTATACGCCCTCTGTTGCCACTGTTCTTGCACCTATAACTGCATTATGATCTAGCTTATCCACATCTACCGTCGCCGCCGACCCTTGTCGTTTTTCAATCGACGTCTTCGTCCATGACTTCATCTTTTTTCCTTGTTTTTTATTCGAAATATGGTGAACTCTTTCAATTACAATATTAATAAAGATAGAGAAAAAAATAATAGACCAACTTCTTTTGATTGTTTATAATACCAACCTATCTCAAAGGACAACATTTGTGCAATGTTGTGATTTGAGTCAAGGCTTTATGCAGTTATAATTCTTGAAGAGTTGCAACTACATATCATGTGTTCTTGGAGTCAAGACTCTATGTAGTTATAGTTCTTGTGAGTGAATCCCAACCCAATGATAATATTGACTTCACCTCCTTTGCCTAAATAATCAAATGTGACTATATGTTTCACCATGACCTTATTTCAACATAAGATGTGATGGCAAAAGACTTGGATTGATTTTGATGCAATGTAGACTCAATGTGCAAGCTCCTTGATGAAGGTGCAATGAATTTGATCAATGTCGGCTCAATAACTTGGCATCAAGAGAATATGAGAAGATTCACTTGGTAAATGACTAAGGATATATTTTTATAGAGAGGGCTCTCTAGGACACTTTACAAACAAGCCAACCTTAGAAGGTACTGATAAATAAAAATCAAAGCGCAAGAAATTAAGATAAGGTAGAATGGACTCATAAAAAGACGAGTGTGAGAATCGATGGATGGCTAGTTTGACCACGTCAAAATCAACAAACTGTTGAATTTGACTCAAAGGGAAAAAAAGCTTAAAACAAATACCAATATGAATAATGGATGTTTGACTAGGATTTTTGTATTGAAAATTGACAAATTTGAGGTGTTCTTGAAGAATTCCAGATGAATTAAGGATGAAGATACTCTAATGTGGGATGGTGTCTAAAAATAGCTAAATACATACAAATGGACCAAGTATTAAAAAGCATGACAAAGACTTAATATAAAAGTGTTTTGTGCCAAACTTGAATGTTTTCATAATGCCCAAGTTTGATGTGTGTTTGTGTGTGTGTGTCAAAGTAAAACAAAATTGTAACACATACTTGAACACTACCTAAGGGATACAAAGATGAAGAATCTAGATGTTTGGGCTAGGCTTCACTTATGTCCTAGATAATTTGGTAAATATGGTGAATGTACCAACAAATAATCATGAATACATGGAAGAAGTCACTGTCTAAATAAATTGGTGTGAATATAGGGATATGAAAGAGTGTTTTGAATTTTTAGTGCAACAGGTAATTAAACTACACACAATGAATAGAAACTGTGACACAATCTAGATGTATGATATAAAAGTAAACTATAACAATCAGATCTAACTCAAGCTTGAATTAGAAACTCAAAGTATGAAAAATGATTGAACAAGTAATTGAAATGATGAAAAGATAAAGAGATGAAAACATACACACCTAAGTAGAATTATGGAAATTTGGAACTGCAAATAGACTATGGAAGCAAAACATGGAATTGATTGCTCATTGGGACAAAATCAATAGGTTGTTGATTGTGTATTGTAAATTATTAATACACTGCCAATTGTGTACCTCTATTACTTTCGAATGTGTATCCATGCATCAATTTTATACTCTACTCCTTTTCTGATTCTGTAATTTTATAGGCAAAGGTGAAGGCTAATGATGAGTAGGGTTGTGTATTCATTTTTGGTAATTTGCAAGAAAAATGTGCTAAATTTCTTCTCTTTCAATTTTTGACCTAACTCTCAAATATAACAACAAAATAGTGTGCAAAATTTAATTGACGTGGGCAACTTCTTGAGGAGTTGTAGCTACATATCTCACATGCTTGGAATCAAAGTCAATGTAGTTCTCTTGTGTATGTGAGTTAAATCTCAATCCAAGTTAGATAAAGGGCTTCACCTCCTCTCCAAGATACATAGTTTTTGCCTGTTGTCAAGATATGTTGCAATATTTTTCTTGTCATCTGTTTTCCACCAAGGACAAGCTTTGGCATGATGATCACCTCCACTAGTAAAACATCCACCTAGAGGTCCCTTCCTCTCAACCTGTTTTGCACCCTTGAATCCCTCTCTAAAATTACGTCCTAGTTTCCTATTTCCAAAAGCATTACCAAACCTTAAATTTTGATTGTTGAACCACTTCTTGGAATTTCTGTTCCATTTCCAATTCTTATTCTTAAAAGGAGTCTTCGAACTACCAAATTTTTTCTTATGTTTCTCTTTGGCCTCTGGCAATGATTTCAACTTTTGCTCTTATTTTATAGCTTTTTCGAATACTTGATCATCCGTGTGTAGTGTCTTAAACATAGCACCAATGTCCCCTTTGTGGAACTATTCTTGTTTTTAGGGAGCACGTGCACCTATGTCTATATGTTTTGTTCCTTTGTGATCAAAATTTGTAGCTGTGTATTATACCTAGAAAGGTTGATGTGATGTGCAAACCCTAGTCCTCTTTGTAAGTATGATATAATCAAGAATTGAGTGTGTTATTAGGATGGACTGAACATCCTCAATACCTCGTTGTGTAGAGAGTTGCCTACAAACCATACTCCGAAGAGAAATCAAGTCCAATATAGTGCTTCCATCTAATGCTTGATGTATGTGCAAGTGAATGCTATAATGAGAGTGGCCTTGGATGCTATGATTGTGCTTGAGCTATGAAATATTTGAAAATTGGACTTAGCATTGTTGTAGATGGTAGTATGCATAAAGTAGGGTAAAATAGGGATAAAGTACCTTGATTTTACATAACTTTGTTTTTTGTTTGAATAGCTTTTGTATCTATTTTCCATCTAGTGAATAGAGGTGGATTAGACTTGTATTTATAGGGTTTTGTTTTTTGTGTAGATAATAAAATGAGCTGAGGCCAAATTTAGGAGGGGCACACATTTGAAAAATAATACATTGGAAAGAGCTAGGGCTAAGGACAGTAGCGTCCAATTGGGGAGACTAGCGTCGTGTGGTTGTAGTGTCCCAAATATGGTGTTAATGTTCTTTCTTCATACTGCTAAGCAATTTGGATTGGAGTTAGATATAACAATTCAGACATTGTGTCTTGATTAGATGTAGGTTATTGTGGTTTGTCGAATGGTTGGAAATGTAAGTCTAAGGCTCTAGAATAGGTTTATGGCTAGTGTAGGGATAGGTTAACTCAAGCGACACTCTTAGTATCCAATTACCACTTTTAGGTGATTACATTTACCCCCCATTTATGTTAGTAATGCATCAAAGTGAAATGACTAATATAAATGAAAAAGAAGCATACTTGGACTTACCTTGGAAGTGAAGTTCATGTACCAAGTTTAAATATGCAAATATGGGTCTACGTATGTGAAACATGATCCAAAATAATGTCCTTGTTGGGTATGCAAACCAATGAATGAACTTGGCGAGAACCTGTCTATGTGAATGTGCATAGTGATCATATCATTGAATAACTTGAACTGAGTTGATGGCTTGTTCAATCTTCATATGGGTGGCTCGAGAACTCAATCCAGTTTTGACTCCATCATTGTTCACCCCTGCTTCGTGGATCATGATCTCTATGAATAGCTTAGACAAGAATGTAAGAGTGTCAAACCCTCTCATGTAGGTGGCTAAAGAACTCAAGTAGGCCATGACTCTATCATTTCCTTCAGTGTGAAGTAGATGCATCTGTAACTATACTATGTAAAGTGTTGAAAGTATCTAACTGAGTAATCTAATTATGTATTCAGCTCTATAACCACTCGGGTATATTAGGCAATTATGAGCCACTCGGGAATGCCAACCACTACAAATGGAGTAAGACATGAATATGGTGACAACCTAGAATGTGATAGCAATTTTATCCATCTAGAGAATGACATGGATTTTGTCATTCCATCTGATCAATCTTTTTGAAGCTGAGTATATCAAAACTACGTGTCACCACATTCCCCCAATCTAGTATCTGAGTATATTGAATATGAATCAAGTATGTAATAGTTAAATTTATGTAACTGATCTAAATGTATGAGTGATCATGACACACATGATGCCCCCAAATCTGATCAATTGGTATGAATCTAAATTGAAATGACTGAATCTGAGCTAAATCTAAACATAACTACCAAACTTGTGACTATATCTATTCAAATTTGTAGTGTACCTAGTGTACTGATATGAATGATCCAGACTATCCTAAAGCTGGGGTTATTGGACACTAGCACCCTATAGTGGACAATATCATCATGTCGTGCTAGTGTCCTAATCTAGGTATTAATGACTACCTGGTCTGAACTTTTTGTGGTTTGAACTAATTGTTAAGTCTTTATTTTGTTTTGTGTCTGCCCTGAGTTTAATATCTAAAATGGAACCTGTGTGCTGAAATGTATCTGTGCAATGCAAAATAGGATCCTGATCTCTGTGACAACCCCTGTAAATGCCCCCTACTTTGAGGGTAGTTATGAAATATGTGGAAGAACTACTCTCTAAATAAGTAATTATATAAAATGTGTTAACCAAAGCATGATATTTTAATATAATAATTCTATAAAATGTGTTAGCCAAAGCATGATATTCTAAAGTAGGAAATGTAAGATGTATATTGTAATAATATTTCACAAGGGTTTTAAGATGGATGTTAGTAATGTATAACAGAAATAAAATATGAGTAATTACCTACAGGGATGGGGTATGGTGTCCATCATAGCTCCCAAGTAGGATAGATAGATGCATGATATCCCTCATGACATAAAAAACCGGTGTGTGTAACAAACAAATACAAGTGTCATGACGTATAAGCATAAAAGGAAGCAAACATAGAAACACACGAGGTACGTAAAAGATAGGCCAAGGGGCTATAATACAAGGGACATGGGCACATGTCAATAAATTTGAGGTTGAAAAATATACAAGGACATGTTCAAATGTCCATATACGCAAAAAAATAAGCAATTTGTTGTATAGCCACAGAGAAGGACATGTTCAAATGTCTAGATATAAAAGCATGAAAGAGCACACACAAGAGACATGGGCACATGCCCAAGGCATAGAAATAGAGAAGTGGCATAGAAGCCAAGGAACAATGGCATATTCAAATGCACTCAAAAATGTAAGAATCATAGGAAATCAAGTCTAATCTAGGAACTAGAAATGAAAACATGTATAAATATGTAATACAAATCTATGTAGATGCCAAGGTGCATATATACTAAGTCTAACTAGTGATAGTCAGCAAAAAATCTGAGCAATGAATAAAAATGATCAATATCAAGATAAATTAATGTGTAATTGGAGTGTATAGTATGTAAAGATAAAACTTGGTTATAACAACTATGTAGGAGATACCCCCAAGTGGGTAGATGTACCAATGTATAAACCTGGATCGATGTAAATGCCCCCAATGGGTAGATGATAACTAGTCTGAATCAATGTAGTGGACTGGAATCTTATCTAGAATTTGCATGCACTTGACAAGAACAAGTGAAGCATAAGTGTGTGACAAAACTAATTACACTAGAATAACTAGCAATATGCAATTCCTAGCAAGTATTAGAAATGTAAACACAACAATGCATGCAATCTGTAAAAATAATTATCTCTTGAAATATTTGAATATTTTGTATTTTTATATATTATATTATTTTTGTGTTTTTTTAGTATAAGCTATGTACAAGCATATGAAGATAAACTATGTACAAGGAGCAAGAGAGAGAAGGAAGTATGTACAAGGGTAGTCTCATGGGAGACTCATCATCACTGTGACAATGATTGTGCGTGCAGTGTGAAAGGGCAATTGTGAGCTCATGAGATGGTGTGTCATATAATCTAAACCTGAAGCTATCTAAGTAGTGATGTTATGATGTTGTGGCAATGATTGTGATGCCCTATGAAGTGTAGTGGTCTCAGGGACCCATCTGTTAGATGTAGAATTTGTAGGTGATGTAGGTTCCATGTGTTGAGAACCCCTAGACCCCAATATAATTGATCTATGTAAATTGTGTAGAAAAAAGTCATCTAGAATCCCTAATATATCTATGATGCAATGGTCTCTCTAGTAATGGTTTTCGAGGGAGAGTATGTGTGTGTGTAGACATTATATAAGTAGACCTGACATGTTATGAGGACTCTACTAAACACTATGATGTATGCATAAGAGTTGTACTCTCTATTGTAATGGATAGTTGTGCAATATTTGGCAGTGGAACTAGAAATGTAACTAGTGTCAATGATGGAAGTGTGACTAGAATCTGTGTTCGAACTGTTTGTGGAATGTGAAGAGGATACTCGTATGGTACACCCTCAATCTTAATTGCCTGGTTAGCATGTATATATTGAGGCCTCAATGTATTGTAGATAAGATGTCTTAAAGTTGTTGTATCCATGGCCTACCCAATAATATGTCGAATACACCTGCACTAGGTACTACTAGAAATCGAGTGGCTATATGTGTTGGTCCCACTTGTAATGGAAGCACTATCTCCCTGATGGATCTCTAAATGTGGCCAATAAAAGCACTAATAACTGTATATGTAGGGAATATATCCCACTATGTGTAGCCAAAGTGTTGTAGGAGTGTCATGGTGCACATACTTATGCTTGCCATGTTGTCAACCATGACATTGTGAATATGATGGTGGTTTATATATGCTTATATGAAAAGCGCATGTAAATCTATGTCATCATCCACAATCTCCTGCTCTGAAAATGTGATAAGTAGTCTAGGTGGCACTGTAGTGTGATACATGCCAATAATGTTATGCGAGGGATGTGTCTCCTCTGTAACTATGTAATATGAAGTTTGTGGTGGATGGGCTTGGTATGTATAATGAACACCTAATGTACCCCCTACCTCATTAGTTGTATGCTTATAAAAATGATATGAAAATATCTAATTGCCTTTGCCTCTGTTTGTTGTTTTGGTGCCTCTATGGGTGTGCCCACATCAATAATGTTAGCCTCAATGAGATCTTGTGTCTTGTGCTTCAGGGTAATACAGTTGTTTGTCGTGTGGCCTGGGGCCATGTGATACTCATAGAATGCATTTGAATCATAGCTCTTTGGAAGAGGTCATGTCATATCAACCTCTTTAATGGGATAGTTGCATTCTAATATTTGTTGTAGAACTCATGTTGGTTACTCTGGTAGATTAGTGAAGACTCTGCATTGAGAAGCTGATAAAACCAATCTAGGAGAAGACTCTAAAGTTGCGTTGACTATTGTATTTTGATCTATTTTGTTCTCTGTGGCCTTGACTTTGTATGGAGGTTTGCTTGAATTCTTAATAGTTGAATCTGATCCATTTGTATACTTGAGTTTGCCCATTGCTCAGAGCTTAACCTCTCTTTCCTTGACTATGTGGCACATATCTGTAAACGTGGGAAACTTATTAAATAAGATTATTTTGTGAAGTGTTGGTAATAGACTCTATTTGAATATATCTTTCAGCTCTCTATTTTCCATAGGGCTAGTTAATTTTGATAAGATTGTCTTATATTGTAAGACATAATCGACTATGCGCTCATTTAAGTTTTGCTTTAGTTGTGCCACTTGTGCATATGATATCTTGCCACTTATGTTGATAGAGAAGTGTGTTAGGAACATATCTGCTAAAGGATTAAATGTAGTGATAGATTGGTTAAGCAAATCATTAGAACTGATGTAGGGCATAATCCTTGAGACTGTGTGGAAATAACTTCGTAAGAAGCCAATTTTTGGACACATAGTCCAAGCATGCTACATGAAAGGCTGTAAGTGATGCTCTAGGTCACCCTTTCCATCATATAGTGTGAGTTTGGGTGCTATGAAATTGGATGGCAAAGGAGTTACCGCAATGTGATGTGTCAATGGTGTATGCAAAAAAATGTTGCAATCCAAAGCATGTGATGGCTTAGTTGCTCCCTGCTCAAGATGTAACACCTTAGGTTGCAAAGAGAGAACCTGTTGCATAAGGGATTGTACATCTACAGGAGAATAAATAGCCACAAGTGGTATAGTTGTCATTGATGGTCGAATAACAAGTTTTGGTTGTGTTATCTAAGTTGGTTGAGTGGGCCCTACTGAAGGTGTAACAACATCATTAACTGGAGGGGTTGAAGATTGACATTGTTGTTTTTATTCTTGACTTATAATATGACCTATAAAATCTCTACATGATCATTAGGTTGTTCCCAAATTTTATCGTTGAAGCCCTATAATACCTCATCTTTGTTCATAACTATATCATTATAATCAAGTGGAAGTAGTGTGTATTGATCCCCAATATGGACCTGATCTTGTTCTTGGTTATATTGCTCATCCTCAGATGCATTGTCATTGAATTCCACATAATCAACATGTGAAGGATTCATAACTAGAGTTGTAATAGGTTCCTAATCTTTGTTACAGGGTTAGATAGCTAAAATTTGAATATGCTCTATAGGATTACCACCTAGTCTAACACTTATTCTTAAGGGAAGAGAGAGTTTTTTTTAAAAGGCATATAACAAACAAATTGAAATAGAGATACTACAAGAGAATATATGAATTCTAAATAACTAATAGCAACTAATAAAAATAGGAGGAAAAAGGATACAAACCTTAAGAGCATCTAGGGTTAGGGTTTTAGAAGCTACGGTTTCTTTGCAAAAATTTTAATTAGATGTAAAATAATTTGAAATCCTAATGAAATATTGATTTTAATTAGCTAGGTTGTCTTAAAAAACCAAAAAATTAGAAGTATGCAGCCCTAAATTTATTGCATAAAAATAAGAATTAATGCAAGCTAGGTTTTGATACAATGTTTGAAGTAAGTCAGGTTCACCAAATGATTTAACCTTTTAGGTTATTATAAATATAATTACATATGTTTGGTTAAGGTGTTGAGATGTTTGAATCAATTAAATAAATTACAATAATTAAGCTATCTATTTGTTATGACCTTTGATTTCTTTTAACTTTCCAATAATAGCAATAAATAGAGTTAAATAGAGACTTAGTTAAAAATAGACTATCACAGATGATCTGGGTTCTAAAATTTTAGATCTAGACAGTAGTCTATGTCATCAATAGGGTTTAATTATTCATCTGTTCATTGGATAGTAGCACCCAATTTGTATAGTGGTGACATCTGTGTATAGTGTCCCAAATGTGGTGATAATGTCCCATTTGTAGGAGTCTTCCTATTTTCGGAGAGCACCTACGCCTATGTTTGTATGTTATGTTCTTGCATGACCGAAACATGTAACTATGTATTGTATCTAGAAAGCTTGATTTGATGTGCAAACCTTAGTTCTCTTTGCAAATATGTTATGAACAAGAATTGAGTGTGTTAGTAGGATGGTCTGGACATCCTCAACACGTTGCTATGTAGAGAGTTGCCTACATACAAATACGCCAAATAGGGATCAAGTCCAATGTAGTTCTCCCATCTAGTGTTTGATGTATGTGAAAGTGAATGATAGAATGAGAGTGGCCTTGTATACCTTGAATGTGTTTGAACTTTGAAATACTTGAAAACTAGACTTAGGGATGTTTTAGATGGTAGTATGAAGAAAGTAGGTAGAATAGGGATCAAGTACTTTAATTTTACACAACTTTGTCTTTGGTTTGAATAAATTTTGCATTTATTTTTCATTTAGTGAATAGAGGTTGATTAGACTTGTATTTATAGGGTTTTGTTGCTTGTGCGGATAAGAAAATAAGCTTAAGTCAATCTTAGATGGGGCACACATTTGAAAAAGTATCCATTGGAAAGCGCTAGGACTAAGGATAGAAGCGTCTGATTGGGGACACTAACTCCATGTGGCTATAGTGTCCCAAATGTGGTGTTAATGTCCTTTCTACAAACCACTAAGCAATTTGGATTGGAGTCAAGGATGACAGTTTTGGGACTGTGTCTTGACTTGATGTAGGTGACTGTAGTCTACTGAATGGCTAGAAATGTAAATCTAATGCTCTATAATAGGTCTATGGCTAGCATAGGGATAGGTTAATTCAAGCGACACTCTTAGCATCCAATTACCACTTTTTGGTGATTACATAAGTACAATAGAGTGAAGCAGGTACAATCACTATTGATAAAGTTCATAATTTAGTCAGAAATGTTTTTACAACCACTATTGTTTAAAATCCTTTCAACCACTTTACTCTCATTAATTTAATCATGTTATGATATGAATGATTTAAAAATTAGATAAACCATGCATCATATAAAATCTACTTTATAAATCTATACAAAAGAAACATTATTCATTTTATAGATTGATACAGGGTTTGCAGGGCCCTTGCCCGGATTAAAAGGAGGATATTAAAAAATAGATAAAAATTAAACCAGTTCACCATAGAGCCAAAGGCTTACATACAACATCCCAGCTTGGCCTAGGACCAAAAGCTTCAACAAAAGTGACCAAACATAAAAACTAGGGATAATCACAACAATAACTAACTTTATGATGCAAACAGTTAACCCAATACATAATGATTACATCATTATTTTTTATAATGGAAAGATACCTTCAAGAAGAAGCAGCCATCACCCGATGCTTATATGGGGCACACCTTGTTGTCACCAGATTAGAATAATGAGTATCCCAACCATTCAAAAAACCAGTCATTGTCGCTTGTGTTTGTCCACTGCCAAGCGAGACCACATGGCCCTAGAAATCACAACCCTAGATTGCTTGATGAACCATGGGGAGGAGTTGTGATAACATAAAAAACTAGTCTTTATGGAAGGTTGCCAACATCAATCTGAACATCAGAGTGTCTAGTTGAATGCATTGATGCCAAGGCTAGCAAAGGAGACAACACCTCCTCGAGAGGTGGAGGGGGTACCCATGTCGCAACCAACCAATCCACCCACACATCCACCTATAAAACCTCTATATAATTACACAGAAGTGCCAATTTTGACTCTAGATCCATAAAAGCATCCATAGATATCATCCCTAGACAATCTTTGCCTGAAAATGGAAGATAATTGACTTGCCCAACTTCAGCTTCCTCTAAAGCTTCATCTAACCTCCACCAAGTTGGGTTCACAAAAAACTCCACCAATGCCTTTACATCATCCTTTCCTGAGACCAAAAACAAATGTTACTGGAAAAAAGAGATGTTGCCATTGAATTGACCTTCACCATCCTACTATGATAAAGAAACTCATCCCTGATCACCGTTTGAATGGCCCTAAGAGTTTCTTTGAACCACGCCTAGAAGATCTTCTATAATCTTCCCTGAGATACCTTGCATGCAAAGGCCATCTCCTTAGACTTGTATAAACTAGACACTGAGGGCAGAGCCAATGCCTCAACGACTGAGTCTTCCATGAGAGCTCCAACTAAAGAACAAACAGAACACCAGAAGGAAAGCTACTCACTCTACACCCCAAAACACCCAATAAATAATTAAAAGAAAGACAACTCAACAAAGCAACCTAACTAGGTAATAAAATACAACACCCCAAAGAAGAAATATCACATGCACCTAAGGACATAATGATGAAGAGATGGTGGAGGGAGAAATTAACCATCGATTAAAATTAATGATATTGATTCTCGTCCTTTCTCCCTAAGCTTTAAAATGATTTTTCATCATAATGTCCATAGGTTGATCAATGTCAATGTTTGCCAGTGCATCGACAAATTTATTGGCTTTGTGGAAATAATACTCAGCCTTCCATTCATGGAAATATTCTAAAAAGGACCATGCTTTTTTCAAAATATATGCAAAATTTAATGCTCTCACTTGGCCCAAAATGTCATAATGTCAAGACTTGCTCGTAATAGGATTTGTTCCCTTACTAACTATAGCTTATGCACTTTTTTTTCCTAAAAAAAGGGATAATTTCAACATAGAACAAGCATATAAGAATACCACTTATAACATTTATATCTCACATAATTATAACACTTTCGTCCACCATCAGGTAAGGAAATATATGTATCTACATCATAAATAAACAAGATTATATATTAAAGCAGGTTACCCACATTCGCCTAATGGAGATTTACCCAAGAAACCATTATACAAATGGGTCATTTTATTACCCTTACAACTGTACATGCAGAATTTGACTTGTTAAAGCACTCCCTTCAGTTGCAACAACCCTCTTTAGGGATAAATGAACTCATGAACAAAATTGACAAGTTGTATACAAAATGACCCAGATCGAGCCCAAGTCTCTCTCATATTATTGCAAGGCCTTTTCCTTTGTTTATATATTTATTTATGTACGTATGTATGTGATTTCTCATTCATATTCATGTATGTATGTAATTGTTCACTCATATTCATCAAAATAATGATCTGCCACAAAATTGAAATGAAGGAGAAAATTACAACTATAGTTTCTCAGTAAGAACTTGGCTATATAGTTACAACCATATAACATAATTTTTATAAGTCAAACTCCTCTCAATTGAGTTCTCATCTATTTTTCAATAAATTTTATTTCGTTTTAAGGAGGTTGATGTATGACAAGACATCTACAAATATAATTGAATATTTTTATAAATAACTCTCCTTATGGACACAATTATATACTTAGGGATAGAAGTTAGTTCCATCCCTAGGCCTATAAAGGTGCCATTGATCTCTCTTTACTTTTACCATAATTTTTAATGTCAATGCCAACCCCCATCGAGGGTTCCTGTCAAGTAAATTATGTATATGGGTTTATTTAGTGAAATAGAACACTTATTGTAACACCTAAACCTCCAGTATTCTTCAATAGATATTATAGCCATATTTATTACTTATAAAAAGGAAGGATTAAAATATTATTCTTCAGATTACAATAGTTACTTAGAAACTTTGTCATATACATGCATAACTTAGTGTGTCTAGTGTCAATAATCCCCACAAGGTGAGGGGGAAGTGTGTGACAAATTTAGAAAGAGTTACATGTGACATGAAACTTTAAGATTCCCTTCAAAGGGACAAAAGAGATGAAAGCTATATGCCATCTCATAAACCCTGGAATATGTGAAATAAAAATTCACATAATAATAAATATACAACTTAAGTATATTTAATATATCTAAAATAAATAATAATCTCCTATAGTACCTATACTCGCTATTATACCTACTATGCCCTACCAATAGGTGTAATAGTAAGTATACATATATCAGTTATTATACCTATTAGTAAGGTATAATAGCGAGTATATAGATATTACACCTATAGATATAAACTAATAGTTATAATAATGAGTATATATGTGTGCTTATTGTTATACCTATCGGTAAGGTATAATAGGCATAATAACGAGGATATATATACTCAAAGTTATACCTAATACATACACATATGCGCGCGTACGCGCACACACACACACACACACAATTGTTACATTGTTACATGGATCTCTTACATGTTATCTTGCATACCTTGTGATCGATACTTGATTATTTAATATGACTTAGTGTCATTTTGTTTGTGTATGTGCATGCATATATACATATATTACACACAATAATGAAGTGTCATTATTTCTTCACTACTCTCTTGTCACAAAATAAACATGCTTTTGTTTCCCTTTCTCCCTTGGACATTATCCACCTCTCAGGTTCACACCTAAGATAATGTGAGCTAGTCCTCAACTGCACAATTCACATCTTTAATTTTCATTTTATTTTCACTCATATGCATATATTTTAATCATGTTTCCATGTGGGATTGAACTCTATGATGTAGTATGCTTTCTTCTGTCCTATCTACTTTATCCATATGGTTGCTTGTATATCTCTCTTACATATTTTTTTATTATGTATATGTTTATAGACACATACATATGTATATGTGTACATATAAACACACACACACACATTATCCATATGGTTGCTTGTATTTCTCTCTTACATATTTTTTTATTATGTATATGTTTATATACACATACATATGTCTATGTGTACATATAATCACACACCCACACACACACACACAGATATATATATATATATATATACACACACACACACACACACACACACATATATACACACATATACACACACACACACATACACACACACACACACACACACACACACACACACACACACACACACACACACACACACACACACACATATATACACACATATATACACACACACACACACACACACATATATACACACACACACACATATATATGTGTGTATACGTTTACATATACTACATGTGCATATATGCATACACATACATATGTGTATGTATACACATAAATATATGTATACATACATACATATACATATATGTATGTTTATACATGTGTATACATACACATACATACATGCGTACACATACATGTATATGTATATATATGTTTGTGTATGCATACACATATATACATGTATGTATACATACACATGCATATATGTATATGTGTATGTATATATACATGTATATGTATGTGTATGTATCCATATACACACCTATATACGTACACATACATATTGTAGACACTCTGTTTTGGCTACATTTCATGTCTAATCAGATATCAAACTAATTTATAGCAAAAAATGTAAATTAAGCCTAAAAATCACCCAAATACCCAAATTCATTCACACATCAAACGTAAATTTCTAGAATCACATCAAAGCTTCATTATTTAGGGTATAACCCTGTATGCAACAATAACCTCTCACATATTCATCCCCAGTCAGGTTGCAACTAAGTAAACTAATATTTTCAACTAATTAAGCAAGGTACTTAACCAAATTTTAAAAAGTACTAAAAGGTTAATTAGATTCACTTAATTGATTAAACCCAATTACATTCATAGGTAAAAAAATCTAGATTCAATTAGTGAATATCTAAAAATAAAATTAAAAAATGTAAAATATCAAGCGATGACATCATCATGATGTCACCTTGAAAGTTGACAAGCACCCAAAAAGTTGATGAAAATAAATAGCTAAAATGGCGAGCCATGACTGTTGATTGCTTCACTCTTCCAAATTTTAATTGAAACATTTAAAGCCATTTGCCTCCAAAACTGGGCCAATTGTGAGCCACAAATCTAGATCTTAGATTGAACGATCACAGATGATCCTCCCCATTTTAGGAAAACTATAAATACAAGTGCCATAACCATTTTAAAGCAAGTTATTTTGTGCACACTTACTATGTAGAATTTGCAAGAGGATATTCACACAACCAACTTATGCCAAAGCCAAGCCAGATGTGATCAAGAGAGGAGGTTGCCCACAAAGCACCAATGTTGATAAAAACTCCATTATCCACAAGACGAGCATAAACCAATCTTGTGCCAATAAGCAATTTGAATCATCAAGGAAGGTAAACATGTTTGATTTTGTTTTCTCATTTCGTTTGTTTTGTTTGTTAATTTGCTCACCCTAGGTCTTAGGCTTAGAATGCTAGTTGTCATTAAGTTATTTTTTAGTTTTATTCACTAAAAAGAGAAAATAACATCTTCCTCGTAATGCTATGATATATAATGGCATGCCCAATGGGACCACACACCCCACATTCTTCCTAATAGCACTTTAGCACTCTTAAAAATATATTTTTTTTTAAATTGATTTTTTATCTTGTTTTTAGCTTATTTTATCTATTTTTTTCATGTTCTGCTTGACTGTGTTTCGATGACTTCGAACTTGGGTAACAACAAATTCGTCAGGTAAATTTCCTCATAAAGTCGATAACTATGCTATTTTTTGAGAAAATCAGAACTTCATCAGGAATAAACGGTAACTTCACCCTGCTGATTGGTGACTTCATCAAGTTCTGAGTCTTATAGGTTTCTGGATTTTTTTGTAAATTGGTGACTTCATATACTTCTCCTAATAAACAATGGCTTCACATTGCAAATCAATGATTTCATAAAAATCTACGTTTTCTAAGATTTTCCTATTAAAATGATGACTTTGAACCCTGCTAAATAATGACTTCATCTTGAGACAAAACCCTGAGAGCTTCAACAATAATTTTTTTTGCCTTGTTCTTATAAACTAAACAAAGAAAATGAATCTTCTAATGTTTAATGTAGGGTATTAAGTTAAAATTTCTGGCTTAAAACACTAACCAAAACTGTTTAAGCACTTTTCTTAAGTTGCAAAGCAAGTTCGCGTTTAAAATTTAGTGTTTTAAGGCCCATTCACACTTCAAAGTTTGGTGTTTTACAATTTGTTCACATATTGATTTCTATGTTTAAAAACAACATTTGCTTTTGCACTTTAAATTATGCATTTCCTTTTTTAGTATTGTTTGAAGCTAAGTTGCACGTATGTTCTCCCCTATTTAGGGTGACTCAGAAACGTGACTAAGCTTGTTGTTTATTATAGTTTGGATTTCAAGTCACATATGCTTTCCTCTCATTTTCTTGAGCATGGGTGAATTATAAATTACTTTCTCCCCTTTTTTATTTTTAACTTTGTAAGCAAGAGTTCATAGCCTCATTGCAAGTCCTTTATGGGTGCATTGACTTGGGGGTTCATCTCCAAACCTCCTACCAACCCCACTTATCCAGTGGGTTATATAAATTGAGTGTACTATCTGCTAAGAAAATGGTTGAACGACTAACCTAACCAACCAGAAGGGTATCAGGTCATGCACCGGTCTAAACATTAGTCTTGACTAAGTAGTTCATGGCTGAAGTCATTGTGAAAGAGACAAGACCCTTTCATAACAAGCTAGGTAGTTTGAATCCCATTGATGGATATTTATTATGCCCAAGTGTTTTAGGAATTTATGGATCATTTAGAAAGCCAATTGAATTTTTTAGATTAATTGACCCCACTTACCATAAATTATCCTGGCAATGTCTAGTTGTTTTTGCGCTCTAAGTTCCATGCCTTATACAAGTTCTTGAGAGACAGAGGGGGATAATCATTCTACCTACATGCCCTTTTATTTATTGGATTAATAATTAATTCCTCTCAAGCACTAGTGTATCAAAATAAGTTTGGTGGATACTACGCACACTTTATGTTAGTTATTAAGATATGAGCATACATTTGTGTGCTTCTTATTTTGTGTAATTGAGTCTAAAACCGTTCATGCAAACAAACAAGTCAAAAACACTTGACATGCAAACCATTCACTTTAAGAAGTGTTACACTCCAAATTTGTTGAGATCATTTTACGTTTGTGCCTAAATTTATAAAAGATGTTACTTAGCCACATTAAGTCTAGAACATTGCTCATTTGAAAAACCCAAGTCTTCCTAACCAAGTTTGAAATCCGTCTTTCAAAGTTCATATCTAAAGATAATTGGTTTACATTTGAGTCTTACCTACAACTTGGGCTTGAGTTGTTCACCTTTTGTGTTTAGATTGTGCAACTTGGATTGATTTTTATTTTGGTTTAAAGACCTTTACATAGATCAAGTTCCCTTTTGGACCAAGGCTTAAATTTGCCTTATTTCAAAAACAAACCAAGTGTGCCTTTTTGTTTCGAATCAAGATTTTTAGACCCAGGAATAGCTCCAAATTCATGTGCCTATTTTGTCTACTAAGATTACATATGCCAAGACCAAATTTTCATAAATAGAGTTTGTTTCCAAGACCTAGTAATAAGTTTTATGCACCAAGATCAACTTTGTATGCTTCAAGTGAGTTTGTTTCCAAGAACTAGATAGAATTTTGCATGCCAAGACCAAGTTTGTGCCAAGACCAAGTTTGTTTTCAATACCTAGTTATGATTTCATATTCCTAAACCCAAACCTTAGTGTGGTTTCCATCTAGTTCAAAATCTCATGTGCCTAAACTAAATTCAAGTTTCATTCTAAGATTCAAGTTTGCTTAAACCATTTTCCAATGCCAAAATCCAAGGTTTCCTTTTGTTGACTATTTGTTCCAAAGACTTACAGTGTTAGTGATAATTTAGACTAAGTGTTGATTGTTAGTTTTCAAGGAGAGATTTTTTTGAGCCAAGTTACAAACATTAGACAAACTATTCAAAAACATAAGTGCCACTAGACAAACTATTAAAAAAAACAAGTGCCACATAGACTTAACCATGCCTCATTATACATGTGTAGAGCTATGTATAATCTGGATTATGGGAACATTGTTACAATTGATCATTTTGACTATAAGCCCTATAGTGACAACATAGTATACAAAACATATCCGTACATGGTGTATGTGTCACCTAACATAGAGTAGGGCCAATACCAATTAGCAAAATACCTTGCCTACATGCCACTTTATCAAGGACAGGAACAAGATTCATCCATGCAATACCTTACCAGCATACCACCTAGTATGGAAACAGTGCAACAACAACAACCATACTTTGTGACCACACCATCTAGTTCCAATTATGATCCCTATCTATTTGATCACCATATTTTAGAACATAGGGATGAAATTATTGCCAGAGCAGTCGAACTAGGTGTTAAATTCCCATCAAACTTCCCACACAAAAGTTTGCCAAGTTTGGTTATAAGTTCTAGCAACACATCCTTCATCAAACCATTTCATCACGCCTCTACTACTAAAACCCATGCCTGTATACCAATGCCTAATTAAGAACTTGTTACTTATGTTAAGGGAAAACGTCAAAGTGATGACCAATTAGTGCAAGTACAACAAGCCTATCAAAATTTTCTAAACCTAAATAGAAACTTCAAAGTCATGACTATTCTAAACACACCACTTATAGAGTTGGCTCCATCAAATGCACTACAAACAAGATTGGTAGGTTCTTCCAATGCACATATGGATCTGTTTATTCAAACCATGTCATTTGCAGACATGTTCAATTTTCCTCTAAATGAAAAACAATGAACGACATCTTTAGGAAACCCTCTTCAAAATGTAGCAGACAACACATAGGTGTTCCCTAATTTACACTAAGTAGAGACCAATATACCAAGAAACACCCCACCCAACAATTCCCAACAGATCCCCATTTCAAGTACATCAACATAATCATAATAATAGGGGGTAGGTACATCTAATTCTCAATAGGCGGCTATTCTTCCACGACCATCTACTTCCTCAAACATACAACAAGGCATAAGCAATGAGCCACTATTGAATACCTCTTAGTAGGTAGTGACAAACACTCCACCTTAAGAGGTTCAAACCAACATGCCACCACAACATGTGGTAAATCAGTCACCTCAAACATTATCTAATAAAAACATCTTGTGGATAATTAATGACAAATTCCAAACCAACAAAAAGTGCCTAATTTATAACAAATGCCAAACTAATAGAAAGTGCCTAATCTACAGCAAGTACCTAACCAACAACAAGTGCCTAACATCCAACAAATATATACTAGGCAATGGTTACCAACATATACTTTATCCACAACACATACCTAACATGCAACAATTTCTACAACATGCCTACAAATAACATATAAAAAAGGGTTTGACTAGCCAACAACAAATTCCCTTCCAACCCCATGCTACATAGTTCATTCCAAAACAACAAATACTTCCATTCAAGCCACAATTCCCTCCAAATCAACGTTGCACTACCAATCCTAACCCCAATGTGTACCAATGACAAATACCACACCAACAATATAACCTTAACCAATGAATGCATATTCTTGTTAAAGCAACTAACTAAGCAAACATCCCTCAGTCCTCCATTCCCCCATTGTACCCTAGTCAAATTAATGCACCGTGGACCACCCAACCACAACCATATCTACTGTCTATACCATCCACATTCCTAACCCAAGAAATGCAACAAATGAAAGGTGTAATTACAACTATTCAAACTAGAAAGCAGGTAAATAGGTTTAAATAGAATGAAATGTGCTCATACCTTTCAACATGGAATATCTTCAGATACCATTTCCCCCAATTTTTGAATTGTAAAGGTTTAACAAATACAAAAAAAAGGTGAATCGAAGGAACATCTGAAGGAATTATATGTCACTTGCCAGTCAGTGGCCTATATTGATATCTATGTGCTCCTACTTTTTCCTCAAAGTCTAGCGAGATAAGCCTTGGAGTTGCTACTCTGACTTCCAAAGAACTCTATGCTATACTTTGAAGACCTCTCAGATAAATTTGTGCAACACTTTTCTTATAATCTTGAGCATGAGATTAATATGGTGGATTCAGGCCAAACTCAATAGAGACCTGGTGAGATTTGCTCAAGCTATTTGCAATGATGGAGGGCACTTGCTAGCCTCTTCACACATAATCTACTAGATAAACAGTTGGCCATAATGTTTACTCGTAATTTACAAAATGATATATCATATCACTTCAAGCATTAGTGTGCCCACACTTTTGAGGAGATTATCGACAAAGGCCTACAAATTGAAAAGGCCCTTATCAACAAAGGGGTAATCCGGTTATATACTCCTAACCAAATCTATAACCAGTACCAAGGCCTAAACTAGAGCCAAAATCAATACCAATGCCAAAACCAAAATCAGAACCCAATTTAAATAGAACCTCCTATGTTAGCCCAAGCTAGTACTTTTGAGAAGCCCAAGGTTTATGACTATAACAAGAACGTTGTGGGTAATGCAATTATTGAATCATTCCACTTCCAAATAGTGCAAACACCATCTACTCAACCAGTTTTGCATATGCATCTAATTCCATAAATGCAAGTAATCTCACGTCCTCCTCTTTAAATGCCTCAATGAAGAGCAAAACCACATGTAAAGAGAATTTTCAATGACCTAGGAGAGCCCATTGAATATGTGTTTCAAAAACTAGCTAATGTTAATCTGATTTATTGGCCTATTACCAAACCATTACCTAAGGGTATTTATGTCCGTGACTAGTATAAAGAGAACAATTTTTGTGATTACCACCGAGTCAAAGTATATTTCATATCTCAGTGTGTGCAATTAAGGCACCTAATCAAGAATGTGCTAGAGAATGGAGAAATAGAACTAGATAACAAGGCCTCTACTTCTAATCAAAACTTGGACATTTTTTAGAATCCTTTTCAACAACGCAATGCCAATAACTAGAATCAATAATATAATTAACAACAACATAGGCCACCACCATAGCCACAACAACAATAAGAACAACTATCATAATAACCACAACCACATAAAAGAAGGACCCAAGGCCAAAATAACCCATTTAACCAAAGGACTAGTCATGTCATCGCATATGACTACCACAAGGTTGTAGGACATATCATGGGTAGTCATTTATCCACTGTTACCATCAACCTAAGACCAATAACTAATAACCAATTACTAGTATCAAATAATGTCCAACTACCTCCTTATGTTGGTAATCCTCTTGTGGTTCATGTGGGTAGCCAAGCTTAGCAGTACCTAAGGGTTACCATCCCATGCCCTTCTTCTAGTTACAGTGGTCCATTACCCAATATATATTATGTAATTTCAACTCCACAAACTAAATTTACCATTCTAGTTCCACAACCTCCTCCTACTAATGAGCCTATCTAAGCTCCCAAGCTAGTGTGAAATAAGCCAATTCCTTATGCTAAGGAAAAAATGTAGGATATTATGGATCAATTGAAAAGGACACCTGCTCAAATATCCATTTTAGATTTGTTTCATACCTCTAATATCCACAAAAATATCCCTACTAAAATCCTAAGCCAATCCCAAGTGCAAAAAGACATTACACCAGATAAATTACAAGCTTTGGTAGGACACTTGGCTCTTGGCCAATAACTTACCTTTGACCAAAGTGACATGTCGTCCCTTGGAACTCTCCATAATAACCCATTATGCATTGAAGTTGCATGGATTAGGCCTTGATATTGTGTCTCTAAGGTTAGTCAAACATCTTGGATACATGACAGCTGATCTTCAACCAGATATCATCACCATCAAGGCTATGATGATGAGGAAAGGCAATCATAGGGAATAATTTCTTTGCCATTTATTGTTGGGCCCTTAACCCATAACACAATTACCATGTTTTGGACCTTGATTTATCATACAACTTGGTGCAGGGATGATCATGGTTACATGAAATTTGGGCAATACCTTCCACATTGCACCAATATATCAAGTTCCCCCATTCGAGGATGTAGGTGACTATTTTTGTGGACTTACAACCATATCAATTATGTAAGCATTTAGAAGTTGAGTATAAAATCTATAATTATTATTTCAGCATAGACCTTGCACTAAAAGAGGACAAGGATGTACTTGTTGATTTACCAGATTCCAATTATATTGACCTAGATAGCCTTGTTTCTACTTCCATTGCACCCCCTCCTAATATATATAATCATTTTACCATCTCTAATAAAGGCCTAGGTGAATACCTCACGCATAATGAATTCCACATAGCCAAGCTTCCATAGCCTTTAAAGCCTATGGAAGACCCAAAGCCAAGTTCGTTCACATAAAATGGTGATAGAAAGGAAATCTTAATACCCAAGAGACTATTATTTTCACACCAGCCACTAGCCAAGAAAAAGACCCACTTTATGAAAATGAATTTTGGATTTATAATGATAACTTTGTTGATTTTTACCAAAGTAAAAAGTATCCCATTCCCAACCAGATCATGGATAATCAAGCTTATGAAGGTAGAGGCCTGGGGGCAAATCAACAAGGCACTCTTGAGCCCATTTCCATGACCAAACACAAAATAACTTAGGTATTGGATTTAAACCACCTATGGTGACCCTGCATATCTTATCCATGTTCCTACATCGATGACTAGCAATGATGATGTCAACAACGATGTGCCAAGAGCTACACAAAATTAACTCTCACTCTACAAATCTCAGGCTCTTATCGAAGGTGGTGGCTCTGGTGGCCTTGGCAGTGGTGGATGATAAGTTGGCTACCCATATGCTATTGTACCATGTGTATTTGATCTATATCGTGAGGACCTATTGGCAGCTCTCTATGCCTCTCAAACCTTAAATGTAGGTATTTGTTGATCCCTGGGCACTACCATATCATATGATCAATGATAATAGGAGGCCTCATCCTTAGCCTGAAGGCTCTCAAGTAACATCCTAAAGAATCTATCCTATGTATTTGTTGCTTGAGCCTCATCTTGCTCACACCGAATCCTCTACACATCTATCTTGGCCTGATCTCTCTCTGTTCTAGCCTGATCCCTCTAAACTATGTTTTGATCTTGAGTAGCCTATATCAACACCTATATCCATGTCATATGTATCACATATGACTTTAGTCGATTAATCTCTGGCTAAAGGGAAGTAATCTCATTATCCCAAAGAGTAACCTGTGTTTATAGCTGACTAACTGTCCTCTCTAGGTCCTTAATCTCTCTTACTCTTGGAGTAATCTCCTCCTCCAATAGAACAATGTCCCTATTTGTTCTCATCATCTATGATGTACCTACCTAGCCTAAACATGTTATTTTTGTACCTAATGTACCTGCCTGGTTAGGGTCTATATAAGCAACTCTTCTCTTGGTATCCCAGGTACCTGTTTGGTCAATACCCTGATCTCCACCCCGATCTACCTCCATTTGATCTCCACCTCAATCCACCTCCATCTAATCTCCACCCTGATCCACATCCATCTGATCTCCAACCTAGTTCACCTCCATCTCATGCCCACCTTGATCCTCACCCTCCTCTACCTCCATATCATCCCCACTAAACCCAATTATCCCCTAACCAACTAGTCCCTACCCAACTTATCCACCTTGTGCTTGTGTAACTTGTGCCTATCCTCGTGCTTATAAAGGTGTTGTCAATCTTAGAGGACACACCTGCCTCCACCATATGTCATGATCTTGTGTCACACCTGTATTTGTCGAGCCTCTTCCATAGGCCCATTAAGTTTGTGGAGCTCATCCATAACTGTCAATTGTTATACTCCTCTAGAGATTTGGAATATCTCAAATTTTTTCTTGTACACTATGAATAAACCATTTAGGCTCAACTGACACATCCTAAAACATACCAAACTATCTTAGCACCTAATTTGCCTATACTCTTCTATGATATGTGTCTTCAGATCCATCAAAAAATACTTGGTAGTCATATAGTTCATATACCACCTATCATACCTCCACTGCAACTATAATGGTAAGGCTGCCAAATGAAAAATGTGGCCATCAAATCATTCAACATCTAATGATAGTGTTAAATCTCCCCATGGTGTCCTCAGTGGCTTGCACCTGTTTGAACCTAGTCATATGACATGGGATCGTGCGGGCCCTATAACTGCATTTTTCCAATAGGGTGCTTTATGGACATGTGCTCCCATCCCCAGACTTGGACTAAAGTGATAGCACCAATATTATGGCTTCTTCAATAGTACACCACATGTAGGTCTTTATAAATTTGAACCAATACTACTGGCCCCCAAGCAAACCTAGCTATGTTATCTAACATGTCTCAAATGAATCCTCCTAGGACCATATGAAAACTTGGCTATTCTTGTCAAGCAATAATATGACGATGATAATGGCCATCAGGATCATGACCTCTCTATCAATTAAGGAATTAGGTGTAGGCTCCTCTAGTGGTAGATCATCTAGCCAAATTTTTGTATATACCTCTAACAAATCAATGTCAACCTTCTTATGCAACATGAGAATGTCATAACCACAAACCAAATCATTTAAAATAACCCACTACTATGTTGGATCTATCCAAAATAGCCTTTGGCCTCTCATAGGTAGCTTGAGGATATGCCAAGTATCCTTAGTGTCATTATAGCCTCTCCTGTTAGTAGATGGAAGGTAGAAGTCTCTGGGTGCCATTGCTCGGCTAGTGTACTCAAGTATGTTCAATCTGATTGGATCACAAACATCTACGTCATGTCTAATAGATCCATAATCTATAGAAACGTGCACATCTCCTTAGTAAAGATCTAAGGAGATTGTAGACAATGTGAACAATGTTCTCATGTCGTCAAGACCTCAAGCCACTCTTGTAATCACATATGGGTTATCATGAATATATATCTATCCCACATATAGCTACACAAAATTTTGTTTCACCATAAGATTGTGCCTGTCCTACCTAACCTAGTTTATGCCCTAACCCCATAGTCTCATCTCTCTTAGAGGATGGACTTCTTTTGGGTACCTTAAACTATCTATTTGGCTTTTGAGGTAAAGTCATCATTTTTATAAATGATGAAGTTGTCGTTTAAGCGATATTGTTGTTTGCAAAAATGATGACTCACCCTATTTTGGCAAAATCATCGATTCAACATTTTCCACTAAAATTAAGTGAAGTTGTTAATTAAATTTTTGTGAAGTCATCATTTTCCCTATCACAAAAATGGTGACTTCATCAACCTTTACATGTATTAAATGCAAATAAGCTCAAGTGAGGTTTACTTATTGGTTGTTTATCATGTGGTGGCCACCCATGATCCCTAACCTAGTCGCTCATGTGCCTCTGTCATCATCTGTGAACCTTTTTTACTCATGAAGGTCATAGCTCAAAGTTCTTAAAGGGTTAAGAGTGAAAATGAAAAATTTTACCCCAAGGGGTAAATATATAGCTTGAAAAATCAAATTTTCACCCCCCATTTTTTAGGTTGTTCATTCTTATGCTCATTATTTTTCAATCATTTTTATACCTGGATCGTGTTGTGGGGTATTTTTGAGACCCCAAACACTATTTTTCTACTGGTATCACATTTTAGTTTGGACGTGCATCTCTACACTAGCAGGTACCCCAGATCCATACCATTCCTCTATACTAGCTTGATTTGTTAAATCTATGTTATGAATTATTTGTTTGAGCTCCCCGTGTCGATTTGCCCAAGTATGACAAATTATGTCAACCAATCAACAATCTACTTTGCCTCACTAGGGTAAATCATTGTGCCAACAATTATAATTGCCTTAGGGAAAATCATTCTTTTGACCTCTATTATTGGTGGACCATCTCATTTCCTTATTTTTGAGGGCCCATTCAATGACACTATTTGTTGTCCTCTCCCTCAGAGGGGCATCTAAGGCTTATTAACTGCTCTCTGGGGCATCAACATATACTTGTTGGCTTGCAACAACTTACAGTTGTCAACATGTCATTTTCTAAACATTATTATTTTTAGCTTTATAACCTTTTCATTCTTTGATAAGATGTTATTGTACATGTGTCTTGCAATGAGTTCTCAACTAGGGGCAAAATGTAGACACTCCATTTTGGCTACATCCTGTGTCTAACTAAAAATTAGATCGATTTCTAGTAAACAATGCAAATTAGGCCTAAAAAACACCTGAATGCCCAAATTCATTTGCACATCAGATGTAAATTCTCATAATCATGTCAAAACATCCCTATTTGGGCTATTACCTTGTATGTAATGATAAACTCTCACAAATTCATTTTCCAAATATTGTTTGTTTAGCTTAATGACCTTTTCATTCTTTGATAAGATGTTATTGTACATGTGTCTTGCAACACCTTCTCAACCAGGGGCAAAATGTAGACACCCCATTTTGGCTACATTTTGTGTCTAACTAAATTTTAGATTAACTTCTAGTAAACAATGCAAATTAAGCCTAGAAAACACCCAAATACCTTGTCAAAACATCCCTATTTGGGGTATTACATTGTATGCAATGATAAACTCTCACAGATTCATCCCAAGTCAAGCTGCAACCAAACAAACTAACATTTTTGACTAATTGAACGGGTCACTTAACCAACTTCTAGAAAGGCCCAAAAGATTAATTGGATTCACTTAATTGATTAAACCCAATTAAATGCATAAGTGAAAAAAATATATTCAATTAGTGAATATCTAAAAATGAAAATTCAAAAATACAAAATATCAGGTTGTGACATCATCATGATGTCACTTTGAAAGTTGTCAAGCACTTAAAAAGTCAATAAAAACAAATATTTGAAATGGCAAGCCATGCCTATTGATTGCTCAATTATTCCAAATATTAATTAAAGCATTTAAAGCCTTTTGCCTTCACAATTGGGACAATTATGAGCCACACATATAGATATTAGATTGAATGATCACTGTTTATCCTCCTCATTTCAGGAAAACTATAAATACAAGTGCCATGACCATTCTAAAGCAAGTTTTGTTGTGCACACTTACTATGCATAATTTATAAGAGGAGCTTCACACAACCAACTCATGCCAAAGCCAAATCATGTGTAAACAAGGGGAGATGTTATCCACAAAGCACTTGTATCAATAAAGACTCTATTGTCCACAAGCCAAGCATAAGCCACTCTCATGCCAATAAGTAATTCGAGTCATCAAGGAAGGTAAAAATGTTTGATTTTGTCTTCTCATTGCCTTTGTTTTGTTTGTTAATTTGATCTCCCTAGGTCTTAAGCTTGGAATGCTAATTGTCATTAAGTTATTTTTTGGGTTTATCAACTAACGAGAGAAACTAACATCTTTCTCGTAATCTTACGATACACATACATGTACTAAGACATACATATATGTATGTATGTGTGGATGTGTTTGTGCATGTGTATATACACATACATATATCTATACATGTATATGTGTATATATATGTATGTATGTATACATATATGTGTGTGTGTGTGTGTGTGTGTGTGTGTGTGTGTGTGTGTGTGTGTGTGTGTGTGTGTGTGTGTGTGTGTGTGTGTGTGTATCTATATGTATACATGAACATGCATATGTATATATATGTATGTATACACACACATATAAATGTATACATACACGTGTATATAAACATGTACACACACACACACACATAAGTATGTGCATGGAGTTGGGGGACAATTTTGTAGACATAACCCATAATGTGTACACATTTCTATAAGTTTCAATAACATGTATGCATTATTTAAACTATAAAACAAACAAAAACCTTTGTCCACCTCATTCTTCCCATACATTTTGCTGATTTCCATTCACGTTTTGCCCTCAAGCTTGCATTTTTGCCTACAAGTTTCATGTTTTTCCCTCTATTTACCAAATCGATGATGTCGCTATGAAGAAGAGGTATGCTTTTTGTAGATTAAATCATTTTTTTTTTTTTTTTTTTTGAATATGAATGACATCTAGTTTATTTTTTCATTTTTCTCCAACAGGTCAACATGTTCCACCTAACCCTCCACCTAATCCTCTACCTAACCTTCTGCCCAACCCTGTGAACCCTCCACCTACCCCTCCTGTAGTTCCCCTAGGTCCCCCATTCAGCTAGGAGGATATAGTTGCTCGCATAGTAGAGAACAAAATTGAAATTGAGCAAATAATTAGGTGAATGAGGGAGCCCACTTCCACAAACACCCACTGCACCTATTTAGCCAATAACCTAGAGTTAGTATCAGGTCAAGTTGACTCGATAATGAGTCAAATTGATAGATAAAGGTCATATAGGGATAGTTGTAGGGCTTATAATGATGACAAATTGTCAACATCTGAGGTGAAGAACAAAAATATAACAAAAGATCAAATTTGTGCCTTATTTATCAACCCGACCACTAATGCCCCATTTCTCATAACAACCAAACATTTCCCAATCCACTGATGCCAACATGATTTGATTAAGGCCAATTTTTGAGAGCATTGGTGGATGGTGTTCGACTATCCCCCATGTAATAACCATGAGGTCCCTTTATACTTTTTAAGGAAACTCTATTGCGAGTTAGTCCACAATCAAATTCCAAACTGCTTTGACTATGGTGAGTTTTAGGGTCGAGAGAAAGGCTCCACACATGATCGACCCAGTGCACATCATGCACTTAATCAACCTACAAGGATCCCCACCCAAAAGCCACTTCATCCAAAGATTCCCTCTATAGTGATAGAGGTTATGGACATAGACACTTTTCATGCACTTAGTGTGCTTATTGATACACTCAGTCATCATACAAGTAGACTTTCAGAGACAGAGGCTCATGATATTCCAGCTAGTGGTTGTACTTGACCCCACCCATGTAGATGTTGTGGTGGTCCATACACTGGACCTTCAAATGATGACGATGGCACTTTAGGGGGCTTGGAGGATATGGTCTTGATTGATGATTTGTTGGCACACACATTTGGTTTGGATACGTTGGGAGTCTCTACACACATGTAGGTATCTTTTATATAAATTTAACGCTAAATTTTTAAGTTATATTTGCATTTAAGTAATAAGGTAAAAATTAATCTCCACATTTAAATGGAATAATATATATGTATTTTTTTGTGTTCCAGGAGGAAACGTTGCCTTCGACATCATAACTAGGTAGTGGGCCGACCTAGACTACTACATCTATGCGTGTCAGTACGACATCATATACATTTATAGAGGTAAAATTTCAAGTGAATCTTATATACTCTAGATGTACATTCATACACCTTAATTGCATCCTTGGTAGATTTTGTGTAAGAAAATATAAAATACCTAATTTATAATTTTGTTTGGGTTTATATTATTTGATGTATTAACATGTATTGGCGTAACTTGTTAGAAACTCATCTTCCATCTCAACTACGTTTTGAATAACCAAAATAACAAGTTGAACATTTGTTTGATATCCCATTATATGTAGTTTCCATAACGGGTCAATCCCAATTAGTAGGATTGGATATATATATATATATATATATATATATATATATATATATATATATAGAGAGAGAGAGAGAGAGAGAGAATTCATTTGATAAAAGTGGTTAGGTACAATATATTTCTATCAATTTCCCAATCGAGCGTAACTTGTCTTCATTAATATGCACACCACTCCTTTCTCTTAAATATTTCCCTCATAGCCAAGCACTTGATTCCTTGTTATCCAAATCACATATAGCCATTCAATCTCTACGATCGATATCCAAAATGGTCATAGCTGGGAATTCAATTCCCATCTTGATTTTATCCGAGCATAATAATTTCATCTCTATCTATGGAGTTATAAATTTAGATGGCATAGCCTCTTGATCCCATTGTACCTAGTCAATTCCATTGGTTTGTTGGGAGAGTGTCCATTACATCCCATTGGTTTGTTTAGAGAGCGTCGACTATAAACTATGACCTATATGTATATGGCATAGGCCTTGCAACCATATACAAATAGGGGACCTCAACCCCATTTAGATAGATGGGGTTGAGTAGTTTATTACCACCACCTACTTAAGGGGACCAAAGAGCTACTATGTCTAGTTGGGGGAGAGGTCCTATCTATATCCATTGATGCAGAGATATATCAAATTCTATACCAAACTCTAGCTATACAATGATCCCTCAACCAATGCATGCTAGTTGTTCTGAGCAAAGTCACTCCTTCCTATTGCCTATGATAGATAACCATTTGTAGAGGATTTATATGAGGCATTTATGCATATGGGTAATGAAAAATATCTTGGGTGTGATGGTTTTTCATGTGAATTTTAAAAAATAATGTGGGATATTGTTGGACATTATCTCTATCAATTATATCTTGAAGCCTTCCACAGACAATCGTTGAGCTCGAGTATAAACAAAGGGCGCATCAAGTTCATCCTAAAAGCTGGTGACCTTAAATGAATTTTCAATTGGAGGCTTATCAATTTATTTAATGTCTCCTATAATATTATCGTGAAAGTGTTAACTATGTAGATCCACCACCTTTTGTGTTTAATTATTCAACCTGAGCAAATAAGGTTCATTCAAGGCAGATATATCCTGGATAATTTTATTGTTGTGTGTGAATGCATGGAATTGGGTCATTGTTTTAATCAAAAGGCCATGTTTATAAAAAAATGACTTCCAAAAATCATATGACCATATACAATGGTCATTCATCTTGGTTATGTTGTAAGCTTTGGGGTTTGGCCCTACCTTCTTGCAATAGGTTCGTATGTTTTTTGTCGATGCTTTTGCCTTTATTTGAATTATTGGAACTAATTTAAAGTAGTTAGGTCTCTTCAAATCCATTAGATAGGGTTACCTATCAGCTTTGACTCTTTATGTTCTTGTTGTTGAAGGTTTCAGCGACCTATTTGCCAATGTCCAATTTCAAGGCCTCATCCACAACATTTTTTTGTCAACTGAGAAGACCTTACAACTTTGTAATGAGAATTTAATAGATGATTCCTTCCTCACTCTCATTGAGGGTGAGTTTAATGTTACTAGTGTCATGCATTGTCTTGATATTTTTTGTCTTACTTCTAGCTCTTACGTTCAATGGCATAAAACCTAGTTCTAGACATTGTTTCCTCACCCCACTTCTCTAGAACATAGGTTATTGTATTAGATCACCAAACCATTCTTATTGGCTATCAAATTTTAATTTTTTTCTAAAGTGCTTGTGGCCACCCATGTCTATTAATCATCTTATTGGGTGCCTTCCAAGTAGTCAGTCTAAAAACTAGAAAATTTTATAGAGACTTTATTTGGGCTAACCCCTCCACTGGCAAAGGTTTTCATAGGGTGGCCTAGGAGAATATTGTTGCTTTCCTTAGGAGGTGGATGGTATGGGATTTATAAATGTCTCTCACCAAAGTTTGACTCTCTGGGTCAAATGGATTGTTTGTGTCATTGATGGAAATAAAGCTTGGAAGGTGCTCATCTGCAATTGTGTTGCTCAAGGCTTCCCTTACAGGCATGCAACATGTAAATGTCTTGGTTTTACTAAACTCCTTACTCTTATTTTCCATGTGAAAGTCATGGGATCCTTTGAGATAAAAAGTAGTTGGAAAGCTTGGAAAAGAGTTAAACCTGAGCTTTTATGGAATGACTCTTTGTTTAGAGATGGCCTCGCTATCAATCAATAATCCCTATGGTGGTCCCCTATCATTAAATTTCGTGTAATTCCTTTGTATAGGTGCATTGGATTCACTCCCTTAAATTATTTCGAAGGGGAATTTGGACATTGAGAGATTTATTTTTAAAAAGCACTCACTTTTGGCTCCCTTGAGATGAATTCAAAGGTAAGTACAATCTTTGTGATGCAGGCAGAGAATCTTATGAAGAGATTATGGAAGTCATTCCAACATAAATGCTTCACAAAATCATAGTAAATTCTTCCCAACTTTGGTGAGAAGACTAAAAATGGTATGTTGACAGTGCTTTCCAGAATTACACTACTTAGAAAGGTTATGAATGGCTCTCACTGCATCTGCTTATGGTTGGAAAACTTAATGGCCATTGGAATATCCATTTCTCCCTCATAATTTTGGGGGAGACATTTTCAGATTGTGTGGGTTGTATGTATTGTGTCTAAGCTAGCTTATTTTTCCTGGTGTTTACTTCATCAAGGGCTTCCTATAGGCAAAATACTAATTCAATTGGGGGTTGTATAGCCCTGTTGTCCTTTGTGTAAGCATTTGGAGACTCTCATGCATCTTTTCTAGTTTTTCCCCAAAGCTCAAAGCACACGGGTTTGGATAAATGATTTTTTGAGGCCATTTCACCCAAATACCTCAAAGTGGTTTCAGACACTATGGGGTGTGATCCAGGCAACCATTCGAGGTGACCATTCGGTGGCAATTAGGTGGCAGTCAGCTCCTTTACTGTGTATTGTTTTTGGCAACCATTCGAGGTGACCATTCGGTGGCAGTTAGGTGGCAGTCAGCTCCTCGATTGTGTATTGTTTTCATTATGTTTTTTCCTCAGTGGTAGTTAGGTGGAAGTCAGCACCTCGACTATTGTATTGTTTTCATTCTATTTTGGTCCTTGAGCGATCATATCCTCGAGCATTGTATTGTTTTAATGCTGTGAGCGATTATATCCTTGAGCATTGTACTATTTTAATGCTGTGAGCAATTATATCCTCGAGCGTTGTTTTGTTCAGTGGTCACCATTAATTCCTTGAGCTATGAGGTGGCCTTTTAAAAAAAATGTATAAATGTATTGTAACCCGAAAGGGGAAGATAGACATCTCTTCGTAGAGATAAGCGCATGTGTTGTATTGCAGTTGTGAAGTAATATGACGTCTCTTCTCAGAGAATCCATTGTTATTTCTGTGCTATTGAAATATTTGCCAACCAGAACTTCTCAGTTTTGGATCAGTGGTATTAGAGCAGTTTGTCTTGAGAAGTGTATGTTCCCAAGGATGAGGTCAGGATACAGGAGACTTGGGTGGGAAGCGACAGAGCTTCCAGATGCTCCCCTGGTGCACCCCAAATGACCTCAAATGGTGAACGACATCGAGACAACTGATCCTTTCAAGGAAATGGTGAATGAAGCACTCCAGCGGCAACAAGTATAGATGCTCCAACAATTTGCTCAAATTCTTTAAACACTTTTGATGGGAAATTTTGGCTCTACGGCTACATAGCCAGGCTCCTCATCGAGGGAGCTTCCTTTTAGTGCCCCAACACCCTTCAAGGTTTAGGTAAATTTTGATATTCCCACATTTGAAGGCAAAATTAATGCTAATGAGGTGGAAAAATGGCTAGACCAACTGTCATCCTACTTCTCGGTAAATAAGTTCATCGATGGAGAAAAGATCACTTTTGCTCTTTTGAAATAATCATTCCCTGTGAAAAACTCGTGGGAGGTGTACAAAAAGAGGTTCAATTCGGATATCATTGGCCTTAGGGTGGAACCCACTTGGGATGATTTTACGGAAGCAGTAAAAGAAGAATACTATCCCCTCGGTGCGTATGATGATCTATATATATAGTGGCAACAACTCTGCCAAGGCAAGGACCAATCTAGGCAAGATTACACAGACACTTTTCATTCTTTGTCTGCAAGACTAGGCATTGAAGACAATGAGAAACATAAAACTCTCAAATATCAGGGTGGACTACAGTGGTACATTTGGGGGGAAATGGAACTCTTCAATTTGGAAACTCTCAGAGAAGCATATAAATTTGTAGTGAAGATTGAACAGAAGCATGGCAGGAAGAATACGAAGAATCAACCTTCAAAAGGGAAAAGCGATAAGGAAGGTCAAACACAAGGCCAAAACTGGAAGCAGAAGGAGTTTCAGGATAAGAAATCCCAAAAGGGGAAGGCTGGAAAATGGTGTGATTACCACAAAATTGGTACTCACTCTAAAGAAGAATGTCGAGCCATCAAGTCGCTACTCTTTGAGTCGCAATACTCGATGTCTACTACTCTGCCTCATACACAACCTACAGTCGAAGAGGATGAAGAAGAAATTTTGGATGCTGAGCTCGACACCATCGTCACTTCTTCACAAACCCGTGAGGAAAGACTAGATGACAAAGAAAGATTGTTTCACTCCAAATTATGGGTAAAAGGTAAGCCTCTGCATTTCATTCTTGATAGCGGAAGTTAAAATAATTTAATCTCGACTAGAGTTGTGAAAACTCTAGATCTATCCATGAAGCCTCATCCAAAGCCATATAGTATTGGGTGGTTAAGCCCAGGGAGAGACCTTCGCGTCACCCATCAGTGTCTTCTTTCATATGTTATAAAACCATTCTAGGATGAAGTCTTGTGTGATGTGGTCAATCTAGACGTTTGTGATGTCCTCTTTGGTCAACCATTCATGTACGAGCGGCATGGCATCTATGAATCCCGAATCTAAAGGATCACCCTCACTCTTGGAACACGGTGCTATAGGGTACCAGAGGTACCACCTCCCACATCTATTTCCCTGATCAGTGCTAAGCAATGCAAGAGATTGGTGGAGAAGACAAAGCAATTTGTTCTCATGATGATCAAACCACAGAGATCCAAGGAGGCCGATGTTGTGGTTCTAACTACACAATCAACACAACAACAAAAGCAGATAGGACGAATCACAGGGAAATATGATGACTTATTCAAGTCACCCATAGGAGTTCCACTACATTGCCAGGTAAAACATTCTATCGATTTAATCCCAGGATCACCTTTGCCTAATAGTCCTGTGTATTGTAGATCAGTGTTGGAGAATGATGAGATAAAAAGGCAGATTCAAGAATTGATCGAAATGGGTCACATCATGCCAAGCTCTTCACCTTGTGGTAGCCCAATTGTCTTGGCACCAAAGAAAGATGGAACATGGAGGCTTTGCATTGACTACCAAGCCCTGAATAAAATCTCTATGAGGAATCACTACCCTCTCCCCATAATCAACGACCTACTGGATCAGCTCTGTGGTGCAAAGTTCTTCACCAAAATTGATCTCAATTTTGGTTATCACCAAATTCCCATCAATCCCACTGATGCCTGGAAAACTGCATTCAAAGCTAAGGAGGGGCTCTTTGAATGGTTGGTTATGCCTTTTGGCCTAACTGACGCACCTGCAACCTTCATGAGGATGATGGATGACATCCTACGACCCTTCACCAACTCATTCATGGTGGTCTACTTAGATGACATTCTCATCTATAGCAAAACATGGGAAGAACATTTGCAACATGTTTGTAAGGTGCTTCAAACTCTTCGAGAGCACAAGTTGTACGCAAATCTTGACAAATGCACATTCAGAATGACAACAATTCAGTACCTCAGGTACGTTGTGAATGAGGAAGGGGTCCACGTCGATCCAAAAAAGATTCAGGTTATTTGAGAATGGCCCACACCAAGGACCCTCACAGAGCTTCGCAACTTTTTGGAACTTGCAAATTTCTACCGCAGGTTTGTTCTTGGATTTTCACATGTTACTTGGTCACTAACCCAAGTGACCAAAGGAGGAGCTAAAGCTACATTTCAGTGGTGTGAAATACAGCAAAGGGCATTTGAGAATTTGAAGAATAGGCTCTACTCAGCCCCTGTTCTTGCCTTGCCATATTTGCATCAACCATTTGAGTTGATGACAGATGCATCTGAATATGCCATGGGAGCTGTCATCATGTAACATGGCCATCTTGTTGCATACCACAGTGAGACCTTCACTGATACAGTCAAGAAATATCCAACATATGATAAGGAGCTCTACGCCATTGTACAAGCCTGAAAACACTAGAAACACTACATTCTGGGGAAAGAGACGGTCATCCATACTGACCACAGACCATTGGAATTCATCCAGATGCAAAGCAAACTACGAAATGAGAGGCACCAAAAGTGGGCCACGTGTCTTCAGCAATTCCACCTGATAATCAAACACAAAAAGGGGAGCTCAAATATAGCTACAGATTGCTTAAGCCGCCCACCAATTACCGCACTCACAACAGTACTTGACCAGTGCAGACATGAGACTACCACTTGGGGTGCTCTGTATGAAGCAGATCCTATCTTCACTGACACCTATCAAGCGCTCCAAAAAGGTGAACATGTTTTTGACTTGTATTTACAAAATAATGTCCTCTGCCATATGGGGCACATCTGTGTTCCTGTTGTAGAGCAGCAAAAGATTATATGGGAAGCACACTTCAGTAGGACAACTGGCCACTTTGGTATCAAAAAAACATTGGCAGTTCTTCAAAAACACTTCTACTGGCCCCATATGTGCAAAGATGTGGAAAAATATCTCAAATCTTGCACCCCATGTGCAATCGCCAAGCCAACCAATAAGAAGCAAGGATTGTACACGCCATTGCCAGCACCAACCAGGCTGTGCGAATCTGTCTCAATGGATTTCCTCTCAGGTTTGCCCACTTTCAAACATGGCAAGGACTATATTTTTGTGGTAGTTGATCGCTTTTCAAAAATGGCTATTATGCTTGCTTGTAAGAAAAATATGTCTTCTGAGGAAACTGCTCAACTATATTTTAGCCATATATGGCTCCATTTTGGTCTCCCCAAGTCCATTGTCTCAGATCGAGATAGCCGGTTCTTGAGCATCTTTTGGTCCACTCTATGGAAAATGATGGATACTAAGCTGATAAAGTCCACAGCCTTCCATCCACAGACTGATGGTTAGACCGAGGTGGTAAATCGCTTGATTGTTCACATGATTCAGATGTACCACTCCAAACATCCACGCACATGGGATGAGGGACTTCCGTTCATCCAACACGGACACAATCAGGCACTGCACAGCTCAACCAAGCACAGTCCCTTCCACATATGTTTTGGGTTCCAACCCATGGCACCAATTGATGTAGTTGTTCCACTCTCCACCATAGAATACACAGCTCATGGAAGCTCCGAGGTAGCAAAAGCAACCAAGTTTATTGAACACATACATCACATCCAAGAACAAGTCCACGACATCCTGGAGAAGATGAATCAGAAGTATAAGCTATGCCATGACAAACATAGGATTGCACACCATTTTGCTATGGGTGACAAGGTTTGGTTACGGCTTCAGAAGGAACGGCTTACAGGCCCACACAGAAAGATTCGGCCTCTGCGATATGGTCCATACACCATTACCAGAAAAGTTGCAGATAATGCTTTTGAGTTGAACCTACCCGCCTACCTTGGTCTACATCCAATATTCAATGTGGAGATCCTCAAACCATATCACCCACCTCTATTGGACACTTCAGTTGTGGCAGAACAACTAGACATTAATGAGCTTGATCCACAGAGTCTTGCTCCAGTAGAAGAGGATCAGATTGTGGATACTTGGATGAAGACAACAAGAGGACGCTCTATTCCGCTGTATTGAGTGGTCAGGAGAGGCCAGCTTAGCCACCAAGGTGAGTGGCTCACAACGAATCACATCAAGACACAGCTACCCCACCTGACGGGGAATCTTGACGCAATAGCGACCATTGCTTTTCAAGGAGGGAGGAATGATCTAGGCAACCATTCAAGGTGACCATTCGGTGGCAGTTAGGTGGCAGTCAGCTCCTCGACTATGTATTGTTTTCGGCAACCATTCGAGGTGACCATTCGGTGGCAGTTAGGTGGCAGTCAGCTCCTCGATTGTGTATTGTTTTCATTACGTTTTGTCCTCGGTGGTAGTTAGGTGGCAGTCAGTGCCTCGATTGTTGTATTATTTTCATTCTATTTGGGTCCTCGAGCGATCATATCCTTGAAAATTGTATTGTTTTAATCCTGTGAGTGATTATATCCTCAAGCATTGTACTGTTTTAATGCTGCCAGCAATTATATCCTTGAGCGTTGTTTTCTTCAGTGGTCACCATTAATTCCTCGAGCCACGAGGTGGCCTTTTAAAAAAAATGTATAAATGTATTGTAACCCGAAAGGGGAAGATAGACATCTCTTCGCAGTGATAAGCGCATGTGTTGTATTGCAGTTGTGAAGTAATACAACGTCTCTTCTTAGAGAATCCATTGTTATTTCTGTGTTATTGAAATATTTGCCAACCAGAACTTTTGAGTTTTGGATCAAGGTGACAACCTGAAAATTTCCCCTCAATTCACCCAAGTTTGGCATGTTTTTAGAGTGAAAAATCTATTTTGGATAAGGAAAGAAAGGAATTCAATGTTATTCTCCAATGTTTTTATCAGCATTCACTTTTCTACATATAATAAACCTATGGTTATTTCTAATGTAATTATGCAGATTCAAATACAAACCAACAAAGTGGTTATGGATCTGGATTACCTACAGTGGTTGCTTGGTCACTGGGTTGATGCCCCTTGCACTTTTACTCGCATACCACCCTCCCCATCATGAAACTTATCTCTTAGAGGAGATAATGGCCCTCCATAGGGTGGTCTTCATCGTAGTCGGTCTCCTCGACATTCTCACAACCATGCTACATATTCTCTATCATGGTGATGCTCTCCTCCCCCAGCCTAGCAGGGAGATTGGGGCTCTCCACGTCCTCATCCTCTGCAAGCTAAGGTTTGGGGCTCTTCACCTCCTGTAGACCAGTGCAAATGTAGCCATTTGCCTAAGTGATCGTAAAGTGGTAGGAAACCATTGCCAGATAATGGCTTCTCCAAGCTCGCTTTGGCTATCTCTCCTTGTCATACTGTGCAAGATACTAAGGTATAAGAAAATGGTAACCAACAAACCTTTGATTTTGAATGGAACCTTGTTATTGAAGGGAAAGATCTTCTAAACTCTTGATGGGATTGATCTGGGAAACAATTCAGGCGACGGTTCTACCTCAATTGATGACAGAACTTTTGGGAGCCATAACTTTTGCATTATAGCTCCGATTGACTTCCCGTTTGAACCGTTGAAAAGCTAAGAATGAGAAAAATGTGGTGAGATGACACGAGCTTTGTTTGATGGGTTTTGACCCTCAAAAATGCAACAAAAGTGCCCCAAATTTCAATTTTAGTAGTGTAGTCTAAAAATAGTAATTCCTTGAATTTTGTATTGTTATGAATTGTGGAAGTCGAACCACTTCATCTTCTTCAAGATTGGTGACCTTCCACATCTTCCTCCTGCCTTCAAAACGTGTATAAATGAAGATGCAATCCAAAAAAAAAATCAGACATCTCTTCCTAAAGATAAGCATATGTTTGTATTTACAATTTTGAGATATAAAACATCTCTTCTTAGAGAAATCATTGTTATTATGTTATTTTCATGTTCTTGAAATACCTTTCAATCAAAACTTTTGAGTTTTAGATTAGTACAAACCGCTCTGATACCACTGATCCAAAACTCAAAAGTTTTGATTGAAATATATTTCAAGAACACAAAAATAACACAGTAACAATGATTTCTCTGAGAAGAGATGTTTTATTACTCAAGATTGCAAATACAAACATATGCTTATCTCTGCGAAGAGATGTCTAATTTCTTTTTTGGGTTACATTTTTATTTATACATATTTTGAAGATAGAAGGAGGATGTGGAAGGTCACCAATATCAAGGGAGATAAAGTGGTTCGACTTACATGATTCACAATAATACAGAATTTGAAGAATTACTATTTTTAGACTGTATTACTAAAATTAAAATTTGGGCCACTTCCGTTAGATTTTTGAGGGTCAAAACCTACCAAGTGAAGCTCGGTGTCACTTCACCACGTTCTCCTTGTTCTTAGCTTTTCAACGGTTCAAATAAGAAGTTAATTGGAGCTATGGTGCAAAAGTTATGACTCCCAAAAATTCTGTCATCAATTGAGATAGAACAGTCGCTCGAATTGTCCCCTGCATTGTTGCCCAAATAAAAAATGATCTCCCTGATTACAATATTAAATTAAAATATAATGTAAGTATGAAAAATGAGGGTTTTTGAAATTTTAAAAAAGGTTTCTTTGGACTAGCAAACTTAAAAACACTCTCCACCTAAAAATGGGTGGGAAGTGAGTCAAATCTCATACCGGGTGGTAAAATCAGTAAAAATAAAAACCCAATCTATAAAGAAGAAAGAATAGAAATCACCGATATTAGGATTAGTAATTACTTTTCTTCTTGTTCGTCAGTGATTATCTCCTCAAGAATTTGCTCAAAATTCGTTGATTGTTCATGTTTCATTGTTTTTACTGTGACTATCTCTTCAAGAATTTGGTTGGAATTCATGGATCGTTCATGCTTTATTTCTTCTACTGTGACTATCTCCTTAAGAATTTGCTCGGAATTTATTGATTGTTCATGCTTGGGTGCTTCTACAGTGACTGTCTCCTCAAAGATTTGGTCGGAATTCATTGATTGTTCATTCTTCATTGCTTCTGCTGTGACTATCTCTTCAAGAATTTGTTCAGAATATGTTGATTGTTTATGCTTCATTGCTTCTGACTTGTAATCCCCATCACTTTTTTGCATGTTAATCGATTCCTCGTTAGAGATTGCAGATGAAGGGGTATTTGGTATCTTTGCAACCTTTCCCATTTCTCTTCCTTTGCCCCAAAGCACAGAATACAGACCTATAACAATCAAAATTGCACCAATAACACTGCATTCAAGAAAAATTAAACATAGGTCAGATTTAGAGATATAAAATTAAAGAAAAATCTTCATAAAAATATGATAAATATAATTCTGTAATAGTGGCAGCTTAACAGATAAAAACTCAAAAAGTAGCAATGCCCATATCTATATAATTCTGTAATTTCAATATAGGCCTATTTTCTTTCCAATAGTAATCCATGTATTTAAAGGTATTTGAACTATTTTTTTTTTTTTGATATTATGAAATTACTAAAGAAAAGAAGGAAAGCTAAATTTATCTCGCAACTAATCAATCATTATACTAATTAAAAAGTCACTTCAAATATAAAAATCAAAATTAATAATTTAAAAAAAAAATAATTACACTAATAAACTGCTGATGAAAATTTCACACAGGACCCTGAATTTTAGCTTTGGCCTTGTCTCCCTGTAACAAACAATAAATAAAAATTCAATCAAAAGTTTTTTTTTTTTTTTTTTTTTTGTTTTGTTTTTTTTAAACATGTTAACACAACATCAAAAACAATTTAAGAGGCTTTTATAATTAAGTGTTTTTTTATAAATTATTATAGGTTAAAAAACAATTGAAATTTTATAAGAAATATATATATATAAGCTATTCTATATTTTTATTAAAATTTAAAATCCCGTAAATAAATATTGTGCAAAGTGATATATAAATTTTAAAAGCCCTGAAATTTTTAAGGAAAATTTTAGTCCCTTCTACTTATAAACAGGGTTTTTGTTTAAATTTTACTAAATCCCAAGGTAAGATATTATTTTTTTTTATTGAATTTTTTAAGTAATAAGATTTTTTTTCTTAAGTGACATTCAAGTAGACGTCAAATTTAACGTTGAAAAAATATGTAATGGGTAAATAGACGTCAAATTTAAAGTTAAATATAAAAGTGAACTATTGAATAATAAAACTAGTACATATAGCTCGCTGATTTAGATGTATGCTTACTCCTCATTATAATATACAATATGTTTATTTCTAAAATATGCGATGAGATGTCAACATTCTATAAAATTTACTCATTCCATGTGAATGTTACCTATTGAGACATATACACACAAAAAACAAAAACTCGTACATATATCGAGAGATATCAATCTTAAGGTTTTTATCTTAGATTTTTCACATATTCCATTGATTAATAACTTTATTACCTTCTTCTCTAATTTCCTATTGACTGGTGACAATTGGCATCTATCTAACTACACCAATATATTAGGCTAAAAAAATTATTTCTAGAAAAAAAAGGAGCCCCAAACTTCATCATATGACCTATATATTATGACTTTTTTATTGAATTCTCCAAACACAAAAAAAAAAAAAAAAAAAAAAAAAAAAAAAACTTCTCGGTAATGTTAAGTTCAAGGTTAAAATTTACATGTGATAGTCAAATATCTATCAAATTTAAGGTCGAATATAAAATTGAATCACTCATATTACACACCTCCTCACCACTACCATTGTAAAACCTCCTCGCCACTACCATTGTAAAACAGGGCCATCGACGTAAAAAGATTCATTTATTCTTTACTAAAACCCCTAATATGGATAATATTATTGGTGTCTTTATTTGCACAGAACCCAACCATCTATCATCTAGCAAAGTGGCCATTGATGGTAGGGATGTGATTGGGAAGGGAAAGGTGGTCAAGAAGGTTGGGTTGAACCATGAGCAATAACAATTTATAGCCTCATAAAAGAAAGTGGTAACATAAATACTCCTGAAAACAATGTAGTTAATTACCAAGACAAAATTAGTTATTTAGAAAAGGAGGTTGATCTCCATAAGCGTATTTTGAAATTGGTTATAAAAAAAAATGAGAATCTCAAAACTATAATAAAATAATTGTATTTTGAATTCAATGGAGAAGAATATCATGAGGATATGCCATTGACAAAATTAGCTATTTAGAAAAGGAGGTTGATCTCCATAAGGGCATTCTGAAATTGGTTATGAAAAAAATAAGAATCTAAAAACTAGAATATAATAACTGTATTTTTAGGTTAATGGAAAAGAATACCATGAGAATATGCCATTGACAAAATTAGTTATTTAGAAATGGAGGTTGATCTTCATAAAGGCATATTTGAAATTGGTTATGAAAAAATGAGAATCTCAAAACTAGAATATAATAATTGTATTTCCAAGTCAATGGAGAAGCATACCACGAGGATATGTTTTTGAACAAGGAAACATGGGCTTAGACAAATACAATTGGGGATTTGAAAATTAAAGTTTCAGAGATGGAAGACAAAATAGTTTAAGTAAAAATTAAGAGAAAGAAGCTTCACGCTAACACTGACAAACGCATTTGAATCAGCAAGCCCACCACAAAAAATTATGTTGGTAGCATCACTATAATGTAGAAAAGTTTTAAGAAGAAAAAAGAAACTAATATGGGAATTAGAGCTAATAAAAGAATCAAGATGTAAGAAAAAGGGAAGGTAGCTAAAACAAATGATATAGACACCGAAACAACCAAAGATTATATTAAATTCATGGTAGAAGAATGGGAAGCTTCCAAAGCATTAAATGATTTTATATTTTCAGAATATTATGGTTGGTTGTTACTTTTTTGTCTTTTAGTTGTTGTTTAGCTATATTTCGTAATTTTTTGCTGTTATTGTTAATAAGATTTTGGTTGGTCTTGACTTGTTTTGGTCTTTGTTTGGTGATTTTTGTTGGGTGAATATTTTGTCACCAGTGTACTGATGAGCAAAATAGGTCTGATCATCCACAGCAAGGGAGATTGGTTGTCCAAAGTTGTAGGTTTACCACATCCAAAGGGGACAAATCTCTGCTCTCATCAAGGGGAGGTTCCCTATAAATATGCAAGAGCTATATACTATAAATATATGCAGAAAATAACACTCAGGGGTAGGATACACCATCCATCTCTCTTCTTTCAGAGATGATGTTCACAAACAAAGGAGAAGATCCTAGTGAAAATAGTAATGGCAATTCTCTTCTTTCATAAGTGTTCTTGCAAGGGACATCAGGAGTTCTTTCAGGTATGATAAGTGACTGGTAACATGGTGCAATAACCGAAAAAATGAAGTGTAGCACAAAGTCTCCACTTCACCTGCCCAAAGAGTGAGATACAAAGGATAATGGGGGCACAAAGTCATCCTAGAATCCTCAACACAGAAACAAAAAATAAACACACACTGAAGACAACTATAACAACACAAAGTCTGAAAGTAACTAACTTCAGGACATCTTCCTTATCACTTCCACTAGTTTTGCTTGTTAGATTAAATAAATAAGAATGCATCTAGAAGACAGACATAACAACAATCTCCTAAAATGGCATAAGCTATAATAGCACAAAGTCTGCAAGTAACTTGCTTTCTCATTCAGATAGAATAATATGAACAACAATCTGAGCTCAAAGTCTCAGTATTCGCCTTTCAATTTGGGCAAAGTTTTGCTTCTATGATCAAAAATATCTCCTTAAAACAATAAAAGAGATTACAATATATAGTAGCCAAGAAAGACTTGGTGATTTGTTCCATAGAACGGGCCATGCTATGCATTTAATGCCTTGAATGCATTTCTAGGTTTGTCAAAGGACTGCATTGAAAACAGGGTGACTGTCTTAACTATGGCATATCATTTCATCCCATATGTCTTCTCCTGAGTCTGGATCATCTGGTTTGTCCCCTCTAACATCTGTGCAACTATCCATTTTGTCTTTACTCCAAAGGAGACCAACAGGCCATGCCTTCAATGTTTGCAAGCTAAAAAATCTACTTTGCAGACTGTTCTAGACACCAGAATAACTTCTACGTAGATATTTTCCTCTTTGTCTCTTCCTATTGCGATTTGAGCTCTCGAGCTATCTTTTCGATCAGTCACTTGGTTCTTCCTTTAAGTTTTGCACTTTATTTGAATTTCAATAGATATTCCCTTGCTTTAAATTTGACGTTTGTGGGGTTTGTCAATGGTTGCTAGCCGCTTGAACCATGTTGAACCTTAAACCTTTGAACCCACTGAAAGTACATTGGTTCATTGGTTCATCGATTTATTCTATCTCTTTTGTTCCATCACTTCTTGGTTCAATCACTTTCTCGCTCTTTGGTTGAACCATCTATTGAACCACCTGTTTGCTACTTCTTTCCTTGACTGAGGCCGCCTTTGAACCTTTGAACCCATGAACCATTGAACTTTGAACTTTTTCGGTTCAAGGTTTAATCGATTCATTGGTTCATCCTTTGTCTGTCACTTCCTTGTTCTTTCTAAGCTCTTTGATCTTCATCACACTGGTTGAACCTTTGAACCTGTGAACTCATTAAACCTTTTGGTTTAAGGTTCAATCGGTTCATTCTTTTTATTTGGCTAAATCCTTTTGATCTTTTTGAACCAAACGTGTTGAACCATTTGGTCGTTGAACCTGTTGAACCTTTGATGAAATGCTTAACTCTTGCCGACGAAGTTGAACCTTGAACCCATTGAACCCGTTGAACCAAAATGGTTCAAGGTTCAACGATTCAATGGTTCAATGGTTCAATCCTTGCTTAGAAGTTTGTCGATGAACTCTTTTGGTTGAACCTTGTCGTTGAACCAACCTTGAAATCGCCTAAGTGTTGAGAGCTTGCTTCTTTCCTGCAGAGTCTATAGATTCAATTTTGTAGAACTGGGGGAGTTCGTAGAAATGAGTTCATAGATTTGCTTCCTACAGAATCCATAGATTCCGTCTTGTGAAGTTCATAGAAATGAGCCTGTGGAGTCCATAGTTTCAAGCCTGCAGAGTCCGTAGATTTATGAAAGCTTGAAAATGAAGAACTTGAATGCTCAAAACAATTCTTGAAAAGAGGAGAGAGGATTTGGGTCTATTGAACCAAAATAGTTCATAGGTTGTTCCCAAAAAGAGTGATATTTTTGGGGGACAACAATTTTATTGTTATATCCATTATATTTTAATTGGTTAAGGGTTGGGACCCTTTCAAAATCCCCCTTTTTACCCATAATAATTAAAAAAAAACCCTTTTATAAGACCAAATATTTAGTTTTTCTTTTCCAAGTGAAGATTGAGTCAACCAGAGTTATCATCCATAAAATATAAATATGATCAATATGAATTTTTTTAATTTATTTTAGACTAAATTGGTGTGTAGGACCCAATGTGTGTGTGTGTACACACACATAACATGCATACATACATGCATGTATGTATGTACACACACACACACATGCATACATACATTAAAATCATCATTATAAATTTAAATTTTATAATTGTAATTATTGATTCTAATAATTGATTGAGTTTGGTCTCAAAAAAATTGATCTCTTCATGATAATAAAAAATAAGAAGTATTGACTTAATTTTTTTTGAAAAAATGGTGGTTATGAGACAAGAAACTACAGTATTGGTTGGTACTAACTGCCAAGATATAGTTCCACAACTTACTGAGGGCACCCAAAAATGATCACCATCGTCTATTTAGGGCCTAAGGTGGTAGTGGAAGAAACAAGGTTTGGGTTTGTGTAATGGAGGGAGGTGTCCCAGTTAAGGGTCAAAGTGGTGGTGCAATGAGTCATCACCATAGGCGAGGGTATTGTCTATTTTTGTTTCACATTGGCCCCTAAACCCTCTCTACCATCATAGATTTATGAAGGATAAGAATAAATACTAGTGGCAGGTGAGTGGACATTACAACAATGAGGTGACCTAAGGAGGAGGGGATGCAATAGGTCAGTGTTTCCTATGGCCACACTTCATTTTCCCTTGAAAGTTTGTACTTAGTTGTTGGAGCCACAATATGGTTGCCTCATTTTTGGTCACTTTGATGGTATTTCACCATCCATAAGGATCAATTTAGGGGTATACTTTGGAATTTTTCAGCAGGGAGTACACAAGTCAAGTGTTTGAAAAAATGTTACAACATGGTTTGGTGGCCTGGAAGGTGAACAAATCTTGCAAAGTGTTTAACAAAATGATGGCATGCATTTGGAGGGGTGAAACTAATGCAGGATAGATGCTTGGTAGAAAATATACATGCTTTAAAATTATGGTGCATCTTCTCTTTGGGAAAATAATATGTTGGTGGGTTCTTTCGATAGATCAAGTAGAAGATTGAGTACACTTAAATGATTATAGTGGAGCAACAATGTCTTCTATAAAAGAGAAAAATACTAGAGGACCAATCTACTCTATCATGATCAAAGATCAGCAAAGATTTCACCCTCTCTCAAGTGTCACGATTGTAGGGAGGAACTATAGGTCCTCGAAAGCCATCTACCTCTAAATTTGTGCCTTTTAAATAGGTAGTGAAAAAAGTAGTTACCACCCCAAGTGTTTTGAAGCCAATCTCTATACCCAACACCTATGTTTTGGAGCACTTAGAAGAAGTTTTGATTATGGAAATTGTAGTAAGTGTCCTACTTCCAATCAAAGCTAGAAGAAGGATAAATTATCTGTAGATTTAATGGCAATTAGCCAACCACGATGGCTTTGTATGATTCGATGCACACTACCTGGAAGAATTAGTGTTAGATCTCTATATGCTCTAAATGTTTTTTCATTGTTCATATCTTTAACGATATATGTTATTAGAGAGTTATCACAAAGGGCCCTTGGTTTTTGGGTTTTATGGGGCTCTTCATCACCCTTTAGTTTCTAGAATTTGACCCACTCACTCTCTTAGTTACCAAAATACTAATTTGGGTTTGGATTCCCAATATGCCCATACATTTATGTTTTTATTTCAAAGAGATATGTGATTCCTCGGGAACATTCATCAAAGATAATTTTAAGAGAGCAACAATGGGTTTATGCACATATGTATAGAGATAGATCTTAGTAAAGGCTTGCTAGATAAAGTGATGCTCAGATGTGGGAAGTTCCATCACCTGCAAGTTTTGGATTATGAGAATATAAAATTTTGGTGATGCACTTGTTAAATTTTAGGACATCTTCATGCTACATATCTCTAAGCAGAAGCATATCTTTTGAAGGAAAATGGGACAAAACCATCACCCAAACAATGGAATTTCCTAGAGAAACAGGGGGTGGATGTGGATGATGACCTAGTAGAGTAAATTTGGCATTCAATAGAACCCAAAATTCATACTAAGGGAGAACCATTTTCCAAGATTGGGGAACATGTGTCTGATATAGTGAGAGGATGAGAAAATCAAAATATCCCACTGGGAAAGGCTTCAAAAGGAATCATGTCAAGGGGATTAAAGAGAGCACATGAATCAAAAAACTCAGATTTAGACAAGGATTTGATGACTCCTATGAATTTGGATCCCCTGAGTTCAAACATACCTCTATCACAAAAGACTTTAAAGTTGTTTATAGTCATAGTGGAATGTGCTCAAGGTGTATGGCAAGAGGTTAAAAAGAAAAAAGGAAAAAAGGGTATGATTGAAGATTATTTGGGACCTAACTTATGGCTCTTAGATATTGGTTTTAGTTTTCTATATATTGAGGTTTTGCCTTGGTGGCTTGTTTTTTTGGGTATTTATTTATTTATTTTAGTTGTGCATGTTTCGCAAAGTCCTTTATGTTATGGACATAGTTGGTTCTATTCTTATTTTATTATTAATTAAGGATGAAGGATCTATTAACCCTCAATTACCTAACCAACAAAATTATCATCTTAAAAACAAATTAAAATAATAAATAATTAAATCTAAATTGAGAAATAATCAAATGAAATTTGTTTTTTTTTACACATAATTGGTTGAAAGAAAAACTTGGATTGCTAAAGCATTGTCTATTTATTTAGAGAATGGATTCCTAAACATTTAACTTCAAAATCAAGTCACCACAATTTATTTAATTATTTTTATGAACTACATTATGATTATAAATATTAGTTTTAGACACTCAAATTTATTCATTTAGTGTGTGACAATGTTTAATCTTGACATCCTTACCCTACTTGGTCTATTCTCCATTATGTTAACTTTTAAATTTAATAAGAGCATTCACTATTCTAAAACATATCTTATAACCACTCATAACACCATTTAGATATTCTTATTTTGCTTATAGATTCCTATCAAACCAGTCATAATTGTCTTTGTCCTTTTAGGACAAGACCATGTTAGGTCAAATAGGGTCACACTATGGCCTTATCCCTTGCGCGCCAATGACAACTTTTTAAATTCAAGATGTTGTATTTTACCCCTCCCATTATTTTTATCAAGGTTGGCTAACATAAATATTCAAAAGATTCATCTATATAAGACATCAGAGCCTCCCCAAACACATCTAAAAATCACTTAGAAATTCTACTACAGATTAAGGAAAGGAACACTATTTATTCCAATTTTAATTCTGCTACATTCTAACAGTCTTAATCCAAGTCTAAATATATTTTATTACAGATCAAGGGTACTCATTCTCATGTGTTTAAAGCAATCTATCTAGTTGCACATAAAAAATTTGTTACACATAGGAAATTAGTCAACCTTCACAGACAAGTGCACACACCCAGATTGGAAAAATAATCACACAGTCAAATAGGATGTGGCTGCATTATGGTCCTATCCTCCTAGTGCAACATTATCCTAATATATTTTGAATTCTTTATTTTGATACCAACATGATGCACATGTCTTTTCATGCAGTTTCCAGTCACAGTCAACATAAAATTAGTTTTTACTATTTTGAGCTCACTTTCAATTCTGTAAATTCTATATTTTATATTCAAATCTATATATTTCTATAGATCTGAATAAATTTTTAATATTTTATTTGTTCTTAGTATTTCATTTCTAAATAAAAAAATATTAAATATTCTAGTAAACCCATATTTTTTAGAACACCACTTGTTAGCTTGATTTTTGTCTAAGGATTTCATACAAATTTTTATAAATTCCTGACAATGAAATAAAATATCGTCTACATTGGGTAAAAATTAGAAACTATAAGTCAATCTTCTTCGTCCTTTGATTAATCCAACACCATATAAATTGACTTGACAACTCAGATAGATATCTCACATACAATATATTTAGTTGAACCTCAAGTTTAAATTTGTTGATATCTTTATACAAAAATATTTTGATTTACTTTTTATTTATTTTCTATTGTTTGTTGCTTGTTTTTATAAATTATATTATGGGATTTGTAAAACTACCTAGTGATTGTTGTTACAGTCTATGCATTGGTATATTTTACAGACATTGTGGTGTGAGAGATACTTCCCCAATACTCAGACCCATTGTACAATACTAAATACAAAATGTATTTTCCAAGTACCTCATGGTATATCAAAAATATGTAGGGTCCCTTATTTATACCATAGGAAGCATATTTTATCCATTTGATTTATGTTGCACCTTAGACCTGAGCGTATCACCCAGATAAATTACTCTCACCGTACCCTCAAAGACGGGATAGTGGGCTTTAGGCATGAATTTTACTATATAGTTAATGCTCTTAAATATTGGGTTGACATTACTCTACAAATGAGCAAATTTATTTTAGATCCCACAAAATCATTCAAACCCTTGCCTAAATCACCATTTATACCTTGAATTTTTATTTTATTTTATTCATAGTAATTATCATATTTTGTTCATATTATATAGTACTCATTCATTTTCTCTTTAGTACATGTAAAATCACTCGATCACAATAAGTATTTTCTTTATTACATTTAAATTCATTGTATATATCATGCATAGTCAAAGTGCACATGATAATGATATTCATCCTCTATATAAGTTGTTTTCTACTCATGTTATGCCTTTTAGTTATAATGATGAATGGATAAACCACAAGAAGCAAAATTTTATGGAAGAAACATATATGGGTGATTGTGATGATTTTGATTTTGATGATTTAACACTAAATAGGAAATATGACTTTGATGCATCTTGAGAACGTGAATTCATAGACCACCTAGCTAATTCAACCTTGAGGAGAAAAATACCCCTCTTATTTCATCTTTAGATCCTTCTTTGGATCCTACTATTTATTCATCCTTGAATCCCTCTTTGGATTCATCTTTAGATCTCCCTCTTGATCCATTATTAAATCTCTCATTGTTTACACCCCTATAGTCCTCTTTAGATTTACCTTTTGACTCATCCTCAAAACTCTCGTTGGATTTATCCCTAAAACCATCTTTAGATTCACCTTTAGTTTCCCTTCAAGATTATACTTCATCTTCTTCCTTGAACACTAGTTTAAAGAGCAAAGACCATACGATAAAAGACTATCTAATATCCCTAAGATTACCACATACCATTAAAAAGAAAGAACATTATCCTTGCACACCTAACTTCCCTTTCCACCTTGCTAATTCACTTTATTGCATCTGAACTTATAAAATGAATTCACATAAAATACTAATAAAAAAGGATGATATTCATCACAAGCAAATTCTTGTTTCTCTTTCTCTAGATGATAGTGAAGTTCAATAATCACAATGTTATCTTTTCTCCTTTACAATTATATGGTATTAAGTGTACATGCCATAATTCTCCCCTTTCGTCAACCCAAGAGGAAAAACTTTATTTTTCTTCCTTTATAATATCACATGCCACAATTTAAAGCAAACATCCCTTTTAACACATCTTGTAATGTTGCTTCCACCTCCACCCCATGCTTTTCTATGCATGTTACTACTCTTGTTATAATATCACATGCCACAATTAAAGCAAGCATCCCTTTTAACACACCTTGTGATGTTTCTTCCACTTCCACCTCATGCTTTTCTATGCATTTTACTACTCTTATGCTACAATGTCACAATCCTAACATAGATTTATCACATGATGACAGTGCATCCCTTATTAATGATACTTATTTTGATGTTATCAACTAACAAGAGAAAAATGATTTGTATACATATATCTAATCAATCTTTTAAACCAAAGGAAGAGATTATCCTTCCTCCTCCTATTATAAATAATGTTCCAATGGCTAAAATTAACAATATAATTCAATCCTTAAATGAACCTCTTAATAACCTCAACATGCCTTCAAAAGAATTCATATTTTTAATGCATGTTTTATGTTATTTTCAATCCCAAGCACATCAATTATTCTTATAGATTAAAACATATCACACTTGGGTTGACTCTAGTGCAGTCCATGGTAATCCTATTATGCATAACATTTTGTATGCACCATTATCTCATAATTTTCAAATGCCAACATTTTTGACATTTGATGGAAGTGGGGACCCTTAGCTACATCTTAGAGATTTTTGATAAACTATGAATGGTTAAAAGGGTAGTCAAATGTTATTACAATTATTTTCTAAGATTCTATAAGGGTGTGCACTTGCTTGGTTTCATTCCCTTCATAGTGGATCTCTCAATACTTATCTATAACTAGATGAAAGATTATTGATGCATTATATTCAAAATAAGTGACCTAGGGTCACTTAGAAATATTACCCTCTTTGCATCAAGGTAAATCTAACAAGTTCATGACTACATTCTAAGATTTAAAACTTTTATGTATCAATTAATTTACCAACCAACTGATTTGGAAGGACAATATATTTTTTCTAGAGGTATATTTTATCCATTAAAATATAAGCTAATTTATTATACATGTGAATCATTTATATCATTTTTTTATGAAACACTTGCGTTAGAGGCAAAATTGGTCTTATTCATGTATCAAATAGTATGGATGGGGACATTGAGTTACATAATGAAAATTAATATAATGAAGTCCAATAAAATAACATTGAGGTACATATTCAAAATCAAGCACAAGATTTAAATTAAAACTTATATTCTTCTAAAAATGTATGCACTAATGTACTCTCTATTATTAAAATAACCTTAATGATAATACACTAGTGGATATAGTTAAATCAACTTTTGATCAAGTCAAAATATTACATAAAGCAACAAAATCTATTCCTAAACATACTAATCATAATTATTCCTTTACATAAAATAAGGTGCAAACTCTAAAATATAATTTCAATGATCATCCAAATATTATTTTAAATACATTACTAGAATTTATAAGTTAATCAATTGAGCCTAAATTATTATCAATCTCTTCATCGGTTGGAAAAAATTAAAGGTCAACTATTTTGTACTTATCATGGCATTAATGGACATTATGATAATGATTGTTTCCATTACAAGAAAAACCAAAAGAACTAAAAAAATAAAGGAATCATCTCATTTCAAAAAACTTATTATAAAATAATCAAATCTACATCTTCAAATGTTAAACAACACATTTTTCAAAAATCAACTATACAAGATGCAATGGTTTCTCAAGATTTTAATACTAACAAACCTCAAGTTAATGACACTATTTCTTAAATTAATATTTATAGAAATGAAACAATATTAACATAAAGTGTCTAACGTACAAAATTTATAAAATTCAAAAATCTTACTTAAATTACCTACCATGTATGGCTTCCTTTGCACTCATATTATCACATCTATTTATATACATTCTCTATGAACACACATAAATTCTTTCCCATTTGAGGCTTGAGCATACTTATCTACATTGATATAATTCTTTTTGTAGATACATTGGAGCCCATGGTTTGCCTTCATTCTTATCATGTTATGCTTTAGCACCTTCTTGTGGATTGTTTGAATCCCTCAATTTTCCACCATTTTTAAAGCCTTGATTATTAATACCTTTTCATATCTTTTAAATTTAAATATTTTCAAAAATTATATATATATATATATATATATATATATATATATATATATATATATATATATATATATATATATGTATATCAAAAAATCCAAAAAGTCAAAATATTTTATAAAATTCAAAATCAAGACCTTAAAAGCATTTTCTTATGTTACTAGCTTACTTATTTTCATATGCTATTTATTTCATGTTAAGTAGATAGCATATTTCATTTTTCAATATACAATACTTTTCTTGAGGTATTTGAATGTGATACAAAAGATATTATTGCATGATATTTTGATGCCCATATTCCCTTATTACCCAACAATCTTTTAAGTTTGGGCCATATCTTCGTTCTCTTTGAAAACTTCAATAACTTGTATCTATCCAAAACCTTTAAACCATTTTGAGATACATATCATACAAATGTTTTTCTAATCATTCATAATTTACATTATCTTATATGAAAATGTTATTTTCTAACAATGATATTGATACATATGGTTGATGTAGACTAGTCTCATTTGCTCTTTGCTTCCTTCTTACTTTAATACATGATAAGATAGAACCTGCTTGTTTATTTATGTGGCCCTTGGCCTTGTGTGTGAAACATACACATGTTATTTGTTGTATGTAATCCTCATGTCATTTGTGTATATGGCCCTTGGTCTTGTGTGTTTATGCCATATTTACATATCCATTGTATATGGCCTTTGGGCCTTATGTGTGGCATTATATGCAAATTGCATGGCATCATATGGTATTACTTATCTATTATATTCTTACTAAGGTACCATGATTCATATCATGCATTACTTATATATTATAATCTTACTTTGGTTCCATGATACATATCATGCACAGGTTGTTTATGTGCTTTAATGTTATATTTATCTAACACGTGTTTCATATCCAATTTAATGCTAAATTTAAAAATATGATGTAACCTAATTCAAATTTTCAAAGTGATACTACATTATTATATCGATCACATATGCTTTATTTTGAGATAAATGATTTAAAAGCTACATATATCATCTCAAAAGGGGGCATCATAATGGGCTTGTCTTTAGAATTCAAGGCTCATTAACAACAAATTTTCAAATTTATGATCGTATATAGTTTTAAAACTACAATATGATTCATAATTTTTAAATTATGGTGGCATGTGACATGCATATACACTCATCCATATAATTAATTTAATACAAGTCACATATATTTAATTCATATGCACCACCTGTAGCATTCGGGAGCCACCTATAGTAGTACAATGCCACATAAAGTTGAACGATTACAAATGTTTCTCCTTCCATTTGGTGGTTTGGTTAGGATTTTTGATAGGTTTTGAGGCTAAGTGACTATAAATATAGGTCTCGGCAAGGAAGAATATATGGGTAGAGATCAAAGAGTAACACCAAGCACAATGAGATGTATGGAAGTTAGATTCACATTATTTATTTACAAGTTTGAGACTGTTATTTTTTATCATTTTTTCATAGTTTTAGGTAATAGGGTGAAGACTACACATCTAAGATAACTAATTTTAGTAATTTTTCTTGCTTGAGAGGCACATCTTCCGCCAAACATTACAAATATCATTACGAGTACAGGAGCCCATGAGGCTGATTTTCCTTATAAGTCCAAGAAGGGAACAAGCTTGTAAACTAAAGGACACATTGGAGATGAGGAAGCATGCCTTCACTCTTGTTGGAGTTTTATCATATTGAATTTCTCTAGGGTATGTCTTTTGTTATCTCTCTTTGTTTTTGATATATTTTTTTACTTTAATTTCATGTTTACATTCCTTAAAACTAGCCTCATACAACAAAAATTCAAGAGGGATCAAGACTTGGTTTTAAAGGTTTAATAACTTCACCTTGGTATATGCAAAGGATGTATCATGTGAATATTACATGTGAAGGGTTGCATATTCTTTTATATGTTGTAGATGTCAGTAATAAGAGTTGGAATACATCTTAAAACCATATTTTGGTTGTTTTTTATTTAGCATACAACTTGAGAGAAACACCTTTTATTGAAAGGGTTTGTGTTGGTGAAACTTAGAGTGGAATACCCACCTAGTTTATGGATCAGATTGGTATTATAGAATGTTATCCTTTTTTCCATAAAAAAATTGCTAACATATTTCCATAATTGTGTTAGATTTGTTCATGTTTTACTATGGTGGATATTGTGGTCTGACCGTTGTGCTTATATTTCCCATTACTTGGATAACATGTTTTAGTGGAGAGATTGTCTCGATTCATTGGTAGAAATGTGGGTTTGAATTCCACTATTGTTGTTGTTGATTCAATACATTGTGGCTTATATGATGTGATGGTATTTATGCAAAGTCTTTGATGGACCAGTCATCCAAATGACATGAAAATGTGAACAAAAGATTTCATTAAGGCCGAGCATTCAGGTTGGCAAAGTTACTCTTCCAAAGAAAGAAAGATTAAGAGAGTTGTAAAAAAGTGTAGATCAAGACATGTTCAAAATAGATTCGATCATAATTTCCTTGTGACAATAGGGTATGGATGTACTTGAGAAAATAAATACTCTAAAGGTAACACTATGATATGCCTTTTTTTGTTTTTTTTTTTAACTGTCGTTGCTTTGAGCCTTCCATGTGGAACAAAGAAGGTATTTTTACCTTACAATGTATATCCTTGCTCCTATTTTACAAGAGAAGTGGGACAAAGATGTTACTGTTGATGACAAAAAGAATATGAAGAAGGGGAGAGCAAGTGAACTGGCATATTGGGTCGAAAATCAATTGTGAAGTAAATCCAAAGGGCATTCGAAGAAGAAATGGGGTAAGTATTTTTCTCACAGCTTGAGTTTCTAGAATAGTGGGACTAAAAGCCTTAAAATTTAAGAATTGATCATATTAGAACCTGAACAAGGTATTGTCTAAGAGTTGATCATAATAGAACCTAAACAAGCTACTGTCCAAGAAGATGATAATATTGGTTTCTCACTTGGAAAGATAGGAGGTAAATCTTAATCTTAATTTTAATATTTTTTTGGGACACAAAGGCCTTCAAATTTTGGGTGTGTGATCACAAATTTGATCATGTATATCATCCAATTTAGTTGGTAAGACAATCTGCTATAAAAAATGAGTAGTTTACAATATCTTGAGTCTTAAGAAAGTGTGAGTTGTTATTGTATGGACTAAAACAACATATGGTTGGCATCAAAATTAATTTTTTAGTACATATTTGAGTTCCTCTTGAAAAAATAGGCAAATTCAAAAAAAAGCATGTAATTTTTAGTTTGTATGCAAAAGTTATAGCCTTCATAAGTTAATGGTTGTTTTACAAGAAATAGTATGGTGCCACCTGTAGCATTTAGGAGCCACATGTATTAGTCTAATGCCACATGAATTTGAACAGTTGAAAACATTTATCCTTCCCTTTGGTGGTTTAGTTAGGCTTTTTGGTGGGTTTTGACGCTGAATGACTATAATTATATGCCTTGGCAAGGTAGAATACATTAGTAGAGATCAAAAAATAACAAGAAGCATAGTGAGATGTATGAAGTTGGATTCACATTGCTTATTTCCAAATTTGATTCTTTGTTCTTGTTTTTTCATTATTGCTTAGCTATAGGTAATAAGGTGAAGACTACACAATTGAGATAACTAAGTTCAGTAGTTTTTATTTCTTGAGAGGAAAGTCTTCCATCGAATATTGCAAAGATTATTACGAGTAAAGAAGCCTTTGAAGTTGATTTTCCTTATAAGCCCAAGAATTTTTTTTTTGGTAAACTGTAGAACATAGTGAAGATGAGGAAGCATGGCTTCACTCTTTCTAGAGCTTTCTCACATTGAGTTTCTATAGGGTATGTCTTGCGTTATCTCTCTTTGTTGTTGATGTGTTTTTTTTCTTTACTTGCATGTTTGTATTCCTTGCAACTATCTAATACAACAAACATTCAAGAGAGTTCAAGACATGTTTTTCAAGGTTAAAAAGTTCACCTTGGTATATACAATGGATGCGTCAAGTGAATGGTTGTATATTATTTTATATGCTATAAATTTTAATCATAAGAGCTGAAATATATCTTAAAATAACATTATGGGTGTTTTTCTATGGCATAGAACTTGAGCGAAACACCTTGTCTTGAAAGGGTCTGTGTTGATGAAACTTAGGGTGGAATATCCACCTAGTTTACGGATCAGAGTTGTATATAAAAAATGATGGTAGATTGAATATGTGGATCGATTAAGGAAGAGACGTGACTACAAGTGTTGAATGTAAGGTGAGGAAGACATGGTGCTCTGCGCACAGTTTTTATTTTTCTTCAAATTTTTATTTCAGATGCAACAATTTGTTATTGTTATACTTTTGTAGAATTAATGTAGACTCTAAAACATGATATTATCATAATAAGTTACTATAGATATATATATATATATATATATATATATATATATATATATATATATGTTATTTTATCATGTATATTATTTAAGATAATTTAAAATAATATCGATTAATATAATAATATATATTATATATTGTATATAAATTTAATATATATTTATAATAATTAATTTTATATAATATATATTTTTATTATGGTAAAACGCTTTTAAATGGAGATATAAACTAGCTCTAGGATACAAATAAGGGGCCTAGTCCCCGTAAAGGATGAAAACTCTAAAAAGATGGGATACCAATCAATAAATAGATGTCATAAAAGGAAACGTCCACTATCATAGAAACACCCCTACAAATAGAAAAGAAACACAACTGCAACACTACTACCTATCAATCAAAGAGTGGTGAAAAGACAACAAACATTAAATACCAAGAGAAGAGACAAATATGATAACCAATCCTTCAAAGAGCGAGACAACCACTAGTTGTGAGTTAAAGCTAATCTTCTCTCTCATCTAGAAAGGAGGTCCTTCATTGTCCATTGGGGATTATCTTTAACCAATTCCTTTGCCTCCAATCTCAGCCTTTCTTGCACTTGATATTTGACCTTTCATTTTAGTTGCAGTGCCTACATTAGTTGTAGGTCTCTTTCCCAAAGACCTAAGAGGGGAGGCAGAATTCTCAATAGGGTGGATAGTACACGAAGCCATCTCCAAAGCAGAGACCTTTTAGAAAGGAGATGCCTTCTGAGTAGAGACCGAAAGATCTCCAGTCAAAGAAGGTGAAGGGGAGAAAACCAAACATTGGAAGAACTTACCATGATAATGCCACTGAAAACTTGATTAGGGGAGCCCTCTTGATTACTATAATATAATAATAATAATTTATATATATATATATATATATATATGAACTTTAATAGCTTGAACATTTTAGGTGAGTTATATTACATCATTGATCAGAACAGTACATTAGATGTGGAACCCTACCACAATCAAATCAACGTTCATAATGTCCTCACCCACTTTTAACAATAAAAAATTGTGAATCAAAAATATTGACATATTACAAACTACAAACTTTTTCATAATGAATACAATGCATATCAATCCACTCACTGTCTTAAATCTAAATCGATATAAACCCTTCAGTGTCTATTATTCCAAAATGAATAAAATACATATCATTGCATAGCTTGCCCACAACTCACCCAACACAAATTCAACTTTCCATGAATTCATAATATTATGGTTTACTAAGCTATCACATTATATATCTATGATGCATGCGATTAATTATTTCTTATTTTGACTCCTTACTTAAGGTAGTGGGCACGCATGTAAAACATTGGATATATTATATATGATGCATGAGATTAATTATTTCTTATTTTGACTCTTTACTTAAGGTAGTGGGCACGCATGTAAAACATTGGATATATTATATATGATGCATGCGATTAATTATTTCTTATTTTGACTCCTTACTTAAAATAGTGGGCACGCATGTTAAATATTGGATATTATATATGATACTACCATGGAATTAAGTATTTCTTAATTTGACTCCTTACCTAAAGAATAATGATCACATTGACAAATATTAAATAAAACAAAAACCGTGGACTTAATGTCTCTTCACTTTATTATATATTTATAAAAATCTATTAAATATAATATGTTATGTAATTATAATGATGATATCAACTTTCAAAGATTTATTATTTTAAATTGAAAATATTTATTATTATAATAATAATTTTAGTTGTGAAAATTGAGAAGTTACAATAAAAATAAGAAAAATGTTATAATAGTGATTATATATTTTTTAAATAAAAAGCTTTGCTCGATCATGAAAATTCTAATTTAATGAGTCATTTATAAAACTTATAAAAAGTCATGTAAGAAATAATATATCCTTAACGAATTTATTTTGTATTATGAAATATTTAAATATATAAATAGTTTTTTAGGTTATTATCAAGTGATATTTTAAATTAGATTAATTGATATATATATATATATATATATATATATATATATATATATATATATATATATATATTTATTTATTTATTTATTTTGAGAACATGGAAATTTAGATTGAGAGGTGAATTATATTTATATTTATATTTATAAATATAAAATTAGAGTTATTATAAAATTGAAATTATATTAAATAAATATATTTTTTTATTTTAATAAAGTGGGGTTTTAAAAAATGAAACAACATAAATTGATAGTTTTATCTTACTTTAAATTTATGGTTTGTGTATGAAGTATTAAATAGTAAAAATATATTATTTAGTTTAAAAGTTTTTAGAAAACATATTTTTCTTTTTAGTGTATCTTTAAATTCATTTATTTTTACTAATAAAGATAAAGTGTTTACGAAGACATGTTCTAATTGTAGTTGTCTTTTCTTCTAAAGATTCAAGTATCATTTTATATGTTTTTAATGATAATGTAATTGTTTTTGGTGTTAATATATTGGTAACATGGACAAACAAAAACTATAAGATAGGTTATGGGATCTCAATGTCTTGTCCCCACATCAACAACATTACAAAATTGATTTGAGCCAACAATGGACATAGAGTTCTACTACAATTAAAGTAGCTCTCATGACATACTCGTCCACCCTTAACAACAAAAAATGACCAATCAAAAATGCCACCACCTTGCATGCTACAGATCCTTTTACAATACATGTAGGGCATAAATCCAAATTATAATATAGTATTAATTGGTTATCTATTAATAATAGTGTTGTAATATTATAGGTTCTAACATTAGACTTTTCATTCTTAATTAATTGTCCAAATTATTATATTTATAATTAAAATATATAAACATTATATATATTATAATCTATTATATTATAATATACACACATATATATACACACACATACATATATATATACATACATAATATTAAATATTATTATAATATATATATATATATATATATATATATATATATATATATATATATATATATATATATTTTGACCGAGGGTGTCCCGCAACTTTTTTGGCATGGCATTATCATTGTGTTGGACCCAAAGACCTAGCACATACTTAGGCACGTTATCGTAGGGCAAGTCCAACGGACTAATCCCTCAAGCTTACCCCAATACTCCACCCAACGCTCGTGGTTCAATCAAGGCTCGAACCCGTGACCTAGTGATCACTGTTGCAATGACTTACCATTGAGGTATAACCCTAGGGGATATATATATATATATATATATATATATATATATATATATATATATATATATATATATATATATATCGGATTTAGCAGGGCCTTTACCTATTTATTAAAAAATGAGGATTACAAACAAACCTAGCTAAAACGCCAATATCAACAAAAGAACCATAAATCAAAAGGTCAAACGGCCAACAACAACCCAAACTACCAACTACCCACCAATAGAGAGACATAACACTTATCTACAATCACTGAATCCTTCCCAAAAGATAGCAAATTTTAATCAGAGAGAAAATAATCCAAAAGATTAGCCATATTGCGTTTCTTATCTTTCTTCTTTTTAACTCGGTGCCACAAACTGTGATCAATATCCATCGTAACCAACTTCTTATCTACATTCTAGAATTATGAGAATGTCTTTGAAGATGACTCTTTATATGACCCGCTTCTACAATTTTCAAAGTTGTACTCTGATCTTTTGCAACATCCCCTTCAGTGGGCACCACCTTTTTAGCAAATTAATTTTTCTCACCACTCTCTTTCTCCTTCACCTTTGATTTTTCTTGACTTTCAGTGCCCTGAAAAACGTCGACCACCATTTTTGGATCAAGGGCGCTCTAACTACTTGATTTTGGATTCATCCTCTTTTTTTTGGCACTTGAGAACGACCCTAAGGACAAGAGCCTTGAAGATGTACTTTCAATTTACAATTACGATACCTAAACATTGTATTTTCATAATATGAAGATGTCCATTTTTCAAGATAACTTTTTGTGGAATTCCATGGCTATTTGGCCACATACACTTTTGATTTCTCCTCATAATATCTTGATTTTTGGTTACTGATATTAATCAAATAAATATGTTTTAGATTACATATACAATGATATAATGCATATACATTTTTCCATTTTTTTTAAAACTTATTAACTATTTTTTAATATTTATTTTTGAATTATTTTTTTAAAAAAATTTGGCCGTCTAATGGGATGCAATATTATACATTATGATTGACCATAAGATCTAACTTCACGCATATACGAACATATATGCATAAACCCGTGACAAATCTTTCATTCTCACTTTTGAAAAAAAGTGCCTAAAGCATCTCCATCACCTTCAACACTAATAAAAAATGCAGGGTAAGATTTGAAAGCCTAACCCAAACAAGCATCTTTGAGACATAAAATGTATTTGGATCAAATTTTGAAAGCCATGGAATGATAAACAGACTTTTCTTGTAGTCTACCTCCATTTTAAGGGAAAAAGGAAAGGTCTTAGTGAGAACCCTGTAAATGGACAAACGCAATCCCAGAACAGAAAGGCTCAAATATGCCGCGAGTCCTCTGCCCCTGCATACAAAATATCTCCGTTTACCCGACCACTGATCTAATCTTTGCCCCATCCGCCCTTAGTGCATACAAATCGGCATTCCCTGACTGTTCAGAGGTCTTCCATTTCGCATTCGAACCAGCTCCGCCAAGAGGAAATAGGCTGAGCTCATAACCCTCATGTCAATCAAAGCCATCAATCAATATTATAATAATCTTATATATATGTAAATATAATAATACTATATAATATTTAATTTTATTATAAACTGTATATTCATATATAATTATAGAATATATATTATATTATATTAACATACTTTAATATTATAATTATTAATATAATATTATGTTAATAATATAACATAATATTATAATTAAAGGTGCAAGTTAATCGAAAGGGGTGCAATTTTACGTTTTGGTAATGCGTGGTTTTATAAAACGAAAGAATGTAAATCGAGAGTTGTAATTCACTCAAAATTTATGATCGATAATCTAGTCTCACCTTTTGTGCACAACGTCATAAGTAACAATAATTTTATATATTTTTGTGGATGTGATGGTGGAAAATGAGGTTGTGTGTTCCGTCATACGACGTGCAAGGGGCAGACACTTTGTTTCACAGTAAGCTTGAGCAACGACAAAGTGGTTGGGGAGGACAAGGGTATACAAAACATACAAATAAAATATTCTAGGTGATATTGTACACCAAAGGGCCTATTTTGTACACCAAACCTATATTTAAATGGCTTACACATTGTAGAGGGGACTCCCACTGTAAGGTGGTGACATCTTTTATTGATCATTTTCTACTATCAAAGATGGATGAGTACGTCATAAGAGTTGCTTTGATTGCAGCAAGACTCCATGTCGAATGTTGGTTCAAATTAGCATTGCAATGACGCTAATGCAGGGACAAGACATTGAGGTCCCAGAATCTATATTGTGGAGTTCATCCATGCTACCAATATATTGACACCTAGAGTAATTACATCATGGTTAAGAGCATACGAAAACGCCATACTCAAACCCTTGGAAGGGAAGGCAACCACAATTAAATCGCGTCTTCGTAAACAACTTTTTTATCTTTGTTGACTAGAAAAAAAAAATCTAAAGAACCATTGGTAAAACAAAAAATGTTTTCGAAAGAAATTTTAAATGAGTAACATATTTTTATTGTTTAACACTTATTGCACAAAAAGTAAGACAGAGTCAACCCTAGATTCGAAATGAGATATGACTAACAATTATTCTTTCATTTAAAAACTCCACTTACAAAAACAGAAAAATACATCCTTCCCAATATAACTTGCACCTTAAATACAAGAAAACTGAATCACAATCACAATTACCTCATCCAAATATAACACTCAAATCAAAATATCACACATCATCATATCCTAATCAAGGCAATAATTCAAAACCTGTGGATGAATTACCATCTACAAGCCAACCAAAAAAATATGGATAATTTCAAATAAAAAACAAATGCTAAACCTACAATATAGCTTTAAAATTTGAGATAAAAATACAGTGATTTGAATTCCATTGCCAGGTTTCGGCTCGAACCCAGCAATCATAATGTTCAATTTAGCTCTGATAATCAATAGAGTACATGATCATACCAATCAAAACAAGGATTCAAAACCTCCGAACGAATTATAACATCTGCATAACTGTTAATCTCAATAATAAAGTGAAGAATTATGTCATTCCTCTGATCGAACCAAACGATGCCAAGTCCAATATAAATCAGAATTTCTTACATAATCCAAAGTACAGAACCAAAATGTTCAGGATAAAATCTATGTATATCTCTAAAAATAATTGGGATTTCATACATCATCCTACATATAGATCAGAAAAGTTCAGGGTAAAATCTATATATATATATCTGAAAAGAATTGGGATTTCTTACATGATCCTAGATATAGATCCAGAATGTTCAGGATAAAATATATGAATTTTCTTACATGATCCAAGTAACAGATCCAAAATATTTAGAATAAAATCTATCATCTACAAATAAATCTACCTAACTCTGCCAAGAATATATCTGAAGCAGGGTGCCTAAATGTCCAATGCATCTCTAAAAATGAGGGATTTTGCGTCATTATATTCTTATCCAATAAACTCATGATAAATCCTATCATCTGCTAAAATATATTCAATGTCATCTTTTTCAGATCAAGCCTCAATCAGCCCACATTGTCCAATGATTCAGGTATTTAACATTACTACACCCTGGTCCAATAGACTCATATAAACCCTATCATTTTAAAAAGAAATCAATGCCATTTTTCAGATCAAACCCCAATAGCGGCTGGCAATATGTTCTGAAACCTACAAAAGAAAAGCTCTGGAAAATTTTAGTTCTAGCAGACAAGGCGAATGGCTGAATCTGAAAGGTGTCGGGATGGGAGTTTATCATCATCCTATGAAAAATCAAAGCCAAGTTTGGCCATGACATCTGTTCAGATTTGTCTTCCTGAGATGAACATAATATCAAAAATTGCACTGACCCAGGGAATGATTCCCTATGTATTGGTGTTCTATAGGCACCTAGTTGCTATTATAGTCACAGCCCATGTGGCTTTTTAAAAAAAAAAAAATGAAAATGCTGCATTTTATTAATTAAACAAAGAATACAGAAGCAAAGGATTAAATAAGTACAAAGTATCAGAATCTCACAAGGGAAAGCAGTAAAAAGTTACAAAATAGCGTCCATAAGAAAATACGCTGAAACAAGAATGCGATGATAACAATAAAATTCTGAACCATCAACAAACAGCGATAATCTATGTCCTTTGCAGCGTTTTGAGCCTGTCTTTAATCTTATCGATCACTAAGAGTAGTTCAAGGTTCTCGGTGTTGAATTGTTCCAACTACAAAAAAAGAGAAGATTTTATTTGAGTTTGCTGCACAACTAGAGCCGAACATTTCCCAAAGTACAGTTGTTGACAGCGATTTTTCTAAATATGAAATAGAATGAACAGCTGACAAGTGTTCCATATGACAGAGAGGGTGACAAGGGAGATAATGCCTAACACGGAATATGACAGAGAGGGTGACAAGGGAGATAATCCCTAACAGGGCTGCTTTTTTATTGAAATTACTAGGGAAGAGTTCTGGAATGGAGGACAGAAGGGAGAACCAAAGCTGAGAAGAGGATGGGCAGTACCAGAATAGGTGAGGAATGGTTTCAAGTGCTGGGTAGAACACGCATTTTCCAGCAGCAAGTCCAAGCTTAAACAAAGTTTGACCAACAGGGAGTTTCATATGCAGAATACACCAGCCTAATAATTGACATTTGGCCTTAGCGGGGCATTGCCAAATAATATTTGTTATGTGCTGCCACTGAGAATCAGAAAAGGACATAGACCACTTGGAAATTAGAGGATCAGCAAGAGGAACCAGGTGTTTAACACGATGATACAAAAATCGTGGCGAGTTAGTGGTAATGGAACATTGGTTTGGCCATCGCCAATCTATCCAAGGGGGTGTACGGTTAATGGTAATTTTAAGGAGAACCTCAAGCGGAAGTAGTTGAATAAGGGAAACATAAATGGAATTAAGTTTTGTAGGCAACCCAAAATTATGGCACAGTGAGTTCCAAGACAACCAACTGCCGGTGTCCTTGTCCCAAGTATCCTTGATTTTATGAATGCTTTTTTTTGCAAAAGCCTTGGTACTTAATTCTGGCTGGATAGCAAGGGGAAGATTATTAGACTGAATAACCCTATTCCACCAAATACTAGAATTGGGCATACTCAATCCATGCCGAAGAGATTGATGATGCCATTGGAGGAAAGGGACTATTTCCTGCCAAGTAGCCCAATTACATCTTAGGAGAAGGGAACTAGAAATATCAAAGTAAGATGCATTTAAAATTTTGTCTTCCCAAGGAATGAAGGTCCAAGAGCCCTTATGAGATGCATGTTGAACCCGTTCCCAGACAAAAATCTTCCAGGGCTCAGTACCTTTGGTGGCTCTTGCAACCCATTTGGCAGCAAGACATTTTCCTTGCTAAAGCGGATCAGTAATTCCAATCCCATCCGCAGATTTAGGCTAAGTACATAGCCTCCATGAGATGGTTGCCATACCTTTCTTGCTAGAGTTGTTATTCCATACGAATCCATGGACCAGCTGTATGAGTTTTTCATAGGCTGATTTTGAGGGAAACCAACAAGACGAGTAGTAAGCATGGCTGGCCAAAAAAATGCAATTAATTATAGTCAACTTGCCTACTAAGGACAAAAATTTACAAGACCAATTATCCACCTTTTTATGAATTCTATTAAGCACCCAGTCCCACATGTCTCGAGGGGAGAGGTGGATGCCAAACGAGATACCCAAGTAATGTGTAATCTGCTCATGAGGAATGACAGTCCATGTTGAGGAAATCCTTATTTTTGGGAAAGTGGGTCAAAAAAAAATTCCAAATCATTTTTTTGATGTTGTATTAACATCTAGAAAATATTATAAACTTTTTAATTTTTTATAATTGTTTGACAGGAAGACAAGGCCAAAGCTCACATTTAGGATCTTGTGTGAAAATTTCATCAGTTGTTAATTCGGGTAATCATTCACAACTTATATTGATTGTTTTCATTGTTGATTGCTATTTTAATGAATGATGTGTTTTTTCAATGAGGGTAAATGCTTTTGATTGGAGTTATGAACCTCAAAGCGCTTTTGACCGAAGCAATGAAACAGCACTAGGGCACAAACAAGTCAGCTCAATTCCCCAAAAAAGCTAGAAACCAACAAGATAACAGAGGATCCAACAATAACTGCATCCAAAAAGGGAGTAAACATGCCAAAAACCTTGAGAAAAGATAAACATCTCACCAAATATGGAAGCAATCAAAATAAAGGGGAAAAAAGTTTGCTATTGGCCAAAACCAATCTTTGTACTTGTCTAGAATAGAAGTCCTCCATCATCCATTGAGAGTCGCCAATCATCAATTCTTTAACTTTGGATTTCAACCTTTCTGCCTCTAATCTTCGCCCTTTCTTTTTAGCCCTAGTGCCCGCATTTGCTTTTGTTCTTGTGGCTTTAAGATGAGGAGAGGAAGCAACTCAACACGTTGAGGAGGATTTGGAGTTGCTTCAGGAATAGGGACCTCTTTCAAAGGAGACACTTTCCGAATGGGAGCCGAAATATTTATCAGCAAGGAAAGAGATGTGAAGGAAACTGGATTATAGAAGAACTTACCATGATTACGCCAAAAGAAGCCTTGACAAGGGGAGCCTTCTTTCTTCCTCCAAAACCATTGAGCTAGAGATAGGGAGGCCGAAAGGGATACCAACGAGCACCCAGTTACCCGATGTCTCAAGGGATTACAATGAAAACCCCTGAAGGGTGGACCTTCATAGTTGAAATACTGAGTCCAATAACCTTAGGAAGAGGTTAGCTTAACTGAATGGAAGAGAAGTTTAGAAAGATCAAAATTAGTACAAATTCTCACAACTCTGCTTCCCAAAAGATTTTCATCGATTTTCACAAAAGATCCCACTTTGTTAACCATATTTTGATATGCTCCTATTTTTTCATGATAGGTGGAAGTTCATACACTTTAATCCAAAGAGGGAAAGCGTAAATTTGTATCTCAGCTCAGTAAAAAAGGGCATACATGGGCAGAAAAAGAAATCATAGTTTCCAAAAAACCAAGGTCCTGAAGACCAAATGAAATCATTGTCTGAAGAGCTTGGAACACCACTTCGAAGAACCCATAAGTGATCAAGGAAAAGGAAGGAACAACTATAGAACTCCAAGCAGACAAAGCCCATTTGGAAATATCATCAGATGAGAGAAGAATGCTCGCACACTTACCAAACAAGGATTTGTTGCCAAACTCTAGCTCCATTTGCTAAATAAAATGATCAATGATTACTAACTCCAAGGACACCTTCAAGAAAAGATTAGGAACATCCCCAAACCAGAATGTTAAATGATGGAGAGAGCCTGAAATAAGGGAAACATGAGACTTAGAAACTCTTGATGTGCAAACTAGGGAGGGAGCGGCCTCAGAAGAGAGCGAGGACTTGCAAAAGTCTCCACAATCATGATAAGGGTTCCCCACATTCCTGCAGTAAACAAAAATCCAACATTTCTCTGAAAACTTCTCCACTAATTTGTCAGGAAGGAGTTTGACTGTAGAAGCCCTGGACTGAAGAAGGGATGAATATGGGGATCTGGATATACTATTGGAGGTTTTGGGATGCTCTGCTCCTGCAGCTACAACTAAGGATCCCTTATAACTCCTATCAGATATTTCTCCTATGGCATGACAACTGCATAAACTTTGAGGGCAATCACTGGCCGCTAAGCTACCTAATGGCCAAAGTGAAGGAGTAGAGGATATCAGCTAATGTTACGATCAAAGTGGCTCTTCTCAATGAATAATGTTAGATGAAAGTCTCTTTTATTTATATAATGGTCGAATGGTTATGGGATATGATAACTTCATAATCCAAAATAATTCAGTTTAAGTACATGTTTTACTACCTAAAGTAGGATATTCCTCTTCAGTGCATCTTGGCATTACTTCTAAGATTCTAAAATCCTCATTCATTCATTGTTTAATTTAGTGGTTTGCTTGTTTTTACACATGATATGTATATCCACAGGAGCACATTGAACCAGAATTTTTACTACGCAAGGTTGATTTACATACAAGCCATTACTTTTATCATCGCTGCCATTTTTGGGTAAGAATTGTAACACGTTGTGTTGGAACAGTGTGTTATTTTAGGTTGGCAGCTAAAAATGGCATCTAGTTTATTTAACCTTTAGGATAACAGGCTACAATAGCAAGATTCATAATCTCAAATTTTGTTTATGCACTGCCCTCAGAAAGAAAATTATGATGTTCAGTAGGAAACATGTTTTTACAATCTAATTTAAGGCTGGTATATTTTTAAGTTCGTCATTTAAGATTGAAAGTAAACACTCTGTCATGCCATTGAAAGGGAACATACCGGCTATTTAAGCTTTAATATTGTTTAATGACTAAAAATAATGGGTGTCATTCTTACCTATCAAACTAAAATGCACCACTTAATTTAATAAATTCCTGTAAAAACTTTTATCGTAGAATAGAAAGAGTAGGCATTAGTACTTTGGTCAGTCAAGCAAAGATACTTGGAATCCTAATTTATGTGGGTGGAACCATGATTATGATATTCTACAAATGATTAAAATTTCAGTTGTGGCCATCACCCTTCCATTTGAGTGAGTACAATGAAAGCAATGGTAAATCTGAAATTTTGACAAAAGGCTCATTGTTGGTGTTGGGCAGTTGTATCTCCTTTTCATCGTGGTTTGTAATGTAGCTAACATCCTTTTTCTACCAAAATACAAATAGCTACATGTCTTTTTGTAGGTTTCCAGCATCTAAAGGCTTTTTTAATATTACCAGACAAATATTAGCAAAAAGCATCCAACTCAGTACTCTAGCACTGCTATAATGTTTTTCCTAGTCACCATATACGCTGGGGTTTTAACATTATTTTTCGAAATAGACCATTGTGAGGTGTGGGATATAGGGTGGAATGTACAACTTCTTATTGTAGCTTATTAGGTATGTATTGGATATTAGGGTTTTCTTCAATTTTGGGGGGTTTAACTATCAAGGCCTATATAGTTTAAGGTTTTGTAGAATTATGCAGGGAGTTGTAGCTTCCTGAATTGATTTTTGGTTGATGGCATGGTGTTTGTTTATCACCATGTTTAACTTATTGATGTTAATAATTATATATATTAAAACATTAAAAATAATTAATGTAATAAAATAGATAAGTATAGAATATAATTTTCTTTAGAGACTCTACAAGAATGCACGAAACGATGAAAACCAAAAGTTGAGACAAATAATGATATTGCTCCTACAAGGCAATGCCTACAAAAGTGCATGAAATAATGAAAATCAAAACTTGAGACAAATAATAATATTGCCCCTATGAAGCAATGCTAAAGAACATCATGTACCATTGATAAATATATAACATCATAAGACATACAAGACAACACGATTAGGAATTATTAAAACTACTTCTTAAACATCGCCTTATGGCATTCATAGCCACTATACTGAAGTATTTATATCACATCATTTTCAATTTAACAAATCATGTGAAGTAGTGATAATTTATGAGTTGTAATGAACAATTAGGAGTTTTCTTCCAACATATATAAAATGAAAGTGTAGACACCTATTTTTGATCTAGGGTCAATATAGTTGTAAAATTGCATTATTCTATGGCACTTGTGTTTGTTGATTATCTACTTTTAATGAACCTCTGGTTAGATATCATGATCATGCCATTGATTTGATTCCAAGAAGTATTTATTCTAACATTAAACCATATTATTATCCTTATGAACAAAAGCTAAAAAAAATTGGTCCAAGAAATGTCAAGGATTGTTCATTCAAGAAAAAGTGCTTATTCATCTCAAGTGGTTATTGTTAAAAAGAAAGATGATTCATGGAGAATGTGCCCAATTAGAGGTGACTTGATAATCTCACTCTCAAAGATAATTTTCCTATTTGTATCATTGGTGAATTATTAGATGAATTGAATTACCTTCTTTTTTTAATAATTTAGATCTACATTTGGGGTATCATCAAATTTGATTAAATGAGTATGATGTACATAAGACTGCATTTAGGACACATGAGTATCATTATGTATTCTCAATTTTGTCATTTCATCTCATTAATGCTCTATCTACTTTTTAGATCCCCATGGATTCAATTTTCTGCCCTTTTCTCTAAAAATTTTTGTTGGTATTCTTCGATGACGTCTTAATCTATAGTAAAACATGGAAAGAGCATTTGCATTATGTAGATAATATATTACATGTATTAGAAAATAATCAACTCTATGCAAAAAATTCCAAAAATGCCTTTGGTGTGAAAGAAGTGGAACACTTAAGAATTGTTGTGTCACATGAAGGTGTTAAGGTGAACCCTAATAAGTTTGTAGCAGTCAAAGAGTGGAAAACACTTGAAAATATCAAAATTTTGAGAGGATTATGAGATTTGACATGATACAATAAAATATTTGTTCATAAAGTATGCTTGCATAGTGGTGCCATTAACAATATTTTTTAAAAAGGATTATTTTTCACAATTAGAGGTAGTCACAAAAGCATTCAAGCAACTAAAACATGCTTTTACTTCCACCCCCTTTGATAGCTACACAGACTTCTCTAAGACATTTGTGGTAGAATACAATGATTCCAAACATGGAATCATATTATATTGGTGCAATAACGACATCCAAAAGCATTTGAGAGTTAAAAATGTAAAGGAAAGAACTTGGTAAAGCCCACGTATGAGAAATACATGATATCTACCATTTATGTTGTCAAATTATTTTACCTATTTGTGGTTTCGGTTGAATTAAACTATGCAAAATAATTGCACAAGGAAGATCTACAATAGAAAAGTCTAAAATAGTAAATCAAATTTACCCCAATGGCTAAATATAGTAAAGAAATATAAATGAAACAATTAGATAAGAAATAAACAATAGGAGAAGAAAAGAGTGATAAAATCACACCTAGATAAAATATTAGGATTCTAAGAGTGCAGTAGTGGTTTAGAAGTGACGATTGAAAAAAATTTAGAACCTTGAATAACACTAAACAGATATGATGCTTGTCAGTGTACTGCCAAATATTAGCAGGGAAGATTCAATTGTCAAATATATTATATGTATTATTCCATTGAATGTGTTATGTTGCGCTAAATTTTTATTGTCCTCTGTTTATGATTTTAAATTTTCTAGTGCATGTTCACCTCTTGATGTTGTACAATAATGTTCTTGCACTTATTTGAATTCACAGACATAATATTTGATTTGATATCTTCTTCCTTTGTTGACCTAATTTTCCACAACACATGCAAAAGAGAAGGGAAATAAGTAGTTAGGTCAAGAAAGCTCAAGGTAGTTGTAGCTACATCTCCTACACACTAGAATTAGACCCCATGTAATTATTTTTGTAGTGTAAATAGAATCTCAAGCAAGGCTTGGACCTCATCTTCCCTAGATGTGGAGATATAACTACATGAATAGTTTATTAAACCCTCTTTTGGCACAAATGGATGATGCCATAATATCTTGAAGTAATGAATGGCCAAATAAGGCTTAATATGAAGGCTTCTTCTCAAGTGTAGAAAAATATTTTGATCAATCAAAGATTCTAACTTATGAAGGCTGTTCATTTGATTCTTGCTTGGTAAATGACTATGAATTATTTATATATATAAGTATCCTTAGGACATGACATGTGCAATGGTAGACCATGTAAATGTGTAAGATGTAAAATTAAAGGTGTAGGAAGTTAGGCCAGGGTGGAAGGACCAAAAAATACATAGAGGATAGATTCAACAACCCATTAAATATGCACAAGGTAGATTTGACAATACACCTATAGCCATCGAATATGTCCCATGAGAAATAAATGTCTAAAATTGGTGCAAGAAACTCAAAATATAGATAAATGAGGCTTAAAAATTAGAATGTATGAATGTTAAAGACATCAAGGAAGCTAGATGCCAATGAAAATGTAGTATTGAGTGTTCTAAAAATACCCAAATACACACCAGTAGACCAAGTGTGAAAAAAATAGGTAAAACACACTATAGAAAATGGATTTGTACCAAAATAAAATGTATACACAAATAATGGTGCCAATATCTCATGGGGAGGCATTTCAAAGTTAAGATAGATCATGAGAGTTTAAAGTAATTTTTGGAGAAACAATTATATTTGGAGGAGAAACATATATAGGTCACCAAGATGCTAGAGTATGACTTTGAAATTATTTACAAAAAATATAAGGATAATATTGCAGTCGATGCCCTTTCTTGACAAAAAGCATAGGAATCAACAATTTGTGCCATTTATTTATTGCAACCTAAATGAGTAGAAGCAACATGAATAGAGTGGAAAGATGAGTAGAGTGGAAACATGACACTCCAATAATGAATCCCATTTAAAAACTTCAGTAATACACATCCTCTCAAGATAAAAATGTTTGGCAAAGAGACTGATTATGGTTCAAAGACAAGCTCTTTTTGTGTTTAAAAATTCTTAGTTGAAGGATAACATCTTGTTTTAAATGCATGAATCATGAATAGAAGGATATTATGGATTATTAAAGACCTGTCATCTTACAAACAAAGAGTTTTTAAGGAATTTATTAATGGGGATGTACATAGACTTGTAACCAAAAATTTGGTATGTCAACAAAGTAAAGGAGAAACAATCAAGTGCCAAAAGATCTTACAACCATTAGTCATTTCACCACAACATTGGGAATAAATATTGATGGAATTCATTACATGATTTCAAATTTTGGATAATATAGATGTGACTTGTTGTGTGTGGATAAACTCACTTAGTATGCACATTTATATGGACTCTCTCATCCATTTCAATAGAGTACAATGTCATGAATATAGATGGAAAGGGTATAGATACTCCATGGAATTCCAAAAATCATTGTGAGTGATCATGACCTATCTTCACTAATATATTTTTTAAGGCTTATTTGTAGCATGGGAAAAAAAACTAGCACATAGTTCATCTTATCATTTGCAATCAGATGGCCAAATAAAAATTGTGAATACATTTTTGGAAGGATATTTGTGTTGTTTTTCCTCACAAAAATAAACTGAAGTGTCCAAATGACTTTCATATGAATAATTTTGGTATAACACATCATTTCACACAACAACAAAGATGAATTTATTTGAATATATTTATGGCTACCCACCATCATGTAATACTTATTTGTAGGGTCATCCCTAATATTGTGTAGTGGAGGATCATATTCCACACTAGCAAGTTATGCTTCAAGTTATTAATGAGAATTTGGTCATGACTCAAAATAGGATGAAACAACAAGTTGATCAATACTAAAGTGAGAGGCATTTTGATGAAGGAGGTTGGGTATTGTTGACCAATTTTGACCCTCCAAGTCAAAATATCAACCCCTCTAGGTATAAACTTGTTTTTCATGTGTTAGAGCCTTGTTCATAGCTTTTTCATGCCTTATGAAGTCTTAAAATAGTCTTTCTATAGTCTTATTAGCAAATATTAAGGTTAATTTGATAAAATTCACGTAATGCTTTGTCTTTGTCTTAGATTTGGCTAAACATTTCATGGTGTAAAACGGGTGGGTCCAAGAGGTGTCACAGGTTATTAGGTGTACCTCAAAGTCATTTCATGCCTTCATTACCTTCTATGAACATTTTGCATATGTATGGAGAGTTTACGGTTTATTTACAAACTTTAAGGTAAGTGTTATGCAAGATGAAGGTGTTTTTGGTTAAATCCACATGTGTCAAAGCTCACAAAGATCAAACATCTATACAAGCCAATTTGCCAAGGTTCTTGAGGGAGTTATCTAACTGCATATCTGTTAACAATATCAAAAAGTGATCAAATTCTTGCAATCCAATGCTTAAGAGGAGCTTATTAGGCACTTGTATAGACTTGGATATCTATTTGCAGGTGAAAATGCCTTCAGAGTGTTTCTTCACATTCTCTAGGTCATCTCTAAGTTCAGGAAGCTTGCACAAGTCTCAGGAAGAAAAAATATACATTCTCTCTCCTATCAATCTCCTTGAAAGCTCACAAGGGTTATTTTCATGTGAATGGCATAGGCCATATAGATGGAGTTAGAGCCCAAGATCTTGACCATATTTGAGGACCCTTATGGCCTCTCAATCAGTGGCATTGGTTGTTTGATTGAGCTCCTTATCTTTATGAACAATTGCTAAGGAGCTAAGGTGCTTAAAAGAGGTGCAAAACCCTAATGGCTCAATTTTTGGAAATTTGTATTGCATGAATGAACTAATTAAATCATGAGCACAATTGGAAAGTATCTATAGAGGTCTACACAAACATCTCACACCTTCATCTACCAATTTGGCACATGTGGCATTGGAGTTTGACCATGAGAGATTCATAAGGATAGGTTACAGGTTTGCACTTGAGTTTTCAAGGTTTTATATACGGTATAATGCATCCAAATGTTTGTCATATGTTTCACCATATTTACACTTAAGTCAAGCTTCTCTAATCATCTAAATACATTATGTACCAATCCTCTAATTGGCACTCATAACTCACCTTGAAGACTATGTGTAAGTTGTTTGTGTAACAATGGTTGAAAAGGACTTATCTTGCCTTGTTATAATTATCTGAGGGTATTGACCTCATAAATAATTCAATGAAAAATTAGATAAGTGATCTCAGGGTTTGAATAGATCGAAATAGGCTTTAAAAAAAGTTCAAATATGAGGAATGCAGACCTCTAAGTCTGTAGACCTGCAGGTCTGCATTTTATTTTCATATGAAATACAATGAAATGTGTCTCAAGATTAGTTTCAAAACACGAATGTTGAAGGAAATTTAATAACATTATACTTGGATAAGTATTAAGGCTAATGGTGAAGGTGTGATGTCAAAGACAAATGCTCAAATCACCCAATCAAACCTACAGGGAGAACATGAGAGAGAGTGTGTATGTTAGTGATGATGAAAGATCATTAAAAATTATAAAGAGGTTAAAAAGAAATATAAATGAGATATAAACATTTTGGAAAAGGTAATTTCAATCCTCAATTATTTTTATTAAGGTCCTAAACTCCAAAATGTCAACAAACACCTAAATGACTACCTACAGGACTGCCTAATAACTCAAGTTAGATTTCAAATTTGAGGGAAGGATACAGATGCATAATAGTGTATTTGAAGTTTGATAAAATATTATCATTAAGGATCAAATAAACCTAAATAAATAATCAAAGAAAGTGATTCAAACAAAATCACTTTTGCCCTTGCAATTACACAATCAATGTGACTCCCACATGCTTGCCTAGTTTTGAGAAAAGGGCTTGTTTGGTTTGAAAACAAAGAGGTCTGATGGATCAAAATCACATTAAAATGATCATATTATGACATCATAACATTCATATGATCCTCACAACCAATGAAACAATGACAAGGGTTGACGAATCTATCTAGCCCTGGTAGGTTGAATATGCATACACAGACCTGTGTGTAAGGTTATGATAAAAGTGTGTTTGATGAAATATTATATGAGAGAATGCATATCAAAGGATAATATGATAGTGAATTCAAAAAATCATTCCATGAGTGTTTTAACCCATGCAATAATGAATAAAAGGGGCAAACATAGTAGCTAGGGTAACTTAGACATGTTTGGCTACAAACCCCCAAGACATGAAATATGAAGTCACATTGTTTATGGAGGGAGAATAACCATTGGGATGATTGTAAAACATGTAAGAGATGTTTTATAGAGATAAATAGGTCACTTTCAAACTGAACCAAACTTCAAGACACCAACTTCAAGCCTAAAACTCTTCTAGACCTCACATAATGTAGTCCTTCCATCGAAGAGGATACCTTTTCTTTCTCAATACAGTACAGGGAGATTACATGGGACCTTGGGATCCTATGGATATTTTTGTACCCTATTTTACTTAGAAATTGTGGAATTAAGAGGACAATTAGAGCCCTGAGTTCTGTGAACAATCTGTAAGGATTGAAACAGGTTTTGAGCTGCTTAGAAGGTAAAAAATGACCCGATGGTAGAAAGGACCTCTCAAATGCATTAAAATGGAATAATTCAAGCTTAAAATTGACTTTTTGAAATTAAAAAGTATTATAGACATCATATTCAACCTTTGGTTGGCACGTGCTAAAGGGATATTGTACGAAATTAGCCTCAATACATGGTTGTAAGCTCATTTATGAAGAAATAGGGTATGGGATGGTCTCTAAACAAAGCACAGAGGTCTAAAAAACTTGATAAATGTTATAAAATCATTCACACTCCTTCTCATGTCTTGTATAGTGGTATATGAGCTTTTAAAGTCATCAAGTTGGCCAAAAAGGTGAGAAATGCATCATTTGCTAGTCAAAAGGCCTATCTACAAGTCTATGAAGTACAAGAAGAGAGATCTTTTCTAGAAGATGGAGTTATCATATGATGTTTCATACCTCCAAAAAAAAATCAAGATTCATAACATGCAAACTACTTGGCAAACCACTCCAACTACCTCTCAAGCATGTTCAAGCACCTAGACTAGGGTTTTGGCCATTTCATGGTTCACCCATTTGTATAGGGTCTTTGGTGATAAAATTTGTCATGGATCATGGTCAATGGATGGGTAAATTGAATCAAACATTTTCCATAAGTTTCACATGTGTGGGAGTGAATTTCAGCTAAAACTCAATTTACAGGCACGGAGGCCTAATTGAGGCCTAATTGGGGAGAGAGATCATGTGAAAAAGAACACTTCCACTTACTTTTAGGTCATGAAACTTGTCATGTAGTTGTAAGTGGATATCTTTATTTCCATATTATCATCTATACATTCTTCTACACAATGAGGTTTGCAAGTTTTTAGGGTTACAAGGAATTGAAGGCTAGTGAGAGCTTTAGGTTCAAGATGAGGCCTTGGCAAGAGTTTGAAGCCTCCAAATGAGTTTTTTTAGGTTTGATATGACTTAGATATGCCATCTATGGAAAAAAAATTAGTCATGAGTATAAACTCAAGATTGGACACTTGTAAGCAAGGATAGGCGTAGTAAGGCCAACTGGGCTTCAAGACACCTAAGAGGTGTAATCATCATGGTTGTGTTAGTTTTATGAGTTTCCTAAACAAGTAAAAAGTGTTAAGGATAGGGGTAGAAGGTGATTTAACATTACTTGATCATCAATGAATCCACTTGTCATCTCACAAGCCAAGACAAGGATCAGTTGTGAAGAAAAGACAAGGTGTCAAGCAAAGTTTGAAACTCCTAAACCACTAGGAAGATGAAATAAGTTTACTAAATCACACTTGTCCTTTGAAACCTGATTCAACTATTCTCCAACTCATTTATTTGTTTTAAATCTCATAAGACACTTGTCACCTCTCTCTCTTATGCCCTTCTCTCTTCTTCTAGCCTGTAGTTTTAAATCTCATAAGACACTTGTGAAAGGTTGAGTGAGTTGTCTAGCTATTAGTTTCATCATATGACATCTTGATTAGTCCTCCTAGACCCAACATCTTTCACAACCTTCATATGAAGTGTTGATGTAGAGAGGTAGATTAGGAGTAGTGTTTTATTTAGGTTACTCTCATGGTTGATGTGCACTTGCAATTAGTTGGTAGTGGTCAACTTATTCGGTGCATCATCTCAATTAGAGTAGGTTTCTCTCCCTTTTCCTAACAAGTTAGTAGATTAGTGAATGAGCCTAATTAATACATCAAGGGAAGCTATCCCTTTATCCTAAATATTCAATCCATATAAAGGTCACCCATAGCTTAGGATTATCTCCATGTTATCCTAAATTTGGAAGGCTTGAACAATCTTCCAAGGGTGCAAATTCAAACTATATCAGTTTTGGCACGCCAAGTGGGATTAAGGTCCAAAGTGGTTGAAGGATTTTTATTATCATCATTCTATATATTAGCCTTTGGATGCATTTAAAACATCAATTGACTTTAAGATCAATCATCTAGTTTCTATCAACCCAGACACTTGTTCAAAGTAAGTTGTGTTTTTAATTCACTATCTTGATAAAGTTGTTATGGTTGTATTTAAAGTAAATTTTAGTTTCATGAAAGTTTACGAGGCATCTCAGGCCTATGGTATTCCTTGTTATTTTTATGATGAGCCTAATCAGTGCTATAATGATCCATATCAACCTCACTATCATCCTTATCATCATTATTATGAGCCATATCAATGTTATGATCAACCTTTTCAAGACTATGATACCCCTAGTCAACATAACCAAATTTCAAATCAGCATATTTCAAGTTTCAAGCAAACTCTCTTGGGTTATGAAAGGTATATGATAGGGATTAACACATAAAAGGAGTATGATCAAGATGTCCCTAATCATCTCATTCATAGTGTGAGAGACTCATTGCAACTAATGAAGAGCTAATGGACACCTATTGAGAGAGCAAATTAGAAAAGCTTTTCAAGTGATATGATGGATATAAGTTGTATAATTCAAAGCTAGAGGATAAGCTAAAAATTCATGAAGAACAACAGGTTCAATACTATCAACCCCATGTGTATTCATATATACCACCTTAGCCCTCATATGTGTCAGCCATTCTTCCCCAAGAGACCATTTTAAGTGAGCTTCAAAGAGTTCCAAATCCTTCACATACTCCTCAAATTTTTCCTTCTTGGAAATCAATCCAAGAGAACATTCAAATGAAGGAAGAGGTTGTTTTTTAGCAACCTATTATTGAGAACCAAGACAAAGCAAAATTAGAGAGCTTGATTGCCACCTGGATGGAAGCTAATGAAGCTATCTTCGCACAAAATTCTAGTTCTCTTCCTCAAGAATCCCCTAACAAGTCCTTCAGGATTTCCAAACTATAATCAAGTGGTGAAATCATAGGGTAAGAAAAGTGAGACAAACATAGATTAGAGATTTGAAATCAATGAAGAATATGAACCTATGCAAGTCCCTCCTATTTTATTCTTTTTGGGAATTTGGTGTTTAATTCCTTAAGCAAATAAAGGTCTGAGTAAATGTAAATAATTAATTAATGTGTCTCAATTAGCCTATTGATTTGTGTAAATAGATATGTATTTGACGTTTTATAAAAATAGTAAGAAGTGTGAAGAAATTAAACTTAGCTTATTATGGGTTGAAACAGATGATGCAAGGTTTAAAAATTATTGTGTAAGGATGGTAGATTGTCATAAATAAGACCCAAAACTCTATTTTTTGATTGAACAACAGATCTAAACTTAGGACACCCCATTACTTGGCATTGTAGTCCACTTTTAGTGATGGTGTCCACTTTTAGCACTATTATCCTAGTGGTCTAGCTTTTCTAGGTTATGCTTGGCAGCCCTGTGACACCCTGGTAGTGAAATATTTAAACATGGGTCTATGCAGAGCTCATTGTGTGTCTGATTCCATATTCAAAATCCTTAGGATCTCTTGGTGCTTGAACTTAAGTAGAAAACTTGGGAAAAAAAGGAGGGGTTAGTGTGTAAAGGATATGTTGGATGCACTTCACAACCCATGTGTGGGCATGCTGCCTACATACAAATACACTAAAAAGAGACAAAGCTAATGTAGTTATCCCATTTGAAGTGCTTGGTGCAATTGTGTGATTTATGTAACTAGACTCAAAACCATAATGTACTTTAGATGACTAGGTACTGGTATGAGTGCTTGAATAGGCTTGAATTGGTCTTGGAAGGCTGTATGCAGAGAATAGGGAAGATTGCTTGAGTATACTTGCTTGTATTCTTGCTTTTTTCCTGTGTGTTGTCCCCCAAAAATATCACTCATTTCTGGGACAACCTATGAACTATTTTGGTTCAACATGTTGGGTGAATATTTTGTCGGCCAACTAACTGGTGACCAAAATAGTTCCTATCACCATAGCATAGGGAGATTGGTCAACCAATGTTGTAGGTTTACCACATCCAAAGGGGACAAATCTCTCTTCTCATCAAGGGGAGGTTCCATATTAAATATACGGAGGCTATATATAGTATATAAATAAGCATAAAATAACACATGGGGGTAGAATAAACCATCCATCTCTCTTCTTTTAGAGATGATGCTCACAAAAAAAGGAGAAAATCCTGGTGGAAACACTGTAGGCACTTATCTTCTTTAAAAAGTGTTCTTGTAGGAAACGGTAGGAGTTTCTTTTAGGTAGTAAAATTAACTGATGGCAAAAGGGCACAATAACTAGCAAGATGAAACAGAACACAAAGTTTCCACCGCAACTGCCCAACGAGTATATCACAAAAGATAATGGGGGCACAAAGTCGTCCCAGAATCCTCAACACAAAAAGAAAAGAAAAGCACAAACTGAAAGAAAATGTGAAAGCGCAAAGTCTTCCTCACAGTTGATTTCAAGACACTTTACTAATTACTTTCGCTAGTTCTACTTGTCAAATTAAATAAATAATAATGCTTCTAGGAAACAGACATAAGAACAATTTCCTAAAATAGCACAAGCTATAATAGCACAAAGTCTACAAGTCACTTGCTTTCTCATTCAAATAAAATAATATGAACTACAATCTGAGCTCAAAGTCTCAAAATTTGCCTTTCAATTTGGGCAGAGTTTTGCTTTTGTATACGGGAAGATCTCCCTCAAATGATACAAGAGATTACATTATATAGAGGCTTGAGGGAGGCTTAGCACTTTGTCCCATTGAGTGACCCATTTGGCGCATTCAATGCCTTCAATGCATTCTTGGTCTTGTTAGGAAGGGCCATGCTAGAGTAGGGCGGCTGCCTTAACTATGACGTGTCGATTCATCTCTACTGCCTCCTCCCAAGTTTGAATCTCTCATTCCATCACCTGCTTAGCCGTGTAACTGTCTATTCTATCTTTATCTCAAAGGGGATAAATAGACGGCACTTTCAATGTTTACAGGCCCTAAATATCTAGTTAGTGAATTGTTCCACCTACTGGAAATTACTCCTGCTGAGTTTCCCTCTTTGTCTCTTCCTCCTCTTGGGTCTGGCCTTAGGCTCTTTGAATGCATTCAGGTTTGCTCCTTGAGTCTGTTAGAATCAACAGACACTTAAATGCAGCCGATTTCGCATTCGTGTGTCTTTCCTCTATTGAAGGTTAATGACTAGCCAGTCACTCCAAATTTGACATCCACAGGCCTATCATTCTACTGTGACATGGGTGAGGACACGTGGTGACATCCACGACTTTGAAATAAACTTATTGGAATAAGCTTTGAAACTGTTAGAGGTTGGGGGCATGGATGCAGACATGTGTCAACTTCTGCTTCAATTGGGATGGGACACGTGGTGAGTTTCGTGCCTTGAAGCTACTTCTAAAACTGTGTCTCAACATGCGACACTTGGTAGCTTCTACTGCGCTTTGATGCTTTGACCTTTTCCAGAGGGAACATGCCCTTCGGGGTCTTGAGAAAGGTCCATTTCTTAATGTCGAGTGTCCTTTCGCAAAGGTGTCTACCCTTCAAGATCTTCCAAGTGGCCTTCGGGCTTTGATTCCTTGGTAGGTCATTGGTCCCTTATTTCCTTTGAACAATCTGTCTGAAGGAAATTATTTCCTTGGCTTCATGCATGTCTTTACATTATGAGGTGCTCCATCCTTTGACACATGGCGAGTTTTGTTGCATCAAACAAGTGACACACGTCATTTTTTGTTGAATCTTACCAGAGACACATGGCATCTTTTGCTATTGACACTTGGCAGCATCTGCCTTCTCAGGCCTTTGTGATATCATAGAAACATTTGGGGCTTAGTCAAGCTTTCGCAGATGATGACACTTGTTGGCCTCCACCGCTCTCTGCATGGGACACGTGGCACAGTCTACTACTCTTAGGAAAACAAAGTAAAACCTTCTGTCGTTGCCACTTATCACCCTTCGCAGAAATCTGAAAGAAGCTTTTATCGAAAGAAGCCTGCAGGTTATAAGGAATTTTTAGAAGCAAACACTGACACATGTCACGTTTCACTGAGTCATAATGGGACACGTGGTAGCTTCTGCCATTTCTCAGAAACAAAGCATAATGAGGCTCAACTGGCGATATGTGGCAGCATCTGCTTGACTCTTTTTGTTGCACATGTTTCTCTTCATAACTGAGGTAGTCTTTGAACCTTTGAACTTGACGTGTTGAACTAATTGAATGTTGAACCCATTGAACTGATGAACCAAAATGGTTCGAGGTTCAATGGTTCAAGCTTTTGAGACTCATTAAGTGCTCGGGGCCGCAAAACTTTGAAACGGTTGAATCCACTAATCCCTTTACTGAAAAAGCTTGAAAGATGAGGAATTTGAAATCTCAGAACAAATTTTGAGAAGGGAAGAGATTATTTTGGTCTGTTGAACCAAAATAGTTCACATGTTATCCCAGAAATGAGAAGTCTATTTTTGGGGACAACAGCTGGCTCCAGTTGGGGAACTTCCTTCAGATGAAAACTTGGAACACAGCAAAGGGTGGTAGAAACCAGAATCTACAGTGCCTTGAAGTATGTCATTGGGCTATGGAGTCATGCTACCCAAAAAGAAAGGCTCCAAAAAATGAAAATGAAAATCACACAACAGAACTAAAGACTACACAAATATATATATATATATATATATATATATATATATATATATATATATATATATATATGATCTTATTTGATGCCTCAAGATTTGAAGCACTTCATATGCCACCCATTGTGAGACAATGAAAGGGGATGCCATCCTGGTAAACCAACAGAAAAACATTTTGCCTCCAAAAATGGTGACGGGCGAATGGAGCTCTCCACCAGGAAACCAATTTTCTGCGTCTTCCTCTTGGCCTTTTCTTCTTCTTGCTCCATGGCAGGACGTGGTCTTCAAATTGAAAACCATAACTCCTTGCTCTCCCTACGAAGAGTTCCTTTTACTGATTTTGGAATACAACAGTATGGTCTACCACCATAGCTTGTTGTTCTGTTGGTCCAGTCCAACACATGCTTTGATTGTCAGCATCAGACCCCTAACAAACCATCAGCGCAACATCTCCTTTGGTGCGAAGGAGTTTGATTTCTTCATCCCGAGCATTTTTCAATTTGAGCAACAGAGATCTGCATCCAGCTATGTAAGAATTGCTGCCATTGGATTCCAAGATCCAAGCATCATCAGAAGCTGATCTTCTATCAGATTTCTCTTCATCAGAGATGGAAGATCCTTCTTGATTTGTACTACACCCTACCAATTCTTTTGATGCTTGATTTGGATCAAATCTTGGATTGCCAGCCATAAGACTTTGATTGGCTGAGACATGAGCATCCTCTGTGGTCAAGGACTAATTACCCCTACCTGAAGGCTCAAACAGAATTTGAGCAGCAGGGGTTGACATTTGGGTGACCACAATCTTTGCCTCAGAGAGGTCCACACCTAGCTCTTCACCAATGTTTAACTGCTCAGGATTAGCTTGCAGGGATTCAAACTCAATCATTTGAATTTTGGATTTCTTGACATGATCAATCATGTCAAATGACTGAGATGGACTTGGAAGAGAGGATGGGAGTTCATCCTTTTAGTTTTTGGGAGGGGGAGGACTGATCTGCGAAGTTGAAGTAGAAGGTGCAAGATGTTTGATGTACTAACCTTCTTGGCAATCACTGGGTCCTTTGACTAGAAAGGCAGAGTGGTTCCCTGCTTAACAATTGGAATTACAAGCTGAGTTCATTCCTCTATTCTTTCTTTATCAGCTTACTGGGTTGACTGATTCTCAGGCTGGGTGAATACTACGTATGATCCCTCATCTGCTTCACCTTCACTTCTGGGTTCATCCTGGTAATTCAAGAAACTAATGTGGGAGTCGCCAGCTGATTCTTCTTGATCCTCCATGAAGAGATTAGCATCATTTTCTTGCTCAAACTCAGGTTGGAAAGAGAAAGCATGTTCTATTTCTAGATATCCAACTGTTGAGTTGGTTGGAGGCGCTTCAAGGGCAAGGTTCCTCTATGGGGGAGGAAGATGATTTGGCTGCCCTTGATTCTTGGCAGCATTGCCTTGATATGGTTGATTCTGAAATGACCTCCTTGGCATATCCCAATTAGGAGGAGCATACATACTTTGGGCCATTTGCCTTTTCAAGGCTAGTAGTTTATTTGCCAGCTTTTGCACCATCTGATCCATGGTGCCTGTAGATGGATACTCAGAAGATGAAGAATATTTACCTCTGTTCGGGTCTCTCCTTATCTTTCTTGCCAAGATAAGGTCATCTTTTATCTCAGTAGCCAAGTCCTGAATAGCATCAAGGTCTATGTGGCCAGTTCATCTCAGCCAAAAACTCACTTCAGGTAGCTGTGAGTTGATGAAGAAGCATTTGAGATTTTCAGGTGTTGGTTGAGCAATTGCATGAACCCTGTTCCTCAGCTTGTCAAACTTGGCAATAAAATCCCTCATAGGCTCATGAAGTTCCTTCTTCATCTGAGTGAGTTGGGCCAGCAAAGCATGTGCATCCTTTGCAGGCTTGAACCTGGCTTCAAACTTGGCTTTGAGTGTATCCCAGTCGGTCACTGATCCAGCCTGCAGGTGGTAGAACCAGTCTGCAACAGCACCTTGTAGTGTCTCCACAAAATTCCTAGCTGCCACGTCTTCAAATTCCACCCCCATCACACCACAGGGTATGTTGAAAGCTATAATGTGTTCATCAGGGTGAACTCTCCCATCTCCAAAGAATTTGGGGAAGTTCTTTCTTGAGCTACGTGGAAGTTCATGCAGAGGTGGAGTCAAGTTGAGTGGGCCAAAAGAGTTACCCCAAGGGCCTCAAACTGCCATGATTTAATTATAAAAAATAGGGATAACAAATCTAGGTGGAGTGGCCAGTTTTTAGAACAAAAATGGAAAAGGACTGGCCCTGCTTCAGCTTGAGGCTTGATGCTTCAAACTGTGCACTCTTTCCCAATAGCTCTGGTTTCGCAGACTAGATAAAATAATGGAGATGGAGGAAAATGGTAAGGCTATAATTATAATGGGTAAGACACGAAATGGAGTCTCCAGAGTCTGTATAATGGATAAGGAAAGGAACTGCTTCAATCTAAAACTTGAGGCTTCAGACTTCACGTTCTTCCCCAGCAGAGTCACCAAAAACTGTTAGGTGAATATTTGTCGGCCAACTAACTGGTGACCAAAATAGTTCCTATCACCACAACATAGGGAGATTGGTCATCCAATGTTGTAGGTTTACCACATCTAAAGGGTACAAATCTCTCCTCTCATCAAGGGTAGGTTCCCTATTAAATATGTAGGAGGTTATATACTATATATATATAAGCAGAAAGTAAGACACAGTAGTGGAATGAACCATCCATCTCTATTTTTTTAGAGTTGATGATAAAAAATAGAGGGGAAATCCTGGGTGATTGGTGAAGGCACTTCTCTTCTTTTAGAAGTAATATTCAGCTAAGAGCCAAATCCCTTCCTGGATAGTAGAAATCTTGGTGAAATAACAGAAGGCACTTATCTTCTTTCAGAAGTGCTTGTTCTTGCAAACAATAAGACTCTTTCTGGTAACAAGTGACTGATAACAGAATGTAGAGTAACTAGCAGCCTGAGATATAGCACAAAGTCACCACCTCGACTGCCTAAGAGTGAGATACGAAGAACAATGGGGGCACAAAGTCATCTCAAGGTATTTTACACAAAAATAGAAAATAAACACACACTGAAGGCAACTATGACATCACAAAATCTGAAAGTAGTTGGCTTCAAGACACCTTCTTGATTACTTCTGCTAGTTTTGCTTGTTAGATCAAATAAACAAGAATGCTTCTAGGAAATAGACATAAGAACAATTTCCTTGAATAGCACAAAGTTTGCAAGTCACTTGCTTTCTCATTCAAATAAAATAATATGAACTACAATATGAACTCAAAGTCTCTGTATTCGCTTTTCAATTTGGGCAGAGTTTTGCTTCTGTATACAGGAAGATCTCACTCAAATGATACAAGAGATTACATTATATAGAGGCTTGAGGGAGGCTTGGCACTTTGTCCCATAGAGTGACTCATTCAGCGCATTCAATGCCTTGGATGCATTCTTGGTCTTGTCAGGAAGGGCCATGCTGGAGCAGGGTGACTGCCTTAACTGTGACATGTCGATTCATCTCTAGTGCCTCCTCCCAAGTTTGAATCTCTCATTCCATCACTTGCTTAGCCGTGCAACTATCTATTTTGTCTTTATCTCAAAGGGGACAAACAGACGACACTTTCAATGTTTGCAGGCCCTAAATATCTACCTAGTGAATTGTTCCACCTACTGGAGATAACTCCTGTTGAGTTTCCCTCTTTGTCTCTTCCTCCTCTTGGGTTTGGCCTTAGGCTCTTTGAATGCATTTGGGTTCATGCCTTGAGTCTGCTAGAATCAATAGACACTTAAATGCAGCCAATTTGGCATTCACGTGTCTTTCCTCTATTGAAGGTTAATGACTAGCCAGTCGTTCCAAATTTGATGTCTACAGGCCTGTCATTCTGCTATGACGTGGGTGAGGACATGTGGTGGCATCCGTAGCTTTGAAATAAACTTATTGGAATAAGATTTGAAACTGTTAGAGGCTAGGGGCATGGATGCAGACATGTGTCAGCTTCCTCTTCAACTGGGATGGGACACGTGGCGAGTTCTGCCCCTTGAAGCTACTTTTGAAATTGTGTCTCGGCATGCGACACTTGGCAACTTCAGGGCAGTGAACTAGCCATTGGCATGAGATCCAAAAGTTTGGTGACGTCCCCGCAGTCATCAAATTCAGGGCAGTGAACTAGCCATTGGCTTTCAATCGATGACGGGCCCACAGATGTCAAATTTGTGGCAATGAAATAACTGGTGATCTTTGAAGGCTTGATCGCAGACCCAAACGCATTTGAAGGCCAAAATGCTAAAGGGAAGAACCGCTGAGAGAAGGAGCGTAAAGAGCTAGTAAAGCTGGGAACGTAGCCTCGAGAGCTTAAATTCTAGGAAGAGACAAAGCTGGAAAAGACAAAAGCAAAAAAGAGGGAAAATCCCAAAATATCTACATAGAAGTAATTTCAGTAGGTGGAATAGTCCACTAAGTAGATATTTTGGCTTGCAAACATTGAAGGTGCCGCCTGTTTGTCTCACTTGGAGTAAAGACAAAATAGATAGTTGCGCAGACATCAGAGGGGACATACCAGATTATCCAGACTAAGGAAGAGACATATTGGATGAATGGACATGCCATAGCTATGGTAATGCACTGTTCCCAGCATGGTCCCTCTAGACATAACTGAAGGTGCATTGAAGGCATTCAATTCAGCATGGGCCTTTTTCATGAAAACAAGTGCCCAAGTCTTTTTTGGAGCGCTATATATTGTAATCTCTCATTTGATATGAGGGGGATCTTTTTTTATCACAGGAGCAAAACTCTATCCAAATTGAAAGGCGAATATTGAGACTTTGAGCTCAAATTATTGTTCATATTATTTTATCTGAATGAGAAAGCAAGTTACTTGCAGACTTTGTGTTGTTATAGCTTGTGCCATTTTAGGAGATTGTTCTTATGTCTGTCTTCTAGATGCATTCTTGTTTATTTAATCTAACAAGCAGAATTAGTGGAAGTGATAAGGAAGATGTCCTGAAGTCAGTTACTTTCAGACTTTTTGTTGTTTTAGTTGTCTTCAGTGTGTGTTTATTTTTTGTTTTTGTGTTGAGGATTCTAGGAAGACTTTGTGCCCCCATTATCCTTTATATCTCACTCTTTGGGAAGCTAAAGTGGAGACTTTGTGCTACACTTCATTCTGCTGGTTATTGCACCCTATTACCAATCACTTATCATACCTGAAAGAACTCATGTTGTCCCCTGCAAGAACACTTTTAAAAGAAGAGAAGTGCCTTCAGTGTTTTCATTAGGATCTTCTCCTTTGTTTGTGAACATCATCTCTGAAAGAAGAGAGATGGATGGTGTATCCTACCCCAGAGTGTTATTTTTTGCATATATTTATAGTATATAGCTCCTGCATATTCATAGGGAACCTCCCCTTCATGAGAGGAGAGATTTGTCCCCTGTTGATATAGTAAAACTGCACATCTGGCTGACCAATCTCCCTATGCTATGGTTGAAGAGACCTATTTTGCTCACCAATTAGCTAGTTGACAAAATATTCACCTAACAATCTTTTTGGCGACTCTGCTGGGGAAGAGCATGCAGTTTGGAGTCTTAAGCTTCAAGTTGAAGTAGATCCTGCTCTTTTCCATTTTTGTTCTACAATCTGGCAACTCCACGTTATACTAGAAGCCAAAAATCTTGAGGTGTTGTTGACCCTATTTTTGAGTTGGTGCAGTAGAGTAATTTTGATTTATTTCCTCCATAACCTCACCTTCAATGAACTAGGATTATTCCTCCTACTCCTACCAGGTCACCCATACAAGTTAGAGCTTTTTTTTTGCTGATAGCAGAGCTTTGCCTATCCATACTCCACCTAAATTTGTGATCCCACTTCTGCATAATCAAATCATGGCTCAAGTCCCCTGGGGTAACTCTTTTGGTCTGTTAAATTTGACCCCACCTCTACATGAGCTTCCATGCAGTTCAAGGAAGAATTTCTACAAATTTTTTGGTGATGGGAAAGTTCACCCTGATGAACATATTGCTGCCTTTAGCATAGCTTGTGGTGTAATAGGGGTAGAATTTGAGAACATAATATTCAGGTTATTTATAGAGACACTACAAGGTGCTACTACAAACTGGTTCTACCATCTACAAGCTCAGTCAGTGACTGATTGGGACACTCTTAAAGATAAATTTGAATCAAGATTCAAACCTGCAAAAGATGCACATGCCTTGTTGGCCCAGCTCACACAAATGAAAAAGGAGCCCCATGAACTTATGAGGGAATTCATTGCCAAGTTCGACAAGTTGAGGCATAGGATTCCCATGATCGCCCAGCTGACACCTCAAAATCTCAAGTGTTTCTTCATCAACTCGCAGCTACATGAAGTGAGTTTTCTAATGAGATGGGCTAGACACATAGACCTTGAGGCTGCTCAAAACCAGGCTACTAGCTAGAAGATGACCTTATCTTGGCAGAAAAGATAAGGAGAGATCCTAACAGAGGTAAATCCTCATCTTTTGAGTATCCACCTTCAGCCACCACTAACCCAATGGTGCAAAAGCTAGCAAATGAACTGATAGCCTTGAAAAGATAAATGGCTCAAGGTATGTCTACTCCTTCTAATCGAGATATGCCAAAGAGGACATTTCAAAATTAGGCATACCAAGGCAATGCTGCCAGGAATCAAGCGCAGCCAAATCGTCTTCCTCTCCCATAGAGGAACCTTGCCCTTGAAGTGCCTCCAACCAACTCAGTAGTTGGATATCTGGGAACATAATATGATTTCTCTTTCCAACTTGAGTTTGATCAAGAAAATGACATTGATATCTTCACAGAGGACCAAGAAGAATCAACTGGTGACTCCAACATTAGTTTCCTAAATTACCAGGATGAACCCAAAAGTAAAGGTGAAGCAGTTGAGGGATCATACACTGTGTTCACTCGGTCCAAGAATCAGTCAGCCGAGCAAGCTGATAAAGAGAAGATAGAGGAGCGACCTCAACTAGCAATTTCAATTGATAAGCGTGGAACCACTCTGCCTTTCCAACCAAAGGACTCGGTGGTTGCTAAAAAAGTAAGTACTCCAAACATTTTTGCACCTTCAACTTCAAATTCATAGACCAGTCCTCCCCCTCCCAAAAACCAAAAAGATGAACTCCCATCCTCTCTTTCTAGTCCATTTCAATCATTTGGCATAGTCAACTATGTCAAGAAAACTAAAATTCAAATGACTGAATTTGAATTCCTACAAGCCAATCTTGAGTAGTTGGACATGTTGGTAGAGTGTGAAGAATATACCCATCCTTGCAAGACAAGAAGCTAAGAAGGTAACTTATGTTCCCCCAAGGAACATGTCTATCCCAAACAACCTTGTCATTACTTCTCCTACTACCCCTGGGAAAATAGAGCCTTTCTATGTTTCCCTGTTGATAAACGGTCACAAGCTGAGTGATTGCATCATTGATTTTGATGCATCTGACAACATCATGCCTGTTAAAGTGGCAGAATCCCTTGGTCTTACACTGACCAAGACATTTGGTAGATGCTTCTCCGTGGAGAAAAAGTACAACCTCTGCTGGGACAAATCAAGGATGCTCAATTTGCATTTGCAGCCTTTTCAGATAAAAGAATCAAGATGACAGTCTTGATGGCCGACGTCCTAGCCTCATACAACATTCTGTTGGGATGAAATTTTTGTAAGGATGTCGGTGGTGAGTTGAGCATGGACCTATCTAAGGCAAGGATCCTTGTCAAAGGCATAATGAAGAGATTGCTCCCTAAAAAGGAGGAAAAATATGTGGTCACCCAAATGTCGGCCCCTGCAGCTCAAATTTTGTTTGAGTCTTCAAGCAAGGGTAATTACTTCATGACCACAGAGGGTGTTCATGTTTTTGCAGATGAAAGTTCTACAGGTGGCAATTTGAAAATTGATTCAAACAAGACATCATAAGAATTGGTAGGGCATAGTATAGATGGAAAAGCATCTTCCACTTCCAATGAAGAGAAATCTGATAGAAGATCGATTTCTAATGATGTTTGGATATGGGAATTTGATGGCAGTAATTCCTCTACCGATGTTGGAGTTGGGATGGTGTTGATATCTCCTCAAGGAGATATTTTTCCTCCTTCACACAAGTTTCAATTTAGTAACACCAACAACACTGCCGAGTACGAATCTCTATTACTCAGATTGAAGGCTGCTCAGGATGAAGATGTCAAACTCCTTCATGCCAAAGGAGATGCTAAATTGATGGTTTGTCAAGAGTTTGATGCTGACAATCAAAACATGTGATGGGTTGAAATAACAAAACAACAAGCTATGGTAGTGGACCATCCTGCTATACTCCAAAGTCAGCAAAAGGAACTCTTTGCCAAGAGAGAAAAGATTTATGGTTTTTAGATTGAAGACTACGTCTTGCCATGGGGCAATAAGAGAACCAAAAGAAGTGCATAGAAAGTGTGATTCCTAGTGGAGAGTTCCATTCGCCTGTCACTGATTATGGGGATAAAATGGTTTCTTGATGGTTTATTAGGATGGAACGTCATCTTCATTGTCTCACAATGGGCAATGTCTGAATCACTTCAATTCTTGAAGTATCAGATAAGTTCACCTGTACATATGTATATTTGTATATTCTTTATTTCTATTTTGTGATTTTTATTTTCATTTTTTGGAGCCTTTCTTTTTGGGTAGCATGACTCCATAGCCCAATGGCATGCTTCAAGGCACTGGAGATTTTGGTTTCTACTCCCCTCAGCTGTTCCAAGTTTTCAACTGAAGGAAGTTCCCCAATTCGAGTCATTTTTGGGACAACCTATGAACTATTTTGGTTCAACAGACCAAAATCCTCTCTCCTCTTTTCAAAAATTGTTCTGAGCATTCAAGTTCTTCATTTTTCAAAGCTTTTTTAGAAATCTACGGACTTTGCAGGCTTAAATCTACGGACTCTGTAGGCTTGATTCTATGAACTCTGCAGGCTTGAATCTACAGACTCTGTAGGTTCATTTTTACAGACTCTACAGGCAAGTTCATAACTATGGACTCGATTTATATGAACTCTAAGGCTTGAATCTATGGAATCTATAGGCTTGAATCTGCGAACTCTGTAGGCTTGAATCTACGGACTCTATAGGTTCATTTCTATAGACTCTATAGGCAGGTTCATAACTACAGAATGATTTCTACGGACTCCAAGGCTTGAAATCTATGGACTCTATAGACTTAGTTTATATGACCTCTGTAGGAAAGAAATAGGTTTGACACTTAGCCATTTTTTCAATCAAGAAGTTCAAATTGGTCTTCCAAGAGCCTAAAGGACAAGTGCCCTTGTGAAGGGCACTTAGGAGCCAAAATGGACCCTTGCATATTTTCTGAAAAGCAACCTTGGAGGTCAAACAACCCTTGTGGAGGGCAGGCAGGGAGCAGGTGGACCATTTCAAAGGCTGAATGAGCGAAGGAATTCCTTCGGAATTTTTGTTCGAAGGAAAAGCTTGAAGTAAAGACAAAATCCCAATGGAAAGCAAAAGCCCAGTGGAAGAAATAACGAAGCAATTCCTTCAAACTTTTTGTCTGAAAGAAAGGAACCAATAAAAGTCTGCCAAAGGAAATAAAGCCCGAAGGCCGCCCAAAGGATCCCGAAGGGTAGGTACCCTTGCGAGAGGCTCTCGCCAAAGGAAGTGGACCGTTCCTTAAGGCCCCAAAGGGTAGGTCCCTCTAGGAAAGATCAAATGATAAAGCTAAAGGAATTACCAAGGAAAGTGACGGGCCTACAGACATCAAAGTTGAACGTCATGAACTAGCTGTTGAAATCCAAAAGTCTGACGACGTCCTTACAGCCATCAAATTTAGGGCAGTGAACTAGCTATTGGCTTTCAAGCGATGACGGGCCCACAGACATCAAATTCATGGTAATGAAATAACTATTGATCTTTGAAGGCTTGAGCATGGACCCAAATGCATTATAAGGCCAAAACGCTAAAGGGAAGAACCATTGAGAGAAGGAGCGTAAAGAGCCAGTAAAGTTGGGAACGTAGCCCCGAGAGCTTAAATTATAGGAAGAGACAAAGCTGGAAAAGACAAAAGTAGAAAGAGGGAAAAGCCCAAAATATCTACGTAGAAGTAATTTTAGTAGGTGGAACAGTCCACTAAGCAAATATTTTGGCTTGCAAACATTGAAGGCACCACCTATTTGTCTCACTTGGAGTAAAGACAAAATGGATAGCTACGTAGATGTCAGAGGGGACAGACCAGATGATCCAGACTAAGGAAGAGACATATTGGAGGAATGGACATGCCATAGTTATGGTAATGCACTATTCCCATCATGGTCCCTCTAGACAGAACTGAAGGCACATTGAAGTCACTCAATTTAGCATGGGCCTTTTTCATGAAAACAAGTGCCCAAGTCTTTCTTGGAGTGCTATATATTGTAATCTCTCATTTGATATGAGGGGGATCTTTTTTATCACAGGAGCAAAACTCTACCCAAATTGAAAGGTGAATACTGAGACTTTGAGCTTAGATTGTTGTTCATATTATTTTATCTGAATGAGAAAGCAAGTTGCTTGCAGACTTTGTGTTGTTATAGCTTGTGCCATTTTAGGAGATTGTTCTTATGTCTGTCTTCTAGACGCATTCTTGTTTATTTAATCTAACAAGCAGAATTAGTGGAAGTGATAAGGAAGATGTCCTGAAGTCAGTTACTTTCAGACTTTTTGTTGTTATATTTATCTTCAGTGTGTGTTTATTTTCTATTTATGTGTTAAGGATCTTGGGATGACTTTGTGCCCCCTTTATCCTTTGTATCTCACTCTTTGGGCAGCTGAAGTGGAGACTTTGTGATACACTTCATTCTGCCAATTATTACACCCTATTACCAATCACTTATCATACCTGAAAAAACTCTTGCTGTCCCCTGCAAGAACACTTCTGAAAGAAGAGAAGTGCCTTCAGTGTTTTCACCAAGATCTTCTTCTTTGTTTGTGAACTTCATCTCTGAAAGAAGAGAGATGGTTGGTGTAGCCTACCCTAGAGTGTTATTTTCTGCATATATTTATAGTATATCACTCTTGCATATTCATAGGGAACCTCCCCTTGATGAGAGGAGAGATTTTTTCCCTGTTGATGTATTAAAACTACACATCTAGCTAACCAATCTCCCTATGTTGTGGTTGAAGAGACCTATTTTGGTCACCAGTTAGCTGGTTGATAAAATATTAACCCAACATTGTGAATAAGTGTTAACCCTTCTAAATGGACATTGAATGTATTCTTATAGGGAAATAGATGATCATGGATTAGATGAGCTTACATTAGGTCAATAGGGGAAAAGATAAGGATTGAATAAAATTTGATCATTTGAGGCTAAAGTGAACTTGGACAACAATACCGAAAATAAAACACCTTTGAGTTTCGATGCTCTTGTCGAAGTTGGGCACTATTGTGCTAGGAAGATGAGACTTACGAGGATGGATCTAGTCTGAGAGAGCTACCTGGGTCTCAAAATCTAAGTCCAAGAAGCTATGGGTGACTGGGAGTCAATGAAAGTCTAGTCAAGAAGGGTTGAGTGAGCAAGAAAGAGGACATATAGGTTGGGTGTTATTAGTCATGCCTATGTCATCTAATTTTACATTTTATATGATTAAATTGTCCCCCCCTTTATTCTAGTGATGTAGCAAAGTGAAATACTAATATAAAGGAAAAATAGAAAGCATGCCTAAACTTACCTGTAAGGGAAAAGCTCATGAAGCTATGTGATATTGGATGTGCATAGAGAGAGCACATTGTGATGTGTGAATCTATAAATAAAAACATGAAGTAGATCAGTTCTTACTAGATATGCTATATCTAAAATAAAAATGTAAAAAAATTGAGCAAAGGAAGAGAGAGAGAGATGGATAGACCTCATAGAGTATGCGAACCAATACAAAACCTGTTGTGATGTTGGTTGGATTGTGCTAAGTATGTGTTGAATCAATAATAATATCATGAATAGAGTTGAGTGCTCAATTCCCTAGAATGTGGCTCAAGAATGCAAAGGCTAACCATTTTCCACTATCATCACCAACTAAGTGAATTTAACAAATCATGTGTGTGTTAATCGATGTATGGACTATATGTCCAATCCCTTCAAAAAGGTACCTAAGGAATACAAAGGTTGGCCCTTTGGCTCTATCATTGCCCTGTGAAGTGAAACTTATGAAGTGATACCAGTATAGAATATATGTCATATGAGATGGCTCATGGATCCCATGAATGTGTTGTAAATTTGACACTATGGCATGGATAGCCAAATGTGTGCTAGAAACTAGGCCACTCTTGGCCATTTTGAAAGATGGAGATTAGGCTTGTATAAAAGCCACTCTAAAACTGATGTACTAGGATTATATGAAATCCAACTCAGGAACTCAAAAAGCCAAACTTGTATGAAAGTTTAACTTGAATGTGATGCCAACCACCTACAGATGGAGTAAGGCACATAACTACTGAGAATGTCTAGAGTAAACTAAACTTAGAAACAAAAGAAGATCAATGTGTCACACACATTACCCCTAATCATTGATGTTTAGAACATGGATTCTAATTTGGAAGTTATGCCAACTACCAAATCTGAATTGAAAGTGAGAACCATCATGCCATGCATGATAACCCCCTGTATCTGAGAAAACTATGCTAAAATTATTAAATTTGAAGTATCTGGAAGTGCAAAATTTGTCGCTAAACTAAACGGTTTGCCTATTTCTAGAAACTCTAAGTTTTTTTCTCCTTGGATAGGACTAAAAAAATATGGACACCTCTATTCTTGGTGTTACTATCTATTTCTAGTGCTACTATCCATTTCTAGAGTTGTTAACCGATGTGAAAATTGGCCTTTGATCTGAGACTATACCTATTTTTTGCTTTGATTTGATTAGTTTGACTTTTGGATTATGTGTTGATTGTTCTGAATGCTACTATTTCGATTTCTAGGAGGTTTTATCTTTGTGACAAATCTTTTATTTGATGTCCCCTCTTCTGAGGGTAGGAATAAGAAACTTGCAATGATGACCCTCAATAGAAAAGAGTCATGCAAGTGTGTTAATATGAATATATATATGATATATCATTTGATATTTGAAAATATGTTTCAAGAGATAGCAAATATTTGTACTAAGATATTGCTAGATCAATAGGGGTATGCCTAGATAGATATAACAATGTGAAAGCATGTATAATATATTGAATTGGAACTGGAAATGTTAATTGTTAGTTTTTAGTTGGAGGGATAGAGCATCATGTCCATCATGACATCCAAGAAAGCAAATAAAATGCATGATATGAATCATGGCATTGCACACATTTGACAAGCAACAAGGGACATGGGCACATGTCACTCAAACTAGAGACAAGCATGGAAGGCATGTTTAAATGTCACATACACATCTAGGACAAGAGTGATGGAACTAGTCAAGCATCTTTTAAACCACTAAAAATAGCTTAAAAATGACTAAAATAGGCTTCTAAACAAACAAAAATCAAATGATCAGCTTACTCAGCAGGCTAATCTCCTCATCGACTTCAAAATGTGTCACAAAAGGTGATCATCTCCTCAGCATATTCAACTCCAAAGCTCTAATATATCAAACTTGTCACTATACAAATGAACTCAAAGTCAATACAAATTCATATATCAACCAACTATTCTATTCAAAAGCAAAACATTGTTTTGCTTATAACTAGAGGACCGTATCTCCATTTTACGAACCATTTTGATCCTCAAAATCGTAATGATGACACATTCAACATCACACAATATCTACTCTTTCATTAATTCATCTACCTACTATGGTATTCACACACCTTTATAATACTTAGACATACAAATTAGTTCCCACCAATCAACACTCGTTCAAAACATCCAAGCAACCCAGCCTATTCAAAAAATCAGTCAAAGACACCTTTCACTCCCAGTAATTTAATTCCACCAATTCAACACTAGACTCTCAATAAATTCAATAAATAACAATTCGGTTCTCATACATTCAACCACTAATCATCACTTTTTGCTCGACCTCCTCCATCACAAATCTCATCCCTCTCCCCAAATGGGGGCATCATTCCTACTATTCCTATTCCTACACTTATCCAACACATCTATCTACTCTCATAGATGGATACACCATGGTTCTCACACCTCTAGTATTCAAATTATTAGATATCGGTCAAAGCATATAGTGATTCAAACTACATGGGTCATTCAACATGGTTTTTACACCTCCAGTATTTAGATTATCAACATTACTTAGCTCATATTGGTCAAGATTATACAGTGATTCAGATTACATTGGGTCACTCAGTATTACACAAGACATTCAAAAGGATACACCTTCAATTTAAAGATATGTAGACTATCCAAATACCATATTTGGGGGCATGCACATTATTGCATGCCTCACACATAGAGCTTCATATAGCATGACACAGTTACATACTAGATAGCAGATTATAAGCATAGTGTAGGGCACATTGTTTTGATCTCCAGTTTTGCACATGGGACATGACATGATAGATCATATCACATGTGGTTATATAGATTTCCATATTATCTAGATGCATCACTCATATACCAAAATTTGGGGTATAACATAGGTGTTCATGTCTTTCATCTTCTAGGATTATACATGTTGGGTGAATATTTTGTCAATCAGCATACTGATCAATGAAATAGGTTTGATCAACCATAGCAGGAAGATTGGTCGGCTAGGTGTGCAACTTTACTACATCAACCAGAGACAAATGTCTCCTCTCATCAAGGGGAGGTTCCCTATAGATACGTAGGAGTTATATATAATATAAATAAGCAAAAAATAACACATGGGGCAGAACAAACAATCCATCTCTCTTCTTTCAGAGATGATGCACACAGACAAAGGAGAAAATCTTGGTGTAAACACTGAAGGCACTTCTCTTCTTTCAAAAGTGTTCTTGCAGGAAACAGCAAGAGTTTCTTTCAGATAGTAAAGTAACCAGCAATCTAAGATGTAGCACAAAGTCTCCACCTTGATGGACCTAGAGTGAGATACGAAGAACAATGGGGGCACAAAGTCGTCCCAAGGTCCTTTACACAGAAACATAAAAGAAAAACACACACTGGAGACAACTATGACAGCTCAAAGTCTGAAAGTAGTTGGCTTCAGGACACCTTCCTTATCACCTCCACTAGTCCTGCTTGTTAAATCAAATAAATAAGAATGCTTTTAGAAGATAGACATAAGAAAAATCTCCTAAAGTAGCACAATCTATAACAGCACAAAGTTTGCAAGTAACTTGCTTTCTCCTTCAATCAAAGAAATATGAATTACAATAGGAGCTCAAAGTCTCAGTAATGCCTTTCAATTCAGGCAAAGTTTCACTTCTGGTAAGGGGAAGATCTCCCTTTAAATGATACAATAGATTACATTATATAGAGGCCTGAGGGAGGCTTGGCACTTTGTCCCATGGAGTGACCCATTCAACACATTCAATGCCTTAGACGCATTCTTGGTCTTGTCAGGAAGGGCCACACTGGAGCAGGGTGGCTTCCTTAACTATGATGCATTAATTCATCTCTAGTGCCTCCTCCCAAGTCTAAATCTCTCATTCCATCACCTACCTAGCTGTGCAACTGTCTATTCTACCTTTATCTTAAAGGGGACAAATAGGCTGCACTTTCAATGTTGGCAGGCCCCAAATATCTACTCGACGAACTATTTCACCTACTGGAAATAACTCCTATTGAGTTTCCCTCTTTGTCTCTTCCTCCTCTTGGGTCTGGCCTTAGGCTCTTTGAATGCATTTAGGTCTGCGCCTTGAGTCTACTAGAATCGATAGACACTTCATTGCGATAAATTTAACATTTGCGAGCCCGTCATGTTTCCTAGCAACTCCTTTGTGTCTTTCTCACTTGCCATGGTCTTTTTCCACTATGACGCGGGTGAGGACACATGGCGGCATCTACAACTTTGAAATAAGCTTATCAAAATAAGCTTTGAAACTGGTTAGTGATTGAGGAGGGCACAGATGCAGACATGTGGCAGCTTCTACTGCATTGGGTTGGGACACATGGTGGGTTTCGCTCTATGTACCTTCATTGAAGACTATGTCTCGGCTTGTGACACCTAAAATCATCCACTACTCTTTGAGGCTCAAACCTTTCTCGAAGGGAACATTCCCTTTGAGCTTTGATCCTTCGGCGGGCTGTCATCCCTTTCATTTCCTTTGGACAAAATGTTTGAAGGACTTCCTTCAGATAATTCATCCAAAGGAAACCTTTCCTTGGCTCTATATGCACCTTTGTATTGTGAGTGCCCATTTCTTTTGACATGTGGCACCTTCTACTATTTGAACAAGTGCCAAGTGTTATCTTTCACGGGAATAGGTGAGGACACATGGCATCTTCCATTGTCGACACTTGGCAGCATCTGCCTCCTCAAGCCTTTGTGACATCATAAAAACATTTGGGGCTCAGTCGAGCTCTCGCAACTGATGACACTTGTCAGTCTCTGCCAATCTCTACAAGGGACACTTGGCACGGTTTGAATACATTTGTTAGTCACACGGATGTAGACACTTGGCACGTTCTGCTTCATTTAGTCACTTGTCCCTAGGCCCACCATGGTCTTTGCTCAAAATAGTGAAGCTAAGGGAAGAGACTGCAGATATTGGCACTTGGAGGCTTCTGACAAGCTTCAAAGGGACACGTGGTAGCATCTACCAATTCATAGAAACAAAGCATAAAGGGTTGTCAGCCAATGACACTTGGCAGCATCCGCTTGACTCTTTCTGTTGCACACGTTGAATCGATTAAATTTTGAACCCATTGAACTGATGAACCAAAATAGTTCAAGGTTCAACGGTTCAAGATTTTGAGACTCGTTAAGTGTTTGGGGCCATGGAACTTTGAAACGGTTGAAGTTTGAACTTTGTCAAATGCGCCTAGCTCCTGTTGAAGATGTTTGAACCTTTGAACCTGCTAATCCCTTTACCGAAAAAGCTTTGAAAAAATGAGGAATTTGAAAGCCCTCGAATAAATTTTGAGAAGGGGAAGAGAGGAATTTTGGCCCTACAGGTCCAAGAATAGCTCATATGTTGTTCCAAAAATGAGTGACACTTTTGGGGACCAACAATACAGATTAAGATGGTAGGACATACCATCTTCTTCTCACACATTTACTAGCATTTTTGGTTTACACCTAGGTATCACTCAGGTTGTCACCAAGTTAGACCATATGATCATCTACAATGATTGGTCCATAGTATTACTCAGACTCAGACCTAGGAGTTTAAGTGGGATAGAGGACAGGCATTGGTTTTGGACCTCTGAGCACTTCTCAAATCTAGTTCAGATTATTCAGATTCTATATAGGCGGCATATATTATAGGGATTCCTTCTTTCTCTAGGCATTATTCATATTCAATACAAGGGGAATCTATTATAGTGATTCATTCTTTCTTCTAGCATTATTTTAGTTTGTCATCCACTTCCCTGGCCAAGAAGCTCTACCCTTTTCTTTTGCATACTTATCTTCACTCAGGTAAGTTCAGGTAAGCATCTTTTTTCTTTCTTTTACTCTAGTACTTCATTTCATTATATCACTAGATTAAAAGGGGGGAAATGTATACATCCTAAATTGGTCAAGAAAAAACACATATTATGTCTTTTCATAGTCCTTTCACAGGAGACTTCGACTAGAGAATATGAACTTTTATTCACATTTAACCATATCCTCTCATTTGACTTGACTTGGTCTTTCTAGATTCCCTAAACATATTTATGCTTATTCGAGATCATCTGTAGCATTCCAAACTTAACCCTTTCAGACCCAAGAACATCTTCTAGGTCCAGACCCATCCCCCCAAGTCCCACATCCCCTGGACAACAATACCCAAATAAGATTATATCAGTGAAAACCCAGGGTGTCTAATTTTTGGCATTGTTGTCAAAGTTAAATTTTGGCCCCGATGGTTAGCCTCTATCATAGGATGAGTCTTACCCCTTTTATTTGCTTCGTGTCTAAGTTTCTCAATGTTAGTAAAATGCAATAAAAGCTCCCAAATTTGAAATAATGAGTCTCTTATATAAAGGACTACACAAGGCATTTTATATCTAGCACTTACTATTTTGGCACATGAGACTTAATAAAATCAATCAATAGTATAGCTCAGCTTCTCTACATCACACATAAATTTGCATGCTTGATCAAGGAAGGGCCTAGGTGAGATTAATTCTTACATTAAACATGTGCATTGATTATGCATGTTCCCTAAGGGAGAACTACATTAGATTTGAGACCCTTGGCATGAAGGTTAATGTAGGCAGCAGTCAGAACAATAGAGGTCCTTGATTGTGCAATCATTCTTCCCATAACCCAATTTTTCCTCCCTTGTGCTTTGATTTCTTTTGTTGTTTTCATGTATGCAGGCTAGTATAAGTATTGAAGATAAAAGTTGACACATAGTGAGCTTTGCATAGTCCTAGGCTTCAATATTTCATTGATATGGTGTCATAGGGCTACCAAGCAGAACCTAGAAAAGCCAGACCACCAAGATAATAGCATCAAAAGTGAAAAACAACACCAAAAGTAGACTGCAGTGCCAAGTAGTGGGGTGTCCTAAGTTTGGCGCTCCTATCCAATCTAAAAATAGAGTAATGGGTCTTGTTTACAATAGTTTACCATCTCTACACAATAATTTTTAGACTCCGCATCATCCATTTCAGCCCAGAATAAGCTAAGTTAATCCTTCTTTGTCTTCTCTTTCCTATGTGAATTAAGTTGATAAAATTGGTAAAAACTTGTATTTCACTACATCAAACCAGAATTCTCCCCTTACTCCAAACCTTTATTACTTAGGAATTAAACATCTAATTTCCTAAAAGAATAAAACATTTTGGTGATTCTGCTAATGCCCTGATCAACACATCTATTAATGCAATTTTTGAGTCAAGCAACACATGGAATTTAAGTCAAGTACTAAATATAAAAAATGCAAAGTCTAAAAAAATAGTGATTTGAAATTTGCGTAAAAAGGATACTGAGCTGTCAAACATGTAAGGTGATACCTTAACAAGCAAAAATGAGCTAGTATATGTAACTATGGATTTTTTTTAAATATTATTTGCAAAATACTATGAACTTTTGAATTTGAAATTGATTTTATAAATTAGATATGCAATTAAATTTTTAGAAAAAGATGCAAAAGGTACTAAAAAATAACTGAGAATGTATTTGATGCAACTAGGGTTTAAAAGAAAAAATTTCAAAATTATAATATAAACTGAAAATTTTGCTATAAATTTGTAGAATTTAGCTTGAAAAATTTAGGAAAAATGTGAAAAATATTTCTAAAATTAGCAATATATTTTTCCTAGTGGTTTGAAAGTGTTTATATGCAAATAGGAACTAGTATGTGCAAACTAGGGTTTGGGTGATTTCTTTAAAATATTTCAATTAATTTGTATTTTTTCAATTTTTAAATTAAGGAAAAAATCAAAAAAATATTACAAAAAATAAAAAATAATTAGCCCTAGGGTTTTTAGAGTTTTTGTGCAAAAATTTAAAGTAAGTCAAGTTCACCAAATGTTTTATTCTTTTTAGGAATTAGGTGTTTCATTCTTAAGCAAATAAAGGTCTAAGTAAATGTAAATTAGTAATTAATGTGTCCCAATTAGCCTACTGATTTGTATAAATAGATATGTATTTTATCTTTTCTAAAAATAGTAAGAAGTGTGAAAAAATTAAACTTAGATTATTTTGAGCTGAAATGGATGATGTAAGGTTTGGAAATTACTATGCAGGGATGGCAGACTATCATAAACAAAACCCAAAACTCTATTTCTAGATTAGACACAAGCGCCAAACTCAAGACACCCTACTACTTGGCATTGTAGTCCAATTTTGATGTTGGTGTCCACTTCTAGCATTATTGTCTTGGTGGTTTGGCTTTTATAAGTTCTTATTGGTAGGCTTGTGACACCCTGGTAGTGAAATATTGAAGCCTAAGTCTATGCAGAGCTCGTTGTGTGTCTGATTCAATCTTTAAAACCCTTAGGAGCTCCTGGTACTTGATCTTGAGTAGAAAACTTGGAAAAGAGAGGAGGGGTTAGTGTGTAAAGGATATGTTGGATGCATTTTACACCCCGTGTGTGGGCACACTACCTACATACCAATACTCTGAAGAGGGATCAATCTAATGTAGTTCTCCCATTTGAAGTGCTTGATGCAATTGTGTGATGTATGCAACTAGATACAAAATAATAATGTACTTTAGATGACTAGGGACTGGTATGATGATCCAAAACTCTTAATTTTTTATTGACAAATATTTAAAGAACACAAAAATAACACAGTAACAATGAATTCTCTGAGAAGAGATGTTTTATTACCCAAGATCGCAATACAACTATATGTTTATTTTTGGGAAGAGATGTTTGATTTCCATTTTAGGTTACATATTCATTTATACACATTTTGAAATTAGGGGGAGGATGTGGAAGGTCACCAATCTCCAGGGAGATTAAGTGGTTTGACTTCCACAATTTAAAACAATACAAAATTCAAGGAATTACTATTTTTAGAAACTTACTATTTTTATACCACACTACTAAAATTAAAGTTTAGGGAACTTCCATTAAGTTTTTATGGGTCAAAAACCATTTATTATAGCTTCATGCCATCTCACAATTTTCTCCTTGTTCTTATCTTTCCAACAGTTCAAACGGTGAGTCAATTGGAGCTACGGTGCAAAAGTTATGGCTCCCAGAAGTTCCATCATCAATTGGGATAGAACCATCACCCGAATTGTCACCTAAATTATTGCCCTGATCATTCCTCCCTCCTTGAGAAGTAACAGTCCCCATTGCATTAATATTCCTCATTAGGTGTGGTAGTTGTGTCTTGATTTTATTCTCTGTGAGCCACTCATTTTGGTGGCTAAATTGGCCCCTTTTGACCACCCGATAAAGTGGAATAGTGTCCTCTTGTTGTCTTCATCCAGGTATCCACAATCTGATCATCCTCCACTGGAGCAAAAATCTATGGATCAAGCTCATCAATGTTTATTTATTCTACTATGACTGAAGTGTCCAATAGAGGTGAATGATATGGTTTGAGTTGCTCCATGTTGAATATTGGATGCAAACCAAGGTAGGCTGGTAGGTTCAACTCAAAAGCATTTTCTCCAACTTTTCTGGTGATGGTGTAGGGACCATATTATAGAGGCCAGATTTTTCTATGTGGGCCTACAAATAATGCCTACTGAAGCCATAACTAAACCTTGTCACCCACAACAAAATGGTGAACAATCCTATGTTTATCATGGTGTTGCTTATACTTGCTACTGGATGTGTTGCATTTTTTTAATGAAATTTGTTTCTTTTGATGCCTCAGATCTTCTATGAGGTGTGTATTCCATGGTGGATAATGGAATGTCTATATCAATTGGTGCCATGGGATGGAACCCAAAGCATACTTGAAATAGACTATGATTGGTCGAGATGTGCAAGGCTCGATTGTATCCATATTGTATGAAAAGAAGCCCCTCATCCCATGTGCATGGATGTTTAGAGTGATACATCTGAATCATGTGAAAAATCAAGTGGTTCACCACCTCTGTCTGAACATCAGTCTTTGTATGGAAGGCTATTGACTTTATTAGCCTGGTATCCATCATCTTCCATAGAGTGGACCAGAAGATGCTCAGGAATTTGTTATCTTGATCTAAGATAATGGACTTGGGGAGACCAAAATGGAGCCATACATGAATAAAATATAGTTGAGAAGTTTCTTCAGTAGAAATATTTTTCTTACAAGTAATCATGATAGCCATTTTTGAAAAATGATCAACTACAATAAAAATATAGTCCTTTCCATGTTTTGAAGTGGGCAAACTGAGAGAAAATCCAGTGAGACAGATTCCCAAGGCTTGGTTGGTTCTGGAAATGGTATGTATAATCCTTGCTTCTTATTTGTTGGCTTGGATTTCACACATGGGGTGCAAGATTTGAGATACTTTTTCACATCCTTTCACATATGGGGCGAGTAGAAGTGTTTTTGAAAGACTGCCAATGTCTTTTCTAATCAAAGTGTCTAACTGTTCTACTGAAATGTGCCTCCCATATCATTTTTTGTTGCTCTGCAGCTGGAACATAGATGTGCCCCATATGACAGAGGACATTATCTTGCAAATATAAATCAGAAACATGTTTACCTTTTTGAAGCACCTAATATGTATCAGCAAAGGCAAGATCTGCTTCATATAGAACACTCCAAGTGTTAGTCTCGTGCCTGCACAGGTCAAGAATAATTGTGAATGCAATAATTGGTGGGTGGCTCAGACAATTTGTAACCGTATTTGAGCTCCCCTTTTTGTGTTTGATTATTAGATGGAATTACTGAAGATATGTGGCCCACTTTTGGTGCCTCTCATTTTGTAGTTTGCTCTATGTCTGGATGAATTCCAATGGTCTATGGTCAGTGTGGTTGATCATTTCTTTCCCCAAGATGTAGTGTTTCCATTGTTTGTAGGCTTGCACAATGGCATAGAGCTCCTTATCATATGTCAAATATTTCCTGACTGTATCAGTGAAAGTTTCACTATGATATGCAACAATATGTCCATATTGCATGATGACAACTCCCATGGCATATTCAGATGCATCTGTCATTAACTCAAAAAGTTGACACAAATCTAGCAAGGTAAGAATAGGGGTTGAGAATACTCTATTGTTCAAATTCTCAAATGCCCTTTGTCATATTTCACCCCACTAAAATATAGCTTTAGTTCCTAATTTAGTCATTTGGGTTAGAGACCAAGCAACATGTGAAAATCCAAGAACAAAACTATGATAGAAATTTGCAAGACCCAAGAAGCTATGAAATTCTATGAGGGTCCTTGGTGTAGGCCATTCTTGAATAACCCAAATCTTTTTTGGGATCAACATGGTGTTAAGTTGTGGAGCTAAAAGCTTCACTGATGCAGACATGGAGGAGGGTGCAGAAGGGTTGCTGAGTGCCACGGACACCAGCGTCGGTCAGGCCAACCAACGTCGACAGGATGGAGACAGGAAGCAAACGGCGTCGGTCATGGATCGGCCGGCGCCGGCGACCCCCAGGGGAACAGGGACCGGTGTCGGTCTCCTGTGTGGTTCGACTGCGAGTTTATTTTGGGCAGTTGGTTGACGAACCAAGTGTTTGCATGTTTAGTGCTAATTATAGACTAAGAGCTGTGGATCTAATTATTGTACTAGGTGTCTAATTATTGTTTAGATGAGATATATATAATAGACTCATGGTTGTATTGTAAATGTGTAGCTAGGGAGTAAGAGAGCATTGTTATAAGCTCCTTCGGTGTGTGAGGTAGAGCAATGGTGTGTTCCTCCTAGTGCCACAGTACCAAGGTGGGTGCTGGATTGGAGAATCAGCAGGGTTCTTCAGGAGTGTATGATCTTGGTCATCAGGTGTGCATGGCTTCAATAAGAGATCTACATGGTAAGTAAGATCATTGATATGCATGTGTATGTGTGTGCAAGGTCAAGGTTCACAGGTGTGCAGAACCAGTTTGATCTTTAGGTTGAAGATCGATAGGACAGCAACACAACAGGGAGCAGTATCAGGGGAGATCTACTTGGAGTACAGGTGTGTACTTGTGGAGTGTGTGGAGCACTTGTGGAGTGCGTGGAGCACAGGTATAAGGTGAACACCAACTCAGTGTGTGAGTTGGGTGTTGGGACCTAAAAGAGAGAGCTTTGAGGAAAGAGTTACTGTTCACTTGAGGTGTGGGAAACCTCTGAAGAGGTGGTGGAGAAGAAGTGGCATCTTCTTTATTGTATTCTTTTCTGTATGAGTATTAATACAAGTTGTGTATTGTCTCTCATATCTTGTGTTATTTTTGGATTCTAGTTACTTGTTGATTCTGGTTATTTCCACATATTAAGTTGCTTGGTTTAGTAATCAATTGTGTGCTTTCGGGTTGGTCATAGTCCCAACAAGTGGTATCAGAGCTAAGGTTGCAGGAAGCGGTTTTGTGTTTGGTTACAGGTTACTCTCAGGGGTTTCTGATTGAGTGGGAGCAGAGCAACGACAGATCACAGTAAGCTAAGGATGGAGGATTTGAAAAGCACAGATGGTTACTTATGGTCCAATGGAAAAAAAAAGCAGGTAAAAGAAAATTGTTTGTTTGTGGAAGATCAGCAAGGAGGAACTGAAGAAGCAGATGTTGCAGGTGATGTGGCACAGGATGCTCTGGGAGGTTTCTTGGATAAAGTTGAATCTTGTCTTACAGATTCGGTTGCCTCTTTCCATGCAGCCCCAGATAGAGGAGCTGGTGAGCCTTGCCAAAGAATTGGCAAAGGGGAAGTGAAGCTGAAATTGCAGGCGGCCAACACATGGGTGTTGAAGGAGGTCATGCAGGTCCCAGGTTTGGAGATGTGGCTAATTTCTTTAGAAGAGTTGGGTGATGAGAGATGTATGAGAAATCCCATAGCGGATGCACTTGATTTAGCTGGTGGTAAGAAAATAGGTACTCTTTATCTACTTGTTTATATTACTGATTCTTCTTTTGTTGCAAAGACGTGGCTTCGTAGGCTTGGTCACATGAGCAGGGAGGAGATGTATGTTCTTAAGCAGAAGATAGATATATTTGACAGGCTTAAGAACTGGAAAGCCTTGGTGTTCTTGGAGGAGATGGCGGACAGAGATCAGTGGATAGTGTTGGATACTTCTGAGCAAGGCAGTTTGGACATGGAGATTGATTCAAAAGAGCTCGCAGGTAAAAAGTCATCACTCACAGGAAACAAAGGTACCGGCGTCGGCAGGAAAACCGACGTCGGTAGTATGTAAGACCGATGTCGGTCATGAGGACTGACGTCAGCAGCAGGAGACACCGACATCGGCATGTTGGTAGTCAGGACAGGCGCAGGAACCGATGTCGATCGGATGCAGACTGTGGGGTGGCCGAGGTCGGTCACTGTAACGGATTTTGGGTGGACAGCGAGCTGTCAAGGAGTCTCAAACACCCATACAGAGGACTGAAGACGTAAGTAGGCCCTCAAATTCGTTGTTCCTCTTCTTTATACTAGTTGTTGACTGCAGAGCAGGAAGGATCCAGGAAACAGTGGGAGCATGGCATGGAGAGATTGCAGAACCAGACGGAGATTTGGTAGGGTTGCCAGTCGGTATGTTAGCACTGCAAGATGAATGGATTCCTTAGTTGAAGAATAGAGAGAACGGATACGTGAGACGGAAGACCAAGTAATATGGTCTTGAGGAGCTGTAGGACAGTGGTACAGGGTTTGACAGGGGGAGGACGAAGCATGACTTCAGTCGATGTCAGGTAACTACTGTGGTTTGCCTTACCAAGTGGATGATGAGTCATGACATCATTCTGTTGTTGTATGTGGATAGTATGCTAGCTAACAGGGGTGTACATACAGGGTTGTACTGAGCTAAGGGTAAGATTAGTTCAGTGGTTTGCTATGAAGAATTTAGAGCAGCGAAATTCTTTGGCATGGGAGACATGGGAGATCACAGGGTGATTTTGTTTCCAGTGGGAGCTGATGTGAATCAGGTGTTGGCGAGATGCAGGATGCAAAATCGGAGTGCACCAAGTGCTAGACAGTTCAGTGTCCAAAATCACATGAGGTCTAGCATAGACCTGAGTTTTCCCAAGCAGTGGGAGCTGTCAGAGAGTTAGGAGCCAATTCGGAGAGGTGGATTCTCAGGTATTTGAGAGAGACCAGCAACAGGGATTCATGTTATTTAGGGGTCTAGACTTCACTACATGTGTTTGTAGGAACAGATGCGGCAGGGTACTCAGATGACAGGAGGTACACCACAATGTGTGTGGTGGGTGGTCTTCAGGATGGAGCTTGAAGAGGAATACAAACCAAGAAACAGATTAGACGGGGTACAGGTACAGGTACAGTGCAGCTGTTTATCTCCAAGTGGGAGATTGTTAAGTTGTGGAGCTAAAAGCTTCACTGATGCAGACATGGAGGAGGGTGCAGAAGGGTTGCTGAGTGCCACAGACATCGGCATCGATCAGGCCAACCGACGTCGGCAGGATGGAGACAGGAAGCAACCGGCGTCGGTCATGGATCGGCCGGTGCCGGCGACCCCCAGGGGAACAGGGACCAGTGTCGGTCTCCTGTGTGGTTCGACTGCGAGTTTATTACGGGCAGTTGGTTGACGAACCAAGTGTTTGCATGCTTAGTGCTAATTATAGACTAAGAGCTGCGGATCTAATTATTGTACTAGGTGTCTAATTATTGTTTGGATGAGATCTATATAATAGACTCATGGTTGTATTGTAAATGTGTAGCTAGGGAGTAAGAGAGCATTGCTATAAGCTCCTTCGGTGTGTGAGGTAGAGCAATGGTGTGTTCCTCCTAGTGCCACAGTACCAAGGTGGGTGCTGGATTGGAGAATCAGCAGGGTTCTTCAGGCGTGTATGATCTTGGTCATCAGGTGTGCATGGCTTCAATAGGAGATCTACATGGTAAGTAAGATCATTGATATGCATGTGTATGTGTGTGCAAGGTCAAGGTTCACAGGTGTGTAGAACCATCTTGATCTGTAGGTTGAAGATCGATAGGATAGCAACACAATAGGGAGCAATATCAGGGGAGATCTACTTGGAGTACAGGTGTGTACTTGTGGAGTGCGTGGAGCACTTGTGGAGTGCGTGGAGCACAGGTATAAGGTGAACACCAACTCAGTGTGTGAGTTGGGTGTTGGGACCTAAGAGAGAGAGCTTTAAGGAAAGAGTTACTGTTCACTTGAGGTGTGGAAAACCTCTGAAGAGGTGGTGGAGAAGAAGTGGCATCTTCTTTATTGTATTCTTTTCTGTATGAGTAGTAATACAAGTTGTGTATTGTCTCTCATATCTTGTGTTATTTTTGGATTCTAGTTACTTGTTGATTCTGGTTATTTCCACATATTAAGTTGCTTGATTTAGTAATCAATTGTGTGCTTCCGGGTTGGTCATAGTCCCAACACATGGACCCCTTCCTCATTCACAACATACTAGAGGTACTAAATTATTTTCATCTTGAATGTGCATTTTTCAAGATTTGCATACAACTTGTGCTCCTGAAGAGTTTGAGGCACCTTACGAACATGTTGTAGATGTTCCTCCCATATTCTATTGTAGATGAGTATGTCATCCAGGTAGACAACTATGAATGAGTTAGTGAAGGGTCACAAGATATCATCCATCATCCTCATGAATGTTATAGGTGCGTTAGTTAAGCCAAAAGGCATAACCAACCATTCAAAGAGCCCCTCCTTAGATTTTAATGCAGTCTTCCAGACATCAGTGGGATCGAAGGGAATATGGTGATATCCAAATTTGAGATCAATTTTGGTGAAGAACTTCACACCACAAAGTTGGTCCATCAGGTCATCAATCCTGGGGAGAGGGTAGCGATTCTTCACAATGATTTTATTTAGGGCTCGATAGTCAATGCAAAGCCTCCATGTTCCATATTTATTTGATGCTAGGAAATTGAGTTGCCACATGGTGAAGAACTTGGCTTGATGTGACCCTTTTAGATCAATTCTTGAATCTATCTTTTTATCTCAGCATTCTCCAAAACTAATCTACGATACACAAGACTATTAGGCAAAAGTGATCCTATGATCAAATCAATAGAATGTTTTATTTGACAATGCAGTGGAACTCCTATGGGTGAATTGAATAAGTCATCATATTTTCCTATGATTTGTCCCATCTTCTTCTATTATTGTGTCCATAGTGTAGTCAAAACTGCAACATTAGACTTCTTAGATTTTTGTGGTTTGACCACCATGGTAATGAATTGATTTGTCTTTTCCACCAATCTCTTTCATTGCTTGGCATTGATCAAGGAGACAAATGTGGGAGGTGGTACCTCTGGTACCCTGTAGCACTACATTTCAAGAGTGAGGGTGATTCTTTGAGTTTGTGATTCATAGATTTCATGTCGATCATACATGAACAGTTAACCAAGGAGTACATCACAAACATCTAAATTGACCACATCATACAAGACTTCATCTTGGAAAGGTTTTATTGCATATGAAAGAAGACACAGATGGGTGACACTGAGGTCTCTCCCTAGGCTCAACCATCTTGTTGTCCCCAAAAATGTCACTCATTTTGGGAAAACATATGAACTATTTTGGTTCAACAGACCAAAATAATCTCTTCCCTTCTCAAAATTTGTTTTAAACTTTCAAATTCCTCATTTTTCAAACTTTTTCAGTAAAGGGACTAGTAGGTTCAAAGGGTTCAATGGGTATAACAAGCAAGTTCAATCAAAAGGGGCAAGTTTCCAACACTTAGGCATTTTCAGGATTGGTTCAGCACCTTGGTTCAACCAAAAGGGTTCATCAACGAGTTTCTCAGCAAGGATTGAACCATTAAACTGTTGAACCTCAAACCATTTTGGTTCAAATGTTTAACGGGTTCAAGGTTCAACGTCCACGGCAAGCTTCAAAGAGTCAAGCGCTTTGTAAGAATTCATTGAGTTCAACCACTTAACGGTGCAAAGGTTCAAAGATTCAACTGATCGGTTTCAATTAAGTGGTTCAAAGGAATGCCCAAAAGAAAAAACTAGAGAATAAAATGTGCCACGTGTCTTTTGAAAAGCTTAGTAGAAGCTGCCAAGTGTCATCTGTCAGGACACGTTATAATTTGTTTCTAAAAGTCACAGAATGTGCCACATGTCCCTAATAGAGTTCTGCAGAGGGAGACAAGTGGCAACTACGAAAGGTTTCAATATGTTTTTCTAAAAATAACAAAACATTCCACGTGTCCCTTGCAAAGCTTGGCGGAGGCTGACAAGTGTCAACATCAATAGTTTCTTCTTTATGTCCCGTTATGACTCAGCTGAGCGTGTCTACATCCATGCTTCAAGTTTCTATAAGCTTCATAGCTTCTTTCAATAAGCTTCCCTCAGAGTCCCATGAAAGGTGACAGGTGGCCAATGCAGAATGTTTCCATGTGCTTTTTTAAGAAACTATGGAAGTTGCCACATGTCCCTTGAAAAACTTGGCAGAAGCTGCCAAGTCTCAATGGCCACTGTGTCTTCCTTTGGTTTCGTTATTGAGTAATGACTATGGTGGGCCTTGGGTGAGTTAATAAAATGAGTGACAACTGCCAAGTGTCATCTATTGAGACCCATTATAACTTGTTTCTAAAAAGCAACAAAACATTCCATCTGTCTTGTTGTAACTCAAATGAGTGCGACAAGTGTCTGTATCCACATGAATCCAAATGAGTCCTGAATGTTTCTAAAGTGTTTCTAAAGTCCTATAGAAGCTGCCATGTGTCACCTTCTATAGGACTCTCAAAAGGCATCTAAATCCTCTATAAGTTAAGCGGATGCTGCCACATGTCCTCGCTTATTTCACAGCAAAACACGCTGCATGTCACTTGTTAGGATCAGCAGAAAGTAGCCAGAGCAAGCAGGAAAGACACAAAGGAAGTGCTAAGGAGGATGACGGGTCCACAGCCATCAAATTCAAGACAACCAACTATCCTTTAGCTTTCAAATGATGACAGATTTGAACATGTCAAATTTGTGGCAATGAAACAACTGTTGATCTTTACAGGCTTAAGCACGGACCCAAATGCATTCAAAGATCTTTAGGATGAGAGGAAGAACCAGAAAGGGGAAAAGATAGCCTGAGGGCTCAAATCACAGTAGAAAGAGGGAAAGGCCAAAATATCTTCAAGAGTTATTTCCAGTAGGTGGAATAGTCCATCAGGTAGATATTAGAGCCTACAAACATTGAAGGCACAACCTATTTGTCTCCTTTGAAGTAAAGGTGAAGTGGACAGTTGCATAGATATCAAGTGACAGACTAGATGACTCAGACTTAGGAGAAGACTTTTGAGATGAATTAACACGCCATAGTTAAGGTGGCCACCTTGTTCCAGCATGGTCCTTTTTGATAAAACTAAAAAATGCATTCAAGGCATTAAATGCACAGCATGGGCCATTCCATGAAAAAGACTGCCAAGCCTTTCTTAGCTGCTATATATTGTAATCTCTTTAGTGTTTTGAAAGAGAGATATTTCTTTTATAGAAGTAAAACTCTGCCCAATTGAAATGCGAATACTGAGACTTTGAGCTCAGATTGTTGATCATTTTATTTATCTGAATGAGAAAGCAAGACACTTACAGACTTTGTACTATTATATCTTGTGCCATTTTAGGAGATTGCTCTTATATCTATCTTCTAGATGCATTCTTGTTTATTTAATTTAACAGGCAGAACTAGTGGAAGTGAGAAGGAAGATGTCCTAAAGTCAGTTACTTTAAGACTTTATGCTGTTATAGTTGTCTTCAATTGTGTGTTTTTAGTTTCTTTCTCTGTTGAGGATTTTGGGATGACTTTGTGCCCCCATCATCCTTTGTGTTTCACTCTTTGGGAAGTTGAGGTGGAGACTTTGAGTTCCACTTCATCCTGTTGATAAATATACTTTGTTACCAGTTTCTTGTCACTTCCTGAAAGAACTCCTACTGTTTCTTGCAAGATCACTTTTGAAAGAAGAAAAGTGCCTTCAGTGTTTCCACCTAGATTTTCTCCTTTGTCTATGAACATCATCTCTAAAAAAAGAGAGATGGATGGTGTATCCTACCCCTGAGTGTTATTTTCTATTTATATTTATAGTATATAGCTCCTGCATATTTATAGGGAACCTCCCCTTGATGAGAGGAGAGATTTGTCCACCTCTGATGTAGTAAACTTGCATGCTAGGCCAACCAATCTCCTTTGTTGTGGATGATAAGACCTATTTTGCTCACCAATTAGCTAGTTGACAAAATATTCACCCAACAGTCTTTTTGGTGACTCCACTGAGGAAGGACAAGTAGTTTAAAGGCTCAAGCTTCAAGCTGAAGCAAGACCAGTCCTTTTCCATTTTTGTTTCACAATCTGGCAACTCCACACTATATAAGAAGCTAGAGAATTCAAGGTGTGTTGACCCTATCTTTGAGTTGGTGCAGCAAGGAACTTTTGACTTACTCCCTCCCCAACTCCAATTCCAATGATCTAAGAGTGTTCCTCCTACCCGTACCAAGATACCAACACAAGGTAGAGCTGCTTTTTCTGTTGTTAGCAGAGCTTTGCCTATAAGTACTCTACCCAGATTTTTTATCCCTCTTATTCATAATCTAATCATGGTAGCTCAAGGCCTTTGGGGTAACTCTTTTGGTCCACTCAATTTGACTTCAACTATGCATGAGCTACCATGCAGTTTAAGGAAGAATTTCCCCAAATTCTTTGGGGATGGGAGAGTTCATCCTGATGAACACATTGTAGCCTTCAGTATAGACTTTGGTGTGATATGCATGGAATTTGAGGACGTGGCAGTCCGGCTTTTCATAGAGACACTACATGGTGCTACTGCAGACTAGTTCTACCATTTACAAGCTAGATCAGTGACTGACTGGGACACACTCAAAGCTAAATTCGAAGCCAGGTTTAAGTCTACAGAAGATGCACATGCCTTATTGGCCCAGATCACACAGATGAAGAAGGAACCTCATAAACCTATGAGGGATTTCATAGCAAAATTTGACAAACTCAAGAACTAAATTCTTGCAATCGCTCAGCCAACACCTAAAAACTTCAAGTGCTTCTTCATCAATTCATAGCTGCTTGAGGTGAGTTTTCTACTGAGATGTGCTAGCCACATAGACCTTGGGGCCGATCAAGACTTAGCTACTGAGGTAGAGGATGACCTTATCTTGGAAAGAAAAATAAGGAGAGATCTAAATAGAGGTAAATCTGCTTCTTCTTTTGAATACTCACCTGCAGCCACCACTGATCCCATGGTGCATAAACTATCAAATGAGTTGCTAGCCCTCAGAAAGCAAATGGCACAAGGGATGTCCTCTACTCCTTCATATAGAGATGCACCAAGGAGGACACTCCCAAATTAGTCATATCAAGGCAATGCTGTCAGGAACCAAGGGCAAGAAAATCATCTTCATCCTCCACAGAGGAATAACCTTGCCATTGAAGCACCTCCAACCAACTCAACTGTTGGATATCTGGAAACAGAACATGATTCCTCTTTCCAACCTAAGTTTGATCAAGACAATGACGCTAATCTTTTCATTGAAGAAGAAGAAGAATTAGCTGGTGACTCCAACATTAGTTTCTTGAATTATCAGGATGAACCCAGAAGTGAAGGTAATGCAGTCGAGGGATCATATGTTGTATTCACCCAATCCAAGAATCAATCAGCTCAATCAGCTAATAAAAAAAATGTAGAGGAGCGACCTCAACCAACAATCTCAATTGCTAAGCGGGGAGCCACTCTACCCTTCCAGCCAAAGGACCTGGTGATTGTGAGAAAGGTAAGTACACCAAACATCCCTACGCCTTCTACTTCATATTCATAGTCCAGTTCTTCCCCTTCTAAAAACCAAAAGGATGAACTTCCATCCCCTGCTCCTAGTTCTTTCAAGACATTTGACATAATTAACCATATAAATAAAACTAAAATTCAAATGTTTGAATTTGAATTTTTGCAATCTAATCCTGAGCAATTGGACAAGTTGGTTCAATGTGTGAAACACCAAACCACTCTTGTGAGACAAGATGCTAAGAAGGTAACTCATGATCCCCCAAGGAACATGTCTATCCCAAATGACCTTATCATTAGTAGGACCGAACCTTTCTATGTCTCCCTACTGATAAATGGATAGCAGCTGAATAATTGCATCATTGATTTTAGAGATTCAAACAATGTCATGCCTGCCAAAGTGGCAGAATCCCTTGGTCTCACATTGACCAAGACATTCGAGAGATGTTTCTCCATGGAGAACAAACAAATACCACTATTGAGACAAATCAAAGATGCTTAATTTGCACTTGCAGCCTTTCCAAATAAAAGAATCAAGATGACTGTCCTAGTGGCTGACATCTTAGCATCATATGGCATCCTTCTTGGAAAATTTTTCTGTAAGGATGTTGGTGGTGAATTAAGCATGGATCTATTTGAAGCAAGGATCCCAGTCAAAGGCGTTATAAAACAATTGCTTCCTAAAAAGGAAGCAAAATATGTGGTCACCCAAACATTAACACCTGAAGCTCAAATTATGTTTGAGTCTTCAGAGATGGGTAACTATTTTCTATCCATGGATGAAGTTCATGAAGTGCCTATTGAAGCTCTTGAAGGTGTCAACCTAAAAATTGTTTTGAAAAGGACAGTAGAAGAATTGGTAGAGTGCAATGCAAGTGTTAAAGGATCTCCCCTTCCAAATGAAGAAGAATCCAAAAGAAAATCCATGTCTGAGGAGGTATGGATTCTTGAATTTGATGAAAGTTACTCCTCTACCAGTTCAGGAGCCAGAGTTGTGCTGATATCTCCTCAAAGAGATATTTTTCCTTCATCGTACAAGTTACGGTTCAATAATACCAACAACATGGCTGAGTATGAATCTCTCTTACTCAAATTGAGGGCTACTCATGACAAAGGTGTCAAGCTCCTTCATGCTAAAGGAGATGTTGAACTAGTGGTTTTTTAGGTTAGAATCCTGTATGAAACCAAGAATGAGAGATTATGCCACTAATGCAATCTAGTCTGGGATTAACTTGAATTCTTTGATGCTTTCAGCATCTTTGCCATACCTAGGGAATTCAATGATAGGATTGATGCGATGGTTGTTTCAACAACTCAATTGGTTCCTCACCTGAACTTCAAAAGAGACAAGTATACTATTGAATTAGTCTTTCAACCAAGTGTACTCGATAATGCAAATCATCAGCAAGTGTTCTGTCAGGAATCAAGAACAACAAACATGCTCTGATGCCACTAGTTGGGATCTTGCTCCTCAGAAAAAGCACAGTATGATTACCAAATACAAGCAATTGAATATGCGGAAATAACCAGAAACACAAGTAACTAGAATTCACCAATAGCACAGAATATGAGAGACAATACACTATCTTGTATTAACACTAACAGAAAAGAATACAACAAAGAGCCGCCACACTCTTTCACCTTACAGAGATTCGCCACACCTCAAGTGTTCAGTAATTCTTCTCACACACACTCTCCTACACAAAAACGGTCCCAACAACCAACTCACACACAGAATTGGTGTTCACCTCACCAACCAGTCAGTAATAACCCTGCCGGTACATCAAGCACTCTATAGCACTTCAAGCTGATCTCTCATGAACCTGCAACCTGCAATTTAAAGACCAAACTTACATGTAGATCCCCAATGAGCTTGCAACAACCTGCAACTCACAGATCTTACAACTAGAAGGAACTCTTCCTTTCTATCTCATGCCTTATACAATACATGCCAATGGGTCTATAAATAGATCCCTAACTCAAACAATAACTTAGACTCTTAATTTAGACAATTATCCTCGCAGCACAAGACTCTAACTGGTCTCAACATGCAAACTCTTCGTTCACTTAACTAACTGTCCGTGAAACGAGCAGTTCTGGAACACACAGGCGACCGACGTCGGTCCCTGCTTGTCTGGTTCTACCGACGTCGGCCGACTTCCTGCCGTCGCCGGTGGCCTTCTGCACTGGACTCTGCCGACGTCGGTCCTGCTGCCAACGCCGGTTCCTGTAGAACTCAGCAACCATCTGTTCCTCAGTTTGCAAAGGTTGAAGCTTTTAGCTCCACAACCTAACAATCTCTCACTTGGAGATAAACAGCTGCAGCCTGTACATGTACCTGTACACCGTCTAGTTTGTTACCTTGGCTATGTATCCATCTTCAAAATCACCCTTGAAGACCAACCACCACAAAGTCCGTGGTGCAAAACCTATCATCCAAATTACCTACCACATCCGCATCTACAACCATGTAGAAATAAACCTGAACCTGCATAGCATGTGCACCTGCTACTAGTCCCTGTAAGAATCCACTGAACTGTCCTCCAATGGTTCTCTCCCAGATTGGCTCCTAACTTGTGACAACTCCCACTGCTTGGGAAAACTCAGGTTTAGTACATACCATGCACTCAACCTCATTATGTGAATCAAGACACCTGTTCATAGAACTGTCCAACCATCGGCGTGCTAACCGGTTTCACACAATCATCCTGAAACAAAGTCAACACATGACCTTCCATGTCTCTAGAACACACTCTTGCCAAAGAATCTTGCTGCTCCCAGATTCTCCATGACAAACCCCTGAACTAGCTTTACCTTTAGTTCAGCAATACCTGTATATGTAACCCTGCAACAAGCACATCATACAGAAAATAGGATAGTGTAGCTAATACTATCCAACCTGGTAAAGAGAAACACAATGAACAAACCTCCATTGCTCTGCAGCTAATACAAGATCAAATACCCTGATCTTCCATCTCACGTATCTATTTCCGCTCTTCTTCATCCTTAACATCCATTCGTCTCTCAGTGCTTACTTCCAGCTGGCCACACTACCCAAAACCCCTGTTTGGTTCTCCTCCAAGGAATCACATCCTCATTCATGCCTAGCTCCCACTGTTTCCTGGATCTACCTGTTCTGCTTCTTCAATAACTTCCTGGTCCTATGCCATAAGTGAGCAACAAGTAGTGTAAAGAAGGGAAATGACGAATTTAAGAACTTACTTACACCTTTAGTCCTCCATATGGGCACTTGAGACTCCATGACAGCTTGCTGTCCACCCAAAATTCGTCTCAGTGACCGATGCTGGTCACATCTCAGTCTACAGCTGAACGATGTCGGTTCCCTGCGACTGCCTCTCCGCCGACGTCGGTTTCCCCTGGCCGACGCCGGTCTCTGTCTGCCCCGAGTCACCGACGTCGAGCTGCACATAGCCGACATCGGTCCCTGTCTGGACACCGACGCCAGTTTTCCTGCCGACGTCGGTCTCTGTGTTTTTCTTGTGAGACCTGACTTTTTCCCGCGAGCTCCTTTTGGATCAAACCCTTGTCCAAAACACCCTTGCTCTGCTCAGAATTCCTCTGCACCTTGTGCTGAACTCTGTCCGTCACTTTCTCCTTGAAAACCAAGGCTTTCCTGTTCTTGTCACTAACATCGGATTCCTCAAGAAATCTCACCTTCTTCTTCTGCATACAGAAACCACGATCCATGCCTTCCAAATCCGAAAGCATATCCTTTGACTCAAGAACCAGCATCTCCTTCATATCTATGTGACCAAGCCTATCAAGCCACATCTCTGAATCTACAGCTGAAGTAGATAACCCAGAAGAAGAATCAGTAAAACAAGTAGATAGATAAAGCGTACCTACTTTCTTACCTCTAGCTATAACAAGTGTACCCTTGGTAACCTTCCAAGAGTCTGCTGTGAGAGTTACTGTGCAACCCTCTTCACCCAAACTTCTAACAGAAATCAGATTCTGCTTCAGAACTGGGACGTGCATGACCTCCTTTAACACCCATGTGTTACCTGTCTGCAGTTTCAGCTTCACTTTGCCTTTGCCAACAATCTGACAAGACTTACCATCCCCTACACAAATTTCTCCAAAATTTCCCTGGACATACTCATGAAAAAATTCCCTATGTGGGGATGCATGAAAAGAGGCACCAGAATCTAATACCCAAGATTCTACTTGATCCAAAGAACATACCAAAGCATCCTGTGCAATGTAACCTGCAGCATCTGCTTCTTCTTCATGTTCTTCATGCTGATCTGTACCCGATCTGCAATCTCTCTTTAAGTGCCCTTGCTTTCCACATTTCCAGCAGGTTATTCTGCCATACCTGGACTTGGATCTCTTGCCCGTCTTCGACCTTGATCTCCCACGCTCTATCTTCTCTCTTGGCCTTCCTTTTCCTTCAACACTCAAAGCATCTCCAGATGATTCACCTGTGCTTTTCCTGCGTATCTCTTCGTTCAAGATTACACTCACAATATCATCCACTTTTAAGACTTTTGAAGGAGACACAGTATTAGAAACTGCCATTACCAAACCTTCCCAACTTTCAGGTAATGAACACAAGATTAAGAGAGCTCTTATTTCATCATCAAATACAATATTGATTGAACTTAACTGGTTTACTAAACCATGGAAATCACTGAGATGGCTATGAATAGATCCACCTTCCAACATTTGCAAATTAAATAAACGCTTCATAAGAAATACCTTATTCGAAGCTGAGGGTTTTTCATATAAATTTGCCAAAGATTCCATCAACTCCACCGTTGTCTTACACTGTGATAAGCTGGAAATCACAGATGATGCAAGACTCAATCTAACAGATCCCAGAGCCTTCCGATCAAGAACCTCCCATTCTTCATCTTTCATATCCAAGGGTTTGCTAGCAACCCCACCCAACGGTAAGTACAAATCTTTCTAATACAGATAGTCCTCAATCTCCATCCTCCATAATTGGTAGTTCTTGCCATTGAACTTTTCTATTCGTAGTTGACTGCTTTCTGTCATTGCTCAACTCCCACTCAAACAGAAACCCTGTGAGTAACCTGTAATCAAAACACACTACCCAGATCTACACCAATCTGTTAGTATCCCAACCTAAAGCTCTGATACCAATTGTTGGTATCAAGCTTAAGAACCTACAACCTAGGCTCTGATACCAGTTGTCAGGAATCAAGAACAACAAACATGCTCTGATGCCACTAGTTGGGATCTTGCTCCTCAGAAAAAGCACAGTATGATTACCAAATACAAGCAATTGAATATGCAGAAATAACCAGAAACACAAGTAACTAGAATTCACCAATAGCACAGAATATGAGAGACAATACACTATCTTGTATTAACACTAACATAAAAGAATACAACAAAGAGCCGCCACACTCTTTCACCTTACAGAGATTCGCCACACCTCAAGTGTTAAGTAATTCTTCTCACACACACTCTCTTACACAAAAACGGTCCCAACAACCAACTCACACACAGAATTGGTGTTCACCTCACCAACCAGTCAGTAATAACCCTGCCGGTACATCAAGCACTCTATAGCACTTCAAGCTGATCTCTCATGAACCTGCAACCTGCAATTCAAAGACCAAACTTACATGTAGATCCCCAATGAGCTTGCAACAACCTACAACTCACAGATCTTACAACTAGAAGGAACTCTTCCTTTCTATCTCATGCCTTATACAATACATGCCAATGGGTCTATAAATAGATCCCTAACTCAAACAATAACTTAGACTCTTAATTTAGACAATTGTCCTCGCAGCACAAGACTCTAACTGGTCTCAACATGCAAACTCTTCGTTCACTTAACTAACTGTCCGTGAAACGAGCAGTTCTGGAACACACAGGCGACCGACGTCGGTCCCTGCTTGTCTGATTCTACCGACGTCAGCCGACTTCCTGCCGTTGCCGGTGGCCTTCTACACTAGACTCTGCCGACGTCGGTCCTGCTGCCGATGCCGGTTCCTGTAGAACTCAGCAACCATCTGTTCCTCAATTTGCAAAGGTTGAAGCTTTTAGCTCCACAACCTAACATGTTCAACTATGACAACCAAATCATTGCCTTCTTGGAGCAAAAAGATAGCTTTAAATGGCTACATTTTAAAGGCAGCAAGCCTCAAGAGTTTGAACAAGCCCCTGAATCAAATGCAGATGCAGGTGAGGAGTTCCTGTAACTTAAAGAAAATAAAATTCCCAAAGTCATGGTTTCCCTTGAGGAACTATTTTATAAACATGATAGATTCATCAAATAGCAGCAAACGGATTCAAGCTCCTCCCAGGAGTTTGATCAAGTAAATTTGGGTACCAAGGAAGATCTTAAGATGGTGAACATTAGGAAATGGTGCACTCCTAAGGAGAGATTCAAGTTCACTACTCTACTGTGTCAGTACATGGATGTCTTAGCATACTCCTATGATGATCTGAAGTCACTCAAGCCTGAAGAAATTCACCATGAGATTCCTCTCAAGACTGACTCAGTGACTTTCAATCAAAAATCTAAGTAGTACAATCTAAAGATATCAGGTACCATTCTATCTGAGATATAAAAAATACTAAATGCTAAGATAATCTTTCTAATCCATCATTCCAAATGGATTGCGAATATAGTGCCTATAAGGAAGAAGAATGGTGAAATTCACCTTTGCGTGGATTTCAGGAACTTGAATCAGTCATCCTTAAGGGATAACTACCCTTTGCCTATCATGGATCAAGTGCTTCAGATAGTGACTGGTTCAAAAATGTTCTCAATGCTAGATGACTTCTCAGGATATAATCAAGTTGAAGTTGGTGAAGCAGACCAACATAAGACTATGTTCACCACACCTTGGGGCACGTTTGCATATAAAAAGATGCCTTTTGGCTTGATAAATGTTGGTGCTACTTTCCAAAGATCAATGGACCTTACTTTTAGGGATGAGATGGGTAAGTTCATTATAGTTTATCTTGATGACTTGACTATCTTTTCTAAGCATCACTCGAATCATGTGCGCCACTTGCAACAAGTGTTAGAACGTTGCCACCAGAATGACATTTCCTTAAACCCCAAGAAGTCTATTTTTGGGGTGACAGAGGGGAAACTTCTCATACACATTGTGTCCAAAGGAGGCATAAAAATTAACTCAGACAGAGTCAAGTTCATCCAAGAGCTTACTTTGCCCACAAGTAAGACTACAGTTCACTCTTTCTTCAGAAAAGTGAACTTTTTACGAAGGTTCATCCCTGAGTTTGCTGAGAAGACTCGCCATATCATGAACATGATGAAAAGAAAGACTACTTTCAACTAGACTGAAGAAGGCAAATTGGCATTCCAAAATATTAAGGTAGTTATTGCCCACACCCTAATTCTAGTTTGTTCAGACTATAACAAGGAATTCACCATATATAGTTATGCTTCCAAATGCACACTTTCAATGATTTTGGTTCAACAAAACTAAGAAGGCATGGAATATCCTATTTCTTTCATGATCTATCCTCTCAAAGCTCATGAGTTAAAGTATTTGAACATGGAGAAGCATGCCTATGTAGTGGTAAAGACAGTGAAGTATTTTTGCTTCTACATCCTGAATTCACATGTTACTGCCTTGGTTCCTAATACCATGGTTAAATCCATATTAAATTAGTAGGAGTTTGGGACCAAAAGAGGAAATTGGATTACAAAAATCCAAGAGTTTGATCTAGTCATCAAACTAATGAAGCTAGTGCATGGAAAACGCCTGTGCTAATTGACTGTTGATAACATACCAGAATAAACAGATCATGAAGAATCACAAGAAGAAGACACACCAACAGTCCTCTTTGTCTCCACTAAAAATGAGTGGTATTCAGGGATTTCTCAATTCCTTACTTATGGTGAGTGTCCTACTCACCTATCTTATAAATAAAGGAAGACTATCAAGTTAAAAGCTATAAATTTTGTCCTCTAGGACAACGGCCTGTACAAGAGGAACCTTGATGGAGTATTCCTTCGTTGTGTAGACAAAGAGCAACAGAGCCAACTTCTGAAGTCCTTCCACAATTTAGCCTATGGAGGACATTTTTTTGCCCCTATGACTACCCGTAAAATTCTATGAGCCAGGTACTACTGTCCCACTCTATTTCAAGATGCTTACAAATGGGTAAGAAAATGTGAACTATGCCAGCAGTTTGTTGGAAAACCTAAGTTAGTTGCCCTCCCTCTCAAGCCAGTAGTGATAGAAGAGCCATTCTAGCAATGGGGAATTGATTTCATTGGTGGTTTAAACCCATATTCAAGTGTTGGACATGATTATGTCCTTACAGCCACAGATTACTTCACCAAGTGGATTGAAGCAATTCCAACCAAGCAGGTTACTTCTGAAGTAGTATGCAACTTCCTCAAAGAGAACATCATTGCCAAGTTTGGGGTCCCAACCAAAATTTTCACTGACAATGTAGCTTGTTTCACTTCTCAGGAGATCACTCAATTCTATTTTTACTATGGGATCACTCTCTCCCACTCTTCTGATTACTTTCCACAAGGGAATGGATAAGCTGAATCAAGTAACAAGAACCTGGTCACTATCATCAAGAAGCTGGTGGAAGAGAACCAAAAGAAATGGCATAAAGCATTGGTTGATGCTTTATGGGTAGATAGAATTACACTAAAAAGGGCAATTGATATGTCTCCTTTCCAACTTCTTTGTGGGCTCAATGCTAAGATACCAATCACCCTAGAATTGCCAGCATTGAAATTGGTTAAGGCAATTGAGGACCAGACATACGAAAGCTCCATTGATAAGAGGATCATGTGCCTAACTGAGCTAGATGAGTAGAGAACTATGGTGGTAGACCGAATTGCTGCACAATAAAGTCTGGTAAAGAAGCTCTTTGACTAGAAAGCTCAAGATCATGATTTCCAGATTGGAGATCAAGTCCTATTGTGGGACAAGAGGAGAGAACCAAAGAGAATGCATGGGAAGTTTGATTCTCTTTGGAGAGGCCCTTTCATTATCCATCAGCTAAATGGTGACAACAAATTCCTATTGAAGTATCAAGATGGCACGCTCTTTTCCCTACCTCATAATGGGTAGCATCTGAAGCACTTCAAATTTTGAAGTATCAGATGAGATCATCTGTACATACGTATATTTGTATAGTTTTTGTTTCTGCTTTGTGTCATTCATTTTCATTTTTTTGAGCCTTTCTTTTTGGGTAGCATGAATCCATATCCCAATGGCATACTTTGAAGGCACTGGAGATTCTGGTTTCTACTCCCCTCAGCTATTCCAAGTTTTCAACTGAAGTTTCCCAACTGGATCCAGTTGTTGTCCCCAAAAATGTCACTCATTTTGGGACAACATATGAACTAGTTTGGTTCAGCAGACCAAAATAATCTCTTCCCTTCTCAAAATTTGTTTTGAGCTTTCAAATTCCTCATTTTTCAAACTTTTTCAGTAAAGGGACTAATAGGTTCAAAGGGTTCAATGGCCATAACAGGTGAGTTCAATCAAAAGGGGCAAGTTTCCAACACTTAGGCATTTTCAGGATTGGTTCAGCGCCTTGGTTCAACCAAAAGGGTTCATCAGTGAGTTTCTCAGCAAGGATTAAACCATTGAACTGTCGAATCTCAAACCATTTTGGTTCAAATGTTTAACGGGTTCAAGGTTCAACGTCCACGGCAAGCTTCAAAGAGTCAAGCGCTTTGTCAAAATTCATCAAGTTCAACTGCTTAATGGTTCAAAGATTCAATCGATTAGTTTCAATCAAGCAGTTCAAAGGAATGCCCAAAAGAAAAAACTTGAGAGTAGAACGTGCCACGTGTCCTTTGAAAAGCTTAGCAGAAGTTGCCAAGTGTCATCTATCAGGACACATTATAATTTGTTTCTAAAAGCCATATAACGTGCCATGTGTCCCTTGTAGAGTTCCACGGAGGGTGAGAAGTGGTAACTACAAAAGGTTTCAATATATTTTTCCAAAAATAGCAGAACATGCCACGTGTCCCTTGTGAAGCTTGGTGGAGGTTGACAAGTGTCAACATCCACAGTTTCTTCCTTGTGTCCCATTATGACTTAGTTGAGTGCGACAACTGTCTACATCCATGCTTTGAGTTTCTGTATGCTTCATAGCTTCTTTCAATAAGCTTCCCTCAGAGTCCCACGGAAGGTGCCAGGTGGCCAATGCAAAAGGTTTTCATGTGCTTTTCTAAGAAACTATGGAAGTTTCCATGTGTCCCTTGAAAAGCTCAACGGAGGCTGCCAAGTGTCAATGGCCGTTGTGTCTTCCTTTGGTTTCGTTATTGAGTAAAGATTGTGGTGGGACCTGGGTGAGTTACTAAAATGAGCAAAAGCTGCCAAGTGTCATCTGTTGAGACCCATTATAACTTGTTTCTAAAAAGTAGTGAAACGTTCCACGTGTCCCATTGTAACTCAACAGAGCGCGACAAGTGTCTGTATCCACGTGAATCCAAATGAGTCCTGAATATTTCTATAGTGTTTCTAAAGTCCTATAGAAGCTGCCATGTGTCACCTTCCATAGGACTCTCAAAAGGCATCTAAAGCCTCTATAAGTTAAGTGGATGCTGCCACGTGTCCTCACCTATTTCACAGCAAAACATACCATGTGTCATTTGTTGGGATCAGTAAAAATCAGCCAGAGCAAGTGGAAAAGACATGAAGGAAGTGCTAAGGAGGATGACAGGCCTACAACCATCAAATTCAAGACAACCAACTAGCCATTGGCTTTAAAATGATGATAGATCTGAACATGTCAAATTTTTAACAATGAAATTGCTATTGATCTTTGCAGGCTTAAGCATGGACCTGAATGCATTCAAAGATCTTTAGGATGAGAGGAAGAACCAAAAGAACCAAAAAGGGGAAAAGATAGCCTGAGGTCTCAAATTGCAGCAGAAAGAGGGAAAGGCCAAAATATTTGTAGGAGTTATTTTTAGTAGGTGGAATAGTCCATTAAGTAGATATTAGAGCCTGCAAACATTGAAGGCATGGCCTATTTATCTCCTTTGAAGTAAAGGTGAAGTGGACAGCTGCATAGATATCAGGTGACATACTAGATGACTCAGGCCTAAGAGAAGACATTCGTGATGAATTAACATACCACAGTTAAGGCAGCCTCCCTATTCCAACATGGTCTTTTTTGATAAAACTGAAAAATGCATTCAAAGCATTGAATGCACAACATGGACCATTCCATGAAATAGAGCACCAAGCCTTTCTTAGCTGCTATATATTGTAATCTCTTTAGTGTTTTAAAAGAGAGCTTTCTTTTACATAAGCAAAACTCTGCCCAATTGAAAGGTGAATACTGAGACTTTGAGCTCAGATTGTTGATCATTTTATTTTATCTAAATGAGAAAGCAAGACTGTGATGTTATATCTTGTGCCATTTTAGGAGATTGCTCTTATGTCTATCTTCTAGATGCATTCTTATTTATTTAATTTAACATGCAAAACTAGTGGAAGTGAGAAGGAAGATGTCTTGAAGTCAGTTACTTGCAGACTTTGTGTTGTTATAGTTGTCTTCAAGTGTGTGTTTTTAGTTTCTTTCTGTGTTGAGGATTCTGGGATGACTTTGTGCCCCCATTATCCTTTGTGTTTCACTCTTTGGGCAGTGAGGTGGAGACTTTGAGTTCCACTTCATCTTGTTGATTAATATACTTTGTTACTAGTTTTTTGTCACTACTTGAAAGAACTCTTGTTGTTTCCTGCAAGATCACTTCTGAAAGAAGAGAAGTGCCTTCAGTGTTTCCACTTGAATTTTCTCCTTTGTCTGTGAATGTCATCTCTGAAAAAAGAGAGATAGATGGTGTATCCTACACCTAAGTGTTATTTTCTATTTATATCTATAGTATATAGCTCCTGCATATTTATAGGGAACCTCCCCTTGATGAGAGGAGAGATTTGTCCACCTCTGATGTAGTAAACCTACACGCTGGGCCGACCAATCTCCTTTGTTGTGGATGATAAGACCTATTTTGCTCACTAGTTAGCTGGTTGACAAAATATTCACCCAACACATCTAATACTATGGCTTTGGGTGAGGCTTCATTGATAGATTTAGACTTTTCACAACTTTAGCAGAGATTAAATTATTTTGACTCCCACTATCAAGAATGAAATGTAGAGGTTTACCTTTTACCCATAATTTGGAGTGAAATAATCTTTTCTTGTCATTTGGCCTTTCCTTATAGGTCTGTGATGAAGTAATGATGGTGTCGAACTCAACATCTACAATCTATTATTCATCCTCTTCGACTGTAGGTTGTGTATGAGATAGAGTAGTAGATGTCGAGTATTGTGACTTAGAAAGCAGTGACTTGATGGCTCGACATTCTTCTTTGGAGTGAGTTCTAGTTTTGTGGTAATCACACCATTTTTTAGCATTCCCCATCTGGGTTTTCTTATCTTGAAACTCCTTTTGATTCCAATTTTGGCCTTGTGTTTGACCTTCCTTTTCACTTTTCCATTTTTAAGGCTGACTCTTCGTATTCTTTCTATCATGCTTCTGCTCAATCTTCACTATGAACTTATATGCCTCATTGAGTGTTTCCAAATTAAAGAGTTCCATTTCCCCCTGTATGTACCATTTTAGTCCACCATGATATTTGAGATTTTTATGTTTCTCACTTTCTTGGATGCCCAATCTTGCAGACAAAGAATGAAAAATGTCTGTGTAATCTTGAACAGATTGGTCCTTACCTTGGCGAAGTTGTTGTTACTATATGTACAAATCATCATATGCTCCAATGGGATAGTATTATTCCTTCATTGCTTCCACAAAATCATCCCAGGTAGGTTCCACCTCAAGGCTAATGGCATCTATATTGGACCCCTTTTTTTACACTTCCCACCAATTTTTCATGGGTAATGATGCTTTCAAAAGAGCAAAAGTGATATTTTCTCCATCGGTGAATTTATTTACAAAGAAGTAGGAAGATAATTGATCCAACCAATTTTCTACTACATGAACATTGATTTTGCCTTCAAATGTAGTAATATCAAAATTCACCTGAACCTTAAAGGGTGTTGGAGCACTAAAAAGACGTTCCATGGATGAGGAGCCAGGAAGTGCATATGAGGAGCCAGAATTTCCCATCGAAAGTTGTTAGAGAATTTGGGCAAATTGTTGCAATATCTATGCTTGTTTCCATTGGAGGGATTCATTCACCATTTCCTTAAAAGGATTGGATGTCTCGGTGTCTTTTTCCATTTGAATTCATTTGGAATGAATAGGTGGATAGTTTGGAAGCTTTATTGTTTTCCACCCAAACTTCTTATAGCCTGACCTCATCCTCGAGATCATACACTCTCAAGACAAACTGCTCTAATACCACTGATCCAAAACTCAAAATTTTTGATTGATGGATATTTAAAGAACACAAAAATAACATAGTAACAATGAATTCTCTGAGAAGAGATGTTTTACTACTCAAGATCACAATACAACTATATGCTTATCTCTGGGAAGAGATGTCTGATTTCCATTTTGAGTTAAATCTTCATTTATACATATTTTGAAAGTAGGGGGAGGATGTGGAAGGTCAAAATTCTTGAGGGAGATTAAGTGGTTCGACTTCCATGATTTAAAATAATACAAAATTCGAGGAATTACTATTTTTAGAAACTTACTATTTTTAGACTACACTACTAAAATTGAAATTTGGGGCACTTATATTGGGTTTTCGAGGGTCAAAAACCATTGAGAAAATATCCATGCCATCTCACCATGTTATCCTCATTTTTAGCTTTCTAACGGTTCAAATGGTGAGTCAATTGGAGCTACGATGCAAAAGTTATGGCTCCCGAAAGTTCCATCATCAATTGGGGTAGAACCGTCACCTGAATTGTCACATGAATTGTTGCTCGGATCATATGAGTTATTGAATAGGCTTGAATGGGTCTTAGAATTTTGTATGTAGAGAATAAAAAAGAGTGCTTGAGTATACTTGTTTGTATTCTTGTGTTTTTCCTGTGAATGAGTGCTAACCCTTCTAAATGGACATTGAATGACCTTTTATAGGGAAACTAATGATCTTAGGTTAGATGAGCTTGCATTAGGTTGATAGGGGAAAAGATAAGGATTCAAGAAAATTTGATCATTTGAAGCTAAAGTAAACATGGAAAACAACATCAAAAACAAGACACCCCTGAATTTTGGCACATCCTATTTTAGTTTGGTGCTATTATCCTAAGAGGATTAGGCCTGGGGGGATGGATCTAGGTCTAAGAGAGCTCCCTGGGTCTCAAAAATCTATGTCTAGGAAGCTATGGGTCACTAGGAATCAATGAAAGTCTAGCTGAGAAGGGTTGAGTGAGCAAGAAAGAGGACCTAAAGGTTGGGTGCTATTAGCCATGCCTAAGTCATCCAATTTTGCATTTTATATGATTACACCTCCCATCCCTCTTCAAGATCCCTCATGAAAGTCAATTCAATAAAATATCCAAAGGAAGGAAGGAATGATTTTTGAATATGTTAAAAATTAATCTACATCTTAAATTGATATAGTGAATCATGAGGGTGAGGAATAAAATTAAGTGTCCATAGCCCAACTCAACTTACTCTCTCTCCAAGAATTCCTAGAAAAATCTTCCATACCCAAATCTTCAAGTTCTAAGAGTACTCCATTGGTTCTGAAGTAAACTCATGAGCATATCTATCGCCTTCCCACCATCTCCCTTCTTGAAGAGGAGCCTGTTATATGGATGATAGAGAAAGGAGTTACAGTTATAAGTGAGCTTAAAGGAGAGTCTGATGAAGATGATTCAAGTGTGTATGAAGAAGAGTTATTCATTGGTACTCCACTTGGGGAAGAAAAAGGCAATTTAGTTTTCAAGGATGAACAAGAATGTGAGTTTGAGGAAAGAGTACAAGTAGATCAAGCTGCCACAACAAAAAAAGAAGCTTCTAAAGATGTGCTTCAAGTTGTACCTCTTCAAGAGGGAGGTCAAGATAAGGATGAAGACTTGTGGCAGTAGTACCTAAAGATTTAAAATGAATTTGATGTTCTTTAAGGGCTTATACCTCCTAATGGACATATTGAGGATGTTGTTGAGGCTGCTCTCTTGCTTGAGAAACAATGTGGGGGTTTATAAAAGATCATTCAAGATCAAGTACATCATTTCATGGAGTCTTTAGATGCTAAGGGTGATGTTTCTCCTATAATCCAAGAGATGGTCATGTTTGAGGTAGGTTCAAACATCAAGAAACATCATGAGAAGGGTCTTAAAGTACAAGATGAATATGTTTTCATAGGTGACTAGTTTATTTTTGTTACTTCACTTGAAAGCATGCCAAGAGGATTGACATTTGATATGAGGATGAAACCAAAAAGAACAAGGTCCAAAAGATAGCTTGTCTCATGTTATTCTTCATCTCATGGAGCAAAAGATCTCAAAAAAATTCCATTTGATTTAGGAGGAAGAAGATATGTTCAGGTTAGCTATATATATTAGGTGTTTTGTTTATGTCATGTGTTTCTTAAGTGTTTAGCTAGCACATGTGTGATGTCTTGTTTCCTTTGTTTTGTGTGTTCTCCTTGTTTTGTGTGTGTTTGGAGGTCAAAATAGTTTGTTTTATCTTGGTCAAGGTCAAATTAGGTCTTAATTTGAGTGCAAGTTACTCCATTGCTCAATAGAAGGACAAGGATACTAGTATAGTAAGCATTTCATGCATGCTACCCATGTGAATCACCAATTTGTTAACCAATTTTGACCCTCCAAGTCAGAATGTTAACCTATACAGGTAGAAACTTTCTAGTCATGTGTTATAACCTTGTTTATAGCTTTGGCATGCCTTATGAGGTTTTAAAATAGTATTTCTAAAGTCTTATTAGCAAAGATTAAGGTTAATTTGATAAAATTAAGGTAATGCTTTGTCTTTGTCTTAGATTAGGCTAGACATGTCCAAGAGGTGTCATAGGTTATTAGGTGTACCTCAAATTCAATTAATGCCTTCATTTCCTTCTATGCACATTTCACATATGTTTGGAGAGTTTAAGCTTTATTTACAAACTTTAAGGTAAGTGTTATGCAAGATGAAGATGTTTTTGGTTAATTCCACGTGTCAAAGCTCAAAAAGATCAAACACCCATACAAGCACATTTGCTAATGTTCTTGAGGGATTTATCTAACTGCATATCTGTCAAGAATGTTACAAAGTGATCAGATTCTTGAAGTCCAATGCATAAGAGGAGCTTGTTGATCACTTGTATGCACCTGGATATCTATTTATAGGTGAAAATGCCTTCAAAGTGCCTCTTCACATTCTTCAGGTCATCTCCAAGTTTAGGAAGCTTTCACAAGTCTCAGGAATAGTATAGGTGGAGTTATAACCTAAGCTATTGACAAAAGTTCAGGACCTTTATGGCCTCTCAATCAATGGCATTGGTTGTTTTATTGAACACCTTAGCTTTATGAACAATCGCTAATACTATAAAATAATTAATTAATATTATTTAATAATATAATTTTAAAAATTAAGTAATATTATTAATAATATTATATTATTAAATAATTAATATTATTTTAAATACTTAATTAATAATTAATTAATTATGCCAACAGGTATTTTACATTGGTAACAATGGAGTTTAATGTAGTATGTTGTTCATTTTATCAATTAGATTTTCCATCCGTTATGTTTTGTTGGAGTTGTAGTACAAAGGAATCTAATGACACAATGGGATCACCTCCAAGTTGTGGGACCTTGGTGAATTGAGTTGAACTTTTGGAGAAATTTGACTTCCTTTCACTAAGCTCACTGAAACTGATACATGACCAGTTCACTTCCAACTATAGCTTTTTGGGATTTTGCTCCTAACTGGGGTTTTATTTGTAAGGAAAAGAGTTTTGAAGGAGTTTTGAAACTGGAAATGGTGATGCTCCAAAGGGTTTTAGTGGAAATTATTGATTGCTTTGATCGAACATAGATTGAACAATAATATACTAAAATCTCTTGAAACACAATCTTACATGAGTATGACATCAAAGGCAATATTGAACATTTTATCAAATAAGGAACAATGTTCTCAAGTTTTCCTCAACAAGATTTTAAAAGGGCAAGATAAATACCACAAATGATCTTATATGACTGAAATAATACTTATATCATTCACAGATGTAATGAAATCCGTACATACACAAGGATGACACAAAATAAGGAAGGCAAAACTTCAGTATATTAATATTCTCCAGATATAGCATGTAGATGAACTTTTCAAAAGCAAAAAAAAAAATCTCTCAACAAAAAGGTCCATGGGCTATGTAGGAGACTCATATTTATATAAAAAATTACTCTTGAGAGATAAGTCAAAAACTTTTACACTTACTTCTGGAGCAAGAAATTAGGGAGTGCTTATACAAATGTCCTCATTTCAGCTTAAAGAGGCATCTTTGGTGGAGTACAAGGAAGAAGATGACATTTCAAGAATTTGGGCACTTCACCAAGTGTTGAATAAGGAGAAAAATGTTGTTGGATTCTTCCATTTGAACCATCTCTCCTTGAGCTCAGTTGAAGAAGTTTCTCACCAAGAAATGGGGTGCCAAAATAAAACTTCATGACTTGGTAAATCTTTTAACAAAATTGAATGTTTTTTAAAATATTTGAATATTTTAAAACATAGCATGCAAAATCTAACTTTTAATTTGTAGTTGAGACTTTTTTAACTTATAAATCACTTAACAAAAAGGGATGTGGAAATTACAATGCAAGATTTTAGAACTTTTAAGTCATTTAACCTGTGAAAAATAAAAGTGTAAAATACAAGTTGCACTTTTTCAATTAAAACTTGATGAGATGATAATTGAAAAATACAAGAAACACTTTTTCAATTTAAAGCTAATAGAACTATCAAAATGATAGTTGCAATTTATAACTTTGTAACATTATAATGTAGCTTACAAAAATTGTAATTTACAGAATGTACTCTTATCAAATAATTAATCAACAATAGTGACATCAAAGGATTCATTGTCATTTTCCACTTTTATCTTCTCGATGTAGGCATTAAAGCTACCAAATATTTCTTCTAGGCACTCTTCATCGAGACCAATTGTGTAAAGATTACTGATGTCACATTTTATCGTTACCTCAGATAATTCTCTAGAATAAGCTATGTAGATTTGGATATCTTTGTCCATTTGATCAAGTTTATTGTGGTACTTGATAAACTAGCGGATGGAATCCAAATTAAAAATGATGTCATGTGTTGACTCCCTCTTAATCACCTCCTTAATTTTCTTCTGGACAACCTAAATAGGAAGAGGTTTATCTTGGTAATTTATTGCCTCACATGACAACTTACAAATTAAATATTCAATGTCGTACATTACATCGGTGGCCTTATCACTTATGATTTTGGCCTTAACAATACTTTCATTAAGTATTCTAACTTTGAACTTGGCTACCCTCTCTAGCTCACCATGCTCCAAAGGATTTTTTATTTGAACATGAGGATGTCACTGTCTATTTGGCCAATGGCATGCAACTTGGGAGAGTAGAGCCTCAGCCTTTAAACTTCTTCCTCATATTTATAACTTCAGAGTTACAAGGTCATCCTTCAGTGTGTTTTAATATTCCATTGCCAACCTTATCACCATGTTTCCTTTGATGATTAGTTCTTTGGCCCAATCCTTTGTAGCTCTACCCATTGTACCAATCTCTATCATTGCATCAAACATCTCTTTATCAAGGAACTGAGGGTGAAATTGAGTTGGTTGGGTTGGTTTAAGAGGATGTGTTAGGTCTATGACCTTCTTCAAGGCAGCTGTCAACTGCTCTACCTTGTTCTTCAACTCATCTTTGGTGACCTTATCACCATCCATTTTCTTTAATAAAGAACTTATACTTGTTTAGACATCATGTTTCAATCCCTCTCTCATTGGAAAACTAAGGTGTACCTTAGATACCTAATAATCCCCCACCATTAAATCTTCTTTTTGTTTGTTAGGTGGGGGAACTACTATGTGCACATACTTCTCCCCTATTACTACATAAGAGACTCTAGAAATAGTCTTGGGACCTCTCTTTAGCCATTTAGATTCTTCTAATAGACCAAAATATAGGGTATTAGGAGATATCATATGCTTCCTCTTCTTAGAGATTGATTGTGCAAGCCAACTAGGAGTCACTATCAATGAATCATATCCTATCCCAATGGCCACTGTTACTTATGAATCTATGACTAATTCCAACACATTGGTAGTTACTATAACAAGTGCCATATCTACTTCTAGCATTATTGTTGAGTCTTCAACTAATGATTTGGATGTCTCTACCCTATTGGTGGGTTGACTAGTCATAATTATGTCAGTGAGATTCTCTATATCCACCTCTTTTGTGGGAGTGTGGGTCAAAGTACGAGTGGGATAAGGAAAGGATACTTGGATGGGTTTAGCGAATGTTCTTCCAAGGGGTGTGGATGCTGAGAGTGACACAAGTGGAAAGGTAGGCATGTGTAGAGGTAATAAGGGAACTTGTGGAAGGATGTTTCCCATGGCAACAAAAGAATCTATCAATGTTGTTGGAATGGCCAAAGTAAAAGTAATGGGTAGTTTGATGGAAGATGACGATGGAATTTTTACCAACCTAGTGGATGTGGTGGATAGTGGGATGTATTCAAAATGACTGAGTTAGAAGCCATGTGTTACTGGGTGGTTTGGTGGTCAATGGGGTGATAGTAGATATAGGGGATGAGGTGGAAGTGATTTTGGAGCAGGGAGGTAAGGATGAACTTGGGATAACCAACTACATTGATTGGCTCACTACCAAGTGGATCACTTGTAATGGTGGACTAAATTGGGGAGTAATTACTTGCGTAGGTTGGATGGTAGAAATAGGAGGAGGGGTTACAGTAGTTGAGTCCTTTATAAAAACTAATAGTGCTTGGTCAAGTCATTGGGTTACTAGAACTTGGGTGATATAAATGGCCCCTTTGACCTTATTTTTTGGTTTTATTTTATGTGATATGACTAGTCCCACTGCTTGATCTGATTGGGTGCCACTACTGGAACCCTCTGTTGCTTTTGCCTCTACCCCTTTATCCTTTGACTTTTTTAACCTATATGTGATGTTCAAGCTCTCTTTTTTAATCTTTACCCACTTAATTCCTAGACAGTTTAAATTCATATTGATGATTGGGGTAGTCATGTCTAGTAAATAAAAGGATTTGGGTGTAGACCACCTGACTTGAGGAAGGAGTTGAAGGTAGATATGATTATCATAATAAACCCCATCCACTGGTTTTTCCTCATCTTTTAACTCATCTAGAACTAGTATCATGTCATAGTTATTAATTTATTCTGGGGTCATCCTGGAACAATACCTTAACCTAACCTCTTCCTCATCCTATATGTCCTCCCAATAATCTTCATAAAAGGGAATGTGAGTAAATGAGGAACCTAATAAACTAGCAACAAAACTTGTAAAATCATAAAGGGGCCTAGTCTCATGGGTTCTCAAATTCATCTGAGTCATTTCTACCTCTACACATTTTTCCTTGTATAAGGAAGGGCATGTGTATGTCCCTATACTAATAGGGAAGTGTATGCCTATTTTGTGCTTGTTTGATAAGAACTTGTGGATTTCCACTAGTTGTCTTATAAGTTTCATTAGGATCCACTTGTCACTGACATGTCTGAGAAGGGTGTAAGGACACCCACTAAAACCATCAACTCTGATATAGAAAAATGTGGAGAACTAGATGAAGTATGATCCCCAATTTTTAATCTCTATTATTGTATCATCAAAAAACCTTATCTTCCCTAGTTCTTATTCAAACATAGTTATGATAAAGTAGATAAAGGCAAAATTGACTCTCCTAAATTAGTGTTTACTTCCATCAAAAGTGATATTAGGATAGTAATTATAAACTTTGTTAACCTGATCTGGCATTGTGTTTAACCTTGGGAATGCCCTCCCTTTTGCCAAAGCATAGATGAGGTAAGAGGTCATGTATAATTTATCAATAGTTTGAACCTCTACCAACTATTTATGAATGGATTCACTGATTAATTAATCCCAATGCATGTATTACTTATTCTGTTGGATCACCTAAATATATTGGTACATCCAATCTTGGTAGTTCTTTGCATCCAAACTTCATATAACTCTATGTAATAATACAATGATGTCCCCTACCTCATCTTTGAATTCTATCTTGGCCAGGTTCTTAGGTAATCTCAAGGCTAAAGCTTTAGGGGTATTCAACCACTATTTATTTATAATTCATGAACAGGTTAAGGTGTTATCCTAGTAGAATTTCTTCAAGGATTCAGAAGTGTTAGGTTGTGGAGCTAAAAGCTTCACTGATGCAAACAGGAGAGGAGGTTGCTGAGGGCTGCTGAGTTGCAGAGCAACTGGCGTCAGTCTGATCAGCCGACGTCGGTAGGATTGTGAAGAGAAGCAACTGATGTCGGTCAGGGATCGGCCGGCGTCGGTCACCTCCAAGCAGATAGGGACCGACGTCGGTCACCTGTGTGGTTCAGACTGCGGATGTTACGGGCAGTTAGCTAACGAACCAAGTGTTTGCATGATGAGGGCTAATTATAGACTCATAGCTGCGGATCTAATTATTGTAATTAGATGTCTAATTATTGTTTGGATGAGATCTATATAATAGACTCATGGTTGTATTGGAAAAGTGTTCTAGTTTGAGTTGAGCAAAGCTAGCTCCTTTTGTGTGTGAGGTGAGCAAGGGTGTTCCTCCTAGTTCCACAGCAGTACCAGGTGTGTTGGTGCTGGATTGGAGAGTCAGCTGGATTCTTCATGGATGTATGATCTTGGTCATCAGGTGTGCATGGCTTATAGGAGATCTACATGGTAAGTAAGATCATTGATCTGCAGGTGTGTGTGTGTGCAAGGTCAAGGTTCACAGGTGTGCAAAACCATTATTGATCTGTAGGTTGGAGATCAGATAGGATAGCAACATAATAGGGAGCAGGATCAGGCAGGATCTACTTGGAGTACAGTGTGTACTCATTGGTATGTACGTGGAGTACATGGAGAGCTAAGAGGAAGGCAAGGCAGTTCCTTCCATAAGTATGGTCTGTTGAATTGTAGGGTGTTGCAGGTTCATGGGAGATCTACTTGAAGTACTTTGAGTACTTGTGGAGTGCGTGGAGCACTTGTGGAGTGCGTGGAGCACAGGTGTAAGGTGAACACCAACTCTGTGTTTGAGTTGGGTGTTGGGACCTAGTAGAGAGAGCTTTGAGGAAAGAATTACTGTTCACTTGAGGTGTGGGAAACCTCTAAAGAGGTGGTGGAGAAGAAGTGGCATCTTCTTTATTGTATTCTTTTCTGTAAGAGTTATTAATACAAGTTGTGTATTGTCTCTCATATTCTGTGTTATTCTGAATTCTAGTTACTTGTTGATTCTGGTTATTTCCACATATTAAGTTGCTTGAAGTTGGTAATCAATTGTGTGCTTCCGAAGTTGGGTTCGTATTGCCCAACAAGTGGTATCAGAGCCTTGGTTGTAGGTTCTTGAGCTTGATACCAACACGTGGTATCAGAGCTAAGGTTGCAGGAAGCGATTTTGTGTTTGGTTACAGGGCACTCTCAGGGGTTTCTAATTGAGTGGGAGTAGAGCAACGGCAGATCAAAGTAAGCTAAGGATGGAGGAGTTGAAAAGCACAGATGGTTACTTAAGGTCCCATGGAAAGATAGAGCAGGTAAAAGAATATTGTTGGTCTGTGGAAGATCAGCATGAAGAAACTAAAGATGCAGATGTAGCAGGTGTTGTTGCACAGGATGTGTTGGCAGGTTTCTTGGATAAAGTTGAATCTTGGATAAAAGATTTGGTTGCCTCTTTCCATGCAGCCCCAGGTAGAGGAGCTGGTGAGCCTTGCCAAAGAATTGGCAAAGGGGAAGTGAAGCTGAAATTGCAGGTGTCCAACACACAGGTGTTGATGAAGGTCATGCAGGTCCCAGGTTTGGAGATATGGCTAATTTCTTCAGAAAGATTGGGTGATGAGAGATGCACAAAAACTCTCACAGCGGGTGCACTTGAATTAGCTGGTGGTAAGAAAACAAGTAATCTTTATCTACTTGTTTATATTACTGATTCTTCTTCTATAGCGGAGACGTGGCTTCGTAGGCTTGGTCACATGAGCAGGAAGGAGATGCATGTTTGTAAGCGGAAGACAGATGTATTTGACAGGCTTAAGAATTGGAAAGCCTTGGTGTTCTTGGAGGAGATGGCGGACAGAAACTAGTGGATGGTGCTAGATACTTTTGAGCTGAGCAGTTTGGACATGGGTTTTGATTCAAAGGAGCTCGCGGGTAAAAAGTCATCACTCACAGGCGAACACAGATACCGGCGTCGGTCAGGAGGAACTGGCATCGAACAAATAGGTGCCAAGGTTGGTCATGTGCAGACCGAAGCCGGTGATGTTGGGCAGGGTAAGACCGATGTCGGTCAGTAGGACCGACGTCGGCAATAGAGACACCGACGACGACAGGTTGGTAGTCAGGGACAGACGCATGGGAACTGACGTCGGTCGGATGCAGACTGTGGAGTGACCGAGGTCAGTCACTGTAACAAATTTTGGGTGGATAGCACGCTGTCAAGGAGTCTCAAACACCCATATGGAGGACTGAAGACGTAAGTAGGCCCTCAAATTCGTTGTTCCTCTTCTTTATACTCGTTGTTGATTGTAGAGCAGGAAAGATCCAGGAAACAGGTGGGAGCATGGCAGGGATATGATGCAGAACCAAATGGGAGTTTTGGTAGGGTTGCCAGCTGGTGCGAAAGCACAGAGACGAATGGATTCCTTAGTTGAAGAATAGAGTGAACGGACATGTGAGATGAAAGACCAGGCATATGGTCTTGAGAAAGCTGCAGGACAGTGGGACAGGACTGACAGGTGGTACCAGGTGGATGACAAAGCGGGGCTTTAGTCAATGTCAGTATAACCATTGTGTTTGTCTTACCAGGTGGATGATGGTCACAGCATCATTCTGTTGCTGTATGTGGAGGATGAGCTTGGTATAGGTTCAGACATACAGGGTTTTGCTGAGCTAAGGGTAAGATTAGTTTAGTGGCATGTCATGAGGAGTTTGGAGCAACGAAATTCTTTGACATGGGAGGCATGGAGATCACAGGTAGATTTTTGTCTCCAGTGGGAGCTGATGTGAATCAGGTGTTGGTGAGGTTTAGGATGTAGAGCTGGAGCACACTAAGGGCTGGATAGGTACAGTGTCCGAAATCACATGAGGTCTGGTATAGACCTAAGTATTCCCATGCAGTGGGAGCTGTCAGAGAGTTAGGAGCCAATTCGGGGAAGTGAGTTCTCAGGTATTTGAGAGGGACTAGCAGCAGGGATTCATGCTATGCAGGGTCAGGACTTCACTACATGGGTTTGTAGGTTTGGATGTGGCAGGGTACTCGGATGACAGGTGGTACACCACGGGATGTGTGGTGGGTTGTCTTCAGGATTGATCTTGAAGAGGGATACAAACCAGGAAACAGATTAGACAGAGTACAGGTACAGGTACAGTGTAGCTCTTTATCTCCAAGTGGGAGATTGTTAGGTTGTGGAGCTAAAAGCTTCACTGATGCAAATAGGAGAGGAGGTTGCTGAGGGTTGCTGAGTTGCAGAGCAACCGGCGTCGGTCTGATCAGTCGACGTCGGCAGGATTGTGAAGAGAAGCAACCGACGTCGGTCAGGGATTGGCCGACGTCGGTCACCTCCAGGCAGACAGGGACCGACGTCGGTCACCTGTGTGGTTCGGACTGTGGATGTTATGGGAAGTTAGATAACGAACCAAGTGTTTGCATGATGAGGGTTAATTATAGACTCATAGCTGCGGATCTAATTATTGTAATTAGATGTCTAATTATTGTTTGGATGAGATCTATATAATAGACTCATGGTTGTATTGGAAAAGTGTTCTAGTTTGAGTTGAGCAAAGCTAGCTCCTTCTGTGTGTGAGGTGAGCAAGGGTGTTCCTCCTAGTTCCACAGCAGTACCAGGTGTGTTGGTGCTGGATTGGAGAGTCAGCTGGATTCTTCATGGATGTATGATCTTGGTCATCAGGTGTGCATGGCTTATAGGAAATCTACATGGTAAGTAATATCGTTGATCTACAGGTGTGTGTGTGTGTGCAAGGTCAAGGTTCACAGGTGTGCAGAACCATTATTGATCTGTAGGTTGGAGATCAGATAGGACAACAACACAACAGGGAGCAGGATCAGGCAGGATCTACTTGGAGTACAGTGTGTACTCATTGGTATGTACGTGGAGTACATGGAGAGCTAAGAGGAAGGCAAGGCAGTTCCTTCCATAAGTATGGTCTGTTGAATTGCAGGGTGTTGCAGGTTCATGGGAGATCTACTTGAAGTACTTTGAGTACTTGTGGAGTGCGTGGAGCACTTGTGGAGTGCGTGGAGCACTTGTGGAGTGCGTGGAGCACAGGTGTAAGGTGAACACCAACTCTGTGTTTGAGTTGGGTGTTGGGACCTAGTAGAGAGAGCTTTGAGGAAAGAATTACTATTCACTTGAGGTGTGGGAAACCTCTGAAGAGGTGGTGGAGAAGAAGTGGCATCTTCTTTATTGTATTCTTTTCTATAAGAGTTATTAATACAAGTTGTGTATTGTCTCTCATATTCTGTGTTATTCTGAATTCTAGTTACTTGTTGATTCTGGTTATTTCCGCATATTAAGTTGCTTGAAGTTGGTAATCAATTGTGTGCTTCCAGAGTTGGGTTCGTATTGCCCAACAAGAAGTAATATCTATATAACTTTCAAACTCTAGGATTAAAAACACAGTATCAATGAAATATAGATCTAGTTTCAAAATTTTCACCCCATTATCATTGAATACCTCTCTTTTCTCTGCATCATAATGCTTTGACATAGTGAGCACAAGTTTGAGGCTTTGCACTAAGAATGGAAACGTTGTAGCCTGAGGTAAACCACTATCATATATGCTCTGAATCTAGTCATTTTTGAATTCTACATTGATCCTAATCTAGAAGTCAGCTAGGTCTATCTGGCCTAGATCGATGTCAGTTATCTCATTAATGTTAGAATATAAAATAGAAGGGACACTAGGTCCCTTTGATTTGAACTTCATCTCCTTCCGAAACATATACACTAGTAAAATGTGTGAGGGAAACCAACTATAGAGCAAGTCAGGATTTGGGTTTGCAATTGCAGGTAATCTTTTTGCTTTTAACTTGGTAGAGCTTTGTTAAGCTTATGTAAGGGTTTAGCTCCAATAGGAATATGGTATGTAATAATAGTGATAAAACCCAACACAGAGTCGATGGGGTTTTAACTTTTAATTTTAGGTATAAAAGTCCAACTGGATCTCTATTGGGGTTTTAGGGTGTAAATCATAGTTGAAATCTTTGACCAAAGGTCTGTAGACACCTAAAATTGGCCACCAATGGATTCATATTGGGCTTTAGATTGATTCTTACCAACCTTTGCAAATCAAGCCTAAGAATCACTAAATGTCTCAAATTTGGCTTCATAGCATGCAATTTGGCCTATAAACCAATTAAATGGGGCAAATGCACACATGAATTAATTTAAATCTTAAAAATGCTAAAATGCCTAAACAAATTAATTACCATGCTAAACCAAATAAAATGCCTAAATTGAATTAACCATCATAAATTAATGAATTATCAAAAAGAAAATTCAAAAATCAAATAATATCATAAGAATTCAAGATTACATTTTTGTGAGTTGTCAAATATCCTAAAATATCTCAACATGCATATTCATTGCTAATTATGACCATTTGACACCTTTTAACTCTATTGGGGTTAATCAACTCACTAAGGTTAGGTTTCAACCCATTCCAAGATCTAACTACACTCTACCTTACCTTAGGTTGGGGTTAGTCTCTAAAACCTATAAATACAAGCCTAGACCTCTTCATTGAGAGAGCTTGGGCATAGTAATGTTATAATGTTGGTTTTAAGACAAGATTGCAAGCAATAGTGTTATAATGAAAAAATCACAAGCCAAGCCATCAAGTTACATCAAGCAAACATGAGCCAAACCATAGTGCCAAGGAAAGAAGAAGCCACACAACTCCATTTACCAAAGACTTCTTGAGCATAATCCGAGTAAGCCAAATGAACACGTCATTTGGAGCATTCAAGGAAGGTAAAGAATGTTGTAAGTTATTTGCATTTTAGTTGAGCTTTTTCATTTTTTGTTTGTTCACTAATCTCCCCCCTATGATCTAGGAAAGTATGTGTTATGCATGTTAGTGTGTTTTTATTCAAGTTTTCTTACTTGTTCTAACACGTGATCTAACCACCCTTCTTGGATTTCTTGATCACAAGGTCAGGTGGGGATATGGTTTGAAATTACAAGTTAAATCTTTGGAAAGATCTCAGGGTGAGAAAACAAGAGGGATATACACCTAGATTTGAGCTTAGGAATACGCAAATATTTTGATAATATTAACAAAAATCTAAAAAAAATCATATGTGAATGTGAAAAATTGGAAAATTACGAGCAAACAATGATGCAATTAAAAACTATAGAGAAAAACCCTAAGTATGGAAATAAACCCTAAGATTTTTAGAAAAATAATAATGGTGGCAAATGATATAGAGTAGATTGAAGGAAAACAGATGTGACATAGAAGAATATCATCTATACGTACGTAGGGTTTTACAAGTTGGAAATGGAGCTTTGGTTCATGGTGTTGCTTGGCAATGGAGGTGAATAGGCTCTGGTCATAGCATCACTTGGCTTGGGGGTGAATGGGTTCTTATTCATAATGTTTAAAAATGATGTAAAAAACCTATATTATATACCAAAAACCCTTAATTAATGCCAAGCTTGCAAATAAAGGTGGTAGATGGGTTAACATGCATAAATAAAGGTTTCTGGATTTGCCTTGCAAGTTTGCAATTCATAATGTGTTTTTAAATTTTTATTTCATGTTTGCCTTGGTAGTAAAAAATCCAGTAAACCTCTGCATACTTGTAAATTTGGAATATACCCTTCATTCTCCACACATTACTTGCTACTGAGGGGTTTTGGACGCAGAGATATTTTAAGAAGTGGGGAGTAGAATTTGGATTACACTTTGTAGCTTTACAAAGTTGCAAAGTGTAGTGGGAAAGCCAATTATTGCTTACCTCTTAATAAAAAGTGGGAAGAAAAATTTGCATCACACTTAGCAACTTTGTAAAGTTGTAAAGTGTAATGTGAATTCAGATCTCTGCTTGGGACTTGGTAAGTGAAAAATCAGAGATATAAGTGCACTTTGCAACTTTGCAAAGTTGTAAAGTGCATGGAAATCTCTGGTTTCTACTTAGGTCTTGAAAAAGGGGTACTTAGGCCATTTTGAAGCTTTTGCTCAAAAAATTTTATAGGTCCACTCTAAGGCACATGGTGTTTTGAGGTTTTTGACATAAAAATATCAATATTTTTGGTGACCTTTACAAGGAGATTGCATGTTAATCAGTTTTTTTGAATAGCCTTCTAGTTCATTGGGCATGGAATCATTTGAATCTTATCATATCCTAATTGGAGAAGAAATAGAACTGGGAATTGACCTAAATAAGAAAAAAATAGGGGAAAAGAAAATTGAAACAAACTAAGGAATCAAAACTCCTAATGAGTTACAGAGTGTGCAAAAGCACTTATTTGCAAGAAACCAACTAATCCTAATATGTACAAAATTTTAGAAATAATTCCAACCTCATAAGCATGATTTGAGGTATATCCCATTAACTAGGATGGGTAGATCAAATCCATCAAACCTTGACAACTGAAATGCATTGGCTCCTTTGTAATGGGTTATGATGTATGGACCACTCCATATTGCATCAAATTTTTTATGATTGTCTAGCTTGGCCCTTTCAACATCCCATTTCAGAACCATGTCTCCTTCATTAAATATCATGTCAAATTATTTCCTATCAAAAGTTATCTTTACTTGAGCCTGACTTAAAACCAGAGCTTGCATTGACTGGTTCTTGACCTCCTCTAACTCCATGAGTTTCATCGTATCATTTTCTAGTTAATTCTAATTTTTGAGTGAGTTCTAGAGAAGGTAACTCTATTGATAGCGAAGGTCTAGTTTCCCTTCCATAAACCAACATAAATGGAGAACTACTAATGGTTCTTTTGGGAGTGATCCTATCAACCCAAAGTGTTAATTTTAGCTTAGTATGTCAAGTCCTCTAGTTGTCTTCCCCTTTCTTTTTTATAATCCTTATGAGATTTTTTTTGGTGGATTTCGCCAAGCCATTACCTTATAGGTAATAATTAGACAATGTCTTCAAGTAGACATTATGTTTCATTTCCCATTCACTCACCTCAGTGTTAATGAAAGCTTTGGCATTGTCTAAGATACTCATGTAAGGGACACCAAATCTAGTGACAATGTTGTCCATGAATTTCAAGATAAATGCTTCCAAGGCATCATTAAATGTAATAGCTTTAGTCCATCTAATAAAATAATCAAACATTGTAAGGACCCATTTGTGTCTGAGACTTGATGGCAGATTGATCATGCCAATAAAATCCAACCCCTAGTGAGCAAATGGTTGGTCAGCGTGGATTGGTTGGAGAGGAAGAGCTGTTAATATCTACTTGCCTGTAAAGTAGGCATATTTCTCACAATTTTGCACCCATCTATAAGAATCGTTGAATAGGTCAGGACAATAGTATCCCACCCTCATTATTTTGATAGTAGTGATCCTTGCAAAAAAATGGCCACTCAATGGGCCATCATGAAACTCTTCAAGTACTTTGGAGATTTGATCATGCTTGATGCACCTCAACATAACTCCATTAATATCTTTCATAAATAAGATCCCATTAATGAAACCATAAGGAATAGATTGTATCCTAGAATACCTTTTTTTGGACTGTTGGAGCTCATGCAGGTATTTGCCAATTTGCAGGAAGGTAGTCATGTCATGGATCTAGCTATTGAGCGAATGAGGATTTATTGGTTCAAATGCATGTAGAACATATATTGCATCAGCATACTTAATATCAAAAGCAAACTGCTCACATAAGCCTTTTCCTCTTACAAGCTTAGTTATTTTAATAATACGTCATATGTCATGACTTTCATGATCCAACCCACCCTTTTATCATTTATTTCTTGGCTCGTAAGGAACTCCTTTATGCTCTAGTGACTAACCATCATCTGAATCTTATTGTTTGAGAGTATGTATCTAAAAATTTTGAGGGATTTTATTATTACATGCACTTGCTTCTTAACAAAATTGTACCTTTCCTCATAATCTTTTAAGGATTGATTGAAAAAGTCTATGGGTTGTTCTAACTGAACTTTGTTTTGTTGCATTAGAATAGCTGATACACTGCCCTCTCCTCCAAAAGCATAGAGAATGAAGTCATTGTCATAGTTAGGATTTACAAAGAGTTAAAGCTTGAGAAATAGCTTGCTTAATGTCTTCAAATCCATCCTTTCCTTCCCTTGTCTAGATGAAATTGACCCCTTTGTTAAGCATAGTGGTAAGGGGTTTGGCCATGGCAACAAAATTTGGAATGAACCTCCTCACAAAGTTGATTTTCCCTAGGAAACTTTGTAACCCCTTTTTATGGCTTGGAAGTGCCAGTGAAGAGATAAAATTTACCCTCTATGGATCTATTGTAGGGCCTTCTTTGAATACTATGTGTCCAAATAGTTTCCCTTTACGAACTACAAATATGCACTTATTTGGATTGAGGGAAACTCCAAACTCTCTGCACCTTTCAAAAAAATTCTTGAGGTGATCTAGGTGGTCACCAGCCTGTTTTAAATAAATTGTGATGTCATCTAGATACAACAAGATCATTTCATTGATCAAACCCTTGAAAGCCATATCTATGGCCCTTTAGAAAGCAGCACCAACATTGGTCAAACTGAAATCCATCTTCTTATAGGCGTATGTGCCCCATTTAGTAGTGAAAGTGGTCTTGGACTAATCAAATTATTGAACTAAGATTTGGTTATATCCAAAATAACCATCTAAAAGGAAGAACCTCTTAGATTCCGCAAATGTTTGGAGGATTTACTCCATGGGTAGAAGGGGCTAATGGTCTTTCAAGGATGCTTTGTTCAGGTTACATAAATCTACACAAACCTTGATTTCACAGTTCTTTTTCCTAATAGGGATTAAGTTAGCAACCCAGGATGAGTGTTTAATGGGGAAAATAATGTTGGATTCTATCAACTTGGACAACTCACTCCTCATCAAAGGCTCTATTTTTGGGTTTATTGGCCTCTATTTTTATCTAACATGTTTAGTATTTGGGTCAAGCTCTATTGTGTCTTAGGCTAGGCTAGGATCAAAAGCCCTTAGATATTTATAACTCCAAGCAAGGTTATCATCAAATTCTTGACATAATTCAATAAAATCTTACTTTTTAGAGGTGTTACATACCTTTATAATCTTCAAAGCCTTGCCTTCTGAGATGGATACTAGTTCATAGTCTTATTCCTTGATTGTGAAATTTTTCTTCTCACCCTTCAATTGATCATCAAAGTTGAAAATACTTTCTAAAGTAACTATTTCAGGTCAAAATTGGGCACCTCTATTTGCAAAAATGTCTAAGTCTATGTCTTTGGCTAGGTCTAGTACTTAGCTTTTCTTTGGAGGAAGAAGTGTTCTTTAACAAAACCTGCAACAAATGCACAAGTCTTTTCCTTTCAAAAAGTTTGATTTGATCTTTATTTAAGCCTTTAAGCAATTCTTTTAGGGTTTTGTTTTAATATTTGTCAAATTCTTTTAGATAAATTATCCGCACAATTTTTCTGAAGGTACTTTACAATTTCTCTAAAAGATATCTTCAAGCCAAAAATGACCCTTGTAACTTTTCCAAAGGGCACTTTCATTTTTTCGAAGGGTATCTTTTTGTCATAAAAATTATCCATTTTCATTTTCCCAAAGCGTATGTTTGTAATTTTTCTAAAATGCACTTTATCTTTCCCGAAGGACTTTTTCAAGCTAGAGGACCCTTTCATTTTTCCAAAGGGTATCTTGTAGTTTTTTCAAAGGGTATGTTTTGTTCAGAAAAGGACCATTTAAAAAATCTTGAAGGACACTTGCATTTTTTTGAAGGCCATTTTCAAGTCAAAGGGGTCATTTACATTTCTTCTAAACGGTATGTTCCTTTCAAAAGGGCCAAATAGAAAGTTTGAAGGATTGTTTTGAGGAAGAGGTGGACCATTGAAAAAAAATTGAAAGGTTCTTTCTAAAAATTTGAAGGGCATTTTTGCAAAGCCGAAGGGTATTTTCAAAAAGCTAAAGGAATAAATGCATTAAGGAAAAGGCTCCAATCCAAAAGAAAGAATTCCTTCAGACTTTTTGTCTGAGGAAATGCCAAGACAAAAATCCTAAAGGAAAAGAAAAGTCTGAAGACCAATAGCTATAGATAAATTATCTGAAAGAATGCCAAAAATAATTGTCTGAAAGAATGTCGAGGACAAGAAATCCAAAGAAAATACCCAAGGAGTGATAACCTATAGAATGTCAATTTCAAGCTGCAAGGAATAGTCATTGTTATTCAAAAGACTTGATGAGAACCTAAGGACAAATATGGAAATGACAAATGGCATGAATCTTGAGCTCTAATGCATAACAAGCAAAAATAGGTAGGTCAATGGTTCAAGTTGTTACACCATTACATAGCTCGGTGAGCTAGTAAAGAACAACTTGCATTGAAATGACATTCTAACAAATGGACCCATATATAACAAAATGTAGTTCGACATATCATGATTCCATTGGTGTAAATGTAAAGGGATTTTCTTACAAAATGCAGTGTAACTATTTTTATTTTCAAGATTGACACATGTCCAAGTGACCTTGAACTCTCTTTGCTCGATCTCTCTCTCAAAGGTTATAAATATGGATTCTCTTAGATCTTTAGGGGGCTCCACCTAAGTATGGAGAAGCTATGCTCAATTATATACTTTTTGATCAATAAAATGACTAAGTGTTTACCTCTTCCATGATTGTTCATAGTGTGTTATACTTGAATGTTAAATTTGCTTACTGAAGACTATGGATTCCTTAGCATTGTACTTCATTCTTTCACCTATTTTTAGCTTCTTCTTATAGGGCACGTGAAGTGTTCTAGGATATTTCTATGTCTAAGTGAGTTTGTCTTTTCATCAGTGCCATTCAAGGTCTCTTGTCTAGTCCTACTAGTATAAGATAATCTTTTATGACCTCATAGTGTAATATTGATGAAAGAAGATAAAGATTTGGAAAGCGTATGTTAGTCATTGTTTTGATCATAAGTGTCATTTACATGTGGTTGGAAGCCATCATCTATTTTGGTATATCACCTCCATTAGTTTAGGTTTTCTTTTAGTTTTACTCATTCCTTTTTCACCCCCAAGTTAGAAATAGTAGAAGTAGCAGTCGAGTGGTACATCAAGGGGAGCTAGGCCCTGATCTAGAGATTCATCTCAATAGAATTGTCACCCACAACAAGAGAGATGATTCCATTTTGCCACTTGGATGAAGAGAATTGAGCATCTCTTCAAGGGTGCAAATCCAAGCATCAATAGTTTTTGGCACACTCGGTGGGACAATTTATCCAAGGAGTTGAAGAATTCTTGGTGTGTTCTTCAATCAATCTACCTTTTAGAGGTATTTCAATCAACACCAATGGAAACTCTGAGTTGAATTAGCCAGTTAAGAAGTGATAGTGTATCAATAAATCATATTTGGTATGTATAATTCCATTTTTGAGTAGTATGGATCTTGTGTTCCTTCATATAGTTTTGATCAAGTTTAGGTTGTTCATGCAATCACCTCAAGTAGCCCTCCTAGTTATCCTTCTCCTAGTGAATCCAAGAGTGCTAGGGAGATAATATTAGAGTTTGAAAGGCAGATGTTGGAAATAGATAGGTTGAACAAGCAAAACAAATATCAACAAGTGCTTATTTACAAGGAGGAATGCTTGTTCAAGCAAGCTCAAGTCATACAATCCATGGATGAGAAACTAGTAAGGTGGAGAAGCCAATTCAATCAAGGCAATCAGCCTTATATCCCTTCTTCCATCCCAAAATAGCCTCTTCCTATACAAAATAAACCTTTCCCTTATACACCAAATCCTTTTTATCAAATAACACTTGCTCACCATAATAAAATGAGTCAACCTTCTAACCCATCTAATGCATTAACTAGTCTTGTTGTTAATCCTTTGCACCTAGCAATCCAACACCAAAGGACATTAAAACGGCCTTCTATGGAAACTAAAATTTTCAATTCCTTAGATTGTGATCCCTCTTTTGAAGATAATCATCATAATTCTATTGGAAAATAACACGTCCATCCTCAAGTAACTCTTCCTATGCATGTGCAAACTCTTCATGATTCCCTTCAACCTCCTCAAGCCCTTCAACATGATGTCAAGATTCCAAATTGGAGAAATGTCTATCATGAACTAGCTCAAGACCTTAAGAAAGATTAAGTTATTGCCTATCCTCAAGAAGAGAGCTCCAATCCTAAGATCATGGGTCAAAATGAAATAGTGGAATCATGTGGTAAGAAAGAAGAGAAGAGTATGAAGCAGAAAATGAAGCTAATCCTCATCATGATGATGCACATGATCTCCAAGAAAGATTCTTCTAAGAGAATCTATCTAAATAGATTGAAGAATTAGAGTCAAGAATAAGGTTCCTTAATCAAGGTGTAATGGATGGTTTAGTCCCAATAGAAGATCCCATGTCTAAACACACCCCTTCTAGAAAGTTATCAAGCTACATCTGATGTGGATGAAGTGTTGGTCAAGTGGAAGGAAGAGAATCAATTGATTTTATCCCAAGGTTTACCTCTTCTTCCTCATGAGCTTCTCAAATAAAACCCCACTTCTCACTCCCAATCTGATTTTGAGCTCACTAGTGCCTACCTCTTTTCAAAGTCCATTCCCAAGTCCTCTCCTTCATCCCATACTCCGTTTTCACTCCCTTCACCTTCTATTACTTTCCATACTCCAACTCCTACATTTCAGACTCATGAACCTATCCATTCACCCTTCATTTCATTCCATCCTAAAGAGGACCTATTTTAAGGGAGGCAAGTGAATAAGAGGAAATGCAATTCTTGGATGATCAAGAGACTATCATTAGTGAGAATGAAGATGATATCATCATAATTAATCCATATGAACATCATAATGATGATCATTATCATGAACATGAGGTGGAAGGCACTATCAAAGATGAACAATACAATCGAATCATATCTCAAGAGGTGGTTATTCTAGGAGGTTTTCACGAAAATAAGGTTGAAGAGGTGACTCTTAGAGGTGGCATGACTCTAGGAGAAGACATAGGTGACACATACATGCAAATTTTCCAGCAATATGAATATGAGATTGACAAACTTCACTTGCCAACGTTGGATGAGAATGTAAGCATGGTGAGCTCCCTTTCCCTTTGTTTGATGAACCTTCTTATTGCTTTGATGAAGATAATGACCAAGCCATGGGACCTGAGTTGAATGAGGTTAAAGAGAATGTTGTTAAGCAGCTAAAGACTTCTATTTTTTAGCAAGAAGGAGAGAGGTCTGATTGTTTTGATAGGATCCTTGAAAGAGTTCTTGAGCGAGAAAATGATGTTTTCTGGAATGAGCTAGAATTTTTTTGTCTTGGCTCAAACATCACACTAACCACCCTTCTTTGTTAGGGTGTGGAGCTAAAAGCTACACCTTAAGGCAAATAGGAGGGTTTCTAGCATTTGCAGTCGCCGGCGTCGGCAGGCCAAAACCGGCATCGGTCAGGGGACGCAGAAGTGAAACCGGCATCGACAGAGATTGGCCGGCGTCGGTCACCTCCAGGAGGGCAGGGACTGACATCGGTTACCTGTAGCGGTCTGAACTCTTGTTAATGAACAGTGAGTTAAGTGAACGCGAAGTTTGCATGTTGAGGACTTGTTCGAAGTCTTGAGCCGCAAGTCTAATCAGTGTATGCATGAGATCTATATAATAGACTCATGGGCTGTATTGTTAAGTGGAGAATTTGGAGAAGAGCCATGTAGAGCTTGGAGAGTTCTTCCCATGGTGGAATCAAGTAAGATTCCCCATGTGTGTTTAAGTAAGATCAGGTTTGATATGCAGGGATGTGTGTATGCGAGGGTTAGAATAGGATCGGCGGGGAAGCAAGATCAAGGTGACAGCAATACATTAGCAGCATGATCATGGTGAGATCTACTTGGAGTACGGTTGTCTACTCGATTGTACAGATGTGTAATGAGGTGAAAAACAGCTTGTGTTAGCTGTGTGTTGTGACCTATGAGAGAAGATTACTCTGGAGGGAAGTTGACTGTAAGCCCACGAAGTGGAAGAAAGAGTGCCACCTCTTTGTTGTAGATTCCTTTGTAATGAGTTGAATATAATTGTATATTACCTCTCATGTTCTATGTGTTTTCTCATTGATAGTTATTTGTTCTTCTGGATTCCGCATGTTTAGTTGCTTATACAATGGTAATCATGTGTTCTCTTAAATCTGACAAGTTGTGTCAGAGCTTTGGGGTGTTTCGGTCTTATCAATTGGTATCAGAGCGAGATTGGACGTTCTCAGAGCGAGTTTGACTAACAGATGTCCCAGATCTGTTAAGTGTTTGTTGATTACAGGTTACTCACAGGGGTTGCTGTTTGAGTGGGAGTATAGCAAGGCAGAAGATGGCACTATGAGAATGAAGAATTTCAGACACAGGGTTAGCACCACAAGGAGTGTGGTGGGTTGTCTTCAAGTGGGAGCTTGAGGAGGAATACAAGCCAGGATGCAGATTGGACAGAGTACTGGTTTTGGGTACAGGTGCAGCTCTTTATCTCCAAGTGGGAGATTGTTAGGGTGTGGAGCTAAAAGCTACACCTTAAGGCAAATAGGAGGGTTTCTAGCGTTTGCATTCGCCGGCGTCGGCAGGCCAAAATCGGCATCGATCAGGGGACGCAGAAGTGAAATCGGCATCGGCAGAGATCGGCCGGCGTCGGTCACCTCCAGGAGGGTAGGGACCGACGTTGGTTACCTGTAGCAGTCTGAACTCCTGTTAACGAACAGTGAGTTAAGTGAACGCAGAGTTTGCATGTTGAGGACTTGTTCAAAGTCTTGAACCGCAAGTCTAATTAGTGTATGCATGAGATCTATATAATAGACTCATGGGCTATATTGTTAAGTGGAGAATTTGGAGAAGAGCCATGTAGAGCTTGGAGAGTTCTTCCCATGGTGGAATCAAGTAGGATTCCCCATGTGTGTTTAAGTAAGATCAGGTTTGATATGCAGGGATGTGTGTATGCGAGGTCAGAATAGGATCGGCGGGGAAGCAAGATCAAGGTGACAGCAATACATCAGCAGCATGATCATGGTGAGATCTACTTGGAGTACGGTTGTGTACTCGATTGTACAGATGTGCAATGAGATGAACAACAGCTTGTGTTAGCTATGTGTTGTGACCTATGAGAGAAGATTACTCTCGAGGGAAGTTTACTGTAAGCCCACGAAGTGGAAGAAAGAGTGCCACCTCTTTGTTGTAGATTCCTTTGTAATGAGTTGAATATAATTGTATATTGCCTCTCATGTTCTGTGTGTTTTCTCATTGATAGTTATTTGTTCTTCTGGATTCCGCATGTTTAGTTGCTTATACAATGGTAATCATGTGTTCTCTTAAATCTGACAAGTTGTGTCAGAGCTTTGGGGTGTTTCGATCCTATCATTCTTCAAGAGAGCCATGATAAAGCAAGAAAGTAGATTGACAATCTTATCAAAGAGATAGAAAAGAATGATTTGGTCAATGATACATACCAAGAGAGACATGAGCTAAATGAACCCTATGATGATGAGATATCAACCATTGATCCATTGATGGACTACACTAGCATGAAGGACTAGCATGAGACATGTTTCAAAGAGTAGGATGAGTACATGTATGTTGGAGACATGTTTGAACTTGATACACTTGGATACATTCCAATCAAGGTGTCAAATAAGAAGGATGAGTCACCAAGCTCCTACTCCAACCAACCAATTGTCTGGCATCATGAAGTTTCTTACCATGGAAGAGACCTAAGAAGTTTTCCCTTTGATCTAGGAGGGGGAAGGTATATCTAGTTAGTTGTACATAATTAGTTTGCTTTCTATTATGTCTTCTCTTTCCTAAGTGCTAGGTAGCACATGTTTGTTTGCTTTGGTCTTTCTTGTGTGTCTCTTTCCTTCGTGTGTTTGAGGTAGTCAATGGTTGTCTTGTTAATCAAGTTCTCAATCCTGCTTAAGGTTTCTGGTTTATTTTTCCTTAATTGAATCCATGCCCAATGGACTATTTAGGCTACTCATCTGATTAGTATAGCAAGCATACTACCCTTGTGAATCTCTAATTTGTTGACCAAATTTTGGCCTTTTAAGCCAAAATTTGGCACCTCTATTTGCAAACATGTCTAAGTCTATCTCTTTGGCCAGGTCTAGTACTTAGCTTTTCTTTGGAGGAAGAAGTGTTATTTAACAAAACCCACAACAAATACACAAGTCTTTTCCTTTCAAAAAGCTCATTTTGGTCTTTTTTGAAGCCTTTAAGGATTTTTTTTGGGTTTTTGTTTTAAGCTTTGCCGAATTCTTTCAGACAAATTGTCCACACAGTTTTTTTGAAGGTACTTTACAATTTATCTAAAAGATATCTTCAAGCCAAAAAGGACCCTTGTAACTTTTCTGAAGGGCGCTTTCATTTCTTTGAAGGGTATCTTTTTGTTGAAAAAATTGTCCATTTTCATTTTCCCGAAGGGTATGTTTGTGACTTTTTTGAAAAGCACTTTATCTTTCCCGAAGAACTTTTTCAAGCTAGAGGACCCTTTCATTTTTCTGAAGGGTATGTTGCAGTTTTTCTGAAGTGTATGTTTTATTCAAAAATGAACCATTTGAAAAATCCTGAAGGACACTTGCATTTTTTTTAAGGCCATTTTCAAGTCGAAGGGGTCATTTACATTTCTTCCGAAGGGTATTTTCCTTTCAAAAGGGCCAAATAGAAAGTCTGAAGGATTATTTCAAGGAAGAGGTGGACCATTGCAAAAAAGCTGAAAGGTTATTTTTGAAAAGCTGAAGGGCATTTTCACAAAGTCGAAGGGTATTTTCATAAAGCCAAAGGAATAAATGCATAAAGGAAAAGGCTCAAGTCTAAAAGAAAGAATTCCTTCAAAAATTTTGTCTAAGGAAATGCTAAGACAAAAAAACCAAAGGAAAAGAAAAGTTTGAAGACCAATAGATAAATTGTTTGAAAGAATGCCAAAAACAATTGTCTGAAAGAATGTCGAGGACAAGCAGTCCAAAGAAAATAACCAAGGAGTGATGGCTCGCAGAACATCAATTTCAAGCTGTAAGGAATAGCCATTGTTATTCAAAAGACTTGATGGGAACCTAAGGACAAATATGGAAATGACAAATGGCATGAACCCTGAACTCTGATGCATAACAATTAGAAATAGGTAGGTTGATGGTTCAAGTTGTTGCACTGTTACACAGCTCAACAAGCTAATAAAGAATAGCTTGCATTGAAATGGCATTCCAATAGATGAACCCATCTTATAAAAATGTAGTTTGGTATATCTTGATTCCACTAGTGTAATCATAAAGGGAGTTTCTTACAGAATGTAGTGTAACTGTTTCTATTTTCAAGATTGGCACATGTCTAAGTGACCTTGAACTCCCTTTGTTAGATCTCTCTCTCAAAGGCTATAAATATGGATTCTCTTGGCTCTTTAGGGGGCTCCACCTCAATATAGCTAAGCTCTACTCAATTGTATAAATTTTTATCAATAAAATGACTAAGTTTTCACCTCTTCCATGACTGTGCATAGTGTGTTATACTTGAATGTTTAATTTGCTTAGTGAAGACTATGGATTCTTAGCATTGTACTTCATTATTTCACCTATTTTCAACTTCTTCTTGCAAGGCATGTGAAGTGTTCCAGGAGATGTCTATGTCTAAGTGAGTTTATCTTTAGATTAGTGCCATTCAAGGCCTCTTGTCTAGTCCTCTTAGTATAATACAATCTTTCATGACCTCATAGTGATTGATGCAAGAAGATAAAGATTTTGAAAGTGTATGTTGGTCATTGTTTTGGTCATAAGTGTCATATACATGTGGTTGGAAGCCATCATCTATTTTGGTGTATCACCTCCATTAGTTTAGGTTTACTTTCAGTTTTCCTCATTCCTTTTTCACCCCCAAGTTAGTAGTAGTAGAAGCAACAGTCAAGTGGTACATCAAGGGGAGCTAGCCCCTAATCTAGAGATTCATCTCAATAGAATTGTCACCCATAGCAAGAGCGATGATTCCATTTTTCCGCTTGGATGAAGAGAACTAAGCATCTCTTCAAGGATACAAATCCAAGCATCAATAGCAACAAGACCCATGGGCAACTTGTTAGTCTTCAGCTAAATTATTTTCTCCCCATATTATTCTTAGAGCCTTGACTGATTTTTATCAATCAGTTCAACCAGTTCAACCTCTTTATTTGACTAAGTCTTTTTTATCTCTTGAACCAAATGTGTTGAACCATATGGCCATTGAACCTGTTGAACCCGTTGAACCTTTTAAACCAAAGTGGTTCAATGGTTCAACGGTTTAATGGTTCAAGCCTTCTTCTCTTTGATAAGTGTTTTGAAGCCATTGAACCTTGAAGCGGTTGAACTTTGAATCTTGACAAATGCGCTTAACTCTTGCTGATGACATTGAACCTTTGAACCTGTTGAACCAAAATGGTTCAAGGTTCAATGGTTTAATGGTTCAATATTTCAAACACTACATAGAAGCTTGCCGATGAACTCTTTTGGTTGAACGAAGGCATTGAATCAATCTTGAAAATCACTAAGTGTTGGAAACTTGTTCTTTTGATTGAACTCGCTTGTAGAAGCCTTTGAATCTGTTGAACCTATTGAACATGTTGATTTCAAGCATTTTGAGCCCGTAGAAACATATCTGTAGAGTTCATAGATTTAAGCCTACAGAGTTCGTAGAAATGAGTCTGTAGAACTGGTGGAGTCTGTAGAAATGAGTCTATAGATCCCTTCTTGTGAAGTCTATAGAACATAGTCCATAGATTTAAGCCTATAGAGTTCATAGATTCAAGCCTGCAGAGTCCATAGAACTTGAAAAAGTTTGAAAAATGGAGAATTTAAACACCTAAAACAATTTTTGAGAAGGGGAGAGAGGATGTTCATCTGTTGGACCAAAATAGTTCAAATGTTGTCCCAAAAATGAGTGATATTTTTGGGGGACAATAGCTGGCTCCAGTTGGGGAACTTCCTTTAGTTGGAACAGCTGAGGGGAGTAGAAACCAGAATCTCCAGTGCCTTGAAGTATGCCATTGGGCTATGGAGTCATGCTACTCAAAAAGAAAGGTGACAAAAACAAAAATGAAAGCACAAAAATAGAACTAAAGACTATACAAATATACATATGTACAAGTTGATCTTATCTGATACTTCACAGATTGAAGTGATTCAGATGTTGCCCATTGTAAGGCAGAGAGAAGAGTGTGTCATCTTGATATTTCAAAAAGAAGCTGTTCTCACCATTGAGCTGATGGATAATAAATGGGCCTCTCTAAAGGGAGTCAAACTTCCCATGAATCCCCTTTGGCTCTCTTCTCTTGTCCCACAACAAGACTTGATCTCCAACCTAGAAATCATAGTTTTTTGCCTTCTGGTCGAAGAGCTTCTTCACCAGACTTTGATGGGTAGCAATTCGATCCACCACCATAGTTCTCTGCTTATCCAGCTCAATCAGGTACATGATCCTATTATCAATGGAGCTTTCATATGTCTAATCTTCAATTGCCTTAGCCAATTTTAATGCTGGCAATTCTAAGGTGATTGGTATCCCAGCATTGATACCATAAAAAATTTGAAAAGGAGACATACCAATTGCCCTTTTTGGTGTAATTTTATCTACCCACAAAGCATCAATCAATGATTTATGCCATGTCCTTTGGTTGTCATCCCCCAGCATCTTGATGATAGTCATCAGGTTCTTGTTACTTGATTCAACTTGTCCATTCCCTTGTGGAAAGTAATCTGAAGAGTGGGAGAGGGTGATCCCATAGTAAAAATAGAACTGAGTAATATCTTGGGAAGTGAAACAAGTTGCATTGTCTGTGACAATCTTGGTTGGGACCCCAAACCTAGAAATGATATTCTCCTTGAGGAAATTGCACACTACTTCTGAAGTAGCATGCTTGGTTGGGATAGCTTCCACCCACTTGGTGAAGTAGTCAGTTGCTGTAAGGACATAATCATGTCCAGCACTTGAAGATGGGTTTACAGCTCCAATAAAATAATTTCCCCATTGTTGGAATGGTTCCTCTATGACCACTGGCTTGAGAGGTAAAGCAGCTAACTTGGGTCTCCCAACAAACTGCTGGCATAGTTCACATTTTCTTACCCACTTGTATGCATCTTGAAAAAGAGTAGGCCAGTAATACCTAGCTCACAAAATTTTATGGGTAGTCACAAGAGCAAAAAAATGTCCTCTACAGGCTAAATTGTGGAAGGATTTCAAAAGTTGGCTTTGCTGATCCTTGTCCACACAGTGAAGGAACACTCCATCAAGGCTCCTCTTGTACAAGCCATTGTCCCAAAGGACAAAATTGGTAGCTTTCAATTTGATAGTCCTCTTTTCTTTGTCAGATAGGTGAGTAGGACACTCACCATAAGTAAAAAAATGAGCAATACTTGAATACCACTCATTCATGGTGGAGACAAAGAGGATTGTCGGTGTGTCTTCCACCTCTACTTCTTTATGCTCTATTTCTTCTGGTTTGTTATCAACAATTAATTGGCATAGGCCTTTTCTCCATACCAGCTTTGTTGGCTTGATGACTAGATCAAACTCCTGGATCTTTGTAATCTAATTGCCTCTTTTCATCCCAAACTCCTAATGAGTTAGTATAGATTTGACCGTGGTATCAGGAACCAAGGTAGTAGTGTGAGAATTCAATATGTAGAAGCAGAAATGCTTGACTGACTTCACCACTGCATAAGCATGCATCTCCATGTTCGAGTACTTCAGCTCATGAGCTTTGAGAGGGCAGCTCATAAAAGAAATGGGAGATTCCATATTTTCTTTATTATGTTGAACTAGAATTATTGAAAGCTTGTGTTTAGAAGCATAACTGTATATGATGAACTCTTTGTTGTAGTCTGGACAAACCAGAATTGGGGCATGGGCAATGGTAGTCTTGACATCCTCAAATGCTAACTTGCCTTCTTCAGTCCAGCTGAAGGTGGCCATTCTCTTCATCATGTTCACAATGTGTCGAGTCTTCTCGACAAATTCAGGGATGAACCTTCGTAAGAAATTCACCTTTCTGAAGAAAGAGTGAACAATAGTCTTACTTGTAGGCAAGGTAAGCTCTTAGATAGACTTGACTCTGTCTGAGTCAATTTTTATGCCTTCTTTGGACACAATGTGTCTAAGAAGTTTCTCTTTTGTTACTCCAAAAACTAACTTCTTGGGGTTTAAGGAAATACCATTCTGACGGTAGCGCCTCTAGCACTTGTTGTAAATGGTGTACATGTTCAGAGTGACGCTTGGAAAAGATGGTCAAGTCATCAAGGTATACCATAATGAACTTACCCATTTAGTCTTTGAAAGCGAGGTCCATTGCTCTCTGGAAAGTGGCACCAATATTTATCAAGCCAAAAGGCATCTTTTTATATGCAAACATGCCCCAAGGTGTGGTGAAGGCAGTCTTGTGTTGGTTTGCTTCACTAACTTCAACTTGATTGTATCTTTGAGAAGCCGTCTAACATTGATAACATCTCTGAGCCAGTCACTGTCTGAAGCACTTGATCCATGATGGGCAAAAGATAGTTATCCTTTAAATATGGCTGATTCAGATTCCTAAAATCTACACAGATGTGAATTTTGCCATTCTTCTTCCTCATAGTGACTATGTTGGAAATTCATGTGGAATGATGGATTGAGAAAATTATCCTAGCATTCAACATTTTTTGTATCTCAGACAGAATAGTACTTGATATTTTTGGATTATACTGCCGAGATTTCTACTTATAAGGCACCAAATCATCCTTGAGAGGAGTTTCATGGTGAATTTTCTCAGGCCTGAGTGACTTCAGATCATCATAAGAGTACGCCAAAATATCTATGTAATGGCAAATCAAGTCAGTAAATTTGAGTTTCTCCTCTAGAGTACAACACTTCCCAATATTCACCATCTTGAGATTTTCCTTGGTACCCAAATTTATCTGATCAAACCCCTGGAAGGAGCTTGAATCCATTTGTTGTTATTTGATAAACTTGTCGTGCTTGTCAAATAGTTTTTCAAGAAAAACTAGTCCTTTAAGAATCTTATTCCCTTTTAGCTGCAGGAATTCTTCACCTGCGTCTGAATTCATTTCAGGAGCTGATTCAAGTTTTTAGAGCTTATTGCCTTCGAAGTGAAGCTATTCGAAGCTGTCTTTTTGTTCCAAAAAGGTGATGATTTGGTTGTCACCATTGAACACTTGCCGATGATTGACGTAATTGGGCACACTTGGTCCAAAAACTAATTCGATAGTGTACCTATTTTCTTTGAAGTCTAGGTGAGGAACTAAGAGAGTTGCTAAAACGGCCAGTGCATCAGCTCGGTCATTGAATTCCCTGGGTATGGTAGAGATATTGAAAGCCTCAAAGTTTTAAATTTGATCCTAGACAAGATTGTGGTAATGACATAATCTCTAATTTTCAGTTTGATACAAGTTCCTTATCTGACAAACCACTAGTTCAACATCTCCTTTGGCATGAAGGAGTTTGATGCCTTTATCTCAAGCAGCCTTCAATCCAAGCAATAGAGATTTGTAATCAGTTGTGTTGTTGGTGTTGCTAAATTGCAACTTATATGAAGAAGGAAAAATATCTCCTTGAGGAGATATCAACACAATTCCAACCCTTGAGCTGGTAGAAGAATTGCTGCCATTGAATTCCAGGATCCAAACATCATCAAAAATTGATCTTTCCTTAGATTTCTCCTTGCTTGGAAGGGGAGATTCTTCTGTGTTTGCATTGTGCTCTCTCACATCTTTTGTTGTTCCATCTAAATCAATTTTTAGACTATCATTTTTAGAGGTTTCATCAGCTAAAACATGAGTATCCTCTATGGTCAAGAAATAATTACCCATGTCTGAAGATTCAAATAGAATTTGAGCTTCAAGGACTGATGTCTGAGTGACAACATATTTTGATTCCTTTTCAAGAATTAGCCTCTGCATGATGCCTTTGACAAGGATCCTCACTTCAGACAGGTCCATGCTTAATTTGCCACCAACATCCTTGCAAAAATTTTGCCCTAGAGGAATGTCATATGAGGCTGGAACATCGGCCACCAGGACTGTCATGTTGATTTTTTATCTAGGAATGTTGTAAATGCAAATTGAGTGTCTTTGATTTGTCCCAATAGAGGTACTTGTTTGTTCTCCATGGAGAAACATCTCTCAAATATTTTGGTCAGCATGAGTTCAAGAGATTTTGCCACTTTGGCTAGCATGACATTGTCTGATGCACCTGAGTCTATGATGTAATTACTTAGTTTCTAACTATTTATCAATAGGGAAACATAGAAAGGCTCTATTTTTTCAAGGGTAGTTGGAGGAGTAATGACAAGATTATTTGGGATGGGCATGTTCCTTAGGGGATCATGAGTTGCCTTTTTAACATCTTGTCCTATAGGGACAGCTTTATTCTTCACACACTGAACTAACCTATCCAACTACTTGAGATTGAATTGCAAGAATTCAAATTCAGACATTTGAATTTTGGTCTTCTTTACATGGTCGATTATGTCAAATGATTGAAATGGATTAGGAACAGAGGAAGGCAGTTCATCTTTCTAATTTTTAGGAGGGGAGGACTGGTCTGTGGAATTGAAGTTGGAGATGGAGGAATGCTTGATGTACTTACCTTTATATTACTCACTGGGTCCTTTACCTGGAAAGGCAGAGAAGTTCCTCGTTTAGCAACTAAAATTGTAGGCTGAGAACTTTCCCCTATTTTTTCTTTATTAGCTTGATGGGCTAAATGGTTCTGGGACCAGGTGAATACAACATATGATCCATTAATTGCTTCACCTTTACCTTTGAGTTCATCTTGGTAATTCAGGAAACCAATGTTGGAGTCGCCAGCTGACTCTTCTTGATCTTTTTCAAGGAGATCAGCGTCATTTTCTTGGTTTAATGCAGGCTGAAAAGAGAAATCAAATTCTATTTCGAGATATCCAACTGTTGAATTGGTTGGGGTGCTTCAATGGCAAGTTTCCCATGTGGGGGAGGAAGACGATTTGGCTATCAATTTCTGACAGCATTGCCTTGGTATGACTGATTGGGGAATGTCCTTCTTGGCATATCTTTGTACGAAGGAGCTGAAGATATCCCATGCACCATTTGCTTTTTGAGAGCTAGCAACTCATTTGCTAACTTCTGCACCATTGGATCAGTGATACTTATAGATGGATATTCAAAAGATGAAGAAGATTTACCTCTGTTAGGATCTCTCCTTATCTTTCCTACCAAGATAAGGTCATCTTCCACCTTAGTGGCCAAATCTTGAGCTGCAACAAGGTCTATTTAGCCAACACGTTTTAGCAAAAAACTTACTTCAGGCAGCTGAGAGTTGATGAAGAAACATTTGAGATTCTCAAGTGTAGGCTGAGCAATTGCAGGAATCATATTTCTTAGCTTGTTGAAGTTGGATATGAAATCCCTCATTGGTTCACGAGGCTCCTTCTTCATTTGTGTTAGTTAAACCAACAAATCATGTGCATCTTCTACAGGCTTCAATCTGGGTTCATACTTGGCTTTGAGGGTGTTTCAGTCAGTCACAGTCTGGGCTTGCAGATGATAGAACCAGTCTACAGTAGCACCTTGTAATGTTTCCACAAAAAGCCTGACTGCTACATCCTCATACTCCACACCTATTATGCCACAGGCTATGCTGAAGGCTGCAATATGTTCATCAGGATGAACTTTCCTATCACCATAGAACTTGGAGAAATTTTTCCTTGAATTGCGTGGTAGCTCATGTAGAGGTAGAGTTAAATTGAGTGGGTGAAAAGAGTTACTCGAAGGACCTTGAACTACCATTATATGACAATGGAAAGGTGGAATAACAAATGTCAGAGGGGTAAGTATTGACAAAGCTTGATTAATAGATGAAATGGAGGCTTTTCCCAATAATGGAGACTTGACTTTAGTAGGAGGAAAGCTCCTAGTTCCTTGGAGGCGAGATGGTGAAGGAAATGGATAAAAATTACTTTGTTGTACCAACTTGAATATAGGCTCAACAATACGTTAGCCCTTTGGCTTCATGTATACCTTAGATTTGCTATATTGTAGAACAAAAATGGGAAAGAATTGGCACTACTTCAGCTTGAAGCTTGAGGATTCAAATTGCGCATTCGATCCCAAATGGCGTCAAGGTGGATGGAGATGATAAGACTATAATGATAATGGGTAAGACATAGAATAGAGTTTCCAGAGTCTATAATGGATAAGTGTAGGGACTGCTTCAATCTGAAACTTGAGGCTTCAAATTGCACATTTATCCCTAGCGAAGTCACCAAAAATTATTGGATGAATATTTTGTCACCAGCATACTGATGAGAAAAATAGGTCTGATCAACCACAACAAGAAAGATTGGTCATCCAAATATGCAGGTTTACCACATCAAAAGGGGACAAATCTCTCCTCTCATCAAGGGGAGGTTCCCTATAAATATGCAGGAGCTATATACTATATATATATAAGTAGAAAATAACACTTAGGGGTAGGATAAACCATCCATCTCTCTTTTTTCAGAGATTATGTTTAACAAATCAAAGGAGAAATCCTGATGAAATGACAGAAGACACTCCTCTTCTTTCAAAAGTTTTGTTTAGTAGACAAAAGGAACCTCTCGAGTGATGACAAGTAACTGTAACAGAGTGCAGTAACACTGCAGGATGAAATGTAGTACAAAGTCTCCACCTCAATCTGCCGAAGAGTGAAATACGAAGGGAAATGAGGGCACAAAGTCATCCCAAGGTCCTTTACATAGAAATAGAATATGAAAGATAATGAAGGCATAAAGTCATCCTAAGATCCTTTACACAGGAATAGAAAGAAAACACACTAAAGGCAATTGTGGGGGCACAAAGTCTCTCCACAGTTGGCTTCAGGACACCTTCTTGATTATTTCACTAATTCTACTTATTCAATTAAATGGACAAAAAACGTATTAAGGAAACAGACATAAGAACAATTTCCCCAACAACCAAGCTATTTCAGCACAATGTCTGAAAAGTCACTTGTTTTCTTATTCAAATAATGAAATATGATCAACAATCTAAGCTCAAAGTCTCAGTAATGTCTTTCAATTTGGGTAGAGTTTTGTTTCTAATAATAGAGAGAGATCTCAAAACAATAAGAGAGAGTCCAATATATAGTGCTCCAAGAAAGACTTGGGCACTTTGTTTCACAAAAATGTGTTACGATGCATTCAATTCCTTTAATGCATTTTAAATTCTATCCATGGTTATGCTGAAATCGAGCATCAATTTTAAATATGGGCCACTTGATGTGTGTCCTTATGTGTGCATCGTTGTTCGCTCTACTCAATGCATAAAAATAGGGCATGCCATTGAATGTTTGCGCTCTTCGATGTCCACCTAGTGGACTGCTTTACCTTCTAGAAACATATCCTATGCATGGATATTTTTTATCCTTCTTCATCGTTCCCCCTTTCCTAGTTGTATTTTGTCCTTATCTGTGTGATTTGAGCTCTCGAGCTATCTCTTTGGCCGGTCACTAAATTTGTTCACAGGGTCTATGCTTAAGCTTGCAAGGATCAACAATTATTTCATTGTTGCAAATTTGACGTGTTCAAGTCTGTCATCATTTGAAAGCCAACGGCTACTTGGTTGCCCTAAATTTGACGGTTACAGGCCTGTCATCCTCCTTAGCACTTCCTTCATGTCTTTCCTGTTTGCTTTGGCCACTTTTCACTGCTTTTAACAAGTGACACATGGCACGTTCTACTATGAAATAGGCAAGGACAAGTGGCACATCTGTTGAGCTTATATAAGCACTGTATAAACATTCAAGACTCTTTTGGATCTACGTGAATGTAGACACTTGTTGCGCTCTGTTTGACCTTAGCACCTCACTCAGAGCCCACCATAGTCCTTACAAAACAAAAGGAAGAAACTGCGGATATTGACATGTGGTGACTTCCTCTGAGTTATAACAGAACACATGGCACATTCTATAGCTTTTAAACTAATTATAAATTATGTCTCAGAAGATGACACTTGGCAGCTTTCACTGCAATTTTATAAGGGACACGTGGCAGCTTCTGCTACAACTTTATGAGGGACACGTGGCACATTTTGCTGCAACTTGAGGTTTGACCTTTTTTAGAGGGAACTTGCCCTTCGAGGTCTTGAGAAATGGTCCACTTTCCCTAGCCAGAGCCTCATGCAAGGGTACCAACCCTTCGAGATCTTTTGGGCAGCCTTTAGGCTTTTATTTCCTCAACGGGTTTTTCCTTTTTCAGTGGACTTTTCCTTCAGATAAAAAGTTTGAAGGAATTCTTTTGAATAATTTGTCCGAAGGAAATCTTCCTTCGCTTTGCCTCTGCTTTCCATCGGGCTTTCTTTTGGCGGGCGTTTGTCTTTGCTTCGGGCTTATTTCTTCAAACAAAAGTCTGAAGGAATTCCTTTAAACATTTTATCTGAAGGAAATGCCTTAGTCGATTTTTTGCATTCTTTTCCCAAAAGAGAACAGTGCCCTCTGCAAGAACTATTCAAGCCTAGAAATATCCTTCAGACTTTTGCAATGGTCCATTTGCTTCTTGCCTGCCCTTTGCAAGAGCTGTTTGTCCTTGGTTCACTTTTATGAAGGAATTCTCTTTGTCCACTTTTGCTTGTTGCCCTCCACAAGGGCAATCAGCTGGGTTCACTACCCTCCACAAGGGCACTTGGCTTGGTTCACTGCTCTCAACAAGGGACTTGGCTTGGTTCACTGCCCTCCGCAAGGGCTCTTGGCTTGGTTCACTGCCCTCTACAAGGGTACTTTTTCTTTTGGCTTTGGGGCAGCCCCTTGAACCTGTCGATTGAATTGACCGATTGAACCAACTTTGGTTCAACAGTTTAATGGTTCAATTGGATCAATTTTATTTGACTAAGTCTTTTTTTATCTCTTAAACCAAATGCATTGAACCATATGGTCATTGAACCTGTTGAACCCATTGAACCTTTTGAACCAAAGTGGTTCAATGGTTTAACAGTTCAATGGTTCGACCTTTCTTCTCTTTGATAAGTGTTTTGATGCCGTTGAACCTTGAAGCAGTTGAACTTTGAACCTTGACAAATGCGCTTAACTCTTGCTGATGACGTTGAACCCATTGAACCCGTTGAACCAAAATGGTTCAAGGTTCAATGGTTCAATGTTTCAAACACTGCATAAAAGCTTGCCGATGAACTCTTTTGGTTGAACCAAGGCATTGAACCAATCCTAAATCTTTTGGTTGAACCAAGGCATTGAACCAATCCTAAAAAAGACTAAGTGTTGGAAACTTGTTCTTTTGATTGAACTCGCCTGTAGAAGCCTTTGAACCTATTGAACCTATTGAACCTGCTGATTTCAAGCATTTTGAGTCCGTAGAAACATATCTACAGAGTTCATAGATTTAAGCCTACAGAGTTCATAGAAATGAGTCCGTAGAACTGGTGGAGTCCATAGAAATGAGTCCATAGATCCCTTCTTGTAAAGTCTGTAGAACACAGTCTGTAGATTTAAGCCTGTAGAGTCCGTAGATTCAAGCCTACAGAGTCCATAGAACTAAGTCTGTAGAACTTGAAAAAGTTTGAAAAATGGAGAATTTGAATGCCTAAAATAGTTTTTGAGAAGGGGAGAGAGGATTTTGGTCTATTAGACCAAAATAGTTCAAATGTTGTCCGAAAACTGAGTGATATTTTTTGGGGACAACATTAGCCAAACAACTTTATCAATGAACTAACAACGTTTTAATAATCTAATAAAATTATTAATACATGTGATATGTAAAAAGTTTGAGATTGATATCTCTTGACATAATTTGGATAGAGATATTTTATTGGAAAATAAGTATACCTCCTTATACAATTTTTACGGACCATATTTAGCTTGAGCAAATTTAGGTTTATAAAATACACACACACAAACATCCTACTTCTACAGTGGGTCCTACACCATCCATTTGATTTCAAGGAATTGGGATGGAGGCCTTGTGCACTGGGTAGGTTTTTGATCATGGGTGGGCAGCATGACACTCCCACTTACATGATTTCAAACCAACTAACCAAAGACCCCATCTACCATTAAGACATATTTAAAATATATATATCACTTACACTATTTATTTTAATTTATCCATATTATACAAAAGTTGTTTAGAAATAATCTTCTTTGTAATTATTGGCATCATTCCTATGGAGAGAAAAAAACTTGTTACAAACAAGGTAACATATAAGGGAGAGGACCCAATAGTTGAGAGGTTAATTGAGGGTGTGGAGTCTAACTCTTGAACATATTTTTTTATTAAAAGTGAATGAATTTTTCATTAATTACAAGGACATTTATACTCAATATTTGAACATTGGAATTCTGCATTGATTCATAAAATCTTAAAATTGTATACACTATATTTTACTATTGTTAGTACATAATATCTCAACTACAAATATCTCAATTTAAGATTTGTATGGATAAATACAAATATTGAGTTCAATAATAAAAACTTTATATTGCCTTTTTAATACAATATGTCTTTTCACTTACTATCAAATGTCAAAATCTTATCAACTTGACACAACATGTGCAAACTCTTAAAACAACTTGTTATTTTCACAACATTTTATGTCCAACTATACATCCACTTTGTCTTCTATGTGTTTCTCTTTAGACGTTCATCGTTTCTCCAGTCTAAGTCCTTGCATGATTGAAAAAAATATGCAAGGCTCACCAAAATATTAAATTCATATTCAAATATTTTGAACAATAACGTGAATATGAATATGAAAATGTGAATATGGCTTCCAATGTTTATTCAAAAATAAATAATTTTATCGATCTGTTAATCATTTTGCAAATTCTTAAGCTGTAGTGATTGTAGTTTAATTCGATTTATGGTTCCTGATTAATTCTTGGGATTATATGTGCCCCTCATGGAGTGAAAGGAATGTTTTTTTAGTATTGTGGATTTATTTCTTTTGACTTTTGTAGAAATGGCAAACTAGGTGCATGTCTTGAGCTTGGTAAACATAGAGGTTTCATAGGCCAAATCAAGCAGAGCTTTCAGGGGAGCAATCTCAATTTTCAATAGTGTTTTTCAACACAATTAATCCTTAGATTTTGTTTACCCATTGCTGCTTATAGATGAGGTTTTTTATACCTCACTAAGGCTACAAATTTGTAGTAATTATAGGTTAATTCAATGTAGTCAATCTATGAATCATTCAGAATGAGTAATTGTGGCTTACAAAAATTATTAACCATTTAAGCTTAACTTATATAATAGATGATATGAATAATATTATAACAACAATCACTTGCATGAATGCAATTCATAATAAAGAGTTTAGCAAAAAAAAATCCAAAGATTAATCATGTTTGAAAACTAGTGCAAATCTAGATATTAAGGCCATGATAAAATGAAATAGATTATTGTTTTGGCACCTCAAACAAGGTGCATGCATAACATGGAATGAATGCTACTAACTAAAGTTTATATGTTTCACATTTGGTTCCTACTAATACTTTTATGATTCACATTGGCATAACATTGTTTATATTGAATTGAAATACGATTAATGAAAATACACAATGCATATGTCAATAAATGAAATCATATTTTTTCAAGAATTGCATTCATGCAAATGATTTTTATTACAACATTATTCACGCTTAACTATAATAACATAATTAACTAAAAAACTGAGATAATTAACTACAAACCATAAAACACTTTGGCTCATGGCTTAAGTACGGTTAAAAACCTCCCCTGTAAATCCATAGTTCACGACAATGACAAAATTTCTAATGAAGAACCATATACCTATTAAAATGCATATAATTATAACCTGGAAACTCATAGTAATGACAAATTTGATGAAAGATGCAATTCATTATAATTGTCACTCTGATGTGCATTATGTTGAGGGGAAGAGCAGAGGTGGTATGTTGATGGAAGCCCCGACAATTTTCATTCACTATCAGAAGCATTGAAAGGCCCACTCTAATATTGGATATTTTTTACAAACTCCTTTATTATAGTGTGACTTTTAATGCTTCTTATTGTCAATGAGAAAATGTTCTCACCAGTGCATTCACTTTATTATAGGGTGACTTTCACTGCTTCCTATAATTAATAATAAATTGTTCTCACATTGCATTCAACAATCTCATAAAATAATTGCATACCCGTACAATGTCAAGGTTGTGATTACCATGCAAGGGGTCACTACAGAGTCATTTTGAAGGACAAATGGATCAAAGATAATTAAATTCCTAAAAAAAATTAAGTGGGCACCAAAAGTGTATCTTCAAAACTTCAATTAATAACACTCATCCCATGCTATGTGTGCATTCCCAACATAGAGTTGTATAACAACAAGATATTTGTATGAATGTAATTCATACAAATAAATCAACTGCTTATTTTATGAATTGCATTAATGTAATTGATTATTGTTACAATATTATTCAACTTAAACCTATTTAGTAATTATAAAGGATTGCAATTACAGATCCCAAATCATAATAGCGACCTATTATAAAAGTTAACTTCAAATGACCATTCATTTTTCTTAGCCCAGTTTATCATAAGGTCAAAAGAAATAAACCTAGAATACTAAAAAAACCCATTGCTTTCAGTCTGCATGGGGTAGATATAAATCAAAACCCACTAATTATGTATGATTCATAGATCGACTACACTGAATTAAATTACAGTGACTACATAATGAGAATTTACAGAAAGATTCACATAAATCGATAAAATTACTTATTTTTTTACAAACATTCCAATCCATATTCAATTTTTTTTACCATTTGGCTTATAGCCTTAGTGAGGTATAACAAATCTCACTTGTAAGTAGCGATAGCAAGTGAAACAATAACACAAATCAAGATGGCTCTGCAAATAGCAAAGAGAGCAAGCAAATAAGATTTAGAAATGGCGGAAGCAAAGAGAGCAGGTAAATAACACTTAGAAAGTAGGAAAATCTCATCGTTCACACAAACCCTAGTAGTGTGAGAAGGTGTAAATGCTTTGTTACCTCAACCTGATTGCATACATTGAATGCTATTAGTTAAAGATTTAACGGGGGTCTACTACACAAGATAACCTTAGGCTATTTATAAAACTTGTAAGCCAAAATTACTCATTCTGAATGATTCACCGATCAACTACCATGAATTTAACTATAATTTAAGAATTAACAAAATGATTGACAGAGATAAACAAAATTATTTATTTTCTTAACAAACATTCGCAGCCATACTAACATTTTTTAAGCCATTTAGCTCACAACCTTAGTGAGGTTTTAAAAACCTCATTTGTAAGTAGTGATGGCAAGCATCTCGCCATGGCTTTTGCTCTTCCCACCATCTTGTCTCCCAAACTCTCCATCCCCTATTCCCTTCAACATCAATGAACATGCAATGTGATGGGGATGAAGAAGTGAGAAGGTCAATGTCAAATAGTGTGTGGATGGGCTCATTCAATGCGATCCAATGGAGCTTAAATGTAGGGTGGTGAGGTGTTAATCCCTAATGACATCTGTACACGTGCATTCATTGCATGGGGTACACACTATTAAGTGGAGTTTAAATGCCCAACTTTTGTCATACACTTTAATTTTTATAGATGATGTTGCCATCACTTATCAGTTGGACCTCCAAAATGACACTATAATGACCCCCTACATGGCAACCGAAACTACAGGGTCGTACTACCACGCCGAATGTTAGAAAATCTAGAATTAGAAAGTAAACATGTTAAACTATTCATCGACATCAATTTTATGTATTGACATGATATAGTTTAGGCGCTACGTAGGCACAAAATTAGGGCACATGACTATTGGGTCCTCTCCCTTTATCTATTGTGCCATTAAAATATCCAACTAACTAATTTCCATAATTAATAAGAGACGTAGAAGTACCGATATTGATATGTAAATGAAAATACCATTCAAATCAAAATATGTGAATAAATAAATAAAAATACAACTAAATTATATGTAAATATTATCATCAAAAAATTTAAATACAGATTCGTATACGAACCAGACTCGTATACGATCCTTGTCCCTAAACTGAAGTTCCCTGATAACTATAGTAATTTCTATTAAAAACTTTACACTAACTTTTGGAAACCAAAAATTTTTCAAAGTTGGGATCTCGGTTATCATTGCTACAAAAAGTGATTCAAACAGAGTCAACTAAGCATTAGACTTTATATTAGTCCAGAAGAAAACAGATTGCTTAAGGCCTCCCATGGAATTTCTTCCTTCCGACTATTTGCAAATCAGAACTTTGTCGATTCTTCAGAATGAGCCCCTCCGCGCATTTTTTAATATTATTTTCTCAGTTCAATGAGCCTCAGTATTCATTAGTCCACCTTGGAAATTCACTCACTTCTTTCCCTTCGTTTTTTATATTGAAACTCCATGACAGTCCACCTGAATTGACCGCGGCAATATTTTTCAATATATCGGGTTGCTTGGCCTCTAAGAATAGAGGCATTTGCATGCTGTAAAATTGGTTATATTGTTATAAATTCATTCAGCATTCCATAAAATTGGCTATATTCTTATACAGAAATATTCTTTTTTGTAATTAAGGCTTCTTTTTGGACCTAACAAAATATAAATTGGTTTATAAAGTCTAACAGGGCAACTAAGACTCTTGGGATTCATACACAGGACCACGAAAGCTTATAAAGACCATGGAGGTCAGGTGTCATAGTCATAATTACTCATGGGGCCTTGGTTTTTTCATAAGTCTGAGTCATGACAGGGACCATGGGTAGATGTGTGACCAATTTAAAATTTGTGTTTATAGCTCTAATGGATCTGAAACAATCCATAAAGCAATCACGTGACTCTAAGAACTTGGATCACAACACGTGTCATAATCACTAAGGGTCACAAGATATAGTAATAGCCATAGTGTAATGCTCTGCAAATGTATTACAATCCTTATTATTAGAGGATGAAAAGCCGAAAGCCATGGATGTTTCTCGTCACACTGAAAAATGGGCAAAAGGTGCCTCTGTGCTATGCACTTTACCCAAAAATATATATTTGTTGAGATAATTTATGCGCGCTTAAAATTCTTCAAAAACGTTATAAAAGATATACGTGAAAGTTTACCTCTGTTAACCCCGCTTCAATTCCTAAGTAACACTCCTCTGAGCTGGTATTGTTATCACTGAAATAAATATGGTGTAAACTTCTGATGATAAAAGATATATATACTGCAGTTTTTCTTTGCATTTTTGCAAACAGCGCATGGAGATATGGTATGAGTGGATCACAGGGATCCATGTCTAATGAGTATGATTGGTTGGTCCACTCACCATTAAAGATAAGGATTTCCAACTTTCAACGTGGTTGTTATTATCTGTCTTGACGCTATGAAGGTTAGCATTGATTTTGATATGATGACGAGAATCTTAGGGTTAAACCCAACAAAGCAGGTTTTAAAAAATGCAGTTTATCTTTACGTACAATACTAAATATTTATGAAACCCAAAATAGGGCAGACGTGGCACGCGGAGCATTCATTCAGGTTTCAACATTGCTGCACTTCACAGCACTTGTTTCAAAATTCTGGTTGAGTAGTTTTTTTTATTTTTATTTTTAATTCATTTAATATTAAGATCATGTTTTGGATGATCTTGACAATGTGGATTAATCAAAGGAACTCACTAATTTTTATATATGTTTATTCAACATTATAAATTTATTATATGTTTATTTCTAAAATATGGATAGAGATACCAACATTCTATATAATTCAATGATTTCATGTAATGCTTTCAGACATATATAAAATAAAGATCCACTTGAGTATCTTTCTCTAAACTTTAATCCACACCTACCGATATTCTATGTAATTCAATGATTCCATGTAATGCCTTCCAACGTATCAAAAACAAAATCCACTTGAACATCTAGAGAGGCAATGATGAAAAGAGGTGAATGCGTGAGGGACCATAAAATGGATTTAATAAATCCATGTGTTAATAAAGTCTTTAAAGACCATGAGAAAGGCTTTGGAGCCTTTTATCTAGGGGCCATGAGATCTTGGCACTTGGTATGTCACATGTAACTTATGATCACAATTTCAAATTTGGTCACAATAATGGGATAACATGAAGATATTCGAATGGTCACAAATTTTATGTTAAATCACTAATTTAGGAATTTACGGTATCATTATAAAACACTAGAAGATAATATTGTAGACACCTAAATCTGGCCACCAATGACCATTAATCAGGATTTTGACCAATTTCCACCAAAATGCACAATTTGGCTTAAAAACACTAAAATACATTAAAAGAGTTGAAATTTTAATATTCAACTGCCAATTATTGCCAAGGTATCATTAAATAGGATAATGCAATTTATGAAGTAACTAACTTTGATCAGATCATTTCGAATCAAAATGACATTTTTATACCTAGGTGCTCTGGATTGCTCTTTTCTATAAATTTATTATATGATTGCATGTAATGCCTTCCAACGTCTCAAAAAAAAAATCCACTTGAACATCTAGAGAGGCAATGATGAAAAGAGGTGAATGCGTGAGGGACCATAAAATGGATTTAATAAATCCATGTGTTAATAAAGTCTTTAAAGACCATGAGAAAGGCTTTGGAGCCTTTTATCTAGGGGCCATGAGATCTTGGCACTTGGTATGTCACATGTAACTTATGATCACAATTTCAAATTTGGTCACAATAATGGGATAACATGAAGATATTCGAATGGTCACAAATTTTATGTTAAATCACTAATTTAGGAATTTACGGTATCATTATAAAACACTAGAAGATAATATTGTAGACCCCTAAATCTGGCCACCAAAGACCATTAATCAGGATTTTGACCAATTTCCACCAAAATGCACAATTTGGCTTAAAAACACTAAAATACATTAAAAGAGTTGAAATTTTAATATTCAACTGCCAATTATTGCCAAGGTATCATTAAATAGGATAATGCAATTTATGAAGTAACTAACTTTGATCAGATCATTTTGAATCAAAATGACATTTTTATACCTAGGTGCTCTGGATTGCTCTTTTCTATCAAATTTTATGTACTAGATATATGCCTTTATTATTTTGCATTGGCAACATCTTAAATTGGATAATAGTTCCAATGCATCTAACATCAACTTCCAATTCCAATCCAGTTAAATTTTGAGCCAATATTATGACATTTTGACCAATTTGATTAATTTGTGCACAAATTGTCAAAGTTGTGCATCAAAGTTGACTAATCTTGTTTAAGGCTAATTAAACCAAATCAAGAGCTTAAGTTAATTTTCCATGGAAATTTTTGAATATATTTTTAGAAATTGATATTGAATATCTACATCATCAAATGACATCATTTTTTAGAAAGACATCCCTAGACCATAAATTCATAAAATATCTCACCAAGCCAACCCATGCCTCATTAAGACTCTCCCATACCTCATCAATGCATCTCAAGCCTCTTAAATGCCCCTTATTCCAAAATATTTGAGGATATACAGAAATGGCAGTGCCTCATCAATAGCAAAAATGTTATTGCTCATTGTTCGGAAGGATGTACTATTTTCAGCATTCCTGGCAGTTTTGGCGTCTTGTTCATCATATGTAGGTCAATATTTAATAAATCTAGTGATCCCTATGACCCTAATGATTGTAATGGATATGAAACTAAAAATAAGTGAGTTTGAGAAATCGTTGGATAAAACTATTCATCCTAACTCTCAACTTGGTTTCAAAATGGACCTTGACTAATTTTAACCAATCAAAGGGCTTGATTTTTACCTTAAGTCACAAATCAAATCTATTTTAGACACCTAAATTTTGAAATTTAATGTCAAAATTAACTTTGACATGCTAACCCTTTATGATCCCAAATTGAATTCATAGTAACATCATTTCAATCTAAATTTTGAATAATTGATTAAATCATAATCATTTAATTAAATCACATACATCTATTTTCCTCCAAAAATAATTAAAATCTAGAATATCCCCCTTGTCTCAACATCTTCCAAATTTGTCTCAACCAAATGTTGACTTGCATGACCAACTTCCTCAATATCTTTAACCACCTCATGAGTCATCTTGGAAAATTTCAACCAACTTATGAGTCATTCCTTAAATTTTCAACTCTCTTGACCCATTCATGCTGAGTCACTCAATTACAAACTAACTTTCCCCCTCCTTCTCAAGACATGGGAATTAGGCCTCATCCACCCACTAGGATGAGGGATCAGATCCAATAGTTGTTGTTGTTATTATTATTATTATTATTATTATTATTATTATTATTATTATTATTATTATTATTATTATTATTATTATTATTATTATTATTCAACAAATTTTGATTATTCTCAACCATTATTGTGAACACCTAATTTTGATCAGCAAATATAGACTTTCACTTCAGCATCACTAATAGAAAATAGTTGAATTGCAAAGTCATGTATTACAGTTAAAAAAATTTAATGCTGCTGAAAGTCATTTTATATGTGCTTTCATATCCTCCTATTTATATATACTTGAGTCTAAAAATATTAAGTGTGCTCCAAAAAATTTGTAGCTACCTAAATATCAGGGACGGGGTTTGAGGGAGGGGCGAGGAAATTTAAAATTTTGGGACAGCCGGTAAAATATTTAATAATATATTAAAAAATTAAAAATTAAATATTGTAATATGAGTAACTTCGTTGATATTCGAGTGTAATAGTGTGAGATGTTAACATGATATTGGATTCGAATATTTTTATTATTGGTTTTAAAAAGTATGACATTGGATTCTAATATTTTTATTATTAGATTCTAATCAATAGAAAATCATAATTCTTGATATTTTTCATACTACTACTAGTTTTGATAATACTATCTAATATTTTTCTAAATTTTACTTCATACTAACCAATCACATCATGACATGTAAGATTCACAAATATTAGCATACTAATGTAAAACATATTTACATCATATATAAGTATTTGACAACACTTTTTATCAACCACAAAATTGCCTTGTTACACCCTTGTAAACCCAAAGTGGTTTCCACATACATTTATCTAAATTTTAAAATTTCACATTTAATGTACCCTTGTAAAACAATTAATCGCTTTTCGACCACAAAATCAAGGTTCACACTTATTTTCATGTCATATACATTTTTTCACGACTAATGTATCTAGTCACAGTCTAAAGTGAAATCCATAAATTTACGTCCACAAAGGCCCATTTTAAAATAAATTTAACATGTGATATAGGAGAGTTTGTGACTTTGTGACCCCATTATCACATTCTAATCATCACATGTATTCACTTTTCTATCACAAGTTTGTTTAAAAAATTGTATGTGTTTTGTTGGTTTTTTGGATATGATCCCACTATGTTGATATATTGTGTGCATGAAAAAAAAAATATGGATAGATAAAGTGGATTTAAAATTTAAACGGATCTTCATAATTTGTTGAGAACATCTCAATGAGAACAAAATAGCTCTCCATGACTTTGTGACTCCATGGCCTCATGATAATTGTTACATGTTCTCTTCTAATGTTGTAGACTTCTTAAAGTTAATGTACATGTTTTATTAATGTTTTAATTGTGGTATGTTTATTTATTATCTATAGAGAAGTCATGGATGTGAAATAAAGATAAAGAAATGATAAAGGTTCAATAGATCCACGACCTTTGAATAAAGTCACTTAAAATTTACAGAATTGCATGAACTTGAGACAACGACAGACTACCATGTCGCATGACTCTGAGATTTCACATTTACATTCATCCTATATTTAGTTTATCATGTCTAATTAGAGTGATGTTACATCAATATAAAGTTGGTGCCAAAAGGAGTGATGAATTTCAAAAATAAGCCAAAATCACATAAACCTAAACTTGATATAATTTTTTTGTGGATCAACACTTCATAGCTAGCGTCTTTTTGTATCACCATAGAATTATATTGTGTGCTTAAAACACACATCAACAAGTGTGAATGCCCAAACTTATGGTGCATTATTATTGGTGCATCTCCCATGAATTTAAGTAGAATAATACTAGTTGCAGTTTGAAAAATATATTGATTAAATAACTAGACATTAATCTTAATATGTTTTTAAAATTATAAAAAATATTTTTTTGAAATAAATATTAATCTTTCACTCATATTTAATAAATAATACTACATTATTAAGGTGTTAACGTCCTTCCCAATGAGAAATAATTCAATAAAATAAATATTAATCTTCCATTCATGTTAGACAATAATACAAATGTAAGGTATTATTGGAGTGCCCTTTGCAATATTAATTTTATAAAATTCACATCTTAGACCAAGATGATATCACGTATTAATTTACAATTTTCAATAATTTCTCCAAGTTAACATCCATTACCCAATTCAAGTCATTCAATGTATAGTTTAATGGCCTCGTGTCCTTTATTAATCGATCTTCATTTCCATGTTTTTTTGATATCCATGCCCAAATTACACTATCCACATCAATATCATGTTTAGTTTTATTTAAATTGGTCCATGTTTTATTTGGCCTTAAACAATCCTAATACAATGTTACACTTTTTACTCTCCCTGGAGGTTTTCAATATTGAACCCTCACCATTTTACCCACATTCTCACCTTCCACTTTAAGGTAGATATACCTATATTCCTTTCCCATCCATATCTTTTCATTTTAATTTGATGGCCATATTAAAATAATGTTCCCGAAAGTTTTTTTATGTCTTCCACAAATAAGACTAACATAAATATAATAATTACTTGGGATATTTTGATTGATGTTCCCTATGAAAATTTATGGCTTCTATTATTTGGTCATATACATCTTTGTCCTAGATTTTTTATGGATTAATACAAGCATCTAACATCCTATTATAATTTACAAATGATCTATCCAAAGCACACGACATTTTTTCAAAATGTTATCTTTAAAAGCCAAAATTCTCTACCTCTGCCCATTACACCTTTTCTCCAATGTTCAATATATTATTTTATTCCCTTTTTAAAATATTCTATCTCTAAGTTATTTGAAAGTTGTCAAAGGAGGTTTCCCTTCTGGAAATTCTAGCTCACCATTATATTATGTACGCTAGATTGGAATTGGACAAGACTATTGTAGATCCTTTATTGTTGCTTGATATTTCAGCACTAGTATGCCATCTATAAAATGGAACCTAAACATCTAAGGTTTGCTAATACACATTATCTTGTAGTTTTCTTCCAATAAGTGTGGATCCACAAATGCCTTGAATTCATACACTTCCTCAATAAGATATCAAGTGAATGTGATTGATCTTTCTTGGCATGTTCTATAGGTGTCCATGATATGTAGCAAATAAAATGTGACTAATTTTCATAATGATGTTGCTAATCTATTGAAATCCCCATCTATATTGTCATGAGTCTGTCCCAATAGAAGTAAGCTTACATACACAATGTTGAATACCATTTTTTTTGTCATCATGGATGAAAATACAAATAAAGTATAATTATTTTTGTCACTCGAAATATTGTCTAGTTGCAAGTAGAGGATTGGTGGATGTTTTTTGAATGAAGCTTTTGTACAAATATCAATAATTGCCTTAGAATGGTAAAAAAATCCTTGTATGCTTTGAAATTTTTATGAACTTCATTTTGTAATAGTGCATCACGCAATGGATATTTTGATGATCCACTAATATACAATAAATCCCCATATTCAGTAGTGACCGGTTCTTTGAGCTTCATAAGACACAAAGACAATGATGTGATTAGGTAGTTTTCTCCATGTTCAAAAATTGGTATGGCAAAGTGGAAAAAACCCCAATGTTGTGTCCATATGTGAGCATACCAGTCAAAGTAATCAAGAGGTTTATAACATTACTTATTGACTTTATTTTCTTTCTTATCTTTAGTATGAAAGTTTTATTTTGTCTAGTTTATCACATGCAATACTCAAGAATCCTCGAGGTTGGTCCTCTAATTAAAATATATGAGAATAGTAATGTGCATGACAACTTTGAATGTATTCATTGTGTCATTTTTTTGCCTCCTCAAATTTTGAGAGTCCTAGGCATTTGGTGGCTATATGTTTGATGTACAAGTTTTTACACTCAAAACACTCATTGAAGAATTTTCAATTTTCAATTGAAACATGTTGGAAATTTTCATTCATTGTGTTGTTGAAACTTGGCTATGACACAAAAGGATTTAAAAAAAACTTGAGCTCCTCATTACACTTAATTAACATTAAATTGTAATTACAGAATGTAGAAGCTAGTCTTTGAGGAACTTTGATTCTATCCTATCTTATAGAACAAGTCAAATGTGAAAAAATAACTAAATTTATCTCAATGATTCTTGATATGTAATTAATTGTTGTGGTGGTATTTGAATTTTATTTCTCTTTCCCAAAGTTACCATTTACTACATGCTTGCCACCATTTATCTAGTCATAATTATGACTATAGAAGGTGATCATTAAGTACACATAATTTTGTGCTACACATTACATTCTGACAAACATCCATCACATCAAATTTCATTTTATGTACTTCCATAGATTCCTCACCCACATTAAAAATGTCATTTTATATTAATGCATCTAACACAAATTTCTAAATCCGAAATCTTCATTCAGGGCTTTAGTTTTGCATCATAAAACTCTAATTGAAGCAATGGGAATTTTTTTAGATAGTCTAATTTATAGAAATAGTATTCCAAATTTGTCACTTCATCCAAAAAAGATGACCATTTTTTATCCTCATCGACTTTTCGATATAATGAATTGGGTAGAATGGCATTCATTTTTTGACGTTTTTGAGCATTGTAGGGACTTTTGATCACTTTTTTAGAATGATTTTAATTAGTGTCATAAAAAAATTGGATATACCAACTACAGTTGTCACTCTTCAAATTCATTCCACATGTTGACCTCAACCTCTTCTAAAACTTCTTTGAATTTGACATTCATAAGAGAACCATCTATGTGGGCCAATTACCTAACATGCCATTATATGAGAGATCTTTCAAATAGGAAGCATTCTTTACAAGAAGGTTGAATACTCCATCGATATGCACACAAAAGGTATTGACATCCAATCCTTCAAATTTTACCATATCTCCTTCATGTACTTTTTTTATTTATTCCCTCTACAACATATTTTTTTGCAAATGAGCACAAATGGATCTATTTGATAGTAACTCCACTTAACTTAAAATTGTGTTCACCACCTTCTATAAAGGTCGGACCATTCGATTAAACACTCCCTTTAACCATTAGGGTGCTTCATGTTTTACAAAAAAACCAAATTTTTAATTAGCCAAATTAGTACTTTTTTGGATTGTAACAAGTTTGAGCATTTGCAACATAAATTTACCACATTTTCAAATATTACACCAAACTTCAGGGCTCCCAATCCCTCTTCAGTAATTTAATGATCTTCTAGCACATGAGTTATAAAACCTTGGGCTATGTTGCCATTTTTACTAGAATATTTATATTTGATAACGATATTATCTGCAGTAAAATAAGTTCTATCTTTAGAACTTGTATTGATATTTATTTTAGTGTCATCATTGCAATCTCCCTTTTCCATAACACTATAATTCATTGATTCAATTGGATCACTACAAATAGATGGAAGTGATGAATATGTGTGCTTTGACAATTCCCTCTTTAACTAGGAAGTGGAGATCCAAAACTCATGAGATATATTTGAATCGATGAATTGCATTGACCCTTTAAATGTAATCTCAATCATCCATTGCCAACTATTCAAAGGTAGAAGACGATATTTTGCAATTACAAGAATTTAATGCCAACTATTCATCTTGCTAAAGTTAATCCTAATCATTAATCTATTCAAATTGATAAAATGAAAAAATGTGGTGGCTTGCCATTAGATAAAGAATAATATTTAAAATCACAAAACTAAAATATATATATCTCACAATCTCCCCCACATAAATTGGCGACATCTGCATCCAACTACCATGCACCTTCTTTATAATTAAATCACCATCATTAAATGACACAAGCTCACCAATTACCATGCACGTGAATGGCATGTTACTTAGACTTTTCAATCACCATCATTAAATACTACATACTACTCAATACTACACCACACTTACAGAGCATTTGAGCTCGCATTCACAATGCTTCCTGCTCTACAACCAACTCATGCCTCCAGAGCTACACCATGCCTACTCACTTCAACTGGCTACTCACTTCAGCTACACCGTAACCCTCACTGCCTGCACCTCACTCAAGCTCCTATCTAAGTTGTTTTTCCAACATCTACTCACTTCATGTCTCACTTGTTCTGACTGACTAGCCCAAGCACACCGCCTCCTTTCGGTAACAAGAATACTATTTCTAGTTATGGAAGTTAGAACTCACTTTTGCTACACCACAACCCTTCTGGCTACTTGCTTCAACTACACTGCAACCCTGACCGCCTACATTTCACTCCATGCCTAGCTGAGTTGTGTTCTCTCCAACATCGGCCTCCAACTCATGCATTGGTAGTGGAGTTTACATAAACAGTAAGTGAATAGCTGATTGATTTTATTGTTAGCTTAATGACTGTATTTCAGCCGCTTTTGGCATACCATAGTACTCGTTATAGTTTTGTTTGCTTCTGCTAAGCATACAAGTGTTATGAGGTCTGGTTGGGAATTCTTTTGCAGTAGGTGTAAGTGGGTGTTGTAGATAGATACACCCATGTGATGAAAATTAAAATGGGGGGAAATAAGGCTTCTTGATATTTATATGTGGTTTGCTTGTAGTGACGGAGTCCATTTGGGCAACTCAATTGTTGGGAATGGGTGAAGAGGGAGAACTTGCAGATAGTGTCTTTGGGGCTTACATGCGGCATGCACTTGCCATTTTGCTTCACCTGGTCTTTGTTGTTTCCCTTGCCCTTCCCTTTTGTTGGAATGGGTGCAAATGTTGCACACACAAGCTCGAATCCTCTGTTTCAAAACCTGCTTATTCCAAGAAGTTGCAATTTGGCGTTACCCATAAAATGGCCCTGCTAAGTTGTGTTTCTCTATCAGTCTTGTATAGCTTACTTGGCATATGGAGCCCTTTGTATTGGTGGCTGAAGAAAAGGCCTAAAGATGTTGGAGCCGAAGTAGAGTACATTGTTCAGGCCATGGCCTGGGCTATCATATCAGCTTATGTATATTACTCCCTCACAAAAAAAAGCAGAGAGAAACTACCAATTTTACTACGGATGTGGTGGATCTTGTCATTGATTCTTTATGCATTCTTCTTCTACCTCAACATTGAAGACTTTAAGAAACAAAAACGCATTACCCTCAGTATTGTGGTTGAAGCTCTGGCTCTTTTCCTTTCGGCCTTTCTGTGTTATGCTAGTTGTCGTGGCAGAACTAGTAACCGTTCCTTAACTGAAAGCATCGACGAACCTCTCTTGAGTGACATTCCAGAAAATTCTGAAAACCTTAAGCCAAAAATCACTCCTTACGCAACAGCAACCTTTTTCAGTCGGATGTCATTTTCTTGGATGAAGCCTTTACTTGATGTTGGCCATAGGAAGCCTTTGGACATAGATGATGTACCCCAAGTTGCAGATGTGCACAAGGCTGACCAAATATACCATAAATTTAGAAATCAGTTAGACAGAAATGGCAGTGCCTCATCAATAGCAAAAATGTTATTGCTCATTGTTCGGAAGGATGTACTATTTGCAGCATTCCTGGCAGGATTGACCTGTTCATCATATGTAGGTCCATATTTTATAGATAACTTTGTTCAGTGTCTTGCTGGACGGAAACAGTTTGCTGGTGAAGGTGTTGTTCTAGCTTGTGCATTTCTTCTTGCAAAATTAGTGGAATCTTTGGCAAACCGCCATTGGTTTTTTGTAACAATTCACATAGGTATACGCGTTAAGGCAGCACTAACAGCTGCTATATATAACAAGGGCTTGAGGCTTTCCAGTCAGTCAAGACAAAAGCATACAAGTGGTGAGATTATCAATTACATGAGTGTTGATGCTCAGCGCATTGGAGATTTCAGTTGGTATCTTAATGACATTTGGCTTGCACCTTTGCAAGTTTTTCTGGCCCTGGTTGTTCTACATCAGAGCTTGGGATTGGCCTCTCTTGCAGGAGTGGCAGCCACAGTCATAATTATGATGGCAACTTTTCCACTAGGGAGTATGCAAAAAAGGTATAACAAGAAAATCATGGAGGCAAAAGATGAAAGGATGAAGGCTACTTCAGAGACACTAAGAAATATGAGAATCTTAAAATCTCAAGCTTGGGAGACCAGATTTCTGCTGAAACTTGAAACATTGAGGAAGGGAGAATGTAGTTGGCTACAAAAATATTTTTACATGTATGCTGGGATAATGTTTATTTTTTGGGGAGCACCTACATTTGTATCTGTTGTCACTTTTGGTACATGTACAATGATAGGAGTGCCTTTAACAACGGGTAGAATTCTCTCTGCACTTGCAACTTTCAAGATACTTCAGGAACCTATACACAATCTTCCTGAATTAATCTCTATGATTGCTCAAACTAAAGTGTCATTAGATCGTATAGGCAAATTTTTGCGAGAGGAGGAGCTGCAGCATGATGCAGTTGATGAAGTCTCAAAAGATTCAACTGATATGGCAATTGAAATCCAAGAAGGGGCATTCTCTTGGGATCCTGCTGCCTCTAGTCCAACCATACAAGGATTAGATGTTCAAGTAAAGAGAGGCATGCGGGTCGCAGTGTGTGGAACTGTTGGTTCAGGAAAATCAAGCCTCCTATCGTGCATACTAGGAGAAATACCAAAAATTTCAGGTACTGTAAGGATAAGTGGTACAAAGGCATATGTTAGTCAGTCTCCATGGATACAAAGTGGAAAAATCAAAGACAATATCCTCTTTGGGAGAGAATTGGAGGAAACCAGGTATGACAGTGTACTGCAGGCTTGTGCATTGAAAAAAGATCTTGAATTCTTCCCATATGGGGACCAAACAGAAATTGGAGAAAGAGGAATAAATCTCAGTGGTGGGCAAAAGCAAAGGATACAGATTGCACGTGCTCTATATCAAGATGCCGACATTTATCTTTTTGATGATCCTTTTAGTGCTGTTGATGCACATACCGGAACACACATTTTCCATGTATTTTTATTTTAGCCTTTACAAGGGATAACTTTCTTGAATCTATAGCTTTTTTTTAAATGGAATTACGGTAAATCTACATAAAACCATTAATGTGTGCTTGACTACTACATTTTCATCACTTGAAAAGACTCAAAATTGAATTCTTCTGTTACAGGAATGTCTATGTGGTATTCTAGGTTCAAAGACTGTAGTCTATGTTACTCACCAAGTTGAGTTTTTATTTGCAGCCGACCTAATTCTGGTAGGTTTGAACTTCTTTAATTGGATTTTATATATTTTAAGTTTTCAATTCATAGAGAACAAATGAAAAGATTCAATTTCTGTTGACAATTGACACTAAGGAAATTTCTTATAGGTAATGCGAGATGGTGAGATTACCCAAGCAGGAAAATATGATGACATATTACAATCAAGCACAGATTTTGAGGAATTGGTTGGTGCACATCAGAAAGCATTGAAATCCATTGATGCTATGGAGAAATCTGAGATCCTCTCATCACAGGTAATCGTTGGAAGATTATCTCCCGGAAGTAATACAAGTGTAAAAGACGTTAATCATGATCAGTTCCAGAAGCAGTACAGTGACCAGAAATCAAAAGAGGTAGAGGAGGAAGTTGAATCGGAAAATCATAAAGAAAGAGAAATGGATAAAGAGGATAGAAGTTCACAGCTTGTGCAAGAAGAAGAAAGAGAGAAAGGCAGGGTTAGTATGTGGGTCTACTGGTCTTACATCACTGCCGCATACAAAGGAGCTTTGATACCTATCATATTATTAGCGCACACAATATTTCAGCTACTTGAAATAGGTAGCAATTACTGGATGGCATGGGCAACCCCAACAACCGAAGATCAAAGGCCCCCTGTTGGCAAGTCCCGCCTCATTCTGGTTTATTTAGCTTTGGCAATATGCAGCTCACTATGCATTCTTGTGAGGACATTGCTGCTTTGTCTGGCTGGATTTAAAAGTGCCAAAAAACTTTTCAGCAATATGCACAGATGCATATTTCGTGCACCAATGTCCTTCTTCGACGCAACTCCAACTGGGCGTATACTGAACCGGGTTAGTGGGTTTTACTGTGTCAGCATTTGTTTTCATGTAAAAGAGAAAGGAACAGTTTGAAGCTAGAAAGTGAATAATAAACTCTTTTTTTTTGGGCAGGCATCAACTGATCAGAGTAAAGTGGACCAAATAATTCCTTTTCAACTAGGATCTGCAGCTTTTTCCATTATACAGCTTTTGGGAATTATTGCAGTCATTTCTCAAATTGCTTGGCAGGTCTTTATTATATTTGTACCGGTGCTTGCAATTTGTATATGGTATCAGGTACTCTCTACCTCTCATGGATTTTCAAGACCAATCAAAATTCTCTCTAGGGAAAATAGAGAGGAATTAAGAAAGATTGATTCAATATTCAAGTTTATCTCAAGATTTGGTCTAGGTAGAGATGACAATTTACTGAACAAAATGTTAGTACGTAGTGGTTAGTAATTGTATATGAAATTTTACCATGACTAATATTTGTATGATTTTGATTCCTTGGTTTTGGGTCTTGATGATTATAAACAAATGAACTTCTGTAAATACGATTCCTTTCACTGCCTGCAGCAATATTACATAGTGACATCCAGGGAACTTGCTAGGTTAATTGGAATTTGTAAGGCTCCGGTCATACAACATTTTGCAGAATCAATCTCCGGAGCAGCCACAATAAGAAGTTTTGACCAGGAGTCTCGATTCATGAACACAAATCTCCATTTGATTGATGGATTTTCCAGACCCAGCTTCCACAAGTTTGGGGCCATGCAGTGGCTTTGCTTTCGGCTGGATCTTTTGTCAAATCTTGTATTTGTTTTCTCTATGGTGGTCCTGCTTTGCTTGCCAGAAAAGGTAGTTAATCCAAGTAAGTACAAAAGACATTGATTTGGGATGCAATTATTCTTAATAATACTAACCTCAAATGAGTCATGAAAGTTAACCACATGGAACCTTAACAGGCATTGCAGGATTGGGAATAATTTATGGGCTCAATCTGAACCTCACACAAGCCTCGGTGATATGGTGCCTTTCTAGTGTGGAAAACAATATGACCTCTGTAGAGAGGATAGTGCAATACTCACACATACCTAGTGAGCCTTCATTGATCATAGAGAACTCTAGACCAAGCTCTTTCTGGCCATCTAAAGGAACAATAGATATGACTGATCTTCAGGTTAGTTCTCACTACTCACAATCTATTTGTCTTCATGTATGTAAACCTGTGATTCTATTCTTGTCTATGATTCAACTTATAAACCTGATGCGCACAATCAGGTGCGTTATGGACCACATCTTCCACTTGTATTAACAGGACTTACATGCACTTTCCCTGGAGGGAAGAAGGTGGGAATTGTAGGGAGGACAGGCAGTGGGAAATCTACTCTCATTCAGTCACTCTTTAGAATTGTAGATCCAACAGGTGGCAGAATAGTCATTGATGGAATTGATATTTTAACAATAGGCCTGCATGATCTAAGATCCAAACTAAGCATTATTCCACAGGACCCAACAATGTTTGAAGGCACTATACGGAATAATCTAGATCCTCTAGGAGACTATTCAGACGAAGAGCTTTGGGAGGTAGGTTATAGTGGTTTTTTTTTCGATTTTTTTTTTTCAGTTGTTCTTGGATAAAAGAATATAAGTAGTGCTCAAGTGTATAAAGGTGTGGGTTCTTGTTAATGAATAATCACATTGCTTGTGCCCGTGTTTCAGGCTTTGGATGAGTGTCAGCTGGGGGAATTTGTCAGGGCAAAAGAAAATAAGCTTGATTCACTTGGTTTGTGTGTATTCTATATATGTTTTTGGAATGTCTTATTTTAGTACTTTCTTTCCCACTTAGGACAAATGTATAAAGTAATGAACTGATCTCTTATGCAGTAACTGAGAATGGAGAGAATTGAAGTGCGGGGCAAAGACAACTTGTCTGCTTGGGAAGAGTGCTACTTAAAAAAACTCGCATATTGGTACTCGATGAAGCAACAGCCTCAGTAGACACTGCAACAGATGGGCTTATTCAACAAATTTTACAAAACCAATTTTCTGACTGCACTGTCATAACCATAGCCCATCGAATTCCATCTGTCTGTGATAGTGATTTGGTCCTAGTATTGAGTAATGGTATGACAAAATATCCTTTCTTCTTTCCCATGTTTCAGATTGCCAATTTTGTTTTTTAATAGAAAAGACTTTCCTGCCCTACTTGTCTTATGTGCTACATACTTGTTTTGAATCAGGAAAAATTGCTGAGTATGACTCTCCAACCAAATTACTGGAGGATAAATCTTCATCATTTGCAAAACTTGTTTCAGAGTACACCATGAGATCGACTAATGTTGATGGGAAATAGGTGGTCTGATCATATCAGCTTTCACATATGATGGAGAAAATAGGTTTAATATACCCAAGCTCTAGGGGACCGCAGACTAGGTGGTTATAGTTCAAAGCTCTGGATCAGGTTAAACCTTAATTCTGTCAGTTATAAAAAAAATTGCTGGATGAGCAAATATAAACTTTCACATCAACATCACTAATAGAAAATGTTTGAATTGCAAAGTCATATGTTCTTTCATGTCTTCCAATTTATATACTTGAGTCTAAACATATTGTGTGCTCCAAAAAATCTGTAGCTACCTAAATATCAGGGACGGGGTTTGGGCATAATATGAAGTTTGGAGGCCCTTTTTTTTTTTTTTGTCTTGAAAAGATTTTTTCGAGCTCTAGAAAGTGGTGAAAAAATGATATCTTTATGTGTTTTTTTAGATCAATATATTTTAAAAAATTGTATTGATATTTTAATTATTAATAATAAAATTTATTTAAAAAAATGAAAAAAAAAATTGAGACATGCACCACAAAAATGAGGATGTTTTGGGGAGATTTTATCACTTTTTAAATACTTTTGGGGACATTTGCCCATCCCCTATCACCAAATCATTCCATACTCCGAGGATGGGGGGGGGACGTTCCTTCATAACAATGAGAAAATATTAAAATAAAACTTGTTTGAAATTTATAATTCATGCTTTTAATATATATATATAGTTAGATTTCAGCTTTTGACCGGAGCTTAAACCGGTTGTGGGACACAACAGGGGGCCCAATCTCCCCAATAATTAACCGGAAAATAAAAAGGAAACACTGTAAGCTAAAGAGTCCAATAAAATTTGAGAAGATCTTAGGCTATAAAAACTGAAACCAAACCTAAAAATAACATCCAAGCGTACTACAGGGTTAATCTAGAAACCATTCAACAATTCTCTTATAACAGAGTAGATCTAGACTTCGACTCAACTTTTTGTTTTCTGCACGTGTTTGCCCCTATTGGAGAGCAAGGATTCTATCATATATTGAGTACCATCTTTAATAATATTCTTAGCATCAAGTTGTAATTTTTTTGCCTCTGTTTTTCTGCGTCTTTTTCTTTTCTTGCCGAAGTTCGAAGACTTCAAATCACAAGGGTGTTGAGTTGAAGATAAAAATGCCCTACTAACCAACTCTTCTCCTTCTTCCTCCCAACTTTCCTCTTCCTCTTTTGAGGCTTCATTCTACTGGGAATCTTCTACTAAGAGAGAATCTTTGTCTAAACCCTTTGTCCCAATCTTTTTAATAGTCTCTTCCTCTTCCAAAACGGTAATAGAAGTTTGCCCTATCTCCACATCAAACAACGTTTTCTTTGTTGCCCAGACCTCACCCTCTTGAGAATTGATCTGAACTTCTTACACTGTCGGTGAAGGATGCTCTACAGAAATAGATTTTATTGGGACTAGCAAACTATGAATCAAGTTTCGATTCGGGCAACCATCCTTTCTAACCCATTTCTTCAGAATCTTTGCACGAGAGCCTCTAAAACCTTTCTCGGGGCAAGAATCAATCTTATGATTGGCATGATTACAATTGAAACATGTGAAAGGAAGTCCTTCAAAATTAATAAATTGAGTCCACACTCCAAAGGAGGATGAGATCTGAATAGATTGATGTAGAGGTTTGGATAAATCAATCAATACACACACACTAACAAATCTCATATTAGCTTCAATGGATTCATGAATTTTAATAAAGACTCTCAGCTTATTAACCAGTTGCTTAAAAAGATCAAGTTCTTGCAAGGCTAAAGGAAGATTATAAAATATTACCCATATTGGAGCTTTAAAGATAATTGTTATAGCTGAATCAAAAAAAAAGGCCCAAGGAAACAAAAATACCCCCTACTTGCTAATAACCCATGGCCTTTTTGACCATACAAAATCTCTATCTTCTGAAGATTGAAACAAATGCTGAAAAAAACCATTAGACAACATTGAGAGAAAGAGAGAGAGTTTTTAATGTAGAATAGATAGCTTTCGACTATTTTAACATCACTTTCCAAGACGACGTCTTCCCTACACATCTATTAATCAATGATTTCCTCCCCCTATCCAAACCAATCACTGAAAGCTCTGAATTTGAAACTTCCAAAATAGGAGACATATAAGAGAAAATCAAGGGAACATGGTCATTTCATAGGCTCTCTTTTGTGACAGTTCAATTTTTGAAAACGCCTTAGAACCCTCCTTCGCTTCTTTTTCTTCAACAACAACCTCTTCTGAAGAGATTTGACCTCTGGAAATGAGAATAGGGTTTGAATCAGGGTTAGCCTTGAGAATAAGTTATTTGCAAAAAGCTCCACATGAATGAAAAGGGTTAAAGATATTCATGCAACTAGAATACATCAGAGCCTTAGATGAAACCCTAGCCGACCTCTCTATTTTATTGGACACTCATTTCCCTGGAGAGGCACCTCCACTAGCCTAGCCTTTATTTTCATCTAAAAGCTTAGGCCCTTAAAATTGGTCAAATTGATCAAAATAAAAATTGTCTATTTTAGACTGTAGATAGGCAAAACAAGGTTTGACCTGGTCTTTTTTGTATTTGAACTTGCCCCTACCCTGTTTGCGCCTAGCCAAAAATCCTTACTGCCAATCTCTCTCCAAAATCTCACCCTGCTAATTTTTCTTCTCCCACCTGATTGAAGCTAAGATCCTTTTCATGTGCCCCATTCTTCCTTTATACGCCATCTGTTGCCACTATTCTTGCACCTATAACTGCATTCTGATCTAGCTTATCCGCATCGGCCATCGCCGCCGACCCTTGTCGTTTTGCAATTGACGTCTTCGTCCATGACCTCATTTTTTTTCCTTCTTGTTTTTTATTCAAAATATGGTGAACTCTTTCAATTACAATATTAATAAAGATAGAGAAAAAAATAATAGACCAACTTCTTTTGATTGTTTATAATACCAACCTATCTCAAGGACAACATTTGTGCAATGTTGTGATTTGAGTCAAGGCTCTATGCAGTTATAATTCTTGAAGAGTTGCAACTACATATCATGTGTGCTTGGAGTCAAGGCTCTATGTAGTTATAGTTCTTGTGAGTGAATCCCAACCCAATGATAATATTGACTTCACCTCCTTTGCCTAAATAATCAAATGTGACTATATGTTTCACCATGACCTTATTTCAACATAAGATGTGATGGCAAAAGACTTGGATTGATTTTGATGCAATGTAGACTCAATGTGCAAGCTCCTTGATGAAGGTGCAATGAATTTGATCAATGTCGGCTCAATAACTTGGCATCAAGAGGATATGAGAAGATTCACTTGGTAAATGACTAAGGATAAATTTTTATATAAAGGGCTCTCTAGGACACTTTACAAACAAGCCAACCTTAGAAGGTACTGATAAATAAAAATCAAAGTGCAAGAAATTAAGATGAGGTGGAATGGACTCATAAAAAGACAAGTGTGAGAATCGATGGACAGCTAGTTTGACCACGTCAAAATCAACAAACTGTTGAACTTTGACTCAAAGGGAAAAAAGGCTTAAAACAAATACCAATATGAATAATGGATGTTTGACTGGGATTTTTGTGTTGAAAATTGACAAATTTGAGGTGTTCTTGAAGAATTCCAGATGAATTAAGGATGAAGATACTCTAATGTGGGATGGTGTCTAAAAATAGTTAAATGTATACAAATGGACCAAGTATTAAAATGCATGACAAAGACTTTATATAAAAGGGTTTTGTACCAAACTTGAATGTTTTCATAATGCCCAAGTTTGATGTGTGTCTGTGTGTGTGTGTCAAAGTAAAACAAAATTGAAACACATACTTAAACACTACCTAAGGGATACAAAGATGAAGAATCTAGATGTTTGGGCTAGGCTTCACTTATGCCCTAGATAATTTGGTAAATATGGTGAATGTACCAACAAATAATCATGAGTACATGGAAGTAGTCACAGTCTAAATAAATTGGTGTGAATATAGGGACATGAAAGAGTGTTTTGAATTTTTAGTGCAACAGGTAATTAAACTACACACAATGAATAGAAACTGTGACACAATCTAGATGTATGATATAATAGTAAATTATAACAATCAGATCTAACTCAAGCTTAAATTAGAAACTAAAAGTATGAAAAATGATTGAACAAGTAATTGAAATGATGAAAAGACAAAGAGATATGAAAACATACACACCTAAGTAGAATTATGGAAATTTGGAACTGCAAATAGACTATGGAAGCAAAACATGGAATTGATTGCTCATTGGGACAAAATCAATAGGTCGTTGATTGTGTATTGTACATAATTAATATGTTGCCAATTGTGTACCTCTATTACTTTCGAATGTGTACCCAGGAATCAATTTTATACTCTACTCCTTTTTTGATTCTGTAATTTTATAGGCAGAGGTGAAGGCTAATGATGAGTAGGGTTGTGTATTCATTTTTGGTAATTTGGAAGAAAAATGTGCTAAATTTCTTCTCTTTCAATTTTTGACCTAACTCTCAAATATAACAACAAAAAAGTGTGCACAATTTAATTGACTTGGGCAACTTCTTGAGGAGTTGTAGCTACATATATCGCATGCTTGGAATCAAAGTCAATGTAGTTCTCTTGTGTATGTGAGTTAAATCTCAATCCAAGTTAGATAAAGGGCTTCAACTCCTCTCCAAGATACATAGTTTTTGCCTGTTGTGAAGAATATGATGCAATCTTTTTTTTGTCATATGTTTTCCACCAAGGACAATCTTTGGCATGATGATCACCTCCACTAGTAAAACATCCACCTAGAGGTCCCTTGCTCTCAACCTGTTTTGCACCCTTGAATCCCTCTCTAAAATTATGTCCTGGTTTCATGTTTCCAAAAGCATTACCAAACCTTAAATTTTGATTGTTGAACCAGTTCTTGGAATTTCCGTTCCATTTCCAATTCTTATTCTTAAAAGGAGTCTTAGAACTACCAAATTTTTTCTTATATTTCTCTTTGACCTCTAGCAATGAGTTCAACTTTTGCTCTTATTTTATAGCTTTTTTGAATACTTGATCCGTAGTGGATGGTCCATGCACACCAACCTCACATCCAATCTAGGTTTTAAGATCCATAATAAATTTTTGAATATAGAAATTCTTGTCCTTCTGATATTGTGAAACATATTTCAAAAGTTTGTTAAACTAATCCCAATACTCGCTCATTGACAAATCTCCTTGCCTTAAATTCTAAAAATCTATCAAATTTTGGTTAAAGTAAAGTTGAGGTAACCACAATGCTCTGAAAAAAGTCAAAAATCATTTCCATGTGGTGGTAGTTGAATTCAGATTCATCTCAAGCTTTTTGTTAGGCCACCAAGTTGTTGCTTCACCAGCTGAATGGTAAGCTCCCCACTCAGCTTTAGTGACCTTAGAGTAATTTCAGATTTTGAAATACTTTTCCATTTTTGTGAGCAAAGCTTCAACTCCGTCATTCAAAATTGTGCCATCAAATTTGGTTGGATTTACCTTCTTCATGACTTGTGATAGTTCTGTAGCTACTTGAGCTCTAGCATCTTGATACACTTTCTCATGCTTCTACTCATGAGTAACTTTTTGTTCAACAGGGTGTTCTTTAGGTACCTCTAGTTCATTCTACTCTTTAGGGCCATGAAGCTCTCATTCAAGAGTTGTTATACGATCATGAGTATCGTTCATAAACATAAGAATATGATCAAGTTTTGTAGTTCGCTCTGTTACTAGCTGAATAGGATAAGCATGAGGGTTAGCATTAGAAGGACCCTCACCAGTCGATCTACCTCACATCATTATCTATTCTAAAAAATTAGGAGAATAAAATTTACGCTGGTGGACTCAATAGGTTTGAAAGATAAACCTTAAGCTCTGATGCCACAATGTTATACCCCACTGGGATAACTAAAAGATACACAATTTTTTTAAAATAATTATTGTTCAGTTCAATTACAATAAGTTGTTTATTACTTGACAACTAGATGAACCAAATGCATTTAATGCTAAAGTAAATATCAAACCAATGGCTAAGTAATTTTTCATATAGTAATCAGGTAATAAACCATATATAAGTTGAATAACGACAAAACAAGTTGATTTAACATTTTAGGGTTTTACATATAATTACCTATGTTTGGTTAAGGGGCTGAGATGTCTAAATTAGTTAAATAAATTACAATAATTAAGCTATTAATTTTTTGTGACCTTTGACTTCTTTTGACTTTTCAATAATATCAATAAATAGGGTTAAATAGAGACTTAAATGAAAATAGACTATCACAGATGATCTGGGTTCTAAATTTTTAGATATGGATAGTAATCTGTGTCGTCAACACGATTTAGGTGTTCGTCTGTTCACTAGACAATAGTGCCTAGTTTGGATAATAGCATCATCCATGTGTAGTGTCTTAAACATAGCAACAATGTCCCCCTTGTGGAACTATTCTTGTTTTTAGGGAGCACGTGCACCTGTGTCTATATGTTTTGTTCCTTTGTGATCAAAATTTGTAGCTGTGTATTGTACCTAGAAAGGTTGATGTGATGTGCAAACCCTAGTTATCTTTGTAAGTATGATATAATCAAGAATAGAGTGTGTTATTAGGATGGACTGAACATCCCCAATACCCCGTTGTGTAGAGAGTTGCCTACATACCATACTCCGAAGAGAAATCAAGTCCAATGTAGTGCTTCCATCTAATGCTTGATGTATGTGCAAGTGAATGCTATAATGAGAGTGGCCTTGGATGCTTTGAATGTGCTTGAGCTATGAAATATTTGAAAATTGGACTTAGCGTTGTTGTAGATGGTAGTATGCATAAAGTAGGGAAAAATAGGGATAAAGTACCTTAATTTTATACAACTTTGTTTTTAGTTTGAATAGCATTTGTATCTATTTTCCATCCAGTGAATAGAGGTGGATTAGACTTGTATTTATAGGGTTTTGTTGTTTGTGTAGATAATAAAATGAGCTGAGGCCAAACGTAGGAGGGGCACACATTTGAAAAATAATATGTTGGAAAGAGCTAGGGCTAAGGACAGTAGTGTCCAGTTGGGGACACTAGCGCCATGTGGTTGTAGTGTCCCAAATATGGTGTTAATGTTCTTTCTTCATACTACTAAGCAATTTGGATTGGAGTTACATTGTGTCTTGATTGGATGTAGGTTATTATGGTTTGTTGAATGGATGGAAATGTAAGTCTAAGGCTCTAGAATATGTTTATGGCTAGTGTAGGGATAGGTTAATTCAAGCGACACTCTTAGTATCCAATTACCACTTTTAGGTGATTACATTTACGCCCCATTTATGTTAGTAATGCATCAAAGTGAAATGACTAATATAAATGAAAAAGAAGCATACTTGGACTTACCTTGGAAGTGAAGTTCGTGTACCCAGTTTAAATATGCAAATATGGGTCTACGTATGTGAAACATGATCCAAAACAATGTCCTTGTTGGGTATGTGAACCAATGATTGAACTTGGCAAGAACATGTATGTGCGAATGTGCATAGTGATCATATCATTGAATAACTTGAACTGAGTTGATGGCTTGTTCAATCTTCATATGGGTGGCTCAAGAACTCAATCCAGTTTTGACTCCATCATTGTTCACCCCTGCTTGGTGGATCATGATCTCTATGAATAGCTTAGACAAGAATGTAAGAGTGTCAAACCCTCTCATGTGGGTGGCTCAAGAACTCAAGTAGGCCATGACTCTATCATTTCCCCCTTTGTGAAGTAGATGCATCTATAACTATACTACGTAAAGTGTTGAAAGTATCTAACTGAGTAATCTAATTATGTATTCAGCTCTATAACCACTCGGGTATATTAGGCAGTTATGAGCCACTCAGGAATGCCAACCACTACAAATGGAGTAAGACATGAATCTAGTGACAACCTAGAATGTGATAGCAATTTTATCCATCTAGAGAATGACATGGAGTTTGTCATTCCATCTGATCAATCTTTTTGAAGCTAAGTATATGAAAACTATGTGTCGCCACATGCCCCCAATCTAGTATCTGAGTATATTAAATATGAATCAAGTATGTAATAGTTAAATCTATGTAACTGATCTAAATGTGTGAGTGATCATGACACGCATGATGCCCCCAAATTTGATCAATTGGTATGAATCTAAATTGAAATGACTGAATCTGAGCTAAATCTAAACATAACTACCAAACTTATGACTATATCTATGCAAATTTGTAGTGTACCTAGTGTACTGATATGAATGATTCATACTATCCTAAAGCTGGGGCTATTGGACACTAGCACCCTATAGTGGACAATATCACCATGTGGTGCTAGTGTCCTAATTTGGGTACTAATGACTACCTGGTCTGAACTTTGTGTGGTTTGAAGTAATTGTTAAGTCTTTATTTTGTTTTGTGTCTACCCTGAGTTTAATATCTAAAATCGAACCTGTGTGCTGAAATGTATCTCTGCAATGCAAAATAGGATCCTCATCTCTATGACAACCCCTGTAAATGCCCCCTGCTTTCAGGGTAGTTATGAAATATGTGGAAGAACTACTCTCTAAATAAGTAATTATATAAAATGTGTTAACCAAAGCATGATATTCTAATATAATAATTCTATAAAATATGTTAGCCAAAGCATGATATTCTAAAGTAGGAAATGTAAGATGTATGTTGTAATAATATTTCACAAGGGTTTTAAGATGGATGTTAGTAATGTATAATAGCAATAAAATATGAGTAATTACCAACAGGGATGGGGCATGGTGTCCATCATAGCTCCCAAGTAGGATAGATAGATGCATGGTATCCCTTATGACATAAAAAACCGGTGTGTGTAATAAACAAATACAAGTGTCATAATGTATAAGCATAAAAGGAATCAAACATAGAAACACACGAGGTACGTAAAAGATAGGCCAAGGGGCTATAATACAAGGGACATGGGCACATGTCACTAAATTTGAGATTGAAAAATATACAAGGACATGTTCAAATGTCCATATACGCAAAAAAATAAGCAATTTGTTGTATAGCCATAGAGAAGGACATGTTCAAATGTCTAGATATAAAAGCATGAAAGAGCACACACGAGAGACATGGGCACATGCCCAAGGCATGAAAACAGAGAAATGGCATAGAAGCCAAGGAAAAATTGCATATTTAAATGCCCTCAAAAATGTAAGAATCATAGGAAATCAAGTCTAATCTAGGAACTAGAAATGAAAACATGTATAACTATGTAATACAAATCTATGTAGATGCGAAGGTGCATATATACTAAGTCTAACTAGTGATAGTCGACAAAAAATCTGAGCAATGAATAACAATGATCAATATCAAGATAAATCAATGCGTAATTGGAGTGTATAGTATGTAAAGATAAAACTTGGTCATAGCAACTATGTAGGAGATACCCCCAAGTGGGCAGATGTACCAACGTATTAACCTGGATCGATGTAAATGCCCCCAATGGGTAGATGATAACTAGTCTAAATCAATGTAGTGGACCAGAATCTTATCTAGAATTTGCATGCACTTGACAAGAACAAGTGAAGCATAAGTGTGTGATAAAACCAATTATACTAAAATAAATAGCAATATGCAATTCCTAGCAAGTATTAGAAATGTAAACACAACAATGCATGCAATTTGTAAAAATAATTATCTCTTGAAATATTTGAATATTTTTGTATTTTGATATATTATATTATTTTTGTGTTTTTTGAGTATAAGCTATGTACAAGCATATAAAGATAAACTATGTACAAGGAGCAAGAGAGAGAAGGAAGTATGTACAAGGGTAGTCTCATGGGAGACTCATCATCACCATGACCTATGTCAAAGAGTGGAACAATGATTGTGCATGCAGTGTGAAAGGGCAATTGTGAGCTCATGAGATGGTGTGTTGTATAATCTGAACCTGAAGCTACCTAAGTAGTTATGTTATGATGTTGTGGCACTGGCTGTGATGCCCTATGAAGTGTAGTGGTCTCGGGGACCCATCTGTTAGATGTAGAATTTTTAGGTGATGTAGGTGCCATGTGTTGAGAACCCCTAGACCCCAGTATAATTGATCTCAGTGTAAACTATGTATAAAAAGTCATCTAGAATCCCTAATATATCTATGATGCAATGGTCTCTCTAGTAATGGTTTTTGAGGGAGAGTATGTGTGTGTGTAGACATTATATAAGTAGACCTAGCATGTTATGAGGACTCTACTGAACACTATGATGTATGCATAAGAGTTGTACTCTCTATTGTAATGGATAGTTGTGCAATATTTGGTAGTGGGTGATTAGTGTTAGTGATGGAAGTGTGACTAGAATCTGTGTTCGAACTGCTTGTGGAATGTGAAGAGGATACTCGTATGGTACACCCTCAATCTTAATTTCCTGGTTAGCATGTACATACTGAGGCATAAATGTATTGTAGATAAGATGGCTTAAATTTGTTGTGTCCATGGCCTACCCAATAATATGTCGAATACACCTGCACTAGGTACTACTAGAAATTGAGTGGCTATATGTGTTGGTCCCACCTGTAATGGAAGCACTATCTCCCCGATGGAGCTCTAAATGTGGCCACTAAAACCACTAATAACTATATATGTAGGGAATATATTCCACTATGTGTAGCCCAAGTGTTGTAGGAGTGTCATGGTGCACATACTTATGCTTGCCATGTTGTCAACCATGACATTGTGAATATGATGGTGGTTTATAAATGCTCATATGAATATCACATGTAAATCTATGTCATCATCCCCTACTCCAAAAATGTGATAAGTAGTCTAGGTGGCACTGTAGTGTGATACATGCCAATAATGTTATGCAAGGGATGTGTCTCCTCTGTAACTATGTGATATGAGGTTTGTGGTGGATGGGCATGGTATGTATAATGAACACCTGATGTACCCCCTGCCTCATTAGTTGTATGCTTATAAAAATGATATGAAAGTATCTAATTGCCTTTGCCTCTATTTGTTGTTTTGGTGCCTCTATGGGTGTGCCCACATCAATAATGTTGGCCTCAATGAGATCTTGTATCTTGTGCTTCAGGCTAATATAGTTGTTTGTCGTGTGGCCTAGTGCCATGTGATACTCATAAAATGAATTTGAATCATAACTCTTTGGAAGAGGTCATGTCATATCAACCTCTTTAATGGGAGGGTTGCATTCCAATATTTATTGTATAACTCATGTTGGTGACTTTGGTAGATTAGTGAAGACTCTGCAATTAGAAGCTGATAAAACCAATCTCGGAGAAGACTCTAAAGTTGTGTTGACTATTGTCTTTTGATCTATTTTGTTCTCTGTGGCCCTAACTTTGTATGGAGGTTTGCTTGAATTCTTAATAGTTGAATCTGATCCATTTGTATAATTGAGTTTTCCCATTGCTCAGAGCTTAACCTCTCTTTCCTTGACTATGTGGCACATATCTGTAAATTTGGGAAACTTATTAAATAAGATTATTTTGTGAAGTGTTGGTAATAGAATCTATTTGAATATATCTTTCATCTCTCTATTTTCCATAGGGCTAGTTAATTTTGATAAGATTGTCTTATATTATAAGACATAATCGATTATGTGCTCATTTAACTTTTGCTTTAGTTGTGCCACTTGTGCATATGATATCTTGCCACTTATGTTGATAGAGAAGTGTGTTAGGAACATAACTGCTAAAGGATTAAATGCAGTGATAGATTGGTTAAGCAAATCATAGAATTGATATAGGGCATAATCCTTGAGACTGCGTGGAAATAACTTCGTAAGAAGCCAATTGTTGGACACATAGTCCAAGCATGCTGCATGAAAGGCTCTAAGTGATGCTCTGAGTTACCCTTTCCATCATATAGTGTGAGTTTGGGTGCTATGAAATTGGATGGCAAAGGAGTTACCACAATGTGATGTGTCAATGGTGTATGCAAAAAAATGTTGCAATCCAAAGCATGTGATGGCTTAGTTTCTCCCTGGTCAAGATGTAACACCTTAGGTTACAAAGAGAGAACCTGTTGCATAAGGGATTGTACATCTACAGGGGAATAAATAGCCACAAGTGGTATAGTTGTCATTGATGGTCGAATAACAAGTTTTGGTTGTGTTATCTAAGTTGGTTGAGTGGGCCCTACTGAAGGTGTAACAACATCATTAACTGGAGGGGTTGAAGATTGACATTGTTGTTTTTATTCTTGACTTCTAATATGACCTATAAAATCTCTACATGATCATTAGGTTGTTCCCAAATTTTATCGTTGAAGCCCTCTAATACCTCATCTTTGTTCATAACTATATCATTATAATCAATTGGGAGTAGTGTGTTTTGATCCCCAATATGGACCTGATCTCGTTCCTGGTTATATTGCTCATCCTCAGATGCATTGTCATTTAATTCCACATAATCAACATGTGAAGGATTCATAACTGGAGTTGTAATAGGTTCCTTATCTTTGTTACAGGGTTAGATAACTATAATTTGAATATGCTCTATAGGATTACCACCTAGTCTAGCATTTATTCTTAAGGGAAGAGAGAGAGTTTTTTTAAAAAGGCATATAACAAACAAATTGAAATAGAGCTACTACAAGAGAATATATGAATTCTAAATAATTAATAGCAACTAATAAAAATAGGAGTAAAAAGGATACAAACCCTAAGAGCATCTAGGGTTAGGGTTTTAGAAGCTACGGTTTCTTTGCAAAATTTTTAATTAGATGTAAAATAATTTGAAATCCTAATGAAATGTTGATTTTAATTAGCTAGGTTGTCTTAAAAAACCAAAAAATCAAAAGTATGCAGCCCTAAATTTATTGCATAAAAATAAGAATTAATGCAAGCTAGGTTTTGATACAATGTTTGAAGTAAGTCGGGTTCACCAAATGATTTAACCTTTTAGGTTATTACAAATATAATTACATATGTTTGGTTAAGGTGTTGAGATGTTTAAATCGGTTAAATAAATTACAATAATTAAGCTATCTATTTGTTATGACCTTTGATTTCTTTTGACTTTCCAATAATAACAATAAATAGAGTTGAATAGAGACTTAGTTAAAAATAGACTATCACAGATGATCTGGGTTCTAAAATTTTAGATCTAGACAGCAGTCTATGTCATCAATAGGGTTTAATTATTCATCTATTCATTGGATAGTAGCACCCAATTTGGACAGTGGTGACATCTGTGTATAGTGTCCCAAATGTGATGATAATGTCCCATTTGCAGGAGTGTTCCTATTTTCGGAGAGCACCTATGCCTATGTTTGTATGTTATGTTCTTGCATGACCGAAACCTATAACTATGTATTGTATCTAGAAAGCTTGATTTGATGTGCAAACCTTAGTTCTCTTTGCAAGTATGTTATTAACAAGAATTGAGTGTGTTAGTAGGATGGACTGGACATCCTTAACACCCTGCTATGTAGAGAGTTGCCTACATACCAATACGCCAAATAGGGATCAAGTCCAATGTAGTTCTCACATCTAGTTTTTGATGTATGTGAAATTGAATGATAGAATGAGAGTGGTCTTGGATACCTTGAATGTGTTTCAGCTTTGAAATACTTGAAAACTAGACTTAGGGATGTTGTAGATGGTAGTATGAAGAAAGTAGGTAGAATAGGGATCAAGTAATTTAATTTTTCACAACTTTGTCTTTGGTTTGAATAAAATTTGCATTTATTTTCCATTTAGCGAATAGAGGTGGATTAGACTTGTATTTATAGGGTTTTATTGCTTGTACGGATAAGAAAATGAGCTTAAGTCGATCTTAGAAGGGGCACACATTTGAGAAAGTATCCGTTGGAAAGAGCTGGGACTAAGGATAGAAGCATTTGATTGGGGACACTAACTCCATGTGGCTATAGTGTCCCAAATGTGGTGTTAATGTCCTTTCTACAAACTACTAAGCAATCTGGATTGGAGTCAGGGATGACAGTTTTGGGACTGTGTCTTGACTTGATGTAGGTCACTATAGTCTACTGAATGGCTAGAAATGTAAATCTAAGGCTCTATAATAGGTCTATGGCTAGCATAGGGATAGGTTAATTCAAGCGAAACTCTTAGCATCCAATTACCACTTTTAGGTGATTACATAAGTACAATAGAGTGAAGTAGGTACAATCACTATTGATAAAGTTCATAATTTAGTCAGAAATGTTTTTACAACCACTGTTGTTTAAAATCCTTTCAACCACTTTACTCTCATTCATTTAATCATGTTATGATATGAGTGATTTACAATTTAGATAAACCATGCATCATGTAAAATCTACTTTATAAATCTATACAAATGAAACATTATTCATTTCTTAGATAGATACAAGGTTTGTAGGGCCCTTGCCCAGATTAAAAGGAGGATATTTAAAAATAGATTAAAATTAAACCATTTCACCATAGAGCTAAAGGCTTACATACAACATCCTAGCTTGGCCTAGGACCAAAAGCTTCAACAAAAGCAACCAAACATAAAAACTAGGGATAATCACAACAATAACTAACTTTATGATGCAAACAGTTAACCCAATACATAATGATTACATCATTATTTTTAATAATGGAAAGATACCTTCAAGAATAAGCAACCATCACCCGATGCTTATATGGGGCACACTTTGTTGTCACCAGATTAGAATAAGGAGTATCCCAACCATTCAAAACCAGTCGTTGTCACTTTGTGTTTGCCCACTACCAAGCGAGACCACATGGCCCTAGAAATCACAACCCTAGATTGGTTGACGAACCATGGGGAGGAGTTGTGATAACATAAAAAACTAGTCTTGATATAAGCTTGACAACATCAATCTGAACATCAGAGTGTCTGGTTGAATGCATTGATGCCAAGGCTAGCAAAGGAGACAACACCTCCTTGAGAGGTGGAGGGGGTACCCATGTCGCAACCAACCAATCCACCCACACATCCACCTACAAAACCTCTATATAGATACACAAAAGTGCCAATTTTGATTCTAGCTCTATAAAAGCATCCATAGACATCATCCCTAGACAATCTTTGCCTGAAAATGGATGATAATTGACTTGCCCAACTTCAACTTCCTCCAAAGCTTCATCTAACCTTAGCCAAAAAGTTGGGTTCACAAAAAACTCCACCAATGCCTTTACATCATCCTTGCTTGAAACCAAAAACAAATGTTACTGGAAAAAAGAGATGTTGCCATTGAATTGACCTTCACCATCCTGCTAAGATAAAGAAACTCATCCCTGATCACCGTTTGAATGGCCCTAAGCGTTTCTTTGAACCACACCTAGAAGATCTTCTATAATCTTCCCTTAGATAGCTTGCATGCAAAGGCCATCTCCTTAGACTTGTATAAACTAGACACCGAGGGCAGAGCCAATGTCATCTTGAGGAGTTGTAGCTACATATCTCGCATGCTTGGAATCAAAGTCAATGTAGTTCTCTTGTGTATGTGAGTTAAATCTCAATCCAAGTTAGATAAAGGGCTTCACCTCCTCTCCAAGATACATAGTTTTTGCCTGTTGTGAAGAATATGTTGCAATCTTTTTTTTGTCATCTATTTTCCACCAAGGACAATCTTTGCCATGATGATCACCTCCACTTGTAAAACATCCACCTAGAGGTCCCTTCCTCTCAACTTGTTTTGCAACCTTGAATCCCTCTCTAAAATTACGTCTTGGTTTCTTGTTTCCAAAAGCATTACCAAACCTTAAATTTTGATTGTTGAACTAGATCTTGGAATTTCCGTTCCATTTCCAATTCTTATTCTTAAAAGGAGTCTTAGAACTACCAAATTTTTTCTTATATTTCTCTTTGACCTCTGGCAATGATTCCAACTTTTGCTCTTATTTTATAGCTTTTTCGAACACTTGATCTGTAGTGGATGGTCCATGCACACCAACCTCACATCCAATCTAGTTTTTAAGATCCATAATAAATTTTTGAATATAGAAATGCTTGTCCTTCTGATATTGTGAAACATATTTCAAAAGTTTGTTAAACTACTCCCAATACTCGCTCATTGACAAATCTCCTTGCCTTAAATTCTAAAAATCTATCAAATTTTGGTCAAAGTAAAGCTGAGGTAACCACAATGCTCTGAAAAAAGTCAAAAATCATTTCCATGTGGTGGTAGTTGAATTCAGATTCATCTCAAACTTTTTGTTAGGCCACCAAGTTGTTGCTTCACCAACTGATTGGTAAGCTCCCCACTTAGCTTTAGTGACCTTAGAGTACTTTCAAAGTTTGAAATACTTTTCCATTTTTGTGAGCAAAGCTTCAACTCTGTCATTCAAAATTGTGCCATCAAATTTGGTTGGATTTACCTTCTTCATGACTTGTGATAGTTTTGTAGCTACTTGAGCTCTAGCATCTTGATACACTTTCTCATGCTTCTACTCCTGAGTAACTTTTTATTCAACAGGGTGTTCTTTAGGTACCTCTAGTTCATTCTACTCTTTACGGCCATGAACCTCTCATTCAAGACTTGCTATACGATCATGAGTATCGTTCATAAACATAAGAATATGATCAAGTTTTGTAATTCGCTCTGTTACTGGCTGAATAGGATAAGCATGAGGGTTAGCATTAGAAGGACCCTCACCAGTCGATCTACCTCACATCATTCTCTTTTCTAAAAAATTAGGAGAATAAAATTTACGCTAGTGGACTCAATAGGTCTGAAAGATAAACCTTAAGCTTTGATGGCACAATGTTATACCCCACTGGGATAACTAAAAGATACATAATTTTTTTTAAATAATTATTGTTCAGTTCAATTACAATCAGTTGTTTATTACTTGACAACTAGATGAACCAAATGCATTTAATGCCAAATTAAATATCAAACCACTCGCTAAGTAATTTTTCATATAGTAATCAGGTAATAAACCATATATAAGTTGAATAACAACAAATCAAGTTGATTTAACATTTTAGGGTTTTACATATAATTACCTATGTTTGGTTAAGCGGCTGAGATGTCTAAATTAGTTAAATAAATTACAATAATTAAGCTATTAATTTGTTATGACCTTTGATTTCATTTGACTTTTCAATAATAGAAATAAATAGGGTTAAATAGAGACTTAACTGAAAATAGACTATCACAGATGATCTGGGTTCTAAATTTTTAGATATGGATAGTAATTTGTGTTGTCAACAGGGTTTAGGTATTCATCTGTTCACTAGACAATAGCGCCCAGTTTGGATAATAGCATCATCCATGTGTAGTGTCTTAAACATAGCACCAATGTCCCCTTTGTGGAACTATTCTTGTTTTTAGGGAGCACGTGCACCTGTGTCTATATGTTTTGTTCCTTTGTGATCAAAATTTGTAGCTGTGTATTGTACCTAGAAAGGTTGATGTGATGTGCAAACCCTAGTTCTCTTTGTAAGTATGATATAATCAAGAATAGAGTGTGTTATTAGGATGGACTGAACATCCTCAATACCCCGTTGTGTAGAGAGTTGCCTACATACCATACTCCGAAGAGAAATCAAGTCCAATGCAGTGCTTCCATCTAATGCTTGATGTATGTGCAAGTGAATGCTAGAATGAGAGTGGCCTTGGATGCTTTGAATGTGCTTGAGCTATGAAATATTTTAAAATTGGACATAGCATTGTTGTAGATGGTAGTATGCATAACGTAGGGAAAAATAGGGATAAAGTACCTTGATTTTATACAACTTTCTTTTTGGTTTGAATAGCTTTTGTATCTATTTTCCATCTAGTGAATAGAGGTGGATTAGACTTGTATTTATAGGGTTTTGTTGTTTGTGTAGATAAGAAAATGAGCTGAGGCCAAACTTAAGAGGGGCACACATTTGAAAAATAATATGTTGGAAAGAGCTAGGGCTAAGGACAGTAGTGTCCAGTTGGGGACACTAGCGTCGTGTGGTTGTAGTGTCCCAAATATGGTGTTAACGTTCTTTCTTCATACTGCTAAGCAATTTGGATTGGAGTTAGATATAACAATTTAGACATTGTGTTTTGATTAGATGTAGGTTATTGTGGTTTGTTGAATGGATGGAACTGTAGAATAGGTTTATGGCTAGTGTAGGGATAGGTTAACTCAAGCGACACTCTTAGTATCCAATTACCACTTTTAAGTGATTACATTTACCCCCCCATTTATGTTAGTAATGCATCAAAGTGAAATGACTAATATAAATGAAAAAGAAGCATACGTGGACTTACCTTAGAAGTGAAGTTCGTGTACCGAGTTTAAATATGCAAATATGGGTCTACGTATGTGAAACATGATCCAAAACAATGTCCTTGTTGGGTATGCGAACCAATGAATGAACTTGGCGAGAACCTGTCTATGTGAATGTGCATAGTGATAATATCATTGAATAACTTGAACTGAGTTGATGGCTTGTTCAGTCTTCATATGGGTGGCTCGAGAACTCAATCCAGTTTTGACTCCATCATTGTTCACCCCTACTTGGTGGATCATGATCTCTATGAATAGCTTAGACAAGAATGTAAGAGTGTCAAACCCTCTCATGTAGGTGGCTCAAGAACTCAAGTAGGCCATGACTCTATCATTTCCCCCTGTGTGAAGTAGATGCATCTGTAACTATACTACGTAAAGTGTAAAGTGTTGAAAGTATCTAATTGAGTAATCTAATTATGTATTCAGCTCTATAACCACTCGGGTATATTAGGCAATTATGAGCCACTCGGGAATGCCAACCACTACAAATGGAGTAAGACATGAATCTAGTGACAACCTAGAATGTGATAGCAATTTTATCCATCTAGAGAATGACATGGAGTTTGTCATTCCATCTGATCAATATTTTTGGAGCTGAGTATATGAAAACTATGTGTCGCCACATGCCCCCAATCTAGTGTCTGAGTATATTGAATATGAATCAAGTATGTAATAGTTAAATCTATGTAATTGATCTAAATGTATGAGTGATCATGACACACATAATGCCCCCAAATCTGATCAATTGGTATGAATCTAAATTGAAATGACTGAATCTGAGCTAAATCTAAACATAACTACCAAACTTATGACTATATCTATTCAAATTTGTAGTGTACCAAGTGGACTGATATGAATGATCCAGACTATCCTAAAGCTTGGGTTATTGGACACTAGCACCCTATAGTGGACAATATCACCATGTGGTGCTAGTATCCTAATTTGGGTACTAATGACTACCTGGTCTGAACTTTTTGTGGTTTGAACTAATTGTTAAGTCTTTATTTTGTTTTGTGTCTACCCTGAGTTTAATATCTAAAATCAAACCTGTGTGCTGAAATGTATCTCTGCAATGCAAAATAGGATCCTGATCTTTGTGACAACCCTTGTAAATGCCCCCTGCTTTGAGGGTAGTTATGAAATATGTGGAAGAACTACTCTCTAAATAAGTAATTATATAAAATGTGTTAACCAAAGCATGATATTCTAATATAATAATTCTATAAAATGTGTTAGCCAGAGCATGATATTCTAAAGTAGGAAATGTAAGATGTATGTTGTAATAATATTTCACAAGGATTTTAAGATGGATGTTAGTAATGTATAACAACAATAAAATATGATTAATTACCTACAGGGATGGGTATGGTGTCCATCATAGCTCCCAAGTAGGATAGATAGATGCATGATATCCCTCATGACATAAAAAACCAGTGTGTGTAATAAACAAACACAAGTGTCATGATGTATAAGCATAAAAGGAAGCAAACATAGAAACACATGAGGTACGTAAAAGATAGGCCAAGGGGCTATAATACAAGGGACATGGGCACATGTCACTAAATTTGAGATTGAAAAATATACAAGGACATGTTCAAATGTCCATATACGCAAAAAGATAAGCAATTTGTTGTATAGCCACAGAGAAGGACATGTTCAAATGTCTAGATATAAAAGCATGAAAGAGCACACACAAGAGACATGGGCACATGCCTAAGGCATAGAAACAGAGAAATGGCATAGAAGCCAAGGAACAATGGCATATTCAAATGCCCTCAAAAATGTAAGAATCATAGGAAATCAAGTCTATTCTAGGAACTAGAAATGAAAACATGTATAAATATGTAATACAAATTTATGTAGATGCCAAGGTGCATATATACTAAGTCTAACTAGTGATAGTTGGCAAAAAATCTAAGCAATGAATAAAAATGATCAATATCAAGATAAATCAATGCGTAATTGGAGTGTATAGTATGTAAAGATAAAACTTGGTTATAGCAACTATGTAGGAGATACCCCCAAGTGGGCAAATGTACCAATGTATAAACCTGGTTCGATGTAAATGCCCCCAATGGGTAGATGATAACTAGTCTTAATCAATGTAGTGTTCCAGAATCTTATCTAGAATTTGCATGCACTTGACAAGAATAAGTGAAGCATAAGTGTGTGATAAAACCAATTATACTAGAATAACTAGCAATATGCAATTCCTAGCAAGTATTAGAAATGTAAACACAACAATGCATGCGATCTGTAAAAATAATTATCTCTTGAAATATTTGAATATTTTTGTATTTTGATATATTATATTATTTTTGTGTTTTTTGAGTATAAGCTATGTACAAGCATATGAAGATAAACTATGTACAAGGAGCAAGAGAGAGAAGGAAGTATGTACAAGGGTAGTCTCATGGGAGACTCATCATCACTGTGACCTGTGTCAAAGAGTTGAACAATGATTGTGCGTGCAGTGTGAAAGGGCAATTGTGAGCTCATGAGATGGTGTGTTGTATAATCTAAACCTGAAGCTACCTAAGTAGTGATGTTATGATGTTGTGGCACTGACTGTGATGCCCTATGAAGTGTAGTGGTGTCAGGGACCCATCTGTTAGATGTAGAATTTGTAGGTGATGTAGGTGCCATGTGTTGAGAACTCCTAGACCCCAATATAATTGATCTCAGTGTACACTGTGTAGAAAAAAGTCATCTAGAATCCCTGATATATCTATGATGCAATGGTCTCTCTAGTAATGGTTTTCGAGGGAAAGTATGTCTGTGTGGACATTATAGAAGTATACCTGACATGTTATGAGGACTCTACTGAACACTATGATGTATGCATAAGAGTTGTACTATCTATTGTAATGGATAGTTGTGCAATATTTGGCAGTGGAACTAGAACTGTAACTAGTGTTAGTGATGGAAGTGTGACTCGAATATGTGTTGGAACTGCTTGTGGAATGTGAAGAGGATACTTTTATGGTACACCCTCAATCTTAATTTCCTAGTTATCATGTATATACTAAGGCATCAATGTATTGTGGATAAGATGGCTTAAAGTTGTTGTATCCATGGCCTACCCAATAATATGTCGAATACACCTGCACTAGGTAATACTAGAAATCGAGTGGCTATATGTGTTGGTCCTACCTATAATGGAAGCACTATCTCCCTGATGGAGCTCTAAATGTGGCCACTAAAACCACTAATAACTGTATATGTAGGGAATATATCCCACTATGTGTAGCCCAAGTGTTGTAGGAGTGTCATGGTGCACATACTTATGCTTGCCATGTTGTCAACCATGACATTGCGAATATGATGGTGGTTTATATATGCTCATATGAATAGCGCATGTAAATCTATATCATCATCCACAATCTCCTGCTCCGAAAATGTGATAAGTAGTCTAGGTGGCACTGTAGTGTGATACATGCCAATAATGTTATGCAAGGGATGTGTCTCTTTTGTAACTATGTGATATGAAGTTTGAGGTGGATGGGCTTGGTATGTACAATGAACACCTGATGTACCCCCTGCCTCATTAGTTGTATGCTTATAAAAATGATATGAAAATATCTAATTGCCTTTGCCTCTGTTTGTTGTTTTGGTGCCTCTATGGGTGTGCCCACATCAATAATGTTGGCCTCAATGAGATCTTGTATCTTGTGCTTCAGGCTAATATAGTTGTTTGTCATGTGGCCTGGTGCCATGTGATACTCATAGAATGCATTTGAATCATAACTCTTTGGAAGAGGTCATGTCATATCAACCTCTTTAATGGGAGGGTTGCATTCCAATATTTGTCGTAGAACTCATGTTGGTGACTCTGGTAGATTAGTGAAGACTCTACATTGAGAATATGATAAAACCCATCTAGGAGAAGACTCTAAAGTTGTGTTGACTATTGTCTTTTGATCTATTTTGTTCTCTATGGCCCTGACTTTGTATGGAGGTTTGCTTGAATTCTTAATAGTTGAATTTGATCCATTTGTATACTTGAGTTTGCCCATTGCTCAGAGCTTAACCTCTCTTTCCTTGACTATGTGGCACATATCTGTAAATGAGGGAAACTTATTAAATAAGATTATTTTGTGAAGTGTTGGTAATAGACTCTATTTGAATATATCTTTTAGGTCTCTATTTTCCATAAGGCTAGTTAATTTTGATAAGATTGTCTTATATTGTAAGACATAATCGACTATGGGTTCATTTAACTTTTGCTTTAGTTGTGCCACTTGTGCATATGATATCTTGCCACTTATGTTGATAGAGAAGTGTGTTAGGAACATAACTTCTAAAGGATTAAATGCAGTGATAAATTGGTTTAGCAAATCATAGAACTGATGTAGGGCATAATCCTTGAGACTGCGTGGAAATAACTTCGTAAGAAGTCAATTGTTGGACACATAGTCCAAGCATGCTGCATGAAAGGCTCTAAGTGATGCTCTGGGTCACCCTTTCCATCATATAGTGTGAGTTTGGGTGCTATGAAATTGGATGGCAAAGGAGTTACCGCAATGTGATGTGTCAATGGTGTATGCAAAAAAATGTTGCAATCCAAAACATGTGATGGCTTAGTTGTTCCTTGCTCAAGATGTAACACCTTAGGTTGCAAAGAGAGAACCTATTGCATAAGGGATTATACATCTACAAGAGAATAAATAGCCACAAGTGGTATAGTTGTCATTGAAGGTCGAATAACAAGTTTTGGTTGTGTTATCTAAGTTGGTTGAGTGGGCCCTACTGAAGGTGTAACAACATCATTAACTGGAGGGGTTCAAGATTGACACTGTTGTTTTTATTCTTGACTTCTAATATGACCTATAAAATCTCTACATGATCATTAGGTTGTTCCCAAATTTTATTGTTGAAGTCCTATAATACCTCATCTTTGTTCATAACTATATCATTATAATCAAGTGGAAGTAGTGTGTATTGATCCCCAATATGAACCTAATCTTGTTCTTGGTTATATTGCTCATCCTCAGATGCATTGTCATTGAATTCCACATAATCAACATGTGAAGGATTCATAACTAGAGTTGTAATAGGTTCCTTATCTTTGTTACAGGGTTAGATAGCTAAAATTTGAATATGCTCTATAGGATTACCACCTAGTCTAGCATTTATTCTTAAGGGAAGAGAAAGAGTTTTTTTAAAAAGGCATATAACAAACAAATTGAAATAGAGATACTACAAGAGAATATATGAATTCTAAATAATTAATAGCAGCTAATAAAAATAGGAGGAAAAAAGATACAAACCCTAAGAGAATCTAGGGTTAGGGTTTTAAAAGCTACGGTTTCTTTGCAAAAATTTTAATTAGATGTAAAATAATTTGAAATCATAATGAAATGTTGATTTTAATTAGCTAGGTTGTCTTAAAAAACCAAAAAATCTGAAGTATGTAGCTCTAAATTTATTGCATAAAAATAAGAATTAATGCAAGCTAGGTTTTGATACAATGTTTGAAGTAAGTCGGGTTCACCAAATGATTTAACCTTTTAGGTTATTACAAATATAATTACATATTTTTGGTTAAGGTGTTGAGATGTTTAAATCAGTTAAATAAATTACAATAATTAAGCTATCTATTTGTTATGACCTTTGATTTCTTTTGACTTTCCAATAATAGCAATAAATAGAGTTAAATAGAGACTTAGTTAAAAATAGACTATCACAGATGATCTGGGTTCAAAAAATTTAGATCTAGATAGTAGTCTATGTCATCAATAGGGTTTAATTATTCATCTGTTCATTGGATAGTATCACACAATTTGGACAGTGGTGACATTTGTGTATAGTGTCCCAAATGTGGTGATAATGTCCCATTTGTAGGAGTGTTCCTATTTTCGGAGAGCACCTACGCCTATGTTTGTATGTTATGTTCTTGCATGACCGAAACCTGTAACTGTGTATTGTATCTAGAAAGCTTGATTTGATGTGCAAACCTTAGTTCTCTTTGCAAGTATGTTATGAACAAGAATTGAGTGTGTTAGTGGGGTGGACTGGACATCCTCAACACCCTGCTATGTAGAGAGTTGCCTACATACCAATATGCCAAATAGGGATCAAGTCCAATGTAGTTCTCCCATCTAGTGTTTGATGTATGTGAAAGTGAACGATAGAATGAGAGTGGCCTTGGATACCTTGAATGTGTTTGAGCTTTGAAATACTTGAAAGCTAGACTTAGGGATGTTGTAGATGGTAGTATGAAGAAAGTAGGTAGAATAGGGATCAAGTACTTTAATTTTGCACAACTTTGTCTTTGGTCTAAATAAAATTTTCATTTATTTTCCATTTAGTGAATAGAGGTGGATTAGACTTGTATTTATAGGGTTTTGTTGCTTGTGTGGATAAGAAAATAAGCTTAAGTCGATCTTCGAAGGGGCACACATTTGAAAAAGTATCTGTTGGAAGGAGCTGGGACTAACGATAGAAGCATCTGATTGGGGACACTAACTCCATGTGACTATAGATTCCCAAATGTGGTGTTAATGTCCTTTCTTTAAACTACTAAGCAATTTGGATTGGAGTCAGGGATGACAATTTTGGGACTGTGTCTTGACTTGATGTAGGTGATTGTAGTCTACTGAATGGCTAGAAATGTAAATCTAAGGCTCTATAATAGGTCTATGGCTAGCATAGGGATAGGTTAATTCAAGCAACACTCTTAGCATCCAATTAGCACTTTTAGGTGATTACATAAGTACAATAGAGTGAGGCAGGTACAATCACTATTTATAAAGTTCATAACTTAGTTAGAAATGTTTTTACAACCACTGTTGTTTAAAATCCTTTCAACCACTTTACTCTCATTCATTTAATCATGTTATGATATGAATGATTTACAAATTAGATAAACCATGCATCATATAAAATATAGTTTATAAATCTATACAAAAGAAACATTATTCATTTTTTAGATAGATATAGGGTTTGCAGGGCCCTTACCCAGATTAAAAGGAGGCTATTAAAAAATAGATTAAAATTAAACCATTTCACCATAGAGCCAAAGGCTTACATACAACATCCCAGCTTGGCCTAGAACCAAAAGCTTCAACAAAAATGACCAAACATAAAAACTAGGGATAATCACAACAATAACTAACTTTATGATGTAAACAGTTAACCCAATACATAATGATTACATCATTATTTTTTAGAATGGAAAGATACCTTCAAGAAGAAGCAGCCATCGCCCGATGCTTATATGGGGCACACCTTGTTGTCACCAGATTAGAATAAGGAGTATCCCAACCATTCAAAAAACCATTCGTTGTCGCTTTGTGTTTGCCCACTGCCAAGCGAGACCACATGGCCCTAGAAATCACAACCCTAGATTGCTTGACGAACCATGGGGAGGAGTTGTGATAACATAAAAAACTAGTCTTGATAGAAGCTTGACAACATCAATCTGAACATCAGAGTGTCTGGTTGAATGCATTGATGCCAAGGCTAGCAAAGGAGACAAACCTCCTCGAGAGGTGGAGGGGGTACCCATGTCACAACCAACCAATCCACCCACACATCCACCTACAAAACCTCTATATAATTACACAGATGTGCCAATTTTGACTCTAGCTCCGTAAAAGCATCCATAGACATCATCCCTAGACAATCTCTACCTGAAAATGGAAGATAATTGAATTGCCCAACTTCAGCTTCCTCCAAAGCTTCATCTAACCTTAGCCAAAAAGTTGGGTCCACAAAAAACTTCACCAATGCCTTTACATCGTCCTTGCCTGAGACCAAAAACAAATGTTACTAGAAAAAAGTGATGTTGCCATTGAATTGAACTTCACCATCCTGATATGATAAAGAAACTCATCCCTGATCACCGTTTGAATGGCCCTAAGAGTTTTTGTGAACCACGCCTAGAAGATCTTCTATAATCTTCCCTGAGATAGCTTGCATGCAAAGGCCATCTCCTTAGACTTGTATAAACTAGACACTGAGGGCAGAGCCAATGCTTCAAATACGAAGTCTTCCATGAGAGCTCCAACCAAAGAACAAACAGAACTCCAGAAGGAAAGTTACTCACTCTACACCCCAAAACACCCAATAAATAATTGAAAGAAAGACAACTCAACAAAGCAACCTAACTGGGTAATAAAATACTGCACCCCAAAGAAGATATATCACATGCACAAAGGACATAATGATGAAGAGATGGTGGAGGAAGAAATTAATCATCAATTAAAATTAATGATATTGATTCTCATCCTTTCTGTCCAAGCTTTAAAATAATTTTTCATCATAATGTCCATAGGTTGATTAATGTCAATGTTTGCTAGTGCATCGACAGATTTATTGGCTTTGTGGAAATAATACTCAGCCTTCCATTCCTGGAAATATTCTAAAAAGGACCATGCTTTTTTCAAAATATAGCCAAAATTTCATGCTCTCACCTAGTCCTTATTCAGACTATGAATAATGACCTGAGAGTCTCCTTCGATCTAAATATTAGAGATACCGCAAAGCTTAGCAATCTCAAGACCAGGAACTAGGGCTTGAGCTTTACATTCATTATTAGTTTTCTCAACCAATTTGATCGAGGTCGCCCAAATTAAAGAATCACCCACTCCATAGGCCCCAAGATTGCCTCGCGAGGCTCCGTCGAAATTTAATTTGAACTAGCCTGGGGGGAAGCTCCCATTTGGAATTATCCTTTCTGAGCTCGCCACTATTGACTACCATCGACCCATTAACAGGGGAAACTAAACATTAATCTTAGTACACATACTTTGGTGTATTTTCTAAGACCGAGTTGTTCTAAGACAACTATATTAGAACAATCATTTTTCCCTTTGAATGTAAAAGACATCAAAAATATAAATGTCAAGTCACGGAATAACTTATTTAACTCCAAACATATCCTATAGTCACATATATATGTATCATTTTTGCAAACTTATTTAGGGAAGGACAATTGTCATAAGAATAAGACCATTGCTCTACACTAAATATATTCAAGCCCAAAATCGTATGGCTATTTATTTATTAAACAAAGGTGGCTACAACCAACCATCAAAATGTCATAATGTCAAGACTTGCTCGTAATAGGATTTGTTCCCTTACTAACTATAGCTTATGCACTTTTTTTCCTAAAAAAAGGGATAAATTCAACATAGAACAAGCATATAAGAATACCACTTATAACATTTATAACTCACATAATTATAACACTTTCGTCCACCATCAAGTAAGGAAATATATGTATCTACATCATAAATAAACAAGATTATATATTAAAGCAGGTTACCCACATTCGCCTAATGGAGATTTACCCAAGAAACCATTATACAAATGGGTCATTTTATTACCCTTACAACTGTACATGCAGAATTTGACTTGTTAAAGCACTCCCTTCTCTTGCAACAACCCTATTTAGGGATAAATGACCTCATGAACAAAATTGACAAGTTGTATACAAAATGACCTAGATCGAGCCCAAGTCTCTCTCATATTATTGCAAGGCCTTTTCCTTTGTTTATATACTTATTTATGTACATATGTATGTAATTTCTCATTCATAGTCATGTATGTATATAATTGTTCACTCATATTCATCAAAATAATGATCTACTACAAGATTGAAATGAAGGAGAAAATTACAACTATAGTTTCTTAGTAAGAACTTGGCTATACAGTTACAACCATATAACATAATATTTATAAGTCAAACTCCTCTCAATTGAGTTCTCATTTATTTTTCAATAAATTTTATTTCATTTTAAGGAGGTTGATGTATGACAAGGCATCTACAGATATAATTGAATATTGTTATAAATAACTCTCCTTATGGACACAATTATATACTCAGGGATAGAAGTTAGTTCCATCCCCAGGCCTATAAAGGTGCCATTGGTCTCTCTTTACTTTTACCGTAATGTTTAATGTCAATGCCAACCCCCATCGAGGGTTCCTGTCAAGTAAATTATATATATGGGTTTATTTAGTGAAATAGAGCACTTATTATAACACCTAAACTTGCAGTATTCTTCAATAGATATTATAGCCATATTTATTACTTATAAAAAGGAAGGATTAAAATATTATTCTTCAAATTATAATAGTTACTAAGAAACTCTGTCATGTACATGCATAACTTACTGTGTCTAGTGTCAATAATCCCCACTAGGTGAGGGGGAAGTGTGTGACAAATTTAGTAAGAGTTACATGTGACATGAAACTTTAAGATTCCCTTCAAAGGGACAAAAGAGATGAAAGCTATATGCCATCTCATAAACCGTGGAATATGTGAATTAAAAATTCACATAATAATAAATGTACAACTTAAGTATATTTAATATACCTAAAATAAATAATAATCTCCAAAAGTACCTATACTCGCTATTATACCTACTATGCCCTACCAATAGGTGTAATAGTAAGTATACATATATTGGTTATTATACCTATTAGTAAGGTATAATAGCAAGTATATATATATTACACCTATAGATATAAACTAATAGGTATAATAATGAGTATATATGTGTGCTTATTGTTATACCTATCGGTAAGGTATAATAGGCATAATAACGAGGATATATATACTCAAAGTTATACCTAATACATATCTATACTCATTATTATACCTATTAGTAATATATATATATATATATATATATGAACATATGCACACACACACACACACACACACACACACACACACACAATTGTTACATTGTTACATGGATCTCTTACATGTTATCTTGCATACCTTGTGATCGATACTTGATTATTTAATATGACTTGGTGTCATTTTGTTTGTGTATGTGCATGTATATATACATATATTACACACAATAATGAAGTGTCATTATTTCTTCACTACTCTCTTGTCACAAAATAAACATGTTTTTGTTTCCCTTTCTTCCTTGGACATTATCCACCTCTCAGGTACACACCTAAGATAATGTGAGCTAGTCCTCAACAACGCAATTCACATCTTTAATTTTCATTTAATTTTTGCTCATATGCATATTTTTTAATCATGTTTCCATGTGGGATTGAACTCTATGATATAGTATGCTTTCTTCCGTCCTATCTACTTTATCCATATGGTTGCTTGTATTTATCTCTTACATATTTTTTTTTTATGTATATGTATATATACACATACATATGTTTATGTGTACATATAAACACACACACATACATATATATGTATACATACATGTGTATATATATATATTTATTTGTTTACATATACTACATGTACATGTATGTATACATAAATATACATGTGCATATATGCATACACATACATATGTGTATGTATACACATAAATATATGTATACATACATATACATATATGTATGTTTATACATGTGTATACATACACATACATACATGTATACACATACATGTATATGTATATATATGTTTGTGTATGCATACGCATATATATATGTATGTATACATACACATGCATATATGTGTATGTGTATGTATATATACATGTGTATGTATATATACATGTGTATGCATATATACATGTATATGTATGTGTATGTATTCATATACACACCTATATACATACAATACATATTGTAGACACTCTGTTTTGGCTACATTTCATGTCTAATCAGATATCAAACTAATTTATAGCAAACAATGTAAATTAAGCCTAAAAATCACCCAAATACCCAAATTCGTTTTCACATCAAATGTAAATTCCTAGAATCACATCAAAGCTTCATTATTTGGGGTATTACCCTATATGCAACAATAACCTCTCACATATTCATCCCCAGTCAGGTTGCAACTAAGTAAACTAATATTTTAAACTAATTAAGCAAGGTACTTACCCAAATTTTAGAAAGTACTAAAAGGTTAATCAGATTCACTTAATTGATTAAACCCAATCAAATTCATAGGTAAAAAAGTCCATATTCAATTAGTGAATATCTAAAATTAAAATTAAAAAATGTAAAATATCAAGCCATGACATCATCATGATGTCACCTTGAAAGTTGACAAGCACCCAAAAAGTTGATGAAAATAAATATCTAAAATGGCGAGCCATGCCTATTGATTGCTCCACTCTTCCAAATTTTAATTGAAACATTTAAAGCCATTGGCCTCCAAAACTAGGCCAATTGTGAACCACAAATCTAGATCTTAGATTGAACGATCATAGTTGATCCTCCCCATTTTAGGAAAACTATAAATACAAGTGCCATAACCGTTTTAAAGCAAGTTATTTTATGCACACTTACTATGTAGAATTTTCAAGAGGATATTCACACAACCAACTTATGCCAAAGCCAAGCCAGATGTGAACAAGAGAGGATGTTGCCCACAAAGCACCAATGTTGATAAAAACTCCATTATCCACAAGATGAGCATAAACCACTCTTGTGCCAATAAGCAATTTGAATCATCAAGGAAGGTAAACATGTTTGATTTTGTTTTCTCATTTTGTTTGTTAATTTTCTCACCCTAGGCCTTAGGCTTAGAATGCTAGTTGTCATTAAGTTATTTTTTAGTTTTATCCACTAACAAGAGAAACTAACATCTTCCTCGTAATCCTATGATATATAATGGCATGCCCAGTGGGACCACACACCCCACATTCATCCTCATAGCACTTTAGCACTCTTAAAAAGATTTAAAAAAAGGTTGATTTTTTATCTTGTTTCTACCTTATTTTATCTATTTTTTTCATGTTCTGCTTGACTGTGTTTTGACAACTTCGAACTTGGGTAACAGCAACTTCGTCAAGTAAATTTCCTCATAGAGTCAATAACTGTGCTATTTTTTGAGAAAATCAGAACTTCATCAGGACTAATCGGTAACTTCACCCTACTGATTGGTGACTTCATCAAGTTCTGAGTCTTATAGGTTTTTGGATTTTTTTGTAAATTGGTGACTTCATATACTTCTCTTACTAAACAATGGGTTCACATTGCAAATCAATGATTTCATAAAAACCTATGTTTTCTAAGATTTTCCTATTAAAATGATGACTTCGAAGCTTGCTAAATAATGACTTCATCCTGAGACAAAATGCTGAGAGCTTCAAAAATAGTTTTTTTTGCCTTGTTTTTAGTACCTAGTTATGATTTCATATTCCTAAACCTAGACCTTAGTGTGGTTTCCATCTAGTTCAAAATCTCATGTGCCTAAACTAAATTCAATTTTCATTCCAAGATTCAAGTTTGCTTAAACCATTTTCCAATGCCAAAATCCAAGGTTTCCTTATGTTGACTATTTATTCCAAAGCCCTGGAGTGTTAGTGATAATTTAGACCAAGTGTTGATTGTTAGTTTTCAAGGAGAGATTTTTTTGAGCCAAGTTACAAACATTAGACAAACTATTCAAAAACATAAGTGCCACTAGACAAACTATTAATAAAAAGCAAGTGCCACATAGACTTAACCATGCCTCATTATACATGTGTAGAGCTATGTATAATCTGGATTATGGGAACATTGTTACAAGTGATCATTTTGACTATATGCCCTATAGTGACAACATAGTATACAAAACATATCCGTACATGATGTATGTGTCACCTAACATAGAGTAGGGCCAATACCAATTAGAAAAATACCTTGCCAACATGCCACTTTATCCAGGATAGGAACAAGATTCATCCATGCAATACCTTACCAGCATACCACCTAGTATGGAAACAGTGCAACAACAACAACCATACTTTGTGACCACACCATCTAGTGCCAATTATGATCCCTATCTATTTTATCACCATATTTTAGAACATAGGGATGAAATTATTGTTAGAGCAGTCGAAGTAGGTGTTAAATTCCCATCAAACTTCCCACACAAAAGTTTGCCAAGTTTGGTTAGAAGTTCTAGCAACACATCCTTCGTCAAACCATTTCATCACGCCTCTACTACTAAAACCCATGCCTGTATACCAATGCCTAATTAAGAACTTGTTATGTATGTTAAGGGAAAACATCAAAGTGATGACCAATTAGTGCAAATACAATAGGCCTATCAAAATTTTCTAGACCTAAATAGAAACTTCAAAGTCATGACTATTCTGAACAAACCACTTATAGAGTTGGCTCCATCAAATGCGCTACAAACAAGATTGGTAGGTTCTTCCAATGCACATACGGATCTGTTTATTCAAACCATGTCATTTGCAGACATGTTCAATTTTCATTTAAATGAAGAACAATCAAATGAAGAATAATCAACGACATCTTTAGGAAACCCTCTTCAAAATGTAGCAGACAACACATAGGTGTTCCCTAATTTACACTAAGTACAGACCAATATACCAAGAAACACCCCACCCAACAATTCCCAATAGATCCTCATTTCAAATACATCAACACAATCATAATAATAGGGGGTAGGTACATCTAATTCTCAATAGGTGACTATTGTTCCACGACCATCTACTTCCTCAAACATACAACAAGGCATAAGCAATGCACCACCATTGAATACCTCTTAGTAGGTAGTGATAAACACTCCACCTCAACAGGTTCAAACCAACATGCCACCACAACAAGTGGTAAATCAGTCACCTCAAACATTATCTAATAAAAACATCTTGTGGCTAATTAACGACAAATTCCAAACCAACAAAAAGTGCCTAATTTATAACAAATGCCAAACTAATAGAAAGTGCCTAATCTAAAACAAGTACCTAACCAAAAACAAGTGTTTAACCAACAACAAGTGTTTAACCAACAACAAGTGCCTAACGTCCAACAAATATATACATGGCAATGGTTACCAACATATACCTTATCCACAACACATACCTAACATGCAAAAATTTCTACAACATGCCTACAAATAACATATAAAATAGGGTTTGACTAGCCAACAACAAATTCCCTTCCAAACCCATGCTACGTAGTTCATTCCAAAACAACAAATACTTCCATTCAAGCCACAATTCCCTCCAAATCAACGTTGCACTACCAATCCTAACCCCAATGTGTACCAATGACAAATACCACACCAACAATATAACCCTAACCAATGAATGCATATTCTTGTTAAAGCAACTAACTAAGCAAACATCCCTCAGTCCTCCATTCCCCCATTGTACCCTAGTCAAATCAATCCACCATGGACCACCCAACCAAAACCATAGGTACTGTCTATACCATCCACATTCCTAGCCCAAGAAATGCAACAAATGAAAGGTGCAATTACAAATATTCAAACTAGAAAGTAGGCAAATAGGTTTAAATAGAATGAAATGTGCTCGTATCCTTTCAACATGGACTATCTTCAGATACCATTCCCCCAAGTTTTCAACTGTAAAAGTTTAACAAATACAAAAAAAAAGGTGAATCAAAGGAACATCTGAAGGAATTATATGTCACTTGCCAGTCAATGGCCTATATTGATATCTATATGCTCCTGATTTTTCCTCAAAGTCTAGCGAGATAAGCCTTGGAGCTGCTGCTCTGACTTACAAAGAACTCTATGCTATACTTTGAAGACCTTTCAAAGAAATTTGTGCAACACTTTTCTTATAATCTTGAGCATGAGATTAATATGGTGGATTTAGGTCAAGCTCAATAGCGACCTAGTGAGATTTGCTCAAGCTATTTGTAATGATGGAGGGCACTTGCTAGCCTCTTCATGCATAATCTACTAGATAAATAGTTGGCCATAATGCTTACTCATAATTTACAAAGTGATATATCATATCACTTCAAGCATTAGTGTGCCCACACTTTTGAGGAGATTATTGACAAAGGCCTACAAATTGAGAAGGCCCTTATCAACAAAGGGGTAATCAGGTTATATACTCCTAACCAAATCTATAACCAGTACCAAGGCCTAAACTAGAGCCAAAATCAATACCTATGCCAAAACCAAAATCAGAACCCAATTCAAATAGAACCTCCTATGTTAGCCCAAGCTAGTACTTCTAAGAAGCCCAAGGTTTGTAACTACAACAAGAACGTTGTGGGTAATGCAATTATTGAATCATTCCACTTCCAAATAGTGCAAACACCATCTACTCAACCAGTTTCACATATGCATCTAATTCCATAAATGCAAGTAATCTCGCATCCTCCTCTTTAAATTCCTCAACGAAGAACAAACCCACATGTAAAGAGAATTTTCAATGACCTAGGAGAGCCCATTGAATATGTGTTTCAAAAACTAGCTAATGTTAATCTGATTTATTGGCCTATTACCAAACCATTACCTAAGGGTATTTTTTTCCATGACTAGTATAAAGAGAACATTTTTTGTGATTACCACTGAGTCAAAGTACATTTCATATCTCGGTGTGTGCAATTAAGGCACCTCATCAAGAATATGCTAGAGAATGGAGAAAAAGAACTAGATAACAAGGCCTCTACTTCTAATCAAAACTTGGACATTTTTAAAAATCCTTTTCCACAATGCAATGCCAATAACTAGAATCAATAATATAATTAACAACAACATAGGCCACCACCATAGCCACAACAACAATAACAACAACTACCATAATAACCACAACCACATAATAGAAGGACCCAAGGCCAAAATAACCCATTTAACCAAAGGACTAATCGTGTCATCGCATATGACTACCACAAGGTTGTAGGACATATCATGGGTAGACATTTATCCACTGTTACCATCAACCTAAGACCAACAATTGATAACCAATGACTAGTATCAAATAATGTCCAACTACCTCCTTATGTTGGTAATCCTCTTGTGGTTCATGTGGGTAACCAAGCTTAGCAGTACCTAAGGGTTACCATCCCATGCCCTTCTTCTAGTTATAGTGGTCCATTACCCAATATGTATTATGTAATCCCAACTCGACAAACTAAAGTTACCATTCTAGGTCCACAACCTCCTCCTACAAATGAGCCTATCTAAGCTCCCAAACTAGTGTGAAATAAGCCAATTCCTTATGCTAAGGAAAAAACATAGGATATTATGGATCAATTGAAAAAGACACTTGCTCAAATATCCATTTTAGATTTGTTTCATACCTCTAATATCCACAAAAATATCCCTACTGAAATCCTAAGCCAATCCCAAGTGCCAGATGACATTACACTAGATAAATTACAAGGTTTGGTAAGACACTTGGCTCTTGGCCAATAACTTACCTTCGACCAAAGTGACATGTCATCCCTTGGAACTCTCCATAATAGCCCATTATGTATTGAAGTTGTCATATCCTAGCACAAGGTTAAACATCTCCTCATGAACAATGGATTAGGCCTCGATATTGTGTCTCTAAAGTTAGTCAAACATCTTGGATACATGACAATTGATCTTCAACCAGATATCATCACCATCAAGGCTATGATGATGAGGAAAGGTAGTCATAGGGAATAATTTCTTTGCCATTTATTGTTGGGCCCTTGACCCATAACACAATTTACCATGTTTTGGACCTTGATTTATCATACAACTTGCTATAGGGACGATCTTTGTTACATGAAATTTGGGCAATACCTTCCACATTTTACCAATATATCAAGATCCCCCATTCTGGGATGGAGGTGACTATTTTTGTGGACTTACAACCATATCAATTATGTAAGCATTTAGAAGTTGAGTATAAAATCTATAATTATTATTTTAGCATAGACCCTGCACCAAAAGAGGACAAGGATGTACTTGTTGAATTACCAGATTCCAATTATATTGAACTAGATAGCCTTGTTTCTACTTCCACTGCACCCCCTCCTAATATATATAATCATTTTACCATCTCTAATAAAGGCCTAGGTGAATACCTCACGCATAATGCATTCCACATAGCCAAGCTTCCATAGCCTTCCAAGCCTACGGAAGACCCAAAGCCAAGTTCGTTCGCATAGAATGGTGATAGAAAGGAAATTTAAATATCCAAGAGACTGTTATTTTCACACTAGTCACTAGCCAAGAAAAAGATCCACTTTATGAAAATGAATTTTGGATTTATAATGATAACTTTGTTGATTTTTACCAAAGTAAAAAGTATCCCATTCCCAACCAGATCATGGATAATCAAGCTTATGAAGGTAGAGGCCTGGGGGCAAATCAACAAGGCTCTCTTGAGCCCATCTCCATGACCAAACACAAAATAACTTAGGTATTGGATTTAAACCACCTGTGGTGACCCTGCATATCTTATCCATGTTCCTACACCGATGACTAGCAATGATGATGTCAACAATGATGCATAGTCTAATTACAGTGTATATGAGGACTTAGCCAGTACCAACCTATTTAACCCTCATATCGTATGTATTATTATGCTTTTCATTTTTCATTCCCCACTTTTCCTTCATCATCCTCAACTCATTGCTTGGGAGCAACAAGAATCCATAATATCACTCGACGAGTTCAAAAATGATGAGGCCATTCATGACTTTCTGGGCCTGAGAGACCATATTCCTTTCAAAGATCATAAGGTTTTTCTATCACATTGGATCCTGCTACCTATTTTGGAGATTGGGTGAACTTCTTTTGCTAGAAACAAAGAGAAAATCAAACATTGAGGTCTCGAAGTGAAAACCTCTTTGAGGCACTTTTGGACCAACATAAAAGTAAAGAAAAAGACTCTTCTCTTGGTGAAAACTTGTTTCAGGTTCCATTAGATAGGGATGTTCACCCTTCCTCGAATGTAACTTATGATGTCACTAATGCCACAGTCATATTTGGGTCTGAAATCAGTGAAGAAGAATAGTGGGCCTTTGAATAAATTGTCTAAGAACGGCCACAAGTATTTGTTACATGGCCCTTGCCACCATTGGGTGATTATGATTAATCTTATTTGGGGAAACTTGACGAACCAGTAAACCAAAAGACTTTGATAATACCAACAAATTCACTTATTTGTTGAATTTCTTGGAAGATGGTTCTACACTTTGTGTAGAGGAAACTTCTGAAGTCAACATTGGAACACCAGATGATCCCAAGTGGATAAAACTATGCACTTCTCTCATTAAGGAGGATCGTGAAGTCCTTGTTGCTCTCCTAAGGGAGTTCATTGATACCTTTGCATGGGCCTATTCTGATATGCTCAGTTTGGAACCTTCTTTGGTTGTACATCATTTGGTGGTGCATTTAGATGCCAAGCCAATCCAACAAAAATTGAGGAAAATATATCCTCAATTTGTCATCTTAGTTAAGAAAGAACTATAAAAACACTTAGAGGCAGGATACATTTGTCCCATTGACTATTCAGAGTGGATTTCAAATATTTTACTAGGTAACAAGAAGTTAGAGGATATTAGACTATATACTGATTTATGAGACATCAACAAAGCCTACCCAGAGGATGAATTTCCTCTGTCATATATTAACATGATCGTCGACTCTACATCTAGATATGAGATGCTTTCTGTTATGGATGGTTTTTTGGGGTACAATCAGATCAAGACTGTGCCATAATACCAACACAAGATAACATTCACCACTCCTTGGGGAATGTTTTATTATCAGGTCATGCATTTTAGCCTCAAGAATGTTGGTGCCACATACCTACATGCAATGACTATCATTTTTCATGACATGATGCATGATATTATTGAATATTATGTTGATGATATCCTAGGAAAATTTAAGACTAGAGCATGACATCTAGAGGTGTTATGTAGAATATTTGAACATCTACATGAGTATAAAGTAACGCTTAACCCTAAAAAGTGCATCTTTGGTGTCACTTCAGGTAAATTATTAGGATTCATTATCTCTCACATAGGCATTGAATTTTATCTATCCAAGGTTAAGCCCATTACTGAGATGCCATCACCATCTACTTTGAAGTAACTTCATAGTTTGCAGTTAGCAAGATACATTCCATCAAGTGCTTCATTTCTCAACTAGCCGATAAATGCCATTCATTTACACATTTACTAAAGAAGGGCACAAATTTTTCATGGAATGTTGATTACCATAAATACTTCAACCACTTGGAAGAATACTTTGCCAACTCACTTGTTTTATTACCACTTATGCCAAGAAAAGTCATCACTCTTTACCTATTTGCTATCAAAAATGCTCTAAGGGCACTTTTGGCCCAACATGATGAGCAAGGAAAAGAACATGTTGTATACTACCTAAGCCGCATATTGGTCACATATGAACATAATTATACGACAATAAATAAATCTTGTTTAGCCATGGCCTTCATATCTTAGAAGTTGCATCATTACATACTTAACAATAAAACCATTGTCATTGCCAAAGTAGATCCGCTCAAGTATCTACTTTAAATAATAGCTTTACAGGGTTGCATGGCTAAATGAATCATGCTTTTAAGTGAGTTTGAGATTGAATATGTTAATCAAAAGGCCATCAAAGGATAATTAGTTGTAGACCATCTTGTTGAAGCTACCTTCATCGACACTCAACCACTCATCTTTAGGTTTCTAGATGAGTCTATCATGATCGTAGTAGAAGCACCCCCTGAAGAGTAGTAGTGGAAACTTTATTGTGATGTTTCTCTCATTCCTAAGTCCTTCCATATCAACTTTAATTGCACCAATAATATGGTTGAATATGAATCACTCATCATAAGGATTCATTTAGCAGTAGAGTGGAATATCCAACATCTTCTAGTTTATGAATATTCTCGGCTTATCATCAATCAGGTTACAGACCAATTTCAAACCAAATATGAGAAGCTTGTGCCATATAAAGACATGATGGACACCCTCAAACAACAAATTTCTTATCTTTTGTTTGAGAAAGGACCTCAGGAGAACAACAAAATAATATATGTCATGGCCACAATTGGCTCTATGATCCAAATTATCGATAAGACTAGAGATTATCAATTCCTTGTTGAAAATCTTCTTTCAAGAGCTCACGAACCTTCAATATTCGAGATGATTTATGATATTGTTGGTCCCAATTATCCCTGATATATTGAACTATATAATTACCTTCAAGACCAAGTCATCCCTCTTAACCTATCTCATAAAAGATAAAAAGCCTTCATCCACCAAGCCTCTCATTATATATTACTTGGACCCATGTTCTGTCATAGAAGTTTTGATGGAAATATTTTTTGTTATTTAGCCTCAATAGAATCTAGATTAGCATTGAGGGAAGTTCATGAAGTGGTTTAAGAGGTCCACACTAGTGGGGCCATCCTTGCCAAAAATCTATTGTATACTGGTTATTATTGGCTGACATTGTAAGTTGATACCATTTCATATGTTAAAATATGTGTACAATGTCAGAAGCATGTTAATCTAATACATGCTCTAGCTCAAACCACTAACCATGTCATGGCCATTTTCAACTTGGGGACTCAACCCCATAAGAAAGATCAATCCTACCTCCTCAGATGGCCATATATGTATCCTTACCTCCACATAGTACTTCACTAAGTGGTTGGAAGCCATTCCCCTAACTTACGTGATAGGCAAACAAATATCCAGATTAATTTTCAATCACCTCATTTACCACTATGGTATCCCCTCTGACATTATATTTGATAATGGCAGTTCATTCAATAAAAAAGATGTCAAAGCCCTTTGTGATGAATATAACATTACCCAACATTTTTCCACTCCATATTACTCGTAAGTCAATGACCAAGCAGAGGCATCTAACAAAACCATTGTGAAGATCCTCAAGAATATTTTCAATGATGCTTGTCATGATTGGCACTTGCAACATTTATGTGCCCTCTGGGCTTACCAAACCAATTTTTGCACTTCAAAAGGAGCCACACCTTATTCCCTAGTTTATGGTACTAAGGCCATCCTTCTTATCAAGGTTGAGTTGCCTTCTCTATACATTTTACTGAAGCATATCCTTGATGATGAAGATTATAGGGTAGTTTACTTGTAAGAGCTAGAATTATTGGATGAAAAATGAATGGCAACCTTGAATAGCCTTCAAGTATACCAAAACCAATTGCGTGGTCAATACAACAAGCGTGTCCATCATAGAGAACTTGAGCTTGGTGATCTTGTACTTAAATAAAACCAAAAGAACATCAATGTTTAACATAAGAAAAAGGGAAATTTTAAACCTAACTGGTAGGACCCTATATTAGTACTGCTAGCTATGGTTATATGGCATACAGGTTAGCTATGCTAGAAGGAGATGAACTTGATGAACGGATGAACATAATGCATCTCAAGCATTTTTTCCTTTGAGTGACCTCAATTATTGTCTATAAGGATCACTTACTTTATGTTGTGACTATTCACTTTGATACTATACCGTACCATATGTCTTTCCTACCATGCCTTTCCCATTTACCTCTGGTTCTAATCTCTTATCCCTCTTTTGACCTTGGTTCTGATCCATTGATACTTCAGACAACATCAATGGTCAGGTTTAGATGCAGTTATCAGTAGGTGATTTAGGTTGGAGACTATTGATTGCATCCTTTGAAGTCGTCATCTTTTCAAGCATTATGATAGTGAGCTTGGAAAATGCATCCTTCACTATTGCCAGTTATGCACACCATTATACCGTGTCATGTCATTACACCATTTTTCCATCTTCCTATTCATGAGCTTGTTGTTACTTAGTCAGATTCCTTGTTGTAGAGAGAACTACAATAGCTTGAGGTCCATTTAGACTATATAGGTAGTGCTTAGTATTTTTTGAGGTCAACTTGGCCACCCTAATTCCTACACCCTCACAATTTGACGAGCAACCTAAGCCACAATATTGTCATTTTATAAGTAACCTAACCTAAGCTATCATCATTTTGTGAGCAACTTAAGCTATACTCTCACCATTTTATGATCAACCTAACCCATGATCTCAACATAATAAATTATCAAAACATTTCATTTGTGAACACTCATTTTTTGTCTTTTAGTATAGTTTTGGCTTAAATCACACTCTCATAGTTTCATGAGTTCTTGTATTTAATCTATATCGTGAGGACCTATTGGCAGCTCTCTATGCCTCCCAAAACTTAAATGTAAGTATTTGTTGATCCTTGGGCACTACCATATCATATGATCAATGAGTAGGAGGCCTCATCCTTAGCCCGAAGACTCTCAAGTAACATCCTAAAGAATCTATCCTATGTATTTGTTGCTTGAGTCTCATCTTGCTCACACCGAATCCTCTACACATCTGTTTTGGCCTAATCTCTCTCTGTCCTAGCCTGATCCCTTTAAACTATGTCTTGATCCTAAGTAGCCTAAATCTGCACCTATATCCATGTCATATGTATCACATATGACTTTAGTCGGTTAATCTCTGACTAAAGGGAAGTAATCTCATTATCCCAAAGATTAACCTATGCTTGTAGCTAATTGTCCTCTCTAGGTCCTTAATCTCGCTTACTCTTAGAGTAATCTCTTCCTCCAATAGAACAATGTTCCAATTTGTTCTCATCATCTATGATGTACCTACCTAGCCTAAACATGCTCTCTTTGTACCTAATGTACCTGCCTAGTTAGGGTCTATATAAGCAACTCTCCTATTGGTATCCCTGGTACCTATTTGGTCAATACCCTGATCTCTACCCCAATCTACCTCTATTTGATCTCCACCTCAATCCACCTCCATCTCATCTGCAACCTGATCCACCTCCATCTAATCTCCAGCCCAATTCACCTCCATCTCATCCCCACCTTGATCCTCACCCTCCTCTACCTCCATATCATCCCCACTAAACCCAATTATAACCTAACCAACTAGTCCCTACCCAACCTATCCACCTTGTGCTTGTCTAACTTGTGCCTATCCTGGTGCTTATAAAGGTGTTGTCAATCTTAGTGGACACACCTGCTTCCACCATATGTCATGATCTTGTGTCACACCTGTATTTTTTGAGCCTCCTCCATAGGCCCATCAAGTTTGTGGAGTTGATCCATAACTGTCAATTGTTATACTCCTCTAGATGTTTGGAATAACTCATATGCTTTCTTGTACACTATGAATAAACCATTTAGGCTCAATTGACACATCCTACAACATACCAAACTATCTTAACACCTGATTTGGCCTATACTCTTCTCTGATATGTGTCTACAGATCCATCAAAAAATACTTGGTGGTCATATAGTTCATATACCACCTGTCATACCTCCACTGCAACTATAATGGTAAGGCCGCCAAATGAAAAATGTGGTCATCAAATCATTCAACATTAAATGATAGTGTTAAATCTCCCTATGGTGTCCTTGGTGGCCTACACCTGTTTGAACCCAGTCATATGACATGGGATTGTGCGGGCCCTATAACTGCATTTGTCCAATAGGGTGCTTTATGGATATGTGCTCCCATCCCCAGACTTGGACTAAAGTGATAGCACCAATATTATGGCTTCTTCAATAGTAAAACACATGTAGGTATCTATAAAGTTGAACCAATACTACTGGCCCCCAAGCAAACCTAGATATGTTATCCAACATGTCTCAAATAAATCCTCCTAGGACCATATGAAAAATTGGCTATTCTTGTCAAACAATAATGTGACGTTGATAATGGCCATCAGGATCATGACCTCTCTATCAATCCAAGAATTAGGTGTAGGCTCCTCTAGTGGTAGATCATCTAGCCAAATGTTTGTATATACCTCTAAAAAATCAATGTCGACCTTCTTATGCAGCATGAGAACGTCATAACCACAAACCAAATCATCTAAAATAACCCACTACTATGTTGGATCTATCCAAAATAGCCTTTGGCCTCTCATAGGTAGCTTGAGGATATGCCAAGTATCCTTAGTGTCATTATAGCCTCTCTCGTTAGTAGATGGAAGGTAAAAGTCTATGGGTGCCACTACTCGGCTAGTGTACTCAAGTATGTTCAATCTGCTTGGATCACAAACATCTGCATCATGTCTAATAGATCCATAATCTCTAGAAATGTGCACATCTCCTTAGTAAAGATCTAAGGAGATTGTAGACAATGTGAACGATGTTCTCATGTCGTCAAGACCTCAAGCTGCTCTTGTAATCACATATGGGTTATCATGAATATATATCTATCCCACATATAACTACACAAAATTCTTGTTTCACCATAAGATTGTGCATGTCCTACCTGACCTAGTTTATGCCCTAACCCCATAGTCTCATCTCTCTTAGAGGATGGACTTCTTTTGGGTACCTTAAACTATCTATTTGGCTTTTGAGGTAAAGTCATCATTTTTATAAATGATGAAGTTATCGTTTAGGTGATATTGTTGTTTGTGAAAATGATGACTCACCCTATTTTGGCAAAATCATCGATTCAACATTTTCCACTAAAATTAAGTGAAGTTGTTGATTGAATTTTTGTGAAGTCATCGTTTTCCCTATCATGAAAATGGTGACTTCATCAACCTTTTCCTTAAAAATAACCTTAAACATATATTAAATGCAAATAAGCTCAAGTGAGGTTTACTTACTGGTTGTTTATCATGTGGTGGCCACCCATCATCCCTAACCTAGTCACTCATGTGCCTCTGTCATCATCTGTGAACCTTTTTTACTCATAAAGGTCATAGCTCAAAGTTATTAAAGGGGTACGAGTGACAATGAAAAATTTTACCCCAAGGGGTAAATATATAGGTTGAAAAATCAAATTTTCACCCCCCATTTTTTAGGTTGTTCATTCCTATGCTCATTATTTTTTTATCATTTTTATACCTGGATCGTGTTGTGGGGCATTTTTGAGACCCAAAACACTATTTTTCTACTGGTATCACATTTTAGTTTGGAGGTGCATCTCTACACTGCAGGTACCCCAAATCCATACCATTCCTCTATACTAGCTTGATTTGTTAAATCTATGTTATGAATTATTTGTTTGAGCTCCTTGTGTCGATTTGCCCAAGTATGACAAATTATGTCAACCAATCAACAATCTACATTGCCTCACTGGGGTAAATTACTATGCCAACAATTATAATTTCCTTAGGGAAAATCATTCTTTTGACCTCCATTACTGGTGGACCATCTCGTTTTCTTATTTTTGAGGGCCCATTCAATGACACTATTTGTTGTCCTTTCCCTCAGAGGGGCATCTAAGGCTTATTAACTTCCCTCTGGGGCATTAACATGTACCTATTGGCTTGCAACAACTTACAGTTGTCAACATGTCATTTTCCAAACATTATTTTTTTTAGCTTTATGACCTTTTCATTCTTTGATAAGATGTTATTGTACATGTGTCTTGCAATGCCTTCTCAACCAGGGGCAAAATGTAGACACTCCATTTTGGCTACATCCTGTGTCTAACTAAAAATTAGATCAATTTCTAGTAAACAATGCAAATTAAGCTTAGAAAACCCCTGAATACCCAAATTCATTTGCACATCAGATGTAAATTCTCATAATCATGTCAAAACATCCCTATTTGGGCTATTACCTTGTATGCAATGATAAAATCTCACAGATTCATTTTCCAAACATTATTTTTTTAGCTTAACGACCTTTTCATTCTCAGATAAGATGTTATTGTACATGTGTCTTGCAACACCTTCTCAACCAGGGGCAAAATGTAGACACCCCATTTTGGCTACATTTTGTGTCTAACTAAATTTTAGATCAACTTCTAGTAAACAATGCAAATTAAGCCTAGAAAACACCCAAATACCTTGTCAAGACATCCCTATTTGGGGTATTACATTGTATGCAATGATAAACTCTCATAGATTCATCCCTAGTCAGGATGCAACCAAACAAACTAACATTTTTGACTAATTGAGTGGGGCACTTAACCAACTTCTAGAAAGGCCCAAAAGATTAATTGGATTCACCTGATTGATTAAACCCAATTAAAATGCATAAGTGAAAAAAATATATTCAATTAGTGAATATCTAAAAATGAAAATTTAAAAATACAAAATATCAGGTTGTGACATCATCATGATGTCACTTTGAAAGTTGTCAAGCACTTAAAAAGTCAATAAAAACAAATATTTGAAATGGCAAGCCATGCCTATTGATTGCCCATTATTCCAAATATTAATTGAAGCATTTAAAGCCTTTTGCCTTCACAATTGGGACTGTTAGGGTGTGGAGCTAAAAGCTTCACCTTAGGCAAACATGGAAGATTTCTGAGCATGACAGTCTCCGGCATCGACAGGCCACAACCGACGTCAGTCAGGGGAAGCGTAGAAGGAAACCGGCATCGGCAGGGATCGGCCGGCGTCGGTCACCTCCAGTCAGGTAGGGACCGACGTCAGTCGCCTGTGGCGGTCAGAACTGTTGACGAATAGTGAGTTAAGTGAATGCGTAGTTTGCATGATGAAGACCAGTTCGAGTCTTTGAGCCGCTTGTCTAATTATTGTATGCATGAGATCTATATAATAGACTCATGGGCTGTATTGTTAAGTGGAGAACTTGTAGAAGAGCTATGTAGAACTTGGAGAGTTCTTCCCATGGTAGAATCAAGCAGGATTCTCCATGTATGTAAGATCAAGTTTGATATGCAAGGTGTTGCAATATCATGGTGGAGATCTACATGTGATAAGTAAGATCAGGTTGGTCTGCATGGATGTGTGTATGTGAGGGTCAGAAGAGGATCGGCGGGGGGAGCAAGATCAAGGTGACAGCAATACATCAGGAGCAGGATCATGGTGAGATCTACTTGGAGTACCGGTTCGTACTCAGTTGTACTGAACGTATAATGAGGTGAACAATAGCTTGTGTTAGTTGTTAGTTGTGACCTATGAGAGAAGATTACTCAGGTGGGAAGATTACTGGGAGCCCTTGAGGAGGAAGCCTCACAGAGGTGGAAGAAGAGTGTGATCTCTTTATTGTAATTTCCTTTGTAATGAGTTGAATACAATTGTGTGTTGCCTCTCATATTTTGTGTGTTTTCTCATTGATAGTTATTTGTTCTTCTGGTTATTTCCACATCTTAAGTTGCTTATACAATGGTAATCATGTGTGCTCTTAAATCTGACAAGTTGTGTCAGAGCTTTGGGGAACTTCGGTCCTATCAAATGGTATCAGAGCGAGGTTGGATGTTCTCAGAGCGAGTTTGACTAACAGATGGCCAGATCTGGTTAGTGGTTTGTTGATTACAGGTTACTCACAGGGGTTTCTAATTGAGTGGGAGTATAGCAATGGCAGAAGAAGGTAAGCTGAGAATGAAGAAAGTCAGGCACAGGATTAACACCACAAGGAGTGTGGTGGGTTTTCTTCAAGTGGGAGCTTGAAGAGGAATACAAGCCAGGATGCAGATTAGACAGAGTACTGGTTTAGGTACAAGTGCAGCTGTTTATCTCCAAGTGGGAGATTGTTAGGGTGTGGATCTAAAAGCTTCACCTTAGGCAAACATGGAGGATTTCTGAGCATGACAGTCGCTGGCGTCGGCAGGCCACAATCGACGTCAGTCAGGGGAAGCGCAGAAGGAAACTGGCATCGGTAGGGATCGACCGGCATCGGTCACCTCCAGTCAGGCAGGGACCGACGTCGGTCACCTGTGGCGGTCAGAACTGCTGTTGACAAATAGTGAGTTAAGTGAACGCATAGTTTGCATGATGAAAACCAGTTCGAGTCTTTGAGCCGCTTGTCTAATTATTGTATGCATGAGATCTATATAATAGACTCATGGGCTGTATTGTTAAGTGGAGAACTTGTAGAAGAGCTATGTAGAACTTGGAGAGTTCTTCCCATGGTAGAATCAAGTAAGATTCTCCATGTATGTAAGATCAGGTTTGATATGCAGGGTGTTGCAGTATCATGGTGGAGATCTACATGTGATAAGTAAGATCAGGTTGGTCTGCAGGGATGTGTGTATGCGAGGGTCAGAAGAGGATCGGCGGGGGAGCAAGATCAAGGTGACAGCAATACATCAGGAGCAAGATCATGGTGAGATCTACTTGGAGTACCGGTTCGTACTCGGTTGTACTGAACGTACAATGAGGTGAACAACAGCTTGTGTTAGTTGTTAATTGTGACCTATGAGAGAAGATTACTTAGGTGGGGAGATTACTGGGAGCCCTTGAGGAGGAAGCCTCACAGAGGTGGAAGAAGAGTGTGATCTCTTTATTGTAATTTCCTTTGTAATGAGTTGAATACAATTGTGTGTTGCCTCTCATATTCTGTGTGTTTTCTCATTGATAGTTATTTGTTCTTCTGGTTATTTCCGCATCTTAAGTTGCTTATACAATGGTAATCATGTGTGCTCTTAAATCTGACAAGTTGTGTCAGAGCTTTGGGGAACTTCGGTCCTATCAGGGACAATTATGAGCCACACATATAGATATTAGATTGAATGATCACTGTTTATCCTCCTCATTTCAGGAAAACTATAAATACAAGTGACATGACCATTCTAAAGCAAGTTTTTTTGTGCACACTTACTATTCATAATTCATAAGAAGAGCTTCACACAACCAACTCATGCCAAAGCCAAATCATGTGTAAACAAGGGGAGATGTTATCCACAAAGCACTAGTATCAATAACGACTCTATTGTCCACAAGCCAAACATAAGCCACTCTCATGCCAATAAGTAATTTGAATCATCAAGGAAGGTAAAAATGTTTGATTTTGTCTTCTCATTGCCTTTGTTTTGTTTGTTAATTTGATCTCCCTAGGTCTTAGGCTTGGAATGCTAGTTGTCATTAAGTTATTTTTTGGGTTTATCAACTAACGAGAGAAACTAACATCTTTCTCATAATCTTACGATACACATACATGTATGTATACATATACATACATATATGTATGTGTGGATGTGTTTGTGCATGTGTACATACACATAAATATATCTGTACATGTATATGTGTATATATATGTATGTATGTATACATATATGCGTGTGTGTGTGTATATCTATATATATACATGAACATGTATATGTATATATATGTATGTATAGACACACATATAAATGTATACATACACATGTATATATGTATATAAACATGTACACACACACACACACACACACACAAAAATATGTGCATGGAGTTGGGGGACAATTTCGTAGACATAACCCATAATGTGTACACATTTCTATAAGTTTCAATAACGTGTATGCATTATTGAAACTATAAAACAAACAAAAACCTTCATCCTCCTCATTCTTCCCATTCACATTTTGCTGATTTCAATTCACATTTTGCCCTCAAGCTTGCATTTTTGCCTGCGAGTTTCATGTTTTGCCCTCTATTTACCAAATCGATGATGTCGCTATGAAGAAGAGGTATGTTTTTTGTAGATTAAATCAATTTTTTTTATTTTTTTGTGAATATGAATGACATCTAGTTTATTTTTTCATTTTTCTCCAACAGGTCAACATGCTCCACCTAACCCTCCACAGACAATCCTTGAGCTCGAATATAAACAAAGGGCACATCAAGTTCATTCTGAAAGCTGGCGACCTTAAATAAATTTTCAATTGGAGGCTTATCACTTTATTTAATGTCGCCTATAATATTATCGTGAAAGTGTTAACTCTATAGATCCACCACCTTTTGTGTTTAATTATTCAACCCGAGCAAATAAGGTTCATTCAAGGCAGATATATCCTGGATAACTTTATTGTTGTGTGCTAATGCATGGAATTGGGTCATTGTTCTAATCAAAAGGCCATGTTTATAAAAAATGACTTCCAAAAATCATATGACCGTATACAATGGTCATTCATCTTGGTTATGTTGTAAGCTCTGGGATTTGGCCCTACCTTCTTGCAATAGGTTCGTATGTTTTTTGTCGATGCCTTTGCTTTTATTTGAATTATTGGAACTAATTTAGAGTAGTTAGGTCTCTTCAAATCCATTAGACAGGGTTACCTATTAGCTTTGACTCTTTATGTTCTTGTTGCTGAAGGTTTCAACGACCTGTTTGCCAATGTCTAATTTCAAGGCCTCATCCACAACGTTTTTTTGTCAACTGAGAAGACCTTACAACTTATTAATGAGAATTTAATAGATGATTCCTTCCTCACTCTCATTGAGGGTTTAATGTTACTAGTGCCTTGCATTGTCTTGATATTTTTTGTCTTACTTCTAGCTCTTACGTTTAATGGCATAAAACCTAGTTCTAGACAATGTTTCCTCGCCCCACTTCTCTAGAACATAGGTTATTGTATTAGATCACCAAACCATTATTATTGGCTATCAAATTTTAATTTTTTTCTAAAGTGCTTGTGGCCACCCATGTCTATTAATCATCTTATTGGGTGCCTTCCAAGTAGTCAGTCTAAAAACTAGAAAATTTTATAGAGACTTTATTTGGGCTAACCCCTCCACTGGCAAAGGTTTTCATAAAGTGGCCTAGGAATATTGTTGCTTTCCTCAGGAGGTGGGTGGTATGGGATTTATAAATGTCTCTCGCCAAAGTTTGACTCTCTAGGTCAAATGGATTGTCTGTGTCATTGATGGAAATGAAGCTTGGAAGGTGCTCATCTGCAATTGTGTTGCTCAAGGCTTCCCTTACAGGGATGCAACATGTAAATGTCTTGGTTTTACTAAACTCCTTACTCTTATTTTCCATGTGAAATTCGTGGGATCCTTTGTGATAAAAAATATTTGGAAAGCTTGGGAAAGAGTTAAACCTTGGCTTTTATGGAATGACTCTTTGTTTAGAGATGGCCTCGCTATCAATCAATAATCCCTATGGTGGTCCCCTATCATTAAATTTCATGTAATTCCTTTGTATAGGTGCATTGGATTCACTCCCTTAAATTATTTTGAAGGGGAATTTGGACATTGACAGATTTATTTTGAAAAAGCACTCGCTTTTTGTTCCCTTGAGATGAATTCAAAGGTAAGTATAATCTTTGTGCTGCAGACAGAGAATCTTATGAAGAGATTATGGAAGTCATTCCAACATAAATGCTTCACAAAATCATAGTAAATTCTTCCCAACTTTGGTGAGAAGACTAAAAATGGTATGTTGATAGTGCTTTCCAGAATTACACTACTTGGAAAGGTTATGAATGGCTCTCGCCGCATCTCTTTATGGTTGGAAAACTTAATGGCCATTGGAATATCCATTTCTCCCTCATAATTTTGGGGGAGACATTTTCAGATTGTGTGGGTTGTATGTATTGTGCCTAAGCTAGCTTACTTTGCTTGGTGTTTACTTCATTAAGGGCTTATTATAGGCAAAATACTAATTCAATTGGGGGTTGTATAGCCCTGTTGTCCTTTTTGCAAGCATTTGGAGACTCTCATGCATCTTTTCTGGTTTTGCCCAAAAGCTCAAAGCACATGGGTTTGGATACATGATTGTTTGAGGCCTTTTCACCCAAATCCCTTAAAGTGGTTTCAGACACTATGGGGTGACAACCTAAAAATTCCCCCTCAATTCACCCAAGTCTAGCATGTTTTTAGAGTGAAAAATCTATTTTGGATAAGGAAAGAAAGGAATTCAACGTTATTCTCCAATGTTTTTACTAGCGTTCAATTTTCTACATATAATAAGGCTATGGTTATTTCTAATGTACTTATGTAGATTCAAATGCAAGCCAACAAAGTGGCTATGGATTTGGATTACCTACAGTGGTTACTTGGTCACTAGGTTGATGCCCCTTGCACTTTTACTCGCATACCACCCTCCCCATCGTGAAACTTATCTCCTACAGGAGGTAATGGCCCTCCTTAGGGTGGTCTTCATCGTAGTCGGTCTCCTCGACATTCTCTCAACCATGCTACATATTCTCTATCATGGTGATGCTCTCCTCCCCTAGCCTAGCAGGGAGACTGGGACTCTCCACCTCTTCATCCTCCGCAAGCTCAGGTTTGGGGCTCTTCGCCTCCTGTAGACCAATGCAAATGGAGCCATTTGCCTAAGTGATCGTAAAGTGGTAGGAAACCACTGCCAGATAATGGCTTCTCCAGGCTCGCTTTGGCTATCTCTCCTTGTCACACTGTGCAAGATACCAAGGAACAAGAAAATGGTAACCAACAAACCTTTGATTGTAGATGGAACCCTGTTATTGAAGGGAAAGATCTTCCAAACTTTGGATGGGATTGATCTGGGCAACAATTCAGGTGATGGTTCTACCTCAATTGATGACAAAACTTTTGGAAGCCATAACTTTTGCACCATAGCTCTGATTAACTTCCCGTTTGAACCGTTGAAAGCTAAGAATGAGAAAAATGTGGTGAGATGACACGAGCTTTGTTCGATGGGTTTTGACCCTCAAAAATGCAACGAAAGTGCCCCAAATTTCAATTTTAGTAGTGTAGTCTAAAAATAATAAATTTCTAAAAATAGTAATTCCTTGAATTCTATATTGTTATGAATTGTGGAAGTCGAACCACTTCATCTCCTTCGAGATTGGTGGCCTTCCACATCCTCCTCTTGCCTTCAAAATGTGTATAGATGAAGATGTAATCTAAAAAGGAAATCATACATCTCTTCCCAAAGATAAGCATATGTTTGTATTTGCAATTTTGAGAAATAAAACATCTCTTCTTAGAGAAATCATTGTTACTGTGTTATTTTCGTGTTCTTGAAATACCTTTCAATCAAAACTTTTGAGTTTTGGATTAGTACAAACCGCTCTGATACCACTGATCCAAAACTCAAAAGTTTTGATTGAAATATATTTCAAGAACACAAAAATAACACAGTAACAATGATTTCTCTGAGAAGATGTTTTATTACTCAAGATTGCAAATACAAACATATGCTTATCTCTGGGAAGAGATGTCTGATTTTTTTTTAAGGTTACATTTTTATTTATAGATATTTTGAAGACAGGAGGAGGATGTGGAAGGTCGCCAATATCGAGGGAGATAAAGTGGTTCGACTTACATAATTCACAATAATACAGAATTTGAAGAATTACTATTTTTAGACTGTACTACTAAAATTAAAATTTGGGGCACTTCCGTTAGATTTTCGAGGGTCAAAACCTACCAAGTGAAGCTCAGTGTCATTTCACCGCGTTCTCCTTGTTCTCAGCTTTCCAATGGTTCAAACGGGAAGTCAATCGAAATTATGGTGCAAAAGTTATGATTTTCGAAATTCCGTCATCAATTGGGATAGAACAGTGGCTCGAATTGTCCCCTGAATTGTTGCCCAAATCAGAGATGATCTTCCTGATTACAATATTAAATTAAAATATAATGTAAGTATGAAAAATGAGGGTTTCTTTGGACTAGCAAGCTTACAAGACACTCTCCACCTAAAAATGGGTGGGAAGGGCATCAAATCTCATACCCGGTGGTAAAAGTAGTAAAAATAAAAACGCAATCTATAAAGAAGAAAGAATAGAAACGACGAGATGCCAAAACTGAACAAATCACCGATATTAGGATTAGTAATTACTTTTCTTCTTGTTCGTCAGTGATTATCTCCTCAAGAATTTGCTCAAAATTCGTTGATTGTTGATGCTTCATTGTTTTTACTGTGACTATCTTTTCAAGAATTTGGTTGGAATTCATGGATCGTTCATGCTTTATTTCTTCTGCTGTGACTATCTCCTTAAGATTTTGCTCGGAATTTATTGATTATTCATGCTTGGGTGCTTCTACAGTGACTATCTCCTCAAGGATTTGGTCGGAATTCGTTGATTGTTCATTCTTCATTTATTCTGATGTGACTATCTCTTCAAGAATTTGTTCAGAATATGTTGATTGTTTATGCTTCAATGCTTCTGACTTGTAATCCCCATCACTTGTTTGCATGTTAATCGATTCCTCGTTAGAGATTGCAGATGAGGGTTATTTGGTATCTTTGCAACCTTTCCCATTTCTCTTCCTTTGTCCCAAAGCACAGAATACAGACCTATAACAATCAAAATTGCACCAATAACACTGCATTCAAGAAAAATTAAACATAGGTCAGATTTAGAGATATAAAATTAAAGAAAAATCTTCATAAAAATATGATAAATATAATTCTGTAATAGTGACAGCTTAACAGATAAAAACTCAAAAAGTAGCGATGCCCATATCTATATAACTCGGTTGTACCAAAGCAAAGAATTATGATAAATACCTTCCTAAATGAAGCTTCTCGTCAAGAAATAGAGAACCCATGAAAGCCACTATTATTAATATCAATGGGTTAAACAGAGGACCCTTTTTCTTTGTACACCATGCCATCAAACAAAAGCAATTCCTGAAGCTACAACTCCCTGCAAAATTCAACAAAGCATTAAATTTATCATAAATTATACAGGCACTAATCCCAATATTCAGGAAATCCTAACCTCCAATACATACCGAATAGACTGCAGTGAGAAGATTTACATTCCACCCTAGAGCCACCACCTCATAATGGCCTCTTTCAAGAACTAATGTTATAACCCCAGATTGTATGGTGACCAGAAAACACATTATGGCAGTGCTAGAGTACTGAGCTGGATACTTTTTGCTAATGTTTGTCTGCAATGTTGTGAGAAGGGAAAAAAATAGATGGTGGAACTTGCAAAAAATACATGTAGCTATTTGTATAGTTAATTGAAAAAGTATGTTACCTGCACTATATACCATGATGAAAAACAGATACACCTGACCAACACCAACAATAAGCCTTTGACAAGATTTACCATTGTTTTCATTGTGTTCACCCAATTGGAAGGGTGATGGCCACAGCTGTAATTTGATTCCTTTGTAGAATGTCATGGTCATGGCTCCACCCACACAGATTAGGGTTCCAAGCATCTTTGCTTGATAACCCAGAGTTCTTATGCCTACTCTTTCCATGCTACAAAAATTTAAAAAAATTATCAAGAAGGTGGTAATTTCCTGGTGGATATACCTGCATAGGAACAACTTTGTTTAAATCCAAAGATGGTTTAAACAAAATTTAAAATAAAAGAGAATACCCAGGTTGCAACATACCAACAAAAATTATAGGATTAAAAATAAATAAAAATGAGTGGTGTTGAAGTTCAGGATATAGTTAGAAAGGAAAACAAACTTTTAAAAATAATAAAGAATACCCCCTTGCAACATATGAACAAATTATTTTCATGACAGTAGACTCAAATATGCAGGATGCCACTAACAGTTAAAATTTTTTACCCAAATATAACAGCCATGATAAAAGTAATGGCAGGTATTAGGTTGAAGAGTGCAGATGCAAATGTAGCTGTAGTATAAAGGTAGTAAAAACTATACATATAAAAGCTATTTTATATTTTTATTAAAATTTAAAATCCCATAAATAAATATTGTGCAAAGTGATATATAAATTTAAAGAGCCCTGTAATTTTTAAGGAAAATTTTAGTCCCTTTTACTTATAAATAGGGTTTTTATTTAAATTTTACTAAATCCGAGGGTAAGATATTATTATTTTTTTATTGAATTTTTTAAGTAATAAGATTTTTTTATCTTTTGTGACATTCAAATGGACGTCAAATTTAAGGTTGACATAATATGTGATGGGTAAATAGACGTCAAATTTAAAGTTAAATATAAAAGTGAACCATTGAATAATAAAACGAGGACATATAGCTCACTGATTTAGATGTATGCTTACTCCTCATTATAATATACAATATATAATTCTAAAATATGCGATGAGATGTCAACATTCTATGTAATTTGGTCATTCCATATGAATGTTATCTATTGAGACACACACACACACAAAAAAAACTAGTACATATATGGAGAGATATCAATCTTAAGGTTCTGATCTTAGATTTTTCACATATTCCATTGATTAATAATGTTATTACCTTCTTCTCTAATTTCCTATTGACTGGTGACAATTGGCATCTATCTAACTACACCAATTTATTGGGCTCAAAAACTTCTTTCTAGAAAAAAAAGGAGCCCCAAACTTCATCATATGACCAATATATTATGATTTTTTTATTGAATTCTCCAAACAGACACACACACAAAAAAAAAAGAACTTATTCGTAATGTTAAATTTAAGGTTAAAATTTACATGTGATAGTCAAATATCCTTCAAATTTAAGGTAGAATATAAAATTGAATCACTCATATTACACACCTCCTCACCACTGGCATTGTAAAACCTCCTCGCCACTACCATTGTAAAACAGGGCCATCGACGTAAAAAGATTCATTTATTCCTTAGTAAAACCCCTTACATGGATAATATTATTGGTGTCTTTGTTTGTCTAGAATCAAACCATTTATCATCTAGCAAAGTGGCTACTAATTGTACGAATGAGATTGGGAAGGAAAAGGTGGTCAAAAAGGCTAAACCATGAGCAATCACAACTTCTGGCCTCATAAAACAAAGTGGTAAAATAAATACCCCTGAAAACAATGTAGTTAATTACCAAGACAAAATTAGTTATTTAGAAAAGGAGGTTGATCTCCATAAGGGCATTCTGATATTGGTTATTAAAAAAAAAATGAGAATCTCAAAACTATAATAAAATAATTGTATTTCCAATTTAATGGAGAAGAATATCATGAGGATATGTCATTGACAAAATCAGTTATTTAGAAAAGGAGGTTGATCTCCATAAGGGCATTCTGAAATTGGTTATGCAAAAAATAAGAATCTCAAAACTAGAATATAATAACTATATTTTTAGGTCAATGGAAAAGAATACCATGAGAATATGCCATTGACAAAATTAGTTATTTAGAAATGGAGGTTGATCTTCATAAAGGCATTCTGAAATTGGTTATGAAAAAATGAGAAACTCAAAACTAGAATATAATAATTGTATTTCCAAGTCAATGGAGAAGCATACCATAGGATATGCTTTTGAACAAGGAAACATGGGCTTAGACAAATACGATTGGGGATTTGAAAAGTAAAGTTTCAGAGATGGAAGATAAAATAGTTTAAGTAAAAACTAAGAGAAAGAAGCTTCAAGCTGACATTGACAAACACATTTGAATTAGCAAGCCCACCACAAAAATTCACACTGGTAGCATCACTATAATGTAAAAAAAAATTTAGAAGAAAAAAGAAACTAATAAGGGAATCAAAGCTAATAAAAGGATCAAGATGTAAGAAAAAGGGAAGGTAGCTAAAACAAATGATATAGACACTGAAACAACTAAAGATTACATTAAATTCATGGTAGAAGAATGGGAAGCTTCCAAAGCATTAAGTGATTTTATATTTTCAAAATATTATGGTTGGTTGTTACTTTTCTGTCTTTTAGTTGTTGTTTAGCTATATTTTGTAATTTTTTGCTGCTATTGTTAATAAGATTTTAGTTGGTCTTGTCTTGTTTTGGTCTTTATTTGGTAATTTTATTGCTATATCCATTATATTTTAATTAGTTAAGGGTTGGGGCCCTTTCAAAATCCCCCTTTTTACCCATAATAATTATTAAAAAAAACCTTCTATAAGACCATATATTTAGTTTTTCTTTTCCAAGTGAAGATTGAGTCAACCAGAGTTATCATCCATGAAATATAAATATGATGATCAATATGAAGTTTTTAAATTTATTTTAGACTAAATTAGTGTGTAGGACCCAATATGTGTGTGTGTATGTACACACACACAACATACATACATACATACACACATACATGCATGTATGCATGTACACACATACACATGCACATACATGCATACATATATACACACACACACACATATACATATACACACATACATGCATACATACATTAAAATCATCATTATAAATTTAAATTTTATAATTGTAATTATTGATTCTAATAATTGATTAAGTGAGTTTGGTCTAAAAAAAATTGATCTCTTCATGATAATAAAAAATAAGAAGTATTGACTTAAGTTTTTTTGATAAAATGGTGGTTATGAGGCAAGAAACGATAGTATTGGTTGGTACTAATTGCCAAGATATAGTTCCACAACTTATTGAGGGCACCCAAGAATGATCATCATCGTCTATTTAGGGCCTAAGGCGGTAGTGAAAGAAACAAGGTTTGGGTTTGTGTAATGAAGGGAAGTGTCCCAGTTAAGGGTCAAGGTGGTGGTGCAATGAGTCATCACCATAGGCGAGGGTATTGTCTATTTTAGTTTCACATTGGCCCCTAAACCCTCTCTTCCATCATAGATTTATGAAGGACTGGAATAAATACTAGTGGCAGGTGAGTGGGCAATACAACAATGAGGTGACCCAAGGAGGAGGGGATGCAATAGGTCGGTGTTTCCTATGGCCACACTTCATTTTCCCTTGAAATTTTGTACTTAGTTGTTGGAGCCACAATATGGTGGCCTCATTTTTTGTCACTTTGATGGTATTTCACCATCCATAAGGATCAACTTAGGGGTATATTTTGGATTTTTTTTAGCAGGGAGGATGTAGTTCAAGTGTTTGACAAAATGCTAGAACATGGTTTGGTAGCCTGAAAGGTGGACAACTCTTGCAAAGTGTTTGACAGAATGATGGCATGCATTTGGAGGGGTGAAACTAATGCAGGATAGATGCTTAGTGGAAAATATACATGCTTTAAAATTATGGTGCATCTTCTCTTTGGGAAAATAATATGTTTGTGGGCTCATTCGATAGATCAAGTAGTAGATCTTAAGTAGAAGATTGCGTACACTCAAATGATTATAGTGGAGCAACAATGTCTTTTATATAAGGGGAAAATACTAGAGGACCATTCCACTCTATCATGATCAGAGATCAACAAAGATTTCACCCTCTCTTAGGTGTTGTGATTGTAGGGAGGAACTATAGGTCTTGGAAATCCATCTACCTCTAAATTTGTGCCTTTTAAATAGGTAGTGAAAAATGTAGTTACCACCCCAAGTGTTTTGAAGCCAGTCTCTATACCCAACACCTATGTTTTGGAGCACTTATGAGAAGTTTTGATTATAGAAATTACAATAGGTGTCCTACTTCTAGTCAAAGCTAGAAGAAGGAGAAATAATCTGTAGATTTAATGGAAATTAGCCAACCATGATGGCTTTATATGATTCAATATACACTACCTGGAACAATTAGTGTGAGATCTCTATTTGCTCTAAATGTTTTCTCATTGTTCATATCTTTAACAATGAATGTTATCAGAGAGTGTTCACAAAGGGCCCTTGGTTTTAGGGTTTTATGGGCCTCTTCATCACCCTTTAGTTTCCATAATTTGACCCACTCACTCTCTTAGCTACCAAAATGCTAATTTGGATTCAGATTCCCAAAATGCCCATACATTTATGTTTTGATTTCAAAGAGATATGTAATTCCTTGGGCACATTCATCAAAGATGATTTTAAGAGAGCAAAAATGGGTTTATGCACATATGTATAGAGATAGATCTTAGTAAAGGCTTGCTGGATAAAGTGATGCTCAGATGTGGGAAGTTCCATCACCTGCACGTTTTGGATTATGAGAATACAAAATTTTGGTGAAGCACGTGTAAAATTTTAGGACATCTTCATGCTACATGTCTCTAAGTAGGAGAATGTCCTTTGGAGGAAAATGGGACAAAACCATCACCCAAACAATGGAATTTCTTAGAGAAACATGGAGTGGATGTGGATGATGACCTTGTAGAGTAAATTTGGCATTCAATAGAACCCAAAATTCATACTAAGGGAGAACCATTTTCCAAGATTTAGGAACATGTGTCTGATATAGTGGGAGGATGAGAAAATCAAAATACCCACTGAGAAAGGCTTCAAAAGGAATAATGTCAAGGGGATTAAAGAGGGCACATGAATCAAAATACTCAAACTTAGACAAGGATCTAATGACTCCTATGAATTTGGATCCCCTAAGTTCAAACATACCTCTATCACAAAAGACTTTAAAGTTGTTTATAGTCATAGTGGAATGTGCTCAAGGTGTATGGCAGAAGGTTAAAAAGGAAAAAGGAAAAAAGGGTATGATTGAAGATTATTTGGGACCTAACTTATGGCTCTTAGATATTGGTTTTAGTTTGCTATATATTGAAGTTTTTGCCTTGGTTTGGCTTGTTTTTGTTGGGTATTTATTTGTTTTGTTCAGTTGTGCATGTGTCGCAAAGTCCTTTATGTTATGGACATAGTTGGTTGTATTCTCATTTTATTATTAATGAAGGGTGAAGGATCTATTAACCCTCAATTACCTAACCAAAAAAATTATCATCTTAAAAAAAATTAAAATAATAAATAATTAAATATAAATTGAAAAATACTCAAATGAGATTTGATATTTTTAACACATAATTGGTTGAAAGGAAAACTTGGATTGCTAAAGGATTGTTTATTTATTTAGATAATGGATTCCTAAACATTTAACTTCAAAATCAAATCACCAAGATTTATTTAATTATTTTTATTAACTACGTTATGATTATAAGTATTAGTTTTAGACACTCAAATTTAGTCATTTAGTGTGTGACAATGTTTAATCTTGACATCCTTACCCTACTTGGTCTATTCTCCATTATATTAGCTTTTAAATTTAACAAGGGCATTTACTATTCTAAAACATATCTTACAACCACTCATAACACCATTCATATATTCTTATTTTGCTAATAGATTCCTATCAAACCAGTTACAATAGTCTTTGTCCTTCTATGACAAGACCATGTTAGGTCAAATAGGGTCACACTATGGCCTTATCCCTTGCGCCCCAATGACAACTTTTTAAATTCAAGATGTTGTATTTTGCCCCTCCCATTATTTTTATTAAGGTCGGATAACATAAATATTCAAAATATTCATCTATATAAGACATCAAGGCCTCCCCAAACACATCTAAAAATCACTTAGAAATTCTACTACACATTAAGGAAAGGAACACTATTTATTCCAATTTTAATTATGCTACATTCAAACAGTCTTAATCCAAGTCTAAATATATTTTATTATGGATCAAGGGTACTCATTCTCAAGTGTCTAAAGCAATCTATCTAGTTTCATTCATATAGAAAAATCAATATTCACACACTTATTCTAGAAAAGAGAACTACATTGGCTTCAAGCCCTTTTGGGCTATGTAGGAAACACTTATAAATTTCATAGGGTTTTCTAAAGATAGCTTAGTTATTCCCCTTACTAGAATTCTTGTTTTACATATATATATATATATATATATATATATATATATATATATATATATATATATATATATATATGGTTTATTGTGCAAGATCTAGGATTTTTATTTTGTAGGTCTTCCACATAAAAAAATTGGTACACATAGGAAATCAGTCAAACTTCACAGACAGGTGCATACACCCAAATTGGAAAAATAATCACACAGTCAAATAGGATGTGGCTGCATTATGGTCCTATCCTCCTAGTGCAACCTTGTCCTAATATAGTTTGAATTCTTTATTTTAATAACAACACGATACATAGGTCTTTTCATGCAGTTTCCAGTCACAGTCAACATAAAATTAGTTTGAGGGAGGTTTGCATATTTATTTGCCAATTTACTATTTTTAGCTCACTTTCAATTCTATAAATTCTATATTTTATATTCAAATCTATATATTTCTATAGATCTGAATAAATTTTTAATATTTTATTTGTTCTTAGAATTTCATTTCTAAATTAAAAAATATTAAACATTCTAGTAAACTCATATTTTTTAGAACACCACTTGTTTGCTCAATTTTTGTCTTAAGATTTCATACAAATTTTTATAAATTCCTGACAATGAAATAAAATATCCTCTACTTTAGGTAAAAACTAGAAACCATGAGTCAATCTTCTTCGTCCTTGGATTAATCTGACACCATATAAATTGACTTGACAACTCGGGTAGATATCTCACATAGAAGATATTTATTTCAACCTCGAGTTTAAATTTGTTGATATCTATACACAAAAATCTTTTGATTTTCTTTTTATTTATTTTCTATTGCTTGTTGCTTGTTTTAATAAATTATATTATGGGAGTTTTAAAACTACGTAGTGATTGTTGTTACTTTATATGCATTGGTATATTTTACAAATATTATGGTGTGAGAGATACTTCCCCAATACTCATACCCATTGTACAATACTAAATACAAAATTTATTTTCCAAGTACCTCATGGAATATCAAAATTATTGGGTCCCTTATTTATACCATAAGAAGCCTCTTTTATCTATTTGATTTGTGTTGCACCTGAGACCTGAGCGTATCACCTAGATAAGTTACTCTCACCATACCCTCAAAGATGGAATAGTGGGCTTTAGGCATGAATTTTACTCTATAGTCAGTGCTCTTAAATAGGATTGACACTACTCTACAAATAAGCAAATATATTTTAGATCCTACAAAATCATTTAAACCCTTGCCTAAATCACCATTTATACCTTGAAGTTTTATTTTATTCATAGTAATTATCATCTTTTGTTCATATTATATAGTACTCATTCATTTTCTCTTTAGTACATGTAAAATCACTCAATCACCATAAGTATTTTCTTTATTACATTTATTGTATTTAAATTCATTGTATATATCATGAATAGTTAAAGTGCACATGCTGATGATATTAATCCTCTATATAAGTTATTTTCTACTCGTGTTATGCCTTTTATTTATATTGATGAATGGATAAACCGCAACAAGCAAAATTTTATGGAAGAAACATATATGGGTGATTATGATGATTTTGATTTTGATGATATAACACTAAATAGGATATATGACTTTCACGCATCTTGAGAACATGAATTCATAGACCACCTAGCTAATTCGACCTTGAAGAGAAAAATGCCCCTCTTATTTCATCTTTAGCTTCATCCTTAGATCCTTCTTTGGATCTTGTTATTTACTCATCCTTGAATTCCTCTTTGGATTCATCTTTGGATCTCCCTCTTGATCCATTATTGAATCTCTCATTGCTTACACCCCTAGAGTCCTCTTTAGATTTACCTTTTGACTCATCCTCAAAACTCTCGTTGGATTTATCCCTAAAACCATCTTTAGATTCACCTTTAGTTTCCCTTCAATATTATACTTCATCTTCTTCCTTGAACAATAGTTTAAAGAGCAAAGTCCATACTACAAAAGACTATCTATTATCCCTTAGATTACCACATACCATCCAAAAGAAAGAACATTATCCTTGCACACCTAACTTCCCTTTCCACCTTGCTAATTCACTTTATTGCATTTGAACTTATAGAATTAATTCACATAAAATACTTATAAATAAGGATGATATTCATTACAAACAAATTCTTGTTTCTCTTTCTCTAGATGAAAGTGAAGCTCAATAATCACAATGTTATCTTTTCTCCTTTACAATTATATGGTATTAAGTGTACATGTGATAATTCTCCCCTTTCATCAACCTAAGAGGACACTTTATTTTTCTTCCTTTATAATATCACATGCCACATTTTAAAGCAAACATCCCTTTTAACACATCTTGTGATGTTGCTTCCACTTCCACCTTATGCTTTTTTATGCATGTTGCAACTCTTATGCTACAATGTCACAATCCTAACATAGATTTATCACATGATGACAGTGCATCCCTTATTAATGCTACTTATTTTAATGTTATCAATCAACAAGAGAAAAATTATTTGTATACATATATCTAATAAATCTTTTGAACCAAAGGAAGAGATTATCCTTCCTCCTTCTCCTATTATAAATAGTGTTCCAATGGCTAAAATTAACAACATAATTCAATCCTTAAATGGACCTCTTAAGAACCTCAACATGCCTTCAAAAGAATTCATATTTTTAATGCATGTTTTATGTGCTTTTCAATCCCAAACACATCAATTATTCTTATAGATTAAAACATATCACACTTGGGTTGACTCTAGTGCAGTCCATGGTAATCCTATTATGCATAACATTTTGTATGCGCCATTATCTCATAATTTCCAAATGCCAAAATTTTCTACATTTGATGGAAGTGGGGACCCTTAGCTACATCTTAGAGATTTTTGATAAACTATGAATGGTTAAAAGGGTAGTCAAATGTTATTACAATTATTTTCTAAGATTTTATAAGGGTGTGCACTTGTTTAGTTTCATTCCCTTCATAGTGGATCTCCCAATACTTATCTCTAACTAGATGAAAGATTATTGATGCATTATGTTCAAAATAAGTGACCTAGGGTCACTTAGAAAGATTACCCTCTTTGCATCAAGGTAAATATGAACAAGTTTATGACTACATTCTAAGATTTAAAACTGTTATGCATCAATTAATTTACCAACCAACCGATTTAGAAGGACAATATATTTTTTCTAGAGGTATAATTTATCCATTAAAATATAATCTAATTTATTATCCATGTGAATCATTTATATCTCTTTTTTATGAAACACTTGCGTTAGAAGAAAAATTGGTCTTGTTCATGTATCAAATAATATGGATGGGGACATTGAGTTACATAATGAAAATTAATATAATAAAGTCCAATCAAATAACATTGAGGTACATATTCAAAATCAAGCACAAGATTTAAATTAAAACTTATATTCTTCTAAAAATGTCTGCACTAACGGACTCTCTATTATTAAAATAACCTTAATGATAATACACTAGTGGATAAAGTTAAATCAACTTTTGATCAAGTCAAAATATTACATAAAGGAATAAAATCTATTCCTAAACATACTAATCATAAGTATTCCTTTACATAAAATAAGGTGCAAACTCTAAAATTTAATTTCAATGACCACCCAAATATTATTTTAAATACATTACTAGAATTTATAAGTTAATCAATTGAGCCTAAATTATTATTAATCTCTTCATCGGTTGGAAAAAATTAAAGGTCAACTATTTTGTACTTATCATGACATTAATGGACATTGTGATAATGATTGTTTGCATTACAAGAAAAACCAAAAGAACTAAAAAATAAAGGAATCATCTCATTTCAAAAATTTGATTATAAAATAATCAAATCTACATCTTCAAATGTTAAACAACACATTTTTCAAAAATCTTCTATACAAGATGCAATGGTTTCTCAAGATTTTACTACTAACAGACCTCAAGTTAATGACACTATTTCTTAAATTAATATTTATAAAAATGAAACAATATTAACATGAAGTGTCTAATGCGCGAAATTTATAAAATTCAAAAATCCTATTTAAATTACCTACCATGTTATGGCTTCCTTTGCACTCATATTATCACATCTATTTATATACATTCTCTATGAGCACACATATATTCTTTCCCATTTGAGGCTTGACCATACTTATCTACATTGATATAATTCTTTTTGTAGATACATTGGAGCCCATGGTTTGCCTTCATTCTTATCATGTTATGCTTTAGCACCTTCTTGTGGATTGTTTGAATCCCTCAATTTTCCACCATTTTTTAAGCCTTGATTATTAACACCTTTTCATATCTTTTGAATTCAAATATTTTCAAAAATTATATATATATATATATATATATATATATATATCAAAAAATCCAAAAAGTCAAAATATTTTATAAAATTCAAAATCAAGACCTTACAAGCATTTTCTTATGTTACTAGCTTACTTATTTTCATATGCTATTTATTTCATGTTAAGTAGATAGCATATTTCAGTTTTCAATATACAATAATTTTCTTGAGGTATGTGAATGTGATACAGGAGATATTATTGCATGATAGTTTGATGCCCATAGTCCCTTATTACCCAATAATCTTTTAAATTTGGACCATCTCTTCGTTCTCCTTGAACACTTCAACAACTTGTATCTATCCACAACCTTTAAACCATGTTGAAATACATATCATACAAATGTTTTTCTAATCATTCATACTTTACATTATGTTATATAAAAATGCTATTTTCTAACAATGATATTGATACATATGGTTGATGTAGACTAATCTCATTTGCTCCCTGCTTCTTTCTTACTTTAATACTTGATAAGATAGAACCTGCTTGTTTCTTTATGTGGCCCTTGGCCGTGTGTGTGAAGCATACACATGTTATTTATTGTATGTTATCCTCATGTCATTTGTGTATATGGCCCTTGGTCTTGTGTGTTTATGCCATATTTACATATCCATTGTATATGGCCTTGGGGCCTTATGTGTGGCATTATATGCAAATTGCATGGCGTCATATTTTATCACTTATATATTATATTCTTACTATGGTACCATTATTCATATCATGCATTACTTATATATTATAATCTTACTTTGGTTCCATGATACATATAATGCACAGGTTGCTTATGTGCTTTAATGCTATATCTATTTAACACGGGTTTCATATCCAATTCAATGCTAAATTTAAAAATATGATGCAACCTAATTCAAATTTTCAAAGTGATATTACATGATTATATCGATCACATATGCTTTATTTTGAGATAAATGATTTTAAAGCTACACATATCATCTCAAAAGGGGGGCATCATAATGGGCTTATCTTTTGAATTCAAGGCTCATTAGCAACAAATTTTTCAAATTTATGATCGTATATAGTTTTAAGACTACAATATGATTCATAATTTTTAAATTATGGGGGCATGTGACATGCATATGCACTCATCCATATAATTACTTTAATATAAGTCACATATATTTAATTCATATGCACCACCTGTAGCATTCGGGAGCCTCCTATAGTAGTCCAATGCCACATAAAGTTGAACGGTTACAATGTCTCTCCTTCCATTTGGTGGTTTGGTTATGATTTTTGATAGGTTTTGAGGCTAAGTGACTATAAATACAGGTCTCGACAAGGAAGAATATATGGGTAGAGATCAAAGATTAACACCAAGCACAGTGAGATATATGGAAGTTAGATTCACATTATTTATTTACAAGTTTGAGACTTTGTTCTTTTTTATCATTTTTTCATAGTTTTAGGTAATAGGGTGAAGACTACACATCTAAGATAACTGATTTTAGTAATTTTTATTGCTTGAGAGGCACATCTTCCACCAAACATTACAAAGATCATTACGAGTATAGGAGACCATGAGGCTGATTTTCCTTGTAAGTCCAAGAAGGCAACAAGCTTGTAAACTAAAAGACACAGTGGAGATGAGGAAGCATGCCTTCACTCTTGTTGGAGTTTTATCATATTTAATTTCTCTAGGGTATGTCTTTTTTTATCTCTATTTATTTTTGATATTTTTTTTACTTTAATTTCATGTTTACATTCCTTAAAACTAGACTAATACAACAAAAATTCAAGATGGCTCAAGACTTGGTTTTAAAGGTTTAATAACTTCACCTTGGTATATGCAAGGTGTGAATATTACATGTGAAGGGTTGCATATTCTTTTATATGTTGTAGATGTTAGTAATAAGAGTTGGAATACATTTTAAAACCATATTTTGGTTGTTTTTTATTTAGCATACAACTTGAGAGAAACACCTTTTATTGAAAGGGTTTGTGTTGGTGAAACTTAGAGTGGAATACCCACCTAATTTATGGATCAAATTGGTATAATAGAATGTTATCCTTTTTCCCATTAAAAAACTGCTAACATATTTCCACAATTGTGTTAGATTTGTTCATGTTTTACTATGGTGGATATTGTGGTCTGACCGTTGTGCATATATTTCCCATTACTTGGATAACATGTGTTAGTGGAGAGATTGTCTCGATTCATTGGTAGCAAGGTGGATTCGAATTCCACTATTGTTGTTGTTGTTTGAATACATTGTGGCTTCTATGATGTGATGGTATTTGTGCAAAGTCTTTGATGCACCAGTCATCCAAAGGACATGAAAATGTGAACACAAGATTTCATAAAGGTCAAGCATTCAGGGTGGCAACGTTACTCTTCCAAAGAAAGAAAGATTAAGACAGTTGTAAAAAAGTGTAGAGCAAGACATGTTCAAAATAGATTTGATCATAGTTTCTTTGTGACAATAGGGTATGGATGTACTTGAGAAAATAAATACTCTAAAGGTAACACTATGATACGCCTTTTTTTTTTTTAAATGGCGTCGCTTTGAGCCTTTCATGTGGAATAAAGAAGGCATTTTTACCTTACATTGTATATCCTTGCTCCTATTTTACAAGAGATGTTAGTGTTGATGATAGAAAGAGTATCAAGAAGGGGAGAGCAAGTGAATTGGCATATTGGGTTGAACATCAATTGTCGAGTAAATCCAAAGGGCATTCGAAGAAAAAATGGGGTAAGTATTTTTCTCACCACTTTAGTTTTTAAAATAGTGGGACTGAAATCCTTAAAATTTAAAAGTTGATCACATTGGAACCTAAACAAGGTATTGTCTAAGAGTTGATCAGATTAGAACCTAAACAAGTTATTGTCTAAGAAGATGATAATATTGGTTTCTCACATGGAAAGATAGGAGGTAAATCTCAATATTATTTTTATATATTTTTTGGGAAACAAAAGCCTTTAAATTTTGGGTGTGAGATCACAAATTTGATCATGTATATCATCCAATTTAGTTGGTAAGACAATCTGCTATAAAAAAATGAGTAGTTTACAATATATTGAGTCTTAAGAAAGTGTTAGTTGTTATTGTATGGACTAAAAAAACATATGGTTGGCATCAAAATAAATTTTGGAGTACATATTTGAGTTCCTCTTGAAAAAATAGGCAAATTAAAAAAAAAAAAGCATGTAATTTTGAGTTTGTATGCAAAAGTTATAGCCTTCATAAGTTAGTGGTCATTTTACAAGAAATAGTCTGGTGCCACCTGAAGCATTTAGGAGCCATATGTATTAGTCCAATGCCACATGAATTTGAACAATTGAAAACATTTTTCCTTCCCTTTGGTGGTTTAGTTAGGCTTTTTGGTGGGTTTTGAGGCTGAATGACTATAATTACATGCCTTGGCAAGGCATAATACATCAATAGAGATCAGAAAATAAAAAGAAGCATAATGAGATGTATGAAGTTGGATTCACATTACTTATTTACAATTTTGATTCTTTGTTCTTGTTTTTTCATTATTGCTTAGCTATAGGTAATAAGGTGAAGACTACACAACTGAGATAACTAAGTTCAGTAGTTTTTATTTCTTGAGAGGAAAGTCTTCCATCAAATATTGCAAAGATTATTACGAGTAAAGTAGTCTTTGAGGTTGATTTTCCTTATAAACCCAAGAAGATATTTTTTTTGTAAACTACAGAACATAGTGAAGATGAGGAAGCATGGCTTCACTCTTGCTGAAGCTTTCTCATATTAAGTTTCTACAGGGTATGTCTTGTGTTATCTCTCTTTGTTGTTGATGTGTTTATTTTTTTTACTTGCATGTTTACATTCCTTACAACTATCTAATACAACAAACATTCAAGAGAGCTCAAGATATGTTTTTAAAGGTTAAAAAGTTCACCTTCGTATATACAATGGATGCATCAAGTGAATGGTTGTATATTATTTTGTATTCTGTAAATTTTAATCATAAGAGCTGAAATATATCTTAAAATAACATTATGGGTGTTTTTCTATGGCATAGAACTTGAGCGAAACACCTTGTCTTGAAAGGGTCCGTGTTGGTGAAACTCAAGGTGGAATATCCACCTAGTTTATGGATCAGAGTTGTATATAAAAAATGATGGTAGATTGAATACATGGATCGGTTGAGGAAGAGACGTGGCTACAAGTGTTGAATGTAAGGTGAGGAAGACATGGTGCTCTGCGCATAATCTTTATTTTTCTACAGATTTTTATTTCAGATGCAAAAATTTGATATTGTTATACTTTTGTAGAATTAATGTAGACTCTAAAACATGATATTATCATAATAAGTTATTATATATCTATATATTATTTTATCATATATTATATAAGATAATTTAAAATAATACTGATTAATATAATAATATGTATTATATATTGTATATAAATTTAATATATATTTATAATAATTACTTATATATAATATATATTTTTATTATGGTAAAACGCTTTTAAATGGAGCTATAAAGTGGCTCTAGGATACAAATAGGGGCCCTAGTCCCTGTAAAGGATAGAAACGCTAAAAAGATGGGATACCAATGAATAAGCTGATGGCATAAAAGGAAACCTCCACTATCATAGAAACACCCTTACAAATAGAAAAGGAACACAACTACAACACTACTACTTATCAATCAAAGAGTGGTGAAAAGACAATAGACATTAAATATCAAGAGAAGAGACAAATATGATAACCAATCCTTCAAAGAACGGGACAACCACTAGCTGTGAGTTAAAGCCAATCTCCTCTCTCATCTAGAAAGGAGGTCCTTCATTGTCCATTGGGGGTTATCTTTCACCAATTCTTTTGCCTCCAATCTCAGCGTTTTTGCGTTTGATAGTTGACCTTTCATTTTAGTTGTAGTGCCCACATTAGTTGTAGGTCTCTTTCCCAAAGACCTAAGAGGGGAGGTAGAATTCTCAACAGGGTGGATAATACACGAAGCCATCTCCAAAGCAGAGACCTTTTAGAAAGGAGACGCCTTCTGAATAGGGACAGAGGGATCTCTAGTCAAAGAAGGTGAAGGGGAGGAAACCAAATGTTGGAAGAACTTACCATGATTATGCCACTAGAAAAATTGATTAGGGGAGCCCTCTTGATTACTATAATGTATTAATAATAATATATGATATATATATATATATATATATATATATATATATATATATATATATATATATATATGAACTTTAATATCTTGAACATTTTAGGTGAGTTATATTACATCATTGATTAGAACAGTACATTGGATGTGGAAACCTACCACAATCAAATCAACATTCATAATGTCCTCACCCACTTTTAATAACAAAAAATTGTGAATTAAAAATATTGACATATTACAAACTACAAACTTTTTTATAATGAATACAATGCATATCAATCCACTTACTGTCTTAAATCTAAATCGATATAAACCATTCAGTATCTATTATCCCCTAAAATACTCTTAATCTTATGGTTGACTAAGCTATCACATTATATATGATGCATGCAATTAATTATTTCTTATGTTGACTCCTTACTTAAGGTAATGGGCACGCATGTAAAACTTTGGATATATTATATATGATACTACCATGGAATTAATTGTTTCTTAATTTGACTCCTTACCTAAGGAATGATGATCACATTCACAAATATTAAATAAATAGACAAAACCGTGGACCTAAAGTCTCTTTACTTTATCCTTCCAAATCATATTATATAAACGTAATCCCATTAAGGATCGTTTTTCGCTCAGCATTATGTAGTATGAAATTGTGGGGCTCACTTTAAAATTTTATATAAATTTGGGGTTAAAGTATTTATGAATGATTTTCGTTTTTATATAGAATTTGGAATTATAAATTGAAGGGGTAGTATTGTTTCGAATTATGATTTTTTTATAAATAGGCAATCATCATTAATTGGGATATTAAAGTTAATAATACTAATATCATTAGTCATTCTAATTGTTCGGATTATATCTAACGACTACAACCAATCTAATATATCTTTTTAAAATTGAACTTTAATAACACGAGACATAACCAAACATCTTAACTAATCCACCCACATCTTATTAATCTATTAAATATACTTTATTATATCTTTATAACTTAAAAAACATAAAGTGAATGTACCTCTCACTATAAAAATCTATTAATTATAATATATTATGTACCTATGACTATAATGGTGATATCAACTTTCAAAGATTTATTATTTTTAATTGAAAATGTTTATTATTATTATAATAATTTTAGTTGTGAAAATTGGGAAGTTATAATAAAATTAAAAATAATATTATAATAGTAATCATATATTTTTTTAAATATAAAGCTTTGCTCGATCATGAAAATTCTAATTTAATGAGAGTCATTTATAAAACTTATAAAAAGTCATGTAAAAAATAATTTATCCTTAATGAATTTATTTGGTATTATGGTATTATGAAATATTTAAATATATAAATAATTTTTTAAGTTATTATTAAGTGATATTTTAAAATTAGTTTAATTGGAAAAGAACAACAAAAAAATATTAAGAACATGGAAATTTAGATTGAGAGATGAATTATATTTATATTTATAAATATAAAATTAAGAGTTATTATAAAGGTGAAGTTATATTAAATAAATATATTTTTCTATTTTAATAAAGTGGGGTTTTAAAAAATGAAATAATATAAATTGATAGTTTTATTTTACGTTAAATTCATGTTTTGTGTATGAAGTATTAAATAATAAAAATATATTATTTATTTTAAGAATTTTTAGAAACCATATTTTTTTTAATGTATCTTTAAATTCATTTATTTTTACTAATAAGGATAAAGTGTTTATGGAGACATGTTCTAATTGTAGCTGTCTTTTCTTCTAAAGATTCGAGTATCATTTTGTATGTTTTTAATGATAATGTAATTATTTTTGGTGTTAATATATTGGTAACATGGACAAACAAAAGCTATAAGATAGATTATGAGATCTCAATGTATTGTCCCCACATCAACAATATTACAAAATTGATTTGAGCCAACAATGGACATGGAGTTCTACCACAATCAAAGTAGCTCCCCCAACATATTCGTCTACCCTTCACAACAAAAAATGACCAATCAAAGATGCCACCACCTTGCATGCTACGAACCCCTTTACAATACATGCAGGGCATAAATCCAAATTACAATATAGTATCAATTGGTTCTCTTTAATAATAGTGTTATAATATTAAATAGGTTCTAACATTAGGCTTTACTTTCTTAATTAATTGTCCAAATTATTATATTTATAATTAAATTATATAAACATTATCTATATTATAATATATTTATATATTATATTATAATATATATATATATGATATTTTTATAATATTTATTATTAATATATATTATTGTGTATATATACTTTTTTTTGGGTGATCGAGGGTGTCTCATAACTTTTCTAGCACGGCATTATCACTGTGTTAGACCTAACGACCTGGGACATACTTAGGCATGCTATCGTAGGGCAAGTCCAACAAACTAATCCCTCAAGCTTACCCTAGTTCTCCACCCAACGCTCGTGATTGAATCAAGGCTCGAATCCGTGACCTAGTGATCATTGCTGCAATGGATTATCGTTGAGGTATAACCCTAAGGTATATATATATATATATATATATGCTATCGTAGGGCAAGTCCAACAGACTAATCCCTCAAGCTTACCCTAGTTCTCCACCCAACGCTCGCGATTGAATCAAATATATATATATGCTATCGTAGGGCAAGTCCAACAAACTAATCCCTCAAGCTTACCCTAGTTCTCCACCCAACGCTCACGATTGAATCAAGGCTCGAATCCGTGACCTAGTGATCATTGTTGCAATGACTTACCGTCGAGGTATAACCCTAAGGGCTATATATATATATATATATATATATATATATATATATATATATATATATATATATATATATATATATATATAAAATTTTTTGAAGATAAGTATTGGATTTAGCAGGGCCTTTACCTATTTATTAAAAAATGAGGATTACAAAAAACCCTGGGTAAAACACCAATATCAACAAAAGAACCATAAATCAAACGGTCAAAAGGCTAACAACAACCCAAATTACCAACTACCCACCAATAGAGAGACAAAACACTTATCTACAATCATTGAATCCTTCCCAAAAGATAGCAAATTTTAATAAGAGAGAAAATAATCCAAAAGATTAGCCATCTTGCGATTCTTGTCTTTCTTCTTTTTTACTAGCTGCCACAAACTGTGATAAATATCCATCATAACCAACTTCTTATCTAGATTCTAGAATTCTGAGAATGACTTTGAAGATGACTCTTTATATGGCCCGTTGCTGCAATTTTCAAAGTTGTACTATGATCTTTTGCAACATCCCCTTCAGTGGGCACCACCTTTTTAGCAATTTTTTTTTTCTCACCACTCTCTCCTTCACCTCTGATTTTTTTTTACTTTCAGTGCCCTGAAAAACATCGACCACCATTTTTGGATCAGGGGCGCTCTCACTGCTTGATTTTGGATTCATCCCTTTTTTCTTTAGCACTTGAGAATGACCCTAAGGACAAGAGCCTTGAAGATGTCCTTTCAATCTACAATTGAGATACCTAAATGTTGTATTTTCATAATATGAAGATGTCCATTTTTCAAGATAATTTTTTCTGGAATTCCTTGGCTATTTGACCACATACACTTTTAATTTCTCCTCAAAATATCTTGGTTACCGATATTAATCAAATAAATATGTTTTAGATTATATATACAATGATGTAGTGCATATACATTTTTCCATTTTTAAAAAAATTTATTAACTATTTTTTAATATTTATTTTTGAATTATTTTTTTAAATTTTTTTTATCGTCTAATGGGATACAATATTATACATTAACCATAAAATCTAACTTCACGCATATACAAACATATATGCATAAACCCGTGACAAATCTTTCATTTCACTTTTGAAAAAAGTGCCTAAAGCATTTCCCATCACCTTCAACACTCATCATCAAAAATGGAAGTTAAGATTTGAAAGCCTAACCCAAACAAGCATCTTTGAGACATAAAATGTATTTAGATCAAATTTTGAAAACCATGGAGTCATAAACAGACTAGCATTCCCCCAGAACCAGGGGCATTCCCCGAGAACCAGGATCCATCTACAAGACTTTTCTTGTAGTCTACCTCCATTTTAAGGGAAAAAGCAAAGGTCTTAGTCAGAACCCTGGAAATGAAGGCGACCTCCAAGGGCAAAATGGGGACAAACACAATCCCAGAACATAAAGGCTCAAATATGGCGCGAGTCCTCTGCATACAAAATATCTCCATTTACCCGACCACTGATCTAATATTTGCCCCATCCGCCCTTAGTGCATACAAATCGGCATTCCCTGACTGTTCAGAGGTCTTCCATTTCGCATTCGAACCAGCTCCGCCAAGAGGAAATAGGCTGAGCTCATAACCCTCATGTCAATCAAAGCCATCAATATTATAATAATCTTATATATATATATAAATATAATAATACTATATAATATTTAATCTTATTATATACTGTATATTAATATATAATTATAGAATATATATTATATTATATTAACATAGTCTAATATTATAATTATTAATATAATATTATGTTAATAATATAATATAACATAATATTATAATTAAAGGTGTAGGTTAAATCGAAAGGGGTGCAATTTTACGTTTTGGTAATGCGTGGTTTTATAAAGCGAAAGAATGTAAATCGAGAGTTATACCTCACTCAAAATTTATGATTGATGATCTAGTGTCACATTTTGTGCACAAAGTGATAAGTAACAATAATTTTATATATTTTTGTGGATGTGATGGTGGAAAATGAGGTTATGTGTTCCTTCATACGACGTGCAAGGAGGAGACACTTTGTTTCACAGGAAGATTGAGCAACGACGAAGTGGTTTGGGAGGACAAGGGTATACAAAACATACAAATGGTGAAATATTCCAGGTGATATTGTACACCAAAGGGCCCAATTTGTACACCAAACCTATATTTACATGGCTTGCACACATTATAAAGGGGACTCCAACGATAAGGTGGTGACATCTTTTATTGATCATTTTCTACTGTCAAGGATGGATGAGTACATCATGAGAGTTGCTTTAAATGCAGTGAGACTCCATGTCTGATGTTGGCTCAAATTAGCATTGCAATGACGTTGATACAGGGACAAGACATTGAGGTCCCATAATCTATCTTGTGGTATTCATCCATGCTGCCAATATATTGACACCTAGAGTAATTACATTATGGTTAAGAACATACGAAAACACCATACTCAAACCCTTGGAAGGGAAGGCAACCACAATTAATTCATGTCTTCGTAAATAACTTTTTTTATCCTTGTTGGCTAGAAAAAAAAAATCGAAGGAAGCATTGGTAAAAAAAATATGTTTTCGAAAGAAATTTAAAATGAATAACATATTTTTGTTGTTTAACACTTAGTGCACAAAAGATGAGAGAGAGTCAATCATAAATTTGAAATGAGGTATGACTAACAATTTATACTTTCGTTTAAAAACTCCACTTACAAAAACAGAAAAATATGTCCTTCCTAATATAACTTGCACCTTTAGAACAATTACTACTTTAAATACAAGAAAAGTGAATCACAATCACAATTAGAGCATCCAATAAGACACTCAAATCAAGATATCACACATCATCATATCCTAATCAAGGCAATAATTCAAAACTTGTGGATGAAGTACCATCTACAAACAAACCGAAAAAATATGGATAATTTCAAATAAAATACAAAGCTAGAACCCATCAAATGCTAAACCTACAATTTAGCTTTAAAATTTGAGATAAAAATACAGGGTTCAAAAAAATCCAAGATAAATGATTTTTTTTTTTTTACTATTTTTTTAAAATACAGTGTGTTGTTCCCAAAATTCGTCACTTGTTTTTGTGGACAACCTGTTATCCATTTTGGTCCTGCAGGCCAAAATGATCTCTTCCTTTTGCCAAAAAATGTTCTGAGCAATCAAGTTTTTCAGTTAATCAAGCCTTTTCAGTGAAAGAAATTGCAAGTTCAACAAGCAGAGTTTTACAAAGAAAAGTTCTAAACACTCAAGGCATTTCCTAAAAAGTTATAAGGATGGTTCAACACCGAGGTTCAACCAAAAGGTTCAACGGCGGGGTTCAAAGAGTTGGAATGAATCATTGAACCGTTGAACCATTGAACTCCGCTTCAACGAGTTCAAAGGGTTCAACGAGTTCAAATAGTTCAAAAGAGTTCAATAATATGGAATGAACCATTGAACTCCGAAAGGTTTAAAGGTTCAACGAATTCAAAAGTTCAATGAGTTCAAAGGTTCAACGAGTTCAAAGGGTTTAAAGTTCAAAGTTCGAGCGGATGGTTCGAGAGAATGGTTCAATCAAAAGATTCCAGAAGATGTTTCAAACGGAAGATTCCAGAAGAATGGTTCAACAGAATGGTTCAAATAATAGGTTCAACGATACGTTGAACTCATAAAGAAGACTACGTGAACGCGGCTATTTGCAAAACATTAAACCACCAAACCATCTAACCGTTGAACCACTTTGAACCGATGAACCATTGAACCGGTGAACTGTGAAAGATTCAAAGGTTCAAGGTTCAAAGTGGTTCAAGCAACCAGCGACCAGTGACGTCCTCGCGAATGTCAAATATAGGGTAATGAAATAACTGTTGACTTTCAAAGATGCAAACTCGGGAACAAACTCAGCGACTAGCCAAGGAAGGAGCCGAAGGAGCTAGCAGAAAGCGAGAAGATAGCCCTGAGAGCTCAGATCTCCAGGAAGAGACAAAACGTAATAAGGAAAGAGGGAATGTGACAGAAAATTTAGAAATATCTGTAGGAGAGTTATTCCAGTAGGTGGAGCAGTCCACCATGGGGATATCAGAGAGCGCAAGCATTCAATGGTGTGGCATATTTTTTAAAATTTGAGTAAAGACGAGTGAACAGTTGTGTAGGTATCATAAAGAGGCCCAGGCAACCCATGCTTGGGAGGAGACATTTGACATAATTAGAATGCACAAGTCCAAGCTGGTAAATTGTTCCAGCATGGCCTCTGCATAGAACTTCCCCTGTCCAATGCATTCAATGCAGCATGGGCCATTTTGTGAAATGAAGTGCCAAGTCTTTCTTTGGATGCTATATATTGTAATCTCTTAGTTTGTAAAATGGAAATCTCTCAGTGATTAGAAGCAAAACTCTGCCCAAATTGAAAGGCATTCCTGAGACTTTGAGCTCAGATTGTTAATCATATTTTATCAAGTGAATGAGAAAGCAAGTGACCTTTCAGACTTTGTGTTGAAATAGCTTATATTATCTAAGAAATTGTTCTTATGTCTTTTTCCTAAATACAGTCTTGTCTATTTAATCAAATAAGCAGAATAAGTGGAAATAATCTGGAAGGTGTCCTGAAGCCAATTGTGGAAGACTTTGCACTGACATAATTGTCTTTAGTCTGTGTGTTTTGTGTTTCAGTGTAGAGGATATTAGAGAGACTTTGAGCTCCCCTTATCCTTCGTAATATTTTACTCTGTTGTAGTTGAGGTGGAGACTTTGGGCTATACTTCATTCTACTGTGTTTTCGTCTTAAATCAGTAGGAGAAGCAATGAAAGAGTTTGTGCTTTCATGGGTTTCTTATGGTTACAGTTACTACTCGAGAAGTCTTTCTCTAGTTTACTGAACATCATTTTTTAAAGAAGAGAAATGCCTTCAGTCATTACCCAAGATTTCTCCTTTACTTTGTGAACATCATCTCTGAAAAAAGAGAGATGGATGGTATGTTTTCACCCCTAAGTCTATTTTCTGTTCATATTAGTATATAGTAGTTTATAGGGAGCCTCCCCTTGATGAGAGGAGAGATTTATCTCATTATGTTGTGGTAAACCTACACATTTTGCTGATTAAATCTCCTTGTGTTGTGGTCGATATACCCATTTTATCATTAGTTAATTGATGATAAAATATTCACCCAACAATTTTTAGTGACTCCATTGGGGAAGAATGCATAATTTGAAGCCTCAAGCTTCAAATTGAAGCATTTTCAGTTCTTTTTCATTTCCATTATATACTCTGGCAAATCCACTGTACACGCAAAGCCAGAGAGCTCAAGGTATTGTTGACCTTGTGTTTGAGTTGGTGCAGCAAAATAATTTTGATCTATTTCTTCCACCATCTCGTCTTCAGTGAACCAGGAGTTTTCCTCCTACAAACGTCAGGTCTCCATTACCAGGCAAAGCTTCTCTTTCCTCTGCTAACAGAGCTTTGTCTATACATACCCCATAAAGATTTGTTATCCCTCCTTTCAATCATCATATCATGGTAGCCCAAGGCTCGTGGGGTAACACTTTCGGCCCTCTCAATCTGACCCCGCCTTTACATGAACTACCCCGTAGTTCAAGAAAAAAATTTCCAAGTTATATGATGATGGGAGAGTTCATCCTGATGAACATATTGCAGCCTTATACATAGCGTGTGGTGTAATAGGTGTTGAATATGAAGACATAGCAGTCAAACTATTTTTAGAAACATTACAAGGCGCTGCAGCAGACTGGTGTTATCATCTGCAAGCTTAGACTGTGACTGACTGGAACACTCTCAAGGCCAAGTTTGAGGCTAAATTCAAACTTGTAGAAGACACACATGCCCTATTAGCTCAGCTTACACAAATGAAGAAGGAGCCTCATGAACCTATGCAAGACTTCATTGCTAAATTCAATAAGCTGAGGAACAAGATTCCTATAATTGCTCAACCAACACCTAAAAATCTTAAATACTTCTTCATCAATTCTCAGCTTTCTAAAGTGAGTTTTCTGTTGAGGTGGGCTAGCCATATAGATCTTGTTGCAACTCAGATTTTGGCCACTGAGGTTGAAGATGATCTTATCTTGGTAGGAAAAATAAGAAGAGATCCTAAAAGAAATAAATCTTCTTCATCTTCTAAAAAAATTTCTACATGCACCACTGATCCTATGGTGCAAAAGCTAGCAAATGAATTGCTAGCTTTGAAAAAGAAAATGGCATAAGGAATGTTTGCTCCTCTTTCTTATTAGGATATACCAAGGAGGACATTTCCCAACTAGTCCTATCAAGGCAATGTTGTTAGAAATCAAGGGCAACCAAATCGTCTTCCTCTCCCACAGGAGAAGCTTGCCATTGAAGCAACACTAGCTAACTCAACAGTTGGTTATCTTGAAGCTGAATATAATTTCTCTTTCCAACTTGAGTTGGACAAAGAAGATGACGCTAATCTCTTCACAGAAGGAGAAGAAGAATTAGCTGACAACTGTAACATTGGTTTCCTAAATTACCAAGATGAAGCCAAAAGTAAAAGAGAAGTTTTTGATGGATCATATGATATATTTACCAAGTCCCAGAACTAGTCAACTCAACAAACTGATAAATGAAAAATAGAGGAAGAATCTTGACCAGTAATTTCAATCGCTAAATGAAGGACTTCTCTGCCCTTCCAATCAAAGGACCTAGTGATCAATGAAAAAGTAAGTACTTCAAACAACCATGTACCTTCTGCTTCAATTTCTCAGACCAGTCTCTCACCGAACAAAACTCAAAATGATGGACTTCCTTCCTCTATTCCTAGTTCTTTTTAGTCATTTGATATAATTGACCATACTAGGAAGACCAAGATCTAAATGACTGAGTTTGAATACTTGCAAGCCAACCCTGAGTAGTTGGATAGGTTAGTTAAATGCATCAAAAAAAAAACTGTCCCTGCAGGACAAGATGTTCCAAAGGTGACTCATGATCCCCTAAAGAACACATCCACTTGAAACAATCTTTTCATTACTCCTCCTGTTGCCCGTGGGAAAATAGAACCTTTCTATGTTTTCTTGTTGATAAATGGTCATAAGTTGAGCAACTACATAATAGACTTTGGAGCCTCTGACAATGTTATGCCCACCAAGGTAGCAGACTCTCTCAATCTCATCTTGACTAAAACTTTCAGGAGATGCTTCTCCATGAAAAATAAACAAGTGCCACTATTGGGTCAAATCAAAGATACCCAATTTGCATTTGCAGCCTTTCCAGAAAAGAGAATTAAAATGACAGTCTTGGTGGCTAACGTCCCAACTTCCTATGGCATTCTATTGGGGTGAAATTTTTGCAACGATGTTGGTAGAGAATTGAGCACGGACCTGTCTGAGGTGAGGATACCTGTCAAGGGTATCAAGCAAAGGCTACTACTTGAGAAGGAGTCAAAATACATTGTCACTCAAACATCAGACCCTAAAGCTTAAATCTTATTTGAATCTTCAGGAATGGGTAACTAATTTCTGTCTACAGAAGAGGTTTTTACTCCATTAGATGAAAGTTCTATAATTGATAATTCAAATGATTCAAATAGAACATCAGAAGAATTGGTAGAGCCAAGTGCAGATAAAAAAGAATCTTCCCTCCCTAACAAAGAGAATTCTTTAAGAAGAACTGATTCTAATGATGTCTGGATTCTAAAATTTTATGGTGACAACTCATCTACTAGTTTTGGAGCCAAAATTGTTTTGACATATCCTCAAGGAGATATTTTTCTTAATTCATACAAGTTGCAGTTCAACAATACCAACAACATTACCGAGTATGAATCTTTGTTGCTCGGATTGAAAGCTGCTCAAGCTAAATGTGTCAAACTTCTTAACGCCCAAAGAGACGTTGAACTGGTGGTTTGTTAGGTGAGGAACCTGTATCAAACCAAGAATGAAAGATTGCAACATTATCACAATCTTGTTTGGGATTGCATTGAAAGGTTTGATGCTTTCAATATTTCTACAGTGCCTAGAGAGTTCAATGATCGAGCAAATTCATTGGCTATTTCGGTGACCCTCCTGGTTCCTCACCAAGATTTCAAAGAGAACAAGTACACTATCAAACTGGTATTTTGATCGATTGTGTCTGATAATGCCAACCATTGGTAGGTATTTAATGGTGACAACCAAATCATTACTTTTCTAGAATAAAGGAATAGCTTTGAGAAGCTTTGTTTTGAAACCAGTGAATCTCCACCGTGGGAATCAGCGTTTGAAACAAATTCAAAAACTGGTGAAGAGTTACTCCAACTCAAAGGGAATAAAATCCCAAGAGGTTTGGTTTCTCTGGAGAAATTATTCGATAAGCATGACAGGTTTGTCAAGCAGCGACCAATAGGCTCAAGTTCCCCCAAGGATTTCGATCAAATAAATTTGAGTACAGAAGATAATCCCAAAATGGTTAACATTAAAAATTGTTGCACTCATGATGAAAAGCTCAAATTCGTTACTCTACTTTGTCATTACATTGATGTTTTGGCATATTCCTATGATGATCTGAAATCTCTCAGGCCTGAAGAAATTTGGCATGAAATTCTTCTAAAAGTTGGGTCATTACCCCATAAGTAGAAGCAAAGGTAGTACAACCCCAAGATATCAGGTACTATTCTTTCTGAGATCTAAAAAATGTTAAATGCAAGGATAATTTTTTCAATCCATCATTCCACCTAGATCGTGAATATAGTCCCTGTGAGGAAAAAAATAGAAAAATTTGCCTCTATGTTGATTTCAAAAATCTAAATCAATCCTCCCTAAAAGACAATTACCCCCTGCCCATCATGGATCAAGTCCTGTAGACAGTGATTGATTCAAAGATGTTATCAATGTTAGATGGTTTTTTGAGGTATAATCATGTGAAAGTCGGTGAAGCAAACCAATACAAGACCGCTTTCACTACACCTTGGGGCACCTTTGCATATCGTAGAATGCCTTTTGGTTTGATCAATGCTGGCGCCACCTTCTAGAGAGCAATCGATCTTGCCTTCAGAAATGAAATGGAGAATTTCATCATGGTATATCTTGATGACTTGACCATTTTTTCCAAACATCATCATAATCATGTGCATCATTTACAACAAGTGCTGGAATGATGTCGACAGAATGACATTTCCCTTAATCCTAAGAAATCAATTTTTGGAGTTACGGAAGGGAAACTTCTCGATCACGTTGTATCCTAAGAAGGCATAAAGATTGACTCAGAAAGAGTCAAATCCATTTAAGAGCTTACTCTTCCTGCTAGTAAGACTGTAGTTCATTCTTTCTTCAAAAATGTGAATTTTCTATGAAGGTTCATCCTTGAATTCACAGAGAAGACTCACCATATTGTCAACATGATGAAGGGTAAGTTATTTTCTGCTAGACTGAAGAAGGCAAGTTAAGATTTAAAGATATCATCCATGCCTCAATCTTGGTTTGTCTGAATTATACCAAAGACTTCATAGTGTACAGCTATGCTTCTGAACACACACTTTCAGCCATTTTGGTTCAGCAAAACAAAGAAGGTGTGGAATCTCCCGTCTCATTCATGAGTTGTCCTCTCAAATCTCATAAACTAAAATATTTAAACATGGAGAAGCATCCTTATGCCATGGTCAAGGACGTGAAACACTTCTATTTATATATCTTGAACTCACACACTGTTGCTCTGGTGTCTGATACAACAGTAAAGTCTATTTTAACTCAACAGGAGTTTGGTACCAAAAGGGGCAATTGAATTACCAAAATTCAAGAGTTTGATCGCATTATCAAACCTACTAAGTTTATGTGGGGAAGAGGCCTCTGCCAATTAATTGCTGATAACATACCTAAGGAAATAGGACATGAAGAAACAGAGGATGAAGACATGCTTATAGTTCTCTTTGTCACTACTACGGATGAGTGGTATTCCAATATCGCTTATTTCCTTACCTATGGTGAGTGTCCTACCCACCTATCTCGTAAAATAAAGAGAACTATTAAATTGAAAGCTACTAACTATGTCTTGTGGGAAAACGGTTTGTACAAGAGAAGCCTTGATAGAGTATTCCTTCGTTGCATGGATAAAGTGCAACAGAGTAAACTTCTAGAGTCTTTCCACAATTTATCATATTGAATTTCTCTAGGGTATGTCTTTTGTTATCTCTCTTTTTTTTTGATATATTTTTTTACTTTAATTTCATGTTTACATTCCTTAAAACTAGGCTCATACAACAAAAATTCAAGAGGGATCAAGACTTGGTTTTAAAGGTTTAATAACTTCACCTTGGTATATGCAAAGGATGTATCATGTGAATATTACATGCGAAGGGTTGCATATTCTTGTATATGTTATAGATGTCAGTAATAAAAGTTGGAATACATCTTAAAACCATATTTTGGTTGTTTTTTATTTAGCATACAACTTGAGAGAAACACCTTTTATTGAAAGGGTTTGTGTTGGTGAAACTTAGAGTGGAATACCCACCTAGTTTATGGATCAGATTGGTATTATTGAATGTTATCCTTTTTTTCATTAAAAATTTGCTAAGATATTTCCATAATTGTGTTAGATTTGTTCATGTTTTACTATGGTGGATATTGTGGTCTGACCGTTGTGCTTATATTTCCCATTACTTGGATAACATGTGTTAGTGGAGAGATTGTCTCGATTAATTGGTAGAAGTGTGGGTTTGAATTCCACTATTGTTGTTGTTGATTCAATACATTGTGGCTTATATGATGTGATGGTATTTATGCAAAGTCTTTGATGGACCAGTCATCCAAATGACATGAAAATGTGAACAAAAGATTTCATTAAGGCCGAGCATTTAGGTTGGCAAAGTTACTCTTCCAAAGAAAGAAAGATTAAGAGAGTTGTAAAAAAGTGTAGATCAAGACATGTTCAAAATAGATTCGATCATAATTTCCTTGTGACAATAGGGTATGGATGTACTTGAGAAAATAAATACTCTAAAGGTAACACTATGATATGCCTTTTTTTTTTTTAAGTGCCATTGCTTTGAGCCTTCCATGTGGAACAAAGAAGGTATTTTTACCTTACAATGTATATCCTTGCTCCTATTTTACAAGAGAAGTGGGACAAAGATGTTAGTGTTGATGACAAAAAGAGTATCAAGAAGGGGAGAGCAAGTGAACTGGCATATTGGGTCGAAAATCAATTGTCAAGTAAATCCAATGGGCATTCGAAGAAGAAATGGGGTAAGTATTTTTCTCACAGCTTGAGTTTCTAGAATAGTGGGACTAAAAGCCTTAAATTTTAAGAGTTGATCATATTAGAACCTGAACAAGGTATTGTCTAAGAGTTGATCATAATAGAACCTAAACAAGCTATTGTCCAAGAAGATGATAATATTGGTTTCTCACTTGGAAAGATAGGAGGTAAATCTTAATATTATTTTTATATTTTTTTGGGACACAAAAGCCTTCGAATTTTGGGTGTGTGATCACAAATTTGATCATGTATATCCTCAAATTTAGTTGGTAAGACAATCTGCTATAAAAAATGAGTAGTTTACAATATCTTGAGTCTTAAGAAAGTGTGAGTTGTTATTGTATGGACTAAAACAACATATGGTTGGCATCAAAATTAATTTTTTAGTACATAATTGAGTTCCTCTTGAAAAAGTAGGCAAATTAAAAAAAAAGCATGTAATTTTTAGTTTGTATGCAAAAGTTATAGCCTTCATAAGTTAGTTGTTGTTATACAAGAAATAGTATGGTGTCACCTCTAGCATTTAGGAGCCACATGTATTAGTCTAATGCCACATGAATTTGAACAGTTGAAAACATTTATCCTTCCCTTTGGTGGTTTAGTTAGGCTTTTTGGTGGGTTTTGACGCTAAATGACTAGAATTACATGCCTTGGCAAGGTAGAATACATTAGTAGAGATCAAAAAATAACAAGAAGCATAGTGAGATGTATGAAGTTGGATTCACATTGCTTATTTCCAATTTTGATTCTTTGTTCTTGTTTTTTTCATTATTGCTTAGCTATAGGTAATAAGGTGAAGACTACACAACTAAGATAACTAAGTTCAGTAGTTTTTATTTCTTGAGAGGAAAGTCTTCCATCGAATATTGCAAAGATTATTACGAGTAAAGAATCCTTTGAAGTTGATTTTCCTTATAAGCCCAAGAATTTTTCTTTTTGTAAACTGTAGAACATAGTGAAGATGAGGAAGTATGGCTTCACTCTTTCTGGAGCTTTCTCACATTGAGTTTCTATAGGGTATGTCTTGTGTTATCTCTCTTTGTTGTTGATGTGTTTTTTTTCTTTACTTGCATGTTTGTATTCCTTGCAACTATCTAATACAACAAACATTCAAGAGAGTTCAAGACATGTTTTTATAGGTTAAAAAGTTCACCTTGGTATATACAATGGATGCATCAAGTGAATGGTTGTATATTATTTTGTATGCTGTAAATTTTAATCATAAGAGCTGAAATATATCTTAAAATAACATTATGGGTGTTTTTCTATGGCATAGAACTTGAGCGAAACACCTTGTCTTGAAAGGGTCCGTGTTGATGAAACTTAGGGTGGAATATCCACCTAGTTTACGGATCAGAGTTGTATATAAAAAATGATGGTAGATTGAATATATGGATCGATTAAGGAAGAGACGTGGCTACAATTGTTGAATGTAAGGTGAGGAAGACATGGTGCTCTGCGCACAATTTTTATTTTTCTTCAAATTTTTATTTCAGATGCAACAATTTGTTATTGTTATACTTTTATAGAATTAATGTAGACTCTACAACATGATATTATCATAATAATTTATTATATATCTATATATTATTTTATCATGTATATTATATAAGATAATTTAAAATAATATTGATTAATATAATAATATATATTATATATTGTATATAAATTTAATATATATTTATAATAATTAATTTTATATAATATATATTTTTATTATGGTAAAACGCTTTTAAATGGAGATATAAACTAGCTCTAGGATACAAATATAGGGCCTAGTCCGCGTAAAGGATAGAAACTCTAAAAAGATGGGATACCAATCAATAAACAGATGGCATAAAAGGAAACGTCCACTATCATAAAAACACCCCTACAAATAGAAAAGAAACACAACTGCAACACTACTACCTATCAATCAAAGAGTGGTGAAAAGACAACAAACATTAAATACCAAGAGAAGAGACAAATATGATAACCAATCCTTCAAAGAGCGGGACAACCACTAGTTGTGAGTTAAAGCGAATCTTCTCTCTCATCTAGAAAGGAGGTTCTTCATTGTCCATTGGGGGTTATCTTTAACCAATTCCTTTGCCTCCAATCTCAGCCTTTCTTGCATTTGATATTTGACCTTTCATTTTAGTTGTAGTGCCTACATTAGTTGTAGGTCTCTTTCCCAAAGACCTAAGAGGGGAGGTAGAATTCTCAATAGGGTGGATAGTACACGAAGCCATCTCCAAAGCAGAGACCTTTTAGAAAGGAGATGCCTTCTGAGTAGGGACCGAAAGATCTCCAGTCAAAGAAGGTGAAGGGGAGGAAACCAAACGTTGGAAGAACTTACCATGATTATGCCACTGGAAAACTTGATTAGGGGAGCCCTCTTGATTACTATAATATATTAATAATAATTAATAATGATATATGATATAATATATAATTAATATTATATATATATGAACTTTAATATCTTGAACATTTTGGGTGAGTTATATTACATCATTGATTAGAACAGTACATTAGATGTGGAACCCTACCACAATCAAATCAACGTTCATAATGTCCTCACCCACTTTTAACAATAAAAAATTGTGAATCAAAAATATTGACATACTACAAACTACAAACTTTTTCATAATGAATACAATGCATATCAATCCACTCACTGTCTTAAATCTAAATCGATATAAACCCTTCAGTGTCTATTATCCCAAAATGAATAAAATACTTATCATTGCATAGTTTGCCCACAACTCACCCAACACAAATTCCACTTTCCATGAATTCATAATCTTATGGTTTACTAAGCTATCACATTATATATGATGCATGTGATTAATTATTTCTTATTTTGACTCCTTACTTAAGGTAGTGGGCACACATGTAAAACATTGGATATATTATATATGATGCATGAGATTAATTATTTCTTATTTTGACTCTTTACTTAAGGTAGTGGGAACACATGTAAAACATTGGATATATTATATATGATGTATGCGATTAATTATTTCTTATTTTGACTCCTTACTTAAAGTAGTGGGCACCCATGTTAAACATTGGGTATTATATATGATACTACCATGGAATTAAGTATTTCTTAATTTGACTCCTTACCTAAAAATTAATGATCACATTGACAAATATTAAATAAAACAAAAACCGTGGACCTAATGTCTCTTCACTTTATTATATATTTATAAAAATCTATTAAATATAATATGTTATGTACTTATAATTATAATGATGATATCAAAAATGCATCTTTGAGACAAAATGTATTTGGATCAAATTTTGAAAGACTTTTCTTGTAGTCTACCTCCATTTTAAGGGAAAAAGGAAAGGTCTTAGTCAGAACCCTGTAAATGAAGGCGACCTCCGAGGGCAAAATGGGGACAAACACAATCCCAGAACAGAAAGGCTCAAATATGCCGCGAGTCCTCTGCCCCTGCATACAAAATATCTCCGTTTACCCGACCACTGATCTAATCTTTGCCCCATCCGCCCTTAGTGCATACAAATCGGCACTCCCTGACTGTTCAGAAGTCTTCCATTTCGCATTCGAACCAGCTCCGCGAAGAGGAAATAGGCTGAGCTCATAACCCTCATGTCAATCAAAGCCATCAATATTGTAATAATCTTATATATATGTAAATATAATAATTCTATATAATATTTAATTTTATTATATACTGTATATTAATATATAATTATTGAATATATATTATATTATATTAACATAGTCTAATATTATAATTATTAATATAATATTATGTTAATAATATAACATAATATTATAATTAAAGGTGCGAGTTAATCGAAAGGGGTGCAATTTTACGTTTTGGTAATGCGTGGTTTTATAAAATGAAAGAATGTAAATCGAGAGTTGTATTTTACTCAAAACTTATGATCAATGATTTAGTCTCATCTTTTGTGCACAACGTCATAAGTAACAATAATTTTATATATTTTTGTGGATGTGATGGTGGAAAATGAGGTTGTGTGTTCCGTCATACGACGTGCAAGGGGCAAACACTTTGTTTCACAGTAAGCTTGAGCAATGACAAAGTCGTTGGGGAGGACAAGGGTATACAAAACATACAAGTTGTGAAATATTCCAGGTGATATTGTACACCAAAGGGCCTATTTTGTACACCAAACCTATATTTAAATGGCTTGCACACATTGTAAAGGGGACTCCCGTTGTAAGGTGGTGACATCTTTTATTGATCATTTTCTACTGTCAAGGATGGATGAGTACGTCATAAGAGTTGTTTTGATTGCAGCAAGACTCCATGTCCGATGTTGGTTCAAATTAGCATTGCAATGACGCTGGTGCAGGTACAAGACATTGAGGTCCCAGAATCTATATTGTGGAGTTCATCCATGCTACCAATATATTGACACCTAAAGTAATTACATCATGGTTAAGAACATACGAAAACGCCATACTCAAACCTTTGGAAGGGAAGGCAACCACAATTAAATCACATCTTCGTACACAACTTTTTTATCTTTGTTGACTAGAAAAAAAAATCTAAAGAACCATTGGTAAAACAAAAAATGTTTTCTAAAGAAATTTAAAATGAATAACATATTTTTGTTGTTTAACACTTATTGCACAAAAGGTGAGAGCGAGTCAACCCTAAATTTGAAATGAGATATGACTAACAATTTATTCTTTCATTTAAAAACTCCACTTACAAAAACAGAAAAATACATCCTTCCCAATATAACTTGCACCTTAAATACAATAAAACTAAATCACAATCACAATTAAGTCATCCAAATATAACACTCAAATCAAGATATCACACATCATCATATCCTAATCAAGGCAATAATTCAAAACCTGTGGATGAATTACCATCTACAAACCAACCAAAAAAATATGGATAATTTCAAATAAAAAACAAATGCTAAACCTACAATATAGCTTTAAAATTTGAGATAAAAATACAGTGTGATTTGAATTCCATTGCCCGGTTTCGGTTCGAACCCAGCAATCATAATGTTCAATTTGGCTCTGATAATCAATATAGTACATGATCATACCAATCAAAACAAGGATCCAACACCTCCGAATGAATTATAACATCTGCATAACTGTTAATCTCAATAATAAAGTGAAGAATTATGGCATTCCTCTGATCGAACCAAACGATGCCAAGTCCAATATAAATCAGGATTTCTTACATAATCCAAAGTACAGAACCAAAATGTTCAGGATAAAATCTATGTATATCTCTAAAAATAATTGGGATTTCATACATGATCCTACATATAGATCAGCAGGGTAAAATCTATATATATATATCTAAAAAGAATTGGGATTTCTTACATGATCCTAGATATAGATCCAGAATGTTCAGGATAAAATATATGGATTTTCTTACATGATCCAAATAACAGATCCAAAATATTTAGAATAAAATCTATCATCTACAAATAAATCTACCTAACTCTGCCAAGAATATATCTGAAGCAGGGTGCCTAAATGTCCAATGCATCTCTAAAAATGAGGGATTTTGCATCATCATATTCTTATCCAATAAACTCATGATAAATCCTATCATCTGCTAAAATATATTCAATGTCATCTTTTTCAGATCAAGCCTCAATCAGCCCACATTGTCCAATGATTCAGGTATTTAACATTACTACACCCTGGTCCAATAGACTCATATAAACCCTATCATTTTAAAAAGAAATCAATGCCATTTTTCAGATCAAACCCCAATAGCGGCTGGCAATATGTTCTGAAACCTACAAAAGAAAAACTCTGGAAAATTTTAGTTCTAGCAGACCAGGCGAATGGCTGAATCTGAAAGGTGTCGGGATGGGAGTTTATCATCATCCTATGAAAAATCAAAGCCAAGTTTGGCCATGACATCTGTTCAGATTTGTCTTCCTGAGATGAATATAATATCAAAAATTGCACTGAACCAGGGAATGATTCCCTATGTATAGGTGTTCTATAGGCACCTAGTTGCTATTATAGTCACAGCCCATGTGGCTTTAAAAAAAATGAAAATGAAAATGCTGCATTTTATTAATTAAACAAAGAATACAGAAGCAAAGGATTAAATAAGTACAAAGTATCAGAATCTCACAAGGGAAAGCAGTAAAAAGTTACAAAATAGCCCCCATAAGGAAATACGCTGAAACAAGAATGCGATGATAACAATAAAATTCTGAACCACCAACAAACAGCCATAATCTATCTCCTTTGCAGCGTTTTGAGCCTGTCTTTAATCTTATCGATCACTAAGAGTAGTTCAAGGTTCTCGGTGTTGAACTGTTCCAACTACAAAAAAAGAAAGGATTTGATCTGAGTTTGCTGCACAACTAGAGCCGAACATTTCCCAAAGTACAGTTGTTGACAGAGATTTTTCTAAATATGAAATAGAATGAACAGATGACAAGTGTTCCATATGACAAAGAGGGTGACAAGGGAGATAATGCCTAACAGGGCTGTTTTTTTATTGAAATTACTAGGGAAGAGTTCTGGAATGGAGGAAAGAAGGGAGAACCAGAGTTGAGAAGAGGATGGGCAGTTCCAGAATAGGTGAGGAATGGTTTCAGGTGCCGGGTAGAACACACATTTTCTAGCAGCAAGTCCAAGCTTGGACAAAGTTTGACCAACAGGGAGTTTCATATGCAGAATACACCAACTTAATAATTGACATTTGGCCTTGGCAAGGCATTGCCAAATAATATTTATTATGTGCGACCACCGAGGATCAGAAAAGGACATAGACCACTTGGAATTGAGAGGATCAGCAAGAGGAACCAGGGGTTGAACGAGATGATACAAAAATCGTGGCGAGTTAGTGGTAATGGCACCTTGGTTTGGCCATCACCAATCTATCCAAGGGGGTGTAGGCTTAATGGTAATTTTAAGGAGAACCTCAAGCGGAAGTTGTTGAATAAGGGAAACATAAACCGAATTAAGTTTTGCAGGCAACCCAAAATTATGGCGCAGTGAGTTCCAAGACAACCAACTGCCGGTGTCCTTGTCCCAAATATCCTTGATTTTATGAATGCTTTTTTTTGCAAAAGCCTTGGCACTTAATTCTGGCTGGATAGCAAGGGGAAGATTATTAGACTGAATAACCATATTCCACCAAATACTAGAGTTGGGCATACTCAATCCATGCCGAAGAGATTGATGATGCCATTGGAGGAAAGGGACTATCTCCTGCCAAGTAGCCCAATTACATCTCAGGAGAACATAACTAGAAATATGAAAGTAAGATGCATTTAAAATTTTGTCTTCCCAAGGAATGAAGGTCCAAGAGCCCTTATGAGATGCACGTTGAACCCGCTCCCAGACAAGAATCTTCCAGGGCTCAGTACCTTTGGTGGCTCTTGCAACCCATTTGGCAGCAAGACATTTTCCTTGCTAAAGCGGATAATTAATTCCAATCCCATCCACAGATTTAGGCTAAGTACATAGCCTCCATGAGATGGTTGCCATACCTTTCTTGCCAAAGTTGTTATTCCATAGGAATCCACGGACCAACTGTATGAGTTTTTCATAGGCTGATTTTGAGGGAAACCAACAAGACGAGTAGTAAGCATGGCTGGCCAAAAAAATGCAGTTAATAATAGTAAACTTGCCTGCTAAGGACAAAAATTTACAAGACCAATTATCTACCTTTTTATGAATTCTATTAAGCACCCAATCCCACATGTCTCGAGGGGAGAGGTGGATGCCAAATGGGATACCCAAGTAGCGTGTAATCTGCTTGTGAGGAATGACAGTCCATGTTGAGGAAATCCTTATTTTTTGGAAAGTGGGTCCAAAAAAAATTCCAAATCATTTTTTTGATGTTGTATTAACATCTAGAAAATATTAGAAACTTTTTAATTTTTTTTAATTGTTTGACAGGAAGACAACGCCAAAGCTCACATTTAGAATCTTGTGTGAAAATTTCATCAGTTGTTAATCCGGGTAATCATTCACAACTTATATTGATTGTTTTCATTGTTGATTGCTATTTTAATGAATGATGTGTTTTTTCGATGAGGGTAAATGCTTTTGATTGGAGTTATGAACCTCAAAGTGCTTTTGACCGAAGCGATGAACCAGCACTAGGGCACAAACAAGTCAGCTCAGTTCCCTAAAAAAGCTCGAAACCAACAAGATAACAGAGGATCCAACAATAACTACATCCAAAAAGGAAGCAAACATGCCAAAAACCTTGAGAAAAGATAAACATGACAAACATCTCACCAAATATCAAAGCGATCAAAATAAAGGGGAAAAAAGTCCGCTGTGTGCCAAACCAATCTTTGTACTCGTATGGAATAGAAGTCATCCATCATCCATTGAGAGTCGCCAATCATCAATTCTTTAACTTTTGATTTCAACCACTCTGCCTCTAATCTTCGCCCTTTCTTTTTAGCCCTAGTGCCCACATTTGCTTTTGTTCTTGTGTCTTTAAGATGAGGAGAGGAAGTAAACTCAACACGTTGAGGAGGATTTGGAGTTGCTTCAGGAATAGGGACCTCTTTCAAAGGAGACACTTTCCGAATGGGACCAAAATATTTCTCAGCAAGGAAAGAGATGGGAAGAAAATTGGATTATGGAAGAACTTACCATGATTACGCCAAAAGAAGCCCTGACAAGGGGAGCCTTCCATCTTCCTCCAAAACCATTTAACTAGAGATAGGGAGGCCAAAAGGGCTATCGACAAGCACCCAGTTCCCCAATGTCTCAAGGGATTACAATGAAAACCCCTAAAGGGTGGACCTTCATAGTTGAAAATTTGAGTCCAATAACCCTAGGAAGAGGTTAACTTAACTGAATGGAAGAGAAGTTTAGAAAGATCAAAATTAGTACAAATTCTCACAACTCTGCTTCCCAAAAGATTTTTATCAATTTTCACAAAAAATCCCACTTTGTTAATCATATTTTGATATGCTTCTTTTTCTTCATGATAGGTGGAAGACGATACACTTTGATCCAAAGTGGGAAAGCGTAAATTTGTATCTCAGCTCAGTAAAAAAGGACATACATGGGCAGAAAAAGAAATCGTAGTTTCCAAAACACCAAGGTCCTGAAGACCAAATGAAATCATTGTCTGAAGAGCTTTGGAACACCACTTGGAAGAACCCATATGTGAGCAAGGAAAAGGAAGGAACAACGATAGAACTCTAAGCAAACAAAACCCATTTGGAAATATCATCAGATGAGAGAAGAATGCTCGCACACTTACCAAACAAGGATTTGTTGCCAAACTCTAGCTCCATTTGCTGAATAAAATGATCAAAGATTAGTAAATCCAGGGACACCTTCAAGAAAAGAATAGGAACATCCCCAAACCAGAATGTTAAATGATGGAGAGAGCCTGAAAAAAGGGAAACATGAGACTTAGAAAATCTTGATGTGCAAACTAGGGAGGGAGTGGCCTCAGAAGAGAGCGAGGACTTGCAAAAGTCTCCACAATCATGATAAGGGTTCCCCACATTCCTGCAGTAAACAAAAATCCAACATTTCTCTGAAAACTTCTCCACTAATTTGTCAGGAAGGAGTTTGACTGTAGAAGCCCTGGACTGAAGAAGGGATGAATATGGGGATCTGGATATACTATTTGAGGCTTTGGGATGCTCTGCTCCTGCAGCTACAACTAAGGATCCCTTATTACTCCTATTAGATATTTCTCCTATGGCATGAAAACTGCATAAACTTGGAGGGCAATCACTAGCTGCTAAGCTACCTAATGGCCAAAGTGAAGGAGTAGAGGAGATCAACTAATGTTACGATCAAAGTGGCTCTTCTCAATGAATGATGTTAGATGAAAGTGTCTCTTTTATTTATATAATGGTCGATTGGTTATTGGATATGATAACTTCATAATCCAAAATAATGCAGTTTAAGTACATGTTTTACTACCTGAAGTAGGATATTCCTCTTCAGTACATCTTGGCATTACTTCTACGATTCTAAAATCCTCATTCATTCATTGTTTAATTTAGTGGTTTGCTTGTTTTTCAACATGATATGTATATCCATAGGAGCACATTGAACCAGAATTTTTATTACGCAGAGTTGATTTACGTACATGCCAATACTTTTATCATCGCTGCTATTTTTGGGTAAGAATTGTAACACGTTGTGTTGGAAAAGTGTGTTATTTTAGGTTGGCAGCTAAAAATGGCATCCAGTTTATTTAACCTTTAGGATAACAAGCTGCAATAGCAAGATTCATAATCTCAAATTTTGTTTATGCACTGCCCTCAGAAAGAAAATTATGATGTTCAGTAGGAAACATGTTTTTGCAATGTAATTTGAGGCTGGTATTTTTTTAAGTTCGTCATTTAAGATTGAAAGTAAACACCCGGTCATGCCATTGAAAGGGATCATACCGGTTATTTAAGCTTTATTATTGTTTAATGACTAAAAATAATGGGTGTCATTTTTACCTATCAACCTAAAATGCACCACTTAATCTAATAAATTCTTGTAAAAACTTTTATTGTAGGATAGAAAGAGTAGGCATTAGTACTCAAAGATACTTGGAATCCTAATTTATGTGGGTGGAACCATGATTATGATATTCTACAAAGGAATAAAATTTCAGTTGTGGCCATCACCCTTCCATTTGAGTGAACACAATGAAAGCAATGGTAAATCTGAAATTTTGACAAAAGGCTCATTGTTGGTGTTGGGCAGCTGTTTCTCCTTTTCATCATGGTTTGTAATGCAGCTAACATCCTTTTTCTACCAAAATACAAATAGCTACATGTCTTTTTGTAGGTTTCCAGCATCTAAAGGCTTCTTTAACATTAGCAAACAAATATTAGCAAAAAGTATCCAGCTCAGTATTCTAGCACTGCTATAATGTTTTTCCTAGTCACCATATAAGCTGGGGTTTTAACATTATTTTTCGAAATAGGCCAGTGTGAGGTATGGGATATAGGGTGGAATGTACAACTTCTTATTGCAATTTATTAGGTATGTATTGGATATTAGGGTTTTTTTCAATTTTGGGGGGTTTAACTATCAGGTCCTATATAGTTTAAGGTTTTGTAGAATTATGTAGGGAGTTGTAGCTTTTGTAATTGATTTTTGGTTGATGGCATGGTGTTTGTTTATCACCATGTTTAACCTATTAATGTTAATAATTATATATATTAAAACATTAAAAATAATTAATGTAATAAAATAGATAAATATAGAATATAATTTCCCCTAGAGACTCCACAAGAGTACATGAAATGATGAAAATTAAAAGTTGAGGCAAATAATGATATTGCTCCTACAAGGCAATGGCTACAAAAGTGCATGAAACGATGAAAATCAAAACTTGAGACAAATAATAATATTGCCCCTACGAGGCAATGCTAAAGAACATCATGTACCATTGATAAATATATAACATCATAAGATATACAAGATAACATGATTAAGAATTATTAAAACTACTTATTAAACATTGCCTTATGGCATTCATAGCCACTATACTGAAGTATTTATATCACATCATTTGCAATTTAACAAATCATGTGAAGTAGTGATAATTTATGAGTTGTAATGAACAATTAGGGGTTTTCTTCCAACATATATAAAATGAAAGTGTAGACACCTATTTTTGATTTAGGGTCAATATAGTTGTAAAATTGCATTACTCTATGGCACTTGTGTTTGTTGATTATCTACTTTTCATGAACCTCTGGTTAGATATCATGATCATGCCATTGCTTTGATTCCAAGAAGTATTTATTCTAACATTAAACCATATTATTATCCTTATGAACAAAAGCTAAAAAAAAATTGGTCCAAGAAATGTCAAGGATTGTTCATTCAAGAAAAAGTGCCTACTCATCTCAAGTGGTTATTGTTAAAAAAAAAGATGATTCATGGAGAATGTGCCCAAATTAGAGGTGACTTGATAATCTCACTCTCAAAGATAATTTTCCTATTTGTATCATTGGTGAATTATTAAATGAATTGAATTACCTTTTTTTTTTAATAATTTAGATCTACATTTGGGGTATCATCAAATTTGATTAAATGAGCATGATGTACATAAGACTGCATTTAGGACACATGAGTATCATTATGTATTCTCAATTTTGTCATTTCATCTCATTAATGCTCTATCTACTTTTCAGATCCTCATGGATTCAATTTTCTGCCCTTTTCTCTGAAATTTTTTGTTGGTATTCTTCGATGATGTCTTAATCTACAATAAAACATGGAACGAACATTTGCATTATGTAGATAATATATTACATGTATTGGAAAATAATCAACTCTATGCAAAAAATTCCAAAAATGACTTTGGTGTGAAAGAAGTGGAACACTTAAGAAATGTTGTGTCACATGAAGGTGTTAAGGTGAACCCTAATAAGTTTTTAGCAGCCAAAGAGTGGAAAACACTTGAAAATATCAAAATTTTGAGAGGATTATTAGATTTGACATGATACAACAAAATATTTGTTCATAAAGTATGCTTGCATAGCGGTGCCATTTACAATATTTTTTTAAAAGGATTATTTTTCACAATTAGAGGTAGTCACCCAAGCATTCAAGCAACTAAAACAAGCTTTTACTTCCACCCCCTCTGATAGTTACACTAGACTTCTCTAAGACATTTGTGGTAGAATACAATGATTCCAAACATGGAATCATATTATACTGATGCAATAACGACATCCAAAAGCATTTGAGAGTTAAAAATGCAAAGGAAAGAACTTGGTAAAGCCCACGTATGAGAAATACATGATATCTACCATTTATGTTGTCAAATTATTTTACCTATTTGTGGTTTAGGGTGAATTAAACTATGCAAAATAATTGCACAAGGAAGATCTAGAATAGAAAAGTCTAAAATAGTAAATCAAATTTACCCTAATGGCTAAATATAGTAAAGAAATATAAATGAAACAATTACATAAGAAATAAACAATATGAGAAGAAAAGAGTGATAAAATCACAGCTAGATAAAATATTAGGACTCTAAGAGTGCATTAGTGGTCTAGAAGTGATGATTGAAAAAAAATTAGAACCTTGAATATCACTAAACAGATATGACGCTTGTCAACGTACTGCGAAATATTGGCAGGGAAGATTCAATTGTCAAATATATTATATGTATTATTCCATTGAATGTGTTATGTTGCGCTAGATTTTTATTGTCCTCTATTTATGATTTTAAGTTTTCTAGTGCATGTTCACCTCTTGATGTTGTACAATAATGTTCTTGCACTTATTTGAATTCACAAACATAATATTCGATTTGATATCTTCTTCCTTTGTTGACCTAATTTTCCACAACACATGCAAAAGAGAAGGGAAATAAGTAGTTAGGTCAAGAAAGCTCAAGGTAGTTGTAGCTACATCTCCTACACACTAGAATTAGACCCCATGTAATTATTTTTGTAGTGTAAATAGAATCTTAAGCAAGGCTTGGACCTCATCTTCCCTAGATGTGGAGATATAACTACATGAATAGTTTATTAAACCCTCTTTTGGCACAAATAGATGATGCCATAATATCTTGAAGTAATGAATGGCCAAATAACGCTTAACATGAAGGCTTCTTCTCAAGTGTAGAAAAATATTTTGATCAATCAAAGATTCTAACTTATGAAAGCTCTTCATTTGATTCTTACTTGGTAAATGACTATGAATTATTTATATATATAAGTATTCTTAGGACATGACATGTGCAATGGTCGACCATGTAAATGTGTAAGATGTAAAATTAAAGGTGTAGGAAGTTAGGCCAGGGTGGAAGGACCCAAAAATACATAGAGGATAGATTCAACAACCCATCAAATATGCACAAGGTAGATTTGACAATACACCTACAACAATTGAATATGTCCCATGAGAAATAAATGTCTAAAACTGGTGCAAGAAACTCAAAATATAGATAAATGAGGCTTAAAATTAGAATGTATGAATGTTAAGGACATCAAGGAAGCTAGATACCAATGAAAGTGCAGTATTGAGTGTCCTAAAAATACCCAAATACACACCAGTAGACCAAGTGTGAAAAAAATAGGTAAAACACACTATAGAAAATGGATTTGTACCAAAATAAAATGTATACACAAATAATGGTGCCAATATCTCATGGGGAGGCATTTAAAATTTAAGACAAATCATGAGAGTTTAAAGTATTTTTTGGAGAAACAATTATATTTGGAGGAGCAACATATATAGGTCACCAAGATGCTAGAGTATGACTTTGAAATTATTTACAAAAAATATAAGGATAATATTGCAGTTGATGCCCTTTCTTGACAAAAAGCATAGGAATCAACAATTTGTGCCATTTATTTATTGCAACCTAAATGAGTAGAAGCAACATGAGTAGAGTGGAAACATGACACTCCAATAATGAATCCCATTTAACAACTTTAGTAATACACATCCTCTCAAGATAAAAATGTTTGGCAAAGAGACTCATTATGGTTCAAAGACAAGATCTTTTTGTGTTTAAAAATTCTTAGTTGAAGGATAACATCTTGTTTTAAATGCATGAATCATGAATAGAAGGATGTTATGGATTATTAAAGACCTGTCATCTTACAAACAAAGAGTTTTTAAGGAATTTATTAACAGGGATGTACATAGACTTGTAACCAAAAATTTGGTATGTCAACAAAATAAAGGAGAAACAATCAAGTGCCAAAAGATCTTACAACCATTAGTCATTTCAGCACAACCCTGGGAATAAATATTGATGGAATTCATTACATGATTTCAAATTTTGGATAATATAGATGTGACTTTTTGTGTGTGGATAAACTCACTTAGTATGCACATTTATATGGACTCTCTCATCCGTTTCAATAGAGTACAATGGCATGAATATAGATGGAAAAGGTATAGATACTCCATGGAATTCCAAAATCATTGTGAGTGATCATGACCTATCTTCACTAATATATTTTTTAAGGTTTATTTGTAGCATGGGAAAAAAAACTAGCACATAGTTCATCTTATCATTTGCAATCAGATGGCCAAATAAAAATTGTGAATACATTTTTGGAAGGATATTTGTGTTGTTTTTCCTCACAAAAATAAATTCAAGTGTCCAAATTAATTTCATATGAATAATTTTGGTATAACACATCATGTCACACAAAAACAAAGATGAATTTATTTGAATATATTTATGGCTACCCACCATCATGTAATACTTATTTGTAGGGTCATCCCTAATCTTGTGTGGTGGAGGATCATATTCCACACTAGCAAGTTATGCTTCAAGTTATTAATGAGAATTTGGTCATGATTCAAAATGGGATGAAACAACAAGTTGATTAATACTAAAGTGAGAGGCATTTTGATGAAGGAGGTTGGGTATTGTTGACCAATTTTGACCCTCCAAGTCAAATGTCAACCCCTCTAGGTAGAAACTTGTTTTTCATGTGTTAGAGCCTTGTTCATAGCTTTGTCACGCCTTATGAAGTCTTAAAATAGTCTTTTGAAAGTCTTATTAGCAAATATTAAGGTTAATTTGATAAAATTTAGGTAATGCTTTGTCTTTGTCTTAGATTAGGCTAGACATTTCATGGTGTAAAAAGGGTGGGTCCAAGAGGTGTCACAGGTTATTATGTGTACCTCAAAGTCATTTCATGCCTTCATTACCTTCTATGAACATTTTGCATATGTATGGAGAGTTTACGGTTTATTTATGAACTTTAAGGTAAGTGTTATGCAAGATGAAGGTGTTTTTGGTTAATTCCACATGTGTCAAAGCTCACAAAGATCAAACATCTATACAAGCCAATTTGCCAAGGTTCTTGAGGGAGTTACCTAACTGCATATCTATTAAGAATATTAGAAAGTGATCAAATTCTTGTAATCCAATGCTTAAGAGGATCTTATTAGGCACGTTTATAGACTTGGATATCTATTTGCAGGTGAAAATGCCTTCGGAGTGTCTCTTTACATTCTCTAGGTCATCTCTAAGTTTAGGAAGCTTGCACAAGTCTCAGGAAGACAAAATATACATTCTCTCTCCTATCAATCTACTTGAAATCTCAAAAGGGATATTTTCATGTGAATGGTACAGGTCATATAGATGGAGTTAGAGCCCAAGATCTTGACCATATTTGAGGACCCTTATGGCCTCTCAATCAATGGCATTGGTTGTTTGATTGAGCTCCTTATCTTTATGAATAATTGCTAAGGAGCTAAGGTGCTTAGAAGAGGTACAAAACCCCAATGCCTCAATTTTTGGAAATTTTTATTGCATGAATGAACTCATTAAAGCATGAGAGCAATTGGAAAGTATATGTAGAGGTATACACAAACATCTCACACCTTCATCTACCAATTTGGCACATGTGGCATTGGAATTTGACCATGAGAGCTTCATAAGGATAGGTTACAGGTTTGCACTTGAGTTTTCAAGGTTTTATATAGGGTCTAATGCATCCAAATGTTTTTCATATGTTTCACCATATTTACACTTCAGTCAAGGTTCTCTAATCATCTAAATACATTCTGTACCAATCCTCTAATTGGCACTCATAACTCACCTTGAAGACTATGTGTAAGTTGTTTGTGTAAAAATGGTTGAAAATGACTTATCTCACCTTGTCATAATTATATGAGGGTATTGACCTCATAAATAATTTAATGAAAAATTAGGTAAGTGATCTCAGGGTCTGAATAGATTGAAATAGGCTTTTAAAAAAGTTCAAATATGAGGAATGCAGACCTCTAAGTCTATAGACCTGTAGGTCTGCATTTTATTTTCATATGAAATACATTGAAATGTGTCTCATTATTAGTTTTAAAACATGAATATTGAAGAAAATTTAATAACCTTATACTTGGATAAGTATTAAGGCTAATGGTGAAGGTGTGATGTCAAAGACAAATGCTCAAATCACCCAATCAAACCTATAGGGAGAACATGAGAGAGTGTGTGTATGTTAGTGATGATGCAAGATCATTCAAAATTATACAGAGGTTAACAAGAAATATAAATTATATCTAAACATTGTGACAAAGGTAATTTCAATCCTCAATGATTTTTATTGAGGTCCTAAACTCCAAACTGTCAACAAACACCTAAATGACTACCTAAAGGATTGCCTAGTAACTCAAGTTAGATTTCAAATTTAAGGGAAAAATATAGATACATAACAGTGTATTTGAAGTTTGATTGAATATTATCATTAAGTATCAAATAAACCTAAATAAATAATCAGAGCAAGCGATTCAAACAAAATCACTTTTGACCCTGCAGTTACACAATCAATGTGACTCCCACATGCTTGCCTAGTTTTGAGAAAAGGGCTTGTTTGGTTTGAAAACAAAGAGGTCTGATGGATAAAAATCACATTAAAATGATCATACTATGACATCATAACATTCATATGATCCTCACAACCAATGAAATAATGACAAGGGTTGAGGAATCTATCTAGCCCTAGTAGGTTGAATATGCATACACAGACCTATGTGTAAGGTTATGATGAAAGTGTGTTTGATGAAAGATTATATGAGAGAATGAATAAATAAGGATAAGATGATAGTGAATTAAAACAAGCATTCCATGAGGTTTTAAAACCATGCAATAATGAATAAAAGAGGCAGACATAGTAGCTAGGGTAACTTAGACATGTTTGGCTACAAACCCCCAAGACATGAAGTATGAAGTCATCGAGTTTATGGAGGGAGAATAACCATTGGTATGATTGTAAAAAATGAAATATATGTTTTATAGAGATAAATAGGTCATTTTCAAATTGAACCAATCTTCAAGACACCACCTTCAAGCCTAAAACTCTTCTAGACCTCACATAATGTAGTCTTTCCATCGAAGAGGCTACCTTTTCTTGCTCAATATAGTACAAAAAGATTAAATGGGACCTTGGGATCCTAGGTATATTTGGGTACCCTAGTGTAATTAAAAATTGTGGCATTAAGAGGACAATTAGAGCCCTAAGTTCTGTGAATAATCTGTAAGGATTGAAACATGTTTTGAGCTGCCTAGAAGGTAAAAAATGACTCTATGGGAGAAAGGACCTCTCAAATGCATTAAAATGGAATAATTCAACCTTAAAATGGCCTTGGTGAAATTAAAAAGTATTATAGACATCAGATTCAACCTTTGGTTGGCACGTGTTAAGGGGATATTGTACAAAATTAGCCTCAATACATGGTTGTAGGCTTATTTGTGAAGAAATATGGTATGGGATGGTCTCCAAACAAAGCACATAGGTCTAAAAAACTTGATAAAGGTTATAAAATCATCTGAATTCCTTCTCAAGTCTTTTATATTGGTATATGAGCTTTTAAAGTCATCAAGTTGGCCAAAAAGGTGAGAAATGCACCATTTGCTAGTCAAAAGGCCTATCTACAAGTCTATGAAGTACAAGAAGAGAGATGTTTTATAGAATATGGAGTTTTCATATGATGTTTCATACCACAAATAAAAAATCGAGGTTCATAACATGAAAACTACTTGGCAAACCACTCCAACTACCTCTAAAGCATGTTCAAGCACCTCGACTAGGGTTTTGGCCATTTCATGGTTCACCCATTTGTATAGAATCTTTGGAGATAAAATTTGGCATGGATCATGCTCAATGGATGGGTAAATTGAATCAAACATTTTTCATAAGTTTCACATGTGTGGGAGTGAATTTCAGCTAAAACTCAATTTACAGGCACGGAGGCCTAATTGAGGCCTAATTGGGGAGAGAGATCATGTGAAAAAGAACACTTCCACTTACTTGTAGGTCATGAAACTTGGCTTGGGGTTGTAAGTGGATACTGCATACTGAAAAATATCTTTATTTCCATAGTATCATCTATACATTCTTCTACACAATGAGGTTTGCATGTTTTTAGGGTTACAAGGAATTGAAGGCTAGTGAGAGCTTTAGGTTCAAGATGAGGCCTTGGCAAGAGTTTTAAGCCTCCAAATGAGTTGTTTTAGGTTTGATATGACTGAGATATGCCATCAATGGAAAAAAAATTATTCATGAGTATAAACTCATGATTGGACACTTGCAAGCAAGGATAGGCGTAATAAGGCCAATTGGGCTTCAAGACACCTAAAAGGTGTAATCATCATGGTAGTGTTAGTTTTATGAGTTTCCTAAACAAGTAAAAATTGTTAAGTATAGTTGTAGAAGGTGATTTAACATTACTTGATCATCAATGAATCCACTTGTCATCTCACAAGCCAAGACAAGGATCAATTTTGAAGAAAAGACAAGGTGTCAAGCAAAGTTTGAAAATCCTAAACCACTAGGAAGATGAAATAAGTTTAGTAAATCACACTTGTCCTTTGAAACCTGATTCAACTATTCTCCAACTCATTTCTTGGTTTTAAATCTCATAAGACACTTGTCACCTCTCTTTCTCTTATGCCCTTCTCTCTTCTTCTAGCCTTTCCACCTAGGTATGGTGAATCCTTGTCCATTTTTAAGCCTTTGATCAATGAGAAACTATTGTTTTACCTCCTCATTTGACTAGTTTTAATGTGTGTGCATGACTAGTTGATCTTGCCAAGTGATTATATTAGCTTCCTTGGAATGTTGTCCTTTTACAGCATTCATATTCAGTTTTAAAGCTTTTTTTATACATTACATGAAGTGTCCAAGTGAAGTGTGAAAGGTTGAGTGAGTTGTCTACTTATTAGTTTCATCATATGATGTCTTGATTAGTCCTCCTAGACCCAACATCTTTCACAACCTTCATATGAAGTGCTGATGTAGAGAGGCAGATTAGGAGTAGTGTTTTGTTTAGGTTAGTCTCATGGTTGAGGTGCACTTGTAATTAGTTGGTAGTGGTCAACTTATTTGGTGCATCACCTCCATTAGAGTAGGTTTCTCTCCCTTTTCCTAACAAGTTAGTATAATAGTGAATGAGCCTAAGTAATACATCAAGGGGAGATATCCCTTTAACCTAAATATTAAATCCATCTAAAGGTCACCCATAGCTTAGGATTATCTCCATGTTATCCTAAATTTGGAAGGCTTGAACAATCTTCCAAGGGTGCAAATTCAAGCTATATCAGTTTTGGCACACCAAGTGGGATTAAGGTCCAAAGTGGTTGAAGGATTGTTGTTATCATCATTCTATATGTCAGCCTTTGGATGCATTTAAAACATAAATGGTGACTTTAAGATCAATCATCTAGTTTTATCAGCCCAGACACTTGTTCAAAGTAAGTTATGTTTTTAATTCACTATCTTGATAAAGTTGTTATGGTTGTATTTAAAGTAAATTTTAGTTTCATGCAAGTTTTTGAGGCATCTCAGGCCTATGGTATTCCTTATTTTCCTTATGATGAGCCTAATCAGTCCTATAGTGATCCATATCAACCTCACTATGATCCTTATCATCATTATTATGAGCCATATCAATCCTATGATCAGCCTTTTCAAGACTATGATACCCCTAGTCAACATAACCACATTTCAAATCAGCATATTTCAAGTTTCAAGCAAACTCTCTTGGGTTATGAAAGGTATATGACAGGGATTAACACATAAAAGGAGTATGGTCAAGATGTCCCTAATCATCTCATTCATAATGTGAGAGACTCATTGCAACTAATGAAGAGAGAATGGACACCTATTGAGAGAGCAAATTAGCAAAGACCCTCAAGTGATATGATGGATATAAGTTGTCTAATTCAAACTAGAGGATAAGCTAAAAATTCATGAAGAACAATAGGTTCAATACTATCAACCCCATGTTTATTCATATATACCACCTCAGCCCTCATATGTGTCACCCATTCTTCCCCAAGAGACCGTTTTAAGTGAGCTTCAAAGTGTTCCAAATCCTTCACATACTCCTCAAATTTTTCCTTCTTGGAAATCAATCCAAGAGAACATTCAAATGAAGGAAGAGGTTATTTTTTAGCAACCTATTATTGAGAACCAAGACAAAGCAAAATTAGAGAGCTTGATTGCCACTTGGATGGAAGCTAATGAAGCTATCTTGGCACAAAATTCTAGTCCTCTTCCTCAAGAATCCCCTAACAAGTCCTTCAAGATTCCAAACTGTAATCAAGTGGTGAAATCATGGGGTAAGCAAAGTGAGACAAACATCTATTGGATATTTGAAATGAATGAAGAATATGAACCTATGCAAGTCCCTCCTATTTTATTCTTTTTGGGAATTCGGTGTTTAATTCCTAAGCAAATAAAGGTCTGAGTAAATGTAAATAATTAATTATTGTGTCTCAATTAGCCTACTGATTTGTGTAAATAGATATGTATTTGACCTTTTTTTTAAATAGTAATAAGTGTGATGAAATTAACCTTAGCTTATTCTGGGTTGAAACAGATGATGCAGGGTTTAAAAATTATTGTGCAAGGATGGTAGATTGTCATAAACATGACCCAAAACTCTATTTTTTGATTGAACAACAACTCCAAACTTAGGACACCCAATTACTTGGCATTGTAGTCCACTTTTAGTGATGGAAAAGCTCACCTATAAGGGAAAAGCTCATTAAGCTATGTGATGTTGGATGTGCATAGAGAGAGCACATTGTGATGTGTGAATCTATAAATAAAAACATGAAGTAGATCAATTCTTACTATATATGCTATATCTAAAATAAAAACATAAAAAAGTTGAGCAAAGTGAGAGAGAGAGAGATGAATACACCTCATCGAGTATGCAAACCAATACAAAACCTGTTGTGATGTTGGTTGGATTGTGTTAAGTATGTGTTGAATCAAGAGTAATATCATGAACAGAGCTAAGTGCTCAATTCCCTAGAATGTGGCTCAATAATGCAAAGGCTAACCCTTTTACCCTATCATCACCAACTAAGCGAATTTAAAAAATCATGCGTGTGTTAATCAATGTCTGGACTGTATGTCCAATCCCTCTGAAAAGGTGCCTCAAGAATACAAAGTTTGGCCCTTTGGCTCTATCATTGCCCTGTGAAGTGAAACTTATGAAGTGATACCAATATAGAATAGATGTCATATGAGATGGCTCATGGATCCCATGAATGTGTTGTAAATTTGACACTATGGCATGGATAGCCAAATGTGTGCTAGAAACTAGGCCACTCTTGGCCATTTTGAAAGATGGAGATTAGGCTTGTATAAAAGCCACTCTAAAACTGATGAACTAGGATTATATGAAATCCAACTCAAGAACTCAAAAAGCCAAACTTGTATGAAAGTTTAACTTGACTGTGATGCCAACCACCTACAGATGGAGTAAGGCATGTAACTACTGAGAATGTCTAGAATAAATTGAACTTAGAAACAAAAGAAGATCAATGTATCACACACATTACCCCTAATCATTGATGTCTAGAACATGGATTCTAATTTGGAAGTTATGCCAACTACAAAATCTGAATTGAAAGTGAGAACCATCATGCCACGCATGATAACCCCCTGTATCTGAGAAAACTATGCTAAAATTATTAAATCTGAAGGATCTGGAAGTGCAAAATTTGTCCCTGAACTAAACTTTTTGCCTATTTCTAGAAACTCTGAGTATTTTTATACTGGATAGGAGTTAAAAAATATGGACACCCCTATTTTTGGTATTACTTATTGGGTGAATATTTTGTCATCAACTAACTGATGGAAAAATGGGTATATCAACCATAGCATAATGAGATTTATACAGCAAAATGGGTGTGGTTACCACAATATAATGAGATAAATCTCTCCTCTCAGCAAGGGGAGGTTCCCTATAAACAATAATATAGTAATATAAACTAAAAATAGACTCAGGGGTGAAATCATACCATCCATCTCTCTTTTTTCAGAGATGATGTTCACAAAATAAAGGAGAATTATTGTGTAATTACTGAAAGCATTTCTCTTCTTTCAGAAATGATGTTTAGCAAACAATAGGGATTCTTTCTGGGTAGTAACTAGATCCACAAGAAACCTACGAAAACACAAAGTCTTTCATTGTTTTTTGTGATGATTTAAGACAAAATAACACAGTAGAATGAAGTGTAGCATAAAGTATCCACCAAAAACTACAATAAATTAAAAGATTATGAAGGATAAGGGGAGCTCAAAGTCTCTCCAATACCCTGAAACATAAAACACACAAAGTAAAGACAATTATGGCAGCACAAAGTCTCCCATAGTCAACTTCAGGACATCTTTCAGATTATTTCCACTTGTTCTACTTATTTGATTAAATGGACAAGACTATATTTAGGAAAAAGATATAAGAATGATTTCCTAGATAACACAAGCTATTTTAACACAAAGTCTGAAAGGTCACTTGCTTTCTCATTCACTTGATAAAATATGATTAATAGTCTGAGCTCAAAGTCTCAGGAATGCCTTTTAATTTGGGTAGATTTTCACTTCTAATAACAGAGAGATCCCCCTATTTTCTACAAACTGAGAGATTATAATATGTAGCATCCAAAGAAAGACTTTGGCACTTGTTTTCACAAAATGGCCCATGCTACATTGAAGGCATGGGAAAGAGGAATTTTTGTGCAAAGGCCATGCTAGAGCCATTCAAATCATATCAAATGTCCTCTCCAAAGCATGGGTCACCTAATCTTCTGAAAGGTAAGGCTACTCCTCTTTGTGATACTTACACAACTGTCCACTCATCTTTACTCAAACAAAGAAAAATAGGCCATGCCATTAAATGCTTGCGCTCTCTGATATCCACCTAGTGGACTACTCCACCTACTAGAATAATTCTTCCATTGACGCTTCTGGATTCTCTATTTGATTCCCTCTTTCCTTTCTATATTTTGTCTCTTCCTGGTGATCCGAACTCTCGGGGCTATCTTCTCACCTACTGATGGCTTCCTTGGCTCCTTTCTCAGTGGATCACTGAGTTTGTCCTTGAGTATACGTTATTTGAAAATCAATGGTTATTTCATCACCCTGAATTTGACATCTGTGGGGATGTCATTGGTCACCTGAACCATTTTGAACCTTGAACCTTTGAACCTTTCAGAGTTCATCGGTTCAATGGTTCAATGGTTTAATAGTTCAACAGTTCAATGTTTTGTAAAGAGCCACATTTACTTAGTCCTATTTAGGAGTTCAATGTATCGTTGAACCAATTGTTTGAACCATTTTCTAGAATCTTCCATTTGAACCATTTGCTCAAACTTTAAACTTTGAATCTTTAAACCCTTTGAACTCATTGAAACTTTGAACTCTTTGAACCTTTGAGAGGTAGAGTTCAATGGTTCAATGGTTCATTCCATATTATTGAAACCCACCGTTGAACCTTTTGATTAAACCTTGGCATTGAACCATTCTTACAATTTTTTAGTAAATTCTTTAAGTGTTTTGAGATTTTTCTTTGCAAAATCCCACCTTTTGAACCTGTGATTTCTTTAGCCAAAAAGGCTTGTTCAATGGAATAACTTGACTGCTCAGAACATTTTGAGAAATAAAGAGACCATTTTGGCTTGCAAGACCGAAATAGTCGACATGTTGTCCACAAAAAGTAGTGACAAATTTTGGGAACAACAACTGGCTCTAGTTGGGGAACTTCTATTGATTGTATTTTGAAATAATCGAAGGGAGTAAAATCTAGACTCTAAGTGCCTTCATCTATGCCATTGGGCTACGAAGTCATGCCATCCAAAAAGAGAAAAATGCCCAAAAACCAAATGAACAACACAAAATAAACAAAGACTATACAAATATACAACTGGACTTATATGATACTTCAAGGATTAAAGTGCTTCAGATGTTGCCCACTGTGAGGTAGTGAAAATGGCGTTCTATCTTGATATTTCAGCAAAAAACTATTTTCACTATTTAATCGATAAATGGAAAATAGACCTCTCCATAAGGAATCCAATTTTTCATGCATTCATTTTGGTTCTCTCCTTTTGTCCCACAATAAGACTTGATCTCCAATATGAAAATCATGAATCCTTGCTTTCTAGTCGAAGAGTTTCTTTACCAGACTTTGATGTGCAACAATACGGTCTACCACCATAGTTCATTGCTCATTTAGTTTAGTCAAGCACATGATTCTCTTAGCAATAAAATCTTTAAATGTTTGATCTTTGACTGCCTTTGCCAACTTCAGTGTTGGTATTTCCATGATGATTGGTATCTCTACATTCAAACCATATAGAATTTGAAATGGTGACATACCTATCACCCTTTTGAGTGTAATCATGTCTGCCCATAAAGTGTCAAATAATGATTTATGCCAGGTTCTCTGATTGTCATCTACCAGCTTCCTGATAATGGTCACTAGGTTTTTCTTGCTTGATTCTGCTTGACCATTTCCTTACGAGTAATAGTCAAAAGAGTGGAAAAAGATAATCCCATAATAGTAGTAAAATTGGGTAACCTCATGAAAACAGAAACAAGTTGCATTATCTGTTACAATCTTGGTTGGGACTCCAAATCAAGAAATAATATTTTCTTTGAGGAAATTACATACCACTTCTGAAGTAGCATGCTTGACTAGAATGGCTTCCACTCACTTGATAAAATAGTCTATGGCTATGAGAACATGGTCATGTTCAACACTCGATGATAGGTTTACAGTGCCAATGAAATCAATACCCTATTGTTGAAATGGCTCTTTGATCACCACTAGCTTGAGAGGTAAATCAGCCAACTTGGGTTTTCCAATGAACTGTTAACACAGCTCGCATCTATGCACCCAAGTGCATGAATCTTGAAACAGATTAGGCTAATAGTACCTGGGTCATAGAATCTTATGGGTAGTCACAGGTGCAAAAAAATATCCTTCACAACCCAAATTGTGGATAGACTCCAAAATTTTGCTCTATTGCACTTTATCCACACAACGAAGAAATACCCCATCAAGGCTCCTCTTGTGCAAACTGTTGTCCCACAAAATAAAGTTAGCAGCTTTTAACTTAATAGTCCTCTTTTCTTTATGGGATAGGTGGGCAAAACACTCACCATAGGTAAGGAAATGAGTGATATTGGAATACCACTCATTCGTAGTGGTGACAAAGAGAACTGTAAGCATGTCTTCAACCTCTATTTCTTCTGGTATTTTATCAATAATTAATTGGAAGAGACCTCTTCCTCATATAAGCTTCGTAGGTTTGATAACAATATCAAACTCTTAGATTTTAGCAATCCAATTGCCCCTTTTAGTTCCAAACTCTTGTTGAGTTAAAATCGACTTTACTGTTGTATCAGGAACCAAAGCAACAGTGTGTGAGTTCAGGATGTAAAAATAGAAGTGTTTTACCACCTTAACCACAGCATAAGCATGCTTCTCCATATTTGAATATTTCAACTCTTGAGCTTTGAGAGGAAAACTCATGAAAGATATGGGAGACTCCACATCATCTTTGTTCTATTGAACCAAAATGGTTAAAAGCGTGTGTTCAAAAGCATAGCTATATATTACAAAGTCTTTGGTATAATCTAGACAAACCAAGATTGGGGCATGGGTGATAGCTTCCTTGATATCTTAAAATACTGACTTGCCTTTTTTAGTCCATCAAAAAGTAGCTTTACCCTTCATCATGTTGACAATGTGGCGAGTCTTCTCTATAAATTTAGGAATGAACTTTCGTAGAAAATTCACCTTTCCAAAGAAAGAATGGACTGCAGTCTTATTAGCAAGAAGAGTAAGCTCTTAGATGGATTTGACTCTTTCTGGGTCGATCTTTATGCCTTCTCGAGATATAGTGTGATCGAGAAGTTTCCCTTTTATAACCTCAAAAACTGATGTCTTAGGATTGATAGAAATGCTATTTTATTGACATCATTCCATCACTTATTATAAATGATGCACATGATCAAGATGATGTTTGGAAAAGATGGTCAAGTCATCAAGATATACCACAATGAACTTCCCCATTTCATTTTTGAAGGCAAGATCTATCATTCTCTGGAAGGTGGTGTCAGCATTGATCAAACCAAAAGGCATTCTATGATATGCAAAGGTGCCCTAAAGTGTAGTGAAAGCAGTCTTATGTTGGTCTGATTCACCAACTTCCACTTGATTATACCTCAAAAAACCATCTAACATTGATAACATCTCTGAGCTAGTCACTGTTTGCAGTAGTTGATCCATGATGGGCAGGAAGTAGTTGTATTTTAAAGAGGATTGATTTAGAATTCTGAAATCAACACAGAGGCAAATTTATCTATTCTTTTTTCTCACAGGGACTATGTTCGTAATCTAGGTGGAAGTTAGATTAGAAAAATTATCCTTGCATTTAACATTTTCTAGATCTCAAAAAGAATAGTACCTGATATCTTGAGGTTATACTGCCTTTGTTTCTGCTTGTGAGGCAATGACCCAACCTTGATAGGAATTTTATGCTGAATTTCTTCAAGCCTGAGAGATTTTAGATCATCATAAGAGTATGCCAAAACATCAATGTAATGGTGAAGTAGAGTAATAAATTTGAGTTTTTCATCAAGAGTGCAACAATTCCAAATGTTGACCATTTTGGGATTATCTTCTGTACTCAAATTTATTTGATCAAAATCTTTGGAGGAACTTGAATCCATTGGTCACTTTTTGATACACTTGTCATGCTTATCAAATAGTTTCTCAAGAAAAACCAAACCTTTTGAGATTTTATTCCCTTTGAGTTGAATAAACTCTTCACTAGTTCGTGAACTTGTTTCAGGAACTGATTTTTATGCTGAAGAGGTACTACCTTAGGAATAGAGCTCTTCAAAACCATCTATATTTTCTAGAAAAGTGACAATTTGATTATCACCATTAAACACCAGCCAATGGTTGGCATTATCAGGTACACTTGGTCGAAAGGCCAGTTCAATAGTGTACTTATTCCCTTTAAGATCTTGTTAAAGAACCATGAGAGTTGCAGAGATGGCCAAAGAATCTGCTCGATCATTGAATTCTCTAGGCACCACAAAAATATTGAAAGCCTCAAAAATTTCAAGGCAGTCCCACACCAGATTGTGATAATGTTGCAATGTTTCATTCTTGGTTTGATATAGATTTCTCACTTGACAAACCACCAGTTCAACATCTCCTCGGGCATGAAGAAGCTTAACATCTTTAGTTTGAGCAGCTTTCAATCTGAGCAACAAATATTGATACTCAGTGGTTTTGTTGGTATTGATGAGCTATAACTTATAGGAATAGGGGAAAATATCTCCTTACGAATATATCAAAATAATTCCATCTCTAGAACTGGTAGAAGAATTGTTGCCATCAAATTCTAGAATCTAGACATCATTAGGATCTGATCTCCTTTCAAACTTATCTTCATTAGAGAGGGAAGATCCTTTTTTATTTGAACTGTTTTCCACCAATTCTTTTGACATCATATCTAAATTTTTTGGATTGTCACTTATAGAAATTTCATCTGATAAAATATAAACATCTTTTGTGAATAGAAAATAGTTACCCATTCTTGAGGATTCAAACAAAATTTGAGCTTCAGGGTCAGATGTTTGAGTGACAATATATTTTGATTCCTTCTCAAGAAGCAGCCTTTGCATGATGCCCTTAACAAGTATCCTCACCTTAGATAGGTCCATGTTTAATTCTCCATCAACATTCTTGTAAAAATTTTGTCCAAACAAAATGCCATAGGAAGTTGGAACGTTGGCCACCAAAACTGTCATTTTAATCTTTTTTTCTAGGAAGGTCGTGAATGCAAATTGGGCATCTTTGATTTGTCTCAAAAGTGGCACTTACTTGTTTTCCATGGAGAAACATCTCCCAAAAGTTTTAGTCAGAGTGAGACTGAGAGAGTCTACCACCTTGGTGGGCATCGCATTGTCAAAGGCACCAGAGTCTATTATGCAGTTATTTAGCTTATGACCATTTATCAATAGGGAAACATAGAAAGGTTCTATCTTCCCAAGTGCAACAGGCAAAGCAATGACAAGATTATTTCATGTGGATGTATTCTTTGGGGGATCATGAGTTACCTTTGAAACATCTTGTCCTGCAGGGATGGTTTTATTCTTGATGCATTCAACTAGCATATCTAACTGCTCAGAGTTAGCTTGTAAGTATTCAAACTCAGACATTTGGATCTTAGTCTTCCTTGTATGGTAAATTATATCAAATGACTAAAAATAACTAGGAACAGAGGAAGGAAGTCCATCATTTTGGGTTTGGTTGGGTGTGGTACTGGTCTGAGATATTGAAACAGAAGGTGTAGGGTTGTTTGAGGTACTTACTTTTTTATTGATCATCAGGTCCTTTGATTGGAAAGGTAGTGAATTCCTCCATTTAGCAATTGAAATTATTGGTTGAGATTCTTCCCTTATTTTTCCCTTATCATCTTATTGAGTTGACTGGTTCTGGGACCTAGTAAAAATAGCGTATGATCTATCAAACATCTTTCTCTTACTTCTAGCTTCATCTTGGTGATTAAGGAAATTAATGTTAGAGTCACCAGCTAATTCTTCTTTTCCTTCTATAAAGAGATTAGCGTCACCTTCTTGGTCCAACTCAGGTTAGAAAGAGAAATCATGTTCAACTTCATGATAACCAACTGCTAAGTTAGTTGGTGCTACTTTAATGGCAAGCTTCCCTTGTGGGGGAGGAAAATGATTTGGTTACCCTTGATTCTTGGTAGCATTACCTTGATATGACTGGTTGGAAAATGTCCTCCTTGGTATATCCTGATAAGAAGGAGGGGCAGACATCCCTTGTGCCATTTGTTTTTTCAGAGCTAGCAATTTATTTGCTAGATTTTGTACCATAGGATCAGTGGTGCTTGTAGAGAAATTTTCAAAAGATGAAGAAGATTTATTTCTATTAAGATCTCTTCTTATCTTTCTTGCTAAGATAAGATCATCTTCAACCTCAGTGGCCAAAATATGAGCTACAGCAAGATCTATGTGGCCAACCTACCTCAACAAAAAAATCACTTCACGAAGTTGAGAATTGATGAAGAAGCACTTAAGATTTTCTGGCATCAACTAAACAATTGTAGGAATCTTGTTCCTCAGCTTGTCAAATTTAACAATGAAGTCTCGCATGGGTTCATGAGGCTGCTTTTTCATTTGTGTAAGCTGGGCTAACAAGGCATGTGCATCTTCTGTGGGTTTGAACCTAGCCTCAAACTTGGCTTTGAGAGTGTTCCAGTCAGTTACTATTTGTGCTTATAGATGATAAAACCAATCTGCAAAAGTGCCTTACAACATTTCTACAAATAGCCTGACCGCTATATCTTTAAATTCAATGCCTATCACACCACAGACTATGCAAAAAGTTACAATATGCTCATTAGGATGAACTCTCCCATCACCATAGAACTTGGGAATTTTTTTTCTTGAACTACAAGGTAGTTCATGATAAGGTGGGGTTAGATTCAGAGGGCCAAAAGTGTTACCCCAAGGGCCTTGGGCTGCCATGATATGATGATTGAAAGGAGGCATAATGAACCTTTGTAGGGTACGTATAGACAAAGCTCTGCTAGTAGAGGAAGGATAAGTTTTGATTGGTATTGGGGACCCGACGTCTGTAGGAGGAAAACACCTAGTTCATTGAAGGCAAGATTGTGGAAAAGGAAAGGTCAAAATTATTTTGTTGCACAAACTCAAACACAGGATCAACAATACCTTGAGCTCTCTGACTTCATGTATACCATGGATCTGTCAGAGTGTAGAATGGAAAGGAACTAAAAATTCTTTAATTTGAAGCTTGAGGCTTCAAATTATGCGTTCTTCCCCAATGGAGTCACCAAAAACTATTGGGTGAATATTTTGTCATCAACTACTTGACGGCAAAATGGGTATATCAACCATAGCACAATGAGATTTATATGATAAAATGGGTGTGGTTACCATAGCATAATGAGATAAATCTCTCCTCTCAGTAAGGGGAGGTTCCCTATAAACTATAATATAGTAATATAAATTAAAAATAGACTCAGGGGTGAAATCATACCATCCATCTCTCTTTTTTTAGAGATGATGTTCACAAAATAAAAGAGAATTCTTGTGTAATTATTGAAATCATTTCTCTTCTTTTAGAAATGATGTTCAGCAAACAATAGGGATTCCTTCTAGGTAGTAACTGGATCCACAAGAAACCTAAGAAAGCACAAAGTCTTTCATTTTTTTGTGCTGATTTAAGACAAAATAACATAGTAGAATGAAGTGTAGCACAAAGTCTCCACCAAAAACTACAACAAAGTAAAAGATTACGAAGGATAAGGGGAGCTCAAAGTCTCTCCAATATCTTGGAACATAAAACACATAGACTAAAGACAATTATGGCAGCACAAAGTCTCCCACAGTTAACTTCAAGACATCTTTTAGATTATTTCCACGTGTTCTACTTATGTGATTAAATGGACAAGACTGTATTTAGAAAAAAGACATAAGAATAATTTCCTAGATAACACAAGCTATTTCAACACAAAGTTTGAAAGGTCACTTGCTTTCTCATTCACTTGATAAAATATGATTAACAGTCTGAGCTCAAAGTCTCAGGAATGCCTTTTAATTTGGATAGAGTTTCACCTCTAATAATAGAGATATCCCCTTATTTTCTACAAACTAAGAGATTACAATATATAGCATCTAAAGAAAGACTTTGGTGCTTATTTTCACAAAATGGCCCATGCTGCATTGAACACATGGGAAAGATGAAGTTCTGTACAGAGGCCATGCTAGAGCTGTTCAAATCATATCAAATGTCCTCTCCAAAGCATGGGTCACTTGATCTTCTGAAAGGTAAGGCCACTCCTCTTTATGATAGTTACACGATTGTCCACTCATCTTTACTCAAACGAAGAAAAATAGGCCGCACTATTGAATGCTTGTGCTCTCTGATATCCACCTGGTGGACTGCTCCACCTACTGGAATAACTCTTCTACTGATGCTTCTAGATTCTATATTTGATTCCCTCCTTCCTTGCTATATTTTGTCTCTTCCTGGTGATTTGAGCTCTCGGGGCTATCTTCTCACCTTCTACTGGCTTCTTCAACTCCTTTTTCAGTGGATCACTAAGTTTGTCCTCGAGTCTATGTTATTTGAAAATTGATGGTTATTTCATCACCCTGAATTTGACATTCATGAGGACATCATTGGTTGCATGAACCATTTTAAACCTTAAACCTTTGAACCTTTCAAAGTTCACTGGTTCAATGGTTCAATAGTTTGATAGTTCGGTGGTTCAATGTTTTGTAAAGAGCCGCGTTCACTTAGTCTTCTTTAGGAGTTCAATGTATCATTGAACCAATTGTTTGAACCATTTTTTGGAATCTTCCATTTGAACCATTCACTTGAACTTTGAACTTTGAATATTTAAATCCTTTGAATGCATTGAAGATTTGAACTCGTTGAACCTTTGAACTCTTTGAACCTTTCGGAGGCGGAGTTCAATGGTTCAACGGTTCAACGGTTCATTCCATATTATTGAACCCCACTGTTGAACCTTTTGATTGAACCTTAGCGTTGAACCGTCTTACATTTTTTTAGGAAATGCCTTAAGTGTTTTGAGATTTTTCCTTGTGAAAGCCCGCCTTTTGAACCTGTGATTTCCTTAGCCGAAAAGGCTTGTTCAATGGAATAATTTGACTGCTTAGAACATTTTGAGAAAGAAAGAGACTATTTTGGCCTGCAGAACCAAAATGGTCGACATGTTGTCCACAAAAACTAGTGATGGATTTTGAGAATAACATTACTATCTATTTTTAGTGTTACTATCCATTTCTAGAGTTGTTAACCGATGTGAAAATTGACTGTTGATCTGAGACTGTACTTATTTTTTTGCTTTGATTTGACTAGTTTTACCTTTGGATTATGTGTTGATTGTTCTGAGTGCTACTATTTTGATTGCTAGGAGGTTTTATCTTTGTGACAAATCTTTTATTTGATGCCCCCTCTTCTGAGGGTAGGAATAATAAACTTGCAATGATTACCCTCAAAATAAAAGAGTCCTGCAAGTGTGTTAATATGAATATATATATGATATATCATTTGATATTTGACAATATGTTTCAAGAGATAGCAAATATTTGTACCAAGATATTGTTAGATCAACAGGGGTATGCCTAGATAGATATAACAATGTGAAATCATGTATAATATATTGAACTGGAACTGGAAATGTTAATTGTTAGTTTTTAGTTGGAGGGATGGAGCATGATGTCCATCTTGGCATCCAAGAAAGCAAATAAAATGCATGATATGAATCATGGAATTACAAACATTTGACAAGCAACAAGCAAGAAGTAAGAAGCATACTAGATGGTCTAAGGGGATATGCAAACAAGGGACATGGGCACATGCCACTCAAACTAGAAACAAGCATGGAAAACATGTTTAAATTGCACATACACATCTAGGACAGGAGTGATGGAACTAGTCAAGCATCTTTTAAACCACTCAAAATAGCTCAAAAATGACTAAAATAGGCTTCTAAATAAGAAAAAATCAAATGATCAGCTTACTCACCAGGCTAATCTCCTCATCGGCCTCAAAACGTGTCATAAAAGGTGATCATCTCCTCAGCATATTGAACTCCAAAGCTCTAATATCTAAAACTTGTCACTATACAAATGAATTCCAAGTCAATACAAATTCCTATATCAACCAACTATTTTATTCAAAAGCAAAACATTGTTTTGCTCATAACTAGAGCATCGTAGCTCCATTTTATGAACCATTTTGATACTCAGAATCATAATGATGACACATTCAACATCACATAATATCTACTCTTTCATTAATTCATCTACCTACTATGGTATTCACACACCTTTATAATACTTAGACATACAAATTGGTTCACACCAATCAACACTCATTCAAAACATCCAAGCAACCCAACCTATTCAAAAAATCAATCAAAGACACCTTTCACTCCCATTAATTCAATTCCACCAATTCAACACTAGACTCTCAATAAATTCAATAAATAGCAATCTGGTTCTTATACATTCAACCACTAATCATCACTTTTTTCTCGACCTCTTCCATCACAAATCTCATCCCTCTCCCCAAAAGGGGGACATCATTCCTACTATTCCTATTCCTACACTTATCCAACACATATATCTACTCTCATAGATGGATACACCATGGTTCTCACACCTCAAATAGTCAAATTATTAGATACAGCTTAGATCTGTCAAAGCATATAGTGATTCAAACTACATGGGTCATTCAACATGGTTTTTAGACCTCCAGTATCTAGATTATCAACATTACTTAACTCAGATTGGTCAAGATTATATAGTGATTCAGATTACATTAGGTCACTTAGTATTACACAAGACATTCAGAAGGATACACCTTCAATTTATAGATATACAGACTATCTAGATACCATATTTGGGGGCATGTACATTATTACATGCCTCACACATATAGCTTCATACAACATGACATAGTTATAGACTAGATATTAGATTATAAGCATAGTGTAGGGCACAATGTTTTGATCTCTAGTTTTGCACATGGGACATGACATGATAGATCATATCACATGTGGTTATATAGATTTCCATATTATCTAGATGCATCACTCATATACCAAATTTGGGGGGTATGACATAGGTGTTCTTGTCCTTCATCTTCTAGGATTATACAAATAAATATGGTAGGACATACCATCTTCTTCTCACACATTTACTAGAATTTTTGGTTTACACCTAGGTATCACTCAGGTTGTCACCAAGTTAGACCATATGATCATCTAAAATGATTGGTCTATAGTATTACTCAGACTCAGACCCAGGAGTTTATGTGGGATAGAGGACAGGCATTGGTTTTAGACCTTTGAGCACTTCTCAAATCTAGTTCAGATTATTCAGATTCAGTACAAGGGGCATATATTATAGGGATTCCTTATTTCTCTAGGCATTATTTATATTCAGTACAGGGGGCATCTATTATAATGATTCCTTCTTTATTTTAGTTTTTCATCCACTTCCCTGGCTAGGAAGCTCGACCCTTTTCTTTTGCATACTTATCTTCACTCAGGTAAGTTCAGGTAAGCATCTTTTTTCTTTCTTTTACTCTAGTACTTCATTTCATTGTATCACTAGATTAAAAGGGGGGGAAATGTATACATCTTAAATTGGTCAAGAAAAAACACATATTATGTCTTTTCATATTCCTTTCATAGGAGAATTTGACTAGAGAATATGAACTTTTATTCACATTTATCCATGTCCTCTCATTTGACTTGTCTTGGTCTTTCTAGATTCCCTAAACATCTTTATGCTTATTCTAGAACATCTGTAGCATTCCAAACTTAACCCTTTCAGGCCCAAGAACATCTTTTAGGTCCAGACCCATCCCCCCAAGTCCTACATCCCCTAGACGACAATACCCAAATAAGATTATATCAGTGAAAACCTAGGGTGTCCAATTTTTGGCATTGTTATCAAAGTTAAATTTTGGCCCCAACAGTTAGCTTTTATCGTAAGATGAGTCTTACCTCTTTTCTTTGCTTCGTGTATAAGTTTCTCATTGTCAGTCAAATGCAATAAAAGTTCCCAAATTTGAAATAATGAGTCTCTTATATAAAGGACTATACAAGGCATTTTATATCTAGCACTTACTATTTTGGCACATGAGACTTAATAAAATCAATCAATAATATAGCTCAGCTTCTCTACATCACACTAAAATTTGCATGTTTGATCAAGGAAGGGCCTAGGTGAAATTCATTCTTACATTAATCATGTGCATTGATTATGCATGTTCCCTAAGGGAGAACTACATTAGATTTGAGACCCTTGGCATGAAGGTTAATGTAGGTAGCAGTCAGAACAATAAAGGTCCTTGATTGTGCAATCATTCTTCCCATAACCCAATTTTTCCTCCATTGTGCTTTGATTTCTTTTGTTGTTTTCATGTATGCAGGCTAGTATAAGTATTGAAGATAAAAGTTGACACACAGTGAGCTTTGCATAGTCTTAGGCTTCAATATTTCACTGATAGGGTGTCATAGGGCTACCAAGTAGAATCCAAGAAAGCCAAACCACCAAGATAATAGCATCAAAAGTGAAAAACAACACTAAAATTTGACTACAATGCCAAGTAGTGGGGTGTCCTAAGTTTGGCGCTCCTATCCAATCTAAAAACAGAGTTATGGGTCTTGTTTACGACAGTTTACCATCTCTACACAGTAATTTCTAGACTCTACATCATCCATTTCAGCCCAGAATAAGCTAAGTTAATCCTTCTTTATCTTCTCTTTCCTATGTGAATTAAGTTGATAAAATTGGTAAAAACTTGTATTTCACTACATCAAACCAGAATTCTCCCCTTAATCCAAACCTTTATTACTTAGGAATTAAACATCTAATTTCCTATAAGAGTAAAACATTTTGGTGATTGTGATAATGCCCCAATCAACACATCTATTAATGCAATTTTTGAGTCAAGCAATGCATGGAATTTAAGTCAAGTACTGAATATGAAAAATGCAAAGTCAAAAAATAGTGATTTGAAATTTGTGTAAAAAGGATACTGAGTTGTCAAACATGTAAGGTGATACCTTAACAAGCAAAAAGGAGCTAGTATATATAACTATGGATTTGTTAAAATATTATTTGCAAAATACTATGAAATTTTGAATTTGAGTTTAATTTTTTAAATTAGATAGGCAACTAAATTTTTACAAAAAGATGCAAAAAGTAGTAAAAATATAACTAAGAATGTATTTGATGCAACTAGGGTTTAAAAGAAAAAATTTCAAAATTAGTATAATAATTTGAAAATTTTGCTATGAATTTGTAGAATTTAGCTTGAAAAATTTAGGAAAACTTTGAAAAATATTTCTAAAATCAGCAATATATTTTTCCTAGTGGTTTGAAAGTGTTTATATGCAAATAGGACCTAGTATGTGCAAACTAGGCTTTGGGTGATTTCTTTAAAATATTTTAATTAATTTGTAGTTTTCCAATTTTTAAATTTAGGAAAAATCAAAAAAATATTACAGAAAATCAAAAATAATTAGCCCTAGGGTTTTTAGGGTTTTTGTGCAAAATTTTAAAGTAAGTCAAGTTCACCAAATGTTTTATTCTTTTTGGGACTTAGGTGTTTCATTCTTAAGTAAATAAAGGTGTAAGTAAATGTGAATTAGTAATTAATGTGTCCCAATTAGCCTACTGGTTTGTATAAATAGATATGTATTTTATCTTTTCTAAAAATAGTAAGAAGTGTTAAGAAATTAAACTTAGATTATTGTGAGCTGAAATGGATGATGTAAGGTTTTGAAATCACTATGTAGGGATGGCAGAATATCATAAACAAAACTCAAAACTCTATTTCTAGATTAGATAGAAGCGCTAAACTCAAGACACCCTACTACTTGGCATTGTAGTCCACTTTTGATGTTGGTGTCCACTTCTAGCATTATTGTCCTGGTGGTTTGGCTTTTATAGGTTCTTCTTGGTAGGCTTGTGACACACTGGTAGTGAAATATTGAAGCCTAGGTCTGTGCAGAGCTCATTGTGTGTTTGATTCAATCTTTAAAACCCTTAGGAGCTCCTAGTACTTGATCTTGAGTAGCAAACTTTGGAAAGAGAGGAGAGGTTAGTGTGTAAAGGATATGCTAGATGCATTTCACACCCTGTGTATGGGCACACTACCTACATACCAATACTCTAAAGAGGGATCAATCTAATGTAGTTCTCCAATTTGAAGTGCTTGATGCAATTGTGTAATGTATGCAACTAGATACAAAATAATAATGTACTTTAGATGACTAGGGACTGGTATGATGATCCAAAACTCATAAGTTTTGATTGATAGATATTTAAAAAACACAAAAATAAGACAATAACAATGAATTCTCTGAGAAGAGATGTTTTATTACTCAAAATCACAATACAACTATATGTTTATCTTTTGGAAGAGATGTCTAATTTCCATTTTAGATTACATCTTCATTTATACACATTTTGAAAGTAGGGGGAGGATGTGGAAGGTCACCAATCTCAAGGAAGATTAAGTGGTTTGACTTCCATAATTTAAAACAATACAGAATTCAAGGAATTACTATTTTTAGAAACATACTATTTTTAGACTACACTACTAAAATTAAAAATTGGGGAACTTCCATTGGGGTTTTATGGGTCAAAAACCATCGACTAGAGCTTCATTCCATCACCATATTCTCTTTGTTCTTAGCTTTCCAATGATTCAAACAGTGAGTCAATTGGAGCTACAGTGCAAAATTTATGGCTCCCAGAAGTTCCATCATCAATTGGGGTGGAACCGTCATCCAAATTATCACCTAAATTGTTGCCCTGATCATTCCTCCCTCCTTGAGAATTAATGGTCCCCATTACATCAATATTCCTCATCAAGTGTGGTAGTTGTGTCTTGATTTTATTCTATGTGAGCCACTCATCTTAGTGGCTAAGTTAGCCCCTTTTGACCACTCGATAAAGTGGAATAGAGTGTCCTCTTATTGTCTTCATCCAGGTGTCCACAATCTGATCCTCCTCCACTAGAGCAAAACTCTATGGATCAAGCTCGTCAATGTTTATTTGTTCTACTATGACTGAAGTGTCCAACAGAGGTGAATGATATGGTTTGAGGAGCTCCATGTTGAATATTGGATGCAAACCAAGGTAGGCTGGTAGGTTCAACTCAAAAGCATTTTCTCCAACTTTTCTAGTGATGGTGTAGGGACCATATCGTAGAGGGAAATTTTTTTTGTGTGGGCCTATAAATCATTCCTAATGAAACCATAACCAAACCTTGTCAGCCACAGCAAAATGGTGTACAATCCTATGTTTATCATGGTGTTGCTTATACTTGCTACTAGATGTGTTGCATTTATTTAATGAACTTTGTTTCTTTTACTGCCTCAGACCTTCCATGAGGTGTGTATTCCATGGTGGAGAATAGAATGGCTATATTAATGGGTGCCATGGGTTGGAAGCCAAAACATACTTGAAATAGATTTTGCTTGGTTAAGATGTGTAAGGCTTGATTGTATCCATATTGTATGAAAATAAGCCCCTCATCCCATGTGCATGGATATTTAGAGTGATACATCCGAATCATGTGAACAATCAAGTGGTTCACCACCTCTATCTGAACATCAATCTTTGGATGGAAGGCTATGGACTTCGTCAGCTTGGTATCCATCATCTTCCATAGAGTGGACTAGCAGATGCTTATGAACTTGTTATCTCGATCTAAGATAACGGACTTGGGGAGACCAAAATGGAGCCATACATGACTAAAATATAGTTGAGAAGTTTCTTCATTAGAAATATTTTTCTTACAAGCAATCATGATATCCATTTTTAAAAAATGATCAACTACAATAAAAATACAGTCCTTTCCATGTTTTAAAGTGGGCAAACTGAGAGAAAATCCATTGAGACAGATTCCCAAGGCCTGGTTGGTTTTGGAAATGGTATGTACAATCCTTGCTTCTTATTTGTTGGCTTGGCTTTCACACATGGGGTGCAATATTTGAGATACTTTTTCACATCCTTTTGCATATGGGCCCAGTAGAAGTGTTTTTGAAAGACTGCCAATGTCTTTTCTAATCAAAGTATCGAGCTGTTCTACTAAAATGTGATTCCCATATCATCTTTTGTTGCTTTGCAGCTAGAACATAGATGTGCCTCATATGACAGAGGACATTATCTTACAAATAGAAATCAAAAACATGTTTACCTTTTTGAAGTAATTGATATGTATCAGCAAAGGCAAGATCTGCTTCATATAGAACACCCCAAGTGGTAGTCTTGTGCCTGCACAGGTCAATAATTGCTGTGAATGTAGTAATTGGTGGGTGGCTCAGACAATCTGTAGCCATATATGAGCTCCCCTTTTTGTGTTTGATTATTATATGGAATTACTAAAGATATGTGGCCCACTTTTGGTGCCTCTCATTTTGCAATTTTATCTATGTCTGGATGAATTCTAATGGTCTATGGTCAATGTGGATGATCGTCTCTTTCCCCAAGATGTAGTGTTTCCATTGTTTATAGGCTTGCACAATGGCATAGAGCTCCTTATCATATGTTAGATATTTCCTAACTGTATCAGTGAAAGTTTCACTATGTTATGCAAAAATATGGCCATGTTTCATGATGACAGCTCCTATGGCATATTCAGATGCATGTGTCATTAACTCAAAAAGTTGATGCAAATCTAGCAAGGTAAGAACAGGGGCTGAGCAAACTCGATTCTTCAAATTGTCAAATGCCCTTTGTTACATTTCACCCCACTAAAATATAGCTTTAGCTCCTACTATAGTCATTTGGGTTAGTGACCAAGCAACATGTGAAAATATAAAAACAAACCTATGATAGAAATTTGCAAGACCCAAGAAGCTACGAAGTTATGTGAGGGTCCTTGGTGTAGGTCATTCTTGAATAACCCAAATTTTTTTTGGATCAACATGGACCCCTTCCTCATTCACAACATACCTGAGGTACTAAATTATTTTCATCCTAAATGTGCATTTTTCAAGATTTGCATACAACTTGTGCTCCTGAAGAGTTTGAAGCACCTTACGAACATGTTGTAGATGTTCCTCCCATATTCTATTGTAGATGAGTATGTCATCCAGATAGACAACTACGAATGAGTTGGTGAAGGGTCACAAGATATCATCCATCATCCTCATGAAGGTTGCAGGTGCATTAGTTAAGCTAGAAGGCATAACCAACCATTCAAAGAGCCCTTCCTTAGATTTGAATGCAATCTTCTAAACATCAGTGGGATCGATGGGAATTTGGTGATATCCAAATTTGAGATCAATTTTGGTGAAGAGCTTCACACCACAGAGTTGGTCCATCAGGTCATCAATCCTAGGGAGAGGGTAGTGATTCTTCATAGTAATTTTATTCAGGGCTCGATAGTCAATGCAAAGCCTCCATGTTCCATCTTTCTTGGATTCTAGGGTAATTGAGTTGCCACACTTTTTAGATCAATTATTGAATCTATCTTTTTATCTCATCATTCTCCAAAACTAATCTACAATACACAAGACTACTAGGCAAAAGTGATCCAAGGATCAAATCGATATTATGTTTTACCTGGCAATGCAGTGGAACTCCTATGGGTGACTTGAATAAGTCATCATATTTTCCTATGATTTGTCCCATCTTCTTCTATTATTGTGTTGATAGTGTAGTCAAAATTGCAACATTGGACTTCTTAGATTTTTTTGGTTTGATCACCATGAGAATGAATTGCTTTGTCTTTTCCACCAATCTCTTTTATTGCTTGGCATTGATCAGGGAGATAGATGTAGGAGGTGGTACCTCTATTACCATGTAGTGCTACATTCCAAAAGTGAGGGTGATTCTTTGAGTTTGTGATTCATAGATTCCATGTCTATCATACATGAACAATTGACCAAGGAGTACATCACAAACATCTAGATTGACTACATCGCACAAGACTTCATCTTGGAAAGGTTTTATTGCATATGAAAGAAGACACATATGGGTGACACTAAGGTCTCTCCTTGGGATCAACCATCTAATACTATATGGCTTTGGGTGAGTCTTCATGGATAGATTTAAACTTTTCACAACTTTAACAGAGATTAAATTCTTTTGACTCCCACTATCAAGAATGAAATGTAGAGGCATACCTTTTACCCATAATTTGGAGTGAAACAATCTTTTATTGTCATTTGGCCTTCCTTTACAGGTCTGTGATGAAGTGACGATAGTGTCAAGCTCAACATCTACAATCTCTTCTTCATGCTCTTCGACTGTAGGTTATGTTGTCCCCAAAAATGTCACTCATTTTTGGGACAACATATGAACTATTTTGGTCCTACAAACCAAAATTATCTCTTCCCTTCTCAAAAAAAAACAAATTATTTCGAGCATTCAAATTCTTCATTATTCAAGCTTTTTTAGTTAAGCGATTAGCAGGTTCAACAAGCTCAATGGCTTCTATAGGTGAGTTCAATCAAAAGAGCAAGTTTCCAACACTTGGGCAATTTCAAGATTGGTTCAATGCCTTGGTTCAACCAAAAATGTTCATCGACAAGCCTCTAAGCAAGGATTGAACCATTAAACCATTAAACCTTGAACCAAAATGGTTCAATGGGTTCAACGGGTTCAAAGGTTCAACATCGTCGACAAGCTTAAAGAGTTAAGCACTTTGTCAAAAGTTCATCAAGTTCAACTGCTTCAAGGTTCAACAGCTTTGAAACACTTAGCAAAAAGAAGAAGGCTTGAACTGTTGAACCGTTGAACCTTGAACCATTTTGGTTCAAAGGTTCAACGGGTTCAACGGTTCAATAGGTTCAACGTGCAGTTGGTTCAAGCAGTCAAAAAACATAGCCAAAACAAAGAGATTGAATTGACTGAACCGTTGAACCAAAGTTGGTTCAATCGATCGATTTAATCGATAGATTCAAGGGACTGTCCCAAAGTCAAAGGAACAAATGCCCTTGCAGAGGGTAGTGAACTAGAGACAAGTGCCCTTACAGAGGGAAGGGAACATTGGTTCAAGGGTCAAAGAGAAGGCAGAAAAGATAAAATTCCTTCTGATTTGTTCAAAATCCGAAAGGGAAGATTTCCTTCAGACTTTTTGTCTGAGGAAGTTATCAGGCAGAAAGTGGGAATTCTTTCAAAAAAGTTCCCACAACAAAATTATTAAGGCAAAAGTCCTTCGGACAAAATGTCCAAAGGAATTCACTTGGGAAGGAAGCCAGGAAGCAAAATCTCGATGGAAAAACAACAAAGGAAGATTTCCTTTGAACAAAATGACCGAAGGAATTCCTTCAGACATTTTGTCTGAAGGAAAAGAACCGACGAAGGCTGCCCAAAGAAATTAAAGCCTAAAGGCCGCCCGATTGATCCTGAAGGGTAGGTACCCTTGCAGAGGGCACTCAACACTCAAAAAAAGACCTTTCTCAAAGCACGAAGGGACACCTTTCCTTCGAGGTGTTCCAAAGGCTTGATAAAGATGAAGGGAAAGCTTCAAAAAGACTTAGACTAAAAAGAGACTTCAATGAACAAGGATTGAACCATTGAACCTTGAACCAAATGGTTCAACGGGTTTAAGGGTTCAAAGGTTAAACATTTCAAGGCTTCAAAGGGACTTCGAAGGATAAAGGAAACAATGGGACAAAGGATGAACTGATTGAAATTTGAACCATAAGAGCTCAAAGTTCAATGGTTCACAGGTTCAACAATTTAAAGGAAGCTCCAGACAAAAGGAAAGAAACAAATGGAAGATTTCAAAGACGTTTCAAAGGGATGGTTCAAGCAAAGAACAAGGAAGCAATTGAACTAGGGAGCTAAAAAAGATCACCTGAACTGTTGAACCATTGAACCAATGAACTTTCACAGGTTCAAAGGTTCATGGTTCAACATGGTTCAAATAGCTAGCCACCATTGACAGCCCCACAGACGTCAAATTTAAGGTAATGGAATATCTGTTAGTTTTTGAATATGGCACAAAATTTGAAAAATAAACAAAGCGACCAGCTAAAAAGAGAGACCTAGAGCTTAAATTGCTACAAAGAAGAGAAGAACAATACAAAAAGATCAAAAATATCTACAAGGGAGTTATTTCCAATAGGTGAAATAGTCGATCAAGTGGTCATCTGAGCACATCAAATCAAGGACATGGCCTATTTTTCTTCCATGAAGTAAAGGCAAAGTAGACAATTGTGCAGACATCAGGTCAAAGACTAGACAACTCATGCTAAGGAGGAGACATATAAGATGAATGGGCACACCATAGTTAAGGAAATGCATTGTTCCCAACATGGTCTCTCGATAGGATTGAAAATATATTGAAGGCATTAACTACAACATGGGCCATTTCATGGAAAGAAATGCCAAACCTTTGGGGCTGCTATAGATTGTAATCTCTTGTCTTATGAAAAGGAGGGGAACTTTTCCATTAAAGAAGCAAAAAATCTACCCAAATTGAGAGGCGAATACTGAGACTTTGAGCTCAGATTATTGTTCATATTATTTTATCTGAATGAGAAAGCAAGTTACTTGCAGACTTTGTGATGTTATAGCTTGTGTTATTTTAGGAAATTGTTCTTATGTTTATTTCCTAGAAGCATTCTTGTTTATTTAATCTAACAAGCAGAACTAGTGGAAGTAATCAAGAAGGTGTACTAAAGCTAACTGTGAAAAGACTTTGTGCTATCATAGTTAACTTTAGTGTGTGTTTATCTTTTTTTTGTTTCTATGTGAAGGATCTTGGGATGACTTTGTGCCCTCATTATCTTTTGTTTTTCACTCTTTGGGCAGTTGAGGTGTAGACTTTGTGTTACACTTCATCCTGCTGGTTACGATGCCTTTGTTATCAATGACTGGTCACTACTTGAAAAAACTCTTACTGCTTCTTGTAAGATCACTTATGAAAGAAGAGAAGTGCCTTTAGTATTATCACTAGGTTTTCTCCTTTGTTTGTGAACATCATCTCTGAAAAAAGAGAGATGGATGGTGTATCCTACCCCTGAGTGTTATTTTTTGCTTATATTTATAGTATATAGCCCCTCATATTTAACAGAGAACCTCTCCTTGATGAGACGAGAGATTTGTCCCCTTTTGATGTAGTAAACCTACACACTTGGCCAACCAATCTCCCTTGTTGTGGTTGATAGGACCTATTTTACTCATCAGTTAGCTGATTGACAAAATATTCACCCAATAACTTTTTGGCAACTCTGTTGGGGAAAGAGCACATAGTTTGAGGCCTCAAGCTTCAAGCTAAAGTAGAGCTAGCTCTTTTTTATTTTTATTCTGCAATTTGGCAACTCCATGTTATACAAGGAGCCAGAGAGTTCAAGGTGTTATTGACCCTATCTTTGAGTTGGTACAGTAAAGAAATTTCAATTTATTTCCTCCACAACTTTAAGTTCAATGATCCAGGAGTGTTTCTCCTACCCGTACCCGGTCACCAACATAAGGCAAAACTAATTTTTTGTTGTTAGCAAAGCTTTGCCTATACGTACTCCACCCAAAAATTTTATCCCACTTTTACATAACCAAATCATGGCAGATCAAGGCCTTTGGGGTAACTCTTTTGGTCCACTCAATCTTACTCCACCTTTACATGAATTTCCATGCAGTTCAAGGAAGAATTTCCCCAAGTTCTTTGGTGATGAGAAAGTTCATCCTAATAAACATATTTTTACCTTCAGCATAGCCTGTGGTGTGATAGGAGTGGAATATGAAGACATTGCGGTCAGGCTGTTTATAAAAACACTACAAGGTGCTGCTACAGACTGGTTCTACCATCTGTAGGCTTGGTTAATGACTGACTGGGACACTCTCAAAGCTAAATTTAAAGATTGGTTCAAGCCTATAGAAGATGCACATGCCTTGCTAGCCCAGCTCACACAAATTAAAAAAGAACCCCATGAACCCATGAGGGATTTCATAGCAAAGTTTGACACGCTGAGGAACAAAATTCTCGTAATTGCTCAGCCAACACCTGAAAACCTCAAATGCTTCTTCATCAACTCACAACTGCTTGAAGTGAGTTTTCTGTTGAGACGTGCTGGCCACATAGACCCTGAGGCTACTCAAGACTTGGCTACTGAGGTGCAAGATGACCTTATCTTAGCAGGAAAGATAAGGAGAGATCTAAAGAAAGGTAAATCTTCTTCTTTTGAATATCCACCTACAGTCACCACTGATCTAATGGTGCAGAAGTTGGCAAATGAGTTACTTGTTCTTGGAAAATAAATGGCACAAGGGATGTCATCCACTTTTGCATACAGAGATGTACCAAGGAGGACATTTCAGAATCAATCATACCAAGGCAATGTTGCTAGGAATTAAGGGCAAATAAATTGTCTCCCTCCCCCATGAGGAAACCTTGCCATTGAAGCACCTCCAACCAACTCTGTTATTGGATATCTGGAAATAGAACATGATTCCTCTTTCCAACCTGAGTTTGATCAAGAAAATGATTTTGATCTCTTTGCAACAAACCAAGAAGAATCAGCTGGTGACTCTAACATTGGTTTTTTGAATTACCAAGATGAACCCAGAAGTGAAGGTAAAATAGCTGAGGGATCATACGTTGTGTTCACCCAGTCCAAAAATTAGTTAGCCCAGCAAGTTGATAAAGAGAAGATAGAGGAGCGACCTTAACCAATAATTTTGATTGCTAAGCATGGAACCACTCTGCCTTTCCAGCCAAAGGACCCGGTGACTGTTAAAAAGGTAAGTACATCAAACATCCCTACACCTTCTACTTCAAATTCATAGACCAGTCTTCCCCCCTCTAAAAACCAAAAGGATGAACTTCCTTCCTCTTTTCTTAGTTCATTTCAAACATTTGATATAATTGACCATATAAAGAAAACCAAAATTCAAATGTCTGAATTTGAATTTCTGCAGTGTAACCCTGAGTAGTTGGATAAGTTGATTCAATGTGTAAAGAACCAAACCATCCCTACAAGACAAGAAGCTAAGAATATAACTCATGATCCCCCAAGGAACATGTCCATCCCAAACAATCTTGTCATTACTCCTCCTTCTGCCCTTAAGAAAATAGAGCCTTTTTATGTTTCCCTGTTGATAAATGGTCATAAGCTAAGTAATTACATCATTGATTCTGGAGATTCAGACAATGTCATGCCTACCAAAGTGGAAAAATCCCTTGGTCTCACACTGACCAAGACATTTGAGAGATGTTTTTCCATGGAGAACAAACAAGTGCAACTACTAAGACAAATTAAGGATGCCCAATTTACATTTATAGCATTCCCAGATAAAAGAATCAAGATGACTGTCCTGGTGGCCGACGTCACAGCATCATACAACATCCTTCTTGGCCAAAATTTCTACAAGGATGTTTGTGGTGAGTTGAGCATGGACCTATTCAAGGCAAGGATCCCAGTCAAAGGCGTTATGTAGAGATTTCTCCCTGAGAAGGCAGCAAAATATGTGGTTACTCAAACATCAGCACTTAAAGTGCAAATTCTATTTGAGTCTTCAGGCATGGGTAATTATTTATTAACCACAGAGGAAGTCCATGAGGCACCTGGTAAAGCTCTTAAATGTGATAGCCTAAAAATACCCTTAGTTGGAATAGCAGAAAGGATGGTAGAATGCACTACAAGTGCTGAGGAATCTCCCCCTCCAAATGAAGAAGAATCCAAGGAAAAATAAGTGTATGATGAGATATGGATTCTAGAATTTGATGGCAGCTACTCCTCTACAAGTTTAGGATTTGGAATTGTGTTGATATCTCCTCAAGGAGATATTTTTATTTCATCATACAAGTTACAGTTCAGCAACACCAACAACACAACTGAGTATGAATCTCTATTGCTTAGATTGAAGGCTGTTAGAGACAAAGGCATCAAGCTCTTTCATGCCAAAGGAGATGTTGAACTGGTGGTTTGTCAAGTGAGAAACCTGTATCAGACCAAAAATGAGAGACTGTGACATTATTGCAATCTAGTCTAGGATCAAATTGAAAGCTTTGATGCTTTTAGCATCTCTGCCATACCCAAGGAATTTAATGTCAGAGCTGATGCATTGGCTATTTCAACAACTCTATTGGTTCCTCACCCAGACTTTAAAGGAGATAGGTACACTATTGAATTAGTCTTTCGACCAAGTGTACTTTATAATTTTAGTCATTGGTAGGTGTTTAACAATGACAATCAAATCATTGCCTTCCTAAATCAAAAAGATGGCTTTGCATAGCTGTACTTCGAAGGCAGTGAGCCTCACATGCTTAAACTAGCTCCTAAATCAAGTACAAACGCAGGTAAAGAATTCTTGCAACTCAAAGGGAATAAAATCCCAAAAGGCCTAGTTTCTCTTGAGAAGCTATTTGACAAGCATAAAAAAATTATCAAATAACAACAAATAAATTCAAGCTCCTCTATGAAGTTTGATCAAGTAAATCTAGATACCAAAGAAGATCTTAAGTTGGTGAACATTGGAAAATGTTGCACTCCTGAAGAAAAATCCAAGCTCACTGCTCTGCTCCACCAGTATATGGATGTCTTAGCATACTCATATGACAATCTAAAGTCACTTAGGCTTGAAGAAATCTGCCATGACATTCCTCTCAAGAATGATTTAGTTCTTTACAAGAAAAAATCTAGACAGTACAATCTAAAGATATAAGGTACTATTCTGTCTGAAATATAGAAAATGCTGAATGCTAGGATAATTTTCCCAATCCATCATTCCACATGGATTGCCAACATAGTCCATGTGAGGAAGAAAAATGGCAAAATTTGCCTTTGTGTGGATCTCAAAAACTTGAATCAGTCATCCTTAAAGGATAACTATCTTTTTCCCATCATGGATCAAGTTCTTCAGACAGTGACCGGTTTTGAGATGTTATCAATGCTGGATGGCTTCTCAAGATATAATCAAGTTGAAGTTGGTGAAGCAGACCAATAGAAGACTGCTTTCACCACACCTTGGGGCACCTTTGCCTATCAGAGAATGCCATTTGGCCTGATAAATGATGGTGCCACCTTTTAGAGAGAAATACACCTGGATTTCAAAGATGAAATGGGTAAGTTCATTATAGTGTACTTCGATGACTTGACCATTTTTTTCAAGCATCGCCTTGACCATGTGTGCCATTTGCAACAAGTGCTAGAACACTGCCACCAGAATGGCATTTCTTTAAATCCTAAGAAGTCTATCTTTGGAGTGATAGAAGGGAAGCTTCTCAGACACATTGTATCCCATGAAAGCATAAAAATTGACTCAGATAGAGTCAAGTCCATCCAAGAGATTACTCTACCCGCGAGTAAGACTGCAGTTCACTCTTTCTTTAGAAAAGTGAACTTTTTATGAAGATTCATCCCTAAGTTCACTGAGAAGACTCACCATATTGTAAATATGATGAAGGAAAAGGCCACCTTCAGCTGGATTGAAGAAGGCAAATTACCATTCCAAGATATCAAGATAGCTATTGCTCACGCCCCAATTCTGGTTTGTCCAAATTACACTAAGGATTTCATAGTATATAGTTATGCTTCCAAACACACACTTTCAACAATTTTGGTTCAATAGAACCAAGAAGATGTGGAATCTCCCATTTATTTCATGAGCTGTCCTCTCAAAGCTCATGTATTGAAGTACTCAACCATGGATAAGCATGCTTATGCAGTGGTAAAAGCAGTTAAGAATTTTTACTTTTACATTCTAAATTCACACACTACTGCCCTGGTTCCTGACACCACAATCAAATCCATACTAACTCAGAAAGAGTTTGGAATAAAAAGAGGTAATTAGATTGCTAAAATCTAAGAGTTTGATCTAGTCAGCAAACCAACTAAGCTGGTGCGTGGAAAGGGCATATGCCAATTGATTGCTGATAACATATCAGAAGGAATAGAGCATGGAGAAGAATAAATTAAAGACACGCCAATAGTCCTCTTTGTCTCCACCATGAATAAGTGGTATTTAGATATTGCTCATTTCCTTACTTATGGTGAGTGTCCTGCTCACCTATCTCATAAAGAAAGGAGGACTGTTAAATTGAAAGCTGCCAATTTTGTCTCATGGGACAACGGCCTGTATAAGAGGAGCCTTGATGGAGTGTTCCTTCGCTGCATGGATAAAGAGCAGCAGAACTAACTTTTGAAGTCCTTCCACAATCTATCATGTGGACATTTTTCTACTCCTATAACTGCCCATAAGATTCTGTGAGCCAGGTATTACTGGCCAACTCTCTTTCAAGATGCATATAAATGGGTAAGGAGATGTGAACTGTGCCAACAGTTCATTGGAAGACCCAAGATAGCTGCTCTACCTCTCAAGCAGGTGGTGATAAAAGAGCCATTTTAGCAATGGGGAATTGATTTCATTGGTGTTATAAACCCATCTTCAAGTGTTGGACATGATTATGTCCTCATAGCCACAGATTACTTCACCAAATGGGTGGAAGCTATTCCAACCAAGTAGGCCACTTCAGAAGTAGTGTGTAATTTCCTCAAAGAGAACATCATTTCCAAGTTTAGGGTCCCAACCAAGGTTGCCACAGAAAATGCAGCTTGTTTCTCTTCCCAAGAGATTACTCAATTTTGCTTTTACTATGGGATTACCCTCTCCCACTCTTCTAATTATTTTCCACAAGGGAATGGCCAAGCTAAATCAAGCAACAAGAACCTGGTGACTATCATCAGGAAGCTGGTTGATGACAACCAATGGACATGGCATAAAGCATTGGTTGATGCTTTATGGGCAGACACAATTACACCCAAGGGGGCAATTGGTATGTCACCTTTCCAACTTCTTTATGGTCTCAATGCTGAGATACCAATCACCTTAGAATTGCCAACACTGAAATTGGCTAAGGCAGTTGAAGAACAAACGTATGAAAGCTCCATTGATAAAAGGATCATGTGCTTGATTAAGCTAGATGAGCAACAAACTATGGTGGTGGACCGAATTGTTTCCCATCAAAGTCTGGTGAAGAAGCTCTTCGACCAGAAAGCTAAAGACTATGATTTCTAGATTGGAGATAAGTCCTATTGTGGGACAAAAGGAGAGAACCAAGGGAATGCATGGGAGATTTGATTCCCTTTGGAGAGGCCCATTTATCATCCATCAACTCCATGGTAAAAATAGCTTCTTGTTGAAGTATCAAGATGGCACGCTCTTTTCTCTGCCTCACAATGGGCAACATCTGAAGTACTTCAATTTTTAAAGTATCAAATAAGTTCACCTGTACATCTGTATATTTGTATAGTCTTTAGTTCTATTTTGTGCATTTCATTTTCATTTTTGGTGCCTTTCTTTTTTGGGTAGCATTACTCCATAGCCCAATGGCATGCTTCAAGGCACTAGAGATTTAGGTTTCTACTCCCCTTAGCTATTCCAAATTTTCAACTGAAGGAAGTTCTCCAACTAGAGCCAGCTGTTGTCCCCAAAAATGTCACTCATTTTTGGGACAACATATGAACTATTTTGGTCTTGCAGACCAAAATTATCTCTTCCCTTCTCAAAAGAAAAAAATTGTTCCAAGCATTCAAATTCTTCATTATTCAAGCTTTTTCAGTTAAGGGATTAGTAGGTTCAACAAGTTTAATGGCTTCTATAGGCGAGTTCAATCAAAAGAGCAAGTTTCCAACACTTGGGCAATTTTAGGATTGGTTCAATGCCTTGGTTCAACTAAAAATGTTCATCAACAAGCCTCTAAGCAAGGATTGAACCATTTAACCATTTAACCATTTAACCTTGAACTAAAATGGCTCAATGGGTTCAAAGGTTCAACATCATCAACAAGATTAAAGAGTTAAGTGCTTTGTCAAAAGTTCATCAAGTTCAACCACTCAAGGTTCAACAGCTTTGAAACACTTAGCGAAAAGAAGAAGGCTTGAACCATTGAACCTTGAATAATTTTGGTTCAAAGGTTCAACGGGTTCAATGGTTCAACAGGTTCAATGCACGATTGGTTCAAGAGGTCAAAAGACTTAGCCAAAATAAAGAGATTGAACCATTGAACTATTGAACCAAAGTTGGTTCAATTGGTCGGTTCAATCGACAGGTTCAAGAGACTGCCCCAAAGCCGAAGGAACAAATTCCCTTGCAAAGGGCAGTGAACTAGAGACAAGTGCCCTTGAAGAGGGTAGGGTACATTGGTTCAAGGGTCAAAGAGAAGGCAAAAAAGATAGAATTCCTTTGGATTTGTTCAAAATCCAAAAGGAAAGATTTCCTTCAAATTTTTTGTCTAAGGAAATTATCAAGCAGAAAGTGGGAATTCTTTCAGAAAAGTTCTCACGGCAAAATTGTTAAGGCAAAAGTCCTTCAAATGAAATGTTCAAAGGAATTCCTTCAAACATTTTGTCTAAAGGAATTCACCCAAGAAGGAAGCCCAAAAGCAAAAGCCCGGCAGAAAAACAACAAAAGAAGATTTCCTTCAGACAAAATGATCGAAGGAATTTCTTTGGACATTTTGTCTGAAGGAAAAGAACCGACGAAGGCCGCTCAAAGAAATTAAAGCCCGAAGGCCACCCGATTGATCCCAAAAGGTAGGTACCCTTGCAGAGGGCACTCGACACTCAGAAAAGGACCTTTCTCAAAACCCGAACGGACACCTTCCCTTTGGCGTGTTCTAAAGGCTTGATAAAGATGAAGGGAAAGCTTCAAAAAGACTTAGACTAAAAAGAGACTTCAATGAACAAAGATTAAACCGTTGAACCTTGAACCAAATGGTTCAATGGGTTCAAGGGTTCAAAGGTTCAACATTTCAAGGCTTCAAAGGGAATTCAAAGGATAAAGGAAACAATGGGACAAAGGATGAACCAATGAACTGATTGAACCTTGAACCTTGAACCGTAAGAGTTCAAAGTTCAATGGTTCACAGGTTCAACAGTTCAAAGGAAGCTCTAGACAAAAGGAAAGAAACAAATGGAAGATTCTAGAGACATTTCAAAGGGATGGTTCAAGTAAAGAACAAGGAAGCGACTGAACTAGGGAGTTGAAAAAGATCACCTGAACTATTGAACCATTGAACCAATGAACTTTCATAGGTTCAAAGGTTCATGGTTCAACATGGTTCAAATAGCCAGCCACCATTGACGGCCCCGTGGATGTCAAATTTAAGGTAATGGAATATCTATTAGTTTTTTAATATGGCACGGAATTTGAAAAATAAACAAAGTGACCAGCTGAAAAGAGAGCTTGAGAGCCTAAATTGCTACAGGGAAGAGAAGAACAATACAAAAAGATTAGAAATATCTATAAGGAAGTTATTTACAGTAGGTGAAACAGTCGATCAAGTGGTCATCTGAGCACACCAAATCAAGGACACAACCTATTTTTCTTCCATGAAGTAAAGGCAAAGTAGACAGTTGCACAGACATCAGGTCAAGGACCAGATAACTCATGCTAAGGAGGAGACATATAAGATGAATGGGCATGCCATAGTTAAGGAAATGCATTGTTCTTAGCATGGTCTCTCGACAAGATTGAAAATGCATTGAAGGCATTGACCACAACGTGGGCCATTTCATGGAAAGAAGTGCCAAACCTTTGGGGCTACTATAGATTATAATCTCTTATCTTATGAAAAGGAGGGGGACTCTTCCATTACAGAAGCAAAAACTCTGTCCAAATTGAGAGGCCAATACTGAGACTTTGAGCTCAGATTGTTGTTCATATTATTTTATCTGAATGAGAAAGCAAGTTACTTGCAGACTTTGTGCTATTATAGCTTGTGTTATTTTAAGAAATTGTTCTTATGTCTGTTTCCTAAAAGCATTCTTGTTTATTTAATCTAACAAGGAGAACTAGTGGAAGTAATCAGGAAGGTGTCTTGAAGCTAACTGTGAAAAGACTTTGTGCTATCATAGTTATCTTCAGTGTGTATTTAATTTTTTTTAATTTCTATGTGAAGGATCTTGGGATAACTTTGTGCCCTCATTATCCTTTATTTTTCACTCTTTGGGCAGTTGAGGTGTAGACTTTGTGTTACACTTCATCCTGTTGATTACTACGCCTTTGTTATCAGCTACTGGTCACTACTTGAAAGAACTCTTGCTGCTTCCTGTAAGATCAGTTATGAAAGAAGAGAAGTGCCTTCAGTATTATCACCAAGTTTTCTCCTTTGTTTGTGAACATCATCTCTAAAAAAAGAGAGATGGATGGTGTATCCTACCCCTGAGTGTTATTTTTTGCTTATATCTATAGTATATAGCCCCTCATATTTAACAACCTCCCCTTGATGAGAGGAGAGATTTGTCCCCTTTTTATGTAGTAAACCTGCACACTTGGTGGACCAATCTCCCTTGTTGTGGTTGATAGGACCTATTTTGCTCATCAGTTAGCTGATTGACAAAATATTCACCCAACAGGTTGTGTATGAGATAGAGTAGTAGATGTTGAGTATTGTGACTCAAAAAGCAGTGACTTGATGGCTCGACATTTTTCTTTGGATTGAGTTCTAGTTTTGTGATAATCACACCATTTTTTAACATTTCCCATGTGGAGTTTCTTATCTTGAAACTCCTTTTGATTCCAATTTTGGCCTTGTGTTTGACCTTCCTTATCACTTTTTTATTTTTAAGGCTAACTCTTCGTATTCTTTCTGTCATGCTTCTGCTCAATCTTCACTATAAACTTATATGCCTCGTTGAGGGTTTCCAAATTGAAGAGTTCTATTTCCCCCCATATGTACCATTGTAGTCCACCATGATATTTGAGAGTTTTATGTTTCTCACTTTCTTGGATGCCAATCTTGCATACAGAGAATGAAAAATGTCTGTGTAATCTTGAATAGATTGGTCCTTACCTTGGTGAAGTTGTTGTCACTGCATGTACAAATCATCATATGCTCCAATGGGATAGTATTCTTCCTTTACTGCTTCAACAAAATTGTCTCAGGTAGGTTCCACCTCAACGCTAATGTCATTTATCATGAACCCCTTTTTTTACACCTCCCACCAATTTTTCACGGGCAATGATGCTTTCAAAAGAGTAAAAGTGATATTCTCTCCATTGTGAATTTATTTACAAAGAAGTAGGAAGAAATTGATCCAACTAATTTTCTACTGCATCAAAATTGATTTTGCCTTCAAATGGGGTAATATCAAAATTCACCTGAACCTTAAAGGGTGTTGGAGCACTAAAAGGATGTTCCATGGATGAGGAGCCAGGAAGTGCAGATGAGGAGCCAGAATTTCCTATTGAAAGTTGTTAGAGAATTTGGGCAAATTGTTACAATATCTATGCTTGTTTCCATTGGAGGGATTCATTCACCATTTCCTTAAAAGGATTGGATGTCTCAGTGTCTTTTTCCATTTGAATTCATTTGGAATGAATAGGTGGATAGTTTGAAAGCTCTATTGTTTTCCACCCAAACTTCTTATAGCCTGACCTCGTCCTCGAGATCATACACTCAAGAAAAATTGCTCTAATACCACTAATCCAAAACTCATAAGTTTTGATTGACGGATATTTAAAGAACACAAAAATAACATAGTAACAATGAATTCTCTGAGAAGAGATGTTTTATTACTCAAGATCGCAATACAAATATATGCTTATCTCTGGGAAGAGATGTCTGATTTCCATTTTAGGTTACATCTTCATTTATACACATTTTGAAAGTAGGGGGAGGATGTGGAAGGTCAGCAATCTTGAGGGAGATTAAGTGGTTCGACTTCCATGATTTAAAATAATACAAAATTCGAGGAATTACTATTTTTAGAAACTTACTATTTTTAGACTGCACTACTAAAATTGAAATTTGTGGCACTTCCATTAGGTTTTATGCAGTCAAAAACCATTGAGAAAATATCCATGCCATCTCACCACATTCTCCTCAGTTTTAGATTTCCAACAGTTTAAACGGTGAGTCAATTAGAGATACGATGCAAAAGTTATGGCTCCGAAAAGTTCCATCATCAATTGGGGTAGAACCGTCACCTAAATTATCACATGAATTGTTGTTCGGATTATACGAGTTCTTGAATAGGCTTGCATTGGTCTTGGAATGCTGTATGTAGAGAATAAAAAGGAGTGCTTGAGTATACTTGCTTGTATTCTTGTGTTTTTCTTGTGAATGAGTGTCAACCCTTCTAAATAGACATTGAATGGCCTTTTATAGGGAAAATGATGATCTTGGGTTAGATGAGCTTGCATTAGGCTGATAGAGGAAAAGATAAGGATTCAAGAAAATATGATCATTTGAAGCTAAATTGAACTTGGACAACAACATCAAAAAAAAGACACCCTTGAGTTTTGGCACTCCTATCTAAGTTTGGTGATATTATACTAAGAGGATGAGACCTAGGGGGATGGATCTAGGTCTGAGAGAGCTCCCTGGGTCTCAAAAATATAAGTCTAGGAAGCTATGGGTGACTAGGAATCAGTGAAAGTCTAGCTGAGAAGGGTTGAGTGAGCAAGAAAGAGGACCTATAGGTTGGGTGCTATTAACCATGCCTAAGTCATCCAATTTTGTATTTTATATGATTACACCTCCCATCCCTCTTCAAGATCCCTCATGAAAGTAAATTCAATAAAATATACAAAGGACGGAAGGAATTATTTTTTAATAGGTTAAAACTTAATCGACATCTTAAATTGATATAGTGAATCATGAGGGTGAGGAATAAAATTAAGTGTCCATAGCCCAACTCAACTTACTCTCTCTCTAAGAATTCCTAGAAAAAACTTCCATCCCCAAATCTTCAAGTTGTAAGAGTACTCCCTTGGTTGCCAAGTAAACTCATGAGCATATCTGTCACCCTCCCACCATCTCCCTTCTTGAAGAGGAGCCTATTATATGGAGGATAGAGAAAGGAGTTACAGTTATAAGTGAGCTTCAAGGAGAGTCTGATGAAGATGATTCAAGTGTGTTTGAAGAAGAGATATTCATTGGTACTCCACTTGGGGAAGAAAAAGGTAATTTAGTTTTCAAGGATGAACAAGAATGTGAGTTTGAGGAAAGAGTACAAGTAGATCAAGATGCCACAACAAAAAAGGAAGCTTCTAAAGATGTGCTTCAGGTTGTACCTCTTCAAGAGGGAGATCAAGATAAGGATGAAGACTTGTGGCAGAAGTAACTAGAGATTTGAAATGAATTTGAGGTTCTTTAAGGGCTTATACCTCATATTGGACAAATTGAGGATGTTGTTGAGGCTGCTCTCTTGCTTGAGAAGCAATGTGGGGATCCATAAGAGATCATTCAAGATCAAGTACATCATTTCATGGAGTCTCTAGAAGCTAAGGGTGATGTTTCTCCTATAATCCAAGAGATGGTCATGTTTCAGGTAGGTTCAAACATCAAGAAGCATCATGAGAAGGGTCTTCAAGTACAAGATAAATATGTTTTCATAGGTGACTAGTTTATAGTTGTTGCTTCACTTGAAAGCATGCCAAGAGGATTGACATTTTATATGAGGATGAAACCAAAAAGAACAAGGTCCAAAAGATAGCTTGTCTCATGCTTTTCTTCATCTCATGGAGTAAAAGATCTCAACAAATTTCCCTTTGATTTAGGAGGAAGAAGATATGTTTAGGTTAGCTGTATATATTAGGTGTTTTGTTTATGTCATGTGTTTCCTAAGTGTTTAGCTAGCACATGTGTGATGTCTTGTTTCCTTTGTTTTATGTGTTCTCCTTGTTTTGTGTGTGATTAGAGGTCAAATTAGTTTGTTTTATCTTGGTCAAGGTCAAATTAGGTCTTAATTTGAGTGCAAGTTACTCCATTGCTCAATAGAAGGACAAGGATACTAGTATAGTAAGCATTTCATGCATGCTACCCATGTGAATCACCAATTTGTTAACCAAGTTTGACCCTCCAAGTCAGAATGTCAACCTATATAGCTAGAAACTTGCTTGTCATGTATTATAACCTTGTTTATAGCTTTGACATGCCTTATGAGGTCTTAAAACAGTCTTTCTAAAGTTTTATTTGCAAAGATTAAGGTTAATTTGATAAAATTAAGGTAATGTTTTGTCTTTGTCTTAGATTAGGCTAGACATGTCATTTTGTAAAAAGGGTGGGTCCAAGAGGTGTCATAGGTTATTAGGTGTACCTCAAAGTCATTTGATGCCTTCATTGCCTTCTATGCGCATTTCACATATGTTTGGAGAGTTTAAGGTTTATTTACAAACTTTAAGGTAAGTGTTATGCAAGATGAAGATGTTTTTGGTTAATTCCACGTGTCAAAGCACACAAAGATCAAACAGCCGTACAAGCACATTTGCTAAGGTTCTTGAGGGATTTATCTAACTACATATTTGTCAAGAATGTTACAAAGTGATCAGATTCTTGCAGTCCAATGCTTAAGAGGAGCTTGTTGATCACTTGTACAAACTTGGATATCTATTTATAGGTGAAAATGCCTTCAGAGTGCCTCTTCACATTCTTCAGGTCATCTCCAAGTTTAGGGAGCTTTCATAAGTCTCAAGAATTGTATAGGTGGAGTTATAACCTAAGCTATTGACAAAAGTTCAGGACCTTTATGGCCTCTCAATCAACGACATTGGTTGTTTGATTGAACACCTTAGCTTTATCAACAATCGCTAATACTATAAAATAATTAATTAATATTATTTAATAATATAATTTAAAAAATTAAGTAATATTAATAATAATATTATATTATTAAATACTTAATATTATTTTAAATAATTAATTAATTATGCCAACAGGTATTTTACATTGGTAACAATGGAGTTTAATGTAGTATGTTGTTCACTTTATCAATTAGATTTTCCACCCGTTATGTTTTGTTGGAGTTGTAGTACAAAGGAATCTAATGACACAATGAGATTACCTCCAAGTTGTGGGACCTTGATGAATTGAAGTGAACTTCTGGAGAAATTCGACTTCCTTTCACTAAGCTTGCTGAAACTGATACATGACAAGTTCACTTCTAACTATAACTTTTTGTGATTTTGCTCCTAATTGGGGTTTTATTTGTAAGGAAAAGAGTTTTGAAGGAGTTTTAAAACTGGAAATGGTGATGCTCCAAAGGGTTTTACTGGAAATTACTGCTTGCTTTGATCAAACATAGATTGAACAATAATATACTAAAATCTCTTGAAACACAATCTTACATGAGTATGACATCAAAGGCAATATTGAACATTTGATCAAATAAGGAACAATGTTCTCAAATTTTCCTCAACAATATTTTAAAAGGGAAAGATAAATACCACAAATAATCTTATATGATTGAAATAATACTTATATCATTCACAGATGTAATAAAATCTGTACATACACAAGGATGACACAAAATAAGGAAGGCAAAAAAAAAAAAATTCTCCAGGTTACAACATGTAGATGAACTTTTCAAAAGCCAAAAAAATAATCTCTCAGCAAAAAGGTCCATGGGCTATGCAGGAGACCCATATTTATACAAAAAATTACTCTTGAGAGAGAAGTCAAAAACTTTTACACTTACTCCTGGAGCAAGAAATTAGGGAGTGCTTATACAAATGTCCTCATTTCAGCTTAAAGAGGCATCTTTGGTGGAGTACAAGGAAGAAGATGACTTTGCAAGGAATTTGGGCACTTCACCAAGTGTTGAATAAGGAGAAAAATGTTGTTAGAGTCTTCCATTTGAACCATCTCTCCTTGAGCTCAGTTAAAGAAGTTTCTCACCAAGAAATGGGGTGCCAAAATGAAACTTCATGACTTGGTCAATATTTTAACAAAATTGAATGTTTTTTAAAATATTTGAGTATCTTAAAACATAGCATGCAAAACCTAACTTTTAATTTGTAGTTGAGACTTTTTTAACTTATAAATCACTTGACAAAAAGGGATGTGGAAATTACAATGCGAGATTTTAGAACTTCTAAGTCATTCAACTTGTGAAAAAGAAAAGTGTCAAATACAAGTTACACTTTTTCAATTAAAACTTGATGAGATGACAATTGAAAAATACAAGTAACACTTTTTTAATTTAAAGTCAATAGAGCTATCAAAATGATAGTTGGAATTTATAACTTTGTAACATTATAATGTAGCTTACAAAAATTGTAATTTACAGAATGTATTCTTATCAAACAATTAAATAATTAATCAACAATAGTGACATCAGAAGATTCCTTGTCATTTTCCACTTTTATCTTCTCAATGTAGGTTTTAAAGCTACCAAATATTTATTATAGGCACTCTTCATCGAGAACAATTGTCTAAATATTACTGATGTCACATTTTATCGTTACCTCAGATAATTCTCTAGAATAAGCTATGTAGATTTGGATATCTTTGTCCATTTGATCAAGTTTATTATGGTACTTAATAAACTAGCAGATGGAATTTAAATTGAAAATCATGTCATGTGTTGACTCCCTCTTAATCACCTCCTTAATTTTCTTCTGGACAACCTAAATAGGAAGAGGTTTATCTTTGCAATTTACTGCCTCACATGACAACTTACAAATTAAATCTTCAATGTCATACATTACATCGGTGGCCTTATCACTTATGATTGTGGCCTTAACAATAATTTCATAAAGTATTCTAACTTTGAACTTTGTTGCCCTCTCCAGCTCATCATGCTCCAAAGGATTTTTTAATATCTTTTTGAATATGAGGATGTCACTCTCTATTTGGTCAATGGCATGCAACTTGGGAGAGTAGAGCTTTAGCCTTTCAACTTCTTCCTCATATTTATAACTTTAGAGTTACAAGGTCATCCTTCAGTGTGTTTTAATATTCCATTGCCAACCTTATCACCATGTTTCCTTTGGTGACTAGTTGTTTGGCCCAATCCTTTGTAGCTCTACCCATTGTACCAATATCTATCATTGCATCGAACATCTCTTTATCAAGGAACTGAGGGTGAAATTGAGTTGGTTGGGTTGGTTTAAGAGGACGTGTTAGGTTTATGACCTTCTTCAAGGCAACTATCAACTACTCTACCTTGTTCTTCAACTCATCTTTGGTGACCTTATCATTGTCCATTTTCTTGAAGAAAGAACTTATACTTGTTTGGACATCATGTTTCAATCCCTCTCTCATTTGAAAACTAAGGTGTGCCTTAAATACCTGATAATCCCCCACCATTAAATCTTCTTTTTGTTTGTTAGGTGGGGGAACTGCTATCTAGACATACTTCTCCCCTATTACAACATAAGAGACTCTAGAAATAGTCTTGGGACCTATCTTTAGCCATTTAAATTCTTCTAATAGACCAAAATATAGGGTATTAGGAGATATCATTTGCTTCCTCTTCTTAGACATTGATTGTGCAAGCCAACTAGGGGTGACTATCAATGAATCCTATCCTATCCCAAAGGCCACTGTTTCTTGTGAATCTATGACTAAAGCTGACACATTGGTAGTTACTATAACAAGTGCCATATCTACTACTGGCATTATTGTTGAGTCTTCAACTAATGATTTGGATGTCTCTACCCTATTGGTGGGTTGACTAGTCATAATTATGTCAATGGAATTCTCTATATCCACCTCTTTTGTGGGAGTTTGGGTCAAATTACGACTGGGATAAGATAAGGATACTTGGATGGGTTTAGTGGATGTGTTTCCAAGGGGTGTGAATGCTGAGAGTGACACAAGTGGAAAGGTAGGCATGTGTAGAGGTAATAAGGGAACTTGTGGAAGGATGTTTCCCAAGGCAACAAAAGAATCTATCAATGTGGTTGGAATGGCCAAAGTAAAAGTAATGGGTAGTGTGATGGAAGATGAAGATGGAATTTTTACCAACCCAGTGGATGTGGTGGATAGTGGGATGTAGTCAAAATGACTGAGTTAGAAGCCATGTATTATCGGGTGGTGTTGGTGATCAATGGGGTGATAGTAGATATAGGGGATGAGGTGGAAGTGATTTTGGAGTAGGGAGGTAAGGATGAACATGGGATAACCAACTACATTGATTGGCTCACTACCAAGGGGATCACTTGTAATGGTGGACTAAATTGGGGAGTAATTACTTGCATAGGTTGGATGGTAGAAATAGGAGGAGGGGTTACAGTAGTTGAGTCCTTTATAGAAACTAATAGTGCTTGGTCAAGTGATTGGGTTACTAGAACTTGGGTGATAGAAGTGGCCCCTTTGACCTTATTTTTTGGCTTTTCTTTATGTGATATGACTGGTCCCACTGCGTGATTTGATTGGGTGCCACTGCTGGAACCCTCTGTTGCTTTTGCCTCTACCCCTTTATCCTTTGACTTTTTGAACCTATATGTGATGTTCAAGCTCTCTCTTGTTATCTTTACCCACTTAATTCCTAGCTAGTTTAAATTTGTATTGATGATTGGGTAGTCATGTCTAGTAAATAAAAGGATATGGGTGTAGACCACCTGACTTGAGGAAGGGGTTGAAGGTAGATATGATTATCATAATAAATCTTATCCACTAGTTGTTCCTCATCTTTCAACTCATCTAGAACTAGTATCATGTCATAGTTATTAATCTATTATGGGGTCATCCTGGAATAATACCTTAACCTAACCTCTTCCTCATCCTACATGTCCTCCCAATAATCTTCATAAAAGGGAATGTGAGTAAATGAGGAACCTAATAAACTAGCAACAAAACTTGTAACATCATAAAGGGGCCTAGTTTCATGGGTTCTCAAAGTCAACTGAGTCATTTCTACCTCTACACATTTAGCCTTGTATAAGGAAGGGTATGTGTATGTCCCTCTACTAATAGGGAAGTGTATGCCTATTTTGTGCCTGTTTGACAAGAACTTGTGGGTTTCCACTAGTTATCTTATAAGTTTCATTAGGGCCCACTTGTCACAGACATATCTAAGAAGGGTGTAAGGACACCCACTAAAACCATCAACTCTGATATAGAAAAATGTGGAGAATTGGATGAAGTATGATCCCTAATTTGTAATCTCTATTATCGTAGCATCAAAAAACCTTATCTTCCCTAGTTCTTACTCAAGCATAGTTATGATGTAGTAGATAAAGGCAAAATTGACTCTCCTAAATTAGCGTTTACTTCCATCAAAAGTGAAATTAGGATAGTAATTATAAACTTTGTTAACCTGATCCAACATTGTGTTTAACCTTGGGAATGCCCTCCCTTTTGCCAAATCATAGATGAGGTAGGAGGTGATGTAGAATTTATCACTAGTTTGAACCTCTACCAACTATCTATGAATGGATTCACTGATTAATTAAGCCCAATGAATGTAATATTTATTCTGTTGTATTACCTAAATATATTGGTACATCCAAGCTTGGTAGTTTTTTGCATTCAAACTTCATGTAACTCTATGTAAGAGTACAATGATGTCCCCTACCTCATCTTTGAATTCTATCTTGGTTAGGTTCTTAGCAATCTCGAGGCTAAAACTTTAGCGGTCTTCAACCACTATTTATTTATAATTCATGAATAGGTTAAGGTGTTATCCTAGTAGAATTTCTTCAAGGATTCAGAACTAATATCTATATAACTTTCAAACTCTAGGATTAAAAACACAGTATCAATGAAATATAGATCTAGTTTCAAAATTTTCACCCCATTATCATTCACTACCTCTCTTTTCTCTGCATCATAATGCTTGGCCATAGTGAGCACAAGTTTGAGGCTTTGCACTAAGAATGGAAATGTTGTAGCCTGAGGTAAACCACTATCATATATGCTCTAAATCCAGTGATTTTTGAATTCTACATTGATCTTAATCTAGAAGTCAGCTAGGTCTATGTGGCCTAGATTGATGTCAGTTATCTCATTAATGTTAGAATATAAAATAGAAGGGACACTAGGTCCCTTTGATTTGAACTTTATCTCCTTCCCAAACATATACACTAGTAAAATGTGTGAGGGAAACCAACTATAGAGCTAGTCAGGATTTGGGTTTGCAATTGTAGGTAATCTTTCCGCTTTTAACTTGGTAGAGCTTTGTTAAGCTTATATAAGGAACTCTGATAGGAATATGGTATGAAATAATAGTGATAAAACCCAACATAGAGTTGATGGGGTTTTAACTTTTAATTGTAGGTATAAAAGTCCAACTAGATCTCTATTGGGGTTTTAGGGTGTAAATCATTGTTGAAATCTTTGACCAAAGGTCTGTAGACACCTAAAATTGGCCACCAATAGATTCGTACTGGGATTTAGACCGATTATTACCAACCTTTGCAAATCAAGCCTAAGAATCACTAAATGTCTCAAATTTGGCTTCATAACATGAAATTTGGCCTGTAAACCAATTAAATGGGGCAAATGCACACATGAATTAATTCAAATCTTAAAAATGCTAAAATACCTAAACAAAATTAATTACCATGCTAAACCAAATCAAATGCCTAAATTGAATTAACCATCATAAATTAATGAATTATCAAAAAGAAAATTCAAAAATCAAATAATATCATAAGAATTCAAGATTACATTTTTGTGAGTTGTCAAATATCCTAAAATATCTCAACATGCATATTCATTGCTAATTATGACCATTCGACACCTTTTAACTCTATTGGGGTTAATCAACTCACTAAGGTTAGGTTTGAACCCATTCCAAGATCTAACTACACTCTACCTCACCTTAGGTTGGGGTTAGTCTCTAAAACCTATAAATACAAGCCTAAACCTCTTCATTGAGAGAGCTTAGACATAGTAATGTTATAATGTTGGTTTTATGACAAGATTGCAAGCAATAGTGTTATAATGACAAAATCACAAGCCAATCCATCAAGTTACATCAAGCAAACATGAGCCAAACCATGGTGCCAAGGAGAGAAGGAGCCACACAACTCCATTTACCAAAGACTTCTTGAGCATAATCCGAGCAAGCCAAATGAACACATCATTTGGAGCATTTAAGGAAGGTAAAGAATGTTGTAAGTTATTTGCATTTTAGTTGAGATTTTACATTTTTTGTTTGTTCACTAATCTCCCCCTAGTGATCTAGGAAAGTATGTGTTATGCATGTTAGTGTGTTTTTATTCAAGTTTTCTTACTTGTTCTAGCACATGATCTAACCACCCTTCTTGGATTTCTTGATCACAAGGTCAGGTGGGGATATGGTTTGAAATTACAAGTTAAATCTTTAGCAAGATCTCAAGGTGAGAAAGCAAGAGGGATATGCACCTAGATCTGAGTTTAGGAATAAGTGAATATTTTTATAATATTAACAAGAATCTAAAAAAAATCACATGTGAATGTGAAAAATTGGAAAATTATGAGCAAACAATGATGTAATTAAAAACTTTAGAGAAAAACCCTAAGTATGGAAATAAACCCTAAGATTTTTAAAAAAATAATAATGGTGGCCAATGATATAGAGTAGATTGAAGGAAAACAGATGTGACATAGGAGAATATCATCTATACGTACGTAGGGTTTTACAAGTTGGAAATGGAGCTTTGGTTCATGGTGTTGCTTGGCAATGGAGATGAATAGGCTCTAGTCATGGCATCACTTGTCTTGGGGGTGAATGGGCTCTTATTCATAATTTTTAACAATGATGTAAAATACCTAAATTATATACCAAAAACCCTTAATTAATGCCAAGCTTGCCAATAATGGTGGTAGATGGGTTAATATGCATAAATAAAGGTTTTTGGATTTGCCTTGCAAGTTTGCAATTTGTAATATGTTTTTAACTTTTTGTTTCCTGTTTGCCTTCGTAGTAAAAAATCCAGTAAACCTCTACATACTTGTAAATTTCCTATATACCCTTCATTCTCTGCATATTGCTTGCTACTGAGGGGTTTTGGAGGCAGAGATGTTTTAGGAAGTGGGAAGTAGAATTTGGATTACACTTTGTAGCTTTGTGAAGTTACAAAGTGTAGTGGGAAAGCTAATTCCTGCTTACCTCTTAATAAAAAGTGGGAAGCAAAATTTGCATCACACTTAGCAACTTTGTAAAGTTACAAAGTGTAATGTGAACTTAGATCTATGCTTGGGACTTGGTGAGTGAAAAATCAGAGATATAAGTGCACTTTGCAACTTTGCAAAGTTGTAAAGTGCATGGAAATCTCTGGTTTCTACGTAGGTCTTGAAAAAGGGGTACTTAGGCCATTTTGAAGCTTTTACTCAGAAATTTTTATAGGTCCACTCTAAGCCACATGGTGTTTTTAGATTTTTGGCATAAAAATATCAATACTTTTGGTGACCTTTACAAGGAGATTGCATGTTAATCAATTTTTTTGAATAGCCTTCTAGTTCATTGGGCATGGAATCATTTGAATTTTATCATATCCTACTTGGAGAAGAAATAGAACTAGGAATTGACCTAAATAAGAAATAAAATAGGGGAAAAGGAAATTGAAACAAACTAAGGAATCAAAACTCTTAATGAGTTACAGAGTGTGCAAAAGCACTTATTTGAAAGAAACCAACTAATCCTAATATGTACAAAATTTTAGAAATAATTCCAACCTCCTACACATGATTTAAGGTATATCCCATTAACTGGGATGGGTAGATCTGATCCATCAAACCTTGACAACTGAAATGCATTGGCTCCTTTGTAATGGCTTATGATGTATGGACCACTCCATATTGCATCAAATTTTGTATGATTGTTTGGCTTGGCCCTTTCAACATCCCATTTTAGAACCATGTCTCCTTCATTAAATATCATGTCAGATGATTTCCTATCAAAATTTATCTTTACTTGAGCCTGACTTAAATCCAGATCTTGCATTGATTGGTTCTTGAGCTCCTCCAACTCCATGAGTTATGCCAACCGCATGATCATCGCATCATTTTTTAGTTAATTCTAATTGTTGAGAGAGTTCTAGAGAAGGTAACTCTATTGATAGTGAAGGTCTAGTTTCCATTCCATAAACCAACATAAATGGAGAATTGCCAATGGTTCTTTTGGGAGTGATCTTATCGGCCCAAAGTGTTAATTTTAGCTTAGTATGTTAGGTCCTGTAGTTGTCTTCCATTTTCTTTTTTATAATCCTTATGAGATTTTCATTGGTGTATTTTGCTAAGCCATTACATTATAGGTAATAATTAGACAATGTCTTCAAGTAGACATTATGTTTCATTTCTCATTCACTCACCTTAGTGCCAATGAAAGATTTGGCATTGTCTGAAATACTCATGTAAGGGACACCAAATCTAGTGACAATGTGGTCCATGAATTTCAAGATAAATGCTTCCAAGGCATATTTAAATGTAACAGCTTTAGTCCATCTAATAAAATAATCAAACATTGTAAGGACCCATTTGTGTCTGACACTTGATGGCAGATTGATCATGCCAATAAAATCCAACCCCTAGTGAGCAAATGGTTGGTCAGCTTGGATTGGTTGGAGAGGAAGAGCTACTAATATTTAATTTCTTGTAAAGTAGGCATATTTCTCTCAATTTTGCACCCATCTATAAACATCTTTGAATAGGTCAGGACAATAATATCCCACCCTCATTATTTTGATAGTAGTGGTCCTTGCAAAAAAATGGCCACCCGATGGGCCATCATGAAACTCTTCGAGTACTTTGGAGATTTGATCATGCTTGATGCACCTCAACATAACTCCATTAATATCTTTCCTAAATAAGATCCCATTAATGAAATCATAAGGAATAGATTAGATCCTATAATACCTTTTTTTGGATTGTTGGAGCTCATGCAGGTATTTGCAAATTTGCAGGAAGGTCATGTCATGGATCTAGCTATTGAGCGAATGAGGATTTATTGGTTGAAATGCATGTAGAATGTATATTTCATCAATAGACTTTATATCAAAAGCAAACTGCTCACATAAGCCTTTTCCTCTTACAAGCTTAGTTATTTTAATAATATGTCATATGTCATGACTTTCATGATCCAACCCACCCTTTTATCATTTACTTCTTGGCTTGTAAGGAACTCCTTTCTGCTCTAGTGACTAACCATCATTTGAATCTTATTCTTTGAGAGTATGTATCTGAACTTTTTGAGGGATTTTATTATTACATGCACTTGCTTCTTAACAAAATTGTACCTTTCCTCATAATCTTTTAAGGATTGATTGAAAAAGGCTATGGGTTGTTCCAACTAAACTTTGTTTTGTTGCATCAGAATAGCTGATACACTGCCCTCTCCTCCAAAAACATAGAGAATGAAGTCATTATCATAGTTAGGATTTACAAGAGCTAAAGCTTGAGAAATAGCTTGCTTAATGTCTTCAAATCCATCCTTTCCTTCCCTTGTCTAGATGAAATTGGCCCCTTTCTTAAGCATAGTGGTAAGGGGTTTGGCCATGGCAATAAAATCTGAAACGAACCTCCCCAGGAAACTTTGTAACCCCTTTTTATGGCTTGGAAGTGCCAGTGAAGAGATAACATTTACCCTCTATGGATCTATTGTAGGGCCTTCTTTCAATACTATGTGTCCAAATAGTTTCCCTTTATGAACTACAAATATGCAGTTATTTGGATTAAGGGAAACTCCACACTCTCTGCACCTTTCAAAAAAATTATTAAGGTGATCTAGGTGGTCACCGACCTATTTTAAATAAATTGTGATGTCATATAGATACACCAAGATCATTTCATTGATCAAACCCTTGAAATCCATATCTATGGCCCTTTAGAAAGCAACACCAAAATTGGTCAAACTAAAATCCATCTTCTTATAGGCATATGTGCCCCATTTAGTAGTGAAAGTGGTCATGAACTAATCAAATTATTGAACTAGGATTTGGTTATATCCAAAATAACCATCTAAATGTTTGGAGGATTTACTCCATGGGTGTAAGGGGCTAACGGTCTTTCAAGGATGCTTTATTCAAGTCACATAAATCTACACAAAACTTAATTTCACAGTTCTTTTTCCTAATAGGGATCAAGTTAGCAACCCAGGATGAGTGTTTAATGGGTAAAATAATGCTGGATTCTACCAACTTGGACAACTCACTCCTCATCAAAGGCTCTATTTTTGGGTTTATTGGCCTCTATTTTTATCTAACATGTTTAGTATTTAGGTCAAGCTCTATTGTGTCTTAGGCTAGGCTAGGATCAAAAGCCCTTAGATATTTATAACTCCAAGCAAAGTTATCATCAAATTCTTGACATAATTCAATAAAATCTTACTTTTTAGAGGTGTTACATATCTTTATAATCTTCAAAGCCTTGCCTTCTGAGATGGATACTAGCTCATAGTCTTATTCCTTGATTGTGAGATTTTTCTTCCTCCACTTTATTTGATCATCAGAGTTGAAAATACTTTCTAAAGTAACAATTTCAAGCCAAAATTGGGCACCTCTATTTGCAAAAATGTCTAAGTCCATGTCTTTGTCTAGGTATAGTACTTAGCTTTTCTTTGGAGGAAGAAGTGTTCTTTAACAAAACCTGCAACAAATGCACAAGTCTTTTCCTTTCAGAAAGTCCGATTTGGTCTTTGTTTAAGCCTTTAAGCAATTCTTTTAGGGTTTTGTTTTAAGCTTTGTCAAATTCTTTAAATAAATTATCTGCACAGTTTTTCCGAAGGTACTTTACAATTTCTCTAAAAAATATCTTCAAGCCAAAAGGACCCTTGTAACTTTTCCAAAGGGCACTTTCATTTTTTCAAAGGGTATCTTTTTATCATAAAAATTATCCATTTTCATTTTCCCAAAGGATATGTTTGTAACTTTTCCGAAATGCACTTTATCTTTCCCGAAGGACTTTTTCAAGCTAGAGGACCCTTTCATTTTTCCAAAGGGTATGTTTTGTTTAGAAAAAAACCATTTAAAAAATCTTGAAGGACCCTTGCATTTTTCTGAAGGCCATTTTCAAGTCAAAGGGGTCATTTACATTTCTTCTGAAGGGTATGTTCCTTTCAAAAGGGCCAAATAGAAAGTTTGAAGGATTGTTTCGAGGCAGAGGTGGACCATTGCAAAAAAATTGAAAGGTTCTTTCTAAAAATTTGAAGGGCATTTTTGCAAAGCCGAAGGGTGTTTTAACAAAGCTGAAGGAATAAATGCATAAAGGAAAAGGCTCCAGTCCAAAAGAAAGAATTCCTTCAGACTTTTTGTCTGAGGAAATGCCAAGACAAAAAACCTAAAGGAAAAGAAAAGTCTGAAGACCAATAGCTACAAACAAATTATCTAAAGGAATGCCAAAAATAATTGTCTGAAATAATGTCGAGGACCAGAAGTCCAAAGAAAATACCCGAGGAGTGATAACCTGTAGAATGTCAATTTCAAGCTGCAAGGAATAGTCATTGTTATTCAAAAGACTTGATGAGAATCTGAGGATAAATATGGAAATGATAAATGGCATGAATCTTGAGCTCTGATACATAACAAGCAGAAATAGGTAGGTCGATGGTTTAAGTTATTGCACCGTTACACAACTCGGTGAGCTATTAAAGAACAACTTGCATTGAAATGACATTCCAATAGATGGACCCATATATAACAAAATGTATTTTGACATATCATGATTCCATTGGTGTAACTGTAAAGGGAGTTTCTTATAGAATGCAGTGTAACTATTTCTATTTTCAAGATTGACACATGTTCAAGTGACCTTGAACTCTCTTTGCTTGATCTCTCTCTCAAAGGCTATATATATGGATTCTCCTAGATCTTTAGGGGGATCCACCTGAGTATGGAGAAGCTCTACTCAATTGTATACTTTTGATAAATAAAATGACTAAGTGTTTACCTCTTCCATGACTATTCATAGTGTGCTATACTTAAATGTTAAATTTGCTTAGTGAAGACTATGGATTCCTTAGCATTGTACTTCAGACTTTCACCTATTTTCAGCTTCTTCTTACAAGACACGTGAAGTGTTCTAGGAGATGTCTATGTCTAAGTGAGTTTGTCTTTTCATCAGTGCCATTCAAGGCCTCTTGTCTATTCCTCCTAGTATAAGATAATCTTTTATGACCTCATATTGTAATATTGATGAAAGAAGATAAAGATCTGGAAAGCGTATGTTGGTCATTATTTTGGTCATAAGTGTCATATACATGTGGTTGGAAGCCATCATCTATTTTGGTAGATCACCTCCATTAGTTTAGGTTTTATTTTAGTTTTTCTCATTCCTTTTTCACCCGCAAGTTATAAATAGTAGAAGTAGTAGTTAAGTGATACATCAAGGGGAGCTAGGCCCTAATCTATAGATTCATCTCAACAGAATTGTCACCCAAAAAAAGAGAGATGATTCCGTTTTACCAATTGGATGAAGAGAATTGAGCATCTCTTCAAGGGAGTAAATCCAAGCATCAACAATTTTTGGCATGCTCGATGGGACAATTTATCCAAGGAGTTAAAGAATTCTTGGTGTGTTCTTCAATCAATCTACCTTTTAGAGGCATTTCAATCAACACCAATGGCAACTCCAAGTTGAATCAGCTGGTTAATCAATGCTAGTGCATCAAGAAATCATATTTGGTATGTATAATTCCATTGTTGAGTAGTATGGATCTTGTGTTCCTTCATAAAGTTTTGATCAAGTTCAGGTTGTTTATGCAATCACCTCAAGTAGCCCTCCTAATTATCCTTCTCCTAGTGAATCCAAGAGTGTTAGGGAGATAATATTGGAGTTTGAAAGGCAGATGTTGGAAATAGATAGGTTGAATGGGAAAAATAGATATCAGCAAGAGCTTATTTACAAGGAGGAATTATTGTTCAAGCAAGCTCAAGTCATACAATCCATGGAGGAGAAACTAGTAAGGTGGAGAAGCCAATTCACTCAAGGTAGTTAGCCTTGTATCCCTTCTTCCATCCCAAAATAGCCTCTTCCTATACAAAAGAAACCTTTCCCTTGTACACCAAATCCTTTTTATCAAATAACACTTACTCACCATAATAAAATGAGTCAACCTTCTAACCCATATAATGCATTAACTACTCTTATTGTTAATCCTTTGCACCTAGCAATCCAACACCAAAGGACATTAGAACGGTCTTCTATGGAAACTAATTTTTTCAATTCCTTAGATTATGAGCCCTCCTTTGAAGATAATCATCCTAATTCTATTGTAAAATAACATGTCCATCCTAAAGCAACTCTTCCTATGCATGTGCAAACTCTTCCCAATTCCCCTCAACCTCCTCAAGTCCTTCAATATGATGTCAAGATTCCAAATTGGAGAAATGTCTATCATGAACTAGCTTAAGACCTTAAGAAAGATGAAGTTATTGCCTATCCTCATGAAGAGAGCTCCAATCCTAAGAGCATGGGTCAAAATGAAATAGTGGAATCATGGGGTAAGAAAGAAGAGAAGAGTATGAAGCAAAAAATGAAGCTACTCCTCCTCAGATCCCATGTCTAAACACACCCCATATACACCCCTTCAAGAGAGTTATCAAGCTACATCTGATGTGGATGAAGTGTTGGTCAAGTGGAAGGAAGAGAATCAATTGAATTTAGCCCAATGTTTACCTCCTCTTCCTCATGAGCTTCTCAAAGAAAATCCCACTTCTCACTCCCAATCTAATTTTGAGCTCACTAGTGCCTACCTCTTTTCAATGTCCATTCCCAAGTCCTCTCCTTCATCCCATACTTCATTTTCATTCCCTTCACCTTCTATTACTTTCCATACTCCAACTCCTGCATTTCAGACTCATGAACCTATCCATTCACCCTTCATTTCATTCCATCCTAAAGAGGAACATGTTTTAAGGAAGGCAAGTGAACAAGAGGAAATGCAATTCTTGGATGATCAAGAGACTATCATTAGTGAGAATGAAGATGATATCATCATAAGTACTCCATATGAACATCATCATGATGATCATTATCATGAACATGAGGTGGAAGGCACTATCAAAGATGAACAATGCAATCAAATCATATCTCAAGAGGTGGTTATTCTTGGAGGTTTTCATAAAAATAAGGTTGAAGAGGTGACTCTTGAAGGTGGCATGACTCTAGGAGAAGAAATAGGTCACACATACATGCAAATGTTCCAAAATATGAAGATGAGATTGACAAACTTCACTTGCCAACATTGGATGGAGAATGTAAGCATGGTGAGCTCCCTTTCCCTTTGTTTGATGAACCTTCTTGTTGCTTTGATGAAGATAATGACCAAGCCATGGGACCTGAGTTAAATGAGGTTAAAGAGAATGTTGTTGAGCAGCTAAAGACTTCTATTTTTTAGCAAGAAGGAGAGAGGTCTGATTGTTTTGATAGGAGCTTTGAAGGAGTTCTTGAGTGAGAAAATGATGATTTCTAGAATGAGATAGAATTTTTTTGTCTCAGCTCAAACATCACACTAACCACCCTTCTTCAAGAAAGCCATGATAAAGCAAGAAAGTAGATTGATAATCTTCTCAAAGAGATGGAAAATAATGAATTAGTCAATGATACATACCAAGATATCCATGAGCTAGATGAACCCTATGATGATGAGATATCAACCATTGATCTATTGATGGACTACACTAGCATGAAGGACCAGCATGAGACATGTTTCAAAGAGCAGGATGAGTACATGTATGTTGGAGACATGTTTGAAATTGATACACTTGGACACATGCCAATCAAGGTGTCAATCAAGAAAGATGAGTCACCAAGCTTCTACTCCAACCAACCACTTGGCTGGCATCATAAAGTTTCTTACCATGGAAGAGACCTAAGAAATTTTCCCTTTGATCTAGGAGGGGGGAGAGTATATATAGTTAGTTGTAAATAATTAGTTTTCTTTCTATTGTGTCTTGTCTTTCCTAAGTGATAGGTAGCACATGTGTGTTTGCTTTGGTCTTTGTTGTGTGTCTCTTTCCTTCGTGTATTTGAGGTAGTCAATGGTTGTCTTGTTATTCAAGTTTTGAATCATGCTCAAGGTTTCTGGTTTATTTTTCCTTAATTGAATCCATGCCCAATGGACTATTTAGGCTACTCATCTGATCATTATAGAAAGCATACTACACTTGTGAGTCTCTAATTTGTTAACCAAATTTTGGCCTTTTAGGCCAAAATTGGGCACCTCTATTTACAAAAATGTCTAAGTTTATCTCTTTGGCCAAGTCTAGTACTTAGCTTTTCTTTGGAGGAAGAAGTGTTATTTAACAAAACCCACAATAAATACACAAGTCTTTTCCTTGAAAAAGTTCATTTTCGTCTTTTTTTAAGCCTTTAAGGAATTTTTTTGGGTTTTTGTTTTAAGCTTTGCCGAATTCTTTCAGATAAATTGTCCACAGTTTGTTTGAAGGTACTTTACAATTTATCTAAAAGATATCTTCAAGCCAAAAAGGACCCTTGTAACTTTTCTGAAGGGCACTTTCATTTTTCTGAAGGGTATCTTTTTGTCTAAAAAATTATCCATTTTCATTTTCCCGAAGGGTATGTTTGTGACTTTTTTGAAAAGCACTTTATCTTTCTCGAAGGACTTTTTCAAGCTAGAGAACCCTTTCATTTTTCTGAAGGGTATGTTGTAGTTTTTTTGAAGTGTATGTTTTATTCGAAAAAGGACCATCTAAAAAATCCTGAAGGACACTTGCATTTTTTTGAAGGCCATTTTCAAGTCGAAGGGGTCATTTACATTTCTTCTGAAGTGTATTTTCCTTTTAAAAGGGCCAAATAGAAAGTTTGAAGGATTGTTTCAGGGAAGAGGTGGACTATTGCAAAAAATCTGAAAGGTTCTTTCTAAAAAGCTAAAGGACATTTTGACAAAGTCAAAGGGTATTTTCATAAAGCCAAAGGAATAAATGCATAAAGGAAAAGGCTCAAGTCTAAAAGAAAGAATTCCTTCAAAAATTTTGTCCGAGGAAATGCTGAGACAAAAAAACCAAAGGAAAAGACAATTTTGAAGACCAATAATTGTAGATAAATTATTTGAAAGAATGCCAAAAATAATTGTCTGAAAGAATGCCAAGGACAAGAAGTCCAAAGAAAATACCCAAGGAGTGGCGGCTCGTAGAATGTCAATTTCAAGCTGCAAGGAATAGCCATTGTTATTCAAAAGACTTGATGGGAACCTAAGGACAAATATGGAAATTAAAAATGGCATGAACCTTGAGCTCTGATGCATAACAAGTAAAAATAGGTAGGTCGATGGTTCGATTTGTTTCACTATTACACAGCTTGACAAGCTAATAAAGAACAGCTTGCATTAAAATGACATTCCAATAGATGAACCCATCTTAGAAAAATGCAATTTGGTATATCTTGATTCCACTAGTGTAATCGTAAAGGGAGTTTCTTACAGAATGTAGTGTAACTATTTCTATTTTTAAGATTGACACATGTCCAAGTGACCTTGAACTCCCTTTGCTATATCTCTCTCTCAAAGGCTATAAATATGGATTCTCTTGGCTCTTTAGGGGGCTCCACCTTAGTATGGCTAAGCTCTACTCAATTGTATAATTTTTTATCAATAAAATGACTAAGTGTTTACCTCTTTTGTGACTATTCATAGTGTGTTATACTTGAATGTTTAATTTGCTTAGTGAAGACTATGGATTCCTTAGCATTGTACTTCATTATTTCACCTATTTGAAACTTCTTCTTGCAATGCACATGAAGTGTTCCACGATATGTCTATGTCTAAGTGAGTTTATCTTTTCATCAGTGCCATTCAAGGCCTCTTGTCTAGTCCTCTTAGTATATGACAATCTTTCATGACCTCATAGTGTAATATTGATGCAAGAAGATAAAGATTTGGAAAGTGTATGTTGGTCATTATTTTGGTCATAAGTGTCATATACATGTGGTTGGAAGCCATCATCTGTTTTGGTGTATCACCTCCACTAGTTTAGGTTTACTTTCAGTTTTCCTCATTCCTTTTTCACCTCCAAGTTCGTAGTAGTAGAAGCAACAGTTGAGTGGTACATCAAGGGGAGCTAGCCCCTAATCTAGAGATTCATCTCAATAGAATGTTCACCCATAACAAGAGAGATGATTCCATTTTTCTAGAACTACACATCTCTTCAAGGATACAAATCCAAGCATCAATAGTAACAAGACCCAATGGCAACTTGTTAGTCTTCAGCTCAATTATTTTCTCCCCATATTATTCTTAGAGCCTTGACTGATTTTTATCAAAGAATCCAGCCTCATCCTATAGGAAGTTAAAAATTTATTCATCTCTATCAAAAACTTTCCAATTGGTTACATTATCAGGGACGGATGGTCTCACTATCATCTTTACATGCTAATAGTTGTGCTTCTTAATCTCTTTAGGTAGATTATATTGAGATCCCATTGAGTCCATGCGATCAATATCTTTGTTTTATGTTCTCGATATCATTTGAATGTTTAAATCAATAAAATCTTCAAATAGGTCCCAGCCCTTGTGTTTGTAAGATTGCAGCAAGTTATTCTTGGTCATGCTTCTTGATCTTACCAAATGAACAATTAGTTCACTATAATCAAACATCTGTAGTGACTAAATCCCCCTCTCCTTTGCCAACTAGAGACCTTGAGTCAATGATTCATATTCCACCACACTATTAGTACAGCTAAACTATAGTCTAAAGGAATAAAAATAACTCTCCTTTGGGGAAAGACCAAAACAATACCAACACCTACACCATTCATGCTCCTTAAGCCATCAAAGTATAGTTTCCACATTCCCTTGTGATCTTCGATTGGTTTAACAAGATTTGGGATGATCGCATCATCTTCATGGATGCAATACATATCCAACATTGTTTCCTTGACATAGTCATAAGGGTTGAACTGGAAAGTTGATCCCCATTCATCAAGGTCAGTGTCTAAATTTATTCCAAGGGTGTTGTAACTTCATGGTCAAGTTCTTCCTCTTGGTCTTGCACTATGTAATTCATATCCATAGGGTTAGGAGTGTATGGTTCAAGTACCACAATACACTTAATCAGATGGGCAAGGATATCTAAATCTATAGAGCTTATTCTAGAGAATTATCTAAGGTACTGACATAATGTGACATCAATAATCTTTACATAATTGTTCCCGATGAAGAGTGCCTACAAGAAATATTTGATAGATTCAACGCTTACACCAAGAAGATACTAGCAAAAAAGGATAAGGAATCCTTTAATGTCATTGTTGGTGATTAATTATTTAATTATTTGAGAATAATGCATTATATAAATTATAATTTTTGTAAGCTACATTATAAATTTGCAAGTTGTAAATTGCAACTGTCATTTTGATAGCTCTTGACTTTAAGTTAAAAAAGTGCTACTTGTAATTTTCAATTATCATCTTGGCAAGTTTAAATTGAAAAAGTGAAACTTGTATTTTGCAATTTTCTTTTTGACAAGTTGAATGAATTAAAAGTTGTAAAATCTCATATTGTAATTTGCACATCCTTTTTTTTCAAGTGACTTATAATTTGCAAAAGTCTCAACTACAAATTACAAGTTAGGTTTTGCAAATTATGTTTTAAAATATTCAAATATTGAAAAAAGCATTCAATTTTGTTAAATGATTGACCAAGTCATGAAGTTTCATTTTGGTGCCCCATTTTTTGGAGAGAGTCTTCTTCAATTGAGCTCAAGGAGAGATGGTTTGAATGGAAGACTCCAACAACATTTTTCTCCTTCTTCAACACGTAATGAAGAGCCCAACTACTTGTAGAGTCATATTATTCCTTTTACTCCACCAAAGATGTCTCTTCAAGCTGAAATGAGGACATTTGTATAAACACTCCCTAACTTCTTTCTCCAAGAGTAAGTGTAAAAGTTTTTAACTTCTCTCTCAAGAGAGTATGTTTTTTGTATAAATATGGGTCTCCTAGGTAGCCCACAGATCTTTTTGCTGAGAGATACTTTTTCTGCTTTTGAGAAATTCATCTACATGTTGTAACCTAAAGAATATTAATATACTAAAGTTTTACTTTCCTTATTTTGTGTCATCCTTGTGTATGTATGGATTTTTTTACATCTGTGAATGATATAAGTCTTATTTCAGTCATATAAGATCATTTGTGGTATTTATCTTACCCTTTTGAAATCTTGTTGAGAAAAACTTGAGAACTTTGTTCTTTATTGGATAAAATGTCTAATATTACATTTGATGTCATACTCATGTAATATTGTGTTTCAAGAGATTTTAGTATATTATTGTTCAAGCTATGTTCGATCAAAACAAGCAATAATTTACACTCTAACCCTTTAGTGCATCACCATTTCCAATTTTAAAACTCCTTCAAAACTCTTTTCCTTACAAATAAAAACCCAATTAGGAGCAAAATGATAAAGAAGTTGTAGTTAGAAGTGAATTGGTCATATATTAGTTTCACTAAGCTTAGTGAAAGGAAGTCGGCCTTCTCCGGAGGTTCACCTCAATTCATTAGGGTCCCACAACTTAGAGGTGATCCCATTATGTCATTAGATTCCTCTGTACTACAACTACAAAACATAGTGGGTGAAAAATCAAATAGATTATAGTTTGTGGCACGCCCGATGGGACACAGAGATCATAGCTAAGAAATTGGTGCTATTCTCAACAATCATTGCGTGAATTTCATACACATCTCAAGAGCACTTGGTGACTCTGTTGGCTTATGAATTTAGAAAATTCACTTTTACATATACTAAAGATATAAACATGATCATCTATTAAAGGTAAGAGGATGATATTGCAAGAATTATCTTTTCCATATAAAAATAAATCAAGATCAATTTTACTTAACCCTAAAATAAATCCTACAAATTTGCCTGCATCTCCCATAAATATCCTTAATTCTTTCGTACCTCCCACTATGGCATAGAGAAATCATAATTTCATACCATTCAATGGAGGCAACCCACTTATGTTGGCCCAATTTGTTGATATACCCACCTCGGATCTAAAAAGCCTTCAATATTTTACTGGTAAAACTACCACCACACCCATCAAACACATTCATGATGTTGACAACATTTGTTTGGTAACATTGCATAATAAAATGTTGCTATCAAACTTCTTGTCTCATCATTTAAGGGTAAAGCTCTACAATGGCATTGGGGTCTGCTTCCCAATTCCATCTGTGTTTGAGATGATCTAGGGCCTACCCTATGCATACAATTTGAGGATAAGAGCAACCACCTCTCCTTAGTTGAACAACCAACCACCATTAAATGTGATCCCCATGAGTTCTAAGTGACTTAATTTTTGCTTCCAAAAGACATGGAATATGATCCTAGTGTTGGTCAAACCATCCTTGAGCAATGTTTTCTTGTAATATTTAAGAGTTTTAAACAATGATATAGTTGTCGTGATAATCAGTGGGTGCCATCACATTCCTTGATGCTTAACATTGTAATAAGAGCTAAAAATTACCTCATTTAAGCCAATAAAATTGCTCCTTGGCCTCCAATGTTGTTGTTCCTAGAATTACCTCTTACTCAACCTATTGTAGCCCCAATGCCCACAATAGGCAATCAACTAGCTTTACCTAATGTCCCTTCTAATGATTTGTACATAGTTAAGAGATTGCTTCAAAGCTTTGGTAATGAGTTGGTAGCCATGATAAGGTAACAATCCCAAAATTACAAACCCTATCAACCATCTAACCAGGCACATCAACCCAATAGGCAACCATACTAAGGTAATTCACAACTCCAAAGCCAAATTATGAAATCAAAACCCCCAAAAATATGTGATTTATCTACCCCAAATACTTCTAAGGCCATCATTCCCATCCAGAATAACCTGGCCCAGGAATACAAGTGGTGTTATCCTTGTGCCCAACCGCATAATCAAAATGCTTACCCTCATGGTGTCATTAGTCAATCCTTGATGGTACAAAGTGTATCAAATCCCCAAGGGCAACAAGAGGAAACTACTACTCAGTAGGAAGAGGTACAGGTGTTTGTTCAAAATGAGACCACTCTTTTGAACTCGTAAAAAGAGGATTTTTGTGGCATAAACCAGGAGGAAGTACTGACCAATGGTGGTAGTTTAGTGGTGGCAAATATGCACTCTAAGACGAGGGCAATAGAAGGTGATCATTCCCCCAAGGTTGAACATGCTACAACTTCTAAAGTTGTACAAGAGGTTGCAAAAAGAAACACAACTCAAAAGCCACCTAGTGTGTCAATGAGTCGGTTGAAGTCAAAACTATCGATCCCAAATCCCATAAAAGAAGATGTAGCTCCCACAAAGGCACAAACAAAGGTCAGTAGCTTTCCTTTCAGTGTTGTAGAATAAATGAAAAAGACTAACTTAAATATTCATAATTATTTTTAACCTTAATTTTGACATCCATTTGACCATCACAGAAAAATTCCAAACTTAAATTTGATATCCATTTGACCTCCACTTTGAAGTTTTTTCTTTGTGCTTGGAAAAGTTAATTAAAAAATCATTATATCTTGGCCATATGATAGAGTTTTCAGCTCATTTTTAATTTGAAAATATTTTTTCAAGCCCGAACACAGTGGTGTAGCTAACTTGGTGTCATTTTTCACCATTCAGTGGAAATTAGTCGAGAAAATAATAGAAATATTAACCAATGTGGTATGTGACAAAGCCAAGATAAGAACCTTGAGATTGATATTTATCAGTGTATTTGAGATAGGATGTATTTAAGATATTTTTACTAGTATTATTATGTTGATATGTGTTATACAATGGTAACAGGGATGGGTAGTGATGTAGTGAGTTGTTCACAATTATGTTTGAACTTAAATTTGAATTCCATTTGATCATCACTTATATATTTTTTCTTTTTAATTGAATAATTCAACTGAGAAATTGTAATATCTTAGCCATAGGATGGAGTTTGGATCCTGACACAATGGTGTAGCTAGATTGATGCCATTTGTCACCAATAAGTGAGAAATGGGTAGAGAATATTAATTTAAAAAAAAAAATGACCAATTTTTTGACTTAACACTAAGGACTAAGGATATATATTCCATTAAATTCATCTAGGAATCAAATTCGACCTCATCCCTTATGGTATCAAGTATTTGCATTCAACAAGAATTGATCTTTGGTGGCCTCTTTGTTAGCCAAATAACTTGATCAATGAACTAACAACCTTTTTATAATCTAATAAAATTATTAATACACGTGATATGTAAAAATTTTGAGATTGATATCTCTTGACATAATTTGGATAGAGATATTTTATTGGAAACTAAGTATACCTCTTTACTTATACAATTTTGATGGACCATATTTAGCTTGAGCAAATTTCAGTTTATAAAATGCACACACACAAACATCCTACTTCTATAGTGGGTCCTACACCATCCATTTGATTTCAAGGATTTGAGATGGAGGCCTTGTGCACTGGGTAGGTTTTTGATCATGGGTGGGGAACATGATACTCCCACTTACATGATTTCAAACCAACTAACCAAAGACCCCATCTACCATTAAGACATATTTAATATATATATAACACTTACACTATTTATTTTAATTTATCCATATTATACAAAAGTTGTTTAAAAATAATCTTCTTTGTAATTATTGGCATCATTCCTATGGAGAGAAAAAAACTTGTTACAAACAAGGTAACATATAAGGGAGAGGACCCAATAGTTGAGAGGGTAATTAAGGGTGTGGAGTCTAACTCTTGGACATTATACTCAATATTTGAACATTGGAATTCTGCATTGATTCATAAAATCTTAAAATTGTATACACTATATTTTACTATTGTTAGTACATAATATCTCAACTACAAATATCTCAATTTAAAATTTGTATGGATAAATACAAATATTGAGTTCAATAATAAAAACTTTATATTTCTTGTTAAATACAATATGTCCTTTCACTTACTATCAAATGTTAAAATCTTATCAACTTGACACAACATGTGCAAACTCTTAAAACAACTTGTTATTTTCACAACATTTTATGTCCAACTATACATCCACTTTGTCTTCTATGTGTTTCTCTTTAGACGTTCATCATTGCTCCAGTCTAAGTCCCTACATGATTGAAAAAAATATGCAAGGCTCACCAAAATATTAAATTCATATTCAAAGATTTTGAACAATAACATGAATATGAATATGAAAATGTGAATATGGCTTCCAATGTTTGTTCAAAAATAAATAATTTTATCGATCTATTAATCATTTTGTGAATTCTTAAACCGTAGTGATTGTAGTTTAATTCGATTTATGGTTCCTGAACAATTCTTGGGATTATATGTGCCCCTCACGGAGTGAAAGGAATGTTTTTTTAGTATTGTGGATTTATTTCTTTTGACTTTTGCAGAAATGGCAAACTAGGTGCATGTCTTGAGCTTGGTAAACATAAAGGTTTCATAGGCCAAATCAAGTAGAGCTTTCAGGGGAGCAATCTCAATTTTCAGTAGTGTTTTTCAACACAATTAATCCTTAGATTTTGTTTACCCATCGCTGCTTCTAGATGAGGTTTTTCATACCTCGCTAAGGCTACAAATTTGTAGTAACTATAGGTTAATTCAATGTAGTCAATCTATGAATCATTCAGAATAGTAATTGTGGCTTACAAAAATTATTAACCATTTAAGGTTAACTTATATAATAGATGGTATGAATAATATTATAACAACAATCACTTGCATGAATGCAATTCATAATAAAGAGTTTACCAAAAAAAAATCCAAAGATCAATCATGTTTGAAAACCAATGCAAATCTAGATATTAAGGCCATGATAAAAAGAAATAGATTATTGTTTTGGCACCTCAAATAGGGTGCATGCATAACATGGAATGAGTGCTACTAACTAAAGTTTATATGTTTCACATTTGGTTCCTACTAATACTTTTATGATTCACATTGGCATAACATTGTTTATATTGAATTGAAATACGATTAATGAAAATACACAATGCATATGTCAATAAATGAAATCATATTTTTTCAAGAATTGAATTCATGCAAATGATTTTTATTACAACATTATTCACGCTTAACTATAATAACATAATTAACTAAAAAATTGAGATAATTAACTACAAACCATAAAACACTTAGTCTCATGGCTTAAGTGCGGTTAAAAACCTCCCATGTAAATCCATAGTTCACGACAATGACAAATTTTCTAATGAAGAACCATATACCTATTAAAATGCATATAATTATAACCTGGAAACTCATAGTAATGACAAATTTGATGAAAGATGCAATTCATAATAATTGTCACCTGGATGTGCATTATGTTGAGGGGAAGAGCAGAGGTGGTCTGTTGATGGAATCCCTGACAATTTTCATTCACTATCAAAAGCATTGAAAGGCCCCCTCTAATATTGGATATTTTTTACAAACTCCTTTATTATAGTGTGACTTTTAATGCTTCTTATTGTCAACAAGAAAATGCTCTCACCAGTGCATTCACTTTATTATAGGGTGACTTTCACTACTTCCTATTATCAATAATAAATTGTTCTCACAATGCATTCAACAATCTCATAAAATAATTGCATAGCTGTACAATGTCAAGGTTGTGATTACCATGCAAGGGGTCACTACAGAGTCATTTTGAAGGACAAACGGATCAAAGATAATTAAATTCCTAAAAAAAATTAAGTGGGCACCAAAAGTGTATCTTCAAAACTTCAATTAATAACACTCATCCCATGCTATGTGTGCATTCCCAACATAGGGTTGTATGACAACAAGATATTTGTATGAATGTAATTCATACAAATAAATCAAGTACTTATTCTATGAATTGCATTAATGTAATTGATTATTGTTACAATATTATTCAACTTAAACCTATTTAGTAATAATAAAGGATTGTAATTATAGATCCCAAATCATAATAGCGACCTATTATAAAAGTTAACTTCAAATGACCATTCATTTTTCTTAGCCCAGTTTATCATAAGGTCAAAAGAAATAAACCTAGAATACTAAAAAAAACCCATTGCTTTCAGTTTGCATGGGGTAGATATAAATCAAAACCCACTAATTATGTATGATTCATAGATCGACTACACTAAATTAAACTACAGTGACTACATAATGAGAATTCACAGAAAGATTCACATAGATCGATAAAATTACTTATTTTTTAACAAACATTCCAATCCATATTCAATTTTTTTTACCATTTGGCTCATAGCCTTAGTGAGGTGTAACAAATCTCACTTGTAAGTAGTGATAGCAAGTGAAACAATAACACAAATCAAGATGGCTCTGCAAATAGGAAAGAGAGCAAGAAAATAACATTTAGAAATGGCGGAAGCAAAGAGAGCAGGTAAATAGCACTTAGAAAGCAGGAAAATCTCATCGTTCACACAAACCGTAATAGTGTGAGAAAGTGTAAATGCTTTGTCACCTCAACCTGATTGCATACATTGAGTGCTATTAGTTAAAGATTTAACGGGGGTCTACTACACAAGTTAACCTTAGGCTATTTATAAAATTTGTAAGCCAAAATTACTCATTCCGAAGATTCACCGATCGACTACCACGAATGATTCACCGATCGACTACCATGAATTTAACTATAATTTAAGAATGAACAGAATGATTGACAGAGATAAACAAAATTATTTATTTTCTTAACAAACATTTGAAGCCATACTAACATTTTTAAAGCCATTTAGCTCACAACCTTAGTGAGGTTTTAAAAACCTCACTTCTAAGTAGCGCTGGCAAGTGATGGCAAGCATCTTGCCATGGCTATTGCTCTTCCCACCATCTTGTCTCCCAAACTCTCCATCTCTAATTCCCTTCAACATCAATGAACATGCAATGCGATGGGGACAAAGAAGTGAGAAGGTTAGTGTCAAATAGTGTGTGGATGGGCTCATTCAATGCGATCCAATGGAGCATAAATGTAGGGTGGTGAGGTGTTAATCCTTGATGACATCGAATCACGTGCATTCATTACATGGGCTACACACTATTAAGTGGAGTTTAAATGCCCAACTTTTGTCATCCACTTTAATTTTTATAGATGATGTTACCATCATTGATCAATTGGACCTCCAAAACGACACTATAATGACCCCTTACACGGCAACTAAAACTACAGGTTCGTACTACCACGCCGAATGTTAGAAAATCTAGAATTAGAAAGTAAACATGTTAAGTTATTCATCGACATCAATTTTACGTATTGATGTGACATAGTTTAGGCACAAAATTAGGGCACATGACTATTGGGTTCTCTCCCTTTATCTATTGTACCATTAAAATATCCAGCTAACTAATTTCCATAATTAATAAGAGATGTAGAAGTACAAATATTGATATGTAAATGAAAATACTATTCAAATCAAGATATGTGAATAAATAAATAAAAATACAACTAAATTATATGTAAATATTATCATCAAAAAATTTAAATACAAATTCGTATACGATCCAAACTCGTATACAATCCAGATTTGTATACAATCCAGACTCGTATACGATCCTTGTCCCTAATTTCTATTGTGACGACATGCCATTAAAAACTTTACACTAACTTTTGGAAACCAAAAACTTTTCAAAGTCGGGATCTCAAACAGAGTCACTTTTGGTACAATGATAGGAGTGCCTTTAACAACAGGTAGATTTCTCTCTGCACTTATAACCGCAGATAATAACTACCAATTACAAATAACTATGAAAATAATTATGAAAAGATTTGCATTTTGCGCTGAATGTCGACTACTTTTCAAACTTGCATTCTTTTTGCATTACAACTCTAGAATTATTGCCATGGACTAAATAACGTGCAAATATTAAATTTTGAAAGGTTTATTATAATTTAATATCTTTATTTAATTTTGATAATTTAAATAATTAAAATTTATTTATTGTATTTAATTTTTATATAAATTTTTAAAATTTATAATTTATTTATTAGGAATAAATTTTATTAATGTTAACAAAATTAATTTTATGATTTATTTAAATATAATTATTTTGTCTCATTTTTATTTATAAAATATGAATAAATATTATTAATCTTAAATAATGTAATTATAAGTTTTGATTAAAACTACTAATAACTTATTTATAGATTATAAATAAATATTATCAACACTAAACAATTTAATTAAATAACTTTCACCTAGTTATTTTAAAATACATATCTTAACAACTAAATATCTATAAAATAATTTTTTTAAAACTCAATAAAAAAATATTAAATGACAAGACAAATTACTAAATGACCCTTATATTAAAATTAACCCTACATACATACATATGTCTATCTTAAAAGTTATAAGTGCAGAGAGAAATCTACCTGAATTAATTATACACAATCTTCCTGAATTAATTAATCTCTATGATTGCTCAAACTAAAGTGTTAATAGATCATATAGGCGTATTTTTGCGGCAGGAGGAGCTGCAGCATGATGCAGTTGATGAAGTCTCAAAAGATTCAACTGATATGGCAATTGAGATCCAAGAAGGGTTATTCTCTTGGGATCCTGCTGCCCCTAGTCCAACCATACAAGGATTAGATGTTCAATTAAAGAGAGGCATGCGGGTCGCAGTGTGTGGAACTGTTGGTTCAGGAAAATCAAGCCTCCTATCGTGCATACTAGGAGAAATACCAAAAATTTCAGGTACTGTCAGGATAAGTGGTACAAAGGCATATGTTAGTCAGTCTCCATGGATACAAAGCGGAAAAATCAAAGACAATATTCTCTTTGGGAGGGAATTGGAGGAGACCAGGTATGACAGTGTACTGCAGGCTTGTGCATTGAAAAAAGATCTTGAATTGTTCCCATATGGGGACCAAACAGAAATTGGAGAAAGAGGAATAAATCTCAGTGGTGGGCAAAAGCAAAGGATACAGATTGCACGTGCTCTGTATTAAGATGCCGACATTTATCTTTTCGATGATCCTTATAGTGCTGTTGATGCACATACTGGAACACACATTTTCCAAGTATTTTTATTTTAGCCTTTACAAGGGATAACTTTCATGAATCTACTAGTTTTTTTTATGGAATTAAAGTAAATTTACGTAAAACAATAAATGTGTACTTGACTTCTAAATTTTCATCACTTGAAAAGACTCAAAATTGAATTCCTGTTACAGGAATGTCTCTGTGGTATTCGAGGTTCAAAGACTGTAGTCTAAAGCGCTCACCAAGTTGAGTTTTTATTTGCAGCCGATCTCATTCTGGTAGGTTTGAACTTCGTTAATTGGATTTTATATATTTCAAGTTTTCTATTCATAGAGAACAAAGGAAAGGATTCAAATTCTGTTGACAATTGACATTAAGGAAATTTCTTGTAGGTAATGCGAGATGGTGAGATTACCCAGGCAAGAAAATATGATGACATATTACAATCAAGCACAGATTTTGAGGAATGGGTTGGTGCACATCAGAAAGCATTGAAATCCATTGATGCTAAGGAGAAATCTGAGATCCTCTCATCACAGGTAATTGTTGGAAGATTATCTCCCGGAGGTAATACAAGTGTAAAAGATGTTAATCATGATCAGTTCCAGAAGCAGGACAGTGACCAGAAATCAAAAGAGGTAGAGGAGGAACTTGATTTGGAAAATCATAAAGAAAGAGAAAAGGATAAAGAGGATAAAAGTTCACAGCTTGTGCAAGAAGAAGAAAGAGAGAAAGGCAGGGTTAGTATGTGGGTCTACTGGTCTTACATCATTGCTGCATACAAAGGTGCTTTGATACCTGTCATATTATTGGCGCACGCAATATTTCAGCTACTTGAAATAGGTAGCAATTACTGGATGGCATGGGCAACCCCAACAACCGAAGATCAAAGCCCCCCTGTTAGCAAGTCCCGCCTCATTCTGGTTTATTTAGCTTTGGCAATATGCAGCTCGCTATGCATTCTTGTGAGGACATTGTTGCTTTGTCTGGCTGGATTTAAAAGTGCCAAAAAAACTTTTCAGCAATATGCACAGATGCATATTTCGTGCACCAATGTCCTTCTTCGATGCAACACCAACTGAGCATATACTGAACCGGGTTAGTGGGTTTTACTGTGTCAGCATTTGTTTTCATGTAAAAGAGAAAGGAACAGTTTGAAGCTAGAAAGTGAATAATAAACTCTTTTTTTTGGCAGGCATCAACTGATCAGAGTAAAATGGACCAAATAATTCCTTTTCAACTAGGATCTACAGCTTTTTCAATCATACAACTTTTGGGAATTATTGCACTCATGTCTCAAGTTGCTTGGCAGGTCTTTATTATATTTGTACCGGTGCTTGCAATTTGTATCTGGTATCAGGTACTCTCTATCTCTAATGGAGTTTCAAGACCAATCAAAATTCTCTCCAACGAAAATCGAGAGGAATTAAGAAAGACTGACTCGATATTCAAATTTATCTCAAGATTAGGTCTAGGTAGAGATGACAATCTACTGAACAAAATGTTAGAATGTCGTGTTTAATAATTGCATATAAAATTTTACCATGACTAAGACTTGTATGATTTTGATTCCTTGGTTTTGGGTCTTGACGATTATAAACAAATGGACTTCCGTAAATACGATTCCTTTCACTGCCTGCAGCAATATTACATAGCGACATCCAGAGAACTTGCTAGGTTAATTGGAGTTTGTAAGGCTCCGGTCATACAACATTTTGCAGAATCAATCTCTGGAGCGGTCACAATAAGAAGTTTTGACCAGGAGTCCCGATTCATGAACACAAATCTCCATTTGATTGATGAATTTTCCAGACCCAGATTCAGGAGGCTTTGCTTTCGGCTGGATCTTTTATCAAATCTTGTATTTGTATTCTCTATGGTGGTCCTGCTTTGCTTGCCAGAAAACGTAGTTATTCCAAGTAAGTACAAAAGACATTGATTTGGGATGCAATTATTCTCAATAATACTAACCTCAAATGAGTCATGAAAGTTAACCACATGGAACCTTAACAGGCATTGCAGGATTGGGAGTAACGTACGGGCTCAATCTGAACCTCACACAAGCCTGGGTGATATGGTGCCTTTGTAGTGTGGAAAACAATATGATCTCTATAGAGAGGATAGTGCAATACTCACACATACCTAGTGAGCCTTCATTGATCATAGAGAACTCTAGACCAAGCTCTTTCTGGCCATCTAAAGGAACAATAGATATGACTGATCTTCAGGTTAGTTCTCACTACTCGCAATCTATTTGTCTTAATGTATGTAAACCTGTGATTCCATTATTGTTCATCATTCAACTTATAAACCTGATGCACACAATCAGGTGCGTTATGGACCACATCTTCCACTTGTATTAGCAGGACTTACATGCACTTTCCCTGGAGGGAAGAAGGTGGGAATTGTAGGGAGGACAGGCAGTGGGAAATCTATTCTTATTCAGTCACTGTTTAGAATTGTAGATCCAACAGGTGGCAAAATAGTCATTGATAAAATTGATATTTTAACAATAGGCCTGCATGATCTAAGATCCAAATTAAGCATTATTCCACAAGACCCAACAGTGTTTGAAGGCACTATATGGAATAACCTAGATCCTCTAGGAGACTATTCACACGAAGAGATTTGGGAGGTAGGTTATACTAGGTTTTTTTTTTTTGAAATTTTCTTTTCAGTTGATCTTGGATAAAAGAATATAAGTAGTGCTCAAGTGTATAAAGGTGTGGGTTCTTGTTAATGAATAATCACATTGCTTGTGCCCTTGTTTCAATCTTTGGATAAGAGCCAGCTGGGGGAAGTTGTCAGGGCAAAAGAAAAGAAGTTTGATTCTCTTGGTTTGTGTCTATTCTGTATATGTGTTTGGAATAGGATTTAAAGAATCCTTCTAATGTCTTATTTTTTCACTTCCTTTCTAACTTAGGACAAATGTATGAAGTAATGAACTGATCGATCTCCTATGCAGTAACTGAGAATGGAAAGAATTCGAGTGCGGGGCAAAGACAGCTTGTCTGCTTGGGAAGAGTGCTACTTAAAAAAACTCGCTGAAGCAACTGCCTCAGTAGACACGGCAACAGATGGGCTTCTTCAACAAACTTAACGAAATCAATTCTCTGACTGCACTGTCATAACCATAGCACATCGAATTCCATCTGTCTGTGAGAGTGATTTGGTCCTAGTATTGAGTGATGGTATGACAATATATCCTTTCTACTTTCCCATGTTTCAGATTGCCAATTTTGTTTTTTAATAGAAAGACTTTCCTGCCCTACTTGTTTTATGTGCTAAATACTCATTTCGAATCAGGAAAAATTGCTGAGTATGACTCTCCAACCAAATTACTGGAGGACAAATCTTCATCATTTGCAAAACTTGTTTCGGAGTACACCATGAGATCGACTAATGTTGATGGAAAATAGGTGCTCTGATCATATCAGCTTTCAAATATGATGGCAAAAAGCAATATCTGAATATGGAGGGAAGTAACTACAAAGTTTTGCCGGGTGAGGCTTAGTGGTGCAGTCTGAGTGTTTTGCCAGCCCCCACCCAAGTTTAATAAAGAGACCAGTTATCCTTGCATTTATATAGTGGACTTGATGATACCAGGTTAAACCTTGATTCCACCATAGATCAAGATTTGTTAAAAAAGATAATAATGCTAGTCATATTAGACCTTAAATATAGACTTTCACATCAACATCACTAATAGAAAATGCTTAAATTGCAAAATCATATATATTAGAGTTAAAAATATATTAAGTGTGCTTCAAAAAAACATCAGATTTGTTTATTGTGAACACCTAATTTTGATCAGCAAATATAGACTTTCACATCGGCATCACTAATAGAAAATAGTTGAATTGCAAAGTCATGTATTACAGTTAAAAAAATTTAATGCTGCTGAAAGTCATTTTATATGTGCTTTCATATCCTCCTATCTAAAAATATTAAGTGTGCTCCAAAAAATCTGTAGCTACCTAAATATCAGGGACAGGGTTTGAGGGGAGGGGCGAGGAAATTTAAATTTTGGGACAGCTGGTAAAATATTTAATAATATATTAAAAAATTAAAAACTAAATATTTTAATATAAGTAATTTTGTTGATATTAGAGTGTAATAGTGTGAGATGTTAACATGATATTGGATTCAAATATTTTTATTATTGGTTTTAAAAAGTATGATGTTAGATTCTCATATTTTTATTATTAGATTCCAATCAATAGAAAATCATAACTCTTGATATTTTTCATACTACTACTAGTTTTGATAATACTATCTAATATTTTTCTAAATTTTACTTCATATTAACCAATCACATTATGACATGTAAGATTCACAAATATTAGCATACCAATGTAAAACATATTTACATCATATACAAGTATTAGACAACACTTTTTATCAACCACAAAATTGTCCCCTTACACCCTTGTAAAACCAAAGTGGTTTCCACATACATTTATCTAAATTTTAAAATTTTACAGTTAATGTACCTTTGTAAAACAATTAATCACTTTTCGACCACAAAATCAAAGTTCACACTTATTTTCATGTCATATACATTTTTTCACGACTAATGTATCTAGTCACAATCTAACATGAAATCCATAAATTTACGTCCACAAAGGCCCATTTTAAAATAAAGTTAATATGTGATGTAGGAGAGTCTGTGACTTTGTGACCCCATTATCACATTCTAATCATCACATGTATTCACTTTTCTATCACAGGTTTGTTTAAAAAATTGTATGTACTTTGTTGGTTTTTTGGATATGATCCCACTATGTTGATATATTGTGTGCATGAAAAAAAATACATATGGATAGATAAAGTGGATTTAAAATTTCAACGGATCTTTAGAGTTTGTTGAGGACACCTCAATGAGAATAAAATAGATCTCCATGACTTTGTGACTTCATGGCCTCATGATAATTGTTATGTGTTCTCTTCTGATGTTGTAGACATCTTAAAGGTAATTACGTGTTTTATTAATGTTTGAATTGTGGTATGTTTATTTATTTCTATAGAGAAGTCATGGATGTGAAATAAAGTTAAAGAAATGATAAAGGTTCAATAGTTCCATGACATTTGAATAAAGTCACTTAAAATTTACAGAACTGCAAGAACTTGAGACAACAACAAACTACCATGTCACATGACTCTAAGATTTCACATTTACATTCATCCTATCTTTACTTTATCATGTCTAATTAGAGTGATGTTACATCAATATAAAGTTGGTGCCAAAAGGAGTGATGAATTTCAAAAATAAGCTAAAATCACATAAACCTAAACTTGATATAATTTTTTTGTGGATCAACACTTCATAGCTAGCGTCTTTTTTAATCACCATAGAATTATATTGTGTGCTTAAAACACACATCAACAAGTGTGAATGCCCAAACTTATGGTGTATTATTATTGGTGCATCTCCCATGAATTTAAGTAGAATAATACTAGTTGCAGTTTGAAAAATATTTTGATTACATAACTAGACATTAATCTTAATATGTTTTTAAAATTGCAAAAAATATTTTTTTGAAATAAATATTAATCTTTCACTCATATTTAATAAATAATACTACATTATTAAGGTGTTAACGTTCTTCCCAATGAGAAATAATTCAATAAAATAAATATTAATCTTCCATTCATGTTAGACAATAATACAAATGTAAGGTATTATTGGAGTGCGATTTGCAATATTAATTTCAAAAAATTCACATCTTAGACCAAGACGATATCACATATTAATTTACAATCTTCAATAATTTCTCCAAGTTAACATCCATTACCCAATTCAAGTCATTCAATGTATAGTTTAATGGCCTCGTGTCCTTTATTAATCGATCTTCATTTCCAGGTTTTTTTTATGTCCATGCCCAAATTACACTATCCACATCAATATCATGTTTAGTTTTATTTGAATTGGTCCATGTTTTATTTGGCCTTCAACAATCCTAATACAATGTTACACTTTTTACTCTCCCTGGAGGTTTTCAATATTGAATCCTCACCATTTTACCCACATTCTCACCTTTCACTTTAAGGTAGATATACCTATATTCCTTTCCCATCCATATCTTTTCATTTTAATTTGATGGCCATATTAAAATAATGATCCTGAAAGTTTCTTTATGTCTTCCACAAATAAGACTAACATAAATATAATAATTACTTGGGATATTTTGATTGATGTTCCCTATAAAAATTTATGGCTTCTATTATTTGGTCATATACATCTTTGTCCTAGATTTTTAATGGATTAATACAAGCATCTAACATCTTATTATAATTTACAAATGATTTATCCAAAGCACACGACATTTTTTCAATACGTTATCTTTAGAAGCCAATATTCTCTATCTCTGCCCATTACACCTTTTCTCCAATGTTCAATATATTATTTTATTCCCTTTTTAAAATATTCTATCTCTAAGTTATTTGAAAGTTGTCAAAGGAGGTTTCCCTTATGGAAAGTCTAGCTCACCATTATATTGTGTATGCTAGATTGGAATTGGACAAGACCATTGTAGATCCTTTATTGTTGCTTTATATTTCAGCTCTAGTATGCCATCTATAAAAAGGAACCTAAACATCTTAGGTTTGCTAATACACATTATCTTGTAGTTTTCTTCCAATAAGTGTGGATCCACAAATGCCTTGAATTCATACACTTCTTCAATAAGATATCAACTGAATGTGCTTGATCCCTCTTGGCATGTTCTATAGGTGTCCATGATATTTAGCAAATAAAATGTGACTAATTTTCATAATGATGTTGCTAATCTATTGAAATCCCCATCTATATTGTCATGAGTGTGTCCTAATAGAAGTAAGCTTACATACACAATGTTGAATACCATTTTTTTTGTCATCATGGATGAAAATACAAATAAAGTATAATTTTTGTTGTCACTCAAAATATTATCTAGTTGCAAGTAGAGGATTGGTGGATGTTTTTTGAATGAAACTTTTGTACAAACATCAATAATTGCCTTAGAATGGAAAAAAAATCCTTGTATGCTTTGAAAATTTTATGAACTTCATTTTGTAATAGTGCATCATGCAATGGATATTTTGATGATCCACTAATATACAATAAATCCCCATATTCATTAGTGACCGGTTCTTTGAGCTTCATAAGACACAAAGACAATGATGTGATTAGGTAGTTTTCTCCATGTTCAAAAATTGGTATGCCAAAGTGGAAAAAACCCCAATGTTGTGTCCATATGTGAACATACCAGTGAAAGTAATCAAGAGGTTCATAACATTACTTATTGACTTTATTTCTTTCTTATCTTTAGTATGAAAGTTTTTATTTTGTCTAGTTTATCACGTACAATACTCAAGAATCCTCGAGGTTGGTCCTCTGATTAAAACATATGAGAATAATAATTTGCATGACAACTTTGAATGTATTCATTGTGCCATTTTTTTTGCCTCCTCAAATTTTGAGAGTCCTAGGCATGTGGTGGCTATATGTTTGATGTACAAGTTTTTACACTCAAAACACTCGTTGAAGAATTTTTAATTTTCAATTGAAACATGTTGGAAAATTTCATTCATTATGTTGTGGAAACTTGGCTATGACACAAAAGGATTTTAAAAAAAAACTTGAGCTCCTCATTACACTTAATTAACATTAAATTGTAATTATAGAATGTAGAAGGTAGTCTTTGAGGAACTTTGATTCTATCCTATCTTATAGAACAAGTCAAATGTGAAAAAATAACTAAATTTATCTCAATGATTCTTGATATGTAATTAATTGTTGTGGTGGTATTTGAATTTTATTTCTCTTTCCCAAAGTTACCATTTACTACATGCTTGCCACCATTTATCTAGTCATAATTATGACTATAGAAGGTGATCCTTAAGTACACATAAGTTTGTGCTACACATTACATTCTGAAAAACATCCATCACATCAAATTTTATTTTATGTACTTCCATAGATTCTTTACCCACATTAAAAATGTCATTTTATATTAATGCATCTAACACAAATTTCTAAATCCGAACTCTTCATTCAAGGCTTTAGTTTTGCATCATAAAACTCTAATTGAGGCAATGGGAATTTTTTTAGATGGTCTAATTTATAGCAATAGTATTCCAAATTTGTCACTTCATCCAAAAAGATGACCATTTTTTATCCTCATTGACTTTTCAATATGATGAATTGGGTAGAATGGCATTCATTTTTTGACGTTTTTGAGCATTGTAGGGACTTTTGATCACTTTTTTAGAATGATTTTAATTAGTGTCATAAAAAAAATTGGATATACCAACTACAATTGTCACTCTTCAAATTCATTCCACATGTTGACCTCAACCTCTTTTGAAACTTCTTTGAATTTGACATTCATAAGAGAACCATCTATGTGGGCCAATCACCTAGCAGGCCATTATATGAGAGATATTTCAAATAGGAGGCATTCTTTGCAAGAAGGTTGAATAATCCATCGATATGCACACAAAAGGTATTGACATCCAATCCTTCAAATTTTACCATATCTCCTTCAAGTACTTTTTTAATTTATTCCCTCTACAACATATTTTCTTGCAAATTAGCACAAATGGATCTATTTGATAGTAACTCCACTTAACTTAAAATTGTGTTCACCACCTTCTATAAGGGTCGGACCATTCGATTAAACACTCCCTTTAACCATTAGGGTGCTTCATGTTTTTCAAAAAACCAAATTTTTAATTAGCCAAATTAGAACCTTTTTGGATTGTAACAAGTTTGAGCATTTGCAACATAATTTTACCACATTTTCAAATATTACACCAAACTTCAGAGCTCCCAATCCCTCTTCATTAATTTAATGATCTTCTAGCACATGAGTTATAAAACCTTGGGCTATGTCGCCATTTTTACTAGAACATTTATATTTGATAACGATATTATCTACAGTAAAATAAGTTCTATCTTTAGAACTTGTATTGATATTTATTTTAGTGTCATCATTGCAATCTCCCTTTTCCATAGCACTATAATTCATTGATTCAATGTGATCACTACAAATAGATGGAATTGATGAATATGTGTGCTTTGACATTTCCCTCTCTAACTAGGAAGTGGAGATCCAAAACTCATGAGATATATTTGAATCGATGAATTACATTGACCCTTTAAATGTATTCTCAATCATCCATCGCGAGATTCAAAGGTAGAAGACGATATTTTTCAATTACAAGAATTTAATGCCAACTATTCATCTTGCTAAGGTTAATCCTAATCATTAATCTATTCAAATTGATAAAATGAAAAAATGTGGTGGCTTGCCATTAGATAAAGAATAATATTTAAAATCACAAAACTCTCTCTCTCTCTCTCTCTCTCTCTCTCTCTATATATATATATATATATATATATATATATATATATACATATATATGTATATATACATATATATATGTATATATACATATATACATATATACATATATACATATATATATATACATATGTATATATACATATATATATATATATATACATATATATATATATATATATATATATATATATATATATATATATATATATATATATATATATATATCAATATCATGCACATGAATGCATTTGAGCAAAGAGACCAATTATGGTTTTTCAGCGATATATTTTGAACTAGGGATCCTTTTTTGTTTTGTTTGATCTATTTGAAATCTTATTAGAGGAATACAAAGTGGTGGTAATAAATTTAGGAAGAATTTATGAAAAACTTGGAATATGTTCATAATTTAGTTTTGATGATTGCAGAGTCTTCACAAGGGAAATGTTAATACACGTGTTCTTTAAACGGTTGAGAATGAATTTTGTCTTTGTATGATGATGATTTTTATTAGATGATAACTTTATTGCATACCTTAATACATGCCCATAATAAAACCTAGAAGTGAAAGTGCTTCTGCCCATAGCAATGAATGCATGCCCAAGCTCTTTGATAAATGATATTGATTCCCTCCACAGTCCTCCTACTAACACATGTCAGTAAATCTATTATGGAGAATGATCTATTTAACAATAGAAGGATGTCTTATATGTTGGTATTACTATACATCCTCAATTATAATCATATGTTCTGATCTAATGCCACTTGTTGGAAGGCTCTTCAATTGATCAAGGATACATTTATTAAATTATTTAAAGCAAGCTATTTGTAGTTGCTCCTATATATGATTGAAGAAAGTCTTCAATATAATCTTTTTTCCAAGTCAAGATTGTTGGAGCTTTGAATTATGTCTTATTTTTATGTTTCTCTTAGTTTTTTTTAGGTCTTCCTTCCTTCCTTTCTCTTCTTTTTCTTTCTTTTTCTTTTTTGGCATGTTTAGTTTTTAGAGTGTATAGGGGTTGTTAAGGGATAATGGAGTTTATATGGAATATTTAATCTATAGAGATTGATATTCTATGTTTTTTATTATGTGATACATATTATAGATGGTCAGTCATCAAGTTGAAAGAAAGATGCCTAAAAATACTTGCAATATGACTGTAAAAACTATTACAATTATATTATGCTATGCATTTTGCATGTATTTTCAGTATTTATTTAATATTTTATACTTTTTTTTTGGGTGGGGGGGGGGCTACAGGAATCGGCACTGTATTGCTTAAGGACTCAGTACAGCATAGTCCCCCTATAACCTGCAGTACGCCTGGTAAACTTTTTAACGTGACCGGTGGCGCTGGCGTGACACGGCCTCCGATACCACAGGGCAGGGGGAGACTAGAACCCGTGACCAGCAGAGCCGCAACAGAAGTACTTAACCAACCGGACTAGGACCCCCACCCAATATTTTCTACATTATTATTGCATGATAAATTACTCTATAATTTTAAAGCTAATTTAGAAATGAAGCATTTAGTGTATATTATGTTCATTTTCTATCAAAATGTATGCACATTTGTATAAGATTATGTAAGTTTTGCATTCATGTATTCTTAAGAATTTTTTTAATGATATTAAAATTTGGTAATTCATGTGTTGGCCAAGTGGATAAACATCAATTAAAATAATTAATTTTTTGTTTCTATTATAAGAGTTTGATTTTCATAGAAGAATATCATACATGAATTATTTGTTGTTCGAGAGTCATGCATTCCTTGGTTAAATTTAATATGGGTTCTTCATATTAATGTAATGAACATTGTAAAATCATGGATTTATTAAGAGTGGTGTATGTTTCCAAAGGTATGTATTAATTGCATTGAATCGATCATTCATTTGTGCAAATATTATGTTATTTATTTAGTGGGTATTTATAGTTCTCATTGCAAACACATTGTGCAAATAAATGTATATAATTCTATTAGATGTTCAGATCCATGTATTTTATAATGTGGTTGTAGTTGTGTTTTTGTTGCGACTTTAGTTAAATAGTAAATGTTGTCCCATTATTTGTGGTTCACGGCCAGCACCCCACACAGCACTGGACCATCCCCATAGCCTATTTACAATGAAACTCTCTAGTTCTAAGGACTCCCAGACTACACCTCACTCCCAACACCGACCCAACTCGCCTAAACATCTTAATACTAATTTCACAACATGAATGCAAGTTCCAAACTCAAGCCAGCATCACACACACAAATCGAGTCCATTCCAAACTTGCATAACTCACCTCAACTTTCGTCAACTTTGTGAACCCAAGGTAGTGCATTGAACAGTCGTCTGCCTTGGCTGGGAAGCTAATCGAACCCCCTAATCTCCCCCACAATCTCCCCCACTTAAATTGGCGATGCCCTCGACACCGATACACCTTCTTTATAATCCATGCACGTGAATGGCATCACATGCCACAACAGAGTAGTTATAGTTACTTAGACTTTTCAATCACCATCATTAAATGACACAAGCTCACCTATCCACAGCTCCGAGGAAACTGTCACGCTACTCAATACTACACCACACTTTACAGAGTATTTGAGCTCGCATTCACAATGCTTCCTGGTCCACGACACGTCTCCCAACCAACTCATGCCTCCAGAGCTACACCATGCATCAGTTCAACTGGCTACTCACTTCAGCTACACCGTAACCCTCATGGCTACTCACTTCTGCTACACCGTAACCCTCACTGCCTGCAACTCACTCAAGCTCCTATCTAAGTTGTTTTTCCAACATCTACCTCTCCTATCCCAATAGGAACTTCAGGTCTCACTTGTTCTGACTGACTAGCCCAAGCACACTGCCTCCTTTCGGTAACAAGAATACTATTTCTAGTTATGGAAGTTAGAACTCACATCGTCATGCATCTGAGCTCTACAAAATGTTTTACATCTCACTCTTCATTCCACAGAGCTAAACCTGATTTGGTCTTGTTGGCTACTCACTTTTGCTACACCACAACCCTCCTGGCTACTTGCTTCAACTACACTGCAACCCTGACCGCCTACATTTCACTCCATGCCTAGCTGAGTTGTGTTCTCTCCAACATCGGCCTCCAACTCATGCATTGATAGTGGAGTTTACATAAACAGTAAGTGAATGGCTGATTGATTTTATTGTTAGCCTAATGCCTGTATTTCAGCCGCTTTTGGCATACTATAGTACTAGTTATAGTTTTGTTTGCTTCTGCTTCGCATACAGGTGTTAGAACATCTATTTTGTACAAATATGAGGTCTGGTTGGGAATTCTTTTGCAGTAGGTGTAAGTGGGTGTTGTAGATAGATACACCCATGTGATGAAAATTAAAATGGGGGGAAATAAGGCTTCTTGATATTTATATGTGGTTTGCTTCTAGTGACGGAGTCCATTTGGGCAACTCAATTGTTGGGAATGGGTGAAGAGGGAGAACTTGCAGATAGTGTCTTTGGGGCTTACATGCGGCATGCACTTGCCATTTTGCTTCACCTGGTCTTTGTTGTTTCCCTTGTCCTTCCCTTTTGTTGGAATGGGTGCAAATGTTGCACACACAAGCTCGAATCCTCTGTTTCAAAACCTGCTTATTCCAAGAAGTTGCAATTTGGGGTTACCCATAAAATGGCCCTGCTAAGTTGTGTTTCTCTATCAGTCTTGTATAGCTTACTTGGCATATGGAGCCCTTTGTATTGGTGGCTGAAGAAAAGGCCTAAAGATGTTGGAGCCGAAGTAGAGTACATTGTTCAGGCCATGGCCTGGGCTATCATATCAGGTTATGTATATTACTCCCTCACAAAAAAAAGCAGAGAGAAACTACCAATTTTACTACGGATGTGGTGGATCTTGTCATTGATTCTTTATGCATTCTTCTTCTACCTCAACATTGAAGACTTTAAGAAACAAAAACGCATTACCCTCAGTATTGTGGTTGAAGCTCTGGCTCTTTTCCTTTCCGCCTTTCTGTGTTATGCTAGTTGTCGTGGCAGAACTAGCAACCGTTCCTTAACTGAAAGCATCGACGAACCTCTCTTGAGTGACATTCCAGAAAATTCTGAAAACCTTAAGCCAAAAATCACTCCTTACGCAACAGCAACCTTTTTCAGCCGGATGTCATTTTCTTGGATGAAGCCTGTACTTGATGTTGGCCATAGGAAGCCTTTGGACATAGATGATGTACCCCAAGTTGCAGATGTGCACAAGGCTGACCAAATATACCATAAATTTAGAAATCAGTTAGACAGAAATGGCAATACCTCATCAATAGCAAAAATGTTATTGCTCATTGTTCGGAAGGATGTACTATTCGCAGCATTCCTGGCAGGATTGACCTGTTCATCATATGTAGGTCCATATTTTATAGATAACTTTGTTCAGTGTCTTGCTGGACGGAAACAGTTTGCTGGTGAAGGTGTTGTTCTAGCTTGTGCATTTCTTCTTGCAAAATTAGTGGAATCTTTGGCAAACCGCCATTGGTTTTTTGTAACAATTCACATAGGTATACGCATTAAGGCAGCACTAACAGCTGCTATATATAACAAGGGCTTGAGGCTTTCCAGTCAGTCAAGACAAAAGCATACAAGTGGTGAGATTATCAATTACATGAGTGTTGATGCTCAGCGCATTGGAGATTTCAGTTGGTATCTTAATGACATTTGGCTTGCACCTTTGCAAGTTTTTCTGGCCCTGGTTGTTCTACACCAGAGCTTGGGATTGGCCTCTCTTGTAGGAGTGGCAGCCACAGTCATAATTATGATGGCAACTTTTCCACTAGGGAGTATGCAAAAAAGGTATAACAAGAAGATCATGGAGGCAAAAGATGAAAGGATGAAGGCTACTTCAGAGACACTAAGAAATATGAGAATCTTAAAATCTCAAGCTTGGGAGACCAGATTTCTGCTGAAACTTGAAACATTGAGGAAGGGAGAATGTGGTTGGCTGCAAAAATATTTTTACATGTATGCTGGGATAATGTTTATTTTTTGGGGAGCACCTACATTTGTATCTGTTGTCACTTTTGGTACATGTACAATGATAGGAGTGCCTTTAACAACGGGTAGAATTCTCTCTGCACTTGCGACTTTCAAGATGCTTCAGGAACCTATACACAATCTTCCTGAATTAATCTCTATGATTGCTCAAACTAAAGTGTCATTAGATCGTATAGGCATATTTTTGCGGGAGGAGGAGCTGCAGCATGATGCAGTTGATGAAGTCTCAAAAGATTCAACTGATATGGCAATTGAAATCCAAGAAGGGGCATTCTCTTGGGATCCTGCTGCCTCTAGTCCAACCATACAAGGATTAGATGTTCAAGTAAAGAGAGGCATGCGGGTCGCAGTGTGTGGAACTGTTGCTTCAGGAAAATCAAGCCTCCTATCGTGCATACTAGGAGAAATACCAAAAATTTCAGGTACTGTAAGGATAAGTGGTACAAAGGCATATGTCAGTCAGTCTCCATGGATACAAAGCGGAAAAATCAAAGACAATATCCTCTTTGGGAGGGAATTGGACGAAACCAGGTATGACAGTGTACTGCAGGCTTGTGCATTGAAAAAAGATCTTGAATTCTTCCCATATGGGGACCAAACAGAAATTGGAGAAAGAGGAATAAATCTCAGTGGTGGGCAAAAGCAAAGGATACAGATTGCACGTGCTCTATATCAAGATGCCGACATTTATCTTTTTGATGATCCTTTTAGTGCTGTTGATGCACATACCGGAACACACATTTTCCAAGTATTTTTATTTTAGCCTTTACAAGGGATAACTTTCTTGAATCTACTAGCTTTTTTTTTTAATGGAATTACGGTAAATCTACATAAAACCATTAATGTGTGCTTGACTACTACATTTTCATCACTTGAAAAGACTCAAAATTGAATTCTTCTGTTACAGGAATGTCTATGTGGTATTCTAGGTTCAAAGACTATAGTCTATGTTACTCACCAAGTTGAGTTTTTATTTGCAGCCGACCTCATTCTGGTAGGTTTGAACTTCTTTAATTGGATTTTATATATTTTAAGTTTTCAATTGAAAAGATTCAAATTCTGTTGACAATTGACACTAAGGAAATTTCTTATAGGTAATGCGAGATGGTGAGATTACCCAAGCAGGAAAATATGATGACATATTACAATCAAGCACAGATTTTGAGGAATTAGTTGGTGCACATCAGAAAGCATTGAAATCCATTGATGCTATGGAGAAATCTGAGATCCTCTCATCACAGGTAATCGTTGGAAGATTATCTCCCGGAAGTAATACAAGTGTAAAAGACGTTAATCATGATCAGTTCCAGAAGCAGGACAGTCACCAGAAATCAAAAGAGGTAGAAGAGGAAGTTGAATCGGAAAATCATAAAGAAAGAGAAATGGATAAAGAGGATAGAAGTTCACAGCTTGTGCAAGAAGAAGAAAGAGAGAAAGGCAGGGTTAGTATGTGGGTCTACTGGTCTTACATCACTGCCGCATACAAAGGTGCTTTGATACCTATCATATTATTGGCGCACACAATATTTCAGCTACTTGAAATAGGTAGCAATTACTGGATGGCATGGGCAACCCCAACAACTGAAGATCAAAGGCCCCCTGTTAGCAAGTCCCGCCTCATTCTGGTTTATTTAGCTTTGGCAATATGCAGCTCACTATGCATTCTTGTGAGGACATTGCTGCTTTGTCTGGCTGGATTTAAAAGTGCCAAAAAACTTTTCAGCAATATGCACAGATGCATATTTCGTGCACCAATGTCCTTCTTCGACGCAACTCCAACTGGGCGTATACTGAACCGGGTTAGTGGGTTTTACTGTGTCAGCATTTGTTTTCATGTAAAAGAGAAAGGAACAGTTTGAAGCTAGAAAGTGAATAATAAACTCTGTTTTTTTGGGCAGGCATCAACTGATCAGAGTATAGTGGACCAAATAATTCCTTTTCAACTAGGATCTGCAGCTTTTTCCATTATACAGCTTTTGGGAATTATTGCAGTGATGTCTCAAATTGCTTGGCAGGTCTTTATTATATTTGTACCGGTGCTTGCAATTTGTGTATGGTATCAGGTACTCTCTACCTCTCATGGATTTTCAAGACCAATCAAAATTCTCTCTAGGGAAAATAGAGAGGAATTAAGAAAGATTGACTCAATATTCAAGTTTATCTCAAGATTTGGTCTAGGTAGAGATGACAATTTACTAAACAAAATGTTAGTACGTAGTGGTTAGTAATTGTATATAAAATTTTACCATGACTAATATTTGTATGATTTTAATTCCTTGGTTTTGGGTCTTGATGATTATAAACAAATGAACTTCTGTAAATACGATTCCTTTCACTGCCTGCAGCAATATTACATAGTGACATCCAGGGAACTTGCTAGGTTAATTGGAGTTTGTAAGGCTCCGGTCATACAACATTTTGCAGAATCAATCTCCGGAGCAGCCACAATAAGAAGTTTTGAACAGGAGTCTCGATTCATGAACACAAATCTCCATTTGATTGATGGATTTTCCAGACCCAGCTTCCACAAAGTTGGGGCCATGCAGTGGCTTTGCTTTCGGCTGGATCTTTTGTCAAATCTTGTATTTGTTTTCTCTATGGTGGTCCTGCTTTGCTTGCCAGAAAAGGTAGTTAATCCAAGTAAGTACAAAAGACATTGATTTGGGATGCAATTATTCTTAATAATACTAACCTCAAATGAGTCATGAAAGTTAACCACATGGAACCTTAACAGGCATTGCAGGATTGGGAATAATGTATGGGCTCAATCTGAACCTCACACAAGCCTCGGTGATATGGTGCCTTTGTAGTGTGGAAAACAATATGATCTCTGTAGAGAGGATAGTGCAATACTCACACATACCTAGTGAGCCTTCATTGATCATAGAGAACTGTAGACCAAGCTCTATCTGGCCATCTAAAGGAACAATAGATATGACTGATCTTCAGGTTAGTTCTCACTACTTACAATCTATTTGTCTTCATGTATGTAAACCTGTGATTCTATTCTTGTCTATCATTCAACTTATAAACCTGATGCGCACAATCAGGTGCGTTATGGACCACATCTTCCACTTGTATTAACAGGACTTACATGCACTTTCCCTGGAGGGAAGAAGGTGGGAATTGTAGGGAGGACAGGCAGTGGGAAATCTACTCTCATTCAGTCACTCTTTAGAATTGTAGATCCAACAGGTGGCAGAATAGTCATTGATGGAATTGATATTTTAACAATAGGCCTGCATGATCTAAGATCCAAACTAAGCATTATTCCACAGGACCCAACAATGTTTGAAGGCACTATACGGAATAATCTAGATCCTCTAGGAGACTATTCAGACGAAGAGCTTTGGGCGGTAGGTTATAGTGGTTTTTTTTTCGATTTTTTTTTTTCAGTTGTTCTTGGATAAAAGAATATAAGTAGTGCTCAAGTGTATAAAGGTGTGGGTTCTTGTTAATGAATAATCACATTGCTTGTGCCCGTGTTTCAGGCTTTGGATAAGTGTCAGCTGGGGGAATTTGTCAGGGCAAAAGAAAATAAGCTTGATTCTCTTGGTTTGTGTGTATTCTGTATATGTTTTTGGAATGTCTTATTTTAGTACTTTCTTTCCCACTTAGGACAAATGTATAAAGTAATGAACTGATCTCTTATGCAGTAACTGAGAATGGAGAGAATTGGAGTGTGGGGCAAAGACAGCTTGTCTGCTTGGGAAGAGTGCTACTTAAAAAAACTCGCATATTGGTACTCGATGAAGCAACAGCCTCAGTAGACACTGCAACAGATGCGCTTATTCAACAAACTTTACAAAACCAATTTTCTGACTGCACTGTCATGACCATAGCCCATCGAATTCCATCTGTCTGTGATAGTGATTTGGTCTTAGTATTGAGTGATGGTATGACAATATATCCTTTCTACTTTCCCATATTTCAGATTGCCAATTTTGTTTTTTTAATAGAAAGACTTTCCTGCCCTACTTGTCTTATGTGCTAAATACTTGTTTTGAATCAGGAAAAATTGCTGAGTATGACTCTCCAACCAAATTACTGGAGGATAAATCTTCATCATTTGCAAAACTTGTTTCAGAGTACACCATGAGATCGACTAATGTTAATGGAAAATAGGTGGTCTGATAATATCAGCTTTCAAATATGATGGAGAAAATAGGTTCAATATCCCCAAGCCCTAGGGGACTGCGGACTAGGTGGTTATAGTTCAAAGTTCTGGATCAGGGTAAACCTTAATTCTCTCAGTTATAAAAAAAATTGCTGGATGAGCAAATATAAACTTTCATATCAACATCACTAATAGAAAATGCTTGAATTGCAAAGTCATATGTATTACAGTTAAAAAACCTTAATGCTCTCACTTTGTATATCTGAACTTATGGATCTCCTAAAAATGATAAGCTGTAATGAGGGTGAATATGACACTAGTATCCTGAAATATGCAAAATTTCAACTGCGAAATATGTTCTTTCATATCTTCCAATTTATATACTATTGTGTGCTCCAAAAAATCTGTAGCTACCTAAATATCAGGGATGGGGTTTGGGCATAATATGAAGTTTGGAGCCCCTTCTTTTTGTCTTGAAAAGATTTTTTCGAGCTCCAGAAAGTGGTGAAAAAGGTACTGGAGGCTATGGTATGTCTCAAAATATACAGTCCTATTCAAAAATATTTGTATCATGATTCCCCTTTACAAAAAGGATCTCAAATCTCTAAATATAAAATAGATGTTTAAAAAATGATATCTTTGTGTTTTTTAGATAAATATATTTTAAAAAATTGTACTGATATTTAAATTATTGATAATAAAATTTATTTAAAAAAATGGAAAAAAAAATTGAGACATGCACCACAAAAATGAGGATGTTTTTTTGCCTCTGTTTTTCTGCGTCTTTTTCTTTTCTTGCCGAAGTTCGGAGACTTCAGATCACAAGGGTGTTGAGTTGAAGATAAAAATGCCCTACTAACCAACTCTTCTCCTTCTTCCTCCCAACTTTCCTCTTCCTCTTTTGAGGCTTCATTCTATTGGGAATCTTCTGCTAAGAGAGAATCTTTGTCTAAACCCTGTGTCCCAATCTTTTTAATAGTCTCTTCCTCTTCCAAAATGGTAATGGAAGTTTGCCCTATCTCCACATCAAACAACATTTTCTTTGTTGCCCAGACCTCACCCTCTTGAGAATTGCTCTGAACTTCCTACACTGTCGGTGAAGGATGCTCTACAGAAATATATTTTATTGGGACTAGCAAACTATGAATCGAGTTTCAATTCGGGCAACCATCCTTTCTAACCCATTTTTTCAGAATCGTTGCACGAGAGCCTCTAAAACCTTTCTCGGGGCAAAAATCAATCTTATGATCGGCGTGATTACAATTGAAACATCTGAAAGGAAGTCCTTCAAAATTAATAAATTGAGTCCACACTCCAAAGGAGGATGAGATTTGAATAGATTGATGTAGAGGTTTGGATAAATCAATCAATACACACACCCTAACAAATCTCATATTAGCTTCAATGGATTCATCAATTTTAATAAAGACTCTCAGCTTACTAATCAGTTGCTTAAAAAGATCAGGGTCTTGCAAGGATAAAGGAAGATTATAAAATATTACCCATATTGGAGCTTTAAAGATAACTGTTATAGCTGAATTAAAAAAAACAAGGCCCAAGGACACAAAAATACCCCCTACTTGCTAATAACCCATGGCCTTTTTGACCATACAAAATCTCTATCTTCTGAAGATTGAAACAAATGCTGAAAAAAACCATTAGAGAACATTGAGAGAGAGAGAGAGAGTTTTTAATGTAGAACATATAGCTTTCGACTATTTTAACAGCGCTTTCCAAGATGACGTCTTCCCTACACATCTATCAATCAATGATTTCCTCCCCCTATCCAAACCAATCACTAAAAGCTCTGAATTTGAAACTTCCAAAATAGGAGACATATAAGAGAAAATCAAGGGAACAGGTTCATTTCCTAGGCTCTCTTTTGTGACAGTTCAGTTTTTGAAAACCCCTTAGAACCATCCTTCGCTTCTTTTTCTTCAACAACAACCTCTTCTGAAGAGATTTGACCTCTAGAAATGAGAATAGGGTTTGAATCAAGGTGGGCCTTAAGAATAAGTTATTTGCTAAAAGCTCCACATGAATGAAAAGGGTTAAAGATATTCATGCAACTAGAATACATCAGAGCCTTAGATGAAACCCTAGCCGACCTCTTTATTTTATTGGACACCTGTTTCCCTGGAGAGGAACCTCCACTAGCCTAGCCTCTATTTTCATCTGAAAGCTTAGGCCCTTAAAATTGGTTAAATTGATCAAAAGAAAAATTGTCTGTTTTAGACTGCAGATAGGCAAAACAAGGTTTGACCTGGTCTTTTTTGTATTTAAACTTGCCCCTACCCTGTTTGCGCCTAGCCAAAAATCCTTACTCCCAATCTCTCTCCAAAATCTCCATCTGCTAATTTTTCTTCTCCCACCTGATTGCAGCTAAGATCCTTTTCATGTGCCCCATTCTTCCTTTATACACCCTCTACTCCCACTGTTCTTGCACCTATAACTGCATTCTGATCTAGTTTATTTGCATCTGTGGTCACCACCAACCCTCGTCGTTTTTCAATCGACGTCTTCGTCCATGAACTCATCTTTTTTCCTTCTTGTTTTTCATTAAAAATATGGTGAACTCTTTCAATTACAATATTAATAAAGATAGAGAAAAAAATAATATACGAACTTCTTTTGATTGTTTATAATACCAACCTATCTCAAGGACAACATTTGTGCAATGTTGTGATTTGAGTCAAGGCTCTATGCAGTTATAATTCTTGAACAGTTGCAACTACATATCATGTGTGCTTGGAGTCAAGGCTCTATGTAGTTATAGGTCTTGTGAGTGAATCCCAACCCAATGATAATATTGACTTCACCTCCTTTGCCTAAATAATCAAATGTGACTATATGTTTCACCATGACCTTATTTCAACATAAGATGTGATGGCAAAAGACTTGGATTGATTTTGATGCAATGTAGACTCAATGTGCAAGTTCCTTGATGAAGGTGCAATGAATTTGATCAATGTCGGCTCAATAACTTGGCATCAAGAGGATATGAGAAGATTCACTTGCTAAATGACTAAGGATATATTTTTATATAGAGGGCTCTCTAGGACACTTTACAAACAAGCCAACCTTAGAAGGTACTGATAAATAAAAATCAAAGTGTAAGAAATTAAGATAAGGTGGAATGGACTCATAAAAAGACATGTGTGAGAATCGATGGATGGCTAGTTTGACCACGTCAAAATCAACAAACTATTGAATTTGAGTCAAAGGGAAAAAAGGCTTTAAAAAAATACCAATATGAATAATGGATGTTTGACTGGGATTTTTGTGTTGAAAATTGACAAATTTGAGGTGTTCTTGAAGAATTCCATATGAATTAAGGATGAAGATACTCTAATATGGGATGGTGTCTAAAAATAGCTAAATATATACAAATGGACCGAGTATTAAAAAGCATGACAAAGACTTAATATAAAAGTGTTTTGTACCAAACTTGAATGTTTTCATAATGCCCAAGTTTGATGTGTCTGTGTGTGTGTGTCAAAGTAAAACAAAATTGAAACACATACTTGAACACTACCTAAGGGATACAAAGATGAAGAATCTAGATGTTTGGGCTAGGCTTCACTTATGTCCTAGATAATTTGGTAAATATGGTGAATGTACCAACAAATAATCATGAATACATGGAAGTAGTCACTGTCTAAATAAATTGGTGTGAATATAGGGATATGAAAGAGTGTTTTGAATTTTTAGTGCAAAAGGTAATTAAACTACACACAATGAATAGAAATTGTGACACAATCTAGATGTATGATATAATAGTAAACTATAACAATCAGATCTAACTCAAGCTTAAATTAGAAACTCAAAGTATGAAAAAAGATTGAACAAGTAATTGAAATGATGAAAAGATAAAGAGATATGAAAACATACACACCTAAGTAGAATTATGGAAATTTGGAACTGCAAATAGACTATGGAAGCAAAACATGGAATTGATTGCTCATTGGGACAAAATCAATAGGTCGTTGATTGTGTATTGTACATAATTAATACTCTGCCAATTGTGTACCTCTATTACTTTCGAATGTGTACCTAGGCATCAATTTTATACTCTACTCCTTTTCTGACTCTGTAATTTTATAGGCAATGGTGAAGGCTAATGATGAGTAGGGTTGTGTATTCATATTTGGTAATTTGCAAGAAAAATGTGCTAAATTTCTTCTCTTTGAATTTTTGACCTAACTCTCAAATATAACAACAAAATAGTGTGCACAATTTAATTGACTTGGGCAACTTCTTGAGGAGTTGTAGCTACATATCTCGCATGTTTGGAATCAAAGTCAATGTAGTTCTCTTGTGTATGTGAGTTAAATCTCAATCCAAGTTAGATAAAGGGCTTCACCTCCTCTCCAAGGTACATAGTTTTTGCCTGTTGTGAAGAATATGTTGCAATCCTTTTTTTGTCATCTGTTTTCCACCAAGGACAATCTTTGCCATGATGATCACCTCCACTTGTAAAACATCCACCTAGAGGTCCTTTCCTCTCAACCTGTTTTGCAACCTTGAATCCCTCTCTAAAATTACGTCTTGGTTTCTTGTTTCCAAAAGCATTACCAAACCTTAAATTTTGATTGTTGAACTAGATCTTGGAATTTCCGTTCCATTTCCAATTCTTATTCTTAAACGGAGTCTTAGAACTACCAATTTTTTTCTTATATTTCTCTTTGACCTCTGGCAATGATTCCAACTTTTGCTCTTATTTTATAGCTTTTTCGAATACTTGATCTGTAGTGGATGGTCCATGCACACCAACGTCACATCCAATCTAGTTTTTAAGATCCATAATAAATTTTCGAATATAGAAATGCTTGTCCTTCTGATATTGTGAAACATATTTCAAAAGTTTGTTAAACTACTCCCAATACTCGCTCATTGACAAATCTCCTTGCCTTAAATTCTAAAAATCTATCAAATTTTGGTCAAAGTAAAGCTGAGGTAACCACAATGCTCTAAAAAAGTCAAAAATCATTTCCATGTGGTGGTAGTTGAATTCAGATTCATCTCAAGCTTTTTGTTAGGCCACCAAGTTGTTGCTTCACCAACTGATTGGTAAGCTCCCCACTCAGCTTTAGTGACCTTAGAGTAATTTCAAATTTTGAAATACTTTTCCATTTTTGTGAGCAAAGCTTCAACTCCGTCATTCAAAATTGTGCCATCAAATTTGGTTGGATTTACCTTCTTCATGACTTGTGATAGTTCTGTAGCTACTTGAGCTCTAGCATCTTGATACACTTTCTCATGCTTCTACTCCTGAGTAACTTTTTATTCAACAGGGTGTTCTTTAGGTACCTCTAGTTCATTCTACTCTTTACGGCCATGAACCTCTCATTCAAGACTTGCTATACGATCATGAGTCTCGTTCATAAACATAAGAATATGATCAAGTTTTGTAGTTCGCTATGTTACTCACTGAATAGGATAAGCATGAGGGTTAGCATTAGAAGGACCCTCACCAGTTGATCTACCTCACATCATTCTCTTTTCTAAAAAAATAGGAGAATAAAATTTACGCTAGTGGACTCAATAGGTCTGAAAGATAAACCTTAAGCTCTGATGCCACAATGTTATACCCCACTGGGATAACTAAAAGATACACAATTTTTTTAAAATAATTATTGTTCAGTTCAATTATAATCAATTGTTTATTACTTGACAACTAGATGAACCAAATGCATTTAATGCTAAAGTAAATATCAAACCACTCGCTAACTAATTTTTCATATAGTAATCAGGTAATAAACCATATATAAGTTGAATAACAACAAATCAAGTTGATTTAACATTTTAGGGTTTTACATATAATTACCTCTGTTTGGTTAAGGCGCTGAGATGTCTAAATTAGTTAAATAAATTACAATAATTAAGCTATTAATTTGTTATGACCTTTGATTTCTTTTGACTTTTCAATAATAGCAATAAATAGGGTTAAATAGAGACTTAACTGAAAATAGACTATCACAGATGATCTGGGTTCTAAATTTTTAGATATGGATAGTAATCTGTGTTGTCAACAGGGTTTAGGTATTCATCTGTTCACTGGACAATAGAGCCCAGTTTGGATAATAGCATCATCCGTGTGTAGTGTCTTAAACATAGCACCAATGTCCCCTTTGTGGAACTATTCTTGTTTTTAGGGAGCACGTGCACCTGTGTCTATATGTTTTGTTCCTTTGTGATCAAGATTTGTAGTTGTGTATTGTACCTGGAAAGGTTGATGTGATGTGCAAACCCTAGTTCTCTTTGTAAGTATGATATAATCAAGAATAGAGTGTGTTATTAGGATGGACTGAACATCCTCAATACCCCGTTGTGTAGAGAGTTGCATACATACCATACTCCGAAGAGAAATCAAGTCCAATGCAGTGCTTCCATCTAATGCTTGATGTATGTGCAAGTGAATGCTAGAATGAGAGTGGCCTTGGATGCTTTGAATGTGCTTGAGCTATGAAATATTTGAAAATTGGACTTAGCATTGTTGTAGATGGTAGTATGCATAAAGTAGGGCAAAATAGGGATAAAGTACCTTGATTTTATACAACTTTCTTTTTGGTTTGAATAGCTTTTGTATCTATTTTCCATCTAGTGAATAGAGGTGGATTAGACTTGTATTTATAGGGTTTTGTTGTTTGTGTAGATAAGAAAATGAGCTGAGGCCAAACTTAGGAGGGGCACACATTTGAAAAATAATATGTTGGAAAGAACTAGGGCTAAGGACAGTAGTGTCCAGTTGGGGACACTAACGCCGTGTGGTTGTAGTGTCCCAAATATGGTGTTAACGTTCTTTCTTCATACTGCTAAGCAATTTGGATTGGAGTTAGATATAACAATTCAAACATTGTGTCTTGATTGGATGTAGGTTATTGTGGTTTGTTGAATGGATGGAACTATAGAATAGGTTTATGGCTAGTGTAGGGATAGGTTAACTCAAGCGACACTCTTAGTATCCAATTACCACTTTTAAGTGATTACATTTACCCCCCATTTATGTTAGTAATGCATCAAAGTGAAATGATTAATATAAATGAAAAAGAAGCATACGTGGACTTACCTTGGAAGTGAAGTTCGTGTACCGAGTTTAAATATGCAAATATGGGTCTACGTATGTGAAACATGATCCAAAACAATGTCCTTGTTGGGTATGCGAACCGATGAATGAACTTGGCGAGAACCTGTCTATGTGAATGTGCATAGTGATCATATCATTGAATAACTTGAACTGAGTTGATGGCTTGTTCAATCTTCATATGGGTGGCTCGAGAACTCAATCCAGTTTTGACTCCATCATTGTTCACCCCTGCTTGGTGGATCATGATCTCTATGAATAGCTTAGACAAGAATGTAAGAGTGTCAAACCCTCTCATGTAGGTGGCTCAAGAACTCAAGTAGGCCATGACTCTATCATTTCCCTCTGTGTGAAGTAGATGCATCTGTAACTATACTACGTAAAGTGTTGAAAGTATCTAAGTAAGTAATCTAATTATGTATTCAGCACTATAACCACTCAGGTATATTAGGCAATTATGAGCCACTCGGGAATGCCAACCACTACAAATGGAGTAAGACATGAATCTAGTGACAACCTAGAATGTGATAGCAATTTTATCCATCTAGAGAATGACATGGAGTTTGTCATTCCATCTGATCAATATTTTTGAAGCTGAGTATATGAAAACTATGTGTCGCCACATGCCCCCAATCTAGTATCTGAGTATATTGAATATGAATCAAGTATGTAATAGTTAAATCTATGTAATTGATCTAAATGTATGAGTGATCATGACACACATGATGCCCTCAAATCTGATCAATTGGTATTAATCTAAATTGAAATGACTAAATCTGAGCTAAATCTAAACATAACTACCAAACTTGTGACTATATCTATTCAAATTTGTAGTGTACCAAGTGTACTGATATGAATGATCCAGACTATCCTAAAGCTGGGGTTATTGGACACTAGCACCCTATAGTGGACAATATCACCATGTGGTGCTAGTATCCTAATTTGGGTACTAATGACTACCTGGTCTGAACTTTTTGTGGTTTGAACTAATTGTTAAGTCTTTATTTTGTTTTGTGTCTGCCGTGAGTTTAATATCTAAAATCGAACCTGTGTGTTGAATTATATTTGTGCAATGCAAAATAGGATCCTGATCTCTGTGACAACCCCTGTAAATGCCCTCTGCTTTGAGGGTAGTTATGAAATATGTGGAAGAACTACTCTCTAAATAAGTAATTATATAAAATGTGTTAACCAAAGCATGATATTCTAATATAATAATTCTATAAAATGTGTTAGCCAAAGCATGATATTCTAAAGTAAGAAATGTAAGATGTATGTTGTAATAATATTTCACAAGGGTTTTAATATGGATGTTAGTAATGTATAACAACAATAAAATATGAGTAATTACCTACAGGGATGGGTATGGTGTCCATCATAGCTCCCAAGTAGGATAGATAGATGCATGATATCCCTCATGACATAAAAAACCGGTGTGTGTAATAAACAAATCCAAGTGTCATGATGTATAAGCATAAAAGGAAGCAAACATAGAAACACACGAGGTACGTAAAAGATAGGCCAAGGGGCTATAATACAAGGGACATGGGCACATGTCACTAAATTTGAGATTGAAAAATATACAAGGACATGTTCAAATGTCCATATATGCAAAAAAATAAGCAATTTGTTGTATAGCCACAGAGAAGGACATGTTCAAATGTCTAGATATAAAAGCATGAAAGAGCACACACAAGAGACATGGGCACATGCCCAAGGCATAGAAACAGAGAAATGGCATAGAAGCCAAGGAACAATGGCATATTCAAATGCCCTCAAAAATGTAAGAATCATAGGAAATCAAGTCTAATCTAGGAACTAGAAATGAAAACATGTATAAATATGTAATACAAATTTATGTAGATGCCAAGGTGCATATATACTAAGTCTAACTAGTGATAGTTGGCAAAAAATCTAAGCAATGAATAAAAATGATCAATATCAAGATAAATCAATGCGTAATTGGAGTGTATAGTATGTAAAGATAAAACTTGGTTATAACAACTATGTAGGAGATACCCCCAAGTGGGCAGATGTACCAATGTATAAACCTGGATCGATGTAAATGCCCCCAATGGGTAGATGATAACTAGTTTGAATCAATGTAGTGTTCCAGAATCTTATCTAGAATTTGCATGCACTTGACAAGAATAAGTGAAGCATAAGTGTGTGATAAAACCAATTATACTAGAATAACTAGCAATATGCAATTCCTAGCAAGTATTAGAAATGTAAACACAACAATGCATGCAATCTGTAAAAATAATTATCTCTTGAAATATTTGAATATTTTTGTATTTTGATATATTATATTATTTTTGTGTTTTTTGAGTATAAGCTATGTACAAGCATATGAAGATAAACTATGTACAAGGAGCAAGAGAGAGAGAAGGAAGTATGTACAAGGGTAGTCTCATGGGAGACTCATCATCACTATGACCTGTGTCAAAGAGTGGAACAATGATTGTGCGTGCAGTGTGAAAGGGCAATTGTGAGCTCATGAGATGGTGTGTTGTATAATCTGAACCTGAAGCTACCTAAGTAGTGATGTTATGATGTTGTGGCACTGACTGTGATGCCCTATGAAGTGTAGTGGTCTCGGGGACCCATCTGTTAGATGTAGAATTTGTAGGTGATGTAGGTGCCATGTGTTGAGAACTCCTAGACCCCAGTATAATTGATCTCAGTGTAAACTGTGTAGAAAAAAGTCATCTAGAATCCCTGATATATCTATGATGTAATGGTCTCTCTAGTAATGGTTTTCGAGGGAGAGTATGTGTGTGTGGACATTATAGAAGTAGACCTGACATGTTATGAGGACTCTACTGAACACTATGATGTATGCATAAGAGTTGTACTCTCTGTTGTAATGGATAGTTGTGCAATATTTGGCAGTGGAACTAGAACTGTAATTAGTGTTAGTGATGGAAGTGTGACTCAAATATGTGTTGGAATTGCTTGTGGAATGTGAAGAGGATACTTGTATGGTACACCCTCAATCTTAATTGCCTGGTTAGCATGTATATACTGAGGCATCAATGTATTGTAGATAAGATGGCTTAAAGTTGTTGTATCCATGGCCTACCTAATAATATGTCGAATACACCTGCACTAGGTACTACTAGAAATCGAGTGGATATATGTGTTGGTCCCACCTATAATGGAAGCACTATCTCCCTAATGGAGCTCTAAATGTGGCCACTAAAACCACTAATAATTGTATATGTAGGGAATATATCCCACTATGTGTAACCCAAGTGTTGTAGGAGTGTCATGGTGCACATACTTATGCTTGCCATGTTGTTAACCATTACAGTGTGAATATGATGGTGGTTTATATATGCTCATATGAATAGCGCATGTAAATCTATGTCATCATCCACAATCTCCTGCTCTGAAAATGTGATAAGTAGTCTAGGTGGCACTGTAGTGTGATACATGCCAATAATGTTATGCAAGGGATGTGTCTCCTTTGTAACTATGTGATATGAAGTTTGAGGTGGATGGGCTTGGTATGTACAATGAACAACTAATGTACCCCCTGCCTCATTAGTTGTATGCTTATAAAAATGATATGAAAATATCTAATTGCCTTTGCCTCTGTTTGTTGTTTTGGTGCCTCTATGGGTGTGCCCACATCAATAATGTTGGCCTCAATGAGATCTTGTATCTTGTGCTTCAGGCTAATATAGTTGTTTGTCGTGTGGCTTGGTGCCATGTGATACTCATAGAATGCATTTGAATCATAACTCTTTGGAAGAGGTCATTTCATATCAACCTCTTTAATGGGAGGGTTGCATTCCAATATTTGTCGTAGAACTCATGTTGGTGCCTCTGGTAGATTAGTGAAGACTCTACATTGAGAAGCTAATAAAACCAATCTAGGAGAAGACTCTAAAGTTGTGTTGACTATTGTCTTTTGATCTATTTTGTTCTCTGTGGCCCTGACTTTGTATGGAGGTTTGCTTGAATTCTTAATAGTTGAATTTGATCCATTTGTATACATGAGTTTGCCCATTGCTCAGAGCTTAACCTCTCTTTCCTTGACTATGTGGCACATATCTATAAATGTGGGAAACTTATTAAATAAGATTATTTTGTGAAGTGTTGGTAATAGACTCTATTTGAATATATCTTTCAGCTCTCTATTTTCCATAAGGCTAGTTAATTTTGATAAGATTGTCTTATATTGTAAGACATAATCGACTATGGGCTCATTTAACTTTTGCTTTAGTTGTGCCACTTGTGCATATGATATCTTGCCACTTATGTTGATAGAGAAGTGTGTTAGGAACATAACTGCTAAAGGATTAAATGCAGTGATAAATTGGGTAAGCAAATCATAGAACTGATGTAGGGCATAATCCTTGAGACTGTGTGGAAATAACTTCGTAAGAAGCCAATTGTTGGACACATAGTCCAAGCATGCTACATGAAAGGCTCTAAGTGATGCTTTGGGTCACCCTTTCCATCATATAGTGTGAGTTTGGGTGCTATGAAATTGGATGGCAAAGGAGTTACCGCAATGTGATGTGTCAATGGTGTATGCAAAAAAATGTTGCAATCCAAAGCTTGTGATGGCTTAGTTGTTCCTTGCTCAAGATGTAACACCTTAGGTTGCAAAGAGAGAACATGTTACATAAGGGATTGTACATCTACAAGAGAATAAATAGCCACAAGTGGTATAGTTGTCATTGAAGGTCGAATAACAAGTTTTGGTTGTGCTATCTAAGTTGCTTGAGTGGGCCCTACTGAAGGTGTAACAACATCATTAACTGGAGGGGTTGAAGATTGACATTGTTTTTTTTATTCCTGACTTCTAATATGACCTATAAAATCTCTGCATGATCATTAGGTTGTTCCCAAATTTTATTTTTGAAGCCCTATAATACCTCATCTTGGTTCATAACTATATCGTTATAATCAAGTGGAAGTAGTGTGTATTGATCCCCAATATGAACCTAATCTTGTTCTTGGTTATATTGCTCATCCTCAGATGCATTGTCATTGAATTCCACATAATCAACATGTGAAGGATTCATAACTAGAGCTGTAATAGGTTCCTTACCTTTGTTATAAGGTTAGATAGCTAAAATTTAGGTGCCCAACTTCAGCTTCCTCCAAAGCTTCATCTAACCTTAGCCAAAAAGTTGGGTTCGCAAAAAACTCCACCAATGCCTTTACATCATCCTTGCCTGAGACCAAAAACAAATGTTATTGGAAAAAAGAGATGTTGCCATTGAATTGACCTTCACCATCCTGCTATGATAAAGAAACTCATTCCTGATCACTATTTGAATGGCCCTAAGAGATTTTGTGAACCACGCCTAGAAGATCTTCTATAATCTTCCCTGAGATACCTTGCATGCAAAGGCCATCTCCTTAGACTTGTATAAACTAGACACTGAGGGCAGAGCCAATCCCTCAAATACTGAGTCTTCCATGAGAGCTCCAACCAAAGAACAAACGGAACACCAGAAGGAAAACTACTCACTCTACACCCCAAAACACCCAATAAATAATTGAAAGAAAGACAACTCAACAAAGCAACCTAACTGGGTAATAAAATACTGCACCCCAAAGAAGATATATTACATGCACGAAGGACATAATGATGAAGAGATGGTGGAGGGAGAAATTAACCATCGATTAAAATTAATGATATTGATTCTCGTCCTTTCTGTCCAAGCTTTAAAATGATTTTTCATCATAATGTCCATAGGTTGATTAATGTCAATGTTTGTTAGTGCATCGACAGATTTATTGGCTTTGTGGAAATAATACTCAGCCTTCCATTCATGGAAATATTCTAAAAAGGACCATGCTTTTTTCAAAATATAGGTAAAATTTCATGCTCTCACCTAGCCCTTATTCAGACTATGAATAATGACTTGGGAGTCTCCTTCGATCTAAATATTAGAGATACCGCAAAGCTTAGCAATCTCAAGACCAGGAACTAGGGCTTGAGCTTTAGATTCATTATTAGTTTTCTCAACCAATTTGATTGAGGTTGCCCAGATTAAAGAATCACCCACTCCATAGGCCCCAAGATTGCCTTGTGAGGCTCCGTCGAAATTTAATTTGAACTAGCCTGGGGGGAGGCTCCCATTTGGAATTATCCTTTCTGAGCTCACCACTATTGACTACCATCGACCCATTAACAGGGGAAAATAAACATTAATCTTAGTACACATACTTTGGTGTATTTTCTAAGACTGAGTTGTTCTAAGACAACTATATTAGAACAATCATTTTTCCCTTTCAATGTAAAAGACATATCAAAAATATAAATGTCAAGTCATGGAATAACTTATTTAACTCCAAACATATCCTATAGTCACATCTATATGTATCATTTTTGCAAACTTATTTAGGGAAGGACAATTGTCATAAGAATAAGACCATGGCTCTACACTAAATATATTCAAGCCCAAAAACGTATGGCTATTTATTTATTAAACAAAGGTGGCTACAACCGACCATCAAAATGTCATAATGTCAAGACTTGCTCGTAATAGGATTTGTTCCCTTACTAACTATAGCTTATGCACTTTTTTTCCTAAAAAAAGGGATAATTTCAACATAGAACAAGCATATAAGAATACCACTTATAACATTTATATCTCACATAATTATAACACTTTCGTCCACCATCAGGTAAGGAAATATATGTATCTACATCATAAATAAACAAGATTATATATTAAAGCAGGTTACCCACATTCGCCTAATGGAGATTTACCCAAGAAACCATTATACAAATGGGTCATTTTATTACCCTTACAACTATACATGCAGAATTTGACTTGTTAAAGCACTCCCTTCTGTTGCAACAACCCTATTTAGGGATAAATGAACTCATGAACAAAATTGACAAGTTGTATACAAAATGACCCAGATCGAGCCCAAGTCTCTCTCATATTATTACAAGGCCTTTTCCTTTGTTTATATACTTATTTATGTACATATGTATGTAATTTCTCATTCATATTCATGTATGTATGTAATTGTTCACTCATATTCATCAAAATAATGATCTACTACAAGATTGAAATGAAGGAGAAAATTACAACTATAGTTTCTCAGTAAGAACTTGGCTATACAGTTACAACCATATAACATAATATTTATAAGTCAAACTCCTCTCAATTGAGTTCTCATTTATTTTTCAATAAATTTTATTTCATTTTAAGGAGGTTGATGTATGACAAGGCATCTAAAAATATAATTGAATATTGTTATAAATAACTCTCCTTATGGACACAATTATATACTCAGGGATAGAAGTTAGTTCCATCCCCAGGCCTATAAAGGTGCCATCGATTTCTCTTTACTTTTACCGTAATGTTTAATGTCAATGCCAGCCCCCATCGAGGGTTCCTGTCAAGTAAATTATATATCTGGGTTTATTTAGTGAAATAGAGCACTTATTATAACACCTAAACTTGCAGTTTTCTTCAATAGATATTATAGCCATATATATTACTTATAAAAAGGAAGGATTAAAATATTATTCTTCAAATTACATAGTTACTAAGAAACTCTGTCATATACATGCATAACTTAGTGTGTCTAGTGTCAATAATCCCCACTAGGTGAGGGGGAAGTGTGTGACAAATTTAGAAAGAGTTACATGTGACATGAAACTTTAAGATTCCCTTCAAAGGGACAAAAGAGATGAAAGCTATATGCCATCTCATAAACCCTGGAATATGTGAATTAAAAATTCACATTATAATAAATGTACAACTTAAGTATATTTAATATACCTAAAATAAATAATAATCTCCAAAAGTACCTATACTCGCTATTATGCCTAGTATGCCCTACCAATAGGTGTAATAGTAAGTATACATATATCAGTTATTATACCTATTAGTAAGGTATAATAGCGAGTATATAGATATTACACCTATATATATAAACTAATAGGTATAATAATGAGTATATATGTGTGCTTATTTTTATACCTATCGGTAAGGTATAATAGGCATAATAACGAGGATATATATACTCAAAGTTATACCTAATACATATCTATACTCGTTATGATACCTATTAGTAATATATATATATATATATATATATATATATATATATATATATATATATATATATAATAATGAACATATGCGCGCGCACACACACACACACACACACACACACACACACACACACAATTGTTACATTGTTACATGGATCTCTTACATGTTATCTTACATACCTTGTGATCGATACTTGATTATTTAATATGACTTGGTGTCATTTTGTTTGTGTATGTGCATGGATATATACATATATTACACACAATAATGAAGTGTCATTATTTCTTCACTACTCTCTTGTCACAAAATAAACATGTTTTTGTTTCCCTTTCTTCCTTGGACATTATCCACCTCTCAGGTTCACACCTAAGATAATGTGAGCTAGTCCTCAACTGTGCAATTCACATCTTTAATTTTCATTTAATTTTTGCTCATATGCATATTTTTTAATCATGTTTCCATGTGGGATTGAACTCTATGATGTAGTATGCTTTCTTCTGTCCTATCTACTTTATCCATATGGTTGCTTGTATTTCTCTCTTACATATTTTTTTATTATGTATATGTATATATACACATACATATGTATATGTGTACATATAAACACACACACATACATATATACGTATACATACATGTGTATATATATATTTATATGTTTACATATACCACATGTACATGTATGTATACATAAATAAACATGTGCATATATGCATACACATACATATGTGTATGTATACACATAAATATATGTATATATACATACATACATACATATACATATATGTTTGTTTATACATGTGTATACATACACATACATACATGCATACACATATATATATGTATGTATACATACACATGCACATATGTTTATGCATATATGTGTATGTGTATGTATATACATGTGTATGTATATATACATGTATATGTATGTGTATGTATTCATATACACACCTATATACGTACACATACATATTGTAGACACTATGTTTTGGTTACATTTCATGTGTAATCAAATATCAAACTAATTTATAGAAAACAATGTAAATTAAGCCTAAAAATCACCCAAATACCCAAATTCATTCGCACATCAAACGTAAATTCCTAAAATCACATCAAAGCTTCATTATTTGGGGTATTACCCTATATGCAACAATAACCTCTCACATATTCATCCCCAGTCAGGTTGCAACTAAGTAAACTAATATTTTCAACTAAATAAGCAAGGTACTTAACCAAATTTTAGAAATTACTAAAAGGTTAATCAGATTCACTTAATTGATTAAACCCAATTAAATTCATAGGTAAAAAAATTCATATTCAATTAGTGAATATCTAAAATTAAAATTAAAAAATGTAAAATATCAAGCCATGACATCATCATGATGTCACCTTGAAAGTTGACAAGCACCCAAAAAGTTGATGAAAATAAATATCTAAAATGGCGACCCATGCCTGTTGATTGCTCCACTCTTCCAAATTTTAATTGAAACATTTAAAGCCATTTGCCTCCAAAACTGGGCCAATCGTGAGCCACAAATCTAGATCTTAGATTGAATGATCACAGTTGATCCTCCCCATTTTAGGAAAACTATAAATACAAGTGCCATAACCATTTTAAAGCAAGTTATTTTGTGCACACTTACTATGTAGAATTTGCAAGAGAATATTCACACAACCAACTTATGCCAAAGCCAAGCCAAATGTGAACAAGAGAGGATGTTGCCCACAAAGCACCAATGTTGATAAAAACTCCATTATCCACAAGACGAGCATAAACCACTCTTGTGCCAATAATCAATTTGAATCATCAAGGAAGGTAAACATGTTTGATTTTGTTTTCTCATTTCGTTTGTTTTGTTTGTTAATTTGCTCACCCTAGGTCTTAGGCTTAGAATGCTAGTTGTCATTAAGTTATTTTTTAGTTTTATCCACTAACAAGAGAAAATAACATCTTCCTCGTAATCCTATGATATATAATGCCATGCCCAGTGGGACCACACACCCCACATTCATCCTAATAGCACTTTAGCACTCTTAAAAAGATTTAAAAAAAAACGTTTATTTTTTATCTTGTTTCTAGCTTATTTTATCTATTTTTTTCATGTCCTGTTTGACTGTGTTTCGACAACTTCAAAATTGGGTAACAACAACTTTGTCAGGTAAATTTCCTCATAGAGTCGATAACTGTGCTATTTTTTGAGAAAATTAGAACTTCATCAGGACTAATCGGTAACTTCACCCTACTGATTGGTGACTTCATCAAGTTCTGAGTCTTATAGGTTTCTGGATTTTTTTGTAAATTGGTGACTTCATATACTTCTCCTACTAAACAATGGCTTCACATTGCAAATCAATGATTTCATAAAAACCTACGTTTTCTAAGATTTTCCTATTAAAATGATGACTTCAAAGCCTATTAAATAATGACTTCATCCTGAGACAAAACCCTGAGAGCTTCAAAAATAATTTTTTTGCCTTGTTCTTGTAAACTAAACAAAGTAAATCAATATTATAATGTTTAATGCAGGGTATTAGGTTAAAATTTCTGGCTTAAAACACTAACCAAAACTGTTTAAGCACTTTTCTTAAGTTGCAAAGCAAGTTTGCGTTTAAAATTTAGTGTTTTAAGGCCCATTCACACTTCAAAGTTTGGTGTTTTACAACTTGTTCACATATCAATTTCTATGTTTAAAAACAACATTTGCTTTTGTACTTTAAATTATGCATGTCCTTTTTTAGAATTGTTTGAAGCTAAGTTGCACGCATGTTCTCCCCTATTTAGGTTGACTCAGAAACTTGACTAAGCTTGTTGTTTATTATAGTTTGGATTTCAAGTCATGTATGCTCTCCTCTCATTTTCATGAACATGGGTGAATTAGAAATTACTTTCTCCCCTTTTTTATTTTTAACTTTGTAAGCAGCAGTTCATAGCCTCATTACAAGTCCTTTAGGGGTGCATTGACCTGGGGGTTCATCTCCAAACCTCATACCAACCCCACTTATCTAGTGGGTTATATAAATTGAGTGTACTATCTGCTAAGAAAATGGTTGAATGGTTAACCTAACCAACCATAAGGGTATCAGGTCATGCAACAGTCTAAACATTAGACTTGACTAAGTAGTTCATGGCTGAAGTCATTGTGAAAGAGACAAGACCCTTTCATAACGAGCTAGGCAGTTTGAATCCCATTGATGGATATTTATTATGCCCAAGTGTTTTAGGAAGTCATGGATCATTTAGAAAGCCAATTGAAATTTTTAGATTAATTGACCCCACTTACCATAAATTATCCTACCAATGTCTAGTTGTTTTTGCGCTCTAAGTTCCATGCCTTATACAAGTTCTTGAGAGACAGAGGGGGATAATCATTCTACCTACATGTGCTTTATTTATTGGATTAATAATTAATTCCTCTCAAGCACTAGTGTATCAAAAGAAGTTTGGTGGATACTATGCACACTTTATGTTAGTTATTAAGCTATGAACATACATTTGTGTGCTTCTTATTTTGTGTAATTGAGTCTAAAACCGTTCATGCAAACAAACAAGTCAAAAACACTTGACATGTAACCATTCACAATAAGAAGTGTTACACTCCAAATTTGTTGAGATCATTTTACGTTTGTGCCTAAATTTATAAAAGATGTTGTTACGTAGCCACTTTAAGTCTAGAACATTGCTCATTTGAAAAATCCAAGTCTTCCCAACCAAGTTTGAAATCCATCTTTCAGAGTTCATATCTAAAGATAATTGGTTTATGTTTGAGTCTTACCTACAACTTGGGCTTGAGTTGTTCACCTTTTGTTTTTAGATTGTGCAACTTGGATTGATTTTTATTCTAGTTTAAAGACCTTTACATAAATCAAGTTCCCTCTTGGATCAAGGCTTAAATATGCCTTATTTTAAAAATAAACCAAGTGTACCTTTTTGTTTCGAATCAAGAATTTTAGACCCAGGAATAGTTCCAAATTCATGTGCCTAGTTTGTCTACTAAGATTGCATATGCCAAGACCAAATTTTCATAGACAGAGTTTGTTTCCAAGACCTAGTTATAAGTTTTATGCACCAAGATCAACTTTGTATGCTTCAAGTGAGTCTATTTCCAAGAACTAGATAGAATTTTGCATGCCTAGACCAAGTTTGTGCCAAGACCAAGTTTGTTTTCAGTACCTAGTTATGATTTCATATTCCTAAACCTAGAACTTAGTGTGGTTTCCATCTAGTTCAAAATCTCATGTGCCTAAACTAAATTCAAGTTTCATTCCAAGATTCACGTTTGCTTAAACCATTTTCCAATGCCAAAATCCAAGGTTTCCTTTTGTTGACTATTTGTTCCAAAGACCTGGAGTGTTAGTGATAATTTAGACCAAGTGTTGATTGTTAGTTTTCAAGGAGAGATTTTTTTGAGCCAAGTTACAAACATTAGACAAACTATTCAAAAACATAAGTTCCACTAGACAAACTATTAAAAAAAAACAAGTGCCACATAGACTTAACCATGCCTCATTATACATGTGTAGAGGTATGTATAATCTAGATTACGGGAACATTGTTACAAGTGATCATTTTGACTATAAGACCTATAGTGACAATATAGTATACAAAACATATCCGTACATGATGTATGTGTCACCTAACATAGAGTAGGGCTAATACCAATTAGCAAAATACCTTGCCAACATGCCACTTTATCCAGGACAGGAACAAGATTCATCCATACAATACCTTACCAGCATACCACCTAGTATGGAAACAGTGCAACAACAACAACCATACTTTGTGACCACACCATCTAGTTCCAATTATGATCCCTATCTATTTGATCACCATATTTTAGAACATAGGGATGAAATTATTGTTAGAGCAGTCGAAGTAGGTGATAAATTCCCATCAAACTTCCCACACAAAAGTTTTCCAAGTTTGGTTAGAAGTTCTAGCAACACATCCTTCGTCAAACCATTTCATCACGCCTCTACTACTAAAACCCATGCCTATATACCAATGCCTAATTAATAACTTGTTACGCATGTTAAGGGAAAACGTCAAAGTGATGACCAATTAGTGCAATTACAACAGGCCTATCAAAATTTTCTAAACCTAAATAGAAACTTCAAAGTCATGACTATTCTAAACACACCGCTTATAGAGTTGGCTCCATCAAATGCGCTACAAACAAGATTGGTAGGTTCTTCCAATGCACATACAGATCTATTTATTCAAACCATGTCATTTTCAAAAAATGTTCAATTTTCCTCTAAATGAAGATAGCCTTGTTGAATTCCCAAATTCCAATTATATTGACCTAGATAGCCTTGTTTCTACTTCCATTGCACCCCCTCCTAATATATATAATCATTTTACCATCTCTAATAAAGGCCTAGGTGAATACCTCACGCATATGCATTCCACATAGCCAAGCTTCCAAAGCCTTTAGAGCCTATGGAAGACCCAAAGCCAAGTTCGTTTGCATAGAATGGTGATAGAAAGGAAATTTTAATACCCAAGAGACTGTTATTTTCACACCAGCCATTAGCCAAGAAAAAGACCCACTTTATGAAAATGAATTTTGGATTTATAATGATAACTTTGATGATTTTTACCAAAGTAAAAAGTATCCCATTCCCAACCAGATCATGGATAATCAAGCTTATGAAGGTAGAGGCCTGGGTGCAAATCAACAAGGCACTCTTGAGCCCATCTCCATGACCAAACACAAAATAACTTAGGTATTGGATTTAAACCACCTGTGGTGACCCTGCATATCTTATCCATGTTCCTACACCGATGACTAGCAATGATGATGTCAACAATGATGCATAGTCTAATTACAGTGTATATGAGGACTTAGCCAATACCAACCTATTTAACCCTCATATCATATGTACTATTACGATTTTCATTTGTCATTCCCCACTTTTCCTTCATCATCCTCAACTCATTGATTGGGAGCAACAAGAATATACAATATCACTTGAGTTCAAAAATGGTGAGGCCATTTATGACTTTCTGGGCCTGAGAGACCATATTCCTTTCAAAGATCATAAGGTTTTTCTATCACATTGGATCTTGATACCTATTTTGGAGAGTGGGTGAACTTCTTTTGCCAGAAACAAAGATAAAATCAAACATTGAGGTCTCAAAGTGAAAACCACTTTGAGGCACTTTTGGACCAACATAAAAGTAAAGAAAAAGACTCCTCTCTTGGTGAAAACTTGTTTCAATTGCCATTAGACATGGATGTTCACCCTTCCTCGAATGCAACTTATGATTTCACTAATGCCACAGTCATATTTGGGTCTGAAATCAGTGAAGAAGAATAGTAGGCCTTTGATTAAATTGTCTAAGAATGGCCACAAGTATTTGCTACATGGCCCTTGCCACCATTGGGTGATTATGATTAATCTTATTTGGGGAAACTTGATGAACCAGTAAACCAAAAGACTTTGATAATACTAACCAATTCACTTATTTGTTGAATTTATTGGAAGATGGTTCTACACTTCTTGTAGAGGACACTTCTAGAGTCAACATTGGAACACCAAATGATCCCAAGTGGATAAAACTAGACACGTCTCTCACTAAGGAGGATCGTGAAGTCCTTGTTGCTCTCCTAAGGGAGTTCATTGATACCTTTGCATGGGCCTATTTTGATATGCTCAGTTTGGAACCTTCTTTGGTTGTACATCATTTGGTAGTGCATTTAGATGCCAAGCCAATCCAACAAAAATTGAGGAAAATATATCCTCAATTTGTCATATTAGTTAAGAAAGAACTATAAAAACACTTAGAGGTGGGATACATTTGTCCCATTGACTATTCAGAGTGGATTTCAAATATTGTACTAGGTAACAAGAAGTTAGAGGATATTAGACTATATACTGATTTCTAAGACATCAACAAAGCCTACCCAAAGGATGAATTTCCTCTGTCATATATTAACATGATCGTCGAATCTACAACTAGATATGAGATGCTTTCTATCATGGATGGTTTTTTGGGGTACAATCGGATCAAGACTGTGCCATAATACCAACACAAGATAACATTCACCACTCCTTGGGGAATGTTTTATTATCAGGTCATGCATTTCAGCCTCAAGAATGTTGGTGCCACATATGTACATGCAATGACTATCATTTTTCATGACATGATACATGATATTATTGAATATTATGTTGATGATATCCTAGGAAAATTTAAGACCAGAGCATGACATCTAGAGGTGTTACGTAGAATATTTGAACATCTACATGAGTATAAAGTAAGGCTTAACCCTAAAAAGTGCATCTTTGGTGTCACTTCAAGTAAATTATTAGGATTCATTATCTCTCACATAGGCATTGAATTTTATCTATCCAAGGTTAAGCCCATTACTGAGATGCCATCACCATCTACTTTGAAGTAGCTTCATAGTTTGCAGGGCAAGATACATTCCATCAAGTGCTTCATTTCTCAACTAGCCGATAAATGCCATTCATTTACACAATTACTAAAGAAGGACACAAAATTTTCATGGAATGTTTATTACCATAAATACTTCAACCACTTGGAAGAATACTTGGCCAACTTGCTTTTTTTATTACCACTTATGCCAAAAAAAGTCATCACTCTTTACCGATTTGCTACCGAAAATGCTCTAAGGGCACTTTTTGCCCAACATGATGAGCAAGGAAAAGAACATGTTGTATACTACCTAAGCCACATATTGGTCACATATGAACATAATTATACACCAATAAATAAATCTTGTTTAGCAATGGCCTTCACGTCTTAGAAGTTGCATCACTACATACTTAACAATAAAACCATTGTCATTGCAAAAGTAGATCCGCTCAAGTATCTACTTTCAAAAATAGCTTTACAGGGCTGCATGGCTAAATGAATCATGCTTTTAAGTGAGTTTGAGATTGAATATGTTAACCAAAAGGCTGTCAAAGGATAATTAATTATCTTTTTGAAGCTACCTTCATCAACACTCAACCACTTATCTTTAGGTTTCTAGATGAGTCTATCATGATCATAGTAGAAGCACCCCCTGAAGAGTAGTAGTGGAGACTTTATTTTGATGTTTCTCTCGTTCCTAAGTCCTTCCATATCAAATTTACTTGCACCAATAATATGGTTGAATATGAATAACTCATCATAGGGATTCATTTAGCAGTATAGTGGAATATCCAACATCTTCTAGTTTATGAATATTCTCGGCTTATCATCAATCAGGTTACAGACCAATTTCAAACCAAACATGAGAAGCTTGTGCCATATAAAGACATGATGGACACCCTCAAACAACAAATTTCTTATCTTCATTTTGAGAAAACACCTCAGGACAACAACAAAATAGTAGATGTCATGGCCACAATTGGCTCTATGATCCAAATTATCGATAAGACTAGAGATTATCAATTCCTTGTTGAAAATCTTCTTTCAAGAGCTCACGAACCTTCAATATTTGAGATGATTCATGATATTGTTGGTCCCAATTATACCTGGTATACTGAACTATATAATTACCTTCAAGACCACGTCATCCCTCCTAATCTATCTCATAAAAGATAAAAAGCCTTCATCCACCAAGCCTCTCATTATATATTACTTGGACCCATGTTCTGTCATAGAAGTTTTTATGGAAATATTTTTTGTTATTTAACCTCAATAGAATCTAGATTAGCATTGAGGGAAGTTCATGAAGTGGTTTAAGAGGTCCACACTAGTGTGGCCATCCTTGCCAAAAATCTACTGTATACTGGTTATTATTGGTTGACATTGTAAGTTGATACCATTTCATATGTTAAAATATGTGTACAATGTTAGAAGCATGCTAATCTAATACATGCTCTAGCTCAAACCACTAACCATGTCGTGGTCATTTTCAACTTGGGACTCAACCTCATAGGAAAGATCAACCCTACCTCCTCAGATGGCCATAAATGTATCCTTACCTCCACATAGTACTTCACTAAGTGGTTGGAAGCCATTCCCCTAACTTACGTGATAGGCAAACAAATATCCAGACTAATTTTCAATCACCTCATTTACCACTATGGTATCTCCTCTGACATTATATTTGATAATGGCAGTTCATTCATAAAAAAGATGTCAAAGCCCTTTGTGATGAATATAACATTACCCAACATTTTTCCACTCCATATTACTCGTAAGTCAATGACCAAGTAGAGGCATCTAACAAAACCATTGTGAAGATCCTCAAGAATATTGTCAATGATGCTAGTCATGATTGGCACTTGCAACATTTATGTGCCCTCTAGGCTTACTGAACCAATTTTTGCACTTTAACAGGAGCCACACCTTATTCCCTAGTTTATGGTACTAAGGCCATCCTTCTTATCAAGGTTGAGTTGCCTTCTCTATGCATTTTACTGAAGCATATCCTTAATGATGAAGATTATAGGGTAGTTTACTTGCAAGAGCTAGAATTATTGGACGAAAAAGGAATGGCAACGTGGAATAGCCTTCAAGTATACCAAAACCAATTGTGTGGTCAATACAACAAGTGTGTCCATCATAGAGAACTTGAGATTGGTGATCTTATACTTAAATAAAAATAGAAGAACATCAATGTTTAACATAAGAAAAAGGGAAAGTTTAAACCTAACTGGGTAGGACCCTATATCATTACTGCTAGCTATGGTTTTATGGCATATAGGTTAGATATGCTAGAAGGAGATGAACCTGATGAACATAATGCATCTCAAGCATTTTTTCATTTGAGTGACCTCGAGTATTGTCTATAAGGATCACTTGCCTTATGTTGTGACTATTCACTTTGATACTATACCGTACCATATGTCTTTCCTACCATGCCTTTCCCATTTACCTCTGGTTCTAATCTCCTATCCCTCTTTTTACCTTGGTTATGATCCATTGATACTTCAGACAACATCAATGGTAAGGTTTAGATGTAGTTATCAGTAGGCGATTTATGTTGGAGACTATTGATTGCATCCTTTGAAGTGGTCATCTTTTCAAGCATTATGATAGTGAGCTTGGAAAATTCATCCTTCACTATTGCCAGTTCTACACCATTATACCGTGTCATGTCATTATACCATTATGCCATCTTCCTATTCATGAGCTTGTTGTTACTTAGTCAAATTCCTTGTTGTAGAGAGAACTACAGTAGCTTGAGGTCCATTTAGACTATATATGCAGTGCTTAGTATTTTCTGAGGTCAACTTGGCCACCCTAATTCCTACACCCTCACAATTTGACGAGCAACCTAAGCCACAATCTTGTCATTTTATGAGTAACCTATCCTAAGCTATCATCATTTTGTGAGCAACTTAAGCTATACTCTCACCATTTTATGATCAACCTAACCCATGATCTCAACATAATAAATTATCAAACCATTCATTTGTGAACACTCATTTTTTGTCTTTTAGTATGGTTTTGGCTTAAATCACACTCTCACAGTTTCATGAGTTCTTGTGCTTGACATTCTCATCCTTGTGAGCACCTACCCCCATTTGATTCATGTTCTCATCGTTTTGTGAGCCCATTCCTATTTTTCCTCTATAAGTCAATCATAATTCTTTATCATAAGTTTTCTTCTATCCCAAATCTTGGGAGAACTAAATTTGGCATGAAGTCCTTGTTGGACCTTGTGTATATGCAACTATGTAGGCAACATCCATTTGCTTAGGGAATTTAGAGTCAACTCAACTACCCCTTATTTATTATTTTATTTCCCCTTTTCATTCATCTACCATCATACATGTGTTATTATTCCCTATAGCGAAGGGGGAATCTTTTTCCAAGCATGACACTTCTATTACATGTGAACAAATAATTATATTAATTATTTGTTATATTTGCCTTAGATTAGTTGTTTGTTGTATTTTCCTAAAGTAGTTGTTTATTTGATTCAACTTAGATTAATTTTTTCATTGCATTGTGCCTTAAAATTAGATCATTTCTTACACTGGGCCTTAGATTAACTTGTTTATTGTACTTTGTCATGAGTAGTTTTGTTGTTCCATTTTTAGTTAGGGTTTTCTATTTGTTTCTTGCTTATGACTTTTACATTTTATGTGGTTCAATTCTAATTTTTTAATTAGGTTTTGTTTATTAGATCTTTTGATTTTAATTGGTTGATGACTAACATCTATTTGTGCCATCCTTCCCTTTGGTTGTTGTGGGTTTATTACATTATGTTTACACTTAAATCTTGATTTGATGTATCTTGTAATTAAGCTATGAGTGTTTATGATCACTCCTACACTTGGGATGTGACTAATCATTTCTTACGTATAAGTTTTTATATTTGCATTTAAATTAAGTTTAAATTCTAGGCATAGGAAATATAGTGTGATTATGATTTGTTTATAACTATGATGCATAAATTCGCATGCTACAACAAAAATTTGGCCAAAGATTTATCAAACAGTGGTGTTAGTAATATATCTCCTCTTGTTTACAATAATCATATCTTAGCAATCCAAACCCATAGTAACCTAAACACAATGACTATAATATGTGCTCATGTTGATGTGCATCTCTGAATAAACATATATTACAAGTCATATATGAAAAAATGAACACATGGCATATCTATAATAAATGAATAAGCATTCAATGTATTTTCTATCATACACTGCGAGGAAGAGAAAAATAATATTAACATTGCCAAGTAAACACAACATCAACATGAGACCATAACACATCATGCTAAATGAAGAAAAGTGCATCACATGTATATCAAAAGAATAATAGTCTGTGTACAAGTCCATACACCAAATATGAATGTCATATATCTCGCAAAAATGAATATAATATACATTGTGACCATATACAAGTCATATGGCCAAAACACAATGTGCCAAGAGCTACACAAAATTAACTCTCACTCTAAAAATCTCAGGCTCTTTCGAAGGTGGTGGCTCTGGTGGCCTTGGCAGTGGTGGATGATAAATTGACTACCCATATGCTATTGTACCATGTGTATTTGATCTATATCGTGAGGACCTATTGACAGCTCTCTATGCCTCCCAAACCTTAAATGTAGGTATTTGTTGATCCCTGGGCACTACCATATCATATGATCAATGATAGTAGGCCTCATCCTTAGCCCAAAGGCTCTCAAGTAACATCCTAAAGAATCTATACTATGTATTTGTTTCTTGAGCCTCATCTTGCTCACACCGAATCCTCTACACATCTGTCTTGGTCTAATCTCTCTCTGTCCTGGCCTGATCCCTCTAAACTATGTCTTGATCTTGAGTAGCTTATATTTGCACCTATATCCATGTCATATGTATCACATATGACTTTAGTCGATTAATCTCTGACTAAAGGGAAGTAATCTCATTATTCCAAAGAATAACATGAGCTTGTAACTGACTAACTATCCTCTATAGGTCCTTAATCGTGCTTACTCTTGGAGTAATCTCCTCCTCCAATAGAATAATGTCCCTATTTGTTCTCATCATCTATGATGTACCTACCTAGCCTAAACATGCTCTCTTTGTACCTAATGTACCTGCCTGGTTAGGGTCTATATAAGCAACTCTCCTCTTGGTATCCCTAGTACCGATTTGGTCAATACCCTGATCTCCACCTAGATCTACCTCCATTTGATCTCCACCTCAATCCACCTCCATCTGATCTCCACCCTAATCCACCTCCATCTGATATCTAGCCCAATTCACCTCCATCTCATGCCCACCTTGATCCTCACCCTCCTCTACCTCCATATCATCCCCACTAAACCCAATTATCCCCTAACCAACTAGTCCCTACCCAACCTATCCACCTTGTGCTTGTCTAACTTGTGCCTATCCTGGTGCTTATAAAGGTGTTGTCAATCTTAGTGGACACACCTGCCTCCACCATATGTCATGATCTTGTGTCACACCTATATTTGTCGAGCCTCCTCCATAGGCCCATCAAGTTTGTGGAGCTGATCCATAACTATCAATTGTTATACTCCTCTAGATGTTTGGAATATCTCAGATGCTTTCTTGTGCACTATGAATAAACCATTTAGGCTCAACTGACACATTCCTACAACATACCAAACTATCTTAACACCTGATTTGGCCTATACTCTTCTATGATATATGTCTACAGATCCATCAAAAAATACTTGGTAGTCATATAGCTCATATACCACCTGTCATACCTCCACTGTAACTATAATGGTAAGGCCGCCAAATGAAAAATTTGGTCATCAAATCATTCAACATCCAATGATAGTGTTAAATCTCCCCATGGTGTCCTCAGTGGCCTGCACTTGTTTGAACCCAGTCATATGACATGGGATTGTGCGGGCCCTATAACTACATTTTTACAATTGGGTGCTTTATGGATATGTGCTCCCATCCCTAGACTTGGACTAAAGTGCTAGCACCAATATTATGGCTTCTTTAATAGTACACCACATGTAGGTCTTTATAAAGTTGAACCAATACTACTATCCCCCAAGCAAACCTAGCTATGTTATCCAACATGTCTCAAATAAATCCTCCTAGGCCCATATGAAAAATTGGCTATTCTTGTCAAGCAATAATATGACGCTGATAATGGCCATTAGGATCATGACCTCTCTATCAATCAAGGAATTAGGTGTAGGCTCCTCTAGTGGTAGATCATCTAGCCAAATGTTTGTATATACCTCTAAAAAATCAATGTCGACCTTCTTATGCAGCATGAGAATGTCATAACCACAAACCAAATCATCTAAAATAACCCACTACTATGTTGGATCTATCCAAAATAGCCTTTGGCCTCTCATAGGTAGCTTGAGGACATGTCAATTATCCTTAGTGTCATTATAGCCTCTCCCGTTAGTAGATGGAAGGTAGAAGTCTCTGGGTGCCACTGCTCGGCTAGTGTACTCAAGTATGTTCAATCTGCTTGGATCACAAACATTTGTATCATGTCTAATAGATCCATAATCTCTAAAAATGTGCACATCTCCTTAGTAAAGATCTAAGGAGATTGTAGACAATGTGAACAATGTTCTCATGTCATCAAGACCTCAAGCCGCTCTTGTAATCACATATGGGTTATCATGAATATATATATCTATCCCACATATAGCTACACAAAATTTTGTTTCACCATAAGATTGTGCCTGTCCTACCTGACCTAGTTTATGCCCTAACCCCATACTCTCATCTCTCTTAGAGGATGGACTTCTTTTGGATACCTTAAACTATCTATTTGGCTTTTGAGGCAAAGTCATCATTTTTATAAATGATGAAGTTGTCGTTTAGGCGATATTGTTGTTTACGAAAATGATGACTCACCCTATTTTGGCAAAATCATCGATTCAACATTTTCCACTAAAATTAAGTGAAGTTGTTAATTAAATTTTTGTGAAGTCATCATTTTCCCTATCATGAAAATGGCGACTTCATCAACCTTTTCCCTTAAAATAACCATAAACATGTATTAAATGCAAATAAGCTCAAGTGAGGTTTACTTACTAGTTTTTTATCATGTGGTGGCCACGCATGATCCCTAACCTAGTCGCTCATGTGCCTCTGTCATCAACCATGAACCCTTTTTACTCATGAAGGTCATAGCTCAAAGTTCTTAAAGGGGTAAGAGTGACAATGAAAATTTTTACCCCAAGGGGTAAATATATAGGTTGAAAAATCAAATTTTCACCCCCCATTTTTTAGGTTGTTCATTCCTATGCTCATTATTTTTCGATCATTTTTATACCTAGATCGTGTTGTGGGAAATTTTTGAGACCCAAAACACTATTTTTCTAATGGTATCACATTTTAGTTTGGACGTGCATCTCTACACTAGCAGGTACTCCAGATCCATACCATTCCTCTATACTAGCTTGATTTGTTAAATCTGCGTTATGAATTATTTGTTTGAGCTCCCTGTGTCGATTTACCCAAGTATGACAAATTATGTCAACCAATCAACAATCTACTTTGCCTCACTAGGGTAAATCATTGTGCCAACAATTATAATTGCCTTAGGGAAAATCATTCTTTTAACCTCCATTATTGGTGGACCATCTCGTTTTCTTATTTTTGAGGGCCCATTCAATGACACTATTTGTTGTCCTCTCCCTCAGAGGGGCATCTAAGGCTTATTAACTGCCCTCTGGGGCATCAACATGTACCTGTTGGCTTGCAACAACTTACAGTTGTCAACATGTCATTTTCCAAACATTATTTTTTTAGCTTTATGACCTTTTCATTCTTTGATAAGATGTTATTGTACATGTGTCTTGCAATGCCTTCTCAACCAGGGGCAAAATGTAGACACTCCATTTTGGCTACATCCTATGTCTAACTAAAAATTAGATCAATTTCTAGTAAACAATGCAAATTAAGCCTAGAAAACACCTGAATACCCAAATTCATTTGCACATCAGATGTAAATTCTCATAATCATGTCAAAACATCCCTATTTGGGCTATTACCTTGTATGCAATGATAAACTCTCACAGATTCATTTTCCAAACATTATTTTTTCAGCTTAACAACCTTTTCATTCTTTGATAAGATGTTATTGTACATGTGTCTTGCAACACCTTCTCAACCAGGGGCAAAATGTAGACACCCCATTTTGGCTACATTTTGTGTCTAACTAAATTTTAGATCAACTTCTAGTAAACAATGCAAATTAAGCCTAGAAAACACCCAAACACCTTGTCAAAACATCCCTATTTGGGGTATTACGTTGTATGCAATGAGAAACTCTCACAGATTCATCCCTAGTCAGGCTGCAACCAAACAAACTAACATTTTTTACTAATTGAGTGGGGCACTTAACCAACTTCTAGAAAGGCCCAAAAGATTAATTGGATTCACTTAATTGATTAAACCCAATTAAATGCATAAGTGAAAAAAACATATTCAATTAGTGAATATCTAAAAATGAAAATACAAAAATACAAATTATCAGGTTGTGACATCATCATGATGTCACTTTGAAAGTTGTCAAGCACTTAAAAAGTCAATAAAAACAAATATTTGAAATGGTAAGCCATGCCTGTTGATTGCTCCATTATTCCAAATATTAATTGAAGCATTTAAAGCCTTTTGCCTTCACAATTGGGACAATTATGAGCCACGCATATAGATATTAGATTGAATGATCACTGTTTATCCTCCTCATTTCAGGAAAACTATAAATACAAGAGCCATGACCATTCTAAAGCAAGTTTTTTTGTGCACACTTACTATGCATAATTGATAAGAGGAGCTTCACACAACCAACTCATGCCAAAGCCAAATCATGTGTAAACAAGGGGAGATGTTATCCACAAAGCACTAGTATCAATAAAGACTCTATTGTCCACAAGCCAAGCATAAGCCACTCTCATGCCAATAACTAATTCGAATCATCAAGGAAGGTAAAAATGTTTGATTTTGTCTTCTCATTGCCTTTGTTTTGTTTGTTAATTTGATCTCCCTAGACCTTAGGCTTGGAATGCTAGTTGTCATTAAGTTATTTTTTGGGTATATCAACTAACGAGAGAAACTAACATCTTTCTCGTAATCTTACGATACACATACATGTACTAAGACATACATACATGTATGTATACATATACATACATATATGTATGTGTGGATGTGTTTGTGCATGTGTACATACACATACATATATATGTACATGTATATGTGTATATATATGTATGTATATATGTGTGTGTGTGTGTGTGTGTGTGTGTGTGTGTGTGTATCTATATGTATACATGAACATGTATATGTATATATGCATGTATACACACACATATAAATGTATACATACACATGTATATAGGTATATAAACATGTACACACACACACACACACACACACACACACACACACACACACACACACAAGTATGTGCATGGAGTTGGGGGACAATTTCGTAGACATAACCCATAATGTGTACACATTTTTATAAGTTTAAATAACATGTATGCATTATTGAAACTATAAAACCAACAAAAACCTTCGTCCTCCTCATTCTTCCCATTCACATTTTGCTGATTTCCATTCACGTTTTGCCCTCAAGCTTGCATTTTTGCCTACAAGTTTCATGTTTTGCCCTCTATTTACCAAATCGATGATGTCACTGTGAAGAAGAGGTATGTTTTTTGTAGATTAAATCAATTTTTTTAAATTTTTTGTGAATATGAATGACATCTAGTTTATTTTTTCATTTTTCTCCAACAAGTCAACATGCTCCACCTAACCCTCCACCTAATCCTCTGCCTAACCTTGTGCCCAACCCTCCTAACCCTCCTGTAGTTCCCCTAGATCCCCCAGGTAGCTAGGAGGATATAGTTGCTCTCATAGTAGAGAACAAAATTGAAATTGAGTAAATAATTAGGAGAATGAGGAAGCCCACTTCCACAAACACCCATTGCACCTATTTGGCCAATAACCTAGATTTAGTATTAGGTCAAGTTGACTCGATAACGAGTCAAATTGATAGATAAAAGTCATATAGGGATAGTTGTAGGGCTTATTATGCTGACAAATTGTCAACATCTCAGGTGAAGAACAAAAATATAACAAAAGATCAAATTTGTGCCTTATTTATCAACTTGACCACTAATGCCCCATTTCCCATAACAACCAAACATTTCCCAATCCACTGATGCCAACATGATTTGATTAAGGCCAATTTTTGAGAGCATTGGTGGATGGTGTTTGACTATCCCCCATGTAATAACCATGAGGTCTCTTTATACTTTTTGAGGAAACTCTATTGCGAGTTAGTCCACAATCAAATTCCAAACTACTTTGACAATGGTGAGTTTCAGGGTCGAGAGAAAGGCTCCACACATGATCGACCAGGTGCACATCATGCGCTTAATCAAACTGCAAGGATCCCCACCCAAAAGCCACTTCATCCAAAGATTCCCTCTACAGTGATAGAGGTTATGGACATAGACACTTTTCATGCACTTAGTGCGCTTATTGATACACTCATTCATCATACAAGTAGAATTTTAGAGACAGAGCCTCATGATACTCCAACTAGTGGTTGTACCTGACCCCACCCATGTAGATGTTGTGGTGGTCCATACACTGGACCTTCAAATGACGATGGTGGCACTTTGGGGGGCTTGGAGGATATGGTCTTGATTGATGATTTGTTGGCACACACATTTGGTTTGGATACGTTGGGAGTCTCTACACACATGTAGGTATCTTTTATATAAATTTAACGCTAAATTTTTAAGTTATATTTGCATTTAAGTAATAAGGTAAAAATTAATTTTCACATTTAAATGGAATAATATATATGTATTTTTTATGTTCCAGGAGGAAACGTTGCCTTCGACATCATAACTAGGTAGTGGGCCAACCCAGACTACTACATCTATGTGTGTCAGTACGATATCATTTACATTTATAGAGGTAAAATTTCAAGTGAATCTTATATACTCTAGATGTACATTCATACACCTTAATTGCATCCTTGGTAGATTTTGTGTAAGAGAATATAAAATACCTAATTTATAATTTTGTTGGGGTTTATATTATTTGATGTATTAACATGGATTGGCGTAACTTGTTAGAAACTCATCTTCCATCTCAACTATGTTTTCAATAACCAAAATAACGAGTTGAACATTTGTTTGATATCCCATTATGTGTAGTTTCCATAATGGGTCAATCCCAATCAGTAGGATTGGATGCATATATATATATATATATATATAGAGAGAGAGAGAGAGAGAGAATTCATTTGATAAAAGTGTTTAGGTACAATATATTTCTATCAATTTCCCAATCGAGCATAGCTTGTCTTCATTAATATGCACACCACTCCTTTCTCTTAAATATTGGCCTCATAGCCAAGCACTTGATTCCTTGTTATCCAAATCACATATAGCCATTAAATCTCTATGATCGATATCCAAAATGGTCATAGCTGGCAATTCAATTCCCATCTTGATTTTATCCGAGCATAATAATTTCATCTCTATCTATGGAGGTATAAATTTAGATGGCATAGCCTCTTGATCCCATTGTACCTAGTCAATTCCATTGGTTTGTTGGGAGAGTGTCCATTAGATCCCATTGGTTTGTTCAGAGAGCTTCGACTATAAAATATAGCCTATATGTATATGGCATAGGCCTTGCAACCATATACAAATAGGGGACCACAACCCCATATAGATAGATGGGGTTGAGTAGTTTATTACCACCACCTACTTAGGGGGACCAAATAGCTACTATGTCTAGTTGGGGGAGAGGTCCTATCTATATCCATTGATGTAGAGCTATATCAACTTCTATACCAAACTCTGGCTATACAATGAGCCCTCAACCAATGCATGTTAGTTGTTCTGAGCAAAGTCACTCCTTCCTAAAGGGTTGCCTATGATAGATAACTATTTATAGAGGATTTATATGAGGCATTTATGCATATGGGTAATGAAAAATATCTTGGGTGTGATGGTTTTCCATGTGAATTTTACAAAATAATGTGGGATATTGTTGGACATTATCTCTATCAATTGTATCTTGAAGCCTTCCACAGACAATCCTTGAGCTCGAGTATAAACAAAGGGCACATCAAGTTCATCCTGAAAGCTGGCGACCTTAAATAAATTTTCAATTGGAGGATTATCACTTTATTTAATGTCTCCTATAATATTATCGTGAAAGTGTTAACTCTGTAGATCCACCACCTTTTGTGTTTAATTATTCAACTTGAGCAAATAAGGTTCACTCAAGGCAGATATATCCTGGATAATTTTATTGTTGTGTGTGAATGCATGGAATTGAGTCATTGTTCTAATCAAAAGGCCATGTTTATAAAAAAATGACTTCCATAAATCATATGACCATATACAATGGTCATTCATCTTGGTTATGTTGTAAGTTCTGGGGTTTGGCCCTACCTTCTTGCAATAGGTTCGTATGTTTTTTGTTGATGCCTTTGCCTTTATTTGAATTATTGGAACTAATTTAGAGTAGTTAGCTCTCTTCAAATCCATTAGATAGGGTTACCTATTAGCTTTGACTCTTTATGTTCTTGTTACTGAAGGTTTCAGCGACCTATTTGCCAATGTCCAATTTCAAGGCCTCATCCACAACATTTTTTTGTCAACTGAGAAGACCTTACAACTTCTTAATGAGAATTTCATAGATGATTCCTTCCTCACTCTCATTGAGGGTGAGTTTAATGTTACTAGTGCCATGCATTGTCTTGATATTTTTTATCTTACATCTAGTTCTTACGTTCAATGGCTTAAAACCTAGTTCTAGACATTGTTTCCTCGCCCCACTTCTCTGGAACATAGGTTATTGTATTAGATCACCAAACCATTATTATTGGCTATCAAATTTTAATTTTTTTCTAAAGTGCTTGCGGCCACCCATGTCTATTAATCATCTTATTGGGTGCCTTCCAAGTAGTCAGTCTAAAAACTAGAAAATTTTATAGAGACTTTATTTGGGCTAACCCTTCCACTGGTAAAGGTTTTCATAGGGTGGCCTAGGAATATTGTTGCTTTCCTCAGGAGGTGGGTGGTATGGGATTTATAAATGTCTCTCGCCAAAGTTTGACTCTCTGGGTCAAATGGATTGTCTGTGTCATTGATGGAAATGAAGCTTGGAAGGTGCTCATCTGTAATTGTGTTGCTCAAGGCTTCCCTTACAGGCATGCAACATGTAAATGTCTTGGTTTTACTAAACTCCTTACTCTTATTTTCCATGTGAAAGTCGTGGGATCCTTTGAGATAAAAAGTATTTGGAAAGCTTGGGAAAGAGTTAAACCTTGGCTTTTATGGAATGACTCTTTGTTTAGCGATGGCCTCGCTATCAATCAATAATCCCTATGGTGGTCCCCTATCATTAAATTTCATGTAATTCCTTTGTATAGGTGCATTGGATTCACTCTCTTAAATTATTTCGAAGGGGAATTCGGACATTGAGAGATTTATTTTGAAAAAGCACTCGCTTTTGGCTCCCTTGAGATGAATTCAAAGGTAAGTATAATCTTTGTGCTGCAGGCATAGAATCTTATGAAGAGATTATGGAAGTCATTCCATAATAAATGCTTCATAAAATCATAGTAAATTCTTACCAACTTTGGTGAGAAGACTAAAAATGGTAAGTTGACAGTGCTTTCCAGAATTACACTACTTGGAAAGGTTATGAATGGCTCTCGTCGCATCTGCTTATGGTTGGAAAACTTAATGGCCATTGGAATATCCATTTCTCCCTCATAATTTTTGGGGAGACATTTTCAGATTGTGTGGGTTGTATGTATTGTGCCTAAGCTAGCTTACTTTGCCTGGTGTTTACTTCATCAAGGGCTTCCTATAGGCAAAATACTAATTCAATTGGGGGTTGTATAGCCCTATTGTCCTTTTTGCAAGCATTTGGAGACTCTCATGCATCTTTTCTGGATTTGCCCCAAAGCTCAAAGCACATGAGTTTGGATACATGATTTTTTGAGGCCTTTTCACCCAAATCCCTTAAAGTGGTTTCAGACACTATGGGGTGACAACCTGAAAATTTCCCCTCAATTCACCCAAGTCTGGCATGTTTTTAGAGTGAAAAATCTATTTTGGATAAGGAAAGAAAGGAATTCAACGTTATTCTCCAATGTTTTTACTGGCATTTAGTTTTCTACATATAATAAGGCTATGGTTATTTCTAATGTACTTATGCAGATTCAAATGCAAGCCAACAAAGTGGCTATGGATCTAGATTACCTACAGTGATTACTTGGTCACTGGGTTGATGCCCCTTGCACTTTTACTCGCATACCACCCTCCCCATCATGAAACTTATCTCCTAGAGGAGGTAATGGCCCTCCTTAGGGTGGTCTTCATCGTAGTCAATCTCCTCGACATTCTCACAACCATGCTACATATTTTCTAGCATGGTGATGCTCTCCTCCCCCAACCTAGCAGGGAGACTGGGGCTCTCCACCTCTTTGTCCTCCACAAGCTCAGGTTTGGGGCTCTTCGCCTCCTGTAGACCAATGCAAATGGAGCCATTTGCCTAAGTGATCGTAAAGTGGTAGGAAACCACTACCAGATAATGGCTTCTCCAGGCTCGCTTTGACTATCTCTCCTCGTCACACTGTGCAAGATACTAAGGTACAAGAAAATGGTAGCCAACAATCCTTTGATTTTAGATGGAACCCTGTTATTGAAGGGAAAGATCTTCCAAACTCTGGATGGGATTGATCTAGGCAACAATTCAGGGAACAATTCAAGTGACGGTTCTACCTCAATTGATGACAGAACTTTTGGGAGCCATAAATTTTGCACCATAGCTCTGATTGACTTCCCGTTTGAACCATTGAAAAGCTAAGAATGAGGAAAATGTGGTGAGATGACACGAGCTTTGTTCGACGTGTTTTGACCTTCAAAAATGCAACGAAAATGCCCCAAATTTCAATTTTAATAGTGTAGTCTAAAAATAGTAAATTTTTAAAAATAGTAATTCCTTGAATTCTATATTGTTATGAATTGTGGAAGTCAAACCACTTCATCTCCTTCGAGATTGGTGACCTTCCATATCCTCCTCCTACCTTCAAAATGTGTGTAGATGAAGATGTAATCCAAAAAGGAAATCAGACATCTCTTCCCAAAGATAAGCATATGTTTGTATTTGCAATTTTGAGAAATAAAACATCTCTTCTTAGAGAAATCATAGTTATGGTGCAAAAGTTATGACTTCCAAAAATTTCGTCATCAATTGGGATAGAACAATGGCTCGAATTGTCCCCTGAATTGTTGCCCAGATCAGAGATGATCTTCCTAATTACAATATTAAATTAAAATATAATGTAAGTATGAAAAATGAGGGTTTTTGAAATTTTAAAATATAATGTAAGTATGGAAATGATCTTTGTGGTATTGATGTCGATCTTGATAATATCAATGCTATTTTCAACATGCCTATCCGTCATTCCATTTTAGATATTTCCACTTACCTTGGAAAGCTTGGGGTAATAAAATAATTTATCCCCAAAATGGCTTATCATATCTACTCTATTAATTCACTTATAAATAAAGGTAATGCTCGTGAATGGGTGGATCCTTTTTATAAAACATTTGATAAAATGAAATAATATTTGCTTCATCCACCTTCTAATGATCCATATTTCTTTCACACCCATATTAATTGGGGCAATGTTTTCCCAACAAAATGATACCAGAAGATAATATGCCATCTATTATATCATTCAAGACCTCACTGACTATAAAAAACATTATACAAAATTCAAACATGATTTCCTCTCTATATATTTTATAGCTAAAAGGTTCCATCATTATATGGTTTATCAAATAACTTACATTATTATTCATTCTCATCCACTCCATTACTTCTTCTCTAAAACATTTTTACCTAGAGATAGAATTGGGAATCGGATGGTCCTTCTAATGGAATTTGATCTCCATAGTATTATGTAAATATCTATCAAAGGACAAATCATTGCTGACCAACTCATAGCGTCTCCCATACCTACTGCTGACCACCTTCAAGATAGTCTCCCTAATGACAATATCCTTTATATTAAAGGTCTTAATCAAGTTACATCTCTTAAATATTACTTCCACAATTTCACTATCGATCTTGAAGAAAGTAATCTTTAAGAGCCCTCTATCCTTTTTGATACTACAAAATCTAAAGTAGTCATCAAAGAACTACTTGAAATCTCATACCCGGTGGTAAAAGTAGTGAAAATAAAAACCCAATCTATAAAGAAGAAAGAATAGAAATGACAAGATACCAAAATTGAAGAAATCACCGATATTAGGATTAGTAATTACTTTTCTTCTTGTTTGTCAGTGATTATCTCCTCAAGAATTTGCTCAAAATTCGTTGATTGTTCATGCTTCATTGTTTTTACTGTGACTATCTTTTCCAGAATTTGATCGGAATTTATGGATCGTTCATGCTTTATTTCTTCTGTTGTGACTATCTCCTTAAGAATTTGCTTGGAATTTACTGATTGTTCTTGCTTGGGTGCTTCTACAGTGACTGTCTCCTCAAGGATTTGGTCGGAATTCGTTGATTGTTCATTCTTCATTGCTTCTGCTGTGATTATCTCTTCAAAAATTTGTTCAGAATATGTTGATTGTTTATGCTTCATTGCTTCTGACTTGTAATCCCCATCACTTGTTTGCATGTTAATTGATTCCTCGTTAGAGATTGCAGATGAAGGGGTATTTGGTATCTTTGCAACCTTTCCCATTTCTCTTCCTTAACCCCAAAGCACAGAATACAGACCTATAACAATCAAAATTGCACCAATAACACTGCATTCAAGAAAAATTAAACATAGATCAGATTTACAGATATAAAATTAAAGAAAAATCTTCATAAAAATATGATAAATATTATTCTGTAATAGTGGCAGCTTAACAGATAAAAACTCAAAAAGTAGCGATGCCCATATCTATATAACTCGGTTGTACCAAACCAAAGAAATATGATAAATACCTTCCTAAATGAAGCTTCTCGTCAAGAAATAGAGAACCCATGAAAGCCACTATTATTAATATCAATGGGTTAAACATAGTGGTAAACAGAGGACCCTTTTTCTTTATACACCATGCCATCAAACAAAAAGCAATTCCTGAAGCTACAACTCCCTGCAAAATTCAACAAAACATTAAATTTATCATAAATTATACAGGCACTAATCCCAATATTCAGGAAATCCTAACCTCCAATACATACCGAATAGACTGCAGTGAGAAGATTTACATTCCACCCTAAAGCCCACACCTCATAATGGCCTCTTTCAAAAACTAATGTTATAAGCCCAGATTGTATGGTGACCAGAAAACACATTATGGCAGTGCTGGAGTACTGAGCTGGATACTTTTTGCTAATGTTTGTCTGCAATGTTGTTAAGAGGGGAAAAAAATAGATGGTGGAACTTGCAAAAAATACATGTAGCTATTTGTATAGTTAATTGAAAAAGTATGTTACCTGCACTATATACCATGATGAAAAACAGATACAGCTGACCAACACCAACAATAAGCCTTTTGTCAAATCTTCAGATTTACCATTGTTTTCATTGTGTTCACCCAATTGGAAGGGTGATGGCCACAGCTGTAATTTGATTCCTTTGTAGAATGTCATGGTCATGGCTCCACCCACACAGATTAGGGTTCCAAGCATCTTTGCTTGACCACCCAGAGTTCTTATGCCTACTCTTTCCATGCTACAAAAATTTTAAAAAATTATCAAGAAGGTGGTAATTTCCTGATGGATATACCTGCATAGGAACAACTTTGTTTAAATCCAAAGATGGTTTAAACAAAATTTAAAATAAAAGAGAATACCCAGGTTGCAACATACCAACAAAAATTATAGGGTTAAAAATAAATAAAAATGAGTGGTGTTGAAGTTCAGGATATAGTTAGAAAGGAAAACAAACTTTAAAAAATAATAAAGAATACCCCCTTGCAACATATGAACAAATTATTTTCATGACAGTAGACTCAAATATGCAGGGTGCCACTAACAGTTGAAATTTTTTACCCAAATATAACAGCCATGATAAAAGTAATGGCAGGTATTAGGTTGAAGAGTGCAGATGCAAATGTAGCTGTAGTATAAATCAACCCTGCGTAGTAAAAATTCTGGCTCAATGTGATCCTGGAAAACAAACAAACCACTAAATCAAACAATGAATGAATTTGGTTTTTACTATCGGCGCATTTTAGGATTAATAATAAACAGAAAGTTACATTAAAAAAGCAGCCTGTTGAAAAATACTATGCCAGCCCTCACACCTTCCTAATTTTAGAGTTGTAGAAGTAATTTCAATATAGTCCTATCTTCTTTCCAATAGTAATCCATGTATTTAAAGGTATTTGAATTTTATTTTTTTTCCAGTATTATGAAATTACAAAAGAAAAAAAGGAAAGTTAAATTTATCTCGCAACTAATCAATCACTATACTAATTAAAAAGTCACTTCAAATATAAAAATCAAAATTAATAATTTAAAAAAAAAATAGTTACCCTAATAAACTGCTGATGAAAATTTCACACAGGATCCTGAATGTTAGCTTTGTGGCCTTGTCTCCCTGTCACAAACAATAAATAAAAGTTCAATCAAAAGTTTTAGTTTTTTTTAAACATGTTAACACAAATGCTTAGGATTTTTTTTTTTAAAGGTTTTGCCCACCTTTCCAAAATATAAGCCACAGGGGCTGTGACTATTGTAGCAACTGCATGCCTATAGAACACCGAAACAAAGTGAGACATTCCTTGGTTCAGTGCAGTTTTTGATATTATATTCATCCCTGCAAAGCAAATCTGAACAGCTATCATTGCCAAACTTGGCTTTGATTTTTCATAGAATGATGATAAACTTCCATATCGACACCTTCCAAATTCAGCCATTTTCCTTGTTTAATTTCCAATGTTTCTGTTTTGTAGGTTTCTGAACATATTGGCAGCAGATCCAGCTGTTGAAACAAAAATTTAGTGCAAAAGTGCTGTTGAAACCCATTTATCTCCTACATGAATGGTTTAAGAATATGTCATGTATGCTACATAGTATAGATTTTAAAAAAAAGCTAAGCAATTATAATTGCATATACTTTATATTATAATTTGTGAATTTAAAAGGCTTTTATTATTAAGTGTTTTTATAAATTATTATAGGTTTAAAAAACAACTGAAATTTTATAAAAACTATATATATAAAAGCTATTTTATATTTTTATTAAAATTTAAAATCCCATAAATAAATATTGTGCAAAGTGATATATAAATTTAAAGAGCCCTGCAATTTTTAAGGAAAATTTTAGTCCCTTTTACTTATAAATAGGGTTTTTATTTAAATTTTACTAAATCCCAGGGTAAGATATTATTATTTTTTAATTGAATTTTTTAAGTAATAAGATTTTTTTTCTTAAGTGACATTCAAATGGACGTCAAATTTAAGGTTGAAAAAATATATGATGGGTAAATAGACGTCAAATTTAAGGTTCAATATAAAGTGAACCACTGAATAGTAAAACTAGTACACATAACTCACTGATTTAGATGTATGCTTACTCCTCATTATAATATACAATATATTTATTTCTAAAATATGTGATGAGATGTCGACATTCTATGTAATTTGGTCATTCCATGTGAATGTTACCTATTGAGACACACACCCAAAAAAAAAACTAGTACATATATAGAGAGATATCAATCTTAAGGTTCTTATCTTAGATTTTTCACATATTCCATTGATTAATAATGTTATTACCTTCTTCTCTAATTTCCTATTGACTGGTGACAATTGGCATCTATCTAACTACACCAATATATTGGGCTCAAAAACTTCTTTCTAGAAAAAAAAGGAGCCCCAAACTTCATCATATGACCAATATATTATGATTTTTTTATTGAATTCTCCAAACACACACACACAAAAAAAAAAAACTTATTCGTAATGTTAAATTTAAGGTTAAAATTTACATGTGATAGTCAAATATCCATCAAATTTAAGGTAGAATATAAAATTGAATCACTCATATTACACACCTCCTCACCACTGCCATTGTAAAACCTCCTCGCCACTACCATTCTAAAACAGGGCCATCAACGTAAAAAGATTCATTTATTCCTTAGTAAAACCCCTTACATGGATAATATTACTGGTGTCTTTGTTTGTCTAGAACCAAACCATCTATCATCTAGCAAAGTGGCTACTAATCGTACGGATGAGATTGGGAAGGAAAAGGTGGTCAAGAAGGCTGAACCATGAGCAATCACAAATTATAGCCTCATAAAACGAAGTTGTAAAATAAATACCCCTGAAAACAATGTAGTTAATTACCAAGACAAAATTAGTTATTTAGAAAAGGAGGTTGATCTCCATAAGGGCATTCTGAAATTGGTTATAAAAAAAATTGAGAATCTCAAAACTATAAAATAATTGTATTTCCAATTTAATGGAGAAGAATATCATGAGGATATGTCATTGACAAAATCAGTTATTTAGAAAAGGAGGTTGATCTCCATAAGGGCATTCTGAAATTGGTTATGAAAAAAATAAGAATCTCAAAACTAGAATATAATAATTGTATTTTTAGGTCAATGGAAAAGAATACCATGAGAATATGCCATTGACAACATTAGTTATTTAGAAATGGAGGTTGATCTTCATAAAGGCATTCTGAAATTGGTTATGAAAAAATGAGAATCTCAAAACTAGAATATAATAATTGTATTTCCAAGTCAATGGAGAAGCATACCACGAGGATATGCTTTTGAACAAGGAAACATGGGCTTAGACAAATACGATTGGGGATTTGAAAATTAAAGTTTCAGAGATGGAAGATAAAATAGTTTAAGTAATAACTAAGAGAAAGAAGCTTCACGCTGACATTGACAAACACATTTGAATCAGCAAGCCCACCACAAAAATTCACACTGTAGCATCACTATAATGTAAAAAAAATTGAAGAAGAAAAAATAAACTAATAAGGGAATCAGAGCTAATAAAAGAATCAAGATGTAAGAAAAAGGGAAGGTAGCTAAAACAAATGATATAGACACTGAAACAACTAAAGATTACATTAAATTCATGGTAGAAGAATGGGAAGCTTCCAAAGCATTAAGTGATTTTATATTTTCAAAATATTATGGTTGGTTGTTACTTTTCTGTCTTTTAGTTGTTGTTTAGCTATATTTTGTAATTTTTTGCTGCTATTGTTAATAAGATTTTAGTTGGTCTTGTCTTGTTTTGGTCTTTGTTTGGTAATTTTATTGCTATATCCATCATATTTTAATTAGTTAAGGGTTGGGGCCCTTTCAAAATCCCCCTTTTTACCCATAATAATTTAAAAAAAAACCTTCTATAAGACCATATATTTAGTTTTTCTTTTCCAAGTGAAGATTGAGTCAACCAAAGTTATCATCCATAAAATATAAATTTGATGATCAATATGAAGTTTTTTAATTTATTTTAGACTAAATTAGTGTGTAGGACCTAATATGTGTGTGTGTGTGTACACACACATAACATACATACATACACACATAACATACATACATACATGTATGTATGTGTGTGTATGTGTGTACATACATACATGCATGTATGTATATACACACATACACACACACACATATACATATACACACATACATGCATACATACATTAAAATCATCATTATAAATTTAGATTTTATAATTGTAATTATTGATTCTAATAATTGATTAAGTGAGTTTGGTCTAAAAAAAATTGATCTCTTCGTGATAATAAAAAATAAGAAGTATTGACTTAAATTTTTTTGAGAAAATGGTGGTTATGAGGCAAGAAACTATAGTATTGGTTGGTACTAACTGCCAAGGTATAGTTCCACAACTTACTGAGGGCACCCAAGAATGATCATCATCGTCTATTTAGGGCCTAAGGCGGTAGTGAAAGAAACAAGGTTTGGGTTTGTGTAATGAAGGGAAGTGTCCCAGTTAAGGGTCAAGGTGGTGGTGTAATGAGTTATCACCATAGGCGAGGGTATTGTCTATTTTAGTTTCACATTGGCCCCTAAACCCTCTCTTCCATCAAAGATTTATGAAGGACTAGAATAAATAATAGTGGCAAGTGAGTGGGTAATACAACAATGAGGTGACCCAAGGAGGAGGGGATGCAATAGGTTGGTGTTTCCTATGGCCACACTTCATTTTCCCTTGAAATTTTGTACTTAGTTGTTGGAGCCACAATATGGTGGCCTCATTTTTTGTCACTTTGATGGTATTTCACCATCCATAAGGATCAACTTAGGGGTATATTTTTGATTTTTTTTAGCAGGGAGGACGTAGTTCAAGTGTTTGAAAAAATGCCAGAACATGGTTTGGTGGCCTGGAAGGTGGACAACTCTTGCAAAGTGTTTGACATAATGATGGCATGCATTTGGAGGGGTGAAACTAATGCAGGATAGATGCTTAGTGGAAAATATACATGCTTTAAAATTATGGTGCATCTTGTCTTTGGGAAAATAATATGTTTGTGGGCTCATTTGATAGATCAAGTAGATCTTAAGTAGAAGATTGAGTACACTCAAATGATTATAGTGGAGCAACAATGTCTTTTATATAAGGGGAAAATACTAGAGGACCATTCTACTCTATCATGATGAAAGATCAACAAAGATTTCACCCTCTCTCAGGTGTTGCGATTGTAGGGAGGAACTATAGGTCCTAGAAAGCCATCTACCTCTAAATTTGTGCCTTTTAAATAGGTAGTGAAAAATGTAGTTACCACCCCAAGTGTTTTCAAGCCAGTCTCTATACCCAACACCTATGTTTTGGAGCACTTATAAGAAGTTTTGATTATGGAAATTACAGTAGGTGTCCTACTTCCAGTCAAAGCTAGAAGAAGGAGAAATAATCTATAGATTTAATGGCAATTAGCCAACCATGATGGCTTTATATGATTCAATACACACTACCTGAAACAATTAGTGTGATATCTCTATATGCTCTAAATGTTTTCTCATTGTTCATATCTTTAACAATGAATGTTATCAGAGAGTGTTCACAAAGGGCCCTTGGTTTTAGGGTTTTATGGGGCTCTTCATCACCCTTTAGTTTCCATAATTTGACCCACTCACTCTCTTAGCTACCAAAATGCTAATTTGGATTCGGATTCCCAACATGCCCATACATGTATGTTTTGATTTCAAAGAGATATGTAATTCCTTGGGCACATTCATCAAAGATGATTTTAAGAGAGCAAAAATGGGTTTATGCACATATGTATAGAGATAGATCTTAGTAAAGGCTTGCCGGATAAAGTGGTGCTTAGATGTGGGAAGTTCCATCACCTGCACATTTTGGATTATGAGAATACAAAATTTTGGTGATGCACGTGTAAAATTTTAGGACATCTTCATGCTACATGTCCCTAAGCAGGAGCATGTCCTTTGGAGGAAAATGGGACAAAACCATCACCCAAACAATGGAATTTCTTAGAAAAATAGGGAGTGGATGTGGATGATGACCTTGTAGAGTAAATTTGGCATTCAATAGAACCCAAAATTCATACTAAGGAAGAACCATTTTCCAAGATTGAGGAACATGTGTCTGATATAGTGGGAGGATGAGAAAATCAAAATACGCCACTGAGAAAGGCTTCGAAAGGAATCATGTCAAGGGGATTAAAGAGAGCACATGAATCAAAAAACTCAAATTTAGACAAGGGTCTAATGACTCCTATGAATTTGGATCCCCTGAGTTCAAACATACCTCTATCACAAAAGACTTTAAAGTTGTTTATAGTCATAGTGGCATGTGCTCAAGGTGTATGGCAGGAGGTTAAAAAGGAAACAGGAAAAAAGGGTATGATTGAAGATTATTTGGGACCTAACTTATGGCTCTTAGATATTGGTTTTAGTTTGCTATATATTGAGGTTTTTGCCTTGGTTTGGCTTGTTTTTGTTGGGTATTTATTTGTTTTGTTTAGTTGTGCATGTGTCGCAAAGTCCTTTATGTTATGGACATAGTTGGTTGTATTCTCATTTTATTATTAATCAAGGGTGAAGGATCTATTAACCCTCAATTACCTAACCAAAAAAATTATCATCTTAAAAAAAATTAAAATAATAAATAATTAAATATAAATTGAAAAATACTCAAATGAGATTTGATATTTTTAACACATAATTGGTTGAAAGAAAAACTTGGATTGCTAAAGGATTGTTTATTTATTTAGAGAATGGATTCCTAAATATTTAACTTCAAAATCAAATCACCAAGATTTATTTAATTATTTTTATTAACTACATTATGATTATAAGTATTAGTTTTAGACACTCAAATTTAGTCATTTAGTGTGTGACAATGTTTAATCTTGACATCCTTACCCTACTTGGTCTATTCTCCATTATGTTAGCTTTTAGATTTAACAAGAGCATTCACTATTCTAAAACATATCTTTCAACCACTCATAACACCATTCAGATATTCTTATTTTGCTTATAGATTCCTATCAAACCAGTTACAATAGTCTTTGTCCTTCTATGACAAGACCATGTTAGGTCAAATAGGGTCACACTATGGCCTTATCCCTTGCGCCCCAATGACAACTTTTTAAATTCAAGATGTTGTATTTTGCCCCTCCCATTATTTTTATCAAGGTCAGCTAACATAAATATTCAAAATATTCATCTATATACGACATCAAGGCCTCCCCAAACACATCTAAAAATCACTTAGAAATTCTACTACACATTAAGGAAAGGAACACTACCTATTCCAATTTTAATTATGCTACATTCAAACAGTCTTAATCCAAGTCTAAATATATTTTATTATGGATCAAGGGTACTCATTCTCAAGTGTCTAAAACAATCTATCTAGTTTCATTCATATAGAAAAATCAATATTCACACACTTATTCTAGAAAAGAGAACTACATCGGCTTCAAGCCCTTTTGGGCTATTAGGAAACACTTATAAATTTCATAGGGTTTTCTAAAGATAGCTTAGTTATTCCCCTTACTAGAATTCTTGTTTCTCATTATATATATATATATATATATATATATATATATATATATATATATATATATATATATATATATATATATATATATGGTTTATTGTGCAAGATCTAGGATTTTTATTTTGTAGGTCTTCCACATAAAAAAATTGGTACACATAGGAAATCAATCAAACTTCACAGACAGGTGCACACATCTAGATTGGAAAAATAATCACACATTCAAATAGGATGTGGCTGCATTATGGTCCTATCCTTCTAGTGCAATCTTGTCCTAATATAGTTTGAATTCTTTATTTTGATAACAACACGATACATAGGTCTTTTCATGCAGTTTCCAGTCACAGTCAACATAAAATTAGTTTGAGGGAGGTTTGCATATTTATTTGCCAATTTACTATTTTTAGCTCGCTTTCAATTCTGTAAATTCTATATTTTATATTCAAATCTATATATTTCTATAGATCTGAATAAATTTTTAATATTTTATTTGTTCTTAGAATTTCATTTCTAAATAAAAAAATATTAAACATTCTAGTAAACTCATATTTTTTAGAACACCACTTGTTTGCTCAATTTTTGTCTTAGTATTTCATACAAATTTTTATAAATTCCTAACAATGAAATAAAATATCCTCTACTTTGGGTAAAAACTAGAAACCATGAGTCAATCTTCTTCGTCCTTGGATTAATCTGACACCATATAAATTGACTTGACAACTCGGGTAGATATCTCACATAGAAGATATTTATTTCAACCTCGAGTTTAAATTTGTTGATATCTATACACAAAAATCTTTCGATTTTCTTTGTATTCATTTTCTTTTGCTTGTTGCTTGTTTTTATAAATTATATTATGGGAGTTGTAAAACTACGTAGTGATTGTTGTTACTTTATATGCATTGATATATTTTATAGATATTATGGTGTGAGAGATACTTCCCCAATACTCATACCCATTGTACAATACTAAATACAAAATTTATTTTCCAAGTACCTCATGGTATATCAAAAATATTTAGGGTCCCTTATTTATACCATAAGAAGCCTCTTTTATCCATTTGATTTGTGTTGCACCTGAGACCTGAGCGTATCACCTAGATAAGTTACTCTCACCGTACCCTCAAAGATGGGATAGTGGGCTTTAGGCATGAATTTTACTCTATAGTCAGTGCTCTTAAATATTGGATTGACACTACTCTACAAATGAGCAAATATATTTTAGATCCCACAAAATCATTCAAACCCTTGCCTAAATCACCATTTATACCTTGAAGTTTTATTTTATTCATAGTAATTATCATCTTTTGTTCATATTATATAGTACTCATTCATTTTCTCTTTAGTACATGTAAAATCACTCAATCACAATAAGTATTTTCTTTATTACATTTATTGTATTTAAATTCACTGTATATATCATGCATAGTTAAAGTGCACATGTTGATGATATTAATCCTCTATATAAGTTATTTTGTACTCGTGTTATGCCTTTTATTTATAATGATGAATGGATAAATCGCAACAAGCAAAATTTTATGGAAGAAACATATATGGGTGATTGTGATGATTTTGATTTTGATGATATAACACTAAATAAGAAATATGACTTTGATGCATCTTGAGAACATGAATTCATAGACCACCTAGCTAATTCGACCTTGAGGAGAAAAATGCCCCTCTTATTTCATCTTTAGATTCATCCTTAGATCCTTCTTTGGATCCTGTTATTTATTCATCCTTGAGTCCCTCTTTGGATTCATCTTTAGATCTCCCTCTTGATCCATTATTGAATCTCTCATTGCTTACACCCCTAGAGTCCTCTTTAGATTTACCTTTGACTCATCCTCAAAACTCTCGTTGGATTCATCCCTAAAACCATATTTAGATTCACCTTTAGTTTCCCTTCAATATTATACTTCATCTTCTTCCTTGAACAATTGTTTAAAGAGCAAATACCATACTACAAAAGACTATCTATTATCCCTTAGATTACAACATACCATCCAAAAGAAAGAACATTATCCTTGCACACCTAACTTCCCTTTCCACCTTGCTAATTCACTTTATTGCATATGAACTTATAGAATTAATTCACATAAAATACTTATAAATAAGGATGATATTCATTACAAACAAATTCTTGTTTCTCTTTCTCTAGATGAAAGTGAAGTTCAATAATCACAATGTTATCTTTTCTCCTTTACAATTATATGGTATTAAGTGTACATGCGATAATTCTCCCCTTTCGTCAACCTAAGAGGACACTTTATTTTTCTTCCTTTATAATATCACATGCCACAATTTAAAGCAAACATCCCTTTTAACACATCTTGTGATGTTGCTTCCACTTCCACCTCATGCTTTTTTATGCATGTTACAACTCTTATGCTACAATGTCACAAACCTAACATAGATTTATCACATGATGACAGTGCATCCCTTATTAATGCTACTTATTTTAATGTTATCAATCAACAAGAGAAAAATTATTTGTATACATATATCTAATAAATTTTTTGAACCAAAGGAAGAGATTATCCTTCCTCCTTCTCCTATTATAAATAGTGTTCCAATGGCTAAAATTAACAACATAATTCAATCCTTAAATGGACCTCTTAAGAACCTCAACATGCCTTCAAAAGAATTCATATTTTTAATGCATTTTTTATGTGCTTTTCAATCCCAAACGCATCAATTATTCTTATAGATTAAAACATATCACACTTGGGTTGACTCTAGTGCAGTCCATGGTAATCCTATTATGCATAACATTTTGTATGCACCATTATCTCATAATTTCCAAATGCCAACATTTTCTACATTTGATGGAAGTGGGGACCTTTAGCTACATCTTAGAGATTTTTTATAAACTATGACTAGTTAAAAGGGTAGTCAAATGTTATTACAATTATTTTCTAAGATTCTATAAGGGTGTGCACTTGTTTAGTTTCATTCCCTTCATAGTGGATCTCCCAATACTTATCTATAACTAGATGAAAGATTATTGATGCATAGTTTCTCGACAAGGAAGAATATATGGATAGAGATCAAAGAATAACACCAAGCACAGTGAGATGTATGGAAGTCAAATTCACATTATTTATTTACAAGTTTGAGACTTTGTTCTTTTTTATCATTTTTTCATAGTTTTAGGTAATAGGGTGAAGACTACACATCTAAGATAACTGATTTTAGTAATTTTTATTGCTTGAGAGGCACATCTTCCACCAAACATTACAAAGATCATTACGAGTATAGGAGTTCATGAGGCTGATTTTCCTTGTAAGTCCAAGAAGGCAACAAGCTTGTAAACTAAAAGACACAGTGGAGATGAGGAAGCATGCCTTCACTCTTGTTGTAGTTTTATCACATTGAATTTCTCTAGGGTATGTCTTTTTTTATCTCTCTTTATTTTTGATATATTTTCTTACTTTAATTTCATGTTTACATTCCTTAAAACTAGGCTAATACAACAAAAATTCAAGATGGCTCAAGACTTGGTTTTAAAGGTTTAATAACTTCACCTTGGTATATGCAAGGTGTGAATATTACATGTGAAGGGTTGCATATTCTTTTATATGTTGTAGATGTCAGTAATAAGAGTTGGAATACATTTTAAAACCATATTTTGGTTGTTTTTTATTTAGCATACAACTTGAGAGAAACACCTTTTATTGAAAGGGTTTGTGTTGGTGAAACTTAGAGTGGAAAACCCACCTAATTTATGGATCAAATTGGTATAATAGAATGTTATCCTTTTTTCCATAAAAAAAATTGCTAACATATTTCCACAATTGTGTTAGATTTGTTCATATTTTACTATGGTGGATATTGTGGTCTAACTGTTGTGCATATATTTCCCATTACTTGGATAACATGTGTTAGTGGAGAGATTGTCTCAATTCATTGGTAGCAAGGTGGGTTCGAATTCCACTATTGTTGTTGTTGTTCGAATACATTGTGGCTTCTATGATGCGATGGTATTTGTGCAAAGTTATTCATGCACCAGCCATCCAAAGGACATGAAAATGTGAACACAAGATTTCATAAAGGTCAAGCATTCAGGTTGGCAAAGTTACTCTTCCAAAGAAAGAAAGATTAAGACAGTTGTAAAAAAGTGTAGAGCAAGACATGTTCAAAATAGATTCAATCATAGTTTCTTTGTGACAATAGGGTATGGATGTACTTGAGAAAATAAATACTCTAAAGGTAACACTATGATATGCCTTCTTCTTTTTTTAAATGGCGTCGCTTTGAGCCTTCCATGTGGAATAAAGAAGGCATTTTTACCTTACATTGTATATCCTTGCTCCCATCTTACAAGAGAAGTGGGACAAAGATATTAGTGTTGATGACAGAAAGAGTATCAAGAAGGGGAGAGCAAGTGAATTGGCATATTGGGTCAAAAATCAATTGTCAAGTAAATCCAAAGGGCATTTGAAGAAGAAATGGGGTAAGTATTTTTCTCACTGCTTTAGTTTTTAAAATAGTGGGACTGAAAGCCTTAAAATTTAAGAGTTGATCACATTGGAACCTGAACAAGGTATTGTCTAAGAATTGATCAAATTAGAACCTAAACAAGCTATTGTCTAAGAAGATGATAATATTGGTTTCTCACATGGAAAGATAGGAGGTAAATCTCAATATTATTTTTATATTTTTTTTGGGACACAAAAGCCTTCAAATTTTGGGTGTGACATCACAAATTTGATCATGTATATCATCCAATTTAGTTGGTAAGACAATCTGCTATAAAAAAATGATAGTTTATAATATCTTGAGTCTTAAGAAAGTGTTAGTTGTTATTGTATGGACTAAAACAACATATGGTTGGCATCAAAATTAATTTTTTAGTACATATTTGAGTTCCTCTTGAAAAAATAGGCAAATCCAAATAAAAACATGTAATTTTGAGTTTGTATGCAAAAGTTATAGCCTTCATAAGTTAGTGGTCGTTTTACAAGAAATAGTCTAGTGCCACCTGAAGCATTTAGGAGCCACATGTATTAGTCCAATGCCACATGAATTTGAACAGTTGAAAACATTTCTCCTTCCCTTTGGTGGTTTAGTTAGGCTTTTTGGTGGGTTTTGAGGTTGAATGACTATAATTACATGCCTTGGCAAGGCAAAATACATCAGTAGAGATCAAAATATAACAAGAAGCATAGTGGGATGTATGAAGTTGGATTCACATTACTTATTTACAATTTTGATTCTTTGTTCTTGTTTTTTCATTATTGCTTAGCTATAGGTAATAAGGTGAAGACTACACAACTGAGATAACTAAGTTCAATAGTTTTTATTTCTTGAGAGGAAAGTCTTCCATCGAATATTGCAAAGATTATTACAAGTAAAGGAGTCTTTGAGGTTGATTTTTCTTATAAACCCAAGAAGATAATTTTTTTGTAAACAACAAAACATAGTGAAGATGAGGAAGCATGGCTTCACTCTTGCTGAAGCTTTATCACATTGAGTTTCTACAGGGTATGTCTTGTGTTATCTCTCTTTGTTTTTGATGTGTTTATTCTCTTTACTTGCATGTTTACATTCCTTGCAACTATCTAATACAACAAACATTCAAGAGAGCTCAAGATATGTTTTTAAAGGTTAAAAAGTTCACCTTGGTATATACAATGGATGCATCAAGTGAATGGTTGTATATTATTTTGTATGCTATAAATTTTAATCATAAGAGCTGAAATATATCTTAAAATAACATTATGGGTGTTTTTCTATGGCATAGAACTTGAGCGAAACACCTTATCTTGAAAGGGTCCGTGTTGGTGAAACTCAGGGTGGAATATCCACCTAGTTTACGGATCAAAGTTATATATAAAAAATGATGGTAGATTGAATACATGGATTGGTTAAGGAAGAGATGTGGCTACAAGTGTTGAATGTAAGGTGAGGAAGACATGGTGCTATGCGCATAGTCTTTATTTTTCTACATATTTTTATTTTAGATGCAAAAATTTGATATTGTTATACTTTTGTAGAATTAATGTAGACTCTAAAACATGATATTATCACAATAAGTTATTATATATCTATATATTATTTTATCATATATATTATATAAGATAATTTAAAATAATACCGATTAATATAATAATATATATTGTATATAAATTTAATAAATATTTATAATAATTAATTATATATAATATATATTTTTATTATGGTAAAATGCTTTTAAATGGAGATATAAACTGGCTCTAGGATACAAATAGGGGCCCTAGTCCCTGTAAAGGATAGAAACGCTAAAAAGATGGGATACCAATGAATAAGCAGATGGCATAAAAGGAAACCTCCACTATCATAGAAACACCCCTACAAATAGAAAAGGAACACAACTACAACACTATTGCCTATCAATCAAAGAGTGGTGAAAAGACAATAGACATTAAATACCAAGAGAAGAGACAAATATGATAACCAATCCTTCAAAGAGCGGGACAACCACTAGCTATGAGTTAAAGCCAATCTTCTCTCTCATCTAGAAAGGAGGTCCTTCATTGTCCATTGGGGGTTATCTTTCACCAATTCCTTTGCCTCCAATCTCAGCCTTTCTTGCGTTTGATATTTGACCTTTCATTTTAGTTGTAGTGCCTACATTAGTTGTAGGTCTCGTTCCCAAAGACCTAAGAGGGAGGCAGAATTCTCAACATGTTGGATAGTACACGAAGCCATCTCCAAAGCAAAGACCTTTTAGAAAGGAGATGCCTTTTGAGTAAGGACAAAAGGATCCCTAGTCAAAGAAGGTGAAGAGGAGGAAACCAAATGTTGGAAGAACTTACCATGATATGCCACTAGAAAACTTGATTAGGGGAGCCCTCTTGATTACTAATATGTGTGTGTGTGTGTGTGTGTGTGTGTGTGTGTGTGTGTGTGTGTGTGTGTGTGAACTTTAATATCTTGAACATTTTAATTTAGTTATATTACATCACTGATTAGAACAAGACATTGGATGTGGAACCTTACCACAATCAAATCAACGTTCATAATGTCCTCACCCACTTTTAACAATAAAAAATTGTTAATCAAAAATATTGATATATTACAAACTACAAACTTTTTTTATAATGAATACAATGCATATCAATCCACTCACTGTCTTAGATCTAAATCGATATAAACCCTTCAGTATTTATTATCCCACAATGAATAAAATACTTATCATTGCATAGTTTGCCCACAACTCACCCAACACAAATTCCACTTTCCATGAATTCATAATCTTATGGTTGACTAAGCTATCACATTATATATGATGCATGTGATTAATTATTTCTTATTTTGACTCCTTACAAGGTAATGGGCACGCATGTAAAACATTGGATATATTATATATGATACTACCATGGAATTAATTGTTTCTTAATTTGACTCCTTACCTAAGGAATGATGATCACATTGACAAATATTAAATAAAACAAAACCGTGGACCTAATGTCTCTTCACTTTATCCTTCCAAATCATATTACATACATGTAATCCCATTAAGGATCATTTTTAGCTCACTTTAAAAATTTTGGGCTCACTTTAAAATTTTGTATAAATTTGGGGTTAAAGTATTTATGAATGTTTTTTGTTTTTATATAGAATTTGGAATTATGAATTGAAGGGGGCAGTATTGTTTCGAATTATGATTTTCTTATAAATCGACAATCATCGTTAATTGGGATATTAAAGCTAATAACACTAATATCACTAGTCATTCTAACTGTTCGGACTATATCTAATAACTACAACGGATCTAATATATCTTTTTTTAATTTGAACTTTAATAATACTAGACATAACCAAACATCTTAACCAATCCACCCACATCTTATTAATCTATTTAAAATACTTTATTATATATTTACAACTTAAAAAACATAAAGTGAATGCGCCTCCCATTATAAAAATCTATTAAATATAATATGTTATACACTTATAATGGTGATATCAACTTTCAAAGATTTATTATTTTTAATTGAAAATGTTTCTTATTATAATAATAATTTTAATTATGAAAATTGAGAAGTTACAATAAAAATAAGAAAAATATTATAATAGTAATTATATTTTTTTCTAAATAAAAAGCTTTGATGGAATGAAAATTCTAATTTAATGAGAGTCGTTTATAAAAGTTATAAAAAGTCATGTAAAAAATAATTTATCTTTAATTAATTTATTTTGTATTATGAAATATTTAAATATATAAATAATTTTTTAGGTTATCATCAAGTGGTATTTTAAAATTAAATTAATTGGAAAAAAATTAAAAAATATTAAGAACCTGGAAATTTAGATTGAGAAGTGAATTATATATATATATATATATATATAATTAAGAGTTATTATAAAGGTGATGTTATATTAAATAAATATATTTTTCTATTTTAATAAAGTGGGGTTTTGAAAAAGGAAACAACATAAATTGATAGTTTTATCTTATTTCAAATTCATGTTTTATGTATGAAGTATTAAATAATAAAAATTTATTTATTTTTACCAATAAGGATAAAGTGTTTACGAAAACATATTTTAATTGTAGTTGTCTTTTCTTCTAAAAATTAAGGTATCATTTCGTATATTTTTAATGATAATGTAATTGTTTTTAGTGTTAAAATATTGGTAACATGGACAAACAAAAGCTATAAGATAGATTATGAGATCTCAATGTCTTGTTCCCACATCAACAACATTACAAAATTGATTTGAGCCAACAATGGAGATAGAGTTCTACCACAATCAAAGTAGCTCTCATGACATCCTCATCCACCCTTAACAACAAAAAATGACGAATCAAAGATGCCACCACCTATGGACCCCTTTACAATACATGCAGAGCATAAATCCAAATTATAATATAGTATTAATTGGTTCTCTGTTAATAATAGTGTTATAATATTAAATAGGTTCTAACATTAGACTTTACATTCTTACTTAATTGTCCAATTATTATATTTATAATTAAAATATATAAATATTATATATATTATAATATATTATATTGTAATATACACATATATATATACAATAATATATATTATAATAATATTATATATATGTGTGTGTGTGTGTGTGTGTGTGAGATCGAGGGTGCCTTGCAACTTTTCTAGCATAGCATTATCACTATGTTAGACCCAACAATCTGGCACATACTTAGGCACGTTATCGTAGTACAAGTCCAACAAACTAATCCCTCAAGCTTACCCCAGTACTCCACTCAATGCTCGCAGTTCAATCAGGGCTCAAAATCGTGACCTAGTTATCACTATTTTACCGTTGAGTTATAGCCCTAGGGGCTATATATATAATATTATAACAATATAATATTAATATATATACAATAATATATATTAATAATAAATATTATAATATTTTTTTAAGATAAGTATACCTATTTATTAAAAAATGACGATTACAAAAATCTTGGCTAAAACACCAATATCAACAAAAGAACCATAAATCAAATGGCCAAAAGGCCAACAACAACCCAAACTACCAACTACTCACCAATAGAGAGACATAACACTTATCTACAATGATTGAATCCTTCCCAAAAGATAGCAAATTTTAATGAGAGAAAATAATCCAAAAGATTAGTCATCTTGTGTTTCTTGTCTTTGTTCTTTTTTACTCGTTGCCACAAACCATGATCAATATCCATCGTAACCAACTTCTTATTTAGATTCTAGAATTCTAAGAATGCCTTTGAAGATGACTCTTTATATGACCTGCTGTAGCAATTTTCAAAGTTGTACTCTTATCTTTTGCACCACCTTTTTAGCAAATTTTGTTTTCTCACCACTCTCTTTCTCCTTCACCTCTGATTTTTCTTGACTTTCAATGCCCTGAAAAACATTGACCACCATTTTTGGATCAGGGGTGCTCTAACTACTTGATTTTAGATTCATCCCCTTTTTCTTTGGCACTTGAGAATGATCCTAAGGACAAGAGCCTTGAAGATGTCCTTTCAATCTACATTTATGATACCTAAACGTTGTTTTTTCATAATCCAGAGTTTGAGCATGAAGATGTCCATTTTTCAAGATAATTTTCTCTGGGATTCCTTGGCTACTTTGCCACATACACTTGTGATTTCTCTTCAAAATATCTTGATTTTTAGTTATTGATATTAATCAAACAAATGTGTTTTAAATTACATATACAATGATGTAGTGCATATACATTTTAACATTTTTTTTAAAAATCAATAACTATTTTTTAAGATTTATTTTTGAATTATTTTTTTAAATTTTTTTGGCCACTTAGTAGGATACAATATTATACATTAGCCATAAGATCTAATTTCATGCATATAAGAGCATATATGCATAAACCCATGGCAAATCTTTTCAAATCACTTTTGTTGAAAATGCTTAAAGCATCTCTGATCACCTTCAACACTAGTCAAAAATGCAAGGTTAGATTTCGAAACCTAACCCAAACAAGCATCTTTGAGACATAAAGTGTATTTAAATCAAATTTGGGAAACCATGGAGTGTTAAACAGACTAGCATTCCCCTAGAATGTAATGGGCACCCCTGTTGCGCCTAGAACTAGCCTAGCAGGAACTCCTTATGACTCCAAAAGGTTTGTTGGTATTGCTTTTTTTTTGTGTTTTACAAAGACTAATGCATGTAACATAAATATAGAATTGCAAGCATAGATATACACAACTAAAATAACCAACACACTTTATTTATATTAATTGCAAAATGAGTAAATGAGTACAATGTTGTCACACAGTAACTCACTAAATACTTTGATGATCATATGAACATCATTTTTGTTAGGTTGTGAAGCTAAAAGCTTCACCCAGATGCAAACATGGAGGTTGTTGAGTGTCACAGTCGCCGACGTCGGTAGGGCAATCGACGCTAGTCAGTGGTGGACAGATAGAAACTGACCGGCGTCGGTCACCTCCAGACGGACAGGGACCGACGTCGGTCGCCTGTGCGATTCCAGAACTATTTGTTGCACGAACAGTTAGTTTGTTGAATTGGTTGTTTGCATGTAAAGACTAATTTTAGTCTTGAGCCACTTGTCTAATTATTGTATGCATGGGATCTATATAATAGACCCATGGGGCTGTATTGTAAGGTGTAAAACCAGAAGAGTTCTTCTGCATGGTGGAATCACAAGGGTTCTTCCATGGTATGTAAGATCAGGTTGATCTGCAGGTTGTTGCAAGATCAAGGAGAATATCTACATGGGTAATTTAGATCTAGGATATGCAGGTTGTTGCAAGATCAAGGAGATCTACTTAGAGTACGTTGAGTACTTGTGTATTGGTAGTATTGTTATTGACTGGTTGAGGTGAACAACTCTGTGTTTGAGTTGTTTGTTGTGACCTGTATTGAGAGAAGATAACTCTTGAGGGAAGATTACTGGTATGCCCACGAAGTGGATGAAAGAGTGTGATCTCTTTATTGTAATTTCTTTCTGGAATGAGTTGAATACAATTGTGTGTTGCCTCTCATATTCTATGTTATTTCTGATTTCTAGTTACTCTTTACTTCTGGTTAAATTCTGTGTTTAGTTGCTAATACAAAGGTAATCAAGTGTGTTCTTAAATCTGACAAGTTGTGTCAGAGCTTTGTGAGCCTAGGTCCTATCAATTTTAAGTGAATATCCCAGCAAGTGCTAAAGGTGCGTTCATTTTGTTCTCCGTCCAGCAAAACTATGGACTCTACAGGCTGAAATCTATGGACTCTGCAGGCCAAAATCTATGGACTTTGCAAGCTAAAATCTATGGACTCTGCAGGCCGAAATCTATGAACTCTACAGGCAAAAATCTACAGACTCTGCAGGCTAAAATCTACGGACTCTATAGGCTAAAATCTATGGACTCTACAGGCTGAAATATACGAACTCTATAGGCTAAAATCTACAGACTCTGCAAGCTGAAATCTACGGACTCTGCAGGCTAAAATCTATGGACTCTGCAGGCTAAAATCTATGGACTCTGTAGGCTGAAATCTACGGACTCCGTAGGCTAAAACTCTTATTTCTATGGACTCATGCAAACTTGTATCTATGAACTCACCTGGATACTACAAGATGCTACAGTGATGAGCTACTACAGTGGTACGACTGCCATAGTGGCATGGCTGCTACAGTGGCGTAGCTACTATAGTGGCATGGTTGCTATAGTGGCTGAGAGCACAAACTCCAAAGACCAATCCCAAGGATTGATGTATAGAGTGCTACAAATGAGAAGGACATTCTCAAATGCCCAAATAAGCTACAAGTGCAACAATTCTTTTCTTCTTATCCAACATGCCCAAAGAAGCGACAAACACTTCCCTTTATCCTTTCTCCAAGGGGTGACTCAACTCACTTGAGAAACTGTGGCATACCTTGTGCTGATCAGCATACAACTTCTGCTAATTTTGAGCCTATTGTATATTCTCCTTGAGTGCTCTCAAGATATCTTGACTATCCTTCAACAGGTCTGTAGCTTTGGGCACTCTTCTATCCCCCAAAACCATATCCATGAAGCTTGGGGCTTCATACCCATAATATGCCATAAATGGAGTCATCCTAATGGTCATGTGATGCGTGCTATTGTAACAATACTCCCCCATGTGTAACCACTTTACCCAGGCTCTCTGTTGTGCAGTCATATAGTTTTGCAAATAACCTTCCACCCATTTATTGATCCGTAAACTACACTAAATCAACTCAAAGTGAAGTTTTAATTACGAATACCGAATTTCTCAAAACTTAACAAATTCTTGAAAAAACTCAAAAGAACTTGCATCTCAATGTTTTGGCATAAAACGTTCTCGGTTATTGAACTATTTTTTTTAAAACGTTGTGTTATAATTGTCATAATGAAAATTACTTGCATAAGTTCATTTACTAATTAAACCAAATCAGCAAATTCAAACAAGATCGTCCATCAAAATGACAAATTACCAAGAAACACGAAATGTGATAACGGAGTTCAGCTCAACAAATGATGCCTACATCTCCGGGTTCTTCAAAGGAGTGGACCATTTCCATTAAGGGCATTTCAAAAACTTGGAAACATTAAACAACTTTCCTACAAGTTGATCTCTCAATGTGGAAATTCACCTTCACCGTGACTAATAATTGTTAGGATCTTAGAGTACAATTGATTACTTTTGTATAAGCAACTAAATACAGAATTGAAACCAGAAGTAATAAGTAACAAGAAATTAGAAACAAAAAATAATAGGAGATACAAAAAACAACAAATCTGTATTAAACTCTTTCGGAAGGAAATACAATCAAGAAATCTCTCTCCTCACACCTCGCAGATGTACAATAATTTTCCCTCAAGAGTTCTCTCTCTCTCTCAATCAATTACAATCAACTCAATTATTGAATTATACATGCTATGAGGATCTAACCCTACCATATAGAATACTACAACACTAGGGTTCATGAGCCATGCATTCGCCACCCTTAGATCCACCTCTTAAATCAAAGGCTCAAATTTGTTCTCCTAAAAATAACAATTTTGGAAACGCACAGAAGTCAGTGTCAGTCTGAAGATGATCGATGCCGGTTGACCCCTAATCGATGTTGGTTTGTTCTGACCGATGCTGGTTACTGTGTAAGCCCAACAACCTTCAAATTAGCTCATTAGTGAAGCTTTTAGCTCCACAACTCAACAATCTCTCACTTGGAGATGAATAGCTGCACTTGTACCTGTACAACAACATCCTCTAAACATCTCTGGCTTGTTTCTCCCTCTTCAAGTTCAATCTTGAAGACCAACAAAAGTTGAATGAAGATTCAACTTCTCCTTTGTTATCGGCTTTGTTAACATATCAACAGGTTTCTTATCCGTATGGATCTTTTCCAGCTTCAATTGTCCATCCTGCAATACCTGTCTAATGAAGTGGTACCTAAGCTATATATGTTTGGTTCTTGAATGAAAGGCTAAATTCTTTGCCAAATGAATTGCACTTTGACTATCACTGTATAATCTGCAACTCTCTTGCACATTTCCCAACTCTTCCATGAAACGAGTCATCCACATCATTTCCTTGCTAGCCTCTGTGACTGCAATGTATTCTACCTCTGTAGTAGACAAGGCAACAACCTTCTGCGACTTTGAAATCTACCTAACTGTCATTCCACCAACAGTGAACACATATCCTATGGTGCTTCTCCTACCATCCAAGTCATCTGCCATATCCGAATCTACATACCCATGTAGAGAAGTGTTTGACCCTCCATAGCATAAATGCCTACTGTTGGTCCCTCTCAAATATTTGAGAATCCACTGAACTGCTTTCCAGTGTTTCTTTCTTGGATTGGCCATAAACTTGCTGACAACTCCCACTGCTTGGGCAATATCTGGTCTAGTACATACCATTGCATACATCAAGCTCCCAACTTCTGAAGCATATGGAACTCTACTCATGTACTCAAGCTCATCATGTGATTTAGGACATGGTTCTTTGCTCAACTTGAAGTGTCCAGCCATAGGTGTGCTTACCGGTTTTGCATCCTGCATATTGAACCTCTCCAACACCTTATTCACGTAATCCTCTTGAGACAAAATCAAACTGTGATTTTTCCTGTCTCTCTTAATACTCATGCCAAGGATTTTCTTTGCTGCTCCTAAATCCTTCATGGCAAATGTGTGAGCTAATTTTACCTTAAGCTCAGTAATTTTTTGCATGTGTGAACCTACAACAAGCATATCATCTACATACAGTAACAGGATAATATAACTACCATTATCTAATCTGTTAAAATAAATACAATGGTCAGATTGATATTTACAAAAGCCATGCTCTGTCATAAACCTGTCAAACCTCAAATACCATTGTCTTGGAGCTTGCTTAAGACCATATAAGCTTTTCTTCAACCTGCACACAAGTTTCTCCTTACCTTTGACCTCAAAACCTTCCAGCTAATCCATATATATCTCTTCATCCAAATCTCTATGAAGAAATGTTGTCTTAACATCAAGCTGCTCAAGATGCAAATTCTCAATAGCAACTAAAAATAATACAGTCCGAATAGAAGTCATCTTTACTATAGGAGAAAAAATTTCACCAAAATCAATACTTGGTTTCTGTGCAAATCCCTTTACTACCAACCTGGCCTTATGTCTCATTTGTCCATTCTTTCCTTCCTTTAATCTGTATACCCATTTGTTTTTCAATGCTTTTTTTTCGACTAGCAACTCAACCAAATCCCACGTATGGTTCTCTTCTAAGGAATCAATTTCCTTATTCATGCCATGCTCCCATTGTTTCCTGGATTCTACCTGCATTGCCTCATCAAAACTTTCTGGTTCTCCACCATCAGTGAGCAACAAGTAATATAAAGAAGGGGAATAATGAATTGGAGGTTTACTTACCCTTTCAGGCCTCCTTATGGGCATTTGAGATTCATTTACAGCTTGCTGTCTACCCAAATTTTCTTTTGACAGTGACCGATCTCGATCATCTCTGATCGATGCCGATCTGCACCCGACCGATGTTGATTCCTCCTGATCATCACCGATTTCCACCTAACCGACGTCGGTCTCTGTGTTTTTCTGTGAGTGATAATTTTTACCCGTGAGCTCATTTTAGATCATAACCTCTTCCAAATCAAGATTGCCTTGCTTAGAATTATTCAGCCTCTTGAACTGATCACTGTACATCACCTTCTCATTGAAAACTACATCACAGCTTCTAATAATTTTGTTAGTTTCTAAATTCCACAACCGGAATCCGAAATCTCCAAAACCATAACCAATGAAAGTGCACCGCATAGAATTAGCATCCAGCTTCTTTCTATTTTCTTTATCAATGTGCATAAAAGCTTCAGAACCAAAAACTCTGAGAAATGAAAGATCTACTTTTTTACCTATCCAAGCCTCTTCTAAAATTCCACCATCTAGTGTAGTAGAAGGTCCTCTGTTAATCAGGTAAACCATAGTATCTATAGCTTCTGCCCAAAACTGTAAGGGCAAACCAGCATACAACTTCATACTTCGTGCACGCTCTATTATTGTTCTATTCATCTCTTCAACAACTCCATTTTGCTGAGGTGTCCTTGGAACCATCCTTTCTCTGCATATTCCACTCATAGAATAGTAACTGTTAAATTTATTGCTGTAATACTCACCACCATTGTCAGATCTAAGGCACTTCAATCTCAAACATGTTTCATTCTCAACCAAAGCTTTACATTTCTTAAATATGTCAAAAACATCAAATTTCCTCTTTATGCAATAAACCCATACCTTTCTTGTAGCATCATCAATGAAAGAAACATAATACTGTGATCCTGCAATAGATTCTATCTGAGCTGGTCCCCACATGTCTGTGTGAACAAGCTCTAACTTGTGCTTCTTCTTTGTTGACCTAGTTTTGAGAAACCTCACTTTCTTCTGTTTCCCAAAAATACAATGCTCACAGAAATCTAGATCTATGCTTTTCAAATCTAAAAGCTTACCTTTTGACTTAAGAACATTCATTCCCTTCTCACTGATGTGACCAAGTCTACAGTGCCACAACTTTGCATCTACATCTGAAGTAGATAAAACAGAAGGAGAATAATCAGTAATATAAGTAGATAGATAAAGTGTACCTACTCTCTTACCTTTTGCTAATACAAGTACACCCTTGAAAACTTTTCAAGATTCAGCTATGAGAGTTACTGTACAACCCTCATCACCCAACTTTCTTGCAGAAATTAGATTCCTCTTCAGGATGGGTACATGCATGACATCCTTCAACACCCATGTGTTGCCATTCTGCAATTTCAGCTACACTTTTCCTTTGCCAATAATTTTACAAGGCTCATTATCTCCTAAATAAACTTTTCCAAAATCTCCATGGACATAATCATTAAAAAATTCTCTATTTGGGGTTGCATGGAAAGAGGCACCATAATCTAAAACCCATGATTCTACTTTATTATCCAAAGAAAATATAAGAGCATCCTATGCAACAATGCCTACAACTTTTGCTTCTTTATTACTTTCATGCTGATTTTCTTTGTTATCCTTCAACCAACAATATTTCTTTGCATGCCCTTTCTTTCCACAATTCTAGCATGTTATTCTTCTATTTCTAGATTTGGATCTACTCCCATCTTTGACCTTGATTTCCCTTACTTGCCCTTCTCTCTTTGCCTTCCCCTACTTTCAACACTTAAAGCATTACCTGATGTTTCTCTTGTGCTTTTCTTGTGAATTTCTTCATTCAAGATTACACTATCAACATCATCAACTTTCAAGATATTTGAAGCAGATGCAATATTACTAACTGCCATTACCAAACTATGCCAACTTTTAGGTAAAGAGCATAAGATTAAGAGAGCCTTAATTTCATCATCAAAAACTATTTTAACTGAATTTAACTGATTTACTATTATATGGAAATCATTAAGATGACTAGATACATATCCATCTTTCTGTATTTACAAATTAAATAATTGCTTCATAAGATATACCTTATTCGAAGCTGAGGGTTTTTCATATAAATTTGCCAAAGTATCCATTAACTATACCGTTGTATTTGCCTGTGATAAGTTGGAAAACACAGAAGCTGCTAGGCTTAACCTTATAGATCCAAGAGCCTTTCTATCAAGAACATTCCATTCTTCATCTTTCATATCTGTGGGCTTCCTTGAAACCCCACCCAATGGTAAATACAGATCTTTTTGATACAGATAATCTTCAATCTGCATCCTCCATAATTGATAATTCTTGCCATTGAATTTCTCCATTCTTAGTTTACTTTTTTCTGCCATTGCTTTGCTCCCACTCAATCAAAAACCCCTGTGAGTGAATTCTGTAATCAAAAAACACTAACACGCTCTGATACTAGTTGTCAAGATCTTAGAGTACAATTGATTACTTTTGTATAAGCAACTAAACACAGAATTGAAACCAGAAGTAATAAGTAACTAGAAATCAGAAACAACAAATAATAGGAGATAAAAGAAACAACCAATCTGTATTTAACTCTTCTGGAAGGAAATACAATGAAGAAATCTCTCTCCTCACACCTCGCAGATGTACAATAATTCTCCCTCAAGAGTTCTCTCTCTCTCTCAATCAATTACTGAATTATACATGCTATGAGGATCTAACCTACTATATAGAATACTACAACACTAGGGTTCATGAGCCATGCATTCGCCACCCTTAGATCCACCTCTTAAATCAAAGGCTCAAATCTGTTCTCCTAAAAATAACAATTCTGAAAACGCATAGAAGTCGGTGTCAGTCTGAAGATGACCGATGCCGATCGACCCCTAACCGATGTCGGTTTGTTCTAATCGATGCCGGTTACTATGTAAGCCCAACAACCTCCACATTAGCTCATTAGTGAAGCTTTTAGCTCCACAACTCAACAATAATCAAGCCTAGCACCTTTGAATTTCATGAGTCTTTAAAACCTGCAAAGTTGCTTCAAAAAGTCCCAAAAATATCCTCTATGGGCTTAAAAATACTCTTCCAATATACAAGTTAGATAAAAAGACTATTAAGACTGAATATTATGGCCAAAAAATGGATAAAAATCCATTACATAAGCTTTCCCAAATCTTTTACAAAGTCTCAGCCTCTTAAAATAAAAAAGACAGTCCAAAACCCGTTTAAAACAAATACAGATTTGTGCTTTTATAATCAGTTGCAAGCCTGTGGCATAGTGGCTAAGTCTCCTATCTTTTTGCCACAAGGTTAGGGGTTCAAAACTAGCTGATCCTCTTTTCTAGGTGCCAAGTCATGCGTTTGAATTTTCTTCCTCCTTATTTGGCACATCGGCCTCCTCCTTGGGAGCTTCAAACTCTGTCTTTATCCCACATGCACGCGCTTTGGGGAAGGGAAAGGATTTAAATAGCCTTCAACGGTCTTATTTTCATGTGGCTTCAGCCACATAAGGCTCCTTTTTACATGGACTTGGGCTGGGTCTTTCCTTGGAGAGCGTGCCATGCCACAAGATTCGCCATGCCACGAGATTCGCCACCTTGCTTGGTCTCGCCTTCAAACTCAGTCTTTTCTTCAAACTCGCTACCTTGCTTGCCACATGGCTCGATCAACGAGCTTATCTCTGAACTTAATCATGCCATGTGTCAACCTCCCATTGGTCCACTTGTCACATGTAAATAATGCCACGTCACTTTTTGACACCAATTTTTTACTTGTCGAACCAAAACTTCAGCAGCCTATAACTTTTGCATACGGTGTCCATTTTGCAAACCGCGAAAAGCTCTCGATGAGCTCTATAGTGTGGCACCACTGAAACTCTGACTTGAAACCTTTTTACAGAACCCAATTTCTGATCACACCTTCCCAATGGAAGGTTTTTGGTCTCCAAAAGTCCAATATCCTCTAAAATCTTATAACTGGTCTACTACATCCATGAAAATAGAACCTAATCATAACAAGGATATAAACAATTGCATTAAAATGATTCACAATCAAACTATAAAAATGCCTAATCCAAAGGCATAAGTATGTGAATCTACAACTGCCAAAGTGATTACAACATACCAAAACTGCCTACCCAAATGTCACATCCTGTAAAGCGGTGAATTGCCAAACACTGAAACAACTCCAAATGTAACTGCAAGACAATTTTATAATGCTAACAATATACATTCAAACTAGCAGTCAAATAAGTGTTGCAAGGAATCAACTCAACCTACAACATGCTTTCTGCTATTATCTCCAAGTGATCAAATGAGTTCAAGTCCTCTAGACAACTCACACAGCATAAATAGGAGATTCAAAAACTTAGAGTTATCAAAAAGTGAGAATTGAAAAACTTCATATGGTAAACATGTCTTGAAGTGTTCCCACCAACTCTAATCTACATCTTATCAAATCTTGTTCATTCCCTTAGGTGAATTCTTAACCATGCTTTGCAAAAAGAATGTAGTTATAATCCACTTAACCAATTATTTCTTCCTAATGAAATTGATTGTCTATGTGGATTCATTATCAATTGCATATTGTTGACTTAACCTCTTAAATAGATTTTCACTTGTAGGTTTTACCTTATCTTGGGTTGTATTGTCAACTGCATTATGGATTGAATTAGTTTCATTAACCTTAGTGAGAGGTTTGTAAATCATCTTAGTTCTAACATTACTTGAATGTGAAGATGCATGAAGCTTAAAACATCTATCAATCCTATGTCCACTCACTTTACAATGAGTACAAACAACCTTCTTAGGTGAGGTCTTCCTTTTGCCAATTCCCAATTTAACATGAGAATGGTCTTTCAAACATGCAATTTGCTTAAACAAAGCTTTTCGTTTCCAACAAGTCTTAGCACTATGGTTATTCATCCCACAAAAAGTGCATGGAAATGTTGCATTATCTTCTGTCCATTATATCCAAACTTCTTAAAAGTATCAATTGGATCAAAAGATTTAGTGTAAGAATCAGAAGGTGGAATCTCAATACCTCTTTTACCTTTACACCTTTGAACTAGTGGCCTAGAACCTTCACTATTGGAAGCTCATCTTCCTTTAGCCATGGAAGAAACTTCTCCATCATCCACCTGCACACTAGTATAACCCAAACCTGCATGAAGAGGTCTATGCTCAACCTGAATTGGGTTAGTTATACCTTGGCTATCTCTACCAAGTCCTTCTCCATTATAACCCATTTTAAACAACATTTTAGATCTTATGCCCTTAGTGTATCTTTCAAAATCACCAAAAACAATATTACTAGAATCTGAATCTGAAATAGTAGAAGAAGATGAAGATTCCTATGGTGAAAAACTTACACTACACTCAGTCATAGTTTCTACATCTGAAGTTGAAGGCTTTACCTTTTCACACTCACCACATTGCAATCTAATCAAGAGCTCATCCTTAGATTCAAGCTCTGATTTTCACTTTGCCACTTGCAATTCAAGTGTAAATTTTTGGCATCTCAAGATTGCGTTTTCATCTTTGATGACCTCAATCTATGACAACTTGCCCATGGTTTCCTACAAACACTTGATTTCACACTGCACACTGCAATATAATCAATCTACAAACCAATAATCCAACTATTTTGGAAGCAATTGTCAATACACAACTAGAAGCAATCCCTGCATTCTAACCGCTCTGATACCAACTTGATCCGTAAACTATACTGAATCAACTCAAAGTGAACTTTTAATTACAAATACTGAATTTCTCAAAACTTAACAAATTCTCGAAAAAACTCAAAAGAACTTGCATCTTAATGTTTTGGCATAAAATGTTCTCGGTTATTGAACCATTTTTTTTTAATAATGTTGTGTTATAATTGTCATAATGAAAATTACTTGCATAAGTTCATTTACTAATAAAACCAAATCAGCAAACTGAAACAAGATCATGCATCAAAATGACAAATTACCAAGAAACATGAAATGTGATAACGGAGTTTGGCTCAATAAATGATGCCTACATCTCCGGGTTCTCCAAAGGAGTGGACCGTTTCCATTAAGGGCATTTCAAAAACTTGGAAACATTAAACAACTTTCCTGCAAGTTGATCTCTCAATGTGTAAATTCACCTTCACCGTGACTGATAATCAAGCCCGACACCTTCAAATTTTGTGGGTCTTCACAGCTACAAAGTCGCTTCAAAAAGTCCCAAAAATCTCCTCTATGGGCTTAAAAATACTCTTCTAATATACAAATTAGATAAAAGGAGTATTAAGACTGAATATTATGTCCAAAAAATGGATAAAAATCCATTACATAAGCTTTCCCAAATCTTTTACAAAGTCTCGGCCTCTTAAAATAAAAAACACAGTCCAGAACCCGTTTAAAACAAATACAGATTCATGCTTTTATAATTAGTTGCAAGCATGCAGCGTAGTGGCTAAGTCTCTTATCTTTTTGCCACAAGGTTAGGGGTTCAAAACTGGTTGATCCTCTTTTCTAGGTGCCAAGGCATGTATTTGAATTTTCTTCCTCCTTGTTTGGCACGTCGGCCTCCTTGGGCGCTTCAAACTCTGTCTTTATCCCACATGCACGCGCTTTGGGGAAGGGAAAGGCTTTAAATAGCCTTCAACGGTCCTATTTTCATGTGGCTTCAGCCACATAAGGCTCTTTTTTACATGGACTCGGGCTGGGTCTTTCCTTGGAGAGCGTGCCATGCCACAAGATTCGCCATGCCACGAGATTCACCACCTTGCTTGGTCTCACCTTCAAACTCTGTCTTTTCTTCAAACTCGCCACCTTGCTTGCCACATGGCTCGATCAACGAGCTTATCTCTGAACTTAATCATGCCACGTGTCAACCTCCCATTGGTCCACTTGTCACATGTAAATAATGCCACATCACTTGTCGACACCAATTTTTTACCTATCGAACCAAAACTTTAGTGGCCTATAACTTTTGCATACGGTGTCCGTTTTGCAAACCACAAAAAGTGTTGAAAAGCTCTCGACGAGCTCTATAGTGTGGTACCACTGAAACTCTTACTTGAAACCTTTTTCCAAAACCCAATTTTTGATCATTTATTTACTATCACCATCTACCCATCTGTCTAAGGATGGTAGCTCATACTAGGTGTAAGGTTTGTACCACACAGCTTGAATAACTCCCACCAAAAGGTGCTCACGAACTTGCTATTCCTGTCACTAACAATAAATCTCGGTAACCCATGCAACCTGAAAACCTCCCTGAAGAACAAATCTGCCACCTGAGCTGCTATGTAAGTAGAGGGGATAGCAAAGAAGTAAGCAAACTTCATCAATCTATCTACCACCACATAAATGCAATCTCTTCCCTGCACTCGTGGTAGGCCAGTGATGAAGTCCATAGATATGCTTTCCCATTTTCAGTCTGAAATGGGTAATGGCTGTAGTAAACTAGCAGGAAACGTGTGCTCTTCCTTATTCTATTGACAAATTGCACACTCCCTGACATGCCTCTGAACATCATCCTTGAGCCCTCTCCATGAGAACCGCTCTCAAATCTACCTTTAGGTCTTGAAAACCCCTAGATGCCCAGCCGTAGGTGCATCATGAAATGCCCTCAATATCGTCTCTCTTAAGTGTGATGATGAAATCAAATAAATTATGTCCTAAAATCTAATCAACCCATCTATCACCTTATAGCGATCATCTTGTATAGTGCTTGAAATCAATCCTGAAGCCCAAGCATCTCTGGCATATTCTGTTATAATCTTAACCCGCCAATCTCTTGAAATCTCTATAAGAGCACAAATGTGAGGTCTTCTGGATAAGGCATCATCTACTACATTCTTCTTCCCTTTGACAAACTCAATGTCAAAGTCATAAGCCTACAATTTAGTGACCCAATTCTACTGCTTGTCGTTCAAGTCTCACTGGCCCATGAAATACTTTATGTTATTGTGATCCATCTTGATTACAAACTTCCCTCCAACCAAGTAGGATCAAAATTTGGCGAAGGCATGCATGATAGCCAACATCTCCTGATCATAAATAGAATAGCTCCTCTCCACCCCTCAGAGCTTCCTACTCTCAAAAGCAATGGGGTGCTTCTCTTGCATTAACACTGCTCCAATCCCATCACCCGATGCATCACAATGAAGCTCAAAAGGCTTTGTGAAGTTGGGTAGAGCTAGAACCAGACATGAAGACATCACCCACTTGAAATGTTCAAAACACTATTGTGCTGCCTCTGTCCATACAAAAGCACCCTTCTTGTTGAGGTCTGTTAATGGTGCTGCAGTCTGTGAAAAACCCTTCACAAATCTCCTATAAAATCCACATAATCCAAAAAAACCTTTGAGTTGTGTAAGGTTTTTTGGAGTAGGCCAGTCAACAACCACCTTGATCTTTTTTGGATCCACTCGGACTCCTTTAGCACTAATAATATGGCCAAGGTAGAGAAACTTTGTCATGCTGAACTCACACTCTGATTCCTTGGTATACAGTGATTCCTTCTCCAAAATGACCAGCACCTCCTCTAACTGTTGTACGTGCTCCTCCCACGTCCTACTAAATACCAAGATGTCATCAAAGAATATCAATACAAATCTCTGGAGCTACCCTCTAAACACCTGATTCATACAACTTTGGAAGGTAGCTAGAGCGTTGGTTAGCCCAAACGGCATAACCAAAAACTCAAAGTGCCCATAGTGACACCTAAAGGCAATTTTTTCTATGTCCTCTGCTCGCATTCTGATCTGATGGTATCTTGAATGTAAGTCTATCTTAGAGAAATATTGTGTTCCATGCAGCTCATCGATCAACTAGTCAATCCTAGGGATGGGGTACCGATTCTTAATTGTCTTCTTATTGAGGGCCCTATAATCAATGCACATATGCATTGTCCCATCCTTCTTATTTACCAAAATAACCACTGAGGCAAAGGGGCTTTTGATGGGCCTAATATGCCCCATCTCCAATAGCTCCTTTATCGACTTCTCTATCTCATCCTTATGCTTTTTAGGATGGCAGTAGGGGTGATGATGACTGGTTTAGCCCCCTCCTCTAGCTCGACAACATGCTCTATACCCCTTTTGAGAGGAACCCCATGTGGAATGCTACCAAACACCTTATCATTCCTAGAAATGATCCCTTGTACATCTAGATGATAGCTTTTAACCTGTTGCTCTGGAGGCATAGGCATGATCAAACATTCAGCTGTCCACTCTACATCGTCATGTCTAAATAACCGTTTCATCCTCTTTAATGATACTGCCCTGAGACCCCCATTAGATAAACCTCAGAGCACCACCTTCCTACCCTGATGATGAAACCTCATTTCCAGCTTAGCCAAGTTGAAGGTGAACTCTACCAGAGAAGCCATCCACATCATTCCCAAGATGACATCATAATCGCCCATGTCAACTACATAGAAATTATCCTCCAACTCATAATCTTCTCCCAATCTGATGCAAAGTTTTGAAATCTTCTAGGTGCATAATAACTTGTGGCCATTGGCCACCATGACTCTGACCCCGTGTGCTCTTCAATCTGAAGGCCTCTCTTGACCACCAATTTTTTATCGATGAAATTATGTATTGCCCCTGTGTCAATCAATGAAACCATGCACTGCCCCTGAATCATCCCTCTTACCTTAAAGGTAATGGCCTTCTAGATGCCTATCAACCGAGCAAGAGACTTCTCATCATTCGAACTCTCCTCAGCAGTGCTATCGCCCTGACTGGACTCTGAATCTGAATGTTGCTCCTTGTCCTCAGAAGGCAAATAATCTGCTGAAAAATACTCCATTGGTTTAGCCTTCGCCTTAAGCAGACATTCATGGGAAATATTCCATGGCTCCCTATAATAAAAACATAGTTTTTTTCTTCCTGAGCTTGTTGAGGGTATCACTATCCAACCCTTTAGTTTCCCCCTTAGGCTGCTGAGGGTCCTTCTGAAATGTCGTCCTTTCCTTATCCTTCTTAAAATGAGAGTCCTTAGAGTGAATTTTACTCTTGTAGGAAGAAGATGTTAGGTCCCTCATTTTCTTAATAGCCTCTTGTAGTGAAGAGGGGTTGTGTCCCTTTACCCACCCTTGCAAGGGATTAGAAAGCCCATCCATGAAAAGAACAACCAGTCTCCTTTTAGATAAATTTGTCACCAATACTACAAGCTTTTAGAACTCGGTGATATAGGCCTCCATATAACCCCAATGTTTAAGCTATGCTAGCTCCTTGAAATGCAATTTGAGGTCCTTAGTGTCAAATCTGTCAATGAGTCTCTCAGTAAACTCTGCATAGGTATCTATCTAGTTATGACCAAGTGTGACCATACCATGGTGCCACCACTCGTGGGCACTTCCATCCAAGTGCAATGCAGCATACTTAATCGCGTCCTCCTTAGGCATGGGATTAAGCTAGAAATAAGTGTCTAATTTTTGGACCTATGTTCGTGCTGAAGTCTTCCCTATACCATCATAGTATGGAATGGACAACTTTTCCAACTTCTTTCTCATCTCATAATTTTGTTGCTTGTTTCCTCTCATGGGCATATGCTTGAGTCTAACATCCATATACTCCTTGAAGGACATTTCACCTTAAGAATCTGGTTCAGCATTTCTCTAATCCTCCAATATTTCATCATGTATCCCTTGTTGTGTAGGACCAACATTATCCTGGTCATTCTATCTCGAAGGGAATTATGGCATGAGTGGTCTTGTAGAAGAACTTGCTCTAGCATATGTTCGAGCTCCTCTATTAATCGATGCATCTCCATTACCTCCATTACCCTATCCACCTACCTGGTTAGCATTATTACCCTAGTTGGCATTATTGCCTTGATCTACTCTAGTCAAGTGTTGTGTAATTGCTAGAGCCATTTGTTGCATGTGGCCTGTAGCTCCCTTTGCCCCCTAGCAAGATCACTGAGCATCATCCTAGTGCTAGGTTCTCCCCTTTCCCCATCTCGGTCACCCATGGCTGGTGCTGAAAAAGGGTCACCCTCCTCTTCAAACCCTAAAAAAACTTGTAAGTCTGGGTTTGTCCGGTTTCTCCTCAAGAAGTACTGATGTGTGGGATGCATGAAACCTCACAGGATGGCAAGAAAAACAAGCTCTGATACCACTGTAATGGGCACCCCTATTGCGCCCATAACTAACCTAGCAAGAACTCCTTATGACTCCGGAAGGTTTGCTGGTATTGCTTTTTTTTTGTGTTTTACAAAGACTAATGCATGTAACATAAATATAGAATTGCAAGCATAGATATACACAGTTGAAATAACCAACACACTGTATTTATATTAATTGCAAAATGAGTAAATGAGTACAATGTCGTCATACGGTGACTCACTAAATACTCTGATGATCGTATGAACATTATTTTAAGCGAATATCCCAGCGAGTGCCGAAGGTGCGTTCATTTTGTTCTCCGTCCAGCGGAACTACGAACTCTGTAGGCTGAAATCTACGGACTCTACAGGCTGAAATCTATGGACTATGTAGGCTAAAATATACGGACTCTGCAGGCTAAAATCTATGAATTTTGCAGGCCAAAATCTACAGACTCTTCAGGTTGAAATCTACGGACTCATGCAGGCTTGTATCTACGAACTCACCTGGCTGCTACAAGATGCTACAGTGACGGAGCTACTACAATGATGAGTTGCTACAGTGGTACGACTGCTACAGTGGCATGACTACTACAGTGGCATGGCTGTTATAGTGGCATGACTGCTATAGTGGCTTAGAGCACAAACTCCAAAGACCAATCCCAAGGATTGATGTCTAGAGTGCTACAAATGAGAAGGACGTTCTCAAATGCCTAAATAAGCTAAAAGTGCAACAATTCTTTTCTTCTTATTCAACATGCCCAAAGAAACCACTAACACTTCCCTTTATCCTTTCTCCAAGGGGTGACTCAACTCACTTGAGCAATGTGGGATAAATGATGTGCAACAATTTATTCATTAGAATATTGCTTATGTCTCCCTTGGGTACCATCCCCACAAAGTAAATATTTAAAGTAACACTTAATATCTTGCCATTGGGTTAAAATATTACTTTTTACAGCACTTCAGGCCTAAAAATATACTAGCAACTAGACTCCGAATGGTGCAAGTGATAACTCGCCAGAAAGCTCTCGGCAAGGAGTATCAATTCCAATCATCAAAACTGGCCTCCACTGCATCCTGTTAACTTACTACAAATAGTAAGTATGCTGGAAACTTAGTAAGTCAACCACTAAAGTGGGGACATTACACAGAACCAGGAGCCATCTGCAAGACTTTTCTTGTAGTCTACCTCCATTTTAAGGGGAAAAAAAAAGGTCTTAGTCAGAACCCTGGAAATGAATGAATGAATGAATGTCCATGAGACTGCAGCAGTCTATGGGACCCATCAGTCGTGCACATCCACATCAGACGGGACCTCAGCGACAAAAATGCTCCCTAATTTCCTTGAACTTCCTTCTTGAGATCTTCCCTTTTGCTATGAAGTTTGATCACAAGGTTCACCGTATTACCCAGCCTTGTCGCTTCAAACAGGGTGTCCAGATTGGTGATTTTTAGAGTTTCACCATAACTGTGTCGGATGTCTTTGTATGCCTCGCATTCCAAGAGGAAGTGTCGTATGAAGGCGAACTCCGAGGGCAAAATGGGGACAAACACAATCCAAGAACAGAAAGGCTCAACTATGTTGCGAGTCCTCTGCCCCTACATACAAAATATCTCCGTTTACCTGACCACTGATCTAATCTTTGCCCCATCTGCCCTTAGTGCATACAAATCGGCATTCCTTGACTGTTCAGAGGTCTTCCATTTTGTAGTCGAACCAGCTCCGCCAAGAGGAAATAAGCTGAGCTCTTAACCCTAATGTCAATCGGAGCCATCAATATTATAATAATCTTATATATATGTAAATATAATAATACTATATAATATTTAATCTTATTATATATTGTATATTAATATATAATTATAGAATATATATTATATTATTATAGTCTAATATTATAATTATTAATATAATATTATGTTAATAATATAATATAACATAATATTATAATTAAAGGTGCAAGTTAATCCAAAGGGGTGCAATTTTACGTTTTGGTAATATGTGGTTTTATAAAGCGAAAGAATGTAAATCGAGAGTTGTACCTTACTCAAAACTTATGATCGATGATTAGTCTCACCTTTTGTGCACAAAGTGATAAGTAACAATAATTTTATATATTTTTGTGGATGTGATGGTGGAAAATGAGGTTGTGTGTTCCTTCATACGACGTGCAAGGAGGAGACACTTTGTTTCACAGTAAGTTTGAGCAATGAAAAAGTGGTTGGAGAGGACAAGGGTATACAAAACATACAAGTGGTGAAATATCCCTAGGGATATTGTACACCAAAGGGCCTATTTTGTACACCAAACCTATATTTACATGGCTTGCACACATTGTAAAGGGGACTCCAGCGGTAAGGTGGTGACATCTTTTATTGATCATTTTCTACTATCAAGGATGGATGAGTACATCATGAGAGTTGCTTTGATTGCTGCAAGACTCCATGTCCGATGTTGGTCCAAATTAGCTTTGCAATGATACTGATGCAGGGACAAGACGTTGAGGTCCTAGAGTCTATCTTGTGGAGTTCATCCATGCTACCAATATATTGACACCTAGAGTAATTACATCATGGTTAAGAACATATGAAAACGCCATACTCAAACCTTTGGAAGGGAAGACAACCACAATTAAATCACGTCTTTGTAAACAACTTTTTTATCCTTGTTGGCTAGAAAAAAAAAATCTAAAGAACCATTGGTAAAAAAAATACGTTTTCGAAAGAAATTTAAAATGAATAACATATTTTTGTTGTTTAACACTTAGTGTACAAAAGTTGAGAGAGAGTCAACCTTAGATTTGAAATGAGACATGACTAACCATTTATCCTTTCGCTTAAAAACTCCACTTACAAAAACAGATAAATACATCCTTCCCAATATAACTTGCACCTTTAGAACAATTACTAATTTAAATACAAAAAAACTGAATTACAATCACAATTACGCAATCCAATATAACACTCAAATCAAGATATCACACATCATCATATCCTAATCAAGACAATAATTCAAACCCTGTGGATGAATTACCATCTACAAACCAACCCAAAAAAATATGGATAATTTCAAATAAAAAACAAATGCTAAACCTACAATATAGCTTTAAAATTTGAGATAAAAATACAGTGTGATTTGAATTCCATTGCCAGGTTTCGGTTCGAACCCAGCAATCATAATGTTCAATTTAGCTCTGATAATCAATATGGTACATGATCATACCAATCAAAACAAGGATCCAAAACCTCCGAATGAATTATAACATCTGCATAACTGTTAATCTCAATAATAAAGTGAAGAATTATGGCATTCCTCTGATCGAACCAAACGATGCCAAGTCCAATATAAATCAGGATTTCTTACATAATCCAAAGTACAGAACCAAAATGTTCAGGATAAAATCTATGTATATCTCTAAAAATAATTGGGATTTCATACATGATCCTACATATAGATCAGAAAAGTTCAGGGTAAAATGTATATATATATCTAAAAAGAATTGGGATTTCTTACATGATCCTAGATATAGATCCAGAATGTTCAGGATAAAATATATGGATTTTCTTACATGATCCAAGTAACAGATCCAAAATATTTAGAATAAAATCTATCATCTACAAATAAATCTACCTAACTCTGCCAAGAATATATCTGAAGCAGGGTGCCTAAATGTCCAATGCATCTCTAAAAATGAGGGATTTTGCATCATTATATTCTTATCCAATAAACTCATGATAAATCCTATCATCAGCTAAAATATATTCAATGTCATCTTTTTCAGATCAAGCCTCAATCAGCCCACATTGTCCAATGATTCAGGTATTTAACATTACCACACCCTGGTCCAATAGACTCATATAAACCCTATCATTTTAAAAAGAAATCAATGCCATTTTTCAGATCAAAACCCAATAGCGGCTGGCAATATGTTCTGAAACCTACAAAAGAAAAACTCTGGAAAATTTTAGTTCTAGCAGACAAGGCGAATGGCTGAATCTGAAAGGTGTCGGGATGGGAGTTTATCATCATCCTATGAAAAATCAAAGCCAAGTTTGGCCATGACATCTGTTCAGATTTGCCTTCCTGAGATGAATATAATATCAATAATTGCACTGAACCAGGGAATGATTCCCTATGTATTGGTGTTCTATAGCCACCTAGTTGCTATTATAGTCACAGCCCATGTGGCTTTTAAGAAAAAAAAAAAATGAAAATGCTGCATTTTATTAATTAAACAAAGAATACAGAAGCAAAGGATTAAATAAGTACAAAGTATCAGAATCTCACAAGGGAAAGCAGTAAAAAGTTACAAAATAGCCCCCATAAGGAAATACGCTGAAACAAGAATGTGATGATAACAATAAAATTCTGAACCATCAACAAACAGCGATAATCTATCTCCTTTGCAGCGTTTTGAGCCTGTCTTTAATCTTATCGATCACTAAGAGTAGTTCAAGGTTCTCAGTGTTGAAATGTTCCAACTACAAAAAAAGAGAGGATTTGATCTGAGTTTGCTGCACAATTAGAGCCGAACATTTCCCAAAGTACAGTTGTTGACAGCGATTTTTCTAAATATGAAATACAATGAACAGCTGACAAGTGTTCCATATGACAGAGAGGGTGACAAGGGAGATAATGCCTAACAGGGCTGCTTTTTTATTGAAATTACTAGGGAAGAGTTCTAGAATGGAAGAGAGAAGGGAAAACCAGCGCTGAGAAGAGGATGGGCAGTACCAGAATAGGTGAGGAATGGTTTCAAGTGCTGGGTAGAACACGCATTTTCCAGCAGCAAGTCCAAGCTTGGACAAAGTTTGACCAATAGGGAGTTTCATATGCAGAATACACCAGCCTAATAATTGACATTTGGCCTTAGCAGGGCATTGCCAAATAATATTTGTTATGTGCTACCACCGAGAATCAAAAAAGGACATAGACCACTTGGAATTGAGAGGATCAGCAAGAGGAACCAGGGGTTGAATGAGATGATACAAAAATCGTGGCGAGTTAGTGGTAATGGCACCTTGGTTTGGCCATCACCAATCTATCCAAGGGGGTGTAGGGTTAATGGTAATTTTAAAGAGAACCTCAAGCGGAAGTAGTTGAATAAGGAAAACATACACCGAATTAAGTTTTGCAGGCAACCCAAAATTATGGCGCAGTGGGTTCTAAGACAACCAACTGCCGGTGTCCTTGTCCCAAATATCCTTGATTTTATGAATGTTTTTTTTTGCAAAAGCCTTGGCACTTAATTCCGGCTGGATAGCAAGGGGAAGATTATTAGACTGAATAACCATATTCCACCAAATACTAGAGTTGGGCATACTCAATTCATGCCGAAGAGATTGATGATGCCATTGGAGGAAAGGGACTATCTCCTACCAAGTAGCCCAATTACATCTTAGGAGAAGAGAACTAGAAATATCAAAGTAAGATGCATTTAAAATTTTGTCTTCCCAAGGAATGAAGGTCCAAGAGCCCTTATGAGATGCACGTTGAACCCATTCCTAGACAAGAATCTTCCAGGACTCAGTACCTTTGGTGGCTCTTGCAACCCATTTGGCAGCAAGACATTTTCCTTGCTAAAGCGGATCAATAATTCCAATCCCATCCACAGATTTAGGCTAAGTACATAGCCTCCATGAGATGGTTTCCATACCTTTCTTGCCAGAGTTGTTATTCCATAGGAATCCACGGACCAGTTGTATGAGTTTTTCATAGGCTGATTTTGAGGGAAACCAACAAGACGAGTAGTAAGCATGGCTGGCCAAAAAAATGCAGTTAATAATAGTCAACTTGCCTGCAAAGGACAAAAATTTACAAGACCAATTATCTACCTTTTTATGAATTATATTAAGCACCCAATCCCACATGTCTCGAGGGGAGAGGTGGATGCCAAACGGGATACCCAAGTAGCATGTAATCTGCTCGTGAGGAATGACAGTCCATGTTGAGGAAATCCTTATTTTTTGGAAAGTGGGTCCAAAAAAAATTCCAAATCATTTTTTTGATGTTGTATTAACATCTATAAAATATTAAAAACTTTTTAATTTTTTTTAATTGTTTGACAGGAAGACAAGGCCAAAGCTCACATTTAGGATCTTGTGTGAAAATTTCATCAGTTGTCTATCCGGGTAATCATTCACAACTTATATTGATTGTTTTCATTGTTGATTGCTATTTTAATGAATGATGTGTTTTTTTGATGAGGGTAAATGCTTTTGATTGGAGTTATGAACCTCAAAGCGCTTTTGACCGAAGCGATGAACCAGCACTAGGGCACAAACAGGGCAGCTAAGTTCCCTAAAAAAGCTAGAAACCAACAAGATAACAGAGGATCCAACAATAACCGCATCCAAAAAGGGAGCAAACATGCCAAAAACCTTGAGAAAAGATAAACATGGTAAACATCTCACCAAATATCGAAGCAATCAAAATAAAGGAGAAAAAAGTTCGTTGTGTGCCGAAACCAATCTTTGTACTCGTTTGGAATAGAAGTCATCCATCATCCATTGAGAGTTGCCAATCATCAATTCTTTAACTTTTGATTTCAACCTTTCTGCCTCTAATCTTCGCCCTTTCTTTTTAGCCCGAGTGCCCACATTTGCTTTTGTTCTTGTGGCTTTAAGATGAGGAGAGGAAGTAAACTCAACACGTTGAGGAGGATTTGGAGTTGCTTCAAGAATAGGGACTTCTTTCAAATGAGACACTTTTCGAATGGGACCAAAATATTTCTCAGCAAGGAAAGAGATGGGAAGGAAACTGGATTATGGAAGAACTTACCATGATTACTTGAAAAGAAGCCCTGACAAGGGGAGCCTTCCATCTTCCTCCAAAACCATTGAACTAGAGATAGGGAGGCCAAAAGGGCTACCGACGAGCACCTAGTTCCCCAATGTCTCAAGGGATTACAATGAAAACCCCTAAAGGGTGGACCTTCATAGTTGAAAAACTGAGTCCAATAACCCTAGGAAGAGGTTAGCTTAACTGAATGGAAGAGAAGTTTCTAAAGATCAAAATTAGTACAAATTCTCACAACTCTGCTTCCCAAAAGATTTTCATCGATTTTCAAAAAAGATCCCACTTTGTTAACCATATTTTGATATGCTCCTATTTCTTCATGATAGGTGGAAGATGATACACTTTGATTCAAAGAGGGAAAGCGTAAATTTGTATCTCAGCTCAGTAAAAAAGGACATACATGGCCAAAAAAAGAAATCATAGTTTCCAAAAAACCAAGGTCTTGAAGACCAAATGAAATCATTGTTTGAAGAGATTTGGAACACCACTTGGAAGAACCCATAAGTGAGCAAGGAAAAGGAAGGAACAACTATAGAACTCCAAGTAGACAAAGCCCATTGGAAATATCATCAGATGAGAGAAGAATGCTCGCACACTTACCAAACAAGGATTTGTTGCCAAACTCTAGCTCCATTTGCTGAATAAAATGATCAAAGATTACTAACTCCAGGGACACCTTCAAGAAAAGAATAGGAACATCCCCAAACCAGAATGTTAAATGATGGAGAGAGCCTGAAATAAGGGAAACATGAGACTTAGAAAATCTTGATGTGCAAACTAGGGAGGGAGCGGCCTTAGAAGAGAGCGAGGACTTGCAAAAGTGTCCACAACCATGATAAGGGTTCCCCACATTCCTGCAGTAAACAAAAATACAACATTTCTCTGAAAACTTCTCCACTGATTTGTCAGGAAGAAATTTGACTGTAGAAGCCCTAGACTGAAGAAGGGATGAATATGGGGATCTGGATCTACCATTTGAGGCTTTGGGATGCTCTGCTCCTGCAGCTACAACTAAGGATCCCTTATTACTTCTATCAGATATTTCTCCTAAGGCATGAAAACTGTATAAACTTTGAGGGCAATCACTGGCCGCTAATCTACCTAATGGCCAAAGTGAAGGAGTAGAGGAGATCAGCTAATGTTATGATCAAAGTAGCTCTTCTCAATGAATGATGTTAGATGAAAGTGTCTCTTTTATTTATATAATGGTCGATTGGTTATTGGATATGATAACTTCATAATCCAAAATAATTCAATTTAAGTACATGTTTTACTACATGAAGTAGGATATTCCTCTTCAGTACATCTTGGCATTACTTCTATGATTTTAAAATCCTCATTCATTCATTGTTTAATTTAGTGGTTTGCTTGTTTTTCAACATGATATGTATATCCACATGAGCACGTTGAACCAGAATTTTTACTACGCAGGGTTGATTTACGTACATGCCAACACTTTTATCATTGCTGCTATTTTTGGGTAAGATTTGTAACACGTTGTGTTGGAATAGTGTGTTATTTTAGGTTGGCAGCTAAAAATGGCATCCAGTTTATTTAACCTTTAGGATAACAGGCTGCAATAGCAAGATTCAAGATTGAAAGTAAACACCCTGTCATGCCATTGAAAGGGAACATACCGGCTATTTAAGCTTTACTATTGTTTAATGACTAAAAATAATGGGTGTCATTTTTACCTATCAACCTAAAATGCACCACTTAATCTAATAAATTCTTGTAAAAACTTTTATTGTAGAATAGAAAGAGTAGGCATTAGTACTTTGGTCTGTCAAGCAAAGATACTTGGAATCCTAATTTATGTGGGTGGAACCATGATTATGATATTCTACAAAGGAATAAAATTTCAGTTGTGGCCATCACCCTTCCATTTGAGTGAACACAATGAAAGCAATGGTAAATCTGAAATTTTGACAAAAGGCTCATTGTTGGTGTTGGGCAGCTGTATCTCCTTTTCATCATGGTTTGTAATACAGCTAACATCCTTTTTCTACCAAAAAACAAATAGCTACATGTCTTTTTGTAGGTTTCCATCATCTAAAGGCTTTTTTAACATTAGCAGACAAATATTAGCAAAAAGTATCCAGCTCAGTACTCTAGCACTGCTATAATGTTTTTCCTAGTCACCATATAAGCTGGGGTTTTAACATTATTTTTTTGAAATAGAACATTGTGAGGTGTGGGATATAGGGTGGAATGTACAGCTTTTTATTGTTGTTTATTAGGTATGTATTGGATATTAGGGTTTTCTTCAATTTTGGGGGGTTTAACTATCAGGACCTATATAGTTTAAGGTTTTGTAGAATTATGCAGGGAGTTGTAGCTTTCTGAATTGATTTTTGGTTGATGGCATGGTGTTTGTTTATCACCATGTTTAACCTATTGATGTTAATAATTATATATATTAAAACATTAAAAATAATTAATGTAATAAAATAGATAAGTATGGAATATAATTTTCTCTAGAGACTCCACAAGAGTGCATGAAACGCTGAAAATCAAAAGTTGAGACAAATAATGATATTGCTCCTACAAGGCAATGGCTACAAAAGTGCATGAAACAATGAAAATCAAAACTTGAGACAAATAATAATATTGCCCCTACGAGGCAATGCTAAAGAACATCATGTACCATTGATAAATATATAACATCATAAGACATACAAGACAACATGATTAAGAATTATTAAAACTACTTCTTAAACATCGCCTTATGGCATTCATAGCCACTATACTGAAGTATTTCTATCACATCATTTGCAATTTAACAAATCATGTGCAGTAGTGATAATTTATGAGTTGTAATGAACAATTAGGAGTTTTCTTCCAACATATATAAAATGAAAGTGTAGACACCTATTTTTGATCTAGGGTCAATATAGTTGTAAAATTGCATTATTCTATGGCACTTGTGTTTTAATGATTATCTACTTTTCATGAACCTCTGGTTAGATATCATGATCATGCCATTGATTTGATTCCAAGAAGTATTTATTCTAACATTAAACCATATTATTATCCTTATGAACAAAAGCTAAAAAAAATCGGTCCAAGAAATGTCAAGGATTGTTCATTCAAGAAAGAGTGCCTATTCATCTCAAGTGATTATTGTTAAAAAGAAAGATGATTCATGGAGAATGTGCCCAAATTAGAGGTGACTTGATAATCTCACTCTCAAAGATAATTTTCCTATTTGTATCATTGGTGAATTATTAGATGAATTGAATTAACTTCTTTTTTTAATAATTTAGATCTACATTTGGGGTATCATCAAATTTGATTAAATGAGCATGATGTACATAAGACTGCATTTAGGACACATGAGTATCATTATGTATTCTCAATTTTGTCATTTCATCTCATTAATGCTATATCTACTTTGCAGATCCTCATGCATTCAATTTTCTGCCCTTTTATCTGAAAATTTTTGTTGGTATTCTTCAATGACGTCTTAATCTACAGTAAAACATGGAACGAACATTTGCATTATGTAGATAATATATTACAGGTATTAGAAAATAATCAACTCTACGCAAAAAATTCCAAAAATGCCTTTGGTGTGAAAGAAGTGGAACACTTAAGAAATGTTGTGTCACATGAAGGTGTTAAGGTGAACCCTAATAAGTTTGTAGCAGTCAAAGAGTGGAAAACACTTGAAAATATCAAAATTTTGAGAGGATTATGAGATTTGACATGATACAACAAAATATTTGTTCATAAAGTATGCTTGCATAGCGGTGCCATTAACAATATTTTTTAAAAAGGATTATTTTTCACAATTAGAGGTAGTCACCCAAGCATTCGAGCAACTAAAACAAGCTTTTACTTCCACCCCCTCTGATAGCTACACTAGACTTCTCTAAGACATTTGTGGTAGAATACAATGATTCCAAACATGGAATCATATTATACTGATGCAATAACGACATCCAAAAGCATTTGAGAGTTAAAAATGTAAAGGAAAGAACTTGGTAAAGCCCATGTATGAGAAATACATGATATCAACCATTTATGTTGTCAAATTATCTTACCTATTTGTGGTTTAGGGTGAATTAAACTAAGCAAAATAATTGCACAAGGAAGATCTAGAATATAAAAGTCTAAAATAGTAAATCAAATTTACCCCAATGGCTAAATATAGTAAAGAAATATAAATGAAACAATTAGATAAGAAATAAACAATAGGAGAAGAAAAGAGTGATAAAATCACACCTAGATAAAATATTAGGATTCTAAGATTGCAGTAGTGGTCTAGAAGTGATGATTGAAAAAAATTTAGAACCTTGAATATCACTAAACAGATATGATGCTTGTCAGCGTACTGCCAAATATTGGCAGGGAAGATTCAATTGTCAAATATATTATATGTATTATTCAATTGAATGTGTTATGTTGCGCTAAATTTTTATTGTCCTCTGTTTATGATTTTAAGTTTTCTAGTGCATGTTCACCTCTTGATGTTGTACAATAATGTTCTTGCACCTTTGAATTCACAGACATAATATTCTATTTGATATCTTCTTCCTTTTTTGACCTAATTTTCCACAACACATGCAAAAAAGAAGGGAAATAAGTAGTTAGGTCAAGAAATCTCAAGGTAGTTGTAGCTACATCTCCTACACACTAGAATTAGACCCCATGTAATTATTTTTGTAGTGTAAATAGAATCTCAAGCAAGGCTTGGACCTCATCTTCCCTAGATGTGGAGATATAACTACATGAACAGTTTATTAAACCCTCTTTTGGCACAAATGGATGATGCCATAATATCTTGAAGTAATGAATGGCCAAATAAGGCTTAACATGAAGGCTTCTTCTCAAGTGTAGAAAAATATTTTGATCAATCAAAGATTCTAACTTATGAAGGCTGTTCGTTTGATTCTTACTTGGTAAATGACTATGAATTATTTATATATATAAGTATCCTTAGGACATGACATGTGCAATGGTCGACCATGTAAATGTGTAAGATGTAAAATTTTAGGTGTAGGAAGTTAGGCCAGGGTGGAAGGACCAAAAAATACATTGAGGATAGGTTCAACAACCCATTAAATATGCACAAGTTAGATTTGACAATACACCTATAGCCATCGAATATGTCCCATGAGAAATAAATGTCTAAAACTGGTGCAAGAAACTCAAAATATAGATGAGGCTTAAAAATTAGAATGTATGAATGTTAAAGACATCAAGGAAGCTAGATGCCAATGAAAATGCAGTATTGAGTGTTCTAAAAATACCCAAATACACACCAATAGACCAAGTGTGAAAAAAATAGGTAAAACACACTATAGAAAATGGATTTGTACCAAAATAAAATGTATACACAAATAATGGTGCCAATATCTCATGGGTAGGCATTTCAAAGTTAAGACAGATCATGAGAGTTTAAAGTATTTTTTGGAGAAACAATTATATTTGGAGGAGCAACATATATAGGTCACCAAGATGCTAGAGTATGACTTTGAAATTATTTACAAAAAATATAAGGATAATATTGCAGTCGATGCCCTTTCTTGACAAAAAGCATAGGAATCAGCAATTTGTGCCATTTATTTATTGCAACCTAAATGAGTAGAAGCAACATGAATAGAGTGGAAAGATGAGTAGAGTGGAAACATGACACTCCAATAATGAATCCCATTTAAAAACTTCAGTAATACACATCCTCTCAAGATAAAAATGTTTGGCAAAGAGACTCATTATGGTTCAAAGACAAGCTCTTTTTGTGTTTAAAAATTCTTAGTTGAAGGATAACATCTTGTTTTAAATGCATGAATCATGAATATAAGGATATTATGGATTATTAAAGACCTGTCATCTTACAAACAAAGAGTTTTTAAGGAATTTATTAACGGGGATGTACATAGACTTGTAACCAAAAATTTGGTATGTCAACAAAATAAAGGAGAAACAATCAAGTGCCAAAAGATCTTACAACCATTAGTCATTTCACCACAACATTGGGAATAAATATTGATGGAATTCATTACATGTTTTCAAATTTTGGATAATGTAGATGTGACTTTTTGTGTGTGGATAAACTCACTTAGTATGCGCATTTATATGGACTCTCTCATCCATTTCAATAGAGTACAATGTCATGAATATAGATGGAAAGGGTATAGATACTCCATGGAATTCCAAAAATCATTGTGAGTGATCATGACCTATCTTCACTAATATATTTTTTAAGGCTTATTTGTAGCATGGGAAAAAAAACTAGCACATAGTTCATCTTATCATTTGCAATCAGATGGCCAAATAAAAATTGTGAATACATTTTTGGAAGGATATTTGTGTTGTTTTTCCTCACAAAAATAAACTCAAGTGTCCAAATGACTTTCATATGAATAATTTTGGTATAACACATCATGTCACACAACAACAAAGATGAATTTATTTGAATATATTTATGGCTACCCACCATCATGTAATACTTATTTGTAGGGTCATCCCTAATCTTGTGTGGTGGAGGATCATATTCTACACTAGCAAGTTATGCTTCAAGTTATTAATGAGAATTTGGTCATCACTCAAAATAGGATGAAACAACAAGTTGATCAATACTAAAGTGAGAGGCATTTTGATGAAGGAGGTTGGGTATTGTTGACCAATTTTGACCCTCCAAGTCAAAATATCAACCCCTCTAGGTAGAAACTTGTTTTGCATATGTTAGAGCCTTGTTCATAGCATTTTCATGCCTTATGAAGTCTTAAAATAGTCTTTCTATAGTCTTATTAGCAAATATTAAGGTTAATTTGATAAAATTTAGGTAATGCTTTGTCTTTGTCTTAGATTAGGCTAGACATTTCATGGTGTAAAAAGGGTGGGTCCAAGAGGTGTCACAGGTTATTAGGTGTACCTCAAAGTCATTTCATGCCTTCATTACCTTCTATGGACATTTTGCATATGTATGGAGAGTTTATGGTTTATTTACAAACTTTAAGGTAAGTGTTATGCAAGATGAAGGTGTTTTTGGTTAAATCTACATGTGTCAAAGCTCACAAAGATCAAACATCTATACAAGCCAATTTGCCAAGGTTCTTGAGGGAGTTATTTAACTGCATATCTGTTAACAATATCAAAAAGTGATCAAATTCTTGTAATCTAGTGCTTAAGAGGAGATTATTAGGCACTTGTACGAATTGGATATCTATTTGCAGGTGAAAATGCCTTCAGAGTGTCTCTTCACATTCTCTAGGTCATCTCTAAGTTCAGGAAGCTTGCACAAGTCTCAGGAAGAAAAAGTATACATTCTCTCTCCTATCAATCTCCTTGAAAGCTCACAAGGGTTATTTTCATGTGAATGGTATAGGCCATATAGATGGAATTAGAGCCCAAGATCTTGACCATATTTGAGGAACCTTATGGCCTCTCAATCAGTGGCATTGGTTGTTTGATTGAGCTCCTTATATTTATGAACAATTGCTAAGGAGCTAAGGTGCTTAAAAGAGGTGCAAAACCCCAATGGCTCAATTTTTGGAAATTTGTATTGCATGAATGAACTCATTAAATCATGAGAGCAATTGGAAAGTATTTGTAGAGGTCTACACAAACATCTCCACCTTCATCTACCAATTTGGCACGTGTGGCATTGGAGTTTGACCATGAGAGCTTCATAAGGATAGGTTACAAGTTTGCACTTGATTGTTCAAGGTTTTATATAGGGTCTAATGCATCCAAATGTTTGTCATATGTTTCACCATATTTACACTTAAGTCAAGCTTCTCTAATCATCTAAATACATTATGTACCAATCCTCTAATTGGCACTCATAACTCACCTTGAAGACTATGTGTAAGTTGTTTGTGTAACAATGGTTGAAAAGGACTTATCTTGCCTTGTCGTAATTATTTGAGGGTATTTACCTCATAAATAATTTAATGAAAAATTAGATAAGTGATCTCAGGGTTTTAATAGATTGAAATAGGCTTTAAAAAAAGTTCAAATATGAGGAATGCAGACCTCTAAGTCTGTAGACCTACAGCTCTACATTTTATTTTCATATGAAATACATTGAAATGTGTCTCAAGATTAGTTTTAAAACATGAATTTTGAAGTAAATTTAATAACATTATACTTGGATAAGTATTAAGGCTAATGGTGAAGGTGTGATGTCAAAGACAAATGCTCAAATCACCCAATCAACCTACAGGGAGAACATGAGAAAAAGTGTGTATGTTAGTGATGATGCAAGATCATTAAAAATTATACAGAGGTTAAAAATAAATATAAATGAGATATAAACATTTTGAAAAATTTAATTTCAATCCTCAATGATTTTTATTAAGGTCCTAAAATCCAAAATGTCAACAAACACCTAAATGACTGCCTACATGACTGTCTAGTAACTCAAGTTAGATTTCAAATTTGAGGAGGGATACAGATGCATAATAGTGTATTTGAAGTTTGATTGAATATTATCATTAAGGATCAAATAAACCTAAATAAATAATCAGATAAAGTGATTCAAACAAAATCACTTTTGACCCTGCAGTTACACAATCAATGTGACTCCCACATGCTTGCCTAGTTTTGAGAAAAGGGCTTGTTTGGTTTGAAAAAAAAGAGGTCTGATGCATAAAAATCACATTAAAATGATCATACTATGACATCATAACATTAATATGATCCTCACAACCAATGAAACAATGGCAAGGGTTGAGGAATCTATCTAGCACTGGTAGGTTGAATATGCATACACAGACCTATGTGTAAGGTTATGATGAAAGTGTGTTTGATGAAAGATTATATGAGAGAATGAATACCAAAGGATAAGATGATATTGAATTAAAAAAATCATTCCATGAGTGTTTGAACCCATGAAACAATGAATAAAAGGGGCAAACATAGTAGCTAGGGTAACTTAGACATGTTTGGCTACAAACCCCCAAGACATGAAGTATGAAGTCACAGAGTTTATGGAGGGAGAATAACCATTGGGATGATTGTAAAACATGTAATATATTTTTTATAGAGATAAATAGGTCATTTTCAAATTGAACCAAACTTCAAGACACCACCTTCAAGCCTAAAACTCTTCTAGACCTCACATAATGTAGTCCTTCCATCGAAGAGGCTACCTTTTCTTACTCAATATAGTACGGGAGATTACATGGGACCTTGGGATCATATGGATATTTGGGTACCCTAGTGTACTTAAAAATTGTGGCATTAAGAGGACAATTAGAGCCCTGAGTTCTGTGAACAATCTATAAGGATTGAAATAGGTTTTGAGCTGCCTAGAAGGTAAAAAATGAACCGATGGGAGAAAGGACCTCTCAAATGCATTAAAATGGAATAATACAACCTTCAAGTTGCCTTTTTGAAATTAAAAAGTATTATAGACATCATATTCAACCTTTGGTTGGCACGTGCTGAAGGGATATTGTACGAAATTAGCCTCAATACATGGTTGTAAGCTCATTTGTGAAGAAATAGGGTATGGGATGGTCTCTAAACAAAGTAAAGAGGTCTAAAAAATTTGATAAAGGTTATAAAATCATTCACACTCCTTCTCAAGTCTTGTATAGTGGTATATGAGCTTTTAAAGTCATCAAGTTGGCCAAAAAGGTGAGAAATGCATCATTTGCTAGTCAAAAGGTCTATCTACAAGTCTATGAAGTACAAGAAGAGATATATTTTCTAGAAGATGGAATTTTCATATGATGTTTCATACCTCAAAAAAAAATCAAGATTCATAACATGCAAACTACTTGGCAAACCACTCCAACTACCTCTCAAGCATGTTCAAGCACCTAGACTAGGGTTTTGGCCATTTCATGGTTCACCCATTTGTATAGGGTCTTTGGAGATAAAATTTGGCATGGAGCATGGTCAATGGATGGGTAAATTGAATCAAACATTTTGCATAAGTTTCACATGTGTGGGAGTGAATTTCAGCTAAAACTCAATTTACAGACACAGAGGCCTAATTGAGGCCTAATTGGGGAGAGAGATCATGTGAAAAAGAACACTTCCATTTACTTTTAGGTCATGAAAATTGGCATGGAGTTGTAAGTGGATATATTTATTTCCATACTATCATCTATACATTCTTCTACACAATGAGGTTTGCAAGTTTTTAGGGTTACAAGGAATTAAAGGCTAGTGAGAGCTTTAGGTTCAAGATGAGGCCTTGGCAAGAGTTTGAAGCCTCCAAATGAGTTGTTTTAGGTTTGATATGACTGAGATATGCCATCTATGAAAAAAAAATTAGTCATTAGTATAAACTCAAGATTGGACACTTGCAAGCAGGGATAGGCGTAGTAAGGCCAATTGGGCTTCAAGACACCTAAGAGGTGTAATCATCATGGTAGTGTTAGTTTTATGAGTTTCCTAAACAAGTAAAAAGTGTTAAGGATAGGGGTAGAAGGTGATTTAACATTACTTGATCATCAATTAATCCACTTGTCATATGACAAGCCAAGACAAGGATCAGTTTTGAAGAAAAGACAAGGTGTCAGGCAAAGTTTGAAACTCCTAAACCACTAGGAAGATGAAATAAGTTTAGTAAATCACACTTGTCCTTTGAAACCTGATTCAACTATTCTCCAACTCATTTATTTGTTTTAACTTTCATAAGACACTTGTCACCTCTCTCTCTTATGCCCTTCTCTCTTCTTCTAGCCTTTCCACCTAGGTATGGTGAATCCCTGCCCATTTTTAAACCTTTGATCAATGAGAAACTACTATTTTACCTCCTCATTTGACTAGTTTTAATGTGTGTGCATGACTATTTGATCTTGCCAAGTGATTATAGTAGCTTCCTTGGCATGTTATCCTTTTATAGCATTCATATTCAGTTTGAAAGCTTTTTTTATACATTACATGAAGTGTCTAAGTGAAGTGTTAAAGGTTGAGTGAGTTGTCTACTTATTAGTTTCATCATATGACGTCTTGATTAGTCCTCCTAGACCCAACATCTTTCATAATCTTCATATGAAGTGTTGATGTAGAGAGGTAGATTAGGAGTAGTGTTTTATTTAGGTTAGTATCATGGTTGATGTGCACTTGCAATTAGTTGGTAGTGGTCAACTTATTTGGTGCATCATCTCCATTAGAGTAGGTTTCTCTCCCTTTTCCTAACAAGTTAGTAGATTAGTGAATGATCCTAAGTAATACATCAAGGGGAGCTATCCCTTTAACCTAAAGATTCAATCCATCTAAAGGTCACCCATAGCTTAGGATTATCTCCATGTTATCCTAAATTTGGAAGGCTTGAACAATCTTCCAAGGGTGCAAATTCAAACTATATCAATTTTGGCATGCCAAGTGGGATTAAGGTCCAAGTGGTTGAAGGATTGTTGTTATCATCATTCTATATATCAGCCTTTGGATGCATTTAAAACATCAATGGTGACTTTAAGATCAATCATCTAGTTCTATCAGCCCAGACACTTGTTCAAAGTAAGTTATGTTTTTAATTCACTATCTTGATAAAGTTGTTATGGTTGTATTTAAAGTAAATTTTAGTTTCATGCAAGTTTACGAGGCATCTCAGGCCTATGGTATTCCTTATTATCCTTATGATGAGCCTAATCAGTCCTATAATGATCCATATCAACCTCACTATGATCCTTATCATCATTATTATGAGCCATATCAATCCTATGATCAACCTTTTCAAGACTATGATACCCCTAGTCAACATAACCACATTTCAAATCAGCATATTTCAAGTTTCAAGAAAACTCTCTTGGGTTATGAAAGGTATATGATAGGGATTAACACATAAAAGGATTATGATCAAGATGTCCCTAATCATCTCATTCATAATGTGAGAGACTCATTGCAACTAATGAAGAGATAATGGACACCTATTGAGAGAGCAAATTAGCAAAGCCCCTCAAGTGATATGATGGATATGAGTTGTCTAATTCAAAGCTAGAGGATAAGCTAAAAATTCATGAAGAACAATAGGTTCAATACTATCAACCCCATATATATTCATATATACCACCTTAGCCCTCATATGTGTCAACCATTCTTCCCCAAGAGACCATTTTAAGTGAGCTTCAAAGAGTTCCAAATCCTTCACATACTCCTCAAATGTTTCCTTCTTGGAAATCAATCCAAGACAAAATTCAAATGAAGGAAGAGGTTGTTTTTTAGCAACCTATTATTGAGAACCAAGATAAAGCAAAATTAGAGAGCTTGATTGCCACTTGGATGGAAGCTAATGAAGCTATCTTGGCACAAAATTCTAGTCCTCTTCCTCAAGAATCCCCTAACAAGTCCTTCAAGATTCCAAACTGTAATCAAGTGGTGAAATCATGGGGTAAGAAAAGTGAGACAAACATAGATTAGACATTTGAAATCAATGAAGAATATGAACCTATGCAAGTCCCTCCTATTTTATTCTTTTAGGGAATTCAGCGTTTAATTCCTAAGCAAATAAAGGTCTGAGTAAATGTAAATAATTAATTAATGTGTCTCAATTAGCCTGCTGATTTGTGTAAATAGATATGTATTTGACCTTTTATAAAAATAGTAAGAAGTGTGAAGAAATTAAACTTAGCTTATTATGGGTTGAAACAGATGATGCAAGGTTTAAAAATTATTGTGTAAGGATGGTAGATTGTCATGAATAGGACCCAAAACTCTATTTTTTGATTGAACAACAGATCTAAACTTGGGACACCCCATTACTTGGCATTGTAGTCCACTTTTAGTGATGGTGTCCACTTTTAGCACTATTGTCCTAGTGGTCTAGCTTTTCTGGGTTCTGCTTGGCGGGCCTGTGACACCCGGACAGTTGAATATTAAAACATGGGTATGTGCAATATTCAAAACCCTTAGGACCTCTTGGTGCTTGAACTTAAGTAGAAAACTTGGGAAAAAAGGAGGGGTTAGTGTGTAAAGGATATGTTAGATGCACTTCACAACCCATGTGTGGGCACGTTGCCTACATACAAATACTCTAAAAAGGGACAAAGCTAATGTAGTTATCCCATTTGAAGTGTTTAGTGCAATTGTGTGATGTATGTAACTAGATTCAAAAGCATAATGTACTTTAGATGACTAGGTATTGGTATGAGTGCTTGAATAGGCTTGAAATGGTCTTGGAAGGTTGTATGCAGAGAATAGGGAAGATTGTTTGAGTATACTTGCTTGTATTCTTGCTTTTTTCCTATGTGTTGTCCCCCAAATATATCACTCATTTTCGGGACAACCTATGAACTATTTTGGTTCAACATGTTGGGTGAATATTTTGTTGGCCAGCTAACTGGTGACCAAAATAGTTCTTATCACTACAACATAGGGAGATTGGTCATCCAATGTTGTAGGTTTACCACATCCAAAGGGGACAAGTCTCTCCTCTCATCAAGGGTAGGTTCCCTATTAAATATACGGAGGCTATATACTATATAAATAATTATAAAATAACACACAGGGGTAGAATAAACCATCCATCTCTCTTCTTTTAGAGATGATGCTCACAGACAAAGGAGAAAATCCTGGTGGAAACACTGAAGGCACTTCTCTTCTTTTAGAAGTGTTCTTGTAGGAAACAACAGGGGTTTCTTTTAGGTAGTAAAAGTAACTGATGGTGAAAGGGCGCAGTAACCAGTAGGATGAAATAGAACACAAAGTTTCCACCTCAACTACCCAAAGAGTATATCACAAAGGATAGTGGGGGCAAAAAGTCATCCCAAAATCCTCAACACAGAAAGAAAAGAAAAGCACAGACTGAAAGCAAATGTGAAAGCGCAAAGTCTTCCTCATAGTTGATTTCAAGACACTTTACTAATTACTTTCACTGTTTCTACTTGTCAAATTAAATAAATAAGAATGCTTCTAGGAAATAGACATAAGAACAATTTCCTAAAATAACACAAGCTATAACAGCACAAAGTTTGCAAGTCACTTGCTTTTTCATTCAAATAAAATAATATGAACTAAAATCTGAGCTCAAAGTCTCAGTATTCACCTTTCAATTTGGTCAGAGTTTTGCTTCTGTATACAGAAAGATCTCCCTCAAATGATACAAGAGATTACATTATATACAGGCTTAAGGGAGGCTTGGCACTTTGTCGCATTGAGTGACCCATTCGGTGCATTCAATGCCTTGGATGCATTCTTGGTCTTGTCAGGAAGGGCCATGTTATAACAGGGTGGTTGCCTTAACTGTGACATGTCGATTCATCTCTAGTGCCTCTTCCCGAGTTTGAATCTCTCATTCCATCACCTGCTTAGCCGTGTAATCATCTATTCTATCTTTATCTCAAAGGGGACAAACAAACGGTGCTTTCAATGTTTGCAGGCCTTAAATATCTACTTGGTGAACTACTTCACCTACTGGAAATAACTCTTGTTGAGTTTCCCTCTTTGTCTCTTCCTCCTCTTGGGTATGGCCTTAGGCTCTTTGAATGTATTTAGGTTTATGCCTTGAGTCTGTTATAATCAATAGACACTTAAATGTAGCTGATTTGGCATTCGCATGTCTTTCCTCTATTGAAGGTTAACGACTAGCCAGTCACTCTAAATTTGACGTCCACAGGCTTGTCATTCTGCTATGACGTGGGTGAGGACACGTGGCAGCATTCACAGCTTTGAAATAAACTTATTGGAATAAGCTTTAAAATTGTTAGAGGCTGGGGGGCATGGATGCAGACATGTGTCAGCTTCCACTTCAACTAGGATGGGACACGTGACGAGTCCACACCTTGAACCTACTTCTGAAACTATGTCTCAGCATGCGACACTTGGCAGCTTCCACTACGCTTTGATGCTTTGACATTTTCCAAAGGGAACATGCCCTTTGGGGTCTTGAGAAAGGTCCATTTTTGAATGTTGAGTGTCCTTCTGCAAAGGTGTCTGCCCTTCGAGATCTTCCAAGTGGCCTTCGGGCTTTGATTCCTTGGTGAGTCGTTGGTCCCTTATTTCCTTCGAATAATTTATTTGAAGGAAATTCTTTCCTTGGCTTCATGCGTGTCTTTGCATTGTGAGGTGCTCCGTCCTTTGACACGTAATGAGTTCTACCGCATCAAACAAGTGACATGCGTCATTTTTTGTTGAATCTTACTAGAGACACGTGGCATCTTCCGCTATTGACACTTGGCAGCATCCACCTTCTCAAACCTTTGTGACATCATAGAAATGTTTGGGGCTCAATTGGGCTTTTGTAGATGATGACACTTGTTGGCCTTCACCGCTCTCTGCATGGGACACATGGCATAGTTCGTTGCTCTTAGGAAAACAAAGTAAAACCTTCCATCGTTGCCACTTCTCACCCTCCACAAAACTCTAGAAGAAACTTTTATCAAAAGAAGCCTGCAGCTTATAATGAATTTTGAGAAGCGAACGCCAACATGTGTCACGTTCTGCTGAGTCACAATGGGACACATGGCAACTTCTACCGTTTCTCAAAAATAAATCATAATGAGGCTCGACTGGCAATACTTGGCAGCATCCACTTGTCTCTTTTTGTTGTGCGCATTTCTCTTCATAACTGAGGTAGTCTTTGAACCTTTGAACCTGGCGTGTTGAACTGATTGAACATTGAACCCATTGAACCGATGAACCAACATGGTTCAAGGTTCAATGGTTCAACGGTTCATGCTTTTGAGACTCGTTAAGTGCTCGGGGCCGTGGAACTTTGAAACGGTTGAACCTGCTAATCCCTTTACTAAAAAAGCTTGAAAGATGATGAATTTGAAAGCTCAAAACAAATTTCAAGGGAAGAGATTATTTTGGTCTGTTGAACCAAAATAGTTCACATGTTGTCCTAAAAATGAGAAGTTTGTTTTTGGGGACAACAACTGGCTCCAATTGGGGAACTTCCTTCAGATGAAAACTTGGAACACAGCTGAGGGGAGTAGAAACTAGAATCTCTAGTGCCTTGAAGTATGCCATTGGGATATGGAGTCATGCTACCCAAAAATAAAGGCTCCAAAAAATGAAAATGAAAAGCACACAACAGAACTAAAGACTATACAAATATATATATGTACAGATGATCTTATCTGATGCCTCAAGATTTGAAGCACTTTAGATGCTACCCATTGTGAGACAATGAAAGGGGATGCCATCCTGGTAAACCAATAGGAAAACATTTTGTCCCCAGAAACGGTGATGGGTGAATGGAGCTCTCCACCAGGAAACTAATTTTTTGCATCTTCCTCTTGGCCTTTTCTTCTTCTTGCTCCATGGCAGGACGTGGTCTTCAAATTGAAAACCATAACTCCTTGCTCTCCCTGCGAAGAGTTCATTTTGCTGACTTTGGAATACAGTAGTATGGTCTACCACCATAGCTTGTTGTTCTACTGCTCTAGTCTAGCACATGCTTTGATTATCAGCATTAGACCCTTGACAAACCATCAACACAACATCTCCTTTGGTGCGAAGGAGTTTGATTTCTTCATCCCGAGCAGTTTTTAATCTGAGCAATAGAGATTCACATCCAGCTGTGTAAGAATTGCTACCATTGGATTCTAGGATCCAAGCATCATCAAAAGCTGATCTTCTATCAGATTTCTCTTCATCAAAGATGGAAGATCCTTCTTGATTTGTACTATGCCCTACCAATTCTTTTGATGCCTAATTTGGATCAAATCTTGGATTGCCAGCCATGGGACTTTGATTCGCTGAGACATGAGCATCCTCTGTGGTCAAGGAGTAATTACCCCTGCTTGAAGGCTCAAATAGAATTTGAGTAGTAGGGGCTGACATTTGGGTGACGACAATCTTTACCTCAGAAAGGTCCACACCTAGCTCTTCACTAATGTTTAACTGCTCAGGATTGGCTTGCAGGGATTTAAACTCAGTCATTTGAATTTTAGATTTCTTGACATGATCAATCATGTCAAATGACTGAGATGGACTTGGAAGAGAGGATGGGAGTTCATCCTTTTGGTTTTTGTGAGGGAGAGGATTGATCTATGAAGTTGAAGTAGAAGGTACAGAGAGGTTTGATGTACTAACCTTCTTGGCAATCACTGGGTCCTTTGACTGGGAAGGCAGAGCGGTTTCCCACTTAGCAATTGGAATTACAGGCTAAGTTCGTTCCTCTATTATTTCTTTATCAGCTTGTTGGGCTAACTGATTCTCAAGCCAGGTGAATACTATGTATGATCCCTCATCTACGTCACCTTCACTTCTGGGTTCATCTTGGTAATTCAAAAAACTAATGTGGGAGTCACCAACTGATTCTTCTTGATCCTCCGTGAAGATATCATCATCATTTTCTTGCTCAAACTCAAGTTGGAAAGAGAAAGCATGTTTTGTTTCTAGATATCCAACTGCTGAGTTGGTTGGAGGTGCTTCAAGGGCAAGGTTCCTCTATGGGGGAGGAAGACGATTTGGTTGCCCTTGATTCCTGACAGCATTGCCTTGATATGGTTGATTCTGAAATGCCCTCCTTGGCATATCCCGATTAGGAGGAGTAGACATGCTTTGGGCTATTTGCCTTTTCAAGGTTAGTAGCTCATTTGCCAGCTTTTGCACCATCTAATCTGTGGTGCCTGTAGATGGATACTCAGAAGATGAAGAGGATTTACCTATGTTCGGGTCTCTCCTTATCTTTCCTGCCAAGATAAGGTCATCTTCTACCTCAGTAGCCAAGTCCTGAGCAGCAACAAGGTCTATGTGGCCAGCTTGTCTAAAAAAAAAACTCACTTTAGGTAGCTGTGAGTTGATGAAGAAGCATTTGAGGTTTTTAGGTGTTGGTTGAGCAATTGCAAGAATCATGTTCCTCAGCTTGTCAAACTTGACAATCAAGTCCCTCATAGGCTCATGAGGTTCCTTCTTCATCTAAGTGAGCTGGGCCAACAAAGCATGCACATCCTTTATAGGCTTGAACCTAGCTTCAAACTTGGCTTTGAGTGTATCCTAGTCAGTCACTGATCCAGCCTGCAGGTGGTAGAACCAGTCTGTAGCAGCACCTTGTAGTGTCTCCACAAAAAGCTTGACTGCCACGTCTTCAAATTCCACCCCCATCACACCACAGGCTATGTTGAAAGCTGCAATGTGTTCATCAGGGTGAACTCTCCAATCTCCAAAGAATTTGGGGAAGTTCTTTCTTGAGCTGCATGGAAGTTCATGCAGAGGTGGAGTCAATTTGAGTGGGCCAAAAGAGTTACCCCATGGGCCTCGAACTACCATGATTTAATTATAAAAAATAAGGATAACAAATATGGGTGGAGTGGCTAGTTTGAAGAACAAAAATGGAAAAGGACTGGCCTTGTTTTAGCTTGAGGCTTCAAACTGTGCACTCTTTCCTAGCAGCTCTAGTTTCATAGAACAGATAAAATAATGGAGATGGAGGAAAATGGTAAGGCTATAATGATAATGGGTAAGACACAAAACGGAGTCGCCAGAGTCTGTATAATAGATAAGGGAAAGAACTGCTTCAATCTAAAACTTGAGGCTTCAGACTGCACGTTCTTTCCCAGCAGAGTCGCCAAAAACTATTGGGTGAATATTTTGTCGGCCAGCTAACTGGTGACCAAAATAGTTCCTATCACCACAGCATAGGGAGATTGGTCATCCAATGTTGCAAGTTTACCACATCCAAAGGGGACAAATCTCTCCTCTCATCAAGGGCAGGTTCCCTATTAAATATGCAGGAGGCTATATACTATATATATAAGCAAAAAGTAAGACACAGGGGTGGAATGAACCATCCATGTCTCTTTTTTTAGAGATCATGCTAACAAACAAAAGGGAAATCTTGGGTGATTGGTGAAGGCACTTCTCTTCTTTCAAAAGTAACATTCAGCCAAGAGCCAGATCCCTTTCTAGATAGTAGAAATCTTGGTGAAATGACAGAAGGCACTTCTCTTCATTCAGAAGTGCTTGTTCTTGCAAACAATAGGACTCTTTCTAGTAACAAGTGATTGATAACAGAATGCAGAGTAACCAGCAGCGTGAGATGTAGTGCAAAGTCTCCACTTTGACTACCCAAGAGTGAGATACGAAGAACAATGGGGGCACAAAGTCATCCCAAGGTCCTTTACATAGAAACGGAAAATAAACACACACTGAAGGCAACTATGACAGCACAAAGTCTGAAAGTAGCTGGCTTCAGGACACCTTCCTGATTACTTCCACTAGTTCTACTTGTTAGATCAAATAAACAAGAATGCTCTTAGGAGATAGACATAAGAATTTTTTTCTAAAATAGCACAAGCTATAACAACACATAGTCTGCAAGTCACTTGCTTTCATATTCAAATAAAATAATATGAACTACAATCTGAACTCAAAGTCTCAGTATTCACCTTTCAATTTGGGTAGAGTTTTGCTTCTGCATACGGAAAGATCTTCCTCAAATGATACAAGAGATTACATTATATAGAGGCTTGAGGGAGGCTTGGTACTTTGTCCCATTGAGTGACCCATTTGGCGCATTCAATGCCTTGGATGCATTCTTGGTCTTGTCAGGAAGGGCCATGCTAGAGTAGGGTAGTTGCCTTAACTGTGACATGTCAATTCATCTCTAGTTCCTCCTCCTGAGTCTGAATCTCTCATTCCATCACCTACATAGCTGCACAACTATCTATTTTATCTTTATCTCAAAGGGGACAAACAGACGGTGCTTTTAATGTTTGCAGGCCCTAAATATCTACCCGATGAACTGCTCCACCTACTGAAAATAACTCTTGCTGAGTTTCTCTCTTTGTCTCTTCCTCCTCTTGGGTCTGGCCTTAGGCTCTTTGAATGCATTCAAGTCCGTGTCTTGAGTCTACTAAAATCAACAAACACTTAAATGCAGTTGATTTGGCATTCGCGTGTCTTTCCTCTATTAAAGGTTAACGACTAGCCAGTCGATCCAAATTTGACATTTGCAAGCCTATCATTCTACTGTGACGCAAGTGAAGACACGTGGTGGTATCCATGGCTTTGAAATAAACTTATTGGAATAAGCTTTGAAATTGTTAGATGTTGGGGGACACAGATGCAAACATGTGTTAGCTTCTACTTCAACTGGGATGGGACACGTGGCGAGTTCTGTGCCTTGAAGCTACTTCTAAAACTATGTCTTGGCATGCGACACTTGGCAGCTTTCATTGCACTTTGATGCTTCAACCTTTTTTGGAGGGAACATGCCCTTCAGGGTCTTGAGAAAGGTCCATTTCTAAATGTCGAGTGTCCTTCTGCAAAGGTGTCTGCCCTTTGGGATCTTCCAAGTGGCCTTCGGGCTTTGATTCCTTGGCAGGTCATTGGTCCCTTATTTCCTTTAGATAAAATGTCTGAAGAAAATTCTTTCCTTGGCTTCATGCGTGTCTTTGTATTCTGAGGTGCTTCGTCCTTTGACATGTGGCAAGTTCCACTGCATCAAACAAGTGACACACGTCATTTTGTGCTGAATCTTACCAGAGACATGTGGCATCTTTCATTGTTGACACTTGGCAACATCCACCTTCTTGGGCCTTTTTGACATCATAAAAATGTTTGGGGCTCAGTCAGGCTTTCGCAGATGATGACACTTGTTGGCCTCCGTCGCTCTCTGCATGGGACACGTGGCATGGTCTACTGCTCTTGGGAAAACAAAGTAAAGCCTTCTGCCATTGCCACTTGTTGCCCTCTATGGAACTCTGAAAGAAGCTTTTATCAAAAGAATCCTGTAGCTTTTAATGAATTATGAGAAGTGAACATTGACACATGTCACGTTCTTCTGAGTCACAATGAGACACATGGCAGCTTCTGCCATTTCTCAGAAATAAAACATAATGAGGCTTGGCTGGCGATACTTGGCAGCATCCACTTGACTCTTTCTGTTGCATGCATTTCTCTTCATAATTGAGGCAGTCTTTGAACCTTTGAACATGGTGTGTCGAATTGATTGAACGTTGAACCTATTGAACCGATGAACCAAAATGGGTCAAGGTTCAACAGTTCAACGGTTCAAGCTTTTGAGACTTGTTAAGTGCTCGAGGCCGCAGAACTTTGAAATGGTTGAACTCGCTAATCCCTTTACTAAAAAAGATTGAAAGATGAGGAATTTGAAAGCTCATAACAAATTTTGAGAAGGGAAGAGATTATTTTGGTCTGTTGAACCAAAATAGTGCACATGTTGTCCCATAAATGAGAAGTCTATTTTTGGAGACAACACAATAGACCAAAATCCTCTCTCCCCTTTTCAAAAATTGTTCTGAGCATTCAAGTTCTTCATTTTTCAAAGATTTTTTAGAAATCTACGGACTTTGGAGGCTTGAATTTATGAACTCTGCAGGCTTGAATCTACAAACTCTGTAGGTTCATTTCTATGGACTCTACAGGTTCATTTCTATGGACTCTGTAGGTAAGTTCATAACTACGGACTCGATTTCTACTGACTCCAAGGCTTGAAATCTATGGACTCTACAGACTTAGTTTCTACAGAATCTACAAGAAAGAAATAGGTTCGACACTTAGCCATTTTTTCAATCGAGAAGTTCAAAGGGGTCTTCCAAGAGCTCGAAGGACAAGTGCCCTTACGGAGGGCACTTAGGAGCCAAAATGGAACCTTGCATCTTTTTTGAAAGGCAACCTTGGAGGTCAAACAAACCTTGTGGAGGGTAGGCGGAGAGTAAGTGGACCATTTCAAAGGTCGAGCGAGTGAAGGAATTCCTTCAGACTTTTTGTCTGAAGGAAAAGCTTGAAGTAAAGACAAAAGCCCGACGACAATCAAAAGCCTGACGAAAGAAACAATGAAGGAATTCCTTCAGACTTTTCATCTGAAGGAAAGGAACCAACAAAAGTCCATCGAAAGAAATAAATCTCGAAGGTCACGTGAAGGATCCCAAAGGGTAGGTACCCTTGCGGGAGGCTCTCACCAAAGGAAGTGGACCGTTCGTCAAGGCCCCGAATGGTAGGTCCCTCCGAGAAATATCAAATGATAAAGCTGAAAGAATTGCTGAAGAAAGTGACGGGCCCACAGACATCAAAGTTGAACGTCATGAACTAGCTGTTGAGATCCAAAAGTTTGACAACATCCCTGCAGCCATCAAATTCAGGGTAGTGAACTAGCCATTGGCTTTCAAGTGATGACAGGCCCACAGACGTCAAATTCGTGGCAATGAAATAACCAGTGATCTTTGAAGGCTTGAGCGCAGACCCAAATGCATTCTAAGGCCAAAATGCCAAAGGGAAGAACCACTGAGAGAAGGAGCGTAAAGAGCCAGTAAAGCTGGGAACGTAGCCTTGAGAGCTTAAATTCTAGGAAGAGATAATGCTAGAAAAGACAAAAGTAGAAAGAGGGAAAAGCCCAAAATATCTATGTAGAAGTAATTTTAGTAGGTGGAACAGTCCACTAAGCAAATATTTTGGCTTGTAAACATTGAAGGCACCACGTGTTTGTCTCACTTGGAGTAAAGACAAAATGGACAGCTACACAGACGTCAAAGGGGACAGACCAGATGATCCAAACAAAGAAAGAGACATATTGGAGGCATGGACATGCCATAGTTATGGTAATGCATTGTTCCCATCATGGTCCCTCCAGACAAAACTGAAGGCACATTGAAGCCATTCAATTCAGCATGGGCCTTTTTCATGAAAACAAGTGCCCAAGTCTTTCTTGGAGCGCTATATATTGTAATCTCTCATTTGATACGAGGGGGATCTTTTTTTATCACAGGAGCAAAACTCTATCCAAATTGAAAGGCGAATACTGAGACTTTGAGCTCAGATTGTTGTTTATATTATTTTATCTGAATGAGAAAGCAAGTTACTTGCATACTTTGTGCTGTTATAGCTTGTGCCATTTTAGGAGATTGTTCTTATGTCTATCTTCTAGATGCATTCTTGTTTATTTAGTCTAACAAACAAAATTAGTGGAAGTGATTAGGAAGATGTTAGAAGTCAGTTACTTTTAGACTTTGTGCTATTATAGTTGTCTTCAGTGTGTGTTTATTTTTTGTTTCCATGTTGAGGATTCTGGGATGACTTTGTGCCCCCATTATCCTTTGTATCTCACTCTTTGGGCAGCTGAAGTGGAGACTTTGTGCTACACTTCATTCTACTCGTTATTGCACCCTGTTACCAGTCACTTATCATACCTAAAAGAACTCATGCTGTCCCCTGCAAGAACACTTCCAAAAGAAGAGAAGTGCCTTCAGTGTTTTCACCAGGATCATCTCCTTTTTTGTGAACATCATCTCTAAAACAAGAGAGATGGATGGCGTATCCTACCCCAGAGTGTTATTTTTTGCATATATTTATAGTATATAGCTCCTACATATTCATAAGGAACCTCCCCTTGATGAGAGGGGAGATTTGTTCCCTATTGATATAGTGAAATTGCACATCTGGCCAACCAATCTCCCTATGTTGTGGTTGAAGAGACCTATTTTGTTCACCAGTTAGCTGGTTGACAAAATATTCACCTAATAGTCTTTTTGATGACTCTGTTGGGGAAGAGCGTGCAGTTTGAAGTCTCAAGCTTCAAGCTAAAGCAGATCTTTCTCTTTTCCATTTTTGTTCTACAATCTGGGAACTCCACGTTATACCAGAAGCCAAAAATCTCAAGGTGTTGTTGACTCTACTTTTGAGTTGGTGGAACAGAGTAATTTTGATTTATTTCCCCTACAACCTCACCTTCAACGAACTAGGATTCTTCCTCCTACTCCTACCAGGTCACCCATATAAGGTAGTGCTTCTTTTTCTATTGATAGTAGAGCTTTTCCTATCCATACTCCACCCAAATTTGTGATCCCACTTTTGCATAATCAAATCATGGCTCAAGTCCCCTGGGGTAACTCTTTTGGTCTGCTAAATTTGACCCCACCTCTACATGAGCTTCCATGCAGTTCAAGGAAGAATTTCTACAAATTTTTTGGTGATGGGAAAGTTCACCCTGACAAACATATTGTTGCCTTCAGCATAGCCTATGGTGTAATAGGGGTGGAATTTGAGGACATAACAGTCAGGTTATTCATAGAGACACTACAAGGTGCTACTGCAAATTGGTTTTACCATCTACAAGCTCAGTCAATGACTGATTGGGACACTCTTAAAGATAAATTTGAATCCAAGTTAAAACCTACAGAAGATGCACATGCCTCGTAGCCCAACTCACACAGATGAAGAAGGATCCCCATGAACCTATGAGGGAATTCATTGCCAAGTTTGACAAGCTGAGGCACAGGATTCCCATGATCACCCATCTGACACCTCAGAATCTCAAGTGTTTTTTCATCAACTCGCAGCTCCCTGAGGTGAGTTTTTTGTTGAGATGGGCTAGACACATAGACCTTTAGGCTACTCAAAACTTGGCTACTGAGGTAGAAGATGACCTTATCATGGTAAGAAAGATAAGGAGAGATCCTAATAGAGGTAAATCCTCTTCATCTTCTGAGTATCCACCTTCAACCACCACTGACCCAATGGTGTAAAAGATAGAAAATGAACTACTAGCCTTGAAAAGACAAATAGCCCAAGGTATGTCTACTCCTCCTAATCGAGATATGCCAAGGAAGACATTTCAGAATCAGGCATACCAAGGCAATGCTGCCAGGAATCAAGGGTAGCCAAATCGTCTTCCTCCCCCATAGAGGAACCTTGCCCTTAAAGTGCCTCCAACCAATTCAGCAGTTGGATATCTGGAAACAGAACATGATTTCTCTTTCCAAACTGAGTTTGATGAAAAAATGACGTTGATCTCTTCACAGAGGACCAAGAAGAATCAGCTGGCGACTCCAACATTAGCTTCCTAAATTACCAAGATGAACCCAAAAGTAAAGGTGAAGCAGTTGAGGGATCATACGTTGTGTTCACTCGATCCAAGAATCAGTCAGCCCAGCAAGATGATAAAGAGAAGATAGAGGAGCGACCTCAACCAACAATTTTAATTGATAAGCATGGAACCACTCTGCCTTTCTAGCCAAAGGACCTGGTGGTTGCTAAAAAAGTAAGTACCCCAAACATTTATGCACCTTCAACTTCAAATTCATAGACTAGTCTTTTCCCTCCCAAAAACCAAAAGGATGAACTCTCATCCTCTCTTCCTAGTCCATTTCATCCATTTGACATAGTCGACCATGTCAAGAAAACTAAAATCCAAATGACTGAATTTGAATTTCCACAAGCCAATCCTGAGCAGTTGGATATGTTGGTAGAGTGTGTGAAGAATACAGCCATCCTTGCAGGATAAGAAGCTAAGTAGGTAACTCATGTTCCCCCAAGGAACATGTCTATTCCAAACAACTTTGTCATTACTTCTCCTACTGCCCCTGGGAAAATAGAGCCTTTCTATGTTTCCCTGTTGATAAACGGTCACAAGCTGAGTAACTACATCATTGATTTTGGTGCATCTGACAACATCATGCCTACCAAAGTGGCAGAATCCCTTGGTCTTACACTGACCAAGACATTTGGTAGATGCTTCTCCATGGAGAACAAGCAAGTACCTCTGCTGAGACAAATCAAGGATGCTCAATTTGCATTTGTAGCCTTTTCAGATAAAAGAATCAAGATGACAGTCCTGATGGCTGACATCCTAGCCTCATATAGCATTCTATTGGGATAAAAATTTTGCAAGGATGTGGGTGGCATGTTGAGCATGGACCTATCTGAGGCAAGGATCCTTGTCAAAGGCGAATCGAAGAGATTGCTCCCTAAAAAGGAGGTAAAATATGTGGTCACCTAAACGTCGGCCCCTGCAGCTCAAATTCTATTTGAGTCTTCAAGTAGGGGTAATTACTTCTTGACCACAGAGGGTGTTCATGTTTCTGCAAATGAAAGTCTTGTAGGTGGAAATCTGAAAATTAATTTAAATAAGACATCATAAGAATTGGTAGGGCCCAGTACAGATGAAAAAGCATCTTCCACTTCTAATGAAGAGAAATCTGATAGAAGATCAATTTTTGATGATGTTTGGATCTAGGAATTTGATGGCAGTAATTCCTCTACTGATGTTGGAGCTAGGATGGTGTTGATATCTCCTCAAGGAGATATTCTTCCTCCACATAAGTTGCAATTTAGCAACACCAACAACACTGTCGAGTATGAATCTCTGTTACTCAAATTGAAGGCTGCTCAGGATGAAGATGTCAAACTTCTTCATGCCAAAGGAGATACTAAACTGATGGTTTGTCAGGAGTTTGATGCTGACAATCAAAACATGTGATGGGATGAAACAATACAACAACAATCTATGGTAGTGGACCATACTGCGATACTCCAAATTCAGCAAAAGGAACTCTTCACCAAGAGAGCAAAGATTTATGGTTTTTAGGTTGAAGACAACGTCTTGCCATGGGGCAAGAAGAGAGAACCAAAAGGAGTGCACAGAAAGTGTATTCCTGGTGGAGAGTTCATTCACCCATCACTAATTATGGGGACAAAATGGTTTCCTACTAGTTTATTAGGACAAAATGCCATCTTCATTGTCTCACAATGGGCAACATCTGAATCACTTTAATTCTTGAAGTATCAGATAAGTTCACTTGTACATATGTATATTTGTATAGTCTTTATTTCTATTTTGTGATTTTATTTTCATTTTTTGGAGCCTTTCTTTTTGGGTAGCATGACTCTATAGCCCAATGGCACACTTCAAGGCACTGGAGATTCTAGTTTCTACTCCCCTCAGTTGTTCCAAGTTTTCAACTAAAGGAAGTTCCCCAACTGGAGCCAGCTATTGTCTCCCAAAAATATCACTCATTTCTGGAATAACCTATGAACTATTTTGGTTCAAAAGACCAAAATCCTCTCTCCCCTTTTCAAAATTTTTTTTGAGCCTTCAAGTTCTTCATTTTTCAAAGCTTTTTTAGAAATCTACAGACTCTATAGGCTTGAATCTATGGACTCTGTAGGCTTGATTCTATGAACTATATAGGCTTAAATCTACAGACTTTGCAGGTTCATTTTTATAGACTCTGCAGGCAGGTTCATAACTATGGACTCGAATTCTATGGACTCCAAGGCTTGAATCTATGGACTCTGTAGGTTTGAATCTATGGACTCTGTAGGCTTGAATCTACAGACTCTGTAGGTTCATTTCTATAGACTCTGCAAGCAGGTTCATAAATACGGACTCAATTTCTACGGACTCCAAGGCTTGAAATCTATGGACTCTATAGACTTAGTTTCTACGAACTCTGCAGGAAAGAAATAGGTTTGACACTTAGCCATTTTTTCAATCAAGAAGTTCAAAGGGGTCTTCCAAGAGCCTGAAGGACAAGTGCCCTTACGAAGGGCACTTCAGAGCCAAAATGGACCCTTGCATTTTTTTCGAAAAGCAACCTTGGAGGTTAAACAACCCTTGCGGAGGGCAGGCAGGGAGCAGGTGGACCATTTCAAAGGCCGAGTGAGCGAAGAAATTACTTCAAACTTTTTGTCTGAAGGAAAAGCCCAAAGTAAAGACAAAAGCCTAATGGAAAGCAAAAGCCCAGTGGAAGAAACAATGAAGTAATTCTTTAAAACTTTTTGTCTGAAGGAAAGGAACCAATAAAAGTCGGCCAAAGGAAATAAAGCTCGAAGGCTGCCCGAAGAATCTCGAAGGGTAGGTACCCTTGCGGGAGGCTCTCACCGAAGGAAGTAGACCATTCCTCAAGGCCCCAAAGGGTAGGTTCCTCTGGGAAAGATCAAACAATAAAGCTGAAGGAATTGCCAAGGAAAGTGATGGGCCCACAGACATCAAAGTTGAACATCACGAACTAGCTATTGAGATCCAAAAGTCTGGCGATGTCCCCACAGCCATCAAATTCAGGGTAGTGAACTAGCTATTGGCTTTCAAGTGATGACAGGCCTGCAGACATCAAATTCATGGTAATGAAATAACTGTTGATCTTTGAAGGCTTGAGCGTAGACCCAAATGCATTCTAAGGCTAAAATGCCAAAGGGAAGAACCACTGAGAGAAGGAGCGTAAAGAGCCAGTAAAGCTGGGAACGTAGCCTCGAGAGCTTAAATTTTAGGAAGAAACAAAGATGGAAAAGACAAAAGTAAAAAGAGGGAAAAGCCTAAAATATCTGTGTAGAAGTAATTTTAGTAGGTGGAACAGTCCATTAAGCAAATATTTTGGCTTGCAAACATTGAAGGCACCGCCTATTTGTCTCACTTGGAGTAAAGACAAAATGGACAGCTACGCAGACATCAGAGGGGATAGACTAGATGATCCAGACTAAGGAAGAGACATATTGGAGGAATAAACATGCCATAGTTATGGTAATGCATTGTTCCCATCATGGTCCCTCCAGACAGAACTGAAGGCACATTGAAGGCATTCAATTCAACATGGGCCTTTTTCATGAAAATAAGCACCCAAGTCTTTCTTGGAGTGATATATATTGTAATCTCTCATTTGATACGAGGGGGATCTTTTTTTATCACAGGAGCAAAAATCTACCCAAATTTAAAGGTGAATACTAAGACTTTGAGCTCAGATTGTTGTTCATATTATTTTATCTGCATGAGAAAGCAAGTTGCTTGCAGAATTTGTGTTGTTATAGCTTGTGCCATTTTAGGAGATTGTTCTTATGTCTATCTTCTAGATGCATTCTTGTTTATTTAATCTAACAAGCAAAATTAGTGGAAGTGATAAGGAAGATGTCCTGAAGTCACTTACTTTCAAACTTTATGCTGTTATAGTTGTCTTCAATGTGTGTTCATTTTTTGTTTCCTTGTTGAAGATTCTAGGATGACTTTATGCACCCATTATCCTTTGTATCTCACTCTTTGGGCAGCTGAAGTGGAGACTTTGTGCTACACTTCATTCTGCCAGTTATTACACACTATTACCAGTCACTTATCATACCTGAAAGAACTCTTGTTGTCTCCTACAAGAATACTTCTAAAAGAAGAGAAGTGCCTTCAGTGTTTTCACCAGGATCTTCTCCTTTGTTTGTGAACATCATCTCTGAAAGAAGAGATATGGATGGTGTATCCTAATCTGAAGTGTTATTTTTTTCATATATTTATAGTATATAACTCTTTGATATTTATAGGGAACCTCCCCTTGATGAGAGGAGAGATTTGTCCCCTGTTGATGTAGTAAAACTGCATATCTGGCTGACCAATCTCCCTATGTTGTGGTTGAAGAGACCTATTTTGGTCACCAGTTAGCTGGTTGACAAAATATTCACCCAACACTGTGAATGAGTCTCAACCCTTCTAAATAGACATTGAATGTATTTTTATAGGGAAATAGATGATCATGGGTTAGATGAGCTTACATTAGGTCAACAAGGGAAAAGATAAGGATTCAGAAAAATTTGATCATTTGAGGCTAAAGTGAACTTGGACAACAATACAAAAAATAAAACACCTTTGAGTTTTGATGCTCCTGTCCAAGTTGGGAACTATTGTCCTAGGAGGATGAGACCTAGGGGTATGGATCTAGGTTTGAGAGAGCTACCTGGGTCTCAAAAATCTAAGTCCAAGAAGCTATGGGTGACTGGGAATCAGTGAAGGTCTAGTCGAGAAGGGTTGAGTGAGCAAGAAAGAGGACCTATAGCTTGGGTGTTATTAGTCATGCCTATGTCATCTAATTTTGCATTTTATATGATTAAATTGTCCCCCCCTTTATTCTAGTGATGTAGCAAAGTGAAATACTAATATAAAGGAAAAATAGAAAGCATACCTGAACTTACCTGTAAGGGAAAAGCTCATGAAGCTATGTGATATTGGATGTGCATAGAGAGAGCATGTTGTGATGTGTGAATCTATAAATAAAAACATGAAGTAGATCAGTTCTTACTAGATATGCTATATCTAAAATTAAAATTTAAAAAAATTGAGCAAAGGAAGAGAGAGAGATGAATACACCTCACCGAGTATACAAACCAATACAAAACCTGTTGTGATGTTGGTTGGATTGTGCTAAGTATGTGTTGAATCAATAGTAATATCATGAACAGAGCTGAGTGCTCAATTCCCTGGAATGTGGCTCAAGAATGCAAAGGCTAACCATTTTCCACTATCATCACCAACTAAGTGAATTTAACAAATCATGTGTGTGTTAATCGATGTATGGACTGTATGTCCAATCCCTCCGAAAAGGTGCCTCAAGAATACAAAGGTTAGCCCTTTGGCTCTATCGTTGCCCTGTGAAGTGAAACTTATGAAGTGATACCATTATAGAATATATGTCATATGAGATGGCTCATGGATCCCATGAATGTGTTGTAAATTTAGCACTATGGCATGGATAGCCAAATGTGTACTAGAAACTAAGCCACTCTTGGCCATTTTGAAAGATGGAGATTAGGCTTGTATAAAAGCCACTCTAAAATTGATGTACTATGATTATATGAAATCCAACTCAGGAACTAAAAAATCCAAACTTGTATGAAAGTTTAACTTGAATTAGATGCCAACCACCTACAAATTGTCAGGATCTTGCTCCACCAATAGAGCACATATGATTACTTCTTGTATTAGCAACTAAACACAGAATTTAACCAGAATCAATAAGTAACTAGAAATATGAAACAACACAGGAATATGAGAGACAATACACAATTGTATTAATAATCACTCAGAAGAATATACAATAAAGAAGATGCCACTTCTTCTTCCACCTCAAAGGCTCGCCACACCTCAAGACCTTCTTCTCTCTCTCTCTCGGTCCCAACAATCAACTCTAATACAGAATTGATGTTCACCTCTCCAACCAGTCAGTAACACGCTGCCAGTGTGTCAAGTACACAACTATACTCCAATTAGATCTCCTGCTCTCTGCTGCTACCTGCAAATCACTAGACCTTACTCACCATTGTAGATCTCCAAAAGAAGCCATGCTATCCTGCTGACTAAGATCATACAAATATGAAGAACCCTGCTGATTCTCCAATCCAGTACCCACCTTGGTACTGTGGCACTAGGAGGAACACACCATTGCTCTCCTCTCTCATAAGAAGCTTATTGCTCTCTTACTCTCTAGCTGCAGTTTACAATAGAGCCCATGATTCCATATATAGATCTCATGCTTACAATAATTAGACTATCTTAATTACAATAATTAGACACGCAACTCAAGACTAAGACTAGCCTTCAACATGCAAACTAACAGTCTCAAAATAGACTCTCTGGAATCAACATGCAAACTGCATGTTCACGCACAGGCTGCCAACATCGGCTCCTCCATGACTGATGTCGGCCGATTGGTAACCGACGCCGATTGGTTCTTCATTGTTATCTGACCGACGTCGGTTGATCAGACTGATGCCAGTTTCCCTGCAACTGGTTCTGCAACTCTGCATCCTCTGTAACTTCTCCTATTTGCATCTTGGTGAAGCTTTTAGCTCCACAACCTAACAATCTCCCACTTGGAGATAAATAGATGCACATGTACTTATACTTTTACACCATCTAAATTATTCCCTAGCTTGTATTCCTCTTCAAGATCAATCTTGAAAACCAACCACCACACAACCTGTGATGCTACACCTATCATTCAAGTAACCTGCCATATCCGAACCTACATATCCATGTCTTAGCTCAGCAAATCTCTGTATATACAAACCTGCTAGCAAATCACCCACATACAGTAATAGAATAATGTTGCAATCATTATCCACCTGGTAAAGAAAAACACAATAGTTACGCTGACGTTGACTAAAGCCATGCTTAGTCATCCCCCTGTCAAACCTGTACCACTGTCTTGCAGCTTCTTCAATACCATATACTTTGGCATTCCGTCTCACGTATCCATCCACTCTCTTCTTTAACTTGAGAATCTATTTCGTTTTTCAGTGCTTTCTCCCAGCGGACAACTCTGCCAACAGATACCTGTTTGGTTCTTCTCCAAGGACTCACACTCCTCATCCATGCCAAGCTCCCACTGTATCTAGATTCTACCTGTATTGCTTCTTCTATCTTCCTAGTTCTTGACCATCAGTAAGCAATATAAAGAAGGTGAACAACGAATATGAAGTTCACTTACCCTTTTTGACCTCCATATGAGCGATGTTGGTCTTCCTTATGTCGACGTTGGTTATTGTATGACTGACGCTGGTACCTGTGTTCATCTGTGAGTGATAACTTTTTACCCGCGAGCTCTCCATGGATCAAAATCTTGTTCAAATCAACACAACTCTGCTCAGAATAATTTAGTTTCTTCACCTGATCTCTGTCTATCATCTCCTCCATGAACACCAAGGCTTTCTAGTTCTTTAGCTTGTCAAAGACATCTGTCTTTTGCTTGAGAACATGCATTCCCCTCCTACATATGTGACCAAGCCTACAAAGCCACATCTCTTTAACAAAAGGTGAATCAATAATAAAAGTAGATAGATAAAGGATACCTACTTTTTTACCACCATCTAATTCAAGTTTATCCGCTGTGAGAGTTACAGTGCATCTCTCATCACCCAAATTTCTTGAAGAAATTAGACTCATCTCCAAGACTGGTACCTGCATGACTTCCTTCAACCACTGTGTGTCATTCGTCTGCAATTTCAGCTTCACTTTCCCTTCATCAATAATCTAACAAGGCTCTCCAACCCCTAAATAAATCTCTCCAAAGACATACCCATGAAAAGATGCTCTATTTTGGGCTGCATGGAAAGAGGCAAAAGAATCTTTAAACAAAGATTCTACTTTATCCAGAGCAACTTGTGCAATGACCCCTGCAACATCTACTTCTACAAGCTGATCTTCTACTGACCAACAATCTCCTTTTACCTGCTCGTTCTTTCCATCAATCAGAGCATTCATGCTATTCAGTTTCTCCATTAGTAGCTTACTTTCTTTTGCCATTGCTATACTCCCACTCAATCTGAAACCCCTGTGAGTGACCTGTAATCAAAAACACTACCAGATCTAAACCACCTATTAGTCAACCCAACCAAAAGCTTTGATACCACTTGTCAAGATCTTGCTCTACCAATAGAGCACATATGATTACTTCTTGTATTAGCAACTAAACACGAAATTTAACCAGAATCAATAAGTAACTAGAAATATGAAACAACACAGGAATATGAGAGACAATACACAATTGTATTAATAATCACTCAAAAGAATATACAATAAAGAAGATGCCACTTCTTCTTCCACCTCAAAGGCTTGCCACACCTCAAGACCTTCTTCTCTCTCTCTCTCGGTCCCAACAATCAACTCTAATATAGAATTGATGTTCACCTCTCCAACCAATCAGTAACACGCTGCCAGTACATCAAGTACACAACCGTACTCCAAGTAGATCCCTTGCTTTTTGCTGCTACCTACAAATCACTAGACCTTACTCACCATTGTAGATCTCCAAAAGAAGCCATGCTATCCTGCTGACTAAGATCATACAAATATGAAGAACCCTGTTGATTCTCTAATTCAGTACCCACCTTGGTACTGTGGCACTAGGAGGAACACACCATTGCTCTCCTCTCTCAGAAGGAGCTTATTGCTCTCTTACTCTCTAGCTGCAGTTTACAATACAACCCATGAGTCCATATATAGATCTCATGCTTACAATAATTAGACTATCTTAATTACAATAATTAGACATGCAACTCAAGACTAAGACTAGCCTTCAACATGCAAACTAACAGTCTCAAAATAGACTCTCTGGAATCAACATGCAAACTACATGTTCACGCACAGGCTGCCGACGTCGGCTCCTCCATGACCGATGTCGGCCGACTGGTAACTGACCCCAGTTGGTTCTTCGCTGCTATCTAACAGACATCAGTTGATCAGACCGACGCTGATTTCCCTGCAATTGGTTCTGCAACTCTCCACAACTCTGCATCCTCTGTAACTTCTCTTGTTTGCATCTCGGTGAAGCTTTTAGCTCCACAACCTAACACAAATGGAGTAAGGCACGTAATTACTGAGAATGTCTAGAGTAAATTGAACTTGGAAACAAAAGAAGATCAATGTGTCACACACATTACCCCTAATCATTGATGTCTAGAACATGGATTCTAATTTGGAAGTTATGCCAACTACTAAATTTGAATTGAAAGTGAGAACCATCATGCCATGCATGATAAGCCCCTGTATCTAAGAAAACTATGCTAAAATTATTGAATCTAAAGGATCTGAAAGTGCAAAATTTGTCGCTAAACTAAATTTTTTGCCTATTTCTAGAAATTATAAGTTTTTTTCTACCTGGATAGAAGTGAAAAAATATGGACACTGCTATTTTTGGTGTTACTATCTATTTCTAGTGCTACTACCCATTTCTAGAGTTGTTAATTGATGTGAAAACTGACTGTTGATCTAAGACTGTACCTATTTTTTTGCATTGATTTGATTAGTTTGACTTTTGGATTATGTGTTGATTGTTTTGAATGCTACTATTTTGATTTCTAGGAGGTTTTATCTTTGTGACAAATCTTTTATTTGATGCCCCCTCTTCTGAGGGTAAGAATAATAAACTTGCAATGATGACCCTCAATAGAAATGAGTCCTACAAGTGTGTTAATATGAATATATATATGATATATCATTTGATATTTGACAATGTGTTTCAAGAGATAGAAAATATTTGTACTAAGATATTTTTAGATCAACAGGGGTATGCCTAGATAGATATAACAATGTGAAAGCATGTATAATATATTGAATTGGAACTAAAAATGTTAATTGTTAGTTTTTAGTTGGAGGGATGGAGCATGATGTGCATCATGACATCCAAGAAAGCAAAGAAAATGCATGATATGAATCATGGCATTGCACACATTTGACAAGCAACAAGGGACATGGGCACATGTCACTCAAACTAGAAACAAGCATGGAAGGCATGTTTAAATGTCACATACACATCTAGGACAGGAGTGATGGAACTAGTCAAGCATCTTTTAAACCACTAAAAATAGCTTTAAAATGACTAAGTAGGCTTCTAAACAAGCAAAAATCAAATGATCAACTTACTCATTAGGCTAATCTCCTCATCGGCCTCAAAATGTGTCACAAAAGGTGATCATCTCCTCAGCATATTCAACTCCAAAGCTCTAATATCTCAAACTTGTCACTATACAAATGAACTCAAAGTCAATACAAATTCCTATATCAGCCAACTATTCTATTCAAAAGCAAAACATTATTTTGCTCATAACTAGAGCACCGTAGCTCCATTTTACAAACCATTTCGATCCTCAAAATCGTAATGATGACACATTCAACATCACACAATATCTACTCTTTCATTAATTCATCTACCTACTATGGTATTCACACACCTTTATAACACTTAGACATACAAATTGGTTCCCACCAATCAACACTCGTTCAAAATATCCAAGCAACCCAACCTATTCAAAAAATCAGTCAAAGACACCTTTCACTCCCAGTAATTTAATTCCACCAAGTTAACACTAGACTCTCAATAAATTCAATAAATAGCAATTCGATTCTTATACATTCAACCACTAATCATCACTTTTTGCTTGACCTCCTCCATCACAAATCTCATCCCTCTCCCCAAAAGGGGGGCATCATTCCTACTATTCCTATTCCTACACTTATCCAACACATCTATCTACTCTCATAGATGGATACACCATAGTTCTCACACCTCTAGTATTCAAATTATTAGATATCGATCAAAGCATATAGTGATTCAAACTACATGGGTCATTCAACATGGTTTTTACACCTCTAGTATTTAGATTATCAACATTATTTAGCTCATATTGGTCAAGATTATACAGTGATTCATATTACATTGGGTCACTCAGTATTACACAAGAGATTCAGAAGGATACACCTTCAATTTATAGATGTACAGACTATCCAAATACCATATTTGGGGGAATGTACATTATTACATGCCTCACACATATAGCTTCATACAGCATGACACAGTTACAAACTAGATAGCAGATTATAAGCATAGTGTAGGGCACATTGTTTTGATCTCCAGTTTTGGACATGGGACATGACATGATAGATCATATCACATGTGGTTATATAGATTTCCATATTATCTAGATGCATCACTCATATACCAAATTTGGAGGTATAACGTAGGTGTTCATGCCTTTCATCTTCTAAGATTATACAGATTAAGATGGTAGGACATACCATCTTCTTCTCACACATTTACTAGCATTTTTGGTTTACACCTAGGTATCACTCAAGTTATCACTAGGTTAGACCATATGATCATCTACAATGATTGGTCCATAGTATTACTCAAACTCAGACCCAGGAGTTTAAGTGGGATAGAGGATAGGCATTGGTTTTGGATCTCCAAGCACTTCTCAAATCTAGTTCAGATTATTCAGATTCTGTATAGGGGGCATATATTATAGGGATTCCTTCTTTCTCTAGGCATTATTCATATTCAATACAGGGGAATCTATTATAGTGATTCATTCTTTCTTCTATCATTATTTTAGTTTTTCATCCGCTTCCCTGGCCAAGAAGCTCGACCCTTTTCTTTTGCATACTTATCTTCACTCAAGTAAGTTCAGGTAAGCATCTTTTTTATTTCTTTTACTCTAGTACATCATTTCATTATATCACTAGATTAAAAGCGGGGGAAATGTATACATCCTAAATTGGTCAAGCAAAAACACATATTATGTCTTTTCATAGTCCTTTCACAGGAGACTTCAACTAGAGAATATGAACTTTTATTCACATTTAGCCATGTCCTCTCATTTGACTTGTCTTGGTCTTTCTAGATTCCCTAAACATATTTATGCTTATTCCAGGACATTTGTAGAATTCCAAACTTAACCCTTTCAGACCCAAGAACATCTTTTAGGTCAAGACCCATCCCCTCAAGTCCCACATCCCTTGGACAACAATACCCAAATAAGATTATATCAGTGAAAACCCAGGGTGTCCAATTTTTGGCATTGTTGTCGAAGTTAAAATTTGGCCCCAACAGTTAGCTTCTATCATAGGATGAGTCTTACCCCTTTTCTTTGCTTTGTGTCTAAGTATCTCAATGTCAGTCAAATGTAATAAAAGCTCCCAAATTTGAAATAATGAGTGTCCTATATAAAGGACTACACAAGGCATTTTATATCTAGCACTTACTATTTTGGCACATGAGACTTAATAAAATCAATCAATAGTATAGCTCAGCTTCTCTACATCACACATAAATTTGCATGCTTGATCAAGGAAGCGCTTAGGTGAAATTAATTCTTACATTAAACATGTGTGTTGATTATGCATGTTCCCTAAGGGAGAACTACATTAGATTTGAGACCCTTGGCATGAAGGTTAATGTAGGTAGCAGTCAGAACAATAGATGTCCTTGATTGTGCAATCATTCTTCCCATAACCCAATTTTTCCTCCCTTGTGCTTAGATTTCTTTTGTTGTTTTCATGTTTGCAGGCTAGTATAAGTATTTAAGATAAAAGTTGACACACAGTGAGCTTTGCATAGTCCTACGCTTCAATATTTCACTGATATGGTGTCATAGGGCTACCAAACAGAACCTAGATTAGCCAGACCACCAAGATAATAGCATCAAAAGTGAAAAACAACACCAAAAGTAGACTACAATGCCAAGTAGTGGGGTGTCCTAAGTTTGGCGCTCCTATCCAATCTAAAAATAGAGTAATGGGTCTTGTTTACAATAGTTTACCATCTCTACACAGTAATTTTTAGACTCTGCATCATCCATTTCAGCCCAGAATAAGCTAAGTTAATCCTTCTTTGTCTTCTCTTTCCTATGTGAATTAAGTTGATAAAATTGGTAAAAACTTGTATTTCACTACATCAAACCAGAATTCTCCCCTTACTTCAAACCTGTATTACTTAGGAATTAAACATCTAATTTCCTAAAAGAATAAAACATTTTGGTGATTGTGATAATGCCCTGATCGACACATCTATTAATGCAATTTTTGAGTCAAGCAACACATGGAATTTAAGTCAAGTACTAAATATAAAAAATGTAAAGTCAAAAAAAATAGTGATTTGAAATTTGCGTAAAAAGGATACTGAGCTGTCAAACATGTAAGGTGATACCTTAACAAGCAAAAAGGAGCTAGTATATGTAACTATGGATTTTTTTTTAATATTATTTATAAAATACTATGAACTTTTGAATTTTAAATTGATTTTAAAAATTAGATATGGAACTAAATTTTTGGAAAAAGATGCAAAAAGTACTAAAAAATAACTGAGAATGTATTTGATGCAACTAGGGTTTAAAAGAAAAAATTTCAAAATTAGTATAATAATTTGAAATTTTTGCTATAAATTTGTAGAATTTAGCTTGAAAAATTTAGGAAAAATCTAAAAAATATTTCTAAAATTAGCAATATATTTTTCCTAGTGGTTTGAAAGTGTTTATATGCAAATAGGAACTAGTATGTGCAAACTAGGGTTTGGGTGATTTCTTAAAAATATTTCAATTAATTTGTAGATTTTCAATTTTTAAATTCAGGAAAAATCAAAAAAATATTACAAAAAATCAAAAATAATTAGCCCTAGGGTTTTTAGAGTTTTTGTGCAAAAATTTAAAGTAAGTCAAGTTCACCAAATGTTTTATTCTTTTTGGGAATTAGTGTCAGGAATCTAGAACAACAAACATGCTCTGATCCCACTTGTCAGGATGCGAAACCGAAAACATACAATTGATTACCAAACTTCAAACAACTTAATATGCGGAAATAAACCAGATTCACCAAGTAACTAGAATTCAGAATAACACAGCATATGAGAGACAATACACAACTTGTATTAACACTTTATACAGAAAAGAATACAATAAAGAAGATGCCACTTCTTCTCCACCACCTTACAGAGGTTTCCCACACCTCAAGTGAATAGTAATTCTTCTCCCCAAAGCTCTCTCTCTCACAGGTCCCAACACCCAACTCAAATACAGAGTTGGTGTTCACCTCCCATGCTCCACGCACAACACAAGTGCTCCACGCACTCCACAAGCACTCCACGTGCTCCCCAAGTACTCAAGGTACTTCAAGTAGATCTCCCATGAACCTGCAATAACCTGCACTTCAACAGACCATACTTATGGAAGGAACTCCCTTGCCTTCCTCTCTTGCTCTATCCGAGTACACACCTGTACTCCAAGTAGATCCTGCCTGATACTGCTCCCTGTTGTGTTGTTGTCTGTATGACCTTGCACACCTGCAAATCAAACAACGGTTCTGCTCACCTGTGAACCTCGACCTTGCACACACATACACCTGCAGATCAACGATCTTACTTACCATGTAGATCTCCTATATAGGCCATGCAACTGTGACCAAGATCTTACACTCCTGAAGAACCCAGCTGGCTCTCCAATCCAGCACCAACACACCTGGTACTGAGGCACTAGGAGGAACGCACCATTGCTCTACCTCACACACAGAAGGAGCTTATAATTATGCTCTGTTACTCCCTAGCACACTTTTCCAATACAACCATGAGTCTATTATATAGATCTCATCCAAACAATAATTAGACATCTAATTACAATAATTAGATCCGCAGCTCTCAGTCTATAATTAGATCTCTTCATGCAAACACTTGGTTCGTTAGCTAACTGCCCGTAAATAGCTCGCAGTCGAACCACACAGGCGACCGACGTCGGTCCCTGTCTGCCTGGAGGTGACCGACGTCGGCCGATATATGACCGACGTCGGTTGCTTCCCTTTGCTATCCTGCCGACGTCGGCTGATCAGACTGACCCCAACTTCTCTGCAATCTTCAGCAACCTCCTCTCCTGTTTGCATCAGTGAAGCTTTTAGCTCCACAATCCTAACAATCTCCCACTTGGAGATAAATAGCTGCACTGTACCTGTACCTATACTCTGTCTAATCTGTTTCCTGGTTTGTATCCCTCTTCAAGCTCCCACCTGAAGACAACACACCACACAACCTGTGATGTACCTCCTGTCATCCGAGTACCCTGCCACATCCGAACCTACAACACCTGTAGTGAATTCCTAACCCTGCATAGCAACACCTGCTGCCGGTCCCTCTCAGAAAACCTGAGAACCCACTTCCCCGAATTGGCTCCTAACTCTGACAGCTCCCACTGCATGGGAATACTCAGGTCTATACCAGACCTCATGTGATTTCGGACACTGTACCTGTCCAACCCTTAGTGTGCTCCGGTTCTGCATCCCGAACCTCGCCAACACCTGATTCACATCAGCTCCCACTTGAGACAAAATCAACCTGTGATCTCCATGCCTCCCATGTCAAAGAATTTCGCTGCTCCAAACTCCTCATGACATGACACTGAACTAATCTTACCCTTAGCTCAGTAAAACCCTATATGTACTAACCCTGCTAGCAAATATACCATCCACATACAGCAACAGAATGATGTCGTGACTCATCATCCACTTGGTAAGGCAAACCACAGTAGTTACCTGACACTAACTGAAGCCATGCTTCATCCTCCACCTGTCAAACCTGGTACCACTGTCCTGCAGCTCCTCAAGACCATATGCCCTGGTCTTCTGTCTCACGTATCCGTTCTCTCTATTCTTCTACTAAGGCATCCATTTGTCTCTGTGCTTCCATCCAGCTGGCAAACCTACCAAAACTCACGTCTGGTTCTGCATCATAACCCTGCCTAGCTCACCCCTATTTCTTGGATCCTTCTTGCTCTACAATCAGCAACAAGTATGAAGAAGAGGAACATGAATTTGAGGGCCTACTTACGCCTTCAGTCCTCCATATGGGTGTTTGAGACTCCTTGACAACATGCTGTCCACCCAAAATTCGTTACAGTGACCGACCTCGGTCACTCCACAGTCTGCATCCGACCGACGTCGGTTCCATGCGTCTGTACCTGACTACCAACTTGCCAGCGCTGGTGTCCCTGCTGCCGACGTCGGTCCTCTTGACCGACATTGGTCTTACATACTGCCGACGTCGGTCCCTTGACCGACGTCGATCTTACTCTGCCCGACATCGCCGGCTTCGGTCTGCACATGACCGACATCGGCACCTGTCTGTTCGATGTCGGTTCCTCCTGACCGACATCGGTGTCTGTGTTCGCCTGTGAGTGATGACTTTTTACCCGCGAGCTCCTTTGGATCAATCTCCATATCCAAACTGCCCTGCTCAGATGTATCCAGCCTCATCCACTGAACTCTGTCCGCCATCTCGTCCAAGAACACCAAGGCTTTCCAATTCTTAAGCCTGTCAAATATATCTGTCTTCTGCTTAAGAACATGCATCTCCTTCCTGCTCATGTGACCAAGCCTACGAAGCCACGTCTTCACAACAGAAGAAGAATCAGTAATATAAACAAGTAGATAAAGTATACCTATTTTCTTACCACCAGCTAATTCAAGTGCTACCGCTATGAGAGTTCTTGTGCATCTCTCATCACCCAATCTTTCTGAAGAAATTAGCCATATCTCCAAACCTGGGACCTGCATGACCTTCATCAACCCCTGTGTGTTGGCCGCCTGCAATTTCAGCTTCACTTCCCCTTTGCCAATTCTTTGGCAAGGCTTACCAGCTCCTCTACCTGGGGCTGCATGGAAAGAGGCAACTGAATCTTTTATCCAAGATTCAACTTTATCCAAGAAACCTGCAAACACATCCTGTGCAACAACTCCTGCTACATCTGTATCTTCAGTTTCTTCATGCTAATCTGTTACCAACCAACAATGTTCTTTTACCTGCTCTTTCTTTCCATCAGACCGTGAGTAACCGTCTGTGCTTTTCAACTCCTCCATTCTTAGCTTACTTTGATCTGCCGTTGCTATACTCCCACTCAATCAGAAACCCCTGAGAGTGCCCTGTAACCAAAACACAACCTGCTTCCTGCAACCTTAGCTCTGATACCACTTGTCAGGAATCTAGAACAACAAACATGCTCTGATCCCACTTGTCAGGATGCGAAACCGGAAACATACAATTGATTACCAAACTTCAAACAACTTAATATGCGGAAATAAACCAGATTCACCAAGTAACTAGAATTCAGAATAACACAGCATATGAGAGACAATACACAACTTGTATTAAGACTTTATACAGAAAAGAATATAATAAAGAAGATGCCACTTCTTCTCCACCACCTTACAGAGGTTTCTCACACCTCAAGTGAATAGTAATTCTTCTCCCCAAAGCTCTCTCTCTCACAGGTCCCAACACCCAACTCAAATACAGAGTTGGTGTTCACCTCCCGTGCTCCACGCACAACACAAGTGCTCCACGCACTCCACAAGCACTCCACGTGCTCCCCAAGTACTCAAGGTACTTCAAGTAGATCTCCCATGAACCTGCAATAACCTGCACTTCAATAGACCATACTTATGGAAGGAACTCCCTTGCCTTCCTCTCTTGCTCTATCCGAGTACACACCTGTACTCCAAGTAGATCCTGCTAGATACTGCTCCCTGTTGTGTTGCTGTCTGTATGACCTTGCACACCTGCAAATCAAACAACGGTTCTGCTCACCTGTGAACCTTGACCTTGCACACACATACACCTGCAGATCAACGATCTTACTTACCATGTAGATCTCCTATATAGGCCATGCAACTGTGACCAAGATCCTACACTCCTGAAGAACCCAGCTGGCTCTCCAATCCAGCACCAACACACCTGGTACTGAGGCACTAGGAGGAACGCACCATTGCTCTACCTCACACACAAAAGGAGCTTATAATTATGCTCTCTTACTCCCTAGCACACTTTTCCAATACAACCATGAGTCTATTATATAGATCTCATCCAAACAATAATTAGACATCTAATTACAATAATTAGATCCGCAGCTCTCAGTCTATAATTAGATCTCTTCATGCAAACACTTGGTTCGTTAGCTAACTGCCCGTAAATAGCTCGCAGTCGAACCACACAGGTGACCGACGTCGATCCCTGTCTGCCTGGAGGTGACCGACGTCGGCCGATATATGACCGACGTCGGTTGCTTCACTTTGCTATCCTGCCGACGTCGGCTGATCAGACCGACCCCAACTTCTCTGCAATCTTCAGCAACCTCCTCTCCTGTTTGCATCAGTGAAGCTTTTAGCTCCACAATCCTAACAATTAGGTTTTTCATTCTTAAGCAAATAAAGGTCTAAGTAAATGTAAATTAGTAATTAATGTGTCCCAATTAGCCTACAAATTTGTATAAATAGATATTTATTTTATCTTTTCTAAAAATAGTAAGAAGTGTGAAGAAATTAAACTTAGATTATTTTGAGCTGAAATGGATGATGTAAGGTTTGGAAATTACTATGCAGGGATGGCAGACTATCATAAACAAAACCCAAAACTCTATTTCTGGATTAGACAGGAGCACCAAACTCAAGACACCCTATTACTTGGCATTATAGTCCACTTTTGATGTTGGTTTCCACTTCTAGCATTATTGTCCTTGTGGTTTGGCTTTTATAAGTTCTTCTTGGTAGGCTTGTGACACCCTGGTAGTGAAATATTGATGCCTAAGTTTGTGCAGAGCTCGTTGTGTGTTTGATTCAATCTTCAAAACCCTTAGGAGCTCCTGGTACTTGATCTTGAGTAGCAAACTTGGGAAAGAGAGGAGGGGTTAGTGTGTAAAGGATATGTTGGATGCACTTCACACCCCGTGTGTGGGCACACTGCCTACATACTAATACTCTGAAGAGGGATCAATCTAATGTTGTTCTCCCATTTGAAGTGCTTGATGCAATTGTGTGATGTATGTAACTAGATAAAAAATAATAATGTAATTTAGATGACTAGGGACTGGTATGATGATCCAAAACTCATAAGTTTTGATTGACAGATATTTAAAGAACACAAAAATAACATAGTAACAATGAATTCTCTGAGAAGAGATGTTTTATTACTCAAGATCACAATACAACTATATGTTTATCTTTGGGAAGAGATGTCTGATTTCCATTTTAGGTTACATATTCAATTATACACATTTTTAAATTAGGGGGAGGATGTGGAAGGTGACCAATCTCAAGGGAGATTAAGTGGTTTGACTTCCACAATTTAAAATAATACAAAATTCAAGGAATTACTATTTTTAGAAACTTACTATTTTTAGACTACACTACTAAAATTAAAATTTAGGGAACTTCCATTAAGCTTTTATGGGTCAAAAACCATTCAGTATAACTTCGTGTCATCTCACCATTTTCTCCTTGTTCTTATCTTTCTGATGGTTCAAACGGTGAGTCAATTGGAGCTACGGTGCAAAAGCTATGGCTCCCAGAAGTTCCATCATCAATTGGGGTAGAACCATCACCCGAATTGTCACCTAAATTATTGCCATGATCATTCCTCCCTTTTTGAGAAGTAATGGTCCCCATTGCATCAATATTCCTCATTAGGTGTGGTAGTTGTGTCTTGATTTTATTCTCTGTGAGCCACTCATCTTGGTGGCTAAGTTGGCCCCTTTTGACCACCCAATAAAGTGGAATAGAGTGTCCTCTTGTTGTCTTCATCCAGGTATCCACAATCTGATCATCCTCCACTGGAGCAAAACTCTATGGATCAATCTCGTCAATGTTTATTTGTTCTAATATGACTAAAGTGTCCAATAGAGGTGAATGATATGGTTTGAGTTGCTCCATGTTGAATATTGGATGCAAACCAAGGTAGGCTAGTAGGTTCAACTCAAAAGCATTTTCTCCAACTTTTCTGGTAATGGTGTAGGGACCATATCGTAGAGGCCAAATTTTTATATGTGGGCCTACAAATCATTCCTACTAAAGCCATAACCAAACCTTGTCACCCACAAACAAAATGGTGTACAATCCTATGTTTATCATGGTGTTGCTTATACTTGCTACTGGATGTGTTGCATTTATTTAATGATACTTGTTTCTTTTGATGCCTCAGATCTTCTATGAGGTGTGTATTCCTTAGTGGATAATGGAATGGCTATATCAATTGGTGCCATGGGTTGGAACCCAAAGCATACTTGAAATAGACTGTGATTGGTCGAGATGTGCAAGGCTTGATTGTATCCAAATTGTATGAAAAGAAGCCCCTCATCCCATGTGCATGGATGTTTAGAGTGATACATCTGAATCATGAGAACAATCAAGTGGTTCACCACCTCTGTTTGAACATCAATCTTTGTATGGAAGGTTGTGGACTTCATCAGCTTGGTATCCATCATCTTCCATAGAGTGGACCAGAAGATGCTCAAGAACTTGTTATCTCGCTCTAAGATAATGGACTTGGGGAGACCAAAATGGAGCCATACATGACTAAAATATAGTTGAGAAGTTTCTTCAGTAGAAATATTTTTCTTACAAGCAATCATGATAGCCATTTATGAAAAATGATCAACTATAATAAAAATACAGTCCTTTCCATGTTTTGAAGTGGGCAAACTAAGAGAAAATCCATTGAGACAGATTCCTAAGGCCTGGTTGGTTCTGGAAATGGTATGTACAATCATTGCTTCTTATTTGTTGGCTTGGATTTCACACATGGGATGCAAGATTTGAGATATTTTTTCACATCCTTTCGCATATGGGGCAAGTAGAAGTGTTTTTGAAAGATTGCCAATGTCTTTTCTAATCAAAGTGTCCAACTATTTTACTGAAATGTGCCTCCCATATCATCTTTTGTTGCTCTATAGCTGGAACATAGATGTGCCCCATATGACAGAGGATATTATCTTACAAATAGAAATTAGAAACATGTTTACCTTTTTGAAGCACCTGATATGTATCAGCAAAGGCAAGATGTGCTTCATATAGAACACCCCAAGTGGTAGTCTCGTGCCTGCATAGGTCAAGAATTATTGTGAGTGCAATAATTGGTGGGTGGCTCAGACAATCTATAGCCATATTTGAGCTCCCCTTTTTGTGTTTGATTATTAAATGGAATTACTGAAGATATGTGGCCCACTTTTGGTGCCTCTCATTTTGCAGTTTACTCTATGTCTAGATGAATTCCAATGGTCTATGGTCAGTGTGGTTGATCGTCTCTTTCCCCAAGATGTAGTGTTTCTATTGTTTGTAGGCTTGCATAATGGCATAGAGCTCCTTATCATATGTCATATATTTCTTGATTGTATCAGTGAAAGTTTCACTATGATATGCAACAATATGTCCATATTGCATGATGACAGCTCCCATGGCATATTCAGATGCATCTGTCATTAACTCAAAAAGCTGATGCAAATATAGCAAGATAAGAATAGGGGTTGAGCAAACTCTATTGTTCAAATTCTCAAATGCCCTTTTTATATTTCAGCCCACTAAAATATAGCTTTAGCTCCTACTTTAGTCATTTGGGTTAGTGGACCAAGCAACATGTGAAAATCCAAGAACAAACCTATTATAGAAATTTGCAAGACCCAAGAAGCTATGAAGTTCTGTGAGGGTCCTTAGTGTAGGCCATTATCGAATAACCCAAATCTTTTTTGGATCAACATGGACCCCTTCCTCATTCACAACATACTAGAGGTACTAAATTATTTTCATCCTGAATGTGAATTTTTCAAGATTTGCATACAACTTGTGCTCCTGAAGAGTTTGAGGCACCTTACAAACATGTTGTAGATGTTCCTCCCATATTCTATTGTAGATGAGTATGTCATCTAGGTAGACAACTATGAATGAGTTGGTGAAGGGTCACAAGATATCATCCATCATCCTCATGAAGGTTGCAGGTGCGTTAGTTAAGCCAAAAGGCATAACCAACTATTCAAAGAGCCCCTCCTTAGATTTGAATGCAGTCTTCCAGACATCAGTGGGATCGATGGGAACTTGGTGATATCCAAATTTGAGATCAATTTTGGTGAAGAACTTTGCACCACAAAGTTGGTCCATCAGGTCATCAATCCTAGGGAGAGGGTAACAATTCTTCACAGTGATTTTATTTAGGGCTCGATAGTCAATGCAAAGACTCCATGTTCCATATTTCTTTGATGCTAGGAAATTGAGTTACCACATGGTGAAGAACTTGGCTTGATGTGACCCTTTTAGATCAATTCTTGAATCTATCTTTTTATCTCATCATTCTCCAAAACTAATCTACGATACACAAGACTATTAGGCAAAAGTGATCCTAGGATCAAATCAATAGAATGTTTTACCTGACAATGCAGTGGAACTCCTATGGGTGAAATGAATAAGTCATCATATTTTCCTATGATTTTACTCATCTTCTTCTATTGTTGTGTCCATAGTGTAGTCAGAATAACAACATTGGACTTCTTAGATTTTTGTGGTTTGACCACCATGAGAACGAATTGATCTGTCTTTTCCACCAATCTCTTTCATTACTTGGCATTGATCAAGGAGACAAATGTGGGAAGTGGTACCTCTAGTACCCTGTAACACTACATTCCAAGAGTGAGAGTGATTCTTTGAGTTTGTGATTCATAGATTTCATGTTGATCATACATGAGCAATTGACCAAGGAGTACATCACAAACATCTAAATTGACCACATCATACAAGACTTCACCTTGGAAAGGTTTTATTGCATATGAAAGAAGACACAGATGGGTGACACTGAGGTCTCTCCCTGGGCTCAACCATCTTGTTGTCCCCAAAAATGTCACTCATTTTGGGACAACATATGAACTATTTTGGTTCAGCAAACCAAAATAATCTCTTCCCTTCTCAAAATTTGTTCTGAACTTTCAAATTCCTCATTTTTCAAACTTTTTCAATAAAGGGACTAGTAGGTTCAAAGGGTTCAATGGCTATAATAGGCGAGTTCAATCAAAAGGGGCAAGTTTCCAACACTTAGGCATTTTCAGGATTGGTTCAGCACCTTGGTTCAACCAAAAGGGTTCATCGACGAGTTTCTTAGCAAGGATTGAACTATTAAACCATTGAACCTCAAACCATTTTGGTTGAAATGTTTAATGGGTTCAAGGTTCAATGTCCACAACAAGCTTCAAAGAGTCAAGCACTTTGTCATAATTCATTGAGTTCAATCGCTTAACGGTGTAAAGGTTCAAAGATTCAATTGATCAGTTTCAATCAAGCGGTTTAAAGGAATGCCCAAAATAAAAAAACTCGAGAATAAAATGTGCCACGTGTCCTTTGAAAAGCTTAGCAGAAGCTGCCAAGTGTCATCTGTCAGGACACATTATAATTTGTTTCTAAAAGTTGCAAAACGTGCCATGTGTCCCTTGTAAAGTTCTGCAGAGGTAGACAAGTGGCAACTGTAGAAGGTTTCAATATGTTTTTCTAAAAAAATTAGAATGTGCCACGTGTCCCTTGCAAAGCTCAGTGGAGGCCGATAAGTGTCAACATCCGTAGTTTCTTCCTTATGTCCCGTTATGACTCAGCTGAGCGCGACAAGTGTCTACATCCATGCTTCAATTTTTTATAAGCTTCATAGCTTCTTTCAATAAGCTTCCCTCAGAGTCCCACGAAAGGTGCCAGGTGGCCAATGCGGAAGGTTTCCATGTGCTTTTCTAAGAAACTATGGAAGTTACCACGTGTCCCTTAAAAAGCTTTGCAGAAGCTGCCAAGTCTCAATAGCCGATGTGTCTTCCTTTGGTTTCGTTATTGAGTAAAGACTGTGGTGGGCCTCGGGCGAGTTACTAAAACCAGTGTAAACTATTAAGTGTCATATGTCGAGACCCATTATAACTTGTTTCTGAAAAGCAACAAAACATTCCACGTGTCTCGTTGTAACTCATCAGAGCGTGACAAGTGTCTGCATCTGCTTGAATCCAAATGAGTCCTAAATGTTTCTAAAGTGTTTCTAAAGTCCTGTGGAAGCCGCCATGTGTCACCTTCTGTAGGATTCTCAAAAGGCATATAAATCCTCTATAAGTTAAGCGGATGCTGCCACATGTCCTTGTTTATTTCACAACAAAACACACCACATGTCACTTGTTGGGATCAGTGAAAAGCAGCTAGAGCAAGCGGGAAAGACACAAATGAAGTGCTAAGGAGGATGACGGGCCCACAACCATCAAATTCAAGACAACCAACTAGCCTTTGGCTTTCAAACAATGACGGATTTGAACACGTCAAATTTGTGGCAATGAAATAGCTATTGATCTTTGCAAGCTTAAGCATGGACCTAAATGCATTCAAAGATCTTTAGGATGAGAGGAAGAACCAAAAGAACCACAAAGGGAAAAAGATAGCTCCAGGGCTCAAATCGCATTAGAAAGAAGGAAAGGCCAAAATATCTGCAAGAGTTATTTCCAGTAGGTGGAATAATCCATCAAGTAGATATTAGAGCCTGCAAACATTGAAGGCATGGCCTATTTGTCTCCTTTGAAGTAAAGGTGAAGTGGATAGCTGTGCAGATATTAGGTGACAGACCAGATGTCTCAGGCCCAGGAGAAGACATTCAAGATGAATTAACATGCCATAGTTAAGGCGGCTGCCTTATTTCAGCATGGTCCTTTTTTATAAAACTAAAAAATGCATTCAAGGCATTGAATGCATAGCATGGGCCATTCCATGAAACAGAGCACCAAGCCTTTCTTAGCTGCTATATATTGTAATCTTTTTAGTGTTTTGAAAGAGAGATATTTATTTTATAGAAGCAAAACTCTGCCCAATTGAAAGGCGAATACTGAGACTTTGAGCTTAGATTGTTGATCATTATATTTTATCTGAATGAGAAAGCAAGACACTTACAGACTTTGTGTTGTTATATCTTGTGTCATTTTAGGAGATTGCTCTTATATCTATCTTCTAAATGCATTCTTGTTTATTTAATTTAATAGGGAGAACTAGTGGAAGTGAGAAGGAAGATGTCTTGAAGTTAGTTATAGACTTTGTGCTGTTATAGTTGTCTTCAAGTGTGTGTTTTTAGTTTCTTTTTGTGTTGAGGATTCTGGGATGACTTTGTGCCCCCATTATCCTTTGTGTTTCACTCTTTGGGAAGTTGAGGTGGAGACTTTGAGTTCCACTTCATCCTATTGATTAATATATTTTGTTACCAGTTTCTTGTCACTACCTAAAAGAACTCCTGTTGTTTCATGCAAGATCACTTTTGAAAGAAGAAAAGTCCCTTCAGTGTTTCCACCTAGATTTTCTCCTTTGTCTATGAACATCATCTTTGAAAAAAGAGAGATGGATGGTGTATCCTACCATTAAGTGCTATTTTCTATTTATATCTATAGTATATAGCTCTTACATATTTATAGGGAACCTCCCCTTGATGAGAGGAGAGATTTGTCCACCTCTGATGTAGTAAACTTGCACACTGGGCCGACTAATCTCCTTTGCTGTGGATGCTAAGACCTATTTTGTTCACCAATTAGCTGGTTGACAAAATATTCATCCAACAGTCTTTTTGGCGACTCTGCTGAGGAAGGATAAGCAATTTAAAGCCTCAAGCTTCAAGCTGAAGCAAGACCAGTCCTTTTCCATTTTTTTTCACAATCTGGTAACTCCACGCTATATAAGAAGCCATAGAATTCAAGGTGTTGTTGACCCTATCTCCTCAACTCCAATTCCAATGATCTAGGAGTGTTCCTCCTACACGTACCAGGATACCAACACAAGGTAGAGCTATTTTTTCTATTGTCAATAGAGCTTTGCCTATAAGTACTCCGCCCAGATTTGTTATCCCTCTTATTCATAATCTAATCATGGTAGCTCAAGGCCCTTGGGGTAACTCTTTTGGTCCACTCAATTTGACTCCACCTATGCATGAGCTACCATGCAGTTTAAGGAAGAATTTCCCCAAATTATTTGGGGATGGGAGAGTTCATCCTGATGAACACATTACAGCCTTCAGCGTAGCCTGTGGTGTGATAAGCATGGAATTTGAGGATGTGGCAGTCAGGCTTTTCATGGAGACACTAAAAGGTGCTACTGCAGACTGGTTCTACCATTTGAAAGCTAGATCAGTGACTGATTGTGACACACTCAAAGCTAAATTCGAAGCTAGGTTCAAGTTTGTAGAAGATGCACATGCCTTGCTGGCCCAGCTCACACAGATGAAGAAGGAACCTCATGAACCTATGAGGGATTTCATAGCAAAATTTGAAAAACTCAAGAACTAAATTCTTGCAATTGCTCATACAACACCTGAAAACCTCAAGTGCTTCTTCATCAATTCACAGCTGCCTGAGGTGAGTTTTCTACTGAGACGTGCTAGCCACATAGACCTTAGGGCCACTCAAGACTTAGCTACTAAGGTAGAGGATGACCTTATCTTGGTAGAAAAAATAAGGAGAGATCCAAACAGAGGTAAATCTACTTCTTCTTTTGAATACTCACCTATAGCCACCACTGATCCCATGGTGCATAAACTAGCAAATGAGTTGTTGACCCTCAAAAAGCAAATGACACAAGGGATGTCCTCTACTCCTTCATATAGAGATGCACCAAGGAGGACATTCCCAAATTAGTCATATCAAGGCAATGCTGCCAAGAACCAAGGGCAAGCAAATCATCTTCCTCCTCCACAGAGGAATAACCTTGCCATTGAAGCACCTCCAACCAACTCAGCGATTGGATATCTGAAAATAGAACATGATTCCTCTTTCCAACCAGAGTTTGATCAAGACAATGACGCTAATCTCTTCACTAAGGAAGAAGAAGAATTAGCTGGTGACTCCAACATTAGTTTCTTAAATTATCAAGATGAACCCAGAATTGAAGATAATGCAGCCGAGGGATCATATGTTGTATTCACCCGGTCTAAGAATCAATCAGCTGATAGGAAAAAATCAGAGGAGTGACCTCAACTAAAAATCTCAATTGCTAAGTGGGGAACCACTCTACCCTTCCAGCCAAAGGACCTAGTGATTGCGAGAAAGGTAAGTACACTAAACATCCCTGCACCTTCTACTTCAAATTTGTAGTCCAATCTTTCCCCTTCTAAAAACCAAAAGGATGAACTTCCATCCCCTACTCCTAGTTCTTTCTAGACATTTGACATAATTAACCATATAAATAAAACTAAAATTCAAATGTCTGAATTTGAATTTCTATAATCTAATCCTGAGCAATTGGACAAGTTGGTTTAATGTGTGAAACACCAAACCACTCTTGCGAGACAAGATGCTAATAAGGTGACTCATGATCCCCCAAGGAACATGTCTATCCCAAATAACCTTGTCATTAGTAGGATCGAACCTTTCTATGTCTCCCTGCTGATAAATGGATATCAGCTGAATAATTGCATCATTGATTCTAGAGCTTCAGACATTGTCATGCCTGCCAAAGTGGCAGAATCCCTTGGTCTCACATTGACCAAGACATTTGGGAGATGTTTCTCCATGGAGAACAAACAAATACCACTACTAGGAAAATCAAAGATGCTCAATTTGCATTTGCAGCCTTTCCAGAAAAAAGAATCAAGATGACTGTCTTGGTGGCCAATGTCCCAGCATCATATGGCATGCTTCTTGGGCAAAATTTTTGTAAGGATGTTGGTGGTGAAATAAGCATGGATCTATTTGAAGCAAGGATCCCAGTCAAAGGCATTATGAAAAAATTGCTTCCTAAAAAGGAAGCAAAATATGTGATCACCCAAACATCAGCACCTGAAGCTCAAATTCTATTTGAGTCTTCAGGCATGGGTAACTATTTTCTATCCATGGATGAAGTTCATGAAGTGCCTATTGAAGCTCTTGAAGGTGTCAACCTGAAAATTGTTTCGAAAAGCATAGTATAAGAATTGGTAGAGTGCAATGCAAGTGTGGAAGGATCTCCCCTTCCAAATGAAGAAGAATCCAAAGGAAAATCCATGTCTGAGGAGGTATGGATTCTTGAGTTTGATGAAAGTTGCTCCTTTACTGGTTTAGGAGCTAGAATTGTGCTGATATCTCCTCAAGGAGATATTTTTTCATCTTACAAGTTACAGTTCAGCAATACCAACAACACGGCTGAGTATGAATCTCTCTTACTCAGATTGAGGGCTGCTCGTGACAAAGGCGTCAAGCTCCTTCATTCTAAAGGAGATTTTGAACTAGTGGTTTGTCAGGTTAAAATCTTGTATCAAACCAAGAATGAGAGATTGTGCCACTAACGCAATCTAGTCTGGGATCAACTTGAATGCTTTAATGCTTTCAACATCTCTGCCATACCTAGGGAATTCAACGATAGAGTTGATGCGATGGTTATTTCAGCAACTCTATTGGTTCCTCACCTGAACTTCAAAAGAGACAAGTATACTATTGAATTAGTCTTTCGACCAAGTGTACTCGATAATGCCAATCATTGGCAAGTTGTTAGGTTGTGGAGCTAAAATCTTCAACTATTCAAATGAAGAGGAGGTTGCTGAAGTTCCAGAAGTATCGGTGTCAGCAGTATGACTGACGTCGGTCATGATCAATGCAGAAGGCAATCGGTGTCATCAGGGAGTCGGCCGATGTCGGTCAGCACCAGTTAGACAGGGACTGACGTCGGTTGCCTGTGTATTCCAGAACTGTTCATTGCACGAATAGTTAGTTAGTTGAACTGAGTGTTTAGATGTAAAGGCTACTTTGAGTCTTGAGCTGTGTGGATAATTATTCTAAATTAAGAGTCTAAGTTATTGTTTAAGTCTAGGATCTATTTATAGACCCATTGGCATGTATTGTAATCATGAGCTAGAAAGGAAGGCAAAGAAGATCCTTCCATTGTAAGATCATTAAGTCACAGGTTGTTGCAAGCTCATAGAAGATCTACATGTGTAAGTATGGTCTATTGAATTGTAGGTTGCAGGTTCATGGGAGATCTACTTGAAGTACTTTAGAGTGCTTGGTGTACTGGCAGGGTTATTACTGACTGGTTGGAGAGGTGAACACTCTGTGTGTGAGTTGTGTGTTGGGACCGTTTTTAGTAGGAGAGTGAACTTTTGAAGAAGAACTAATGTACACTTGAGGTGTGGGAAGCCTCTATAAGGTGGAAGAGTGTGGCGTCTCTTTATTGTATTCTTTTTTGTACAAGTATTAATACAAGATAGTGTATTGTCTCTCATATTCTGTGCTATTTGTGAATTCTAGTTACTTGTACTTTTGGTATAATTTCTGCATGTTTAATTACTTGTATTTGGTAATCATATTGTGCTCTTTCTGAGGATTAAGATCCTAACAAGTGGGATCAGAACAAGGTGTGTTTTTCTTGGATTCCCTGACACAAGTGTTCAACTATGACAACCAAATCATTGCCTTCCTGGAGCAAAAAGATAGCTTTGAATGGCTACGTTTCGAAGGCAGTAAGCTTCAAGAATTTGAACTAGCCCCTGAATCAAATGTAGATGTAGGTGAGGAGTTCTTGAAACTTAAAGAAAATAAAATTCCCAAAGTCCTAGTTTCCCTTGAGGAACTATTTGATAAACATGACAGATTCATCAAATAGTAGCAAACAGATTCAAGCTCCTCCCAGAAGTTTGATCAAGTAAATCTGGGTACCAAGGAAGATCCCAAGATGGTGAACATTAAAAAATGATGCACTTTTGAGGAGAGATTCAATTTCATTGCTCTACTCTATTAATACATGGACGTCTTAGAATACTCTTATGATGATCTAAAGTCACTCAGGCCTGAAGAAATTCACCATGAGATTCCTCTCAAGACTAAATCAATGCCTTTCAATAAAAAATCCAAGTAGTACAATCTGAAGATATCAGGTACCATTCTATCTGAGATACAAAAAATATTAAATGCTAAGATAATCTTCCCAATCCATCATTCCACATGGATTGCGAATATAGTGCCTGTAAAGAAGAAGAATGGCAAAGTTCACCTTTGCATGGATTTCAGGAACTTGAATCAATCATCCTTAAAGGATAACTACCCTTTGTCTATCATGGATCAAGTGCTTCAGATAGTGACTGGTTCAAAAATGTTATCAATGTTAAATGACTTCTCAGGATATAATCAAGTTGAAGTTGGTGAAGCAGACCAACATAAGACTATGTTCACCACACCTTAGGGCACGTTTGCATATAAAAAGATGCCTTTTGGCTTGATAAATGTTGGCGCTACTTTCCAAAGAGTAATGGACCTTTCTTTCAGGAATGAGATGGGTAAGTTCATTTTAGTTTATCTTGATGACTTGAATATCTTTTCTAAGCATCGCTCGAATCATGTGCGCCACTTGCAACAAGTGCTAGAACGTTGCTGCCAAAATGACATTTCTTTAAACCCCAAGAAGTCTATTTTTGGGGTGATAGAAGGGAAACTTCTCGGACACATTGTGTCCAAAGTAGGCATAAAAATTGACTTAGACAGAGTCAAGTCCATCCAAGAGCTTACTTTGACCACAAGTAAGACTGTAGTTCACTCTTTCTTCAGAAAAGTGAACTTTTTATGAAGGTTCATCCCTGAGTTTACTGAGAAGACTCGACATATCGTGAACATAATGAAAGGAAAGACTACTTTCAACTGGACTGAAGAAGGCAAATTGGCATTCCAAAATATTAAGGTAGCTATTTCCCATGCCCTAATTCTGGTTTGTCTAGACGATAACAAGGAATTCACCATATATAGTTATGCTTCCAAACACACACTTTCAGCGATTTTAGTTCAACAAAACTAAGAAGGCATGTAATATCCTATTTATTTCATGATCTATCCTCTCAAAGCTCATGATTTGAAGTACTCAAACATGGAGAAGCATGCCTATGTAGTGGTAAAGGCAGTGAAGTATTTTCTCTTCTACATCCTAAATTCACATGTTATTGCCTTGGTTCCTGATACCACAGTTAAATCCATATTAACTCAGTAGGAGTTTGGGACCAACAGAGGATATTGGATTGAAAAAATCCAAGAGTTTGATCTAGTCATCAAACTAATGAAGCTGGTGCGTGGAAAAGGCCTATGCCAATTGATTGCTGATAACAGACCAAAACAAACAAATCATGAAGAATCACAAGAAGAAGACACACCAACAATCCTCTTTGTCTCCACTACAAATGAGTGGTATTCATGAATTGCTCATTTCCTTAATTATGGTGAGTGTCCTGCTCACCTATCTTATAAATAAAGGAGGACTATCAAGTTAAAAGCTACAAATTTTGTCCTCTGGGATAATGGCCTGTACAAGAGGAACCTTGATGGAGTATTCCTTCGCTATGTGAACAAAGAGCAACAGAGCTAACTTCTAAAGTCCTTCCACAATTTTTCTTGTGGAGGACATTTTTCTGTCCCTATGACTACCCATAAAATTCTATGAGCCACGTACTACTGTCCCACTCTATTTCAAGATGCTTACAAATGGGTAAGAAAATGTGAACTATGCCAGTAGATTGTTAGAAAACTTAAGTTAGTTGCCCTGCCTCTCAAGCCAGTAGTGATAGAAGAGCCATTCCAGCAATGGAGAATCGATTTCATTGGTGTTGTAAACCCATCTTCAAGTGCTGGACATGATTATGTCCTTATAGCCACATATTACTTCACCAAGTGGATTGAAGCAATTCTAACCAAGCAGGCTACTTCTGAAGTAGTATGCAACTTCTTCAAAGAGAACATCATTGCCAGGTTTGGGGTCCCAACCAAAATTGTCACTGACAATGCAGCTTGTTTCACTTCCCAGGAGATCACTCAATTCTATTTTTACTACGAGATCACTCTCCCACTCTTTTGATTACTTTCCACAAGGGAATGGACAAGCTGAATCAAGTAACAAGAACCTGGTCACTGTCATCAAGAAGCTGGTGGAAGAGAACCAAAAGACATGGCATAAAGCATTGGTTGATGCTTTATGGGTAGATAGAATTACACCAAAAAGGGTAATTGGTATGTCTCCTTTCTAAATTCTTTGTGGGCTCAATGCTAAGATACCAATCACCCTAGAATTGCCAGCATTGAAATTGGTTAAGGTAATTGAGGATCAGACATACGAAAGCTCCATTGATAAGAGGATCATTTGCCTGACTGAGCTAGATGAGCAGAGAACTATGGTGGTAGATCGAATTGTTGCACACCAAAGTCTAGTAAAGAAGCTCTTCAACCAGAAAGCTCAAGATCATGATTTCCAGATTGGAGATCAAGTCCTATTGTGGAACAAGAGGAGAGAACCAAAGGGAATGCATGGGAAGTTTGATTCTCTTTGGAGAGGCCCTTTCATTATCCATCAGCTAAATGGTGACAACAACTTCCTATTGAAGTATCAAGATGGCACGCTCTTTTTTCTACCTCACAATGGGCAGCATCTGAAGCACTTCAACTTTTGAAGTATCAGATGAGATCATCTGTACATATGTATATTTGTATAATTTTTCTTTCTACTTTGTGTCATTCGTTTTCATTTTTTTGAGCCTTTTTTTTTGGGTAGCATGACTCCATAGCCCAATGGCATACTTCAAAGGAATTGGAGATTTTGGTTTCTACTCCCTCAGCTATTCCAAGTTTTCAATTGAAGGAAGTTCCCCAACTGGAGCTAGTTGTTGTCCCCAAAAATGTCACTCATTTTAGGACAACATATGAACTATTTTGGTTCAGCAGACCAAAATAATCTCTTCCCTTCTCAAATTTTCTTTTGAGCTTTCAAATTCCTCATTTTTCAAACTTTTTTAGTAAAAGGACTAATAGGTTCAAAGGGTTCAATGGCTATAATAGGCGAGTTCAATCAAAAGGGGCAAGTTTCCAACACTTAGGCATTTTCAGGATTGGTTCAGTGCCTTAGTTCAACCAAAAGGGTTCATCGATAAGTTTCTCAGCAAGGATTGAACCATTGAACCATTGAACCTCGAACCATTTTGGTTCAAATGTTTAACAGGGTCAAGGTTCAACGTCTACGGCAAGCTTTAAAGAGTCAAGCGCTTTGTCAGAATTCATCGAGTTCAATCACTTAACAGTTTAAAGGTTCAAAGATTCAATCGATCAGTTTCAATCAATCGGTTCAAAGGAATTCCCAAAAGAAAAAACTCAAGAATAGAACATGCCATGTGTCCTTTGAAAAGCTTAGCGGAAGCTGCCAAGTGTCATATGTCGGAACACATTATAATTTGTTTATAAAAGCCACAGAACGTGCCATGTGTCCCTTGTAGAGTTCCACGGAGGGTGACAACTGGCAATTGCAGAAGGTTTCAATATATATTTCTAAAAATTACAGAACATGCCATGTGTCCCTTGCAAAGCTCAGTGGAGGCTGACAAGTGTCAACATCCACAGTTTCTTCCTTGTGTCTCATTATGACTCAGCTAAGTGCAACAAGTGTCTATGTTCACGCTTCAAGTTTCTGTAAGCTTCATAGCTTCTTTCAATAAGCTTCCCTCAAAGTCCCATGGAAGGTGCCAGGTGGCCAATGTAGAAGGTTTCCATGTGCTTTTCTAAGAAACTATGGAAGTTGCCATGTGTCCCTTGAAAAGCTCAGTGGAAGCTGCCAAGTGTCAATGGCCATTGTGTCTTCCTTTGGTTTCGTTATTGAGTAAAGACTATGGTGGGCCCTGAGTGAGTTACTAAAATGAGTAGAAGCTACCAAGTATCATCTGTTGAGACCCATTATAACTTGTTTCTAAAAAGTAGTGAAACATTCCACGTGTCCCATTGTAACTCAACGAAGCACGACAAGTGTCTATATCCATGTGAACCCAAATGAGTCTTGAATATTTCTATAGTGTTTCTAAAGTCCTATAGAAGCTACCATGTGTCACCTTCCATAGGACTCTAAAAGGCATCTAAAGCCTCTATAAGTTAAGCGGATGCTGCCACGTGTCCTCACCTATTTCACAGTAGAACATGCCACGTGTCACTTGTTGGGATCAACAAAAAGTAGCCAAATCAAGTGAAAAAGACATGAAGTAAGTGCTAAGGAGGATGATGGGCCTACAACCATCAAATTTAAGACAACCAACTAGCCATTGGCTTTCAAATGATGACATATCTGAACATGTCAAATTTGCGGCAATGAAACTATTGTTGATCTTTGCGGGCTTAAGCATGGACCTGAATGCATTGAAAGATCTTTAGGATGAGAGGAAGAACCAAAAGAACCAAAAAGGGGAAAAGATAGCCCGAGGTCTCAAATCACAGTAGAAAGAGGGAAAGGCTATAATATTTGTAGTAGTTATTTCTAGTAGGTGGAATAGTCCATCAGGTAGATATTAGAGCTTGCAAACATTGAAGGCAAGGCCTATTTGTCTCCTTTGAAGTAAAGGTGAAGTGGATAGCTGCATAGATATCAGGTGATAGATCAGATAACTTGGGCCCAAGAGAAGACATTCGTGATGAATTAAAATGCCAAAGTTAAGGCAACCGCCCTATTCCAACATGTTCCTTTTTGACAAAACTAAAAAATGCTTTCAAAGCATTGAATACACAACATGGGCCATTCCATGAAACAGAGCGCCAAACCTTTCTTAGCTGCTATATATTGTAATCTCTTTAGTGTTTTGAAAGAGAGACCTTTCTTTTCTAGAAGCAAAACTCTGCCCAATTGAAAGGTGAATACTGAGACTTTGAGCTCAGATTGTTGATCATTTTATTTTATCTGAATGAGAAAGCAAGACACTTGCAAACTTTGTGATGTTATATCTTGTTCCATTTTAGGAGATTGTTCTTATGTCTATCTTGTAGATGCATTCTTCTTTATATAATTTAATAGGCAGAACTAGTGGAAGTGAGAAGGAAGATGTCCTGAAGTTAGTTACTTGTAGACTTTGTGTTGTTATAGTTGTCTTCAAGTGTGTGTTTTTAGTTTCTTTCTGTGTTGAGGATTTTGGGATGACTTTGTGCCCCCATTAACCTTTGTGTTTCACTCTTTGGGAAGTTGAGGTGGAGACTTTGAGTTCCACTTCATCTTGTTGATTAATATACTTTGTTACCAATTTTTTTTCACTACTTGAAAGAACTCTTGTTGTTTCCTACAAGATCACTTCTGAAAGAAGAGAAGTGCCTTCAGTGTTTCCACCTAAATTTTCTCCTTTGTCTGTGAACATCATCTCTAAAAAAAGAGATATAGATGGTGTATCCTACCCCTGAGTGTTATTTTCTATTTATATCTATAGTATATAGCTCTTGCATATATATAGGGAACCTCCCCTTGATCAGAGGAGAGATTTGTCCACCTCTGATGTAGTAAACCTACACGCTGGGCCGACCAATCTCCTTTTTTGTGGATGATAAGACCTATTTTGCTCACTAGTTAGCTGGTTCAAAAAATATTAACCCAACACATCTAATACTATATGGCTTTGGGTGAGGCTTCATTGATAGATTTAGACTTTTCACAACTTTAGCAGAGATTAAAATCTTTTGACTCCCACTATCAAGAATGAAATGTAGAGGTTTACCTTTTACCCATAATTTGGAGTGAAATAATCTTTTCTTGTCATTTGGCCTTTCCTTATAGGTCTGTGATGAAGTGACGATGGTGTCAAGCTCAACATCTACAATCTATTCTTCATCCTCTTCGACTGTAGGTTGTGTATGAGATAGAGTAGTAGATGTCAAGTATTGTGACTCAAAAAGTAGTGACTTGATGGCTCGACATTCTTCTTTGGAGTGAGTTCTAGTTTTGTGGTAATCACACCACTTTTTAACGTTCCCCAGCTGGGGTTTCTTATCTTGAAACTCCTTTTGATTCCAATTTTGTCCTCATGTTTGACCTTCCTTGTCACTTTTCCATTTTTAAGGCTGACTCTTCATATTCTTTCTATCATGCTTCTGCTCAATCTTCACTTTGAACTTATATGTCTCATTGAGTGTTTCCAAATTAAAGAGTTCCATTTCCCCCCGCCTTACCTTGGCAAAATTATTGTCACTATATGTACAGATCATCATATGCTCCAATGGGAAAGTATTATTCCTTCACTGCTTCCACAAAATCATCCCAGGTAGGTTCCACCTCAAGGCTAATGGCATCTATATTGGACCACTTTTTGTACACTTCCAACAAATTTTTCATGGGCAACGATGCATTCAAAAGAGCAAAAGTGATATTCTCTCCATCGGTGAATTTATTTACAAAGAAGTAGGAAGATAATTGATCCAACCAATTTTCTACTGCATGAAAATTTATTTTGCCTTCAAATGTAGTAATATCAAAATTCACCTGAACCTTAAAGGGTGTTGGAGCACTAAAAGGACGTTTCATGGATGAGGAGCTAGGAAGTGCAGATGAAGAGCTAGAATTTCCCATCGAAAGTTGTTAGAGAATTTGGGCAAATTGTTGCAATATCTATGCTTGTTTCCATTGGAGGGATTCATTCACCATTTCCTTAAAATGATTGGATGTCTCGGTGTCTTTTTCCATTTGAATTCATTTGGAATGAATAGGTGGATAGTTTGGAAGCTCTATTGTTTTCCACCCAAACTTCTTATAACCTGACCTTGTCCTCGAGATCATACACTCTCAAGACAAAACACTCTAATACCATTGATCCAAAAGTCAAAATTTTTGATTTATGGATATTTAAAGAACACAAAAATAACATAGTAACAATGAATTCTCTGAGAAGAGATGTTTTATTACTCAAGATCACAATACAACTATATGCTTATCTCTGGGAAGAGATGTCTGATTTCCATTTCAGGTTACATCTTCATTTATAAACATTTTGAAAGTAGGGGGAGGATGTGTAAGGTCACAAATCTTGAGGGATATTAAGTGGTTCGACTTCCATGATTTAAAATAATACAAAATTCGAGGAATTACTATTTTTAGAAACTTACTATTTTATGACTGCACTACTAAAATTGAAATTTGGGGCACTTCTTTTGGGTTTTTGGGTGTCAAAAATCATTGAGAAAATATCCAAGCCATCTCACCGCGTTCTCCTCATTTTTAGCTTTCTAACTGTTTAAATGATGAGTCAATTGGAGCTACGATGCAAAAGTTATGGCTCCCGAAAGTTCCATCATCAATTGGGGTAGAGCTGTCACCTATCACATGAATTGTTGCTCGGATCATACGAGTTATTAAATAGGCTTGAATTGGTCTTATAATGTTGTATGTAGAGAATAAAAAAGAGTGCTTGAGTAGACTTGTTTGTATTATTGTGTTTTTCCTGTGAATGAGTGCCAACCCTTCTAAATGGACATTGAATGGCCTTTTATAGGGATACTGATGATCTTGGGTTAGATGAGCTTGCATTAGGTTGATAGGGGAAAAGATAAGGATTCAAGAAAATTTGATCGTTTGAAGCTAAAGTGAACTTGGACAACAGCATCAAAAACAAGACACCCCTAAATTTTGGCACTCCTATTTTAGTTTGGTGCTATTATCCTAAGAGGATGAGACCTGGGGGCATGGATCTAGGTCTGAGAGAGCTCCCTGGGTCTCAAAAATCTAAGTCTAGGAAGCTATGGGTGACTAAGAATCAATGAAAGTCTAGCCAAGAAGGGTTGAGTGAGCAAGAAAGAGGACCTATAGGTTGGGTGCTATTAGCCATGCCTAAGTCATCCAATTTTGCATTTTATATGATTACACCTCCCATCCCTCTTCAAGATCCTTCATGAAAGTCAATTCAATAAAATATCCAAAGGAAGGAAGGAATGATTTTTGAATAGGTTAAAACTTAACCTACATCTTAAATTCATACAGTGAATCATGAGGGTGAGGAATAAAATTAAGTGTCCATAGCCCAACTCAACTTACTCTCTCTCCAAGAATTCCTAGAAAAATCTTCCATCCCCAAATCTTCAAGTTGTAAGAGTACTCCATTAGTTCCCAAGTAAACTCATGAGCATATCTATCACCCTCCCACCATCTCCCTTCTTGAAGAGGAGCCTGTTATATGGAGGATAGAGAAAGGAGTTACAGTTATAAGTGAGCTTCAAGGAGAGTCTGATGAAGATGATTCAAGTGTGTATGAAGAAGAGTTATTCATTGGTACTCCACTTGGGGAAGAAAAAGGCAATTTAGTTTTCAAGGATGAACAAGAATGTGAGTTTGAGGAAAGAGTACAAGTAGATCAAGCTGCCACAACAAAAAAAGAAGCTTCTAAAGATGTGCTTCAAGTTGTACCTCTTCAAGAGGGAGGTCAAGATAAGGATGAAGACTTGTGGCAGTAGTACCTAAAGATTTGAAATGAATTTGAGGTTCTTTAAGGGCTTATACCTCTTAATGTACATATTGAGGATGTTGTTGAGGCTACTCTCTTGCTTGAGAAACAATGTGGGGATCTATAAAAGATCATTCAAGATCAAGTACATCATTTCATGGAGTCTTTAGAAGCTAAGGGTGATGTTTATCCTATAATCCAAGAGATGGTCATGTTTGAGGTAGGTTCAAACATCAAGAAGCATCATGAGAAGGGTCTTCAAGTACAAGATGAATATGTTTTCATAGGTGACTGGTTTATTGTTGTTGATTCACTTGAAAGCATGCCAAGAGGATTGACATTTGATATGAGGATGAAACCAAAAAGAACAAGGTCCAAAAGATAGCTTGTCTCATGGTATTCTTCATCTCATGGAGCAAAAGATCTCAAAAAATTTCCATTTGATTTAGGAGGAAGAAGATATGTTTAGGTTAGCTGTATATATTAGGTATTTTGTTTATGTCATGTGTTTCCTAAGTGTTTAGCTAGCACATGTGTGATGTCTTGTTTTCTTTGTTTTGTGTGTTCTCCTTGTTTTGTGTGTGTTTGGAGGTCAAATTAGTTTGTTTTATCTTGGTCAAGGTCAAATTAGGTCTTAATTTGAGTGAAAGTTACTCCATTGCTCAATAGAAGGACAAGGATACTAGTATAGTAAGCATTTCATGCATGCTACCCATGTGAATCACCAATTTGTTAACCAATTTTGACCCTCCAAGTCAGAATGTCAACCTATATAGGTAAAAACTTGCTTTTCATGTGTTATAACCTTTTTTTATAGCTTTGACATGCCTTATGAGGTCTTAAAATAGTCTTTCTAATGTCTTATTAGCAAAGATTAAGGTTAATTTGATAAAATTAAGGTAATGCTTTGTCTTTGTCTTAGATTAGGCTAGACATGTCCAAGAGGTGTCATAGGTTATTAATGTGTACCTCAAATTCATTTAATGCCTTCATTTCCTTCTATGCACATTTCACATATGTTTGGAGAGTTTAAGGTTTATTTACAAACTTTAAGGTAAGTGTTATGCAAGATGAAGATGTTTGTGGTTAATTCCACGTGTCAAAGCTAAAAAAGATCGAACACCCATACAAGCACATTTGCTAAGGTTATTGAGGGATTTATCTAACTGCATATCTATCAAGAATGTTACAAAGTGATCAGATTCTTGAAGTCCAATGTGTAAGAGGAGCTTGTTGATCACTTGTACAAACTTGGATATCTATTTACAGGTGAAAATGCCTTCAGAGTGCCTCTTCACATTCTTCAGGTCATCTCCAAGTTCAGGAAGCTTTCACAAGTCTCTAGAGTTATATAGGTTGAGTTATAACCTAAGCTATTGACAAAAGTTCAGGACCTTTATGGCCTCTCAATCAATGGCATTGGTTGTTTGATTGAACACCTTGGCTTTATGAACAATCGCTAATACTATAAAATAATTAATTAATATTATTTAATAATATAATTTTAAAAATTATGTAATATTATTAATAATATTATATTATTAAATAATTAATATTATTTTAAATACTTAATTAATAATTAATTAATTATGCCATCAGGTATTTTACATTGGTAACAATGGAGTTTAATGTAGTATGTTGTTCACTTTATCAATTAGATTTTCCACCCATTATGTTTTGTTGGAGTTGTAGTACAAAGGAATCTAATGACACAATGGGATTACCTCCAAGTTGTGGGACCTTGGTGAATTGAGGTGAACTTTTGGAGAAATTTGACTTCCTTTCACTAAGCTTACTGAAACTGATACATGACCAGTTCACTTCTAACTATAGCTTTATGGGATTTTACTCCGAACTGGGGTTTTATTTATAAGGAAAAGAGTTTTGAAGGAGTTTTAAAACTGGAAATGGTGATGCTCCAAAGGTTTTTAGTGGAAATTATTGCTTGCTTTGATCGAACATAGATTGAACAATAATATACTAAAATCTCTTGAAACACAATCTTACATGAGTATGACATCAAAGGCAATATTGAACATTGTATCAAATAAGGAACAATGTTCTCATGTTTTCCTCAACAAGATTTTAAAAGGGCAAGATAAATATCACAAATGATCTTATATGATTGAAATAATACTTATATCATTCACAGATGTAATGAAATCTGTACATACACAAGGATGACACAAAATAAGGAAGGCAAAACTTTAGTATATTAATATTCTCGAGGTTACAACATGTAGATGAACTTTTCAAAAGCAAAAAAAAAAAATCTCTCAGCAAAAAGGTCCATGGGCTATGTAAGAGACCCATATTTATACAAAAAATTACTCTTGAGAGAGAAGTCAAAAACTTTTACACTTACTCCTGGAGCAAGAAATTAGGGAGTGCTTATACAAATGTCCTCATTTTAGCTTAAAGAGGCATCTTTGGTGGAGTACAAGGAAGAAGATGACATTGCAAGAATTTGGTCACTTTACCAAGTGTTGAATAAGGAGAAAAATGTTGTTGGAATCTTCCATTTGAACCATCTCTCCTTGAGCTCAGTTGAAGAAGTTTCTCACCAAGAAATGGGGTGCCAAATTAAAACTTCATGACTTGGTCAATCTTTTAACAAAATTGAATGTTTTTTAAAATATTTGAATATTTTAAAACATAGCATGCAAAACCTAACTTTTAATTTGTAGTTGAGACTTTTTTAACTTATAAATCACTTGACAAAAAGGGATGTGGAAATTACAATGCGAGATTTTAGAACTTTCAAGTCATTCAACTTGTGAAAAAGAAAAGTGTAAAATACAAGTTGCACTTTTTCAATTAAAACTTGATGAGATGATAATTGAAAAATACAAGTAACACTTTTTCAATTTAAAGCTAATAGAACTATCAAAATGATAGTTTTAGATTAAGGTAAAAACAGGTTTTGAAGGGACCCCAAAAACCTTTAACAAAATCAAAATAGATAAAGCAATACCGTGCACTAGGATAAGCAATCCTTAAACCTACTAAAAATTAGCTACAAAATCAGGTTATCCAAGGACAACCTCAAAATGTAGTTTGTAATCAGCCCCCCTAATATCCCAAATAATTATTTAATATCTATTTTTTAGGGGTAAAATCCAGAATAGTTGCATGTCTGCCATCAACAATATTCTGCATACTTTCTAGCTCTCTAGTTTTCCTAGTGGGTCTTCTTCCAGGTTTGTCAGGAGAACCAACATCCTGTTTTAGCTTAAAATGTTGTTCATCTCTTTTTCTAGATTTATCCAAAGTAGAAGCAACATGTTTCACCTTAGTTTGCTGGTCTTTTTTGTTGCTTCTTGTTTCTACCCCCTTAGTATTGGTCTTTTTTTCAGCCCTTTTTCTTTGGTTTAGAATTTGCTTTAAGTTTTCTCCATTATCATACACAGGAAGCTCATTTAAAGGGGAATCATTATCAACCAAAATCTCCTTGGACTGAGAGTAAATAAAGTCTCCCTCCTCTAATTTTTTTCCAGCTTTAGCTAAGAATTCACCTTCCTCTATCTCATTTTTGTCATCAACATCTCTCCATCGATCTTTTATCCTCTGATAGGAAAAAATTTGTTTTGATAGATCTGTCAAATCATCTATTCTTTGTACTAGTATTATGGTATCTGATTGCAACCCATGTCCTTCTTTCACAGAATTTTCTTTCTGAAAAGGAAGCTCTTTATCCACCTTAGTATGTATAACATTAGGATCTTCAAAAGAAGGCTCTTTTTCCGCCTCAGCTTGTAGAGCTTTAGCATCTTCATTGTTCTGTTGTTCTTGTCGATGATCTTCTTTGGGTTTCCAAACTTTCTTTTGCTGAACCTTGGTCTTTCTCCCATCCAGAACACTACTAGAATAATTTTTACTTTTGTAAGGACAATTTATGACTAGATGCCCCTGTTTCTTACAAGCATAGCAAGAGTTGGGAAAGTCTTCAAAAAAGATCCTTTGAGTTTTTTTGCCAAACTTTGATATTAGATCCACTTTTTTTGGAAGATGATTCAAAATGATAGTTGGAATTTATAACTTTATAACATTATAATGTAGCTTACAAAAATTGTAATTTACAAAATGTATTCTTATCAAATAATTAATCAACAATAGTGCAATCAAAGGATTCCTTGTCATTTTCCACTTTTATCTTCTCGATGTAGGCATTAAAGCTACAAAATATTTCTTCTAGGCACTCTTCATTGAGACCAATTGTGTAAATATTACTGATGTCACATTTTATCATTACCTCAGATAATTCTCTAGAATAAGCTATGTAGATTTGGATATCTTTGTCCATTTGATCAAGTTTATTGTGGTACTTGATAAACTAGCGGATGGAATCCAAATTGAAAATTATGTCATGTGTTGACTCCCTCTTAATCACCTCCTTAATTTTCTTCTGGACAACCTAAATAGGAAGAGGTTTATCTTGGTAATTTATTGCCTCACATGACAATTTACAAATTAAATATTCAATATCGTACATTACATCGGTGGCCTTATCACTTATGATTTTGGCCTTAACAATACTTTCATTAAGTATTCTAACTTTGAACTTGGCTGCCCTCTCCAGCTCACCATGCTCCAAAGGATTTTTTAATATCTTTTTGAACATGAGGATGTCACTCTCTATTTGGTCAATGGCATGCAACTTGGGAGAATAGAGCTTTAGCCTTTAAAATTCTTCCTCATATTTATAACTTCAGAGTTACAAGGTCATCCTTTAGTGTGTTGTAATATTCCATTGCCAACCTTATCACCATGTTTCCTTTGATGACTAGTTCTTTGGCCCAATCCTTTATAGCTCTACCCATTGTACCAATCTCTATCATTGCATCAAACATCTCTTTATCAAGGAATTGAGGGTGAAATTGAGTTGGTTGGGTTGGTTTAAGAGGATGTGTTAGGTCTATGACCTTCTTCAAGGCAGTTGTCAACTGCTCTACCTTGTTCTTCAACTCATCTTTGGTGACCTTATCACTGTCCATTTTCTTTAAGAAAGAACTTGTTCTTGTTTAGATATCATGTTTCGATCCCTCTCTCATTGGAAAACTAAGGTGTACCTTAGATACCTAATAATCCCCCACCATTAAATCTTCTTTTTGTTTGTTAGGTGGGGGAACTACTATTTGCACATACTTCTCCCCTGTTACTACATAAGAGACTCTAGAAATAGTCTTGGGACCTCTCTTTAGCCATTTAGATTCTTTTAATAGACCAAAATCTAGGGTATTAGGAGATATCATTTGCTTCCTCTTCTTAGACATTGATTGTGCAAGCCAACTAGGAGTGACTATAAATGAATCATATCCTATCCCAATGGCCATTGTTACTTGTGAATCTATGACTAAAGCCAACACATTGGTAGTTACTATAACAAGTGCCATATCTACCACTGGGATTATTGTTGAGTCTTCAACTAATGATTTGGATGTCTCTACCCTATTGGTGGGTTGACTAGTCATAATTATGTCAGTGGAATTCTTTATATCCACCTCTTTTATGGGAGTTTGGGTCAAAGTGCGAGTGGGATAAGGTAAGGATACTTGGATGGGTTCAGTGGATGTCCTTCCAAGGGGTGTGGACGCTGAGAGTGACACAAGTGGAAAGGTAGGCATGTGTAGAGGTAATAATGGAACTTGTGGAAGGATGTTTCCCAAGGCAACAAAAGAATCTATCAATGTGGTTGGAATGGCCAAAGTAAAAGTAATGGGTAGTTTGATGGAAGATGAAGATGTAATTTTTACCAACCCAGTGGATGTGGTGGATAGTGGGATGTAGTTAGAATGACTGAGTTAGAAGCCATATATTACTAGGTGGTGTTGGTGGTCAATGGGGTGATAATAGATATAAGGGATGAGGTGGAAGTGATTTTGGAGCAAGGAGGTAAGGATGAACTTGGGATAACCAACTAAATTGATTGGCTCACTACCAAGTGGATCACTTGTAATGGTGGACTAAATTGGGGAGTGATTACTTGCATAGGTTAGATGGTAGAAACAGGAGGAGGGGTTACAGTAGTTGAGTCCTCTATAAAAACTAATAGTCAGGTGGGGATATGGTTTGAAATTACAAGTTAAATGTTTGGCAAGATCTCAGGATGAGAAAACAAGAGGGATATATACCTAGATCTAAGCTTAGGAATAAGTGAATATTTTGATAATATTAACAAGAATCTAAAAATAATCACATGTGAATGTGAAAAATTGGAAAATTACGAGCAAACAATGATGCAATTAAAAACTATAGAGAAAAACCCTAAGTATGTAAATAAATCCTAAGATTTTTAGAAAAATAATAATGGTGGCTAATGATATAGAGTAGATTGAAGGAAAACAGATGTGACATAGGAGAATATCATCTATACATACGTAGGGTTTTCCAAGTTGGAAATGGAGCTCTGGTTCATGGTGTTGTTTGGCAATGGAGGTGAACAGGCTCTGGTCAAGGCATCACTTGGCTTGGGGGTGAATGGGCTCTTATTCATAATGTTTAAAAATGATGTAAAAAACCTAAATTATATACCAAAAACCCTTAATTAATGCCAAGCTTGCCAATAAAGGTGGTAGATGGGTTAATATGCATAAATAAAGGTTTTTGGATTTGCCTTGCAACTTTGCAATTTGTAATATGTTTTTAATTTTTATTTCCTATTTGCCTTGGTAGTAAAAAATCTAGTAAACCTCTACATACTTGTAAATTTGGAATATACCCTTCATTCTTTGCACATTACTTGCTACTGAGGGGTTTTGGAGGCAGAGATATTTTAAGAAGTGGGGAGCAGAATTTGGATTACACTTTGTAGCTTTGCAAAGTTGCAAAGTGTAGTGGGAAAGCCAATTCTTTCTTACCTCTTAATAAAAAGCGGGAAGAATAATTTGCATCACACTTAGCAACTTTGTAAATTTGCAAAGTGTAATGTGAATTCAGATCTCTACTTGGGACTTGGTAAGTGAAAAATCAGAGATATAAGTGCACTTTGCAACTTTGCAAAGTTGTAAAGTTCATGGAAATCTCTGGTTTCTACTTAGGTCTTGAAAAAGGGGTACTTAGGCCATTTTGAAGCTTTTACTCAGAAAATTTTATAGGTCCACTCTAAGGCACAGGGTGTTTTGAGGTTTTTGGCATAAAAATATCAATATTTTTGGTGACCTTTACAAGGAGATTGCATGTTAATCAATTTTTTTGAATAGCCTTCTAGTTCATTGGGCATAGAATCATTTGAATCTTATCATATCCTAATTGGAGAAGAAATAGAATTGGGAATTGACCTAAATAAGAAAAAAAATAGGGGAAAAGAAAATTGAAACAAACTAAGGAATCAAAACTCCTAATGAGTTACAGAGTGTGCAAAAGCACTTATTTGCAATAAACCAACTAATCCTAATATGTAAATTTTTTTATAAATAATTCCAACCTCATAAGCATGATTTGAGGTATATCCCATTAACTCAGATGGGTGGAATTGATCCATCAAACCTTGACAACTGAAATGCATTGGCTCTTTTGTAATGGGTTATGATGTATGGACCACTCAATATTGCATAAAATTTTGTATGATTTCCCTTTCAACATCCCATTTCAGAACCATGTCTCCTTCATTAAATATCATGTCAAATGATTTCCTATCAAAATTTATCTTTACTTGAGCCTGACTTAAAACTAGAGCTTGCATTGACTGGTTCTTGACCTCCTCCAACTCCATGAGTTTCATCGCATCATTTTTTAGTTAATTATAATTATTGAGTGAGTTCTAGAGAATGTAACTCTATTGATAGCAAAGGTCTAGTTTCCCTTCCATAAACCAACATAAAAGGAGAATTGCCAATGGTTCTTTTGGGAGTGATCCTATCGGCCCAAAGTGTTGATTTTAGTTTAGTATGTCAGGTCCTCTAGTATCCCACCTATAAGAATCTTTGAATAGGTCAGGACAATAGTATCCCACCCTCATTATTTTGATAGTAGTGGTCCTTGCAAAAAAATGGCCACCCGATGGGCCATCATGAAACTCTTCGAGTACTTTTGAGATTTGATCATGCTTGATGCACCTCAACATAACTCCATTAATATCTTTCCTAAACAAGATCCCATTAATGAAATCATAAGGAATAGATTGTATCCTAGAATACCTTTTTTTGGACTGTTGGAGCTCATGCAGGTATTTGACAATTTGTAGGAAGGTAGTCATGTCATGGATCTAGCTATTGAGCGATTGAGGATTTATTGCTTGAAATGCATGTAGAACGTATATTGCATCAGCAGACTTAATATCAAAAGCAAACTACTCACATAAAACTTTTCCTCTTACAAGCTTAGTTATTTTAATAATACGTCATATGTCATGACTTTCATGATCCAACCCACCCTTTTATCATTTATTTCTTGGCTCGTAAGGAACTCCTTTATGCTCTAGTGACTAACCATCATCTGAATCTTATTGTTTGAGAGTATGTATTTGAACATTTTGAGGGATTTTATTATTACATGCACTTGCTTCTTAACAAAATTATACCTTTCCTCATAATATTTTAAGGATTGATTGAAAAAGGCTATGGGTTGTTCCAACTGAACTTTATTTTGTTGATTCAGAATAGCTAATACACTGCCCTCTCCTCCAAAATCATAGAGAATGAAGTCATTGTCATAGTTAGGATTTACAAGAGTTAAAGCTTGATAAATAACTTACTTAATGTCTTCAAATCCATCCTTTCCTTCCCTTGTCCAGATGAAATTGACCCCTTTCTTAAGCATTGTGGTAAGGGGTTTGGCCATGGTGACAAAATTTGGAATGAACCTCCTCACAAAGTTGATTTTCCCTAGGAAACTTTGTAACCCCTTTTTATGGCTTGGAAGTGCCAGTGAAGAGATAACATTTACCCTCTATGGATCTATTGTAGGGCCTTCTTTCAATACTATGTGTCCAAATAGTTTCCCTTTATGAACTACAAATATGCACTTATTTGGAATGAGGGAAACTCCAAACTCTTTGCACCTTTCAAAAAAATTCTTAAGGTGATCTAGGTGGTCACTGACCTATTTTAAATAAATTGTGATGTCATCTAGATACAACAAGATCATTTCATTGATCAAACCCTTGAAAGCCATATCAATGGCCCTTTAGAAAATAGCACCAACATTGGTCAAATTGAAATCCATCTTCTTATAGGTGTATGTGCCCCATTTAGTAGTGAAAGTGGTCTTGGACTAGTCAAATTATTGAACTAAGATTTGGTTATATCCAAAATAACCATGTAAAAGGAAGAACCTCTTAGATTCAGCTAATGTTTGGAGGATTTACTCCATGGGTGAAAGGGGCTAATGGTCTTTCAAGGATGCTTTGTTCAGGTTACATAAATCTACACAAACCTTGATTTCACAGTTCTTTTTCCTAATAGGGATTAAGTTAGCAACCCAGGATGAGTGTTTAATGGGGAAAATAATGCTGGATTCTATCAACTTGGACAACTCACTCCTCATCAAAGGCTCTATTTTTGGGTTTATTGGCCTCTATTATTATCTAACATGTTTAGTATTTGGGTGAAGCTCTATTATGTCTTAGGCTAGGCTAGGATCAAAAGCCCTTAGATATTTATAACTCCAAGCAAGGTTATCATCAAATTCTTGACATAATTCAATAAAATCTTACTTTTTAGAGGTGTTACATACCATTATAATCTTTATAGCCTTGCCTTCTGAGATGGATACTAGTTCATAGTCTTATTCCTTAATTGTGAGATTTTTCTTCTCACCCTTCAATTGATCATCAGAGTTGAAAATACTTTCTAAAGTAACTATTTTAGGTCAAAATTGGGCACCTCTATTTGAAAAAATGTCTAAGTCTATGTCTTTGGCTAGGTCTAGTACTTAGGTTTTCTTTGGTGGAAGAAGTGTTCTTTAACAAAACCTACAACAAATGCACAAGTCTTTTCCTTTCAGAAAGTTCAATTTGGTCTTTGTTTTAGCCTTTAAGCAATTCTTTCAGGGTTTTGTTTTAATCTTTGTCAAATTCTTTTAGATAAATTATCTGCACAATTTTTCTGAAGGTACTTTACAATTTCTCTAAAAGATATCTTCAAGCCAAAAATGACCCTTGTAACTTTTCCAAAGGGCACTTTCATTTTTTCGAAGGGTATCTTTTTGTCATAAAAATTATCCATTTTCATTTTCCCAAAGGGTATGTTTGTAACTTTTCCAAAATGCACTTTATCTTTCCCGAAGGAATTTTTCAAGCTAGAGGACCCTTTCATTTTTCCAAAGGGTATGTTGTAGTTTTTTCACAGGGTATGTTTTGTTCAGAAAAGGACCATTTAAAAAATCTTGAAGGACACTTGCATTTTTTTTAAGGCCATTTTCAAGTCAAAGGGGTCATTTACATTTCTTCTAAGCGGTATGTTCCTTTCAAAAGGGCCAATTAAAAAGTTTGAAGGATTGTTTTGAGGAAGAGGTGGACCATTGCAAAAAAATTGAAAGGTTCTTTCTAAAAATTTGAAGGGCATTTTTGCAAAGCCGAAGGGTGTTTTCACAAAGCTGAAGGAATAAATGCATAAAGGAAAAGGATCCAGTCCAAAAGAAAGAATTCCTTCAAACTTTTTGTCCGAGGAAATGCCAAGACAAAAAACCTAGAGGAAAAGAAAAGTTTGAAGACCAATAGATATAGACAAATTATCTGAAAGAATGCCAAAAACAATTGTCTGAAAGAATGTCAAGGACAAGAAGTCCAAAGAAAATACCCAAGGAGTGATAACATGTAGAATGTCAATTTCAAGCTGCAAGGAATAGTCATTTTTATTCAAAAGACTTGATGAGAACCTGAGGACAAATATGGAAAAGATAAATGGCATGAATCTTGAGCTTTGATGCATAACAAGCAAAAATAGGTAGGTCAATGGTTCAAGTTGTTGCACCATTACATAGCTTGGTGAGCTAGTAAAGAACAACTTGCATTGAAATGACATTCTAACAGATGGACCCATATATAACAAAATGTAGTTTGACATATCATGATTCCATTGGTGTAACTGTAAAGGGATTTTCTTACAAAATGTAGTGTAACTATTTCTATTTTCAAGATTGACACATGTCCAAGTGACCTTGAACTCTCTTTGCTCGATCTCTCTCTCAAAGGTTATAAATATGGATTCTCTTAGATCTTTAGGGGGCTCCACCTGAGGATGGAGAAGCTTTGCTCAATTGTATACTTTTTTATCAATAAAATGACTAAGTGTTTACCTCTTCCATGATTGTTCATAGTGTGTTATACTTGAATGTTAAATTTGCTTAGTGAAGACTATGGATTCCTTAGCATTGTACTTCATTCTTTCACCTATTTTTAGCTTCTTCTTACAAGACACATGAAGTGTTCTAGGAGATTTCTATGTCTAAGTGAGTTTGTCTTTACATCAGTGCCATTCAAGGCCTCTTGTCTAGTCCTACTAGTATAAGATAATCTTTTATGACCTCATAGTGTAATATTGATGAAAGAAGATAAAGATTTGGAAAGTGTATGTTGGTCATTGTTTTGATCATAAGTGTCATCAACATGTGGTTGGAAGCCATCATCTATTTTGGTATATCACTTCCATTAGTTTAGGTTTTCTTTTAGTTTTACTCATTCCTTTTTCACCCCCAAGTTAGAAATAGTAGAAGTAGCAGTCGAGTGGTACATCAAGGGGAGCTAGGCCCTGATCTAGAGATTCATCTCAACAGAATTGTCACCTACAACAAGAGAGATGATTCCATTTTTCCACTTGGATGAAGAGAATTGAGCATCTCTTCAAGGGTGCAAATCTAAGCATCAACAGTTTTTAGCACGCTCAGTGGGACAATTTATCCAAGGAGTTGAAGAATTCTTGGTGTGTTCTTCAATCAATCTACCTTTTAGAGGCATTTCAATCAACACCAAAGGCAACTCTGAGTTGAATCAGCTGGTTAAGAAGTGCTAGTGCATCAAGAAATCATATGTGGTATGTATAACTCCATTTTTGAGTAGTATGGATCTTGTGTTCGTTCATATAGTTTTGATCAAGTTTAGGTTGTTCATGCAATCACCTCAAGTAACCCTCCTAATTATCCTTCTCCTAGTGAATCCAAGAGTGCTAGGGAGATAATATTAGAGTTTGAAAGGCAGATGTTGGAAATAGATAGGTTAAACAAGCAAAATAGATATAAGCAAGAGCTTATTTGCAAGAAGGAATGCTTGTTCAAGCAAGCTCAAGTCATACAATCCATGGAGGAGAAACTAGTAAGGTGGAGAAGCCAATTCAATCAAGGCAGTCAGCCTTGTATCCTTTCTTCCATCCCAAAATAGCCTCTTGCTATACAAAATAAACCTTTCTCTTATACACCAAATCCTTTTTTATCAAATAACACTTGCTCACCATAATAAAATGAGTCAACCTTCTAACCCATCTAATGCATTAAATAATCTTGTTGTTAATCCTTTGCACCTAGCAATCCAACACCAAAGGACATTAGAACGGCCTTCTATGGAAACTAAATTTTTCAATTCCTTAGATTGTGATCCCTCCTTTGAAGATAATCATCTTACTTCTATTGGAAAATAACATGTCCATGCTCAAGTAACTCTTCCTATGCATGTTCAAACTCTTCCCAATTCCCCTCAACCTCCTCAAGCCCTTCAACATGATGTCAAGATTCTAAATTGGAGAAATGTCTATCATGAACTAGCTCAAGACCTTAAGAAAGATTAAGTTATTGCCTATCCTCAAGAAGAGAGCTCCAATCCTAAGATCATGGGTCAAAATGAAATAGTGGAATCATGGGGTAAGAAAGAAGAGAAGAGTATGAAGCAAAAAATGAAGCTACTCCTCATCATGATGATTCACATGATCTCCAAGAAAGATTCTTCTAAGATAATCTATCTAAATAGATTGAAGAATTAGAGTCAAGAATAAGGTTCCTTAATCAAGGTGTAATGGATGGTTTAGACCCAATAGAAGATCCCATGTCTAAACACACCCCATATACACCCCTTCAAGAGAGTTATCAAGCTACATCTGATGTGGATGAAGTGTTGGTCAAGTGGAAGGAAGAGAATCAATTGATTTTAGCCCAAGGTTTACCTCCTCTTCCTAATGAGCTTCTCAAAGAAAACCCCACTTCTCACTCCCAATCTGATTTTGAGCTCACTAGTGCCTGCATCTTTTCAAAGTCCAATCCCAAGTCCTCTCCTTCATCCCATACTCCATTTTCAATCCCTTCACCTTCTATTACTTTCCATACTCCAACTCCTGCATTTCAGACTCATGAACCTATCCATTCACCCTTCATTTCATTCCATCCTAAAGAGGAACCTGTTTTAAGGGAGGTAAGTGAATAAGAGGAAAGGCACTTCTTGGATGATCAAGAGACTATCATTAGTGAGAATGAAGATGATATCATCATAATTACTCCATATGAACATCATAATGATGATCATTATCATGAACATGAGGTGGAAGGCACTATCAAAGATGAACAATGCAATCAAATCGCATCTCAAGAGGTGGTTATTCTAGGAGGTTTTCATGAAAATAAGGTTAAAGAGGTTACTCTTAGAGGTGGCATGATTCTAGGAGAAGACATAGGTCACACATACATGCAAATGTTCCAGCAATATGAATATGAGATTGGCAAACTTCACTTGCCAACGTTGGATGGAGAATGTAAGCATGGTGAGCTCCCTTTCCCTTTGTTTGATGAACCTTCTTGTTGCTTTGATGAAGATAATGACCAAGCCATGGGACTTGAGTTGAATGAGGTTAAAGAGAATGTTGTTAAGTAGCTAAAGATTTCTATTTTTTAGCAAGAAGGAGAGAGGTCTGATTGTTTTTATAGGATCTTTGAAAGATTTCTTGACTGAGAAAATGATGAATTTTGGAATGAGCTAGAAATTTTTTGTCTCGGCTCAAACATCACACTAACCACCCTTCTTCAAGAGAGCCATGATAAAGCAAGAAAGTAGATTGACAATCTTCTCAAACAGATAGAAAAGAATGATTTGGTCAATGATACATACCAAGAGAGCCATGAGCTAAATGAACCCTATGATGATGAGATATCAACCATTGATCCATTGATGGACTACACTAGCATGAAGGACTAGCATGAGACGTGTTTCAAAGAGCAGGATGAGTACATGTATGTTGAAGACATGTTTGAATCTGATACACTTGGATACATTCCAATCAAGGTGTCAAATAAGAAGGATGAGTCACCGAGCTCCTACTCCAACCAACCACTTGTCTGGCATCATGAAGTTTCTTACCATGAAAGAGACCTAAGAAGTTTTCAATTTGATCTAAGAGGGGGAAGAGTATATCTAATTAATTGTACATAATTAGTTTTCTTTCTATTGTGTCTTGTCTTTCCTAAGTGCTAAGTAGCACATGTGTGTTTGGTTTGGTCTTTGTTGTGTGTCTCTTTCCTTCGTGTGTTTCAAGTAGTCAATGGTTGTCTTATTAATCAAGTTCTGAATCATGCTCAAGGTTTCTGGTTTATTTTTCCTTAATTGAATCCATGCCCAATGGATTATTTAGGCTACTCATCTGATCAGTATAGCAAGCATACTACCCTTGTGAATCTCTAATTTGTTGGCCAAATTTTGGCCTTTTAGGCCAAAATTTGGCACCTCTATTTTGCAAAAATGTCTAAGTCTATATCTTTGGCCAGGTCTAGTACTTAGCTTTTCTTTGGAGGAAGAAGTGTTATTTAACAAAACCCACAACAAATACACAAGTCTTTTCCTTTCAAAAAGCTCATTTTGGTCTTTTTTAAAGCCTTTAAGGAATTTTTTTGGGTTTTTGTTTTAAGCTTTGCCGAATTCTTTCAGACAAATTGTCCACACAATTTTTTTGAAGGTAATTTATAATTTATCTAAAAGATATCTTCAAGCCAAAAAGGACCCTTGTAACTTTTCTGAAGGGCACTTTCATTTTTTTGAAGGGTATCTTTTTGTTGAAAAAATTGTCCATTTTCATTTTCCCAAAGGGTATGTTTGTGACTTTTTTGAAAAGCACTTTATCTTTCCCGAAGGAATTTTTCAAGCTAGAGGACCCTTTCATTTTTATGAAGTGTATGTTGCAGTTTTTTTGAAGTGTATGTTTTATTCAAAAATGGACCATTTAAAAAATCCTGAAGGACACTTGCATTTTTTTGAAGCCCATTTTCAAGTCGAAGGGGTCATTTACATTTCTTCCGAAGGGTATTTTCATTTCAAAAGGGCCCAATAGAAAGTCCGAAGGATTGTTTCAGGGAAGAGGTGGACCATTGCAAAAAAATTGAAAGGTTCTTTTTGAAAAGCTGAAGGGCATATTCACAAAGTTGAAGGGTATGTTCATAAAGGCAAAGGAATAAATGCATAAAGGAAAAGGCTCAAGTCTAAAAGAAAGAATTCCTTTAAAAAATTTGTCTAAGGAAATGCTGAGACAAAAAAACCAAAGGAAAAGAAAAGTTTGAAGACCAATAACTGTAGATAAATTGTTCGAAAGAATGCCAAAAATAATTGTCTGAAAGAATGTCGAGGACAAGAAATCCAAAGAAAATACCCAAGGAGTGACAGCTCACAGATCGTCAATTTCAAGCTGCAAGGAATAGCCATTGTTATTCAAAAGACTTGATGGGAACCTAAGGACAAACATGGAAATGACAAATGGCATGAACCCTAAGCTCTGATACATAACAAGTAGAAATAGGTAGGTCGATGGTTTGAGTTGTTGCACTGTTACACAACTTGACAAGATAATAAAGAATAGCTTGCATTGAAATGACATTCCAATAAATGAACCCATCTTATAAAAATGCAGTTTGGTATATCTTGATTCCACTAGTGTAATCATAAATGTAGTTTCTTACAAAATGTAGTGTAACTGTTTCTATTTTCAAGATTGACACATTTCTAAGTGACCTTGAACTCCCTTTGTTAGATCTCTCTCTCAAAGGCTATAAATATGGATTCTCTTGGCTCTTTAGGGGGCTCCACCTGAGTATGGCTAAGTTCTACTCAATTGTATAATTTTTTATCAATAAAATGACTAAGTTTTTACCTCTTCCATGACTGTGCATAGTGTGTTATACTTGAATGTTTAATTTGCTTAGTGAAGACTATGGATTCCTTAGCATTGTAATTCATTATTTACTTCTTCTTGAAAGGCATGTGAAGTGTTCCAAGAGATGTCTATGTCTAAGTTGAGATTATCTTTAGATTAGTGCCATTCAAGGCCTCTTGTCTAGTCCTCTTAGTATAATACAATCTTTCATGACCTCATAGTGTAATATTGATGCAAGAAGATAAAGATTTGGAAAGTGTATGTTGGTCATTGTTTTGTTCATAAGTGTCGTATACATGTGGTTGGAAGCCATCATCTATTTTGGTGTATCACCTCCATTAGTTTAGGTTTACTTTCAGTTTTCCTCATTCCTTTTTCACCCCCAAGTTAGTAGTAGTAGAAGAAACAGTTGAGTGGTACATCAAGGGGAGCTAGCCCCTAATCTAGAGATTCATCTCAATAGAATTGTCGCCCATAGCAATAGAGATGATTCCATTTTTCCGCTTGGATGAAGAGAACTAATCATCTCTTCAAGGATACAAATCCAAGCATCAATAGTAACAAGACCCAAGGGCAACTTGTTAGTCTTCAGCTAAATTATTTTCTCCCCATATTATTCTTAGAGCCTTGACTGATTTTTATCAAAGAATTCAACCTCATCCTGTAGGAAATTAAAAATTTAGTCATCGCTATCAAATTTTTTCCAATTGGTTACATTATTAGGGATGGATGGTCTCACTATCATCTTTACATGCTAACAGTTGTCCTTCTTAATCTCTTTAGGTAGATTATATTGAGATCTCATTGAGTCCATGCGATCAATATCTTTGTTTTATGTTCTTGGTATCATTTGAATGTTTAAATCAATAAAATATTTAAATAGGTCCAAACCCTTGTGTTTTTAAGATTACAGCATGTTATTCTTGGTTATGCTTCTTGATCTTACCTAATGAATAATTAGTTCACTATCATCAAACATCTGTTGTGACTAAATCCCCCTCTCCTTTTCCAACTAGAGACCTTGAATTAATGATTCATATTCCACCACACTATTAGTATAGCTAAACTATAGTCTTAAGGAATAAAAATAACTCTCCTTTTGGGGAAAGACCAAAACAATACCAAAACCTACACCATTACTACTCCTTAAGCCATCAAAGTATAGTTTCCACATTCCCTTGTGATCTTTGATTGGTTTAATATGATTTGGGATGATTGCATCATCTTCATGGATGCAATACATATCCAACATTGTTTCCTTGACATAGTCATAAGCGTTGAACTGGAAAGTTGATCCCCATTCATCAAGGTCAGTGTCTAGATTTCTTCCAAGGGTGTTGCAACTTCATGGTCAAGTTCTTCCTCTTGGTCTTGCACTATGCAATTCATATCCATAGGGATATGAGTGTATGGTTCAAGTACCACAATACACTTGATTAGATGGGCAAAGATATCTAAATCTATAGAGTTTATTCTAGAGAATTATCTGAGGTACTGACATAATGTGACATCAATAATATTTACATAATTGGTCTCAATGAAGAGTTCCTACAAGAAATATTTGATAGATTTAATACTTACACCAGGAAGATACCAATGAAAAAGGATAAGGAATCCTCTAATGTCATTGTTGTTGATTAATTATTTAATTATTTGAGAATAATGCATTCTATAAATTATAATTTTTGTAAGCTACATTATAAATTTGCAAGTTGTAAATTACATCTGTCATTTTGATAGCTCTTGACTTTAATTTAAAAAAGTGCTACTTGTAATTTTCAATTATCATCTTGGAAAGTTTAAATTGAAAAAGTGCAACTTGTTTTTGTAGTTTTCTTTTTGACAAGTTGAATGACTTAAAAGTTGTAAAAGCTCATATTGTAATTTGCACATCCCTTGTTTTCAAGTGACTTATAATTTGCAAAAGTCTCAACTACAAATTACAAGTTAGGTTTTGTAAACTATGTTTTAAAATATTCAAATATTGAAAAAAGCATTCAATTTTGTTAAAAGATTGACCAAGTCATGAAGTTTCATTTTGGTGCGCCATTTTTTGGAGAGAGTCTTCTTCAATTGAGCTCAAGGAGAGATGGTTCGAATGGAAGACTCCAATAACATTTTTCTCCTTCTTCAACACGTAATGAAGAGCCTAGTTGCTTGTAGAGTCATCTTATTCCTTCTACTCCACCAAAGATGTCTCTTCAAGCTAAAATGAGGACATTTGTATAAACACTCCCTAACTTCTTTCTCCAGGAGTACGTGTAAAAGTTTTTAACTTCTCTCTCAAGAGAGTATGTTTTTTGTATAAATATGGGTCTTCTAGGTAGCCCACAGATATTTTTGCTAAGAGATACTTTTTGTGCTTTTGAGAAGTTCATCTACATGTTGTAACCTGAAGAATATTAATATACTAAAGTTTTACTTTCCTTATTTTGTGTCATCCTTGTGTATGTATGGATTTTGTTACATCTGTGAATGATATAAGTCTTATTTCAGTCATATAAGATCATTTGTGGTATTTAGCTTACCCTTTTGAAATCCTGTTGAGAAAAACTTGAGAACTTTGTTCTTTATTTGATAAAATGTCTAATATTACCTTTGATGTCATACTCATGCAATATTATGTTTCTAGAGATTTTAGTATATTATTGTTCAAGCTATGTTTGATCAAAACAAGCATTAATTTACACTTGAACCCTTTAGTGCATCACCATTTCCAATTTTAAAACTCCTTCAAAACTCTTTTCCTTACAAATAAAACCCCGAGTAGGAGCAAAATGACAAAGAAGTTGTAGTTAGCTGTGAAGTGGACATAGAGATCATAGCTAAGAAATTGGTGCTATTCTTAGCAATCATTGTGTGAATTTCATACACATCTCAAGAGCACTTGGTGACTCTGTTGTCTTATGAATTTAGGAAATTCACTTTTACATATACTAAAGATATAAACATGATCATCTATTAAAGGTAAGAGGTGATATTGCAAGAATTATCTTTTTCATATAAAAATAAATCAAGATCAATTTTACTTAACCCTAAAATAAATCCTACAAATTCGTCTGCATCTCCCATAAATATCCTCAATTCTTTCGTAACTCCCACTATGGCATAGTGAAATCAAAATTTCATACCATTCAATGGAGGCAACCCACTTATGTTGGCCCAATATGTTGATATACCCACCTCGAATCTGAAAAGCCTTCAATATTTTACTGGTAAAACTACCACCACACCCATCGAAAACATTCATGATGTTGACAACATTTGTTCGGTTCATAACATTGCATAATAAAATGTTGCTATCAAACTTATTGTCTCATCATTTAAGGGTAAAGCTCTAAAATGGCATTGGAGTCTGCTTCCCAATTCCATCTCTGTTTGAGATGATCTAGGGCTTGCCCTATGCTTACAATTTGAGGATAAGAGTGACCACCTCTCCTTAGTTGAACAACTAACCACCATTAAATGTGATCCCCATGAGTTCTGAGTGACTTAATTTTGCTTCCAAAAGACATGGAATAGGATCCTAGTGTTGGTCAAACCATCCTTGAACAATGTTTTCTTGTACTATTTAAGAGTTTTAGAAAGTGATATAGCTGTCATGATAATCAATGGGTGCCATCACATTCCTCTATGCTTATGACATTGCAATAAGAGCTAAAAATTACCTCATTTAAGCCAATAAAATTGCTCCTTAGCCTCCAATGTTCTTGTTCCTAGAATTGCCTCTTACTCAACCTATTGTAGCCCCAATGCCCACAATAGGCAATCAACAATCAACTAGCTTTACCTCATGTCCCTTCTAATGATTTGTACATAGTTAAGAGATTGCTTCAAAGCTTTGGTAATGAGTTGGTAGCCATGAAAAGGTAACAATCCCAAAATTACAAGCCCTATCAACATCTAACTAGGCACATCAACCCAATAGGAAACCATACTAAGGTAATTCACAACTCCAAAGCCAAATTATGAAAGCAAAACCCCCAAATATATGTGCTTTACCTACCCCAAATACTTCTAAGGCCATCATTTCCATCTAGAATAACCTGGCCCAGGAATACAAGTGGTGTTATCCTTGTGCCCAATCGCATAATCAAAATTCTTACCCTCGTGGTGTCATTAGTCAATCCTTGATGGTACAAAGTGTATCAAATCCCCAAGGGCAACAAGAGGAAACTAGTACTCAATAGGAAGAGGTACAGGTGTTTGTTCAAAATGAGACCACTCTTTTGAACTCATAAAAAGATGATTTTTGTGGCGTAAACCAGGAGGAAGTACTGACTAATGGTGGTAGTTTAGTGGTGGAAAATATGCACTCTAAGACAAGGGCAATAGAAGCTGATCATTCCCCCAAGGATAAACATGCTACAACTTCTAAAGTTGTACAAGAGGTTGCAAAAAGAAACACAACTCAAAAGCCACCTTAATTATTGAAAAGGAAAAAATGAAAAGGACTAACTTAAATATTCATAATTATTTTTAACCTTAATTTTGACGTCCATTTGACCATCATAGAGAAATTCCAACCTTAAATTTGATATCCATTTGACCTCCACTTTGAAGTTTTTTCTTTGTGCTTGGAAAAGTTAATTAAAAAATCATTATATCTTGGCCATATGATGGAGTTTTCAGCTCATTTTTTATTTAAAAATTATTTTTTTGAGCCCGAACACAGTGGTGTAGCTAACTTAATGTCATTTGTCACCATTCAGTGGAAATTAGTGGAGAAAGTAATGGAAATATTAACCAATGTGGTATGTGACAAAGCCAAGATAAGAACCTTGAGATTGATATCTATCAGTGTATTTAAGATAAGATGTATTTAAGATATTTTTACTAGTATTATTATGTTGATATGTGTTATACAATGGTAACAAGGGTGGGTAGTGATGTAGTGAGTTGTTCACAATTATGTTTGAACTTAAATTAGAATTCCATTTGATTATCACTTATATATTTTTTCTTTTTAATTGAATAATTCAACTAAAAAATTGTAATATCTTAGCCATAGGATGGAGTTTGGATCCTGACACAATGGTGTAGCTAGATTGATGCCATTTGTCACCAATAAGTGAGAAATGGGTAGAGAATATTAAAAAAAAATGACCAATCTTTTGACTTAAAAGTAAGGACTAAGGGTATATATTCCATTAAATTCATCTGGGAATCAAATTTGACCTCATCCCTTATTGTATCAAGTCTTTGCATTCAACAAGAATTGATCTTTGGTGGGCTCTTTGTTAGTTGTTGGGTGAATATTTTGTCACCAGCGTACTGATGAGCAAAATAGTTCTGATCAACCACAACAAGGAAAATTGGTCATCCAAATGTGCAGGTTTACCACATCAAAAGGGGACAAATCTCTCCTCTCATCAAGGGGAGGTTCCCTATAAATATGCAGGAGCTATATACTATATATATAAGTAGAAAATAACACTTAGGGGTAGGATAAACCATCCATCTCTCTTTTTCCAGAGATGATGTTTAACAAATCAAAGGAGAAATCTTGATGAAATGACAGAAGACACTCCTCTTCTTTCAGAAATGTTGTTCAACAGACAAAAGGAACCTTTCGAGTGATGACAAGTAACTATAACAGAGCGCAGTAACATTGTAGGATGAAATGTAGCACAAAGTCTCCACCTCAATTTGTCGAAGAGTGAAATATGAAGGGCAATGAGGGCACAAAGTCATCCCAAGGTCCTTTACATAGAAACAAAATACGAAGGATAATGAGGGCACAGAGTCGTCCCAAGATCCTTTACACATGAATAGAAAGAAAACACACTAAAGGCAATTGTGGGGGCACAAAGTCTCTCCACAGTTGGCTTTAGGACACCTTCTTGATTATTTTTACTAATTCTACTTATTCAATTAAATAGACAAAAACTGTATTAAGGAAACAAACATAAGAACAATTTCTCTAACAACCAATCTATTTCAGCACAAAGTTTGAAAAGTCACTTGTTTTCTTATTCAAATAATGAAATATGATCAACAATCTGAGCTCAAAGTCTTAGTAATGTCTTTCAATTTGGGCAGAGTTTTGTTTCTAATAACAAAGAGAGATCTCAAAACAATAAGAGAGAGTCCAATATATAGTGCTCGAAGAAAGACTTGGGCACTTTGTTTCACAAAAATGTGTTACGATGCGTTCAATGCCTTTAATGCATTTTAAATTTTATCCATGGGTTATGCTGGAATCGAGCATTAATTTTAAATATGGACTGCTTGATGTGTTTCCTTATGTGTGCATAGCTGTCACTCTACTCAATGCAAAAAAATAGGGCATGCCATTGAATGTTTGTGCTCTTCAATGTCCACCTAGTGGACTGCTTTACCTTTTAGAAACATATCCTATGCATAGATATTTTTGATCCTTCTTCATCATTCCCCCTTTCTTGGCTATATTTTGTCCTTATCTTTGTGATTTGAGCTCTCGAGCTATCTCTTTGGCCGGTCGCTAAATTTGTTCACAGGGTCTGTGCTTAAGCCTACAAGGATCAATAGTTATTTCATTGTTGCAAATTTGATGTGTTTGGGTTTGTCATCATTTGAAAGCCAACGACTACTTGGTTGCCCTAAATTTGACAACTACAGGCCCGTCATCCTCCTTAGCACTTCCTTCATGTCTTTCCTATTTGCTTTGGCTGCTTTTCACTGCTTTTAACAAGTGACACATGGCACGTTTCATTGTGAAATAGGTGAGGACACGTGGTGCATATGTTGAGCTTATAGAAGCACTATAGAAACATTAGGGACTCTTTTGGATCTACACAGACATAGACACTTGTCACACTTTGTTTGACCTTAGCACCTCACTCAGGGCCCACCACAGTCCTTCCAAAACAAAAGGACTAAACTACAAATATTGACATGTGGCAACTTCTGTTGACTTATAACAAAACACGTGGCACATTTCGTAGCTTTTAAACTTATTAGAAACTGTGTCTCTGAAGACGACACTTGACAGCTTTTGCTATAATTTTATAGGGGACACATGGTGGCTTCCACTAGAACTTTATGAGGGACACATGGCGCATTTTGCTGCAACTTGAGGTTTGATCTTTCCCAGAGGGAACTTGCCCTTCAGGTTCTTGAGAAATGGTCCACTTTCCCTAGTGAGAGCCTCCCGCAAGGGTACCTACCCTTTGAGATCTTTTAGACGGCCTTCAAGATTTTATTTCCTCGATGGGTTTTTCTTTTTTTGGTGGACTTTTCCTTCAAACAAAAAGTCTGAAGGAATTCTTTCAGACAATTTGTCCGAAGGAAATCTTCCTTCGCTTTGCCTCTGTTTTCCATCAAGCTTTGTTTCGGTGGGATTTTGTCTTTGCTTCGGGCTTATTTCTTCAGACAAAAGTCCAAAGGAATTTTTTCAGACATTTTATCTAAAGGAAATGCCTTAATCATTTTGCCTTAGTCAGTTTTATGCGTTCTTTTCCTGAAACAGAACTGTGCCCTCCGCAACGACTGTTCAAGCCCAAAAATATCCTTCAGACTTTTACAACGGTCCATCTGCTTCTCGCCTGCTCTCCGCAAGGGCTGTTTGTCCTTGGTTCACTTTTTTGAAGGAATCCTCTTTGTCCACTTTTGCGTGCTACCCTCCGCAAGGGCAATTGGATTGGTTCACTGCCCTCCATAAGGGCACTCAGCTTGGTTCACTACCCTCTGCAATGGTACTTGGCTTGGTTCACTGCCCTCCATAAGGGCACTTGGCTTAGTTCACTGCCCTCCACAAGGGCACTTTTTCCTTTGGCTTTGGGGCAGCCCCTTGAACCTGTCGATTAAACCAACTTTGGTTCAATAGTTTAATGGTTCAATTGGTTCAATCTCTTTATTTGACTAAGTATTTTTTATCTCTTGAACCAAATGCATTGAACCATATGGCCATTGAACCTGTTGAACCTGTTGAACCTTTTAAACCAAAGTGGTTCAATGGTTCAAGCCTTCTTCTCTTTGATAAGTGTTTTGAAGTCGTTGAACCTTGAAGCGATTAAACTTTGAACCTTGACAAATGCGCTTAACTCTTGCTAATGACATTGAACCTTTGAACCCATTGAACTTGTTGAACCAAAATGGTTCAAGGTTCAACAGTTCAATGTTTCAAACACTACATAAAAGCTTGCCGATGAACTCTTTTGGTTAAACCAAGGCATTGAATCAATCCTGAAAATGACTAAGTGTTGGAAACTTGTTCTTTTGATTGAACTCGCCTGTAGAAGCCTTTGAATCTGTTGAACCTGTTGAACATGCTGATTTCAAGCATTTTGAGTCCATAGAAACATATCTACAGAGTTTGTAGATTTAAGCCTACAGAGTTCATATAAATGAGTCTGTAGAACTGGTGGGGTCCATAGAAATGAGTCCATAGATCCCTTCTTGTGAAGTCCGTATAAAATAGTTCATAGATTTAAGCCTGCATACTCTGTAGATTAAAGCCTGCAGAGTCCGTAGAATTTGAAAAAGTTTGAAAAATGGAGAATTTAAATGCCTAGAATAATTTTTGAGAAGGGGAGAGAGGATGTTGGTCTGTTGGACCAAAATAGTTCAAATGTTGTCCCAAAAATGAGTGATATTTTTGGGGGACAATAGCTGGCTCCAGTTGGGGAACTTCCTTCAGTTGGAACAGTTGAGGGGAGTAGAAACCAGAATCTCCAGTGCCTTGAAGTATGCCATTGGGCTATGGAGTCATGTTACTCAAAAAGAAAGGCGTCAAAAAAAAAATGAAAGCACAAAAATAGAACTAAATACTATACAAATATATATATGTACAAGCTGATCTTATCTGATACTTCACAGATTGAAGTGCTTCAGATGTTGCCCATTGTAAGGCAGAGAGAAGAGCATGCCGTCTTGATATTTCAACAAGAAGTTGTTCTCACCATTGAGCTAATCGATAATAAATGGGCCTCTCTAAAGGGAGTCGAACTTCCCATGCATCCCCTTTGGTTCTCTTCTCTTGTCCCACAACATGACTTGATCTCCAACCTAGAAATCATAGTTTTTTGCCTTCTGGTCGAAGAGCTTCTTCACCAGACTTTGATGGGCAGCAATTCAGTCCACCACCATAGTTCTTTGCTCATCCATCTCAGTCAGGTACATGATCCTCTTATCAATGGAGCTTTCATATGTCTAATCTTCAATTGCCTTAGCCAATTTTAATGCTGGCAATTCTAAGGTGATTGGTATCCCAGCATTGATACCATAAAAAAGTTGAAAATGATACATACCAATTGCCCTTTTTGGTGTAATTCTATCTGCCCACAAAGCATCAACCAATGATTTATGCCATGTCCTTTGGTTGTCATCCACCAGCTTCTTGATGATAGTCATCAGGTTCTTGTTACTTGATTTAGCTTATCCATTCCCTTGTGGAAAGTAATAAAAAGAGTGGGAGAGGGTGATCCCATAGTAAAAATAGAACTGAGTAATCTCTTGGGAAGTGAAACAAGTTGCATTGTCTGTGACAATCTTGGTTGGGACCCCAAACCTAGAAATGATATTCTCTTTGAAAAAATTGCACACTACTTTTGAAGTAGCATGCTTGGTTGGGATAACTTCCACCCACTTGGTGGAGTAGTCAGTTGGTGTAAGGACATAATCATGTCCAACACTTGAAGATGGGTTTATAGCTCCAATAAAAGCAATTCCCCATTGTTGGAATGGTTCCTCTATGACCACTGGCTTGAGAGGTAGAGCAACTAACTTGGGTCTCCCAACAAACTATTAGCACAGTTCACATTTTCTTACCCACTTGTATGCATATTGAAAAAGAGTAGGCTAGTAATACCTAGCTTGTAGAATTTTATGGGCAGTCACAGGAGCAAAAAAATGTCCTCCACAGGCTAAATTGTGGAAGGATTTCAAAAGTTGGCTTTGCTGCTCCTTGTCCACACAGTGAAAGAACACTCCATCAAGGCTCCTCTTGTACAAGCCATTGTCCCAAAGGACAAAATTGACAGCTTTCAATTTGATAGTCCTCTTTTCTTTGTAAGATAGGTGAGTGGGACACTCACCATAAGTAAGAAAATGAGCAATACCTAAATACCACTCATTCATGGTGGAGACAAGGAGGACTGTCGGTGTGTCTTCCACCTCTGCTTCTTCATGCTCTGTTTTTTCTGGTTTGTTATCAGCAATTAATTGGCATAGGCCTTTTCCCTGTACCAGCTTTATTGGCTTAGTGACTAGATCAAACTCTTAGATCTTTGCAATCTAATTGCCTCTTTTCATCCCAAACTCCTGCTGAGTTAGTATAGATTTGACCGTGGTATCAGGAACCAAGGCAATAGTGTGAGAATTCAAGATGTCGAAGTAGAAATGCTTGACTACCTTCACCACTGCATAAGCATGCATTTCCATGTTTGAGTACTTCAGCTCATGAGCTTTGAGAGGGCAGCCCATGAAAGAAATGGGAGATTCCATACCTTCTTTATTTTGTTGAACTAGAATTGTTGAAAGCGTGTGTTCAAAAGCATAACAGTATCTGATGAACTCTTTGTTGTAGTCTGGACAAACTAGAATTGGGGTGTGGGCAATGGCAGTCTTGATATCCTCAAATGCTGAAGATGGCCTTTCTCTTCATCATGTTTACAATGTGTCGAGTCTTCTCAGAAAACTTGGGGATGAACCTTCGTAAGAAATTCACCTTTATGAAGAAAGAGTGAACAATAGTCTTACTTGTAGGCAAGGTAAGCTCTTGGATAGACTTGACTCTGTCTGAGTCAATCTTTATGCCTTCTTTGGACATAATGTGTTTGAGAAGTTTCCCTTCTGTTACTCCAAAAACTAACTTCTTGGGGTTTAAGGAAATACCATTCTGACGGTAGCACCTCTTGCACTTGTTGAAATGGTGTACATGTTCAGAGCGACGCTTGGAAAAGATGGTCAAGTCATCAAGGTATACCATAATGAACTTACCCATTTAGTCTTTGAAAGTGAGGTCTGTTGCTCTCTGAAAAGTGGCACCAGTATTTATCAAGCCAAAAGGCATCCTTCTATATGCAAACGTGCCCCAAGGTGTGGTGAAGGCAGTCTTGTGTTGGTCTGCTTCACTAACTTCAACTTGATTGTATCTTGAGAAGCTGTCTAACATTGATAACATCTTTGAGATGGTCATTGTCTAAAGCACTTAATGCATGATGGGAAAAGGATAGTTATCCTTTAAAGATGACTAATTCAGATTCCTAAAATCTACACAGATGCAAATTTTGCCATTCTTCTTCCTCATAGGGACTATGTTGGAAATCCATGTGGAATGATGGATTGAGAAAATTAGCCTAGCATTCAGCATTTTTTGTATCTCAGATAGAATAGTACCTAATATTTTTGGATTATACTGCTAGGATTTCTGCTTGTAAGGCACCGAATCATCCTTGAGAGGAATTTCATGGTGAATTTTCTTAGGCCTGAGCGACTTTAAATCATCATAAGAGTACACCAAAATATCCATGTAATGGTAAAGCAAGTCAGTAAATTTGAGTTTCTCCTCTAGAGTACAACACTTCTCAATATTCACCATCTTGAGATTTTCCTTGGTACCCAAATTTATCTGATCAAACCCCTGGGAGGAGCTTGATTCCATTTGTTGTTGTTTGATAAACCTATCGTGCTTGTCAAATAGTTTCTCAAAAAAAAACCAGTCCTTTAGGAATCTTATTCCCTTTTAGCTACAAGAATTCTTTACCTGCATTTGAATTCATTTCAGGAGTTGATTCGAGTTTTTGGAGCTTACTGCCTTCGAAGTGAAGCTATTCGAAGCTATCTTTTTGTTCCATAAAGGCGATGATTTGGTTGTCACCATTGAACACTTACCAATGATTGACATTATCGGGCACACCTGGTCTAAAAACTAATTCGATAGTGTACATGTTTTCTTTGAAGTCTAGGTGAGGAACTAAGAGAGTTGTTGAAACGGCCGGTGCATCAGCTCGGTCATTGAATTCCCTAGGTATGGTAGAGATGTTGAAAGCCTCAAATCTTTCAATTTGATCCTAGACAAGATTGTGGTAATGGCATAATCTCTCATTTTTGGTTTGATATAGGTTCCTTATCTGACAAACCACCAGCTCAACATCTCCTTTGGCATGAAGGAGTTTGATGCCTTTATCTCGAGCAATCTTCAATCCAAGCAATAGAGATTTGTACTCATTTGTGTTGTTGGTGTTGCTAAACTGCAACTTATATGAAGAAAGAAAAATATCTCCTTGAGGAGATATCAACACAATTCCAGCCCCTGAGTCAGTAGAAGAATTGTTACCATCAAATTCCAGGATCCAAACATCATCAAAAACTAATTTTTCCTTAGATTTCTCCTTGCTTAGAAGGGGAGATTCTTCTGTGTTTGCACTATGATCTCTCACATCTTTTGTTGTTCCATCTAAACCAATTTTTAGACTGTCATTTTCAGAGGTTTCATCAGCTAAAAAATGAGTATCCTTTGTGGTCAAGAAATAATTACCCATGTCTGAAGATTCAAACAAAATTTGAGCTTCAGGGACTAATGTTTGAGTGACAACATATTTTGATTTCTTTTCAAGAAGCAACCTCTGCATGATGCCTTTGACAGGGATCCTCACTTCAAAAAGGTCCATGTTTAATTTGCCACCAACATCCTTGCAGAAATTTTGCCCTAGAAGAATGTCGTATGAGGCTGGAACATCGGCCACCAAGACTGTCATGTTGATTTTTTTTTATCTGGGAATGTTGCAAATGCAAATTTGGTGTATTTGATTTGTCCCAGTAGAGGTACTTGTTTGTTCTCCATGGAGAAACATCTCTCAAAGGTTTTGGTCAGCGTGAGTTCAAGAGATTCTACCACTTTGGTTGCATGACATTGTCAGATGCACTTGAGTCTATGACGTAATTGCTCAGTTTGTAACTATTTATCAACAGAGAAACATAGAAAGGCTCTATTTTTCCAAGGGTAGCTAGAGGAGTAATGACAAGATTGTTTTGGATGGGCATGTTCCTTGGGGGATCATGAGTTACCTTTTTAACATCTTGTCCTGTAGGGACAGCTTTATTCTTCACACACTGAACTAACCTATCCAACTGCTCGGGATTGAATTGCAAGAATTCAAATTTAGACATTTGAATTTTGGTCTTCTTTACATAGTCGATTATGTCAAATGATTGAAATGGACTAGGAACAAAGGAAGGTAGTTCATCTTTTTAGTTTTTAGGAGGGGGAGGACTGGTCTGTGGAATTGAAGTTGGAGATGGAGGAATGCTTGACGTACTTACCTTTTTATTACTCACTGGGTCCTTTACCTAGAAAGGCAAAGAAGGTCCTCATTTAGCAATTGAAATTGTAGGTTGAGAACTTTCCCCTATTTTTCCTTTATCAGCTTGCTGGGCTGACTGGTTTTAGGACCAGGTGAATACAACATATGATCCATCAATTGCTTCACCTTTACCTTTGGGTTCATCCTGGTAATTTAGGAAAACAATGTTGGAATCGCCAGCTGACTCTTCTTGATCTTTTTCAAGGAAATCAGCATCATTTTCTTGGTTCAATTCAAGCTGAAAAGAGAAATCAGATTCTATTTTGAGATATCCAACTGCTAAATTGGTTGGAGGTGCTTCAATGGCAAGTTTCCCATGTGGGGGAGGAAGATGATTTGGTTGTCCTTGATTTCTAGCAGCATTGCCTTGGTATGACTGATTTGGGAATGTCCTTCTTGGTATATCTCTGTATGAAAGAGCTGAAGATATCCCATGCACCATTTGCTTCTTGAGAGCTAGTAACTCATTTTCTAGCTTCTGCACCATTGGATCAATGGTACTTGTAGATGGATATTCAAAAGATGAAGAAGATTTACCTTTGTTATGATCTCTCTTTATCTTTCCTGCCAAGATAAGGTCATCTTCCACCTCAGTGGCCAAATCTTAAGCTGTAGCAAGGTCTATTTAGCCAGCACGTCTCAGCAAAAAACTTACTTCAGGCAGCTGAGAGTTGATGAAGAAACATTTGAGATTCTCAGGTGTAGGCTGAGCAATTGTAGGAATCTTGTTTCTCAATTTGTCAAAGTTGTCTATGAAATCCCTCGTTGGTTCATGAGGCTCCTTCTTCATTTGTGTGAGTCAAACCAATAAATCATGTGCATCTTCTGCAGGCTTGAATCTAACTTCAAACTTGGCTTTGAGGGTGTTTCAGTCAATCACAGTCTGGGCCTGCAGATGATAGAACCAGTCTATAGTAGCACCTTGTAATGTTTCCATGAAAATCTTGACTGCTAGATCCTCATACTCCATACCTATTACGCCACAGGCTATGCTGAAGGCTGCAATATGTTCATCAGGATGAACTTTCCCATCACCATAGAACTTGGAGAAATTTTTTCTTGAACTGCATGGTAGCTCATGTAAAGGTGGAGTTAAATTGAGTGGGCTAAAAGAGTTACCCCAAGGACCTTAAACTGCCATTATATGACTATGGAAAGGTGGAATAACAAATCTCAGAGTGGTAAGTATTGACAAAGCTTTATTAATAGCAGAAATGGAGGCTTTGCCCAGTAATGGAGACTTGACTTTAGTAGGAGGAAAGACCCTAGTTCGTTGGAGGCGAGATGGTGAAGGAAATGGATAAAAATTATTTTGTTGTACCCACTTGAATATAGGGTCAACAATACCTTTATCCCTTTGGCTTCATGTATACCTTAGATCTGCCAGATTGTAAAACAAAAATGGGAAAGAACTAGCACTAATTCAGCTTGAAGCTTGAGGATTCAAACTGTGCATTCTATCCCAATTGGCGTGGAGGTGGAGGGAGATGATAAGGATATAATGATAATGGGTAAGATAGAGAATGGAGTTTCCAGATTCTATAATGGATAAGGGTAAGGAATGCTTCAATCTGAAACTTGAGGCTTCATATTGCATGTTTATCCCCAGCTGAGTTGCCAAAAATTGTTGGATGCATATTTTGTCACCAGCGTACTGATGAGAAAAATAGGTTTGATCAACCACATCAAGGAAGATTGGTCATCCAAATATGCAGGTTTACCACATCAAAAGGGGACAAATCTCTCCTCTCATCAAGGGGAGGTTCCCTATAAATATGCAGGAGCTATATACTATATATATAAGTAGAAAATAACACTTAGGGGTAGGATAAACCATCCATCTCTCTTTTTTTAGAGATTATATTTAACAAATCAAAGGAAAAACCCTGATGAAATGATAGAAGACACTCCTCTTCTTTCAGAAGTGCTGTTTAGCAAATAAAAGGAACCTCTCGGGTGATGACAAGTAACTGTAACAGAGCGCAGTAACACTGCAGGATGAAATGTAGTACAAAGTCTCCACCTCAATCTGTCGAAGAGTGAAATATGAAGGGCAATGAGGGCACAAAGTCATCCCAAGCTCCTTTACACAGAAACATAATACGAAGGATAATGAAGGCACAAAGTCGTCCCAAGATCCTTTACACAGGAATAGAAAGAAAACACACTAAAGGCAATTATGGGGGCACAGAGTCTCTCCACAATTAGCTTCAAGACACCTTCTTGATTATTTTCACTAATTTTGCTTATTCAATTAAATGGACAAAAAATATATTAAAGAAACAGACATAAGAACAATTTCCCCAACAACTAAGCTATTTCAACACAAAGTCTGAAAATTCACTTGTTTTCTTATTCAAATAATGAAATATGATCAACAATATGAGCTCAAAGTCTTAGTAATGTCTTTCAATTTGGGTAGAGTTTTGTTTCTAATAACAAAGAGAGATCTCAAAACAATAAGAGAGAGTCCAATATATAGTGCTCCAAGAAAGACTTGGGCACTTTATTTCACAAAAATGTGTTACGACACATTTAATGCCTTTAGTGGCTTTAATGCATTTTAAATTTTGTTCATGGGTTATGCTAGAATCGAGCATCAGTTTTAAATATGGGCCGCTTGATGTGTTTCCTTATGTGTGCATAGTTGTTCGCTCTACTCAATGCATAAAAATAGGGCATGCCATTGAATGTTTGTGCTCTTCGATGTCCACCTAGTGGACTGCTTTACCTTCTAGAAATATATCCTATGCATGGATATTTTTTATCCTTCTTCATCATTCCCCGTTTCTTGGCTGTATTTTGTCCTTATTTGTGTGATTTGAGCTCTCAAGCTATCTCTTTGGTCGGTCATTAAATTTGTTCACAGGGTCTGTGCTTAAGCCTGCAAGGATCAACAGTTATTTCATTGTTGCAAATATGACGTGTTTGAGTTTGTCATCATTTGAAAGCCAACGACTACTTGGTTTCCCTAAATTTGACGGTTGCAGCCCTGTCATCCTCCTTAGCACTTCCTTCATGTCTTTCCTATTTGCTTTGGCCACTTTTCGCTACTTTTAACAAGTGACACATGGTGCGTTTTTATGTGAAATAGGCAAGGATAAGTGGTGCATCTACTGAGCTTATAGAAGCACTGTAGAAGCATTCGAGACTCTTTTGGATCTATACGAATGCAAACACTTGTCGCGCTCTATTTGACCTTAGCACCTCGCTCGGAGCCCACCACAGTCCTTACAAAACAAAAAGAAGAAACTATGGATATTGACATGTGGTGACTTCCTTAGAGTTATAACAAAACACATGGCACGTTCTGCAGCTTTTAAACTTATTATAAATTATCTCAAAAGATGACACTTGGCAACTTTTGCTGCAATTTTATAAGGGACACGTGGCAGCTTCTGCTACAACTTTATGAAGGACACGTGGTGCATTCTGCTACAACCTGAGGTTTGATCTTTTTCAGAGGGAACTTGCCCTTCGGGGTCTTGAGAAATGGTCCACTTTCCCTAGCGAGAGCCTCCCGCAAGGGTACCTACCCTTCGAGATCTTTCAGGTGGCCTTCGGGCTTTTATTTCCTTGATGGGTTTTTCCTTTTTTGGTGGACTTTTCCTTCAAACAAAAATTCCGAAGGAATTCTTTCAAACAATTTGTCCGAAGGAAATCTTCCTTCGCTTTGCCTTTGCTTTCCATCGGGCTTTCTTTCAGTGGGCTTTGTCTTTGCTTCGAGCTTATTTCTTTAGACAAAAGTCTGAAGGAATTCCTTCAGACATTTTGTCTGAAGGAAATGCCTTAATCATTTTGCCTTAGTCAAATTTTCGTGTTCTTTTCCCAAAAGAGAACTGTGCCCTCCGCAAGGACTGTTCAAGCCCAAAAATATCCTTCAAACTTTTGCAATGGTCCATCTGCTTCTTGCATGCCCTCTGCAAGAGCTATTTGTCCTTGGTTCACTTTTTTGAAGGAATTCTCTTTGTCCACTTTTGCTTGTTGCCCTCCACAAGGGCAATTAGCTTAGTTCACTGCTCTCCGCAAGGGCACTCAGCTTAGTTCACTGCCCTCTGCAAGGGCACTTGGCTTGGTTCACTGCCCTCCGCAAGGGCACTTGGCTTGGTTCACTATCCTCTGCAAGGGCACTTTTTCCTTTGGCTTTGGGGCAGCCCCTTGAACCTGCCGATTGAACCGACCGATTGAACAAACTTTGGTTCAATAGTTCAATGGTTCAATCGGTTCAATCTCTTTATTTGACTAAGTCTTTTTTTATCTCTTGAACCAAATGCATTGAACGATATGGCCATTGAACTTGTTGAACCCGTTGAACCTTTTGAACCAAAGTGGTTCAATGGTTCAACGGTTTAATAGTTCAAGCCTTCTTCTCTTTGATAAGTGTTTTGAAGCCGTTGAACCTTGAAGCAGTTAAACTTTGAACCTTGACAAATGCGCTTAACTCTTGCTGATGATGTTGAACCCATTGAACCCGTTGAACCAAAATGGTTCAAGGTTCAATGGTTCAATGTTTCAAACACTACATAAAAGCTTGCCAATGAACTCTTTTGGTTGAACCAAGGCATTGAACCAATCCTGAAAATGACTAAGTGTTGGAAACTTGTTCTTTTGATTGAACTCACCTGTAGAAGCCTTTGAACCTGTTGAACCTATTGAACCTGCTGATTTCAAGCATTTTGAGTCTGTAGAAACATATCTACAGAGTTCATAGACTTAACCCTGAAGAGTTCATAGAAATGAGTCCGTAGAACTGGTGGAGTCCATAAAAATGAGTCCGTAGAACTTGAAAAAGTTTGAAAAATGGAGAATTTGAACGCCTAGAACAGTTTTTGAGAAGGGGAGAGAGGATTTTGGTTTGTTGGACCAAAATAGTTCAAATGTTGTCCCAAAACTGAGTGATATTTTTTGGGGACAACATTAGCCAAACAACTTTACCAATGAACTAACAACATTTTAATAATCTAATAAAATTATTAATACACGTGATATGTAAAAAGTTTGAGATTTATATCTCTTGACATAATTTGATAGAGATATTTTATTGGAAAATAAGTATACCTCCTTACTTATACAATTTTTACGGACCATATTTAGCTTGAGCAAATTAAGGTTTATAAAATACACACACACAAACATCCTACTTCTACAGTGGGTCCTACACCATCCATTTGATTTCAAGGAATTGGGATGGAGGCCTTGTGCACTGGGTAGGTTTTTGATCATGGGTGGGCAGCATGACACTCCCACTTACATGATTTCAAACCAACTAACCAAAGACCCCATCTACCATTAAGACATATTTAAAATATATATATATATATATATATATATATATATATATATATATATATATATATATATATATATATATATATATATATATATATATATATATATATATATCACTTACACTATTTATTTTAATTTATCCATATTATACAAAAGTTGTTTAGAAATAATCTTCTTTGTAATTATTGGCATCATTCCTATGGAGAGAAAACAACTTGTTACAAACAAGGTAACATATAAAGGAGAGGACCCAATAGTTGAGAGGGTAATTGAGGGTGTGGAGTCTAACTCTTGAACATACTTTTTTATTAAAAGTAAATGAATTTTTCATTAATTACAAGGACATTTACACTCAATATTTGAACATTGGAATTCTGCATTGATTCATAAAATCTTAAAATTGTATACACTATATTTTACTATTGTTAGTACATAATATCTCAACTACAAATATCTCAATTTAAGATTTGTATGGATAAATACAAATATTGAGTTCAACAATAAAAACTTTATATTGCTTGTTAAATACAATATGTCCTTTCACTTATTATCAAATGTCAAAATCTTATCAACTTGACACAACATGTGCAAACTCTTAAATCAACTTGTTATTTTCACAACATTTTATGTCCAACTATACATCCACTTTGTCTTCTATGTGTTTCTCTTTAGACGTTCATCATTGCTCCAGTCTAAGTCCCTGCATGATTGAAAAAAATATGCAAGGCTCACCAAAATATTAAATTCATATTCAAAGATTTTGAACAATAACGTGAATATGAATATGAAAATGTGAATATGGCTTCCAATGTTTACTCAAAAATAAATAGTTTTATCGATCTATTAATCATTTTGTGAATTCTTAAGCCGTAGTGATTGTAGTTTAATTCGATTTATGGTTCCTAATTAATTCTTGGGATTATATGTGCCCCTCATGGAGTGAAAGGAATGTGTTTTTAGTATTGTGGATTTATTTCTTTTGACTTTTGTAGAAATGGCAAACTAGGTGCATGTCTTGAGCTTGGTAAACATAGAGGTTTCATAGACCAAATCAAGCAGAGCTTTCAGGGGAGCAATCTCAAATTTCAATAGTGTTTTTCAACACAATTAATCCTTAGATTTTGTTTACCCATCGCTGCTTATAGATGAGGTTTTTTATACCTCACCAAGGCTACAAATTTGTAGTAACTATAGGTTAATTCAATGTAGTCAATCTATGAATCATTCAGAATGAGTAATTGTGGCTTAAAAAAATTATTAACCATTTAAGGTTAACTTATATAATAGATGATATGAATAATATTATAACAACAATCACTTGCATGAATGCAATTCATAATAAAGAGTTTACCAAAAAAAAATCCAAAGATTAATCATGTTTGAAAACTAGTGCAAATCTAGATATTAAGGCCATGATAAAATGAAATAGATTATTGTTTTGGCACCTCAAACAGGGTGCATGCATAACATGGAATGAGTGCTACTAACTAAAGTTTATATGTTTCACATTTGGTTCCTACTAATACTTTTATGATTCACATTGGCATAACATTGTTTATATTGAATTGAAATATGATTAATGAAAATACACAATGCATATGTCAATAAATGAAATCATAATTTTTCAAGAATTGCATTCATGCAAATGATTTTTATTACAACATTATTCATGCTTAACTATAATAACATAATTAACTAAAAAACTGAGATAATTAACTACAAACCATAAAACACTTTGGCTCATGGCTTAAGTGCGGTTAAAAACCTCTCCTATAAATCCATAGTTCACGACAAAGATGAAATTTCTAATGAAGAACCATATACCTATTAAAATGCATATAATTATAACCTGGAAACTCATAGTAATGACAAATTTGATGAAAGATGCAATTCATAATAATTGTCACTTGGATGTGCATTATGTTGAGGGGAAGAGCAGAGGTGGTATGTTGATGGAAGCCCCAACAATTTTCATTCACTATCAGAAGCATTGAAAGGCCCCCTCTAATATTGGATATTTTTTACAAACTCCTTTATTATAGTGTGACTTTTAATGCTTCTTATTGTCAACAAGAAAATGCTCTCACCAGTGCATTCACTTTATTATAGGGTGACTTTCATTGCTTCCTATAATCAATAATAAATTATTCTCACAGTGCATTCAACAATCTCATAAAATAATTGCATACCCATACAATGTCAAGGTTGTGATTACCATGCAAGGGGTCACTACAGAGTCATTTTGAAGGACAAACGGATCAAAGATAATTAAATTCCTAAGAATTAAAAAAATTCAAATGGATCAAAGATTATTTAACTTAAACCTATTTAGTAATAATAAAGGATTGCAATTACAGATCCCAAATCATAATAGTGACCTATTATAAAAGTTAACTTCAAATGACCATTCATTTTTTTTAGCCCAGTTTATCATAAGGTCAAAAGAAATAAACCTAGAATACTAAAAAAAACCCATTGCTTTCAGTCTGCATGGGGTAGATATAAATCAAAACCCACTAATTATGTATGATTCATAGATCGGCTACACTGAATTAAACTACAGTGACTACATAATGAGAATTTACAGAAAGATTCACATAAATCGATAAAATTACTTATTTTTTAACAAACATTCCAATCCATATTCAATTTTTTTTACCATTTGGCTCATAGCCTTAGTGAGGTATAACAAATCTCACTTGTAAGTAGCAATAGCAAGTGAAACAATAACACAAATCAAGATGGCTCTGCAAATAGCAAAGAGAGCAAGCAAATAAGATTTAGAAATGGCGGAAGCAAAGAGAGCAGGTAAATAGCACTTAGAAAGCAGGAAAATCTCTTCGTTCACACAAACCCTAGTAGTGTGAGAAGGTGTAAATGCTTTGTCACCTCAACCTGATTGCATACATTGAATGCTATAAGTTAAAGATTTAATGGGGGTCTACCACACAAGATAACCTTAGGCTATTTATAAAACTTGTAAGCCAAAACTACTCATTCCGAATGATTCACCGATCAGCTACCATGAATTTAACTATAATTTAAGAATTAACAAAATGATTAATAGAGATAAAAAAAATTATTTATTTTCTTAACAAACATTCGAAGCCATACTAACATTTTTTAAGCCATTTAGCTCACAACCTTAGTGAGGTTTTAAAAACCTCACTTGTAAGTAGTGCTGGCAAGTGATGGCAAGCATCTCGCCATGGCTTTTGCTCTTCCCACCATCTTGTCTCCCAAACTCTCCATCCCCTATTCCCTTCAACATCAATGAACATGCAATGCGATGGGGACGAAGAAGTGAGAAGGTCATTGTCAAATAGTGTGTGGATGGGCTCATTCAATGCGATCCAATGGAGCTTAAATGTAGGGTGGTGAGGTGTTAATCCCTGATGACATCGAACCACGTCCATTCATTGCATGGGCTACACACTATTAAGTGGAGTTTAAATGCCCAACTTTTGTCATCCACTTAGTTAAACTATTTATCGACATCAATTTTATGTATTGACATGATATAGTTTACGCGCCACGTAGGCACAAAATTAGGGCACATGACTATTGGGTCCTCTCCTTTTATCTATTGTGCCATTAAAATATCCAACTAACTAATTTCCATAATTAATAAGAAACATAGAAGTACCTATATTGATATGTAAATGGAAATACAATTCAAATCAAAATATGTGAATAAATAAATAAAAATACAACTAAATTATATGTAAATATTATCATCAAAAAATTTAAATACAGATCCAGACTTTATAACTATACTAATTTCTATTAAAAACTTTACACTAACTTTTGGAAACCAAAAAGTTTTTAAAGTTGGGATCTCGGCTATCATTGCTACAAATAGTGATTTAAACAGTCAATTAAGCATTAGCTTAAGGCCTCCCATGGAATTTCTTCCTTCCGACTATTTGCAAATCAGAACTTTGTCAATTCTTCCGCGTATTTCTTAATATTATTTTCTCAGTTCAATGAGCCTCAGTATTCATTAGTCCACCTTGGAAATTCACTCACTTCTTTCCCTTCGTTTTTTACATTTGTATCTGTTGTCACTTTTGGTACATGTACAATGATAGGAGTGCCTTTAACGACGGGTAGAATTCTCTCTGCACTTGCCTGCACTTGCCTGCACTTGCAACTTTCAAGATACTTCAGGAATTCTATCTGTACAAAATCTTCCTGAATTAATCTCTATGATGGCTCAAACTAAAGTGTCATTAGATCGTATAGGCGTATTTTTGCGGGAGGAGGAGCTGCAGCATGATGCAGTTGATGAAGTCTCAAAAGATTCAACTGATATGGCAATTGAGATCCAAGAAGGCGCATTCTCTTCGGATCCTGCTGCCTCTAGTCCAACCATACAAGGATTAGATGTTCAAGTAAAGAGAGGCATGCGGGTCGCAGTGTGTGGAACTGTTGGTTCAGGAAAATCAAGCCTCCTATCGTGCATTAAAATCAAGCCTCCTATCGTGCATTAAAAATTTCAGGTACTGTCAGGATAAGTGGTACAAAGGCATATGTTAGTCAGTCTCCATGGATACAAAGCGGAAAAATCAAAGACAATATTCTCTTTGGGAGCGAATTGGAGGAGACCAGGTATGACAGTGGACTCAAGAAAGATCTTGAATTGGGACCAAACAGAAATTGGAGAAAGAGGAATAAATCTCAGTGGATACAGATTGCACGTGCCGACATTAAGTAGTGCACCCAAGTAAGGCAGACTTGTTGCGGTTGGATATTGCCACGCCATTCATCATCATATTTTGGTCACCCTTGTCTTCCTTGTGCTTACTTGTTTCTACACTATAATAATGTCCAATATTTTATTTTTAATAACAAGTAATTTAGGGTTCCACTGGGGTAAGGACATGACAACGAAAAATAATAACTATTAGGAACATTTAAACTCAGTGATTGTTTCAATAATACTTAATATAAATGATACAAATCTTTATAGGTCATTTTTTTAGGTGTAGGTATTTTTCATGTTTCTTAGACCAAGATGATATCACATATTAATTTATAATTTTCAATAATTTTTTCAAGTTAACATCCATTACCCAATTCAAGTCATTCAATGTATAGTTTAATGGCCTCGTGTCCTTTATTAATCGATCTTCATTTCCATGTTTTTTTGATGTCCATGCCCAAATTACACTATCCACATCAATATCATGTTTAGTTTTATTTGAATTGGTCCATGTTTTATTTGGCCTTAAACAATCCTAATACAATGTTACACTTTTTACTCTCCCTAGGGGCTTTCAATATTGAACCCTCACCATTTTACCCACATTCTCACCTTCCACTTTAAGGTAGATATACCTATATTCCTTTCCCATCCATATCTTTTCATTTTAATTTGATGGCCATATTAAAATAATGTTCCTCAAAGTTTCTTTATGTCTTCCACAAATAAGACTAACATAAATATAATAATTACTTGGGATATTTTGATTGATGTTCCCTATGAAAATTTATGGCTTCTATTATTTGGTCATATACATCTTTGTTTTTGATTTTTTATGGATTAATACAAGCATCTAACATCCTATTATAATTTACAAATGATCTATCCAAAGCACACGACATTTTTTCAAAACGTTATCTTTAGAAGCCAAAATTCTCTACCTCTGCCTATAACACCTTTTCTTCAATGTTCAATATATTATTTTATTCCCTTTTTAAAATATTCTATCTCTAAGTTATTTGAAAGTTGTCAAAGGAGGTTTCCCTTCTGGAAAGTCTAGCTCACCATTATAATCTGTACGCTAGATTGTAATTGGACAAGACTATTGTAGATCCTTTATTGTTGCTTTATATTTCAGCACTAGTATGCCATCTATAAAATGGAACCTAAACATCTTAGGTTTGCTAATACACATTATCTTGTAGTTTTCTTCCAATAAGTGTGGATCCACAAATGCCTTGAATTCATACACTTCTTCAATAAGATATCAAGTGAATGTGATTGATCTCTCTTGGCATGTTCTATAGGTGCCCATGATATGTAGCAAATAAAATGTGACTAATTTTCATAATGATGTTGCTAATCTATTGAAATCCCCATCTATATTGTCATGAGTGTGTACCAATAGAAGTAAGCTTACATACACAATGTTGAATACCATTTTTTTTGTCATCATGGATGAAAATATAAATAAAGTATAATTATTTTTGTCACTCGAAATATTATCTAGTTGCAAGTAGAGGATTGGTGGATGTTTTTTGAATGAAGCTTTTGTACAAACATCAATAATTGCCTTATAATGGTAAAAAAAAACCTTGTATGCTTTGAAATTTTTATGAACTTCATTTTGTAATAGTGCATCATGCAATGGATATTTTGATGATTCACTAATATACAATAAATCCCCATATTCATTAGTGACCGGTTCTTTGAGCTTCATAAGACACAAAGACAATGATGTGATTAGGTAGTTTTCTCCATGTTCAAAAATTGGTATGCCAAAGTGGAAAAAACCCCATTGTTGTGTCCATATGTGAACATACCAGTGAAAGTAATCAAGAGGTTCATAACATTACTTATTGACTTTATTTTCTTTCTTATCTTTAGTATGAAAGTTTTTATTTTGTCTAGCTTATCACGTACAATACTCAAGAATCCTTGAGGTTGGTCCTCTGATTAAAATATATGAGAATAGTAATGTGCATGACAACTTTGAATGGATTCATTGTGCCATTTTTTTTGCCTCCTCAAATTTTGAGAGTCCTAGGCATGTGGTGGTTATATGCTTGATGTACAAGTTTTTACACTCAAAACACTCGTTGAAGATTTTTTAATTTTCACTTGAAACATGTTGGAAATTTTCATTCATTATGTTGTTGAAACTTGGCTATGACACAAAAGGATTTAAAAAAAACTTGAGCTCTTCATTACACTTAATTAACATTAAATTGTAATTATAGAATGTAGAAGGTAGTCTTTGAGGAACTTTGATTCTATCCTATCTTATAGAACAAGTCAAATGTGAAAAAATAACTAAATTTATCTCAATGATTCTTGATATGTAATTTATTGTTGTGGTGGTATTTGAATTTTATTTCTCTTTCCCAAAGTTACCATTTACTACATGCTTGCCACCATTAATCTAGTCATAATTATGACTATAGAAGGTGATCCTTAAGTACACATAAGTTTGTGCTACACATTACATTCTACAAACATCCATCACATCAAATTTCATTTTATGTACTTCCATAGATTCCTCACCCACATTAAAAATGTCATTTTATATTAATGCATCTAACACAAATTTCTAAATCCGAACTCTTCATTCAGGGCTTTAGTTTTGCATCATAAACCTCTAATTGAAGCAATGGGAATTTTTTTAGATAGTCTAATTTATAGCAATAGTATTCCAAATTTGTCACTTCATCCAAAAAAGATGACCATTTTTAATCCGCCTCGACTTTTCGATATGATGAATTGGTAGAATGGCATTCATTTTTTTACGTTTTTGAGCATTATAGGGACTTTTGATCACTTTTTTAGAATGATTTTAATTAGTGTCATAAAAAAAATTGGATATACCAACTACAATTGTCACTCTTCAAATTCATTCCACATGTTGACCTCAACCTCTTCTAAAACTTCTTTGAATTTGACATTCATAAGAGAACCATCTATGTGGGCCAATTACCTAGCAGGCCATTATATGAGAGATCTTTCAAATAGGAAGCATTCTTTGCAAGAAGATTGAATACTCCATCGATATGCACACAAAAGGTATTGACATCCAATCCTTCAAATTTTACCATATCTCCTTCAAGTACTTTTTTATTTATTCCCTCTACAACATATTTTCTTGCAAATGAGCACAAATGGATCTATTTGATAGTAACTCCACTTAACTTAAAATTGTGTTCACCACCTTTTATAAGGGTTGGACCATTCGATTAAACACTCCCTTTAACCATTAGGGTGCTTCATGTTTTACAAAAAAACAAATTTTTAATTAGCCAAATTAGTACTTTTTTGGATTGTAACAAGTTTGAGCATTTGCAACATAAATTTACCACATTTTCAAATATTACACCAAACTTCAGGGCTCCCAATCCCTCTTCATTAATTTAATGATCTTCTAGCACATGAGTTATAAAACCTTGGGCTATGTCGCCTTTTTTACTAGAACATTTATATTTGATAACAATATTATTTGCAGTAAAATAAGTTCTATCTTTAGAACTTGTATTGATATTTATTTTAGTGTAATCATTGCAATCTCCCTTTTCCATAGCACTATAATTCATTGATTCAATGTGATCACTACAAATAGATGGAATTGATGAATATGTGTGCTTTGACAATTCCCTCTTTAACTAGGAAGTGGAGATCCAAAACTCATGAGATATATTTGAATCAATGAATTGCATTGACCCTTTAAATGTAATCTCAATCATCCATCGCTAGATTCAAAGGTAGAAGATGATATTTTGCAATTACAAGAATTTAATGCCAACTATTCATCTTGCTAAGGTTAATCCTAATCATTAATCTATTCAAATTGATAAAATGAAAAAATGTGGTGGCTTGCCATTAGATAAAGAATAATATTTAAAATCAAAAAACTAAAAATATATCACCATCATTAAATGACACAAGCTCACCTATCCACAATACTACACCACACTACTCAATACTACACCACGCTTACAGAGTATTTGAGCTCGTATTCACAATGCACCTTCACCTTCATCCAACTACCATGCACCTTCTTTATAATTACATCACATGCCATAATAGACTTTTCAATCACCATCATTAAATGACACAAGCTCCTGGGAAACCATCACGCTACTCAATACTACACCACACTTATAGAGCATATGAGCTCGCATTCACAATGTTTCCTACTTTATGACATGTCTCCAAACCAACTCATGCCTCGAGAGCTACACCATGCATCAGTTCAACTGGCTACTCACTTCAGCTACACCGTAACCCTCACTGCCTGCACCTTGCTCAAGCTCCTATCTAAGTTGTTTTTCCAACATCTACCTCTCCTATCCCAATAGGAACTTCAGGTCTCACTTGTTCTGACTGACTAGCCCAAGCACACTGCCTCCTTTTGGTAACAAGAATACTATTTATAGTTATGGAAGTTAGAACTCACATCGTCATGCACCTGATCTCTACAAAATGTTTTACATCTCACTCTTCATTCCACAGAGCTAAACCTGATTTGGTCTTCTTGGCTACTCACTTTTGCTACACCACAACCCTCTTGGCTACTTGCTTCAACTACACTGCAACCCTAACCGCCTACATTTCACTCCTTGCCTAGTTGAGTTGTGTTCTCTCCAACATCGGCCTCCAACTCATGCATTGATAGTGGAGTTTACATAAACAGTAATTGAATAGCTGATTGATTTTATTGTTAGCCTAATGCCTGTATTTCAGCTGCTTTTGGCATACCATAGTACTAGTTATAGTTTGGAGCCCCTTTTTTTTGTCTTGAAAAGATTCCTTCGAGCTCCAGAAAGTGGTGAAAAAGGTAATGGAGGCTATGGTATGTCTCAAAATATACAGTCCTATTCAAAAATATTTGTATCATGATTCCCCTTTACAAAAAGGATCTCAAATCTCTAAATATAAAATAGATGTTTAAAAAATGATATCTTTATGTGTTTTTTAGATAAATACATTTTAAAAAATTATACTGATATTTAAATTATTAATAATAAAAGTTATTTAAAAAAATGGAAAAAAAAATTGAGACATGCACCACAAAAATGAGGATGTTTTGGGGAGATTTTATCTCTTTTTAAATACTTTTGGGGACATTTGCCCATCCCCTATCACCAAATCATTCCATACTCCGAGGATGGGGGGGACGTTCCTTCATAACAATGAGAAAATATTAAAATAAAACTTGTTTGAAATTTATAATTCATGCTTTTAATATATATATATATATATATATATATATATGTATATGTATATGTATATGTATATGTATATGTATATATATGTATATGTATATGTATATGTATATGTATATATATGTATATATATATATATGTATATATATATATATATATATATATATATGTATATATATATATATATATATATATATGTATATATATATGTATATATATATATATGTATATATATATATATATGTGTGTGTGTGTGTGTATATATATATATATATGTATATATATATATATATATATATATATATATATGTATATATGTACATATGTATATATATATGTATATGTATATATGTATATATGTACATATGTACATATGTACATATGTACATATGTACATATGTACATATGTATATATATATATATATATATATATATATATATATATTGTTAGATTTCAGCTTTTGACTGGAACTTAAACCGGTTGTGGGACACAACAGGGGGCCCAAATCTCCCCAATAATAAACCAGAAAATAAAAAGGAAACACTGTAAATTAGAGAGTCCAATAAAATTTGAGAATATCTTAGGCTATAAAAACTAAAAGCAAACCTAAAAATAACATTCAAGCGTACTACAAGTTTAATCTATAAACCATTCAACAATTCTCTTATAACAGAGTAGATCTAGACTTCGACTCAACTTTTTGTCTTCTGCACGCATTTGCCCCTATTGGAGAGCAAGGATTCTATCATCTATTGAGTACCGTCTTTAATAATATTCTTAGCATCAAGTTGTAATTTTTTTGCCTCTATTTTTCTGTGTCTTTTTCTTTTCTTGCCGAAGTTCAGAGACTTCAGATCACAAGGGTGTTGAGTTGAAGATAAAAATGCCCTACTAACCAACTCTTCTCCTTCTTCCTCCCAACTTTCCTCTTCCTCTTTTGAGGCTTCATTCTACTAGGAATCTTTTGCTAAGAGAGAATCTTTGTCTAAACAATTTGTCCCAATCTTTTTAATAGTCTCTTCCTCTTCCAAAATGGTAATAGAAGTTTTCCCTATCTCCACATCAAACAACATTTTATTTGTTGCCTAGACCTCGCCATCTTGAGAATTGATATGAAATTCCTACACTGTCGGTGAAGGATGCTCTATAGAAATATATTTTATTGGGACTAGCAAACTATGAATCAAGTTTCGATTCGAGCAACCATCCTGTCTAACCCATTTCTTCAGAATCGTTGCACGAGAGCTTCTAAAACCTTTCTCAAGGCAAGAATCAATCTTATGATCGACGTGATTACAATTGAAACATTTGAAAGGAACTCCTTCAAAATTAATAAATTGAGTCCACACTCCAAAGGAGTATGAGATCTGAATAGATTGATGTAGAGGTTTGGAAAAATCAATCAATACACACACCCTAACAAATCTCATATTAGCTTCAATGGATTCATCAATTTTAATAAAGACTCTCAGCTTACTAACCAGTTGCTTACAAAGATCAGGATCTTGCAAGGCTAAAGGAAGATTATAAAATATTACCCATATTGGAGCTTTAAAGATAACTGTTATAGCTGAATCAAAAAAAAAGGCCCAAGGACAAAAAAATACCCCCTACTTGCTAATAACCCATGGCCTTTTTGACCATACAAAATCTCTATCTTCTGAAGATTGAAACAAATGCTAAAAAAACCATTAGACAACATTGAGAGAGAGAGAGAGAGAGAGAGAGAGAGAGAGAGAGAGAGAGAGAGAGAGAGAGAGAGAGAGAGAGAGAGAGAGAGAGAGAGAGAGAGAGAGAGAGAGAGAGAGAGAGAGATTTTAATGTAGAACAGATAGCTTTCGAACATTTTAACAGCACTTTCCAAGATGATGTCTTCCCTACACATCTATCAATCAATGATTTCCTCCCCCTATACAAACCAATCACTGAAAGATCTAAATTTGAAACTTCCAAAATAGGAGACATATAAGAGAAAATCAAGGGAACATGGTCATTTCCTAGACTCTCTTTTATGACAATTCAGTTTTTGAAAACCCCTTAGAACCATCCTTCACTTCTTTTTCTTCAACAGTAACCTCTTCTGAAGAGATTTGACCTCTGGAAATGAGAATAGAGTTTGAATCAGGGTGAGCCTTGAGAATAAGTTATTTTCAAAAAGCTCAACATGAATGAAAAGGGTTAAAGATATTCATGCAACTAGAATACATTAGAGCCTTAGATGAAACCCTAGCCGACCTTTCTATTTTATTGGACACCCATTTCCCTAGAGAGGTACCTCCACTAGCCTAGCCTCTATTTTCATCTGAAAGCTTAGGCCCTTAAAATTGGTCAAATTGATCAAAATAAAAATTGTCTATTTTAGACTACAGATAGGCAAAACAAGGTTTGACCTGGTCTTTTTTGTATTTAAACTTGCCCCTACCCTGTTTGCGCCTAGTAAAACATCCTTACTCCCAATCTCTCTCCAAAATCTCCACCTACTAATTTTTCTTCTCCCACCTGATTTCAGCTAAGATCCTTTTCATGTGCCCCATTCTTCCTTTATATGCCCTCTACTGCCACTATTCTTGCACCTATAACTGCATTTTGATCTAGCTTATCTGCATCCACCATCACCACCGACCCTTGTCATTTTTCAATCAACGTCTTCATCCATGACCTCATCTTTTTTCCTTCTTGTTTTTTATTCAAAATATGGTGAACTCTTTTAATTACAATATTAATAAAGATAGAGAAAAAAATAATAGACCAACTTCTTTTGATTGTTTATAATACTAACCTATCTCAAGGACAACATTTGTGCAATGTTGTGATTTGAGTCAAGGCTCTATGCAGTTATAATTCTTGAAGAGTTGCAACTACATATCATGTGTGCTTGGAGTCAAGGCTCTATGTAGTTATAGTTCTTGTGATTGAATCCCAACCCAATGATAATATTGACTTCACCTCCTTTGCCTAAATAATCAAATGTGACTATATGTTTCACCATGACCTTATTTCAACATAAGATGTGATGGCAAAAGACTTGGATTGATTTTGATGCAATGTAGACTCAATGTGCAAGCTCCTTGATGAAGGTTCAATGAATTTGATCAATGTCGGCTCAATAACTTGGCATCAAGAGAATATGAGAAGATTCACTTGGTAAATGACTAAGGATATATTTTTATATAAAGGGCTCTCTAAGACACTTTACAAACAAACCAACCTTAGAAGGTACTGATAAATAAAAATCAAAGCACAAGAAATTAAGATAAGGTGGAATGGACTCATAAAAAGACGAGTGTGAGAATCGATGGACAGCTAGTTTGACCACGTCAAAATCAACAAACTGTTGAATTTGACTCAAAGGGAAAAAGGCTTAAAACAAATACCAATATGAATAATGGATGTTTGATTGGGATTTTTGTGTTGAAAATTGACAAATTTGAGGTGTTCTTGAAGAATTCCAGATGAATTAAGGATGAAGATACTCTAATGTGGGATGGTGTCTAAAAATAGCTAAATATATACAATTGGACCAAGTATTAAAAAGCATGACAAAGACTTAATATAAAAGTGTTTTGTACCAATCTTGAATGTTTTCATAATGCCCAAGTTTGATGTGTGTCTATGTGTGTGTGTGTCAAAGTAAAAAAAAATTGAAACACATACTTGAGCACTACCTAAGGGATACAAAGATGAAGAATCTAGATGTTTGGGTTAGGCTTCACTTATGTCATACATGGAAGTAGTCATTGTCTAAATAAATTGGTGTGAATATAGGGATATCAAAGAGTGGTTTGAATTTTTAGTGCAATAGGTAATTAAACTACACACAATGAATAGAAACTGTGACACAATCTAGATGTATGATATAATAGTAAACTATAACAATCAGATCTAACTCAAGCTTAAATTAGAAACTAAAAGTATGAAAAATGATTGAAAAAGTAATTGAAATGATGAAAAGACAAAGAGATATGAAAACATACACACCTAAGTAGAATTATGGAAATTTGGAACTGCAAATAGACTATGGAAGCAAAGCATGGAATTGATTGCTCATTGGGACAAAATCAATAGGTCGTTGATTGTGTATTGTACATAATTAATACGCTGCCAATTTTGTACCTCTATTACTTTCGAATGTGTACCCAGGCATCAATTTTATACTCTACTCCTTTTTTGATTCTGTAATTTTATAGGCAAAGGTGATGAGTAGGGTTGTGTATTCATTTTTGGTAATTTGGAAGAAAAATGTGCTAAATTTCTTCTCTTTCAATTTTTGACCTAACTCTCAAATATAACAACAAAATAGTGTGTACAATTTAATTGACTTGGGCAACTTCTTGAGGAGTTGTAGCTACATATCTCGCATGCTTGGAATCAAAGTCAATGTAGTTCTCTTGTGTATGTGAGTTAAATCTCAATCCAAGTTAGATAAAGGACTTCACCTCCTCTCCAAGATACATAGTTTTTGCCTGTTGTGAAGAATATGTTGCAATCTTTTTTTTGTCATCTATTTTCCACCAAGGACAATCTTTGGCATGATGATCACCTCCACCAGTAAAACATCCACCTAGAGGTCCCTTCTTCTCAACCTGTTTTGCACCCTTGAATCCCTCTCTAAAATTACGTCCTGGTTTCCTGTTTCCAAAAGCATTACCAAACCTTAAATTTTGATTGTTGAACTAGTTCTTGGAATTTTCATTCCATTTCCAATTCTTATTCTTAAAAGGAGTCTTAGAACTACCAAATTTTTTCTTATATTTCTCTTTGACCTCTAGCAATGATTTCAACTTTTGCTCTTATTTTATAGCTTTTTCGAATACTTGATCCATAGTGGATGGTCCATGCACACCAACCTCACATCCAATCTAGGTTTTAAGATCCATAATAAATTTTTGAATATAGAAATGCTTGTCCTTCTGATATTGTGAAACATATTTCAAAAGTTTGTTAAACTACTCCCAATACTCGCTCATGATAAATCTCCTTGCCTTAAATTCTAAAAATCTATCAAATTTTGGTCAAAGTAAAGCTGAGGTAACCACAATGCTCTAAAAAAAGTCAAAAATCATTTCCATGTGGTGGTAGTTGAATTCAGATTCATCTCAAGCTTTTTGTTAGGCCACCAAGTTGTTGCTTCACTCGCTGATTGGTAAGCTCCCCAATCAGCGTTAGTGACCTTAGAGTAATTTCAGATTTTGAAATACTTTTCCATTTTGGTGAGCAAAACTTCAACTCCGTCATTCAAAATTGTGCCATCAAATTTGGTTGGATTTACCTTCTTCATGACTTGTGATACTTCTGTAGCTACTTGAGCTCTAGCATCTTGATACACTTTCTCATGCTTCTACTCCTGAGTAACTTTTTAATCAACAGGGTGTTCTTTAGGTACCTCTAGTTCATTCTACTCTTTAGGGCCATGAACCTCTCATTCAAGAGTTGCTATATGATCATGAGACTCGTTCATAAACATAAGAATATGATCAAGTTTTGTAGTTCGGTCTGTTACTGGTTGAATAGGATAAGCATGAGGGTTAGCATTAGAAGGACCCTCACCAGTTGATCTACCTCACATCATTCTCTATTCTAAAAAATTAGGAGAATAAAATTTACGCTAGTGGACTCAATAGGTTTGAAAGATAAACCGTAAGCTCTGATGCCATAATGTTATACCCCACTGGGATAACTAAAAGATACACAATTTTTTTTAAATAATTATTGTTCAGTTCAATTACAATCAGTTGTTTATTACTTGACAACTAGATGAACCAAATGCATTTAATGCTAAAGTAAATATCAAACCACTGGCTAAGTAATTTTTCATATAGAAATCAGGTAATAAACCATATATAAGTTGAATAACAACAAATCAAGTTGATTTAACATTTTAGGGTTTTACATATAATTACCTATGTTTGGTTAAGGGGCTGAGATGTCTAAATTAGTTAAATAAATTACAATAATTAAGCTATTAGTTTGTTATGAACTTTGACTTCTTTTGACTTTTCAATAATATCAATAAATAGGGTTAAATAGAGACTTAACTAAAAATAGCCTATCATAGATGATCTGGGTTCTAAATTTTTAGATATGGATAGTAATTTGTGTCATCAACAGGGTTTACGTATTCATCTGTTCACTAGACAATAGCACCCAGTTTGGATAATAGAATCATCCATGTGTAGTGTCTTAAACATAGCAGCAATGTCCCCTTTGTGGAACAATTCTTGTTTTTAGGGAGCACGTGCACCTGTGTCTATATGTTTTGTTCCTTTGTGATCAAAATATGTAGTTGTGTATTTTACCTAGAAAGGTTGATGTGATGTGCAAACCCTAGTTCTCTTTGTAAGTATGATATAATCAAGAATTGAGTGTGTTATTAGGATGGACTAAACATCCTCAATACCTTGTTGTGTAGAGAGTTGCCTACATACCATACTCCGAAGAGAAATCAAGTCCAATGTAGTGCTTCCATCTAATGCTTGATGTATGTGCAAGTGAATGCTGGAATGAGAGTGGCCTTAGATGCTTTGAATGTGCTTGAGCTATGAGATATTTGAAAATTGGACTAAGCATTGTTGTAGATGGTAGTATGCATAAATTAGGGCAAAACGGGGATAAAGTACCTTGATTTTACACAACTTTGTTTTTGGTTTGAATAGCTTTTGTATCTATTTTCCATCTAGTGAATAGAGGTGGATTAGACTTGTATTTATAGGGTTTTGTTGTTTGTGTAGATAAGAAAATGAGCTGAGGCCAAACTTAGGAGGGGTACACATTTGAAAAATAATACGTTGGAAAGAGCTATGGCTAAGGATAGTAGTGTCCAGTTGGGGACTCTAGCGCCGTGTGGTTGTAGTGTCCCAAATATGGTGTGAACGTTCTTTCTTCATACTGCTAAGAAATTTGGATTGGAGTTAGATATAACAATTCAGACATTGTGTCTTGATTAGATGTAGGTTATTGTGGTTTGTTGAATGGATGGAAATGTAAGTCTAAAGCTCTAGAATAGGTTTATGGCTAGTGTAGGGATAGGTTAACTCAAGCGACACTCTTAGTAACCAATTACCACTTTTAGGTGATTACATTTACCCCCCATTTATGTTAGTAATGCATCAAAGTGAAATGACTAATATAAATGAAAAAGAAGCATACTTGGACTTACCTTGGAAGTGAAGTTCGTGTACCGAGTTTAAATATGCAAATATGGGTCTACATATGTGAAACATGATCCAAAACAATGTCCTTGTTGGGTATGTAAACCAATGAATGAACTTGGCAAGAACCTGTCTGTGTGAATGTGCATAGTGATCATATCATTGAATAACTTGAACTGAGATGATGGCTTGTTCAATCTTCATATGGGTGGCTCGAGAACTCAATCCAGTTTTGACTCCATCATTGTTCACCCCTGCTTGGTGGATCATGATCTCTATGAATAGCTTAGAAACGAATGTAAGAGTGTCAAACCCTCTCATGTATGTGGCTCAAGAACTCAAGTAGGCCATGACTCTATCATTTCCCCCTTTGTGAAGTAGATGCATCTATAACTATACTACATAAAGTGTTGAAAGTATCTAACTGAGTAATCTAATTATGCATTCGGCTCTATAACCTCTTGGGTATATTAGGCAGTTATGAGTCACTCGGGAATGCCAACCACTACAAATGGATTAAGACATGAATCTGGTGACAACCTAGAATGTGATAACAATTTTATCCATCTAGAGAATGACATGGAGTTTGTTATTCCATTTGATTGATCTTTTTGAAGCTGAGTATATGAAAACTATGTGTCGCCACATGCCCCCAATCTAGTATCTAAGTATATTAAATATGAATCAAGTATGTAATAGTTAAATCTATGTAACTGATCTAAATGTATGAGTGATCATGACACACATGAGGCCCCCAAATCTGATCAATTGGTATGAATCTAAATTGAAATGACGGAATCTGAGCTAAATCTAAACATAACTACCAAACTTGTGACTATATCTATGCAAATTTGTAGTGTACCTAGTGTATTGATATGAATGATTCAGACTATCCTAAAGTTGGGGCTATTGGACACTAACACCCTATAGTGGACAATATCACCATGTGGTGCTATTGTCCTAATCTGGGTACTAATGACTACCTGGTCTGAACTTTGTGTGGTTTGAACTAATTGTTAAGTCTTTATTTTGTTTTGTGTTTGCCCTGAGTTTAATATCTAAAATCGAACTTGTGTGCTGAAATGTATCTATGCAATGCAAAATAGGATCATGTTCTCTATGACAACCCTTGTAAATGCCCCCTGATTTGAGGGTAGTTATGAAATATGTGGAAGAACTACTTTCTAAATAAGTAATTATATAAAATTTGTTAACCAAAGCATGATATTCTGATATAATAATTCTATAAAATGTGTTAGCCAAAACATGATATTCTAAAGTAGGAAATGTAAGATGTATGTTGTAATAATATTTCACAAGGGTTTTAAGATGGATGTTAGTAATGTCTAGCAGCAATAAAATATGAGTAATTACCTACAGGGATGGGGCATGGTGTCCATCATAGCTCCCAAGTAGGATAGATAGATGCATGATATCCCTCATGACATAAAAAATCGGTGTGTGTAATAAACAAATACAAGTGTCATGATGTATAAGCATAAAAGGAAGCAAACATAGAAACACACGAGGTACGTAAAAGATAGGCCAAGGGGCTATAATACAAGGGAAATGGGCACATGTCACTAAATTTGAGATTGAAAAATATACAAGGACATGTTCAAATGTCCATATACGCAAAAAAATAAGCAATTTGTTGTAGAGCCAAAAAGAAGGACATGTTCAAATGTCTAGATATAAAAGCATGAAAGAGCACACACAAGAGACATGGGCACATGCCCAAGGCATAGAAATAGAGAAGTGGCATAGAAGCCAAGGAACAATGGCATATTCAAATGCCCTCGAAAATGTAAGAATCATAAGAAATCAAGTCTAATCTAGGAACTAGAAATGAAAACATGTATAACAATGTAATACAAATCTATGTAGATGCCAAGGTGCATATATACTAAGTCTAACTAGTGATAGTCGGCAAAAAATCTGAGCAATGAATAACAATGATCAATATCAAGATAAATCAATGCGTAATTGGAGTGTATAGTATGTAAAGATAAAACCTGGTTATAGAAACTATGTAGGAGATACCCCCAAGTGGGCAGATGTACCAACGTATAAACCTAGATCGATGTAAATGCCCCCAATGGGTAGATGATAACTAGTTTGAATCAATATAGTGGACCGGAATCTTATCTAGAATTTGCATGCACTTGACAAGAACAAGTGAAGCATAAGTGTGTGATAAAACCAATTATACTAGAATAACAAGCAATATCCAATTCCTAGCAAGTATTAGAAATGTAAACACAACAATGCATGCAATTTGTAAAAATAATTATCTCTTGAAATATTTTTGTATTTTGATATATTATATTATTTTTGTGTTTTTTGAGTATAAGCTATGTACAAGCATATGAATATAAACTATGTACAAGGAGCAAGAGAGAGAAGGAAGTATGTACAAGGGTAGTCTCATGGGAGACTCATCATCACCGTGACCTATGTCAAAGAGTGGAACAATGATTATGCATGCAGTGTGAAAGGGCAATTGTGAGCTCATGAGATGGTGTGTTGTATAATCTGAACCTGAAGCTACCTAAGTAGTGATGTTATAATGTTGTGGCACTAATTGTGATGCCCTATGAAGTGTAGTGGTCTCGGGGACCCATCTATTAGATGTAGAATTTGTAGGTGATGTAGATGCCATGTGTTGAGAACCCCTACACCCCAATATAATTGATCTCAGTGTAAACTGTGTAGAAAAAAGTCATCTAGAATCCCTGATATATCTATGATGCAATGGTCTCTCTAGTAATGGTTTTTGAGGGAGAGTATGTGTGTGTGTAGACATTATAGAAGTAGGCCTGACATGTTATGAGGACTCTACTGAACACTATGATGTATGCATAAGAGTTGTACTCTCTATTGTAATGGATAGTTGTGCAATGTTTATCAGTGTAACTAGAACTGTAACTAGTGTTAGTGATAGAAGTGTGACTAGAATCTGTGTTGGAACTTCTTGTGGAATGTGAAGAGGATACTCATATGGTACACCCTCAATCTTAATTACCTAGTTAGCATGTATATACTGAGGCATAAATGTATTGTAGATAAGATGGCTTAAAGTTGTTGTATCCATGACCTACCCAATAATATGTTGAATACACCTGCACTAGGTACTACTAGAAATCGAGTGGCTATATGTGTTGGTCCCACCTGTAACGGAAGCACTATCTCCCTGATGGAGCTCTAAATGTGGCCACTAAAACCACTAATAACTATATATATAGGGAATATATCCCACTATGTGTAGCCCAAGTGTTGTAGGAGTGTCATGGTGCACATACTTATGCTTGCCATGTTGTCAACCATGACATTGTGAATATGATGGTGGTTTATATATGCTCATATGAATAGCGCATGTAAATCTATGTCATCATCCACAATCTCCTGGTCTGAAAATGTGATAAGTAGTCAAGGTGGCACTGTAGTGTGATACATGCCAATAATGTTATGCAAGGGATGTGTCTCCTCTGTTAACTATGTGATATGAAGTTTGTGGTGGATGGGCTTGGTATGTATAATGAACACCTGATGTACCCCCTACCTCATTAGTTGTATGCTTAGAAAAATGATATGAAAATATCTAATTGCCTTTGCCTCTATTTTTTGTTTTGGTGCCTCTATGGGTGTGCCCACATCAATAATGTTGGCCTCAATGAGATCTTGTATCTTGTGCTTCAGGCTAATATAGTTGTTTGTCATGTGGCCTGGTGCCATGTAATACTCATAGAATGTATTTGAATCATAACTCTTTGGAAGAGGTAATGTCATATCAACCTCTTTAATGGGAGGGTTGCATTCCAATATTTGTTGTAGAACTCATGTTGGTGACTCTGGTAGATTAGTGAAGACTCTGCATTGAGAAGCTGATAAAACCAATCTAGGAAAAGACTCTAAAGTTGCATTGACTATTGTCTTTTGATATATTTTGTTCTCTGTGGCCCTGAATTTGTATGGAGGTTTGCTTGAATTCTTAATAGTTGAATTTGATCCATTTGTATACTTGAGTTTGCCCATTGCTCAGAGCTTAACCTCTCTTTCCTTCACTATGTGGCACATATCTGTAAATGTGGGAAACTTGTTAAATAAGATTATTTTGTGAAGTGTTGGTAATAGACTCTATTTGAATATATCTTTCATCTCTCTATTTTCCATAGGGCTAGTTAATTTTGATAAGATTGTCTTATATTGTAAGACATAATCGACTATGGGCTCATTTAACTTTTGCTTTAGTTGTGCCACTTGTGCATATGATATCTTGCCACTTATGTTGATAGATAAGTGTGTTAGGAACATATCTACTAAAGGATTAAATACAGTGATAGATTGGTTAAGCAAATCATATAACTGATGTAGGGCATAATCCTTAAGACTGCGTGGAAATAACTTCGTAAGAAGCCAATTATTGGACACATAGTCCAAGCATGTTGCATGAAAGGATCTAAGTGATGCTTTGGGTCACCCTTTCCATCATATAGTGTGAGTTTGGGTGCTATGAAATTGGATGGCAAAGGAGTTACCGCAATGTGATGTGTCAATGGTGTATGCAAAAAAATGTTGCAATCCAAAGCATGTGATGGCTTAGTTGCTCCTTGCTCAAGATGTAACACCTTAGGTTGCAAAGAGAGAACCTGTTGCATAAGGGATTGTACATCTACAGGAGAATAAATAGCCACAAGTGGTATAGTTGTCATTGATGGTCGAATAACAAGTTTTGGTTGTGTTATCTAAGTTGGTTGAGTGGGCCCTACTGAAGGTGTAACAACATCATTAACTGGAGGGGTTGAAGATTGACACTGTTGTTTTTATTCTTGACTTCTAATATGACCTATAAAATCTCTACATGATCATTAGGTTGTTCCCAAATTTTATCGTTGAAGCCCTGTAATACCTCATCTTTGTTCATAACTATATCATTATAATCAAGTGAAAGTAGTGTGTATTGATCCTCAATATGGACCTGATCTTATTCTCAGTTATATTGCTCATCCTCAGATGCATTGTCATTGAATTCCACATAATCAACATGTGAAGGATTCATAACTGGAGTTGTAATAGGTTCCTAATCTTTGTTATAGGGTTAGATAGCTAAACTTTCAATATGCTCTATAGGATTACAACCTAGTCTAGCACTTATTCTTAAGGGAAGAGAGAGAGTTGTTTTAAAAAGGCATATAACAAACAAATTGAAATAGAGCTACTACAAGAGAATATATGAATTCTAAATAATTAATAGTAGCTAATAAAAATAGGAGGAAAAATGATACAAACCCTAAGAGCATCTAGGGTTAGGGTTTTAGAAGCTACGATTTCTTTGCAAAAATTTGAATTAGATGTAAAATAATTTGAAATCCTAATTAAATGTTGATTTTAATTAGCTAGGTTGTCTTAAAAAACCAAAAAATTAGAAGTATGCAGCAATAAATTTATTGCATAAAAATAAGAATTAATGCAAGCTAGGTTTTGATACAATGTTTGAAGTAAGTCGGGTTCACCAAATGATTTAACCTTTTAGGTTATTAAAAATATAATTACATATGTTTGGTTAAGGTGTTGAGATGTTTAAATCAATTAAATAAATTACAATAATTAAGCTATCTATTTGTTATGACCTTTGATTTCTTTTGACTTTCCAATAATAGCAATAAATAGAGTTAAATAGAGACATAGTTAAAAATAGACTATTACAGATGATCTGGGTTCTAAAATTTTAGATCTAGATAGTAGTCTATGTCATCAATAGGGTTTAATTATTCATCTATTCATTGGATAGTAGCACCCAATTTGGACAGTGGTGGCATCTGTGTATAGTGTCCCAAATGTGGTGATAATGTCCCATTTGCAAGAGTGTTCCTATTTTCGGAGAGCACCTATGCCTATGTTTGTATGTTATGTTCTTGCATGACTGAAACTTATAACTGTGTATTCTATCTAGAAATCTTGATTTGATGTGCAAACCTTAATTCTCTTTGCAAGTATGTTATGAAAAAGAATTGAGTGTGTTAGTAGGATGGACTGGACATCCTGAACACCCTGCTATGTAGAGAGTTGCCTACATACCAATATGCCAAATAGGGATCAAGTCCAATGTAGTTCTCCCATCTAGTGTTTGATGTATGTGAAAGTGAATGATAGAATGAGAGTGGCCTTGGATACCTTGAATGTGTTTGAGCTTTGAAATACTTGAAAACTAGACTTAGGAATGTTGTAGATGGTAGTATGAAGAAAGTAGGTAGAATAGGGATCAAGTACTTTAATTTTGCACAACTTTGTCTTTAGTTTAAATAAAATTTGCATTTATTTTCCATTTAGTGAATAGAGGTGGATTATACTTGTATTTATAGGGTTTTGTTGCTTGTGCGGATAAGAAAATGAGCTTAAGTCAATCTTAGAAAGGGCACACCTTTGAAAAAGTATCTGTTGGAAAGAGCTGGGACTAAGGATAGAATCATCCAATTGGGGACACTAACTCCATGTGGCTATAGTGTCCCAAATTTGGTGTTAATGTCCTTTCTACAAACTACTAAGCAATTTGGATTGGAGTTAGGGATGATAGTTTTGGGACTATGTCTTGACTTGATGTAGGTGACTGTAGTCTACTGAATGGCTAGAAATGTAAATCTAAGGCTCTATAATAGGTCTATGGCTAGCATAGGGATAGGTTAATTCAAGTGACACTCTTAGCATCCAATTACCACTTTTAGGTGATTACATAAGTACAATAGAGTGAAGCAAGTACAATCACTATTGATAAAGTTCATAATTTAGTCAAAAATGTTTTTACAACCACTGTTGTTTAAAATCCTTTCAACCACGTTACTCTCATTCATTTAATCATGTTATGATATGAGTGATTTACAAATTAGATAAACCATGCATCATATAAAATCTACTTTATAAATCTATACAAAAGAAACATTATTCATTTTTTAGATAGATACAGGGTTTGCAAGGCCCTTGCCCAGATTGAAAGGAGGATATTAAAAAATAGATTAAAATTAAACCATTTCACCATAGAGCCAAAGGCTTACATACAACATCCTAGCTTGGCCTAGGACTAAAAGCTTCAACAAAAGCGACCAAACATAAAAACTAGGGATAATCACAACAATAACTAACTTTATGATGCAAACAGTTAACCCAATACATAATGATTACATCATTATTTTTAATAATGGAAAGATACCTTCAAGAAGAAGCAGCCATCACTCAATGCTTATATGGGGCACACCTTGTTGTCACCAAATTAGAATAAGGAGTATCCCAACCATTCAAAAAACTAGTCGTTGTCGCTTTGTGTTTGCCCACTGCCAAGCGAGACCACATGGCCCTAGAAATCACAACCCTAGATTGCTTCACGAACCATGGGGAGGAGTTGTGATAACATAAAAAACTAGTCTTGATAGAAGCTTGACAAGATCAATCTAAACATCAGAGTGTCTGGTTGAATGCATTGATGCCAAGGCTAGCAAAGGAGACAACACCTCCTCAAGAGGTGGAGGGGGTACCCATGTCGCAACCAACCAATCCACCCACACATCCACCTACAAAACCTCTATATAGTTACACAGAAATGCCAATTTTGACTCTAGCTCTGTAAAAGCATCCATAGACATCATCCCTAGACAATCTTTGCCTGAAAATGGAAGATAATTGACTTTCCCAACTTTAGCTTCCTCTAAAGCTTCATCTAACCTTAGCCAAAAAGTTGGGTTCACAAAAAACTCCACCAATGCCTTTACATCATCCTTGCCTGAGACCAAAAACAAATGTTACTGGAAAAAAGAGATGTTGCCATTGAATTGACCTTCACCATCCTGCTATGGTAAAGAAACTCATCCCTGATCACTGTTTGAATGGCCCTAAGAGTTTCCAATGCCTCAACTACCGAGTCTTCCATGAGAGCTCCAACCAAAGAACAAACAAAACACAAGAAGGGAAGCTACTCACTCTACACCCCAAAACACCCAATAAATAATTAAAAGAAAGACAACTCAACAAAGCAACCTAACTGGGTAATAAAATACAGCACCCCAAAGAAGAAATATCACATGCATCGAAGGACATAATGATGAAGAGATGGTGGAGGGAGAAATTAACCATCGATTAAAATTATGATATTGATTCTCGTCCTTTCTACCCAAGCTTTAAAATGATTTTTCATCATAATGTCCGTAGGTTGATCAATGTCAATGTTTGCTAGTGCATTGACAGATTTATTGGCTTTGTGAAAATAATGCTCAACCTTCCATTCATGGAAATATTCTAAAAAGGGCCATGATTTTTTCAAAATATAGGCAAAATTTCATGCTCTCACCTAGCCCTTATTCTGAGTATGAATAATGACCTGGGAGTCTCCTTCGATCTAAATATTAGAGATACCACAAAGCTTAGTGATCTCAAGACCAGGCACTAGGGCTCGAGCTTTAGATTCATTATTAGTTTTCTCAACCAATTTGATGGAGGTCGCCCAAATTAAAGAATCACCCACTCCATAGGCCCCAATATTGCCTCGCGAGGCTCCGTAAAAATTTAATTTGAACTAGCCTAGGGCGAGGCTCCCATTTTGAATTATCCTTTCTAAGCTCACCACTATTGACTACCATCGACCCATTAACAGGGGAAAATAAACATTAATATTACTACACATACTTTGGTGTATTTTCTAAGACCGAGTTGTATTAAGACAACTATATCAAAACAATTATTTTCCCCTTTCAATGTAAAAGACATATCAAGAATATAAATGTCAAGTCATGGAATAACTTATTTAACTCCAAACATATCCTACAGTCACATATATATGTATCATTTTTGCAACCTTATTTAGGGAAGGACAATTGTCATAAGAATAAGACCATGGCTCTACACTAAATATCTTCAAGCCCAAAAACATATGGCTTTTTATTTATTAAACAAAGGTGGCTACAACCAACCATCAAAATGTCATAATGTCAAGACTTGCTCGTAATAGGATTTGTTCCCTTACTAACTATAGCTTATGCACTTTTTTTTCCTAAAAAAAGGGATAATTTCAACATAGAACAAGCATATAAGAATACCACTTATAACATTTATATCTCACATAATTATAACACTTTCGTCCACCATCAAGTAAGGAATTATATGTATCTACATCATAAATAAACAAGATTATATATTAAATTAGGTTGCCCACATTCACCTAACGAAGATTTACCCAAGAAACCATTATACAAATGGGTCATTTTATTACCCTTACAACTGTACATGCAGAATTTGACTTGTTAAAGCACTCCCTTCAGTTGCAACAACCGTATTTAGGGATAAATGAACTCATGAACAAAATTGACAAGTTGTATACAAAATGACCCAGATCGAGCCCAGGTCTCTCTCATATTATTGCAAGGCCTTTTCCTTTGTTTATATACTTATTTATGTACGTATGTATGTAATTTCTCATTCATATTCATGTATGTATGTAATCGTTCACTCATATTCATCAAAATAATGATCTGCTACAAGATTGAAATGAAGGAGAAAATTACAACTATAGTTTCTCAGTAAGAACTTGGCTATACAGTTACAACCATATAACATAATATTTATAAGTCAAACTCATCTCAAGGCACCTATTTTTAAGGAGGTTGATGTATGACAAGGCATCTACAAATATAATTGAATATTGTTATAAATAACTCTCCTTATGGACACAATTATATACTCAGGGATAGAAGTTAGTTCCATCCCCAGGCCTATAAAGGTGCCATTGATCTCTCTTTACTTTTACCATAATGTTTAATGTCAATGCCAACCCCCATCGAGGGCTCCTGTCAAGTAAATTATGTATATGGGTTTATTTAGTGAAATAGAGCACTTATTGTAACACCTAAACCTGCAGTATTCTTCAATAGATATTATAGCCATATTTATTACTTATAAAAAGGAAGGATTAAAATATCATTCCTCAGATTACAATAGTTACTAAGAAACTCTGTCATATACATGCATAACTTAGTGTGTCTAGTGTCAATATTCCCCACGAGGTGAGGGGGAAGTGTGTGACAAACTTAGAAAGAGTTACATGTGACATGAAACTTTAAGATTCCCTTCAAAGGGACAAAAGAGATGAAAGATATATGCCATCTCATAAACCCTGGAATATGTGTATTAAAAATTCACATAATAATAAATGTACAACTTAAGTATATTTAATATACCTAAAATAAATAATAATCTCCAATAGTACCTATACTCGCTATTATACCTACTATGCCCTACCAATAGGTGTAATAGTAAGTATACATATGTTGGTTATTATACCTATTAGTAAGGTATAATAGCGAGTATATAGATATTACACCTATAGATATAAACTAATAGGTATAATAATGAGTATATATGTGTGCTTATTTTTATACCTATCGGTAAGGTATAATAGGCATAATAACGAGGATATATATACTCAAAGTTATACCTAATACATATCTATACTCGTTATTATACCTATTAGTAATATATATATTAATGTATAATAATGAACATATGCACACACACACACACACACAAACACACACACACACACACACACACACACACACACACACACACACACACACACACACACACACACACACACACACACACACACACACACACACACACAATTGTTACATTGTTACATGGATCTCTTACATGTTATCTTGCATACCTTGTGATCGATAGTTGATTATTTAATATGACTTGGTGTCATTTTGTTTGTGTATGTGCATGTATATATACATATATTACACACAATAATGAAGTGTCATTATTTCTTCACTACTCTCTTGTCACAAAATAAACATGTTTTTGTTTCCCTTTCTTCCTTGGACATTATCCACCTCTCAGGTTCACACCTAAGATAATGTGAGCTAGTCTTCAACTGCGCAATTCACATATTTAATTTTCATTTAATTTTTGCTCATATGCATATTTTTTAATCATGTTTCCATGTGGGATTGAACTCTATGATGTAGTATGCTTTCTTCCATCCTATCTACTTTATCCATATGGTTGATTGTATTTCTCTCTTACATATTTTTTTATTATGTATATGTATATATACAAATACATATGTATATGTGTACATATAAACACACACACATACATATATATGTATACACACATGTGTATATATATATTTATATGTTTACATTTACTACATGTACATGTATGTATACATAAATATACATGTGCATATATGCATACACATACATATGTGTATGTATACACATAAATATATGTATACATACATACATACATACATTTACATATATGTATGTTTATAAATGTGTATACATACACATACATACATGCGTACACATACATGTATATGTATATATATGTTTGTGTATGCATACAAACACACAGATATATATATATATATATGTGTGTGTGTGTGTGTGTGTGTGTGTGTGTGTGTGTGTGTGTGTGTGTGTGTGTGTGTGTGTGTGTGTGTGTATGTATGTATACATACACATGCATATATGTTTATGCATATATGTGTATGTGTATGTATATATACATGTATATGTATGTGTATGTATTCATATACACACCTATATACATACACATACATATTGTAGACACTCTATTTTGGCTACATTTCATGTCTAAGCAGATATCAAACTAATTTATAGCAAACAATGTAAATTAAGCCTAAAAATCACCCAAATACCCAAATTCATTTGCACATCAAATGTAAATTCCTAGAATCACATCAAAGCTTCATTATTTGGGGTATTACCCTATATGCAACAATAACCTCTCACATATTCATCCCCAGTCAAGGTGCACCTAAGTAAACTAATATTTTCAAATAATTAAGCAAGGTTCTTAATCAAATTTTAGAAAGTACTAAAAGGTTAATCAGATTCGCTTAATTGATTAAACCCAATTAAATTCATAGGTAAAAAAATCCATATTCAATTAGTGAATATCTAAAATTAAAATTAAAAAATGTAAAATATCAAGCCATGACATCATCATGATGTCACCTTTAAACTTGACAAGCACCCAAAAATTTGATGAAAATAAATATCTAAAATGGCGAGCCATGCCTATTGATTGATCCACTCTTCCAAATTTTAATTGAAACATTTAAAGCCATTTGCCTTCAAAACTGGGCCAATTGTGAGCCACAAATCCAGATCTTAGATTGAACGATCATAGTTGATCCTCCCCATTTTAGGAAAACTATAAATACAAGTGCCATAACCATTTTAAAGCAAGTTATTTTGTGCACACTTACTATGTAGAATTTGCAAGAGGAGATTCACACAACCAACTTATGTCAAAGCCAAGCCAGATGTGAACAAGAGAGGATGTTGCCCACAAAGCACCAATGTTGATAAAAACTCCATTATCCACAAGACGAGCATAAACCACTCTTGTGCCAATAATCAATTTGAATCATCAAGGAAGGTAAACATGTTTGATTTTGTTTTCTCAATTCGTTTGTTTTGTTTGTTAATTTGCTCACCCTAGGTCTTAGGCTTAGAATGCTAGTTGTCATTAAGTTATTTTTTAGTTTTATCCACTAACAAGAGAAACTAACATCTTCCTCGTAATCCTATGATATATAATGGCATGCCCAGTGGGACCACACACCCCACATTCATCATAATAGCACTTTAGCACTCTTAAAAAGATTTTTAAAAAAAGTTGATTTTTTATCTTGTTTCTAGCTTATTTTATCGATTTTTTTCATGTTCTGCTTGACTGTGTTTCGACGACTTCGAACTTGGGTAACAACAACTTCGTCAAGTAAATTTCCTCATAGAGTCGATAACTATGCTATTTTTTGAGAAAATCAGAACTTCATCAGGACTAATCAATAACTTCACCCTGCTGATTGGTGACTTCATCAAGTTCTGAGTCATATAGGTTTCTGGATTTTTTTGTAAATTGGTGACTTCATATACTTCTCCTACTAAACAATGGCTTTACATTGCAAATCAATGATTTCATAAAAACCTACGTTTTCTAAGATTTTCCTATTAAAATGATGACTTCGAAGCCTGCTAAATAATGACTTCATCCTGAGACAAAACCCTGAGAGCTTCAAAAATAATTTTTTTTGCCTTGTTCTTATAAACTAAACAAAGCGAATGAATCTTGCAATGGTTACCAACATATACCTTATCCACAACACATACCTAACATGCAAAAATTTCTACAACATGCCTACAAATAACATATAAAATAGGGTTTGACTAGCCAACAACAAATTCCCTTCCAAACCCATGCTACATAGTTCATTCCAAAACAACAAATACTTCCATTCAATCCACAATTCCCTCCAAATCGGCGTTACACTACCAATCCTAACCCCAATGTGTACCAATGACAAATACCACACAAACAATATAACCCTAACCAATGAATGCATATTCTTGTTAAAGCAACTAACTAAGCAAACATCCCTCAGTCCTCCATTCTCCCATTGTACCCTAGTCAAAGTAATCCACTGTGGACCACCCAACCACAACCATATGTACTGTCTATACCATCCACATTCCTAGCCCAAGAAATGCAACAAATGAAAGGTGCAATTGCAACTATTCAAACTAGAAAGCAGACAAATAGGTTTAAATAGATTGAAATGTGCTCATATCCTTTCAACATGGGCTATCTTCAGATACTATTTCCCCCAAGTTTTCAACTGTAAAAGTTTAACAAATACAAAAAAAAAGGTGAATCAAAGGAACATATGAAGGAATTATATGTCACTTGCCAGTCAGTGGCCTATATTGATATCTATGTGCTCCTACTTTTTCCTCAAAGTCTAGCGAGATAAGCCTTAGAGTTGCTGCTTTGACTTCCAAAGAACTCTATGTTATACTTTGAAGACCTCTCATAGAAATTTGTGCAACACTTTTCTTATAATCTTGAGCATGAGATTAATATGGTGGATTTAGGCCAAGCTCAATAGAGACCTAGTGAGATTTTCTCAAGCTATTTGCAATGATGGAGGGCACTTGCTAGCCTCTTTACGCATAATCTACTAGATAAATAGTTGGCCATAATGTTTACTCATAATTTACAAAGTGATATATCAGATCACTTCAAGCATTAGTGTGCCCACACTTTTGAGGAGATTATCGACAAAGGCCTACAAATTGAGAAGGCCCTTATCAACAAAGGGGTAATCAGGTTATATACTCTTAACCAAATCTATAACTAGTACCAAGGCCTAAACTAGAGCTAAAATCAGTACCAATGCCAAAACCAAAATCAAAACCCAATTTAAATAGAACCTCCTATGTTAGCCCAAGCTAGTACTTTTGAGAAGCCCAAGGTTTATAACTACAACAAGAACGTTGTGGGTAATGCAATTATTGAATCATTCCACTTCCAAATAGTGCAAACACCATCTACTCAACCAGTTTTGCATATGCATCTAATTCCATAAATGCAAGTAATCTTGTGTCCTCCTCTTTAAATGCCTCAACGAAGAGCAAAACCACATGTAAAGAGAATTTTCAATGACCTAGGAGAGCCCATTGAATATGTGTTTCAAAAACTAACTAATGTTAATCTGATTTATTGGCCTATTACCACACCATTACCTAAGGGTATTTTTGTCCCTGACTAGTATAAAGAGAACAATTTTTGTGATTACCATGGAGTCAAAGTACATTTCATATCTCGGTGTGTGAAATCAAGTCACCTCATCAAGAATATGCTAGAGAATGGAGAAATTGAACTAGATAACAAGGCCTCTACTTCTAATCAAAACTTGGACATTTTTTAGAATCCTTTTCCACAACTCAATGCCAATAACTAGAATCAATAATATAATTAACAACAACATAGGCCACCACCATAGCCACAACAACAATAACAACAACTACCATAATAACCACAACCACATAATAGAAGGACCCAAGGCCAAAATAACCCATTTAACCAAAGGACTAGTCATGTCATTGCATATGACTACCACAAGGTTGTAGGACATATCGTGGGTAGTCATTTATCCACTGTTACCATCAACCTAAGACCAACAACTAATAACCAATTACTAGTATCAAATAATGTCCAACTACCTCCTTATGTTGGTAATCCTCTTATGGTTCATGTGGGTAGCCAAGCTTAGCAGTACCTAAGGGTTACCATCCCATGCCCTTCTTTTAGTTACAGTGTTCCATTACCCAATATGTATTATGTAATCGCAACTCGACAAACTAAAGTTACCATTCTAGGTCCACAACCTCCTCCTACCAATGTGCCTATCTAAGCTCCCAAGCTAGTGTGAAATAAGCCAATTCCTTATGCTAAGGAAAAAACTTAGGATATTATGGATCAATTGAAAAAGACACCTGCTCAAATATCCATTTTAGATTTGTTTCATACCTCTAATATCCACAAAAATATCCCTATTGAAATCCTAAGCCAATCCCAAGTGCTAAATGACATTACACTAGATAAATTACAAGCTTTAGTAGGACACTTGGCTCTTGGCCAATAACTTACCTTTGACCAAAGTGACATGTCATCCCTTGGAACTCTCCATAATAACCCATTATGTATTGAAGTTGCCATAGCCTAGCACAAGGTTAAACATCTCCTCATGAACAATGGATTAGGCCTCGATATTGTGTCTCTAAGGTTACTCAAACATCTTGGATACATGACAGTTGATCTTCAACTAGATATCATCACCATCAAGGCTATGATGATGAGGAAAGGTAGTCACAGGGAATAATTTCTTTGCCATGTATTGTTGGGCCCTTGACCCATAACACAATTTACCATGTTTTGGACCTTGATTTATCATACAACTTGCTACAGGGATGATCATGGTTACATGAAATTTGGGCAATACCTTTCACATTGCACCAATATATCAAGTTCCCCCATTCTAGGATGGAGGTGACTATTTTTGTGGACTTACAACCATATCAATTATGTAAGCATTTATAAGTTGAGTATAAAATCTATAATTATTATTTCAGCATAGACCATGCACTAAAAGAGGACAAGGATGTACTTGTTGAATTACCAGATTCCAATTATATTGAACTAGATAGCCTTGTTTCTACTTCCATTGCACCCCCTCCTAATATATATAATCATTTTACCATCTCTAATAAAGGCCTAGGTGAATACCTCATGCATAATGCATTCCACATAGCCAAGTTTCCTTAGCCTTTAAAGCCTATGGAAGACCCAAAGTCAAGTTCGTTCGCATAGAATGGTGATAGAAAGGAAATTTTAATACCCAAGAGACTGTTATTTTCACACTAGTGACTAGCCAAGAAAAAGATCCACTTTATGAAAATGAATTTTGGATTTATAATGATAACTTTGTTGATTTTTACCAAAGTAAAAAGTGTCCCATTCCCAACCAAATCATGGATAATCAAGCTTATGAAGGTAGAGGCCTAGGGGCAAATCAACAAGGCACTCTTGAGCCCATCTCCATGACCAAACATAAAATAACTTAGGTATTGGATTTAAACCACCTGTGGTGACCCTGCATATCTTATCCATGTTCCTACACCGATGACTAGCAATGATGATGTCAACAACGATGCATAGTCTAATTATAGTGTATATGAGGACTTAGCCAATACCAACCTATTTAACCCTCATATCATATGTACTATTACACTTTTCATTTGTCATTCCCCACTTTTCCTTCATCATCCTCAACTCATTGATTGGGAGCAAAAAGAATCCACAATATCACTTGACGAGTTCAAAAATGATGAGGCCATTTATGACTTTCTGGGCCTGAGAGACCATATTTCTTTCAAAGATCATAAGGTTTTTCTATCACATTGGATCCTGCTACCTATTTTGGAGATTGGGTGAACTTCTTTTGCCAGAAACAAAGAGAAAATCAAACATTGAGGTCTTGAAGTGAAAACCTCTTTGAGGAATTTTTGGACCAACTTAAAAGTAAAGAAAAAGACTCGTCTCTTGGTGGAAAATTCTTTCAGGTGCCATTAGACAGGGATGTTCACCCTTCCTCGAATGCAACTTATGATGTCACTAATGCCACAGTCATATTTGGGTCTGAAATCAGTGAAGAAGAATAGTGGGCCTTTGAATAAATTGTCTAAGAATGGCCACAAGTATTTGTTACATGGCCCTTGCCACCATTGGGTGATTATGATTAATCTTATTTGGGGAAACTTGATGAACTAGTAAACCAAAAGACTTTGATAATACCAACCAATTCACTTATTTGTTGAATTTCTTGGAAGATGGTTCTACACTTCTTGTAGAGGACACTTCTGAAGTCAACATTGGAACACCAAATGATCCCAAGTGGATAAAACTAGACATGTCTCTCACTAAGGAGGATCGTGAAGTCCTTGTTGCTCTCCTATAGGAGTTCATTGATACATTTGCATGGGACTATTTTGATATGCTCAGTTTGGAACCTTATTTGGTTGTACATCATTTCATAGTGCATTTAGATGCCAAGCCAATCCAACAAAAATTGAGGAAAATATATCCTCAATTTGTCATATTAGTTAAGAAAGAACTATAAAAACACATAGAGGTGGGATACATTTGTCCCATTGACTATTTAGAGTGGATTTCAAATATTGTACTAGGTAACAAGAAGTGAGAGGATATTAGACTATATACTGATTTTCGAGACATCAACAAAGCCTACCTAGAGGATGAATTTCTTCTGTCATATATTAACATGATCATCGAATCTACAGCTAGATATGAGATGCTTTCTGTCATGGATGGTTTTTTGGGGTACAATCAAATCAAGACTGCGCCATAATACCAACGCAAGATAACATTCACCACTCCTTGGGGAATGTTTTATTATCAAGTCATGCATTTCAGTCTCAAGAATGTTGGTGCCACATACCTACATGCAATGACTATCATTTTTCATGACATGATGCATGATATTATTGAATATTATGTTGATGATATACTAGGAAAAGTTAAGACCAGAACATGACATCTAGAGGTGTTACGTAGAATATTTGAACATCTACATGAGTATAAAGTAAGGCTTAACCCTAAAAAGTGCATCTTTGGTGTCACTTCAGGTAAATTATTAGGATTCATTATCTCTCACATAGGCATTGAATTTTATCTATCCAAGGTTAAGCCCATTACTGAGATGCCATCACCATCTACTTTGAAGTAACTTCATAGTTTGCAGGGCAAGATACATTCCATCAAGTGCTTCATTTCTCAACTAGCCAATAAATGCCCTTCATTTACACATTTACTAAAGAAGGGCATGAAATTTTCATGGAATGTTGATTACCATAAATAATTCAACCACTTGGAAGAATACTTGGCCAACTCTCTTGTTTTATTACCACTTATGCCAAAAAAAGTCATCACTCTTTACCTATTTGCTACCGAAAATGCTCTAAGGGCACTTTTGGCCCAACATGATGAGCAAGGAAAAGAACATGTTGTATACTACCTAAGCTGCATATTGGTCACATATGAACATAATTATATGCCAATAAAAAAATATTGTTTAGCCATGGCCTTCACATCTTAGAAGTTGCATCACTACATACTTATCAATAAAACCATTGTCATTGCCAAAGTAGATCCGCTCAAGTATCTACTTTCAAAAATAGCTTTACAGGGCTGCATGGATAAATGAACCATGCTTTTAAGTGAGTTTGAGATTGAATATGTTAACCAAAAGGCCATCAACGGATAATTAATTATCTTGTTGAAGCTACCTTCATTGACACTCAGCCACTCATCTTTAGGTTTCTAGATGAGTCTATCATGATTGTAGTAGAAGCACCCCCTGAAGAGTAGTAGTGAAAACTTTATTTTGATGTTTCTCTCATTCCTAAGTCCTTCCATATCAACTTTCCTTGCACCAATAATATGGTTGAATATGAATCACTCATCATAAGGATTCATTTAGCAGTAGAGTGGAATATCCAACATCTTCTAGTTTATGAATATTCTTGGCTTATCATCAATCAAGTTACAGACCAATTTCAAACCAAACATGTGAAGCTTTTGCCATATAAAGACATGATGGACACCCTCAAACAACAAATTGCTTATCTTCAGTTTGAGCAAAGACCTCAGGAGAACAACAAAATAGTAGATGTCATGGCTACAATTGCCTCTATAATCCAAATTATCGATAAGATTAGAGATTATCAATTCCTTGTTGAAAATCTTCTTTCAAGAGCTCACGAACCTTCAATATTCGAGATGACTGATGATATTGTTGGTCCCAATTCTATCTGATATACTAAACTATATAATTACCTTCAAGACCAAGTCATCCCTCCTAACCTATCTCATAAAAGATAAAAAGCTTTCATCCACCAAGCCTCTCATTATATATTACTTGGACCCATGTTCTGTCATAGAAGTTTTGATGGAAATATTTTTTGTTATTTAACCTCAATAGAATCTAGATTAGCATTGAGGGAAGTTCATGAAGTGGTTTAATAGGTCCACACTAGTGGGGCCATCCTTGTCAAAAATCTACTGTATACTGGTTATTATTGGCTAACATTGTAAGTTGATACCATTTCATATGTTAAAATATGTGTACAATGTCAGAAGCATGCTAATCTAATACATGATCTAGCTCAAACCACTAACCATGTCGTGGTCATTTTCAACATGGGGACTCAACCTCATAGGAAAGATCAACCCTACCTCCTCAGATGGCCATATACATATCCTTACCTCCACATAGTACTTCACTAAGTGGTTGGAAGCCATTCCCCTAACTTACGTGATAGGCAAACAAATATCCAGATTAATTTTCAATCACCTCATTTACCACTATGGTATCTCCTCTGACATTATATTTGATAATTGCAGTTCATTCAATAAAAAAGATGTCAAAGCCCTTTGTGATGAATATAACATTACCCAACATTTTTCCACTCCATATTACTCGTAAGTCAATGACCAAGTAGAGGCATCTAACAAAACAATTGTGAAGATCCTCAAGAATATTGTCAATGATGCTAGTCATGATTGGCACTTACAACATTTATGTGCCCTCTGGGCTTACCGTACCAATTTTTGCACTTCAACATGAGCCACACCTTATTCCCTAGTTTATGGTACTAAGGCCATCCTTCTTATCAAGGTTGAGTTGCCTTCTCTATGCATTTTACTGAAGCATATCCTTGATGATGAAGATTATAGGGTAGTTTACTTGCAAGAGCTAGAATTATTGGATGAAAAATGAATGGCAACCTTGAATAGCCTTCAAGTATACCAAAACCAATTGCGTGGTCAATACAACAAGTGTGTCCATCATAGAGAACTTGAGCTTGGTGATCTTGTACTTAAATAAAACTAGAAAAACATCAATGTTTAACATAAGAAAAAGGGAAAGTTTAAACCTAACTGGGTAGGACCCTATATCATTACTACTAGCTATGGTTTTATAGCATATAGATTAGCTATGTTAGAAGGAGATGAACATGATGAACGGATTGACATAATGCATCTCAAGCATTTTTTCCTTTGAGTGACCTCGAGTATTATCTATAAGGATCACTTACCTTATGTTGTGACTATTCACTTTGATACTATACCGTACCATATGTCTTTCCTACCATGCCTTTCCCATTTACCTTTGGTTCTAATCTCCTATCCCTCTTTTGACCTTGGTTTTGATCCATTGATACTTCAGACAAAATCAACAGTTAGGTTTAGATGCAGTTATCAGTAGGTGATTTAGGTTGGAGACTATTGATTGCATCCTTCAAAGTGGTCATCTTTTCAAGCATTATGATAGTGAGCTTGGAAAATGCATCCTTCACTATTGCTAGTTATGCACCATTATACCGTGTCATGTCATTACACCATTATGCCATCTTCCTATTCATGAGCTTGTTGTTACTTAGTCAGATTCCTTGTTGTGGAGAGAACTACAGTAGCTTGAGGTCCATTTAGACTATATAGGCAGTGCTTAGTATTTTCTGAGGTCAACTTGGCCACCCTAATTCCTACACCCTCACAATTTGTGAGTAACCTAACCTAAGATATCATCATTTTGTGAGCAACTTAAGCTATACTCTCACCATTTTATGATCAACCTAACCCATGATCTCAACATAATAAATTATCAAAATATTTCATTTGTGAACACTCATTTTTTGTCTTTTAGTATGGTTTTGGCTTAAATCACACTCTCACAGTTTCATGAGTTCTTGTGCTTGACATTCTCATCCTTGTGAGTGCATACCCCCATTTGATTCATGTTCTCATCATTTTGTGAGCCCATTCCTATTTTTCCTCTATAAGTCAATCATAAGTTTTCTTCTATCCCAAATCTTGGGAGAACTAAATTTGGCATGAAGTCCTTGTTGGACCTTGTGTATATGCAACTATGTAGGCAATGTCCATTTGCTTAGGGCATTTAGAGTCAACTCAACCACCCCTTATTTATTATTCTATTTCCCCTTTTCATTCATCTACCATCATACATGTGTTATTATTCCCTATAGCAAAGGGGGAATCTTTTTCCAAGCATAACACTTCTCTTACACGTGAACAAATAGTTATATTAATTATTTGTTATATTTTCCTTAGATTAGTTGTTTGTTGTATTTGCCTAAAGTAGTTGTTTATTTGATTCAACTTAGATTAATTTTTTCATTGCCTTGTGCCTTAAAATTAGTTCATTTCTTACACTGGGCCCATCATACATGTGTTATTATTCCCTATAGCAAAGGGGGAATCTTTTTCCAAGCATAACACTTCTCTTACACGTGAACAAATAGTTATATTAATTATTTGTTATATTTGCCTTAGATTAGTTGTTTGTTGTATTTGCCTAAAGTAGTTGTTTATTTGATTCAACTTAGATTAATTTTTTCATTGCCTTGTGCCTTAAAATTAGTTCATTTGTTATATTTGCCTTAGATTAGTTGTTTGTTGTATTTGCCTAAAGTAGTTGTTTATTTGATTCAACTTAGATTAATTTTTTCATTGCCTTGTGCCTTAAAATTAGTTCATTTCTTACACTGGGCCTTAGATTAACTTGTTTATTTACTTTGTCGTGAGTAATTTTTTTGTTCCATTTTTAGTTAGGGTTTTCTATTTGTTTCTTGCTTATGCCTTTTACTTTTTATGTGGTTCAATTCTAATTTTTTAATTAGGTTTTGTTTATTAGACCTGTTGATTTTAATTGGTTGATAACTAACATCTATTTGTGCCATCCTTCCCTTTGGTTGTTGTGGGTTTATTACATTATGTTTACACTTAAATCTTGATTTGATGTATCTTGTAATTAAGCTATGAGTGTTTATGATCACTCCTACACTTAATTTATTGCATTATATTTACACTTGGGATGTGACTGATCATTTCTTATGTATAAGTTTTTATATTTGCATTTAAATTAAGTTTAAATTATATGCATAGGACATATAGTGTGATTATGATTTGTTTATAACTATGATGCATAAAGTCGCATGCTACAACAAAAATTTGGCCAAAGATTTATCAAACAATGGTGTCAGTAATATATCTCCTCTTGTTTACAATAATCATATCCTAGCAATCCAAACCCATAGTAACCTAAACACAATGACTATAATATGTGCTCATGAAGACGTGCATCTCTAATTAAACATATATTACAAGTCATACATGAACAGATGAACACATGGCATATCTATAATAAATGAAGAAGCATTCAACGTATATGCTATCATACATTGCAAAGAAGAGAAAAACAATATTAACATTGCCAAGTAAACACAACATCAACATGAGACCATAACACATCATGCTAAAAAAAGAAAAGCGCATCACATGTATATCAAAAGAATAATAGTCTGGGTACAAGTCCATACACCAAATATGAATGTCATATATCTCACAAAAATGAATATAATATACATTGTGACCATAAACAAGTCATATAGCCAAAATACAATGTGCCAAGAACTACACAAAATTAACTCTCACTCTACAAATCTCAGGCTCTTATCGAAGGTGGTGGCTCTGGTGGCCCTGGCAGTGGTGGATGATAAATTGACTACCCATATGCTATTGTACCATGTGTATTTGATCTATATTGTGAGGACTTATTGGCGGCTCTCTATGCCTCCCAAATCTTAAATGTAGGTATTTGTTGATACTTGGGCACTACCATATCATATGATCAATGATAGTAAGAGGCCTCATCCTTAGCCCGAAGGCTCTCAAGTAACATCCTAAAGAATCTATCCTATGTATTTGTTGCTTGAGCCTCATCTTGCTCACACCGAATCCTCTACACATCTGTCTTGGCGTGATCTCTCTCTGTCCTGGCCTGATCCTTCTAAACTATGTCTTGATCTTGAGAAGCCTATATCTGCACCTATATCCATGTCATATGTATCACATATGACTTTAGTCGGTTAATCTCTGACTAAAGGGAAGTAATCTCATTATCCCAAAGAGTAACATGTGTTTGTAGCTGACTAACTGTCCTCTCTAGGTCCTTAATCTCGCTTACTCTTGGAGTAATCTCCTCCTCCAATAGAACAATGTCCCTATTTGTTCTCATCATCTATGATGTACCTACCTAGCCTAAACATGCTCTCTTTGTACCTAATGTACCTACCTAGTAAGGGTCTATATAAGCAACTCTCCTCTTGGTATCCCCGATACCTGTTTGGTCAATACCCTGATCTCCACCCCGATCTACCTCCATTTGATCTCCACCTCAATCCACCTCCATCTGATCTCCACCCTGATCCACCTCCATCTGATCTCCATCCCAATTCACCTCCATCTCATGCCCACCTTGACCTCACCCTCCTCTACCTCTATATTACCCCCACTAAACCCAATTATCCCCTAACCAACTAGTCCCTACCCAACCTATCCACCTTGTGCTTGTCTAACTTGTGCCTATCCTGGTGCTTATAAAAGTGTTGTCAATCTTAGTGGACACACCTACCTCCACCATATGTCATGATCTTGTGTCACACCTATATTTGTCGAGCCTCCTCCATAGGCCGATCAAGTTTGTGGAGTTGATCCATAACTGTCAATTGTTATACTCCTCTAGATGTTTTGAATATCTCAGATGCTTTCTTGTACACTATGAATAAACCATTTAGGCTCAACTGACACATCCTACAACATACCAAACTATCTTAACACCTAATTTGGCCTATATTCTTCTATGATATGTGTCTACAGATCCATCAAAAAATACTTGGTAGTCATATAGTTCATATACCACCTGTCATACCTCCACTACAAATATAATGGTAAGGATGCCAAATGAAAAATGTGGTCATCAAATCATTCAACATCCAATGATAGTGTTAAATCTCCCTATGGTGTCCTCGGTGGCCTGCACCTGTTTGAACCCAATCATATGACATGGGATCGTGTGGGCCCTATAACTGTATTTGTCCAATTGGGTGCTTTATGGATATGTGCTCCCATCCCCAGACTTGGACTAAAGTGCTAGCACAAATATTATGGCTTCTTCAATAGTACACCAAATGTAGGTCTTTATAAAGTTGAACCAATACTACTGGCCCCCAAGCAAACCTAGCTATATTATCCAAATGTCTCAAATAAATCCTCCTAGGACCATATGAAAAATTGGCTATTCTTGTCAAGCAATAATATGACGCTGATAATGGCCATCAGGATCATGACCTATCTATCAATCAAGGAATTAGGTGTAGGCTCCTCTAGTGGTAGATCATCTAGCCAAATGTTTGTATATACCTCTAACAAATCAATGTCGACCTTCTTATGCAGCATGAGAATGTCATAACCACAAACCAAATCATCTAAAATAACCCACTACTATGTTGGATCTATCCAAAATAGCCTTTGGCCTCTCATAGGTAGCTTGAGGATATGCCAAGTATCCTTAGTGTCATTATAGCCTCTCCCATTAGTAGATGGAAGGTAGAAGTCTCTGGGTGCCACTGCTCGGCTAGTGTACTCAAGTATGTTCAATTTCTTGGATCACAAACATCTGCATCATGTCTAATAGATCCATAATCTCTCGAAACATGCACATCTCCTTAGTAAATATCTAAGGAGATTGTAGACAATGTGAACAATGTTCTCATGTCGTCAAGACCTCAAGCTGCTCTTGCAATCACATATGGGTTATCATGAATATATATCTATCCCACATATAGCTACACAAAATTTTGTTTCACCATAAGATTGTGCCTGTCCTACCTGACCTAGTCTATGCCCTAACCCCATAGTCTCATCTCTCTTATAGGATGGACTTCTTTTGGGTACCTTAAACTATCCATTTGGCTTTTGAGGCAAAGTCATCATTTTTATAAATGATGAAGTTGTCGTTTAGGCGATATTGTTGTTTGCGAAAATGATGACTCACCCTATTTTGGCAAAATCATCGATTTAACATTTTCCACTAAAATTAAGTGAAGTTGTTGATTAAATTTTTGTGAAGTCATCATTTTCCCTATCACAAAAATGGTGACTTCATCAACCTTTTCCTTAAAAATAACCATAAACATATATTAAATGCAAATAAGCTCAAGTGAGGTTTACTTACTGGTTGTTTATCATGTGGTGGCCACCCCTGATCCCTAACCTAGTCGCTCATGTGCCTCTGTCATCATCTGTGAACCTTTTTTACTCACAAAGGTCATAGCTCAAAGTTCTTAAAGGGGTAAGAGTGACAATGAAAAATTTTACCCCAAGGGGTAAATATATAGGTTGAAAAATCAAATTGCCCCCCCCCCCCATTTTTTAGGTTGTTCATTCCTATGCTCATTATTTTTTGATCATTTTTATACCTAGATCATGTTGTGGGGCATTTTTGAGACCCAAAACACTATTTTTCTACTGGTATCACATTTTAGTTTGGATGTGCATCTCTACACTAGCAGGTACCCCAGATCCATACCATTCCTTTATACTAGTTTGATTTGTTAAATCTGTGTTATGAATTATTCGTTTGAGCTCCCTGTGTTGATTTGCCCAAGTATGACAAATTATGTCAACCAATCAACAATCTACTTTGCCTCACTATGGTAAATCACTGTGCCAAGAATTATAATTGCCTTAGGGAAAATCATTCTTTTGACCTCCATTACTGGTGGACCATCTCGTTTTCTTATTTTTGAGGGCCCATTCAATGACACTATTTGTTGTCCTCTCCCTCAGAGGGGCATCTAAGGCTTATTAACTGCCCTTTTGGGCATCAACATGTACCTATTGGCTTGCAACAACTTACAGTTGTCAACATGTCATTTTCCAAACATTATTTTTTTTAGCTTTATGACCTTTTCATTCTTTGATAAGATGTTATTGTACATGTGTCTTGCAATGCTTTCTCAACCAGGGGCAAAATGTAGACACTCCATTTTGGCTACATCCTGTGTCTAACTAAAAATTAGATCAATTTCAAGTAAACAATGCAAATTAAGCCTAAAAAACACCTGAATACCCAAATTCATTTGCACATCAGAATTAAATTCTCATAATCATGTCAAAACATCCCTATTTGGGCTATTACCTTGTATGCAATGATAAACTCTCACAGAATCATTTTCCAAACATTATTTTTTTAGCTTAACGACCTTTTCATTCTCTGATAAGATGTTATTCTACATGTGTCTTGCAACACCTTCTCAACCAGGGGCAAAATGTAGACACCCCATTTTGGCTACATTTTGTGTCTAACTAAATTTTAGATCAACTTCTAGTAAACAATGCAAATTAAGCCTAGAAAACACCCAAATACCTTGTCAAAACATCCCTATTTGGGGTATTACGTTGTATGGAATGATAAACTCTCACATATTCATCCCCAGTCAGGTTGCAACCAAACAAACTAATATTTTTGACTAATTGAGTGGGGCACTTAACCAACTTCTAGAAAGGCCCAAAAGATTAATTGGATTCACTTAATTGATTAAACCCAATTAAATGCATAAGTGAAAAAAACATATTCAATTAGTGAATATCTAAAAATGAAAATTCAAAAATACAAAATATCAGGTTGTGACATCATCATGATGTCACTTTGAAAGTTGTCAAGCACTTAAAAAGTCAATAAAAACAAATATTTGAAATGGTAAGCCATGCCTATTGATTGGTCCATTATTCCAAATATTAATTGAAGCATTTAAAGCCTTTTGCCTTCACAATTGGGACAATTATGAGCCACACATATAGATATTAGATTGAATGATCACTGTTTATCCTCCTCATTTCAGGAAAACTATAAATACAAGTGCCATGACCATTCTAAAGCAAGTTTTTTTGTGCACACTTACTATGCATAATTTATAAGAGGAGCTTCACACAACCAACTCATGCCAAAGCCAAATCATGTGTAAACAAGGGGAGATGTTATCCACAAAGCACTAGTATCAATAAAGACTCTATTGTCCACAAGCCAAGCATAAGCCACTCTCATGCCAATAAGTAATTTGAATCATCAAGGAAGGTAAAAATGTTTGATTTTGTCTTCTCATTGTCTTTGTTTTGTTTGTTAATTTGATCTCCCTAGGTCTTAGGCTTGGAATGCTAGTTGTCATTAAGTTATTTTTTGGGTTTATCAACTAACGAGAGAAACTAACACCTTTCTTATAATCTTACGATACACATACATGTACTAAGACATACATACATGTATGTATACATATACATACATATATGTATGTGTGGATGTGTTTGTGCATGTGTACATACACATACATATATATGTACATGTATATGTGTATATATATGTATGTATGTATACATATATATATGTGTGTGTGTATATCTATATGTATACATGAACATGTATATGTATATATATGTATGTATACACACACATATAAATGTATACATACACGTGTATATGTGTATATAAACATGTACACACACACACACACACACAAGTATGTGCATGGAGTTGGGGGACAATTTCATAGACATAACCCATAATGTGTACACATTTCTATAAGTTTCAATAACGTGTATGCATTATTGAAACTATAAAACAAACAAAAACCTTCGTCCTCCTCATTCTTCCCATTCACATTTTGCTGATTTCCATTCACATTTTGCCCTCAAGCTTGCATTTTTGCTTGCAAGTTTCATGTTTTGCCCTCTATTTACCAAATCGATGATGTCACTGTGAAGAAGAGGTATGTTTTTTGTAGATTAAATCAATTTTCTATTTTTTTTTGAATATGAATGACATCCAATTTATTTTTTCATCTTTCTCCAACAGGACAACATGCTCCACCTAATCCTCTGCCTAACTTTCTGCCCAACCCTCCTAACCCTCCACCTAACCCTCCTATAGTTCCCCTAGATCCCCCAAGCAGCTAGGAGGATATAGTTGCTCGCATAGTAGAGAACAAAATTGAAATTGAGCAAATAATTAGGGGAATGAGGGAACCCACTTCCACAAACACCCACTACACCTATTTGGCCAATAACCTAGAGTTAGTATTAGGTCAAGTTGACTCGATAACGAGTCAAATTGATAGATAAAGGTCATATAGGGATAGTTGTAGGGCTTATTATGCTGAAAAATTGTCAACATCTGAGGTGAAGAGCAAAAATATAACAAAAGATCAAATTTGTGCCTTATTTATCAACTCGACCACTAATGCCCCATTTCCCATAACAACCAAACATTTCCCAATCCACTGATGCCAACATGATTTGATTAAGGCCAATTTTTGAGAGCGTTGGTGGATGGTGTTTGACTATCCCCCATGTAATAACCATTAGGTCCCTTTATACTTTTTGAGGAAACTCTATTGCGAGTTAGTCCACAATCAAATTCTAAACTGCTTTGACTATGGTGAGTTTCAGGGTCGAGAGAAAGGCTCCACACATGATCGACCAGGTGCACATCATGTGCTTAATCAACCTGCAAGGATCCCCACCCAAAAGCCACTTCATCTGAAGATTCCCTCTATAGTGATAGAGGTTATGGACATAGACACTTTTCATGCACTTATTGCGCTTACTAATACACTCATTCATCATACAAGTAGACTTTCAGAGATAGAGGCTCATGATACTCCAGCTAGTGGTTGTACCTGACCCCACCCATGTAGATGTTGTGGTGGTCCATACACTGGACCTTCAAATGACGATGGTGGTACTTTGGGGGCTTAGAGGATATGGTCTTGATTGATGATTTGTTGGCACACACATTTGGTTTGGATACGTTGGGAGTCTCTACACACATGTAGGTATCTTTTATATAAATTTAACGCTAAATTTTTAAGTTATATTTGCATTTAAGTAATAAGGTAGAAATTAATTTCCACAATTAAATGGAATAATATATATGTATTTTTTTGTGTTCTAGGAGGAAACGTTGCCTTTGACATCATAACTAGGTAGTGGGCCAACCCAAACTACTACGTCTATGCGTGTCAGTACGACATCATATACATTTATAGAGGTAAAATTTCAAGTGAATCTTATATACTCTAGATGTACATTCATACACCTTAATTGCATCCTTGGTATATTTTGTGTAAGAGAATATAAAATACCTAATTTATAATTTTGTTGGGGTTTATATTATTTGATGTATTAACATGGATTGGCGTAACTTGTTAGAAACTCATCTTCCATCTCAACTATGTTTTTTCAATAACCAAAATAATGAGTTGAACATTTGTTTGATATCCCATTATGTGTAGTTTCCATAATGGGTCAATCACAATCAGTAGGATTGGATGCATATATATATATATATATATATATATATATATATATATATATATATAGAGAGAGAGAGAGAGAGAGAGAGAGAGAGAATTCATTGATAAAAGTGGTTAGGTACAATATATTTCTATTAATTTCCCAATCGAGCATAACTTGTCTTCATTAATATACACACCACTCCTTTCTCTTAAATATTGGCCTCATAGCCAAGCACTTGATTCTTTGTTATCCAAATCACATATAGCCATTCAATATCTATAATCGATATCCAAAATGGTCATAGCTGGCAATTCAATTCCCATCTTGATTTTATCCGAGCATAATAATTTCATATGTATCTATGGAGTTATAAATTTAGATGGCATAGCCTCTTGATCCCATTGTACCTAGTCAATTCCATTGGTTTGTTGGGAGAGTGTCCATTAGATCCCATTGGTTTGTTCAGAGAGCGTTGACTATAAACTATAGCCTATATGTATATGGCATAGGCCTTGCAACCATATACAAATAGGGGACCTCAACCCCATATAGATAGATGGGGTTGAGTAGTTTATTACCACCACCTACTTAGGGGGACCAAAGAGCTACTATGTCTAGTTGGGGGAGAGGTCATATCTATATCCATTAATGCAGAGCTATATCAACTTCTATACCAAACTCTGGCTATACAATGAGCCCTCAACCATTGCATGTTAGTTGTTCTGAGCAAAGTCACTCCTTCCTAAAGGGTTGCCTATGATAGATAACTATTTGTAGAGGATTTATATGAGGCATTTATACATATGGGTAATGAAAAATATCTTGGGTGTGATGGTTTTTCATGTGAATTTTACAAAATAATGTGGGATATTGTTGGACATTATCTCTATCAATTGTATCTTGAAGCCTTCCACAGACAATCCTTGAGCTCGAATATAAACAAAGGGCACATCAAGTTCATCCTGAAAGCTGGCGACCTTAAATAAATTTTCAATTGGAGGCTTATCAATTTATTTAATGTCTCCTACAATATTATCGTGAAAGTGTTAACTCTGTAGATCCACCACCTTTTGTGTTTAATTATTCAACCCGAGCAAATAAGGTTCATTCAAGGCAGATATATCCTGTATAATTTTATTGTTGTGTGTTAAAGCATGGAACTGGGTCATTGTTCTAATCAAAAGGCCATGTTTATAAAACATGACTTCCAAAAATCATATGACCGTATACAATGGTCATTCATCTTGGTTATGTTGTAAGCTCTGGGATTTGGCCCTACCTTCTTGCAATAGGTTCGTATGTTTTTTGTCGATGCCTTTGCCTTTATTTGAATTATTGGAACTAATTTAGAGTAGTTAGGTCTCTTCAAATCCATTAGACAGGGTTACCTATTAGCTTTGACTCTTTATGTTTTTGTTGCTGAAGGTTTCAGCGACCTGTTTGCCAATGTCCAATTTCAAGGCTTCATCCACAACATTTTTTTGTCAATTGAGAAGACCTTACAACTTCTTAATGAGAATTTAATAGATGATTCCTTCCTCACTCTCATTGAGGGTTTAATGTTACTAGTGCCTTGCATTGTCTTGATATTTTTTGTCTTAATTCTAGCTCTTACGTTCGATGGCATAAAACCTAGTTCTAGACATTGTTTCCTCACCCCACTTCTCTGGAACATAGGTTATTGTATTAGATCACCAAACCATTATTATTGGCTATCAAATTTTAATTTTTTCTAAAGTGCTTGCGGCCACCCATGTCTATTAATCATCTTATCGGGTGCCTTCCAAGTAGTCAGTCTAAAAACTAGAAAATTTTATAGAGACTTTATTTGGGCTAACCCTTCCACTAGCAAAGGTTTTCATAGGGTGGCCTAGGAATATTGTTGCTTTCCTTAGGAGGTGGGTGGTATGGGATTTATAAATGTCTCTCGCCAAAGTTTGACTCTCTGGGTCAAATGGATTGTCTGTGTCATTGATGGAAATGAAGCTTGGAAGGTGCTCATCTGCAATTGTGTTGCTCAAGGCTTCCCTTACAGGCATGCAACATGTAAATATCTTGGTTTTACTAAACTCCTTACTCTTATTTTCCATGTGAAAGTCGTGGGATCCTTTGTGATAAAAAGTATTTGAAAAGCTTGGGAAAGAGTTAAACCTTGGCTTTTATGGAATGACTCTTTGTTTAGAGATGGCCTCGCTATCAATCAATAATCCCTATGGTGGTCCCCTATCATTAAATTTCATGTAATTCCTTTGTATAGGTGCATTGGATTCACTCCCTTAAATTATTTTGAAGGAGAATTCGGACATTGAGAGATTATGGCAGAGAATCTTATGAAGAGATTATGGAAGTCATTCCAACATAAATGCTTCACAAAATCATAGTAAATTCTTCCCAACTTTGGTGAGAAGACTAAAAATGGTATGTTGACAGTGCTTTCCAGAATTACACAACTTGGAAAGGTTATGAATGGTTCTCACCGCATCTGCTTATGGTTGGAAAACTTAATGGCCATTGGAATATCCATTTCTCCCTCATAATTTTGGGGGAGACATTTTCAGATTGTGTGGGTTGTATGTATTGTGCCTAAGCTGCCTTACTTTGCCTGGTGTTTACTTCATCAAGGGCTTCCTATAGGCAAAATACTAATTCAATTGGGGGTTGTATAGCCCTATTATCTTTTTTGCAAGCATTTGGAGACTCTCATGCATCTTTTCTGGTTTTGCCCCAAAGCTCAAAGCACATGGGTTTGGATACATGATTTTTTTAGGCCTTTTCCCCCAAATCCCTTAAAGTGGTTTCAGACACTATGGGGTGACAACCTGAAAATTCCCCCTCAATTCACCCAAGTCTGGCATGTTTTTAGAGTGAAAAATCTATTTCGGATAAGGTAAGAAAGGAATTCAACGTTATTCTCCAATGTTTTTTACGGGCGTTCACTTTTCTACATATAATAAGGCTATGGTTATTTCTAATGTACTTATGTAGATTCAAATGCAAGCCAACAAAGTGGCTATGGATCTGGATTACCTACAGTGGTTACTTGGTCATTGGGTTGATGCCCCTTGCACTTTTACTGGCATACCACCCTCCCCATCGTGAAACTTATCTCCTAGAGGAGGTAATGGCCCTCTTTAGGGTGGTCTTCATCGTAGTCGGTCTCCTCGACATTCTCACAACCATGCTACATATTCTCTATCATGGTGATGCTCTCCTCCCCCAACCTAGCAGCGAGACTAGGGCTCTCCACCTCTTCGTCCTCCGCAAGCTCAGGTTTGGGGCTCTTCGCCCCCTGTAGACCAATGCAAATGGAGCCATTTGCCTAAGTGATCGTAAAGTGGCAGGAAACCACTGCCAAATAATGGCTTCTCCAGGCTCGCTTTGGCTATCTCTCCTCGTCACACTGTGCAAGATACTAAGGTACAAGAAAATGGTAACCAACAAACCTTTGATTGTAGATGGAACCTTGTTATTGAAGGGAAAGATCTTCCAAACTCTGGATGGGATTGATCTGGGCAACAATTCAAGCAACAATTCAGGGGACGGTTCTACCTCAATTGATGACAAAACTTTTGGGAGCCATAACTTTTGCACCATAGCTCTGATTAACTTTCCGTTTGAACCGTTGAAAAGCTAAGAATGAGAAAAATGTGGTGAGATGACACGAGCTTTGTTCGATGGGTTTTGACCCTAAAAAATGCAACGAAAGTGCCCCAAATTTCAATTTTAGTAGTGTAGTCTAAAAATAGTAAATTTCTAAAAATAATAATTCCTTGAATTCTATATTGTTATGAATCGTGGAAGTCGAACCACTTCATCTCCTTTGAGATTGGTGACCTTCCACATCCTCCTCCTGCCTTCAAAATGTGTATAGATGAAGATGTAATCCAAAAAGGAAATCAGACATCTCTTCCCAAAGATAAGCATATGTTTGTATTTGCAATTTTGAGAAATAAAACATCTCTTCTTAGAGAAATCATTGTTACTGTGTTATTTTTGTGTTCTTGAAATACCTTTCAATCAAAACTTGAGTTTTGGATTAGTACTGCTGTAATACCACATATCCAAAACTCAAAAGTTTTGATTGAAAAATATTTCAAGAACACAAAAATAACACAGTAACAATGATTTCTCTGAGAAGAGATGTTTTATTACTCAAGATTGCAAATACAAACATATGCTTAACTCTGGGAAGAGATGTCTGATTTTTTTTTTTGGGTTACATTTTTATTTATACATATTTTGAAGGCAGGTGGAGGATGTGGAAGGTCGTCAATATCAAGGGAGATAAAGTGGTTCGACTTACATGATTCACAATAATACAACTTCGAGAGTCAAAACCTACCGAGTGAAGCTCGGTGTCATTTCACTGCGTTCTCCTTGTTCTTAGCTTTCCAACGGTTCAAACGGAAAGTCAATCAGAGTTATGGTGCAAAAGTTATGACTTCCGAAAATTCCATCATCAATTGGGATAGAACAATGGCTTGAATTGTCCCCTGAATTGTTGCCCAGAGCAGAGATGATCTTCCTGATTACAATATTAAATTAAAATATAATGTCAGTATGAAAAATAAGGGTTTTTGAAATTTTAAAAAGGGTTTCTTTGGACTAGCAAGCTTACAAGACACTCTCCACCTAAAAATGGGTGGGAAGGGCGTCAAATCTCACGGGTGGTAAAATCAGTAAAAATAAAAACCCAATCTATAAAGAATAGAAACGACGAGATTAAATTAAAATATAATGTAAGTATGAAAAATGAGAATTTTTGAAATTTTAAAAAAGGTTTCTTTGGAGTGGGAAGCTTACAAGACACTCCACCTAAAAATGTGTGGGAAGGGCGTCAAATCTCATACCCGGTGGTAAAAGTAGTAAAAATAAAAACCCAATCTATAAAGAAGAAAGAATAGAAACAACGAGATGCCAAAACTGAACAAATCACCGATATTAGGACCGATATTAGGATTAGTAATTACTTTTCTTCTTGTTCGTCAGTGATTATCTCCTCAAGAATTTGCTCAAAATTCGTTGATTGTTCACGCTTCATTGTTTTTACTGTGACTATCTCTTCAAGAATTTGGTCGGAATTCATGGATCGTTCATGCTTTATTTCTTCTGCTGTGACTATTTCCTTAAGAATTTGCTCGAAATTTATTGATTGTTCATGCTTGAGTGCTTCTACTGTGACTGTCTCCTCAAGAATTTGGTCGGAATTCGTTGATTGTTCATTCTTCATTGCTTCTGCTGTGTCTATCTCTTCAAGAATTTGTTCAGAATATGTTGATTGTTTATGCTTCATTGCTTCTGCTTGTAATCCCCATCACTTGTTTGCATGTTAATCGATTCCTCGTTAGAGATTGCAGATGAAGGGGTATTTGGTATCTTTGCAACCTTTCCCATTTCTATTCCTTTGCCCCGTAGCAGAGAATACAGACCTATAACAATCAAAATTGCACCAATAACACTGCATTCAAGAAAAATTAAACATAGGTCAGATTTAGAGATATAAAATTAAAGAAAAATCTTCATAAAAATATGATAAATATAATTCTGTAATAGTGGCAGCTTAACAGATAAAAACTCAAAAAGTAGCGATGCCCATATCTATATAACTCGGTTGTACCAAACCAAAGAAATATGATAAATACCTTCCTAAATGAAGCTTCTCGTCAAGAAATAGAGAACCCATGAAAGCCACTATTATTAATATCAATGGGTTAAACATAGTGGTAAACAGAGTACCCTTTTTCTTTATACACCATGCCATCAAACAAAAAGCAATTCCTGAAGCTACAACTCCCTGCAAAATTCAACAAAACATTAAATTTATCATAAATTATGCAGGCACTAATCCCAATATTCAGGAAATCCTAACCTCCAATACATACCGAATAGACTGCAGTGAGAAGATTTACATTCCACCCTAGAGCCCACACCTCATAATGGCCTCTTTCAAAAACTAATGTTATAACCCCAGATTGTATGGTGACCAGAAAACACATTATGGCAGTGCTAGAGTACTGAGCTGGATACTTTTTGCTAATGTTTGTCTGAAATGTTGTGAGAGGGGAAAAGAATAGATGGTGGAACTTGCAAAAAATACATGTAGCTATTTGTATAGTTAATTGAAAAAGTATGTTACCTGCACTATATACCATGATGAAAAACAGATGCAGCTGACCAACACAAACAATAAGCCTTTTGTCAAATCTTCAGTTTTCATTGTGTTCACCCAATTGGAAGGGTGATGGCCACAGCTGTAATTTGATTCCTTTGTAGAATGTCATGGTCATGGCTCCACCCACACAGATTAGGGTTCCAAGCATCTATGCTTGACCACCCAGAGTTCTTATGCCTACTCTTTCCATGCTACAAAAATTTAAAAAAATTATCAAGAAGGTGGTAATTTCCTGGTGGATATACCTGCATAGGAACAGCTTTGTTTAAATCCAAAGATGGTTTAAACAAAATTTAAAATAAAAGAGAATACCCAGGTTGCAACATACCAACAAAAATTATAGGGTTAAAAATAAATAAAAATGAGTGGTGTCGAAGTTCAGGATATAGTTAGAAAGGAAAACAAACTTTAAAAAATAATAAAGAATACCCCCTTGCAACATATGAACAAATTATTTTCATGACAGTAGACTCAAATATGCAGGGTGCCACTAACAGTTAAAAATTTTTACTCAAATATAACAGCCATGATAAAAGTAATGGCAGGTATTAGGTTGAAGAGTGCAGATGCAAATGTAGCTGTAGTATAAATCAACCCTGCGCAGTAAAAATTCTGGCTCAATGTGATCCTGGAAAACAAACAAACCACTAAATCAAACAATGAATGAATTTGGTTTTTACTATCGGAGCGTTTTAGGATTAATAATAAACAGAAAGTTACATAAAAAAGCAGCCTGTTGAAAAACACTGTGCCAGCCCTCACACCTTCTGAATTTTAGAGTTGTAGAAGTAATTTTAATATAGGCCTATCTTCTTTCGAATAGTAATCCATGTATTTAAAAGTATTTGAACAATTTTTTTTTTTTTAATCAGTATTATGAAATTACAAAAGAAAAGAAGGAAAGCTAAATTTATCTCGCAATTAATCAATCATTATACTAATTAAAAAGTCATTTCAAATATAAAAATTAACAATAATAATTTGAAAAAAAATAGTTACCCTAATAAACTGCTGATGAAAATTTCACACAGGATCCTGAATGTTAGCTTTGGCCTTGTCTCCCTGTCACAAACAATAAATAAAACTTCATTCAAAAGTTTTTTTTTTTTTTTTTGTTTTGTTTTTTTTTAACATGTTAACACAACATCAAAAAAAAATGATTAGGATTTTTTATTTTTAAGGTTTTGCGCACCTTTCCAAAATATAAGCCACAGGGGCTGTGACTATTGTAGCAACTGCATGCCTTCCTTGGTTCAGTGCAGTTTTTGATATTATATTAATCCCTGCAAAGCAAATCTGAACAGCTATCATTGCCAAACTTGCTTTGATTTTTCTTCCATACCGACACCTTCCAAATTCAGCCATTTTCATTGTTTAATTTCCAGTGTTTCTGTTTTGTAGGTTTCTGAACATATTGGAAACAAAAATTTAGTGCAAAAGTGCTGTTGAAACCCATTTATCTCCTACATGAATGGTTTAAGAATATGTCATGAATGGTTTAAGAATATGTTGCAAAAGTGATTTAAAAAAAAAGCTAAGCAATTATAATTGCAAATACTTTATATTATAATTTGTGAATTTAAGAGGCTTTTATAATTAAGTGTTTTTTATAAATTATTATAGGTTAAAAAAACAATTGAAATTTTATAAGAACTATATATATATAAGCTATTCTATATTTTTATTAAAATTTAAAATCCCTTAAATAAATATTGTGCAAAGTGATATATAAATTTTAAAAGCCCTTAAAAATTTTAGTCCCTTCTACTTATAAATAGGGTTTTTATTTAAATTTTACTAAATCTCAGGGTAAGATATTATTTTTTTTTATTGAATTTTTTAAGTAATGAGAATTTTTTTCTTAAGTGACATTCAAATGGACGTCAAATTTAAGGTTGAAAAAATATTTGATGGGTAAATAGACATCAAATTTAAAGTTAAATATAAAAGTGAACCCTTGAATAATAAAACTAGTACATATAGCTCACTGATTTAGATGTATGCTTACTCATTATAATATACAATATGTTTATTTCTAAAATATGGGATGAGATGTCGACATTCTATGTAATTTACTCATTCCATGTGAATGTTACCTATTGAGACACACACACACGAAAAAAAACTAGTACATATATGGAGAGATATCAATCTTAAGGTTCTTATCTTAGATTTTTCACATATTCCATTGATTAATAATTTTATTACCTTCTTCTCTAATTTCCTATTGATTGGTGACAATTGGCATCTATCTAACTACACCAATATATTGGGCTCAAAAACTTCTTTCTAGAAAAAAAAGGAGCCCCAAACTTCATCATACGACCAATATATTATAAATTTTTTATTGAATTCTCCAAACACACACACACACACAAAAAAAAAAAAACTTCTTCGTAATGTTAAATTTAAGGTTAAAATTTACATGTGATAGTCAAATATCCATCAAATTTAAGGTAGAATATAAAATTGAATCACTAATATTACACACCTCCTCACCATTGCCATTGTAAAACCTCCTTGCCACTACCATTGTAAAACAGGCCATCCACGTAAAAAGATTCATTTATTCCTTAGTAAAACCCCTTACATTGATAATATTATTGGTGTCTTTGTTTGTCTAGAACCAAACCATCTATCATCTAGCAAAGTGGCTACTAATCGTACAGATGAGATTGGGAAGGAAAAGGTGGTTAAGAACGCTGAACCATGAGCAATCACAATTTATAGCCTCATAAAACAGAGTGGTAAAATAAATACCCCTGAAAACAATGTAGTTAATTACCAAGACAAAATTAGTTATTTAGAAAAGGAGGTTGATCTGCATAAGGGCATTCTGAAATTGGTTATAAAAAAAAAATGAGAATCTCAAAACTATAATAAAATAATTGTATTTCCAATTCAATGGAGAAGAATATCATGAGGATATGTCATTGACAAAATCAGTTATTTAGAAAAGGAGGTTGATCTCCATAAAGGCATTCTGAAATTGGTTATGAAAAAAATAAGAATCTCAAAACTAGAATATAATAATTGTAGTTTTAGGTCAATGGAAAAGAATACCATGAGAATATGCCATTGACAAAATTAGTTATTTAGAAATGGAGGTTGATCTTCATAAAGGCATTCTGAAATTGGTTATGAAAAAATGAGAATCTCAAAACTAGAATATAATAATTGTATTTCCAAGTCAATGGAGAAGCATACCACGAGGATATGCTTTTGAACAAGGAAACATGGGCTTAGACAAATACGATTGGGGATTTGAAAATTAAAGTTTCAGAGATGGAAGATAAAATAGTTTAAGTAAAAACTAAGAGAAAGAAGCTTCAAGTTGACATTGACAAACACATTTGAATCAGCAAGCCCACCACAAAAATTCACACTGGCAGCCTCACTATAATGTAAAAAAAATTTAAGAAGAAAAAAGAAACTAATAAGGGAATCAGAGCTAATAAAAGAATCAAGATGTAAGAAAAAGGGAAGGTAGCTAAAACAAATGATATAGGCACTGAAACAACTAAAGATTACATTAAATTCATGGTAGAAGAATGGGAAGCTTCCAAAGCATTAAGTGATTTTATATTTTCAGAATATTATGGTTGGTTGTTACTTTTCTGTCTTTTAGTTGTTGTTTAGCTATATTTTGTAATTTTTTGCTGCTATTGTTAATAAGATTTTAGTTGGTCTTGTCTTGTTTTGGTCTTTGTTTGGTAATTTTATTGCTATATCCATCATATTTTAATTAGTTAAGGGTTGGGGCCCTTTCAAAATCCCTCTATTTACCCATAATAATTTAAAAAAACCCTTCTATAAGACATATATTTAGTTTTTCTTTTCCAAGTGAAGATTGAGTCAACCAGAGTTATCATCCATAAAATATAAATATGATGATCAATATGAAGTTTTTTAATTTATTTTAGACTAAATTAGTGTGTAGGACCCAATATGTGTGTGTGTACACACACATAACATACATACATACATACATGCATGTATGTATGTATGTATGTTATGTGTGTGTACACACACACACACACATATTGGGTCCTACACACTAATTTAGTCTAAAATAAATTAAAAAATGCATGTATGTATGTACAAACATACACACACACATACATACATACATACATTATACACACACATGCATACATACATTAAAATCATCATTATAAATTTAAATTTTATAATTGTAATTATTGATTCTAATAATTGATTAAGTGAGTTTGGTCTTAAAAAAATTGATCTCTTCGTGATAATAAAAAATAAGAAGTGTTGACTTAAGTTTTTTTGAGAAAATGGTGGTTATGAGGCAAGAAACTACAATATTGGTTGGTACTAACTGCCAAGATATAGTTTGACAACTTACTGAGGGCACCCAAGAATGATCATCGTCGTCTATTTAGGGCCTAAGGCGGTAGTGAAAGAAACAAGGTTTGGGTTTGTGTAATGGAGGGAAGTGTCCCAGTTAAGGGTCAAGGTGGTGGTGCAATGAGTCATCACCATAGGCGAGGGTATTTTCTATTTTAGTTTCACATTGGCCCCTAAACCTTCTTTTCCATCATAGATTTATGAAGGACTGGAATAAATACTAGTGGCAGGGGAGTGGGCAATACAACAATGAGGTGACCCAAGGAGGAGGGGATGCAATAGGCCAGTGTTTCCTATGGCCACACTTCATTTTCCCTTGAAATTTTGTACCTAGTTGTTGGAGCCACAATATGGTGGCCTCATTTTTGGTCACTTTGATGGTATTTCACCATCCATAAGGATCAACTTAGGGGTATATTTTGGAATTTTTTAAGTAGGGAGGACACAGTTCAAGTGTTTGACAAAATGCCAGAACATGGTTTGGTGGCCTGGAAGGTGGACAACTCTTGCAAAGTGTTTGACAGAATGATGGCATGCATTTAGAGGGGTGAAACTAATGTAGGATATATGCTTGGTGGAAATTATACATGCTTTAAAATTATGGTGCATCTTCTCTTTGGGAAAATAATATGTTTGTGGGCTCATTCGATAGATCAAGTAGTAGATCTTAAGTAGAAGATTGAGTACACTCAATGATTATAGTGGAGCAACAATGTCTTTTATACAAGGGGAAAATACTAGAGGACCATTCTACTCTATCATGATCAAAGATTAGCAAATATTTCACCCTCTCTCAGGTGTTACGATTGTAGGGAGGAACTATAGGTCCTAGAAAGCCATCTACCTCTAAATGATTTTAAGAGAGCAAAAATGGGTTTATGCACATATGTATAGACATAGATCTTAGTAAAGGCTTGCCGGATAAAGTGGTGCTCAGATGTGGGAAGTTCCATCACCTGCACATTTTGGATTATGAGAATACAAAATTTTGGTGATGCACGTGTAAAATTTTAGGACATCTTCATGCTACATGTCCCTAAGTAGGAGCATGTCCTTTGGAGGAAAATGGGACAAAACCATCACCCAAACAATGGAATTTCTTAGAAAAACAGGGAGTGGATGTGGATGATGACCTTGTAGAGTAAATTTGGCATTCAATAGAACCCAAAATTCATACTAAGGGAGAACCATTTTCCAAGATTGAGGAACATGTGTCTGATATAGTGGGAGGATGAGAAAATCAAAATACGCCACTGAGAAAGGCTTCGAAAGGAATCATGTCAAGGGGATTAAAGAGAGCACATGAATCAAAAAACTCAAATTTAGACAAGGATCTAATGACTCCTATGAATTTGGATCCCCTGAGTTCAAACATACCTCTATCACAAAAGACTTTAAAGTTGTTTATAGTCATAGTGGAATGTGTTCAAGGTGTATGGCAGGAGGTTAAAAAGGAAACAGGAAAAAAGGGTATGATTGAAGACTATTTGGGACCTAACTTATGGCTCTTAGATATTGGTTTTAATTTGCTATATATTGAGGTTTTTGCCTTGGTTTGGCTTGTTTTTGTTGGGTATTTATTTGTTTTGTTTAGTTGTGCATGTGTCACAAAGTCCTTTATGTTATGGACATAGTTGGTTGTATTCTCATTTTATTATTAATGAAGGGTGAAGGATCTATTAACCCTCAATTACCTAACCAAAAAAATCATCATCTTAAAAAAAATTAAAATAATAAACAATTAAATATAAATTGAAAAATAATCAAATGAGATTTGATTTTTTTAACATATAATTGGTTGAAAGAAAAACTTGGATTGCTAAAGGATTGTTTATTTATTTAGAGAATGGATTCCTAAACATTTAACTTCAAAATAAAATCACCAAGACTTATTTAATTATTTTTATGAACTACGTTATGATTATAAGTATTAGTTTTAGACACTCAAATTTAGTCATTTAGTGTGTGACAATGTTTAATCTTGACATCCTTACCCTACTTGGTCTATTCTCCATCATGTTAGCTTTTAAATTTAACAAGAGCATTCACTATTCTAAAACATATCTTACAACCACTCATAACACCATTTAGATATTCTTATTTTGCTTATAGATTCCTATCAAACCAGTTACAATAGTCTTTATCCTTCTATGACAAGACCATGTTAGGTCAAATAGGGTCACACGATGGCCTTATCCCTTGCACCCCAATGACAACTTTTTAAATTCAAGATGTTGTATTTTGCCCCTCCCATTATTTTTATCAAGGTTGGCTAACATAAATATTCAAAATATGCATCTATATAAGACATCAAGGCCTCCCCAAACACATCTAAAAATCACTTAGAAATTCTACTACACATCAAGGAAAGGAACACAATTTAATCCAATTTAAATTATGCGACATTCAAACAGTCTTAATCCAAGTCTAAATATATTTTATTATGGATCAAGGGTACTCATTCTCAAGTGTCTAAAGCAATCTATCTAATTGCATTCATATAGCAAAATCAGTGTTCACACACTTATTCTAGGAAAGAGAACTACATCGGCTTCAAGCCCTTTTGGGCTATGTAGGAAACACTTATAAATTTCATAGGGTTTTCTAAAGATAGCTTAGTTATTCCCCTTACTAGAACTCTCGTTTTACATTTTATATATATATATATGGTTTATTGTGCAAGATCTAGGATTTTTATTTTGTAGGTCTTCCACATAAAAAAATTGGTACACATAGGAAATAAGTCAAACTTCACAGACAGGTGCACACACCCAGATTAGAAAAATAATCACACAGTCAAATAGGATGTGGTTGCATTATAGTCCTATCCTCCTAGTGCAACCTTGTCTTAATATAGTTTGAATTCTTTATTTTGATAACAACACGATACATAGGTCTTTTCATGCAGTTTCCAGTCACAATCAACATAAAATTAGTTTGAGGGAGGTTTGCATATTTATTTGCCAATTTACTATTTTTAGCTCACTTTCAATTCTGTAAATTCTATATTTTATATTCAGATCTATATATTTATATAGATCTGAATAAATTTTTAATATTTAATTTGTTCTTAGAATTTCATTTCTAAATAAAAAAATATTAAACATTCTAGTAAACTCATATTTTTTAGAACACCACTTGTTTGCTCAATTTTTGTCTTAGGATTTTATACAATTTTTTATAAATGCCTGACAATGAAATAAAATATCCTCTACTTTGGGTAAAAACTAGAAAACATGAGTCAATCTTCTTCGTCCTTGGATTATCTGACCCCATATAAATTGACTTGACAACTCGGGTAGATATCTCACATAGAAGATATTTATTTCAACCTCGAGTTTAAATTTGTTGATATCTATACACAAAAATCTTTTGATTTTCTTTTTATTTGTTTTCTATTGCTTGTTGCTTGTTTTTATAAATTATATTATGGGAGTTGTAAAACTACCTAGTGATTGTTGTTACAGTATATGCATTGGTATATTTTACAGATATTATGGTGTGAGAGATACTTCCGCAATACTCATACCCATTGTACAATACTAAATACAAAATTTATTTTCCAAGTACCTCATGGTATATCAAAAATATGTAGGGTCCCTTATTTATACCATAAGAAGGCTCCTTTATCCATTTGATTTGTGTTGCACCTGAGACCTGAGCGTATCACCTAGATAAGTTACTCTCATCGTACCCTCAAAGATGGGATAGTGGGATTTAGGCATGAATTTTACTCTATAGTTAGTGCTCTTAAATATTGGATTGACACTACTCTACAAATGAGCAAATATATTTTAGATTCCATAAAATCATTCAAACCCTTGCCTAAATCACCATTTATACCTTGAATTTTTATTTTATTCATAGTAATTATCATATTTTGTTCATATTATATAGTACTCATTCATTTCTCTTTAGTACATGTAAAATCACTCAATCACAATAAGTATTTTCTTTATTACATTTATTGTATTTAAATTCATTGTATATATCATGCATAGTTAAAGTGCACATGATGATGATATTAATCCTCTATATAAGTTATTTTCTACTTGTGTTATGCCTTTTATTTATAATGATGAATGGATAAACCACAACAAGCAAAATTTTATGGAAGAAACATATATGGGTGATTGTGATGATTTTGATTTTGATGATATAACACTAAATAGGAAATGTGACTTTGATGCATGTTGAGAACATGAATTCATAGACCACCTTGCTAATTCGACCTTGAGGAGAAAAATGCCCCTCTTATTTCATCTTTATATTCATCCTTAGATCCTTCTTTGGATCCTGCTATTTATTCATCCTTGAATCCCTCTTTGGATTCATCTTTAGATCTCCCTCTTGATCCATTATTGAATCTCTCATTGCTTACACCCCTAGAGTCCTCTTTAGATTTACCTTTTAACTCATCCTAAAAACTCTCGTTGGATTTATCCCTAAAACCATCTTTAGATTCACCTTTAGTTTCCCTTCAATATTATACTTCATCTTCTTCCTTGAATAATAGTTTAAAGAGCAAAGACCATACTACAAAAGACTATCTATTATCCCTTAGATTACCACATACCATCCAAAAGAAAGAACATTATCCTTGCACACCTAACTTCCCTTTCCACCTTGCTAATTCACTTTATTGCATCTGAACTTATAGAATTAATTCACATAAAATACTTATAAATAAGGATGATATTCATTACAAACAAATTCTTGTTTCTCTTTCTCTAGATGAAAGTGAAGTTCAATAATCACAATGTTATCTTTTCTCCTTTACAATTATATGGTATTAAGTGTAAATGCCATAATTCTCCCCTTTCGTCAACCTAAGAGGACACTTTATTTTTCTTCCTTTATAATATCACATGCCACAATTTAAAGCAAACATCCCTTTTAACACATCTTGTGATGTTGCTTCCACTTCCACCTCATGCTTTTCTATGCATGTTACAACTCTTATGCTACAATGTCACAATCCTAACATAGATTTATCACATGATGATAGTGCATCCCTTATTAATGATACTTATTTAAATGTTATCAACAAACAAGAGAAAAATGATTTGTATACATATATCTAATAAATCTCTTGAACCAAAGGAAGAGATTATCCTTCCTCATTCTCCTATTATAAATAGTGTTCCAATGGCTAAAATTAACAACATAATTCAATCCTTAAATGGACCTCTTAAGAACCTCAACATGCCTTCAAAAGAATTCATATTTTTAATGCATGTTTTATGTGCTTTTCAATCCCAAACACATCAATTATTCTTATAGATTAAAACATATCACACTTGGGTTAACTCTAGTGCAATCCATGGTAATCCTATTATGCATAACATTTTGTATGCACCATTATCTCATAATTTCCAAATGCCAAAATTTTCTACATTTGATGGAAGTGGGGACCCTTAGCTACATCTTAGAGATTTTTTATAAACTATGACTAGTTAAAAGGGTAGTCAAATGTTATTACAATTATTTTCTAAGATTCTATAAGGGTGTGCACTTGTTTAGTTTCACTCCCTTCATAGTGGATCTCCCAATACTTATCTATAACTACATGAAAGATTATCGATGCATTATGTTCAAAATAAGTGACCTAGGGTCACTTAGAAAGATTACCCTCTTTGCATCAAGGTAAATATGAACAAGTTTATGACTACATTCTAAGATTTAAAACTGTTATGCATCAATTAATTTACTAACCAACCGATTTGGAAGGACAATATATTTTTTCTAGAGGTATAATTTATCCATTAAAATATAATATAATTTATTATCCATGTGAATCATTTATATCTCTTTTTTATGAAACACTTGTGTTAGAAGAAAAATTGGTCTTGTTCATGTATCAAATAATATGGATGGGGACATTGAGTTACATAATGAAAATTAATATAATGAAGTCCAATCAAATAACATTGAAGTACATATTCAAAATCAAGCACAAGATTTAAATTAAGACTTATATTCTTCTAAAAATGTCTGCACTAACGTACTCTCTATTATTAAAATAACCTTAATGATAATACACTAGTGGATAAAGTTAAATCAACTTTTGATCAGGTCAAAATATTACATAAAGGAACAAAATCTATTCTTACATAAAATAAGGTACAAACTCTAAAATTTAATTTCAATGATCACCCAAATATTATTTTAAATACATTACTAGAATTTATAAGTTAATCAATTTAGCCTAAATTATTATCAATCTCTTCATCGGTTGGAAAAAATTAAAGGTTAACTATTTTGTACTTATCATGACATTAATGGACATTGTGATAATGATTGTTTGCATTACAAGAAAAACCAAAAGAACTAAAAAATAAAGGAATCATCTCATTTCAAAAATTTGATTATAAAATAATCAAATCTACATCTTCAAATGCTAAACAACACATTTTTCAAAAATCTTCTATACAAGATGCAATGGTTTCTCAAGATTTTACTACTAACAGACCTCAAGTTAATGACACTATTTTCTAAATTAATATTTATAGAAATGAAACATTATGAACATGAAGTGTCTAATGTGCGAAATTTATAAAATTCAAAAATCCTATTTAAATTACCTACCATGTTATGGCTTCCTTTGCACTCATATTATCACATCTATTTATATACATTCTCTATGAGCACACATATATTCTTTCCCATTTGAGGCTTGACCATACTTATCTACATTGATATAATTCTTTTTGTAGATACATTGGAGCCCATGGTTTGCCTTCATTCTTATCATGTTATCCTTTAGCACCTTCTTGTGGATTGTTTGAATCCCTCAATTTTCCACCATTTTTTAAGCCTTGATTATTAACACCTTTTCATATCTTTTAAATTCAAATATTTTCAAAAATTATATATATATATATATATATATTTCAAAAAATCCAAAAAGTCAAAATATTTTATAAAATTCAAAATCAAGACCTTAAAAGCATTTTCTTATGTTACTAGCTTACTTATTTTCATATGCTATTTATTTCATGTTAAGTAGATAGCATATTTCAGTTTTCAATATACAATACTTTTCTTGAGGTATGTGAATGTGATACAGGGGATATTATTGCATGATATTTTGATGCCTATATTCCCTTATTACCCAATAATCTTTTAAGTTTGGGCCATCTCTTCGTTCTCCTTGAACACTTCAACAACTTGTATCTATCTACAACCTTTAAACCATGTTGAAATACATATCATACAAATGTTTTTCTAATCATTCAAACTTTACATTATGTTATATAAAAATGATATTTTATAACAATGATATTGATACATATGGTTGATGTAGACTAATCTCATTTGCTCCCTGCTTCTTTCTTACTTTAATACATGATAAGATATAACCTGCTTGTTTATTTATGTGGCCCTTGGCCTTGTGTGTGAAACATACACATGTTATTTATTGTATGTAATCCTCATGTCATTTGTGTATATGGCCCTTGGTCTTGTATGTTTATGCCATATTTACATATCCATTGTATATGGCCTTTGGGCCTTATGTGTGGCATTATATGCAAATTGCATGGCATCGTATGGTATTACTTATATATTATATTCTTACTATGGTACCATTATTCATTTCATGCATTATTTATATATTATAATCTTAATTTGGTTCCATGATACATATCATGCACAGGTTGCTTATGTGCTTTAATGTAATATCTATTTAACACAGGTTTCATATCCAATTCAATGCTAAATTTAAAAATATGATGCAACCTAATTCAAATTTTCAAAGTGATATTACATGATTATATCAATCACATATGTTTTATTTTGAGATAAATGATTTTAAAGCTACACATATCATCTCAAAAGGGGGGCATCATAATGGGCTTATCTTTAGAATTCAAGGCTCATTAGCAACAAATTTTTCAAATTTATGATCGTATATAGTTTTAAGACTACAATATGATTCATAATTTTTAAATTATGGGGGCATATGACATGCATATGCACTCATCCATATAATTACTTTAATATAAGTCACATATACTTAATTCATATGCACCACCTATAGCATTTGGGAGCCTCCTATAGTAGTCCAATGCCACATAAAGTTGAATGGTTACAATGTTTCTCCTTCCATTTGGTGGTTTGGTTAGGATTTTTGACAGGTTTTGAGGCTAAGTGACTATAAATACAAGTCTCGACAAGGAAGAATATATGGGTAGAGATCAAAGAATAACACCAAGCACAGTGAGATGTATGGAAGTCAAATTCACATTATTTATTTACAAGTTTGAGACTTTGTTCTTTTTTATCATTTTTTCATAGTTTTAGGTAATAGGGTGAAGACTACACATCTAAGATAACTGATTTTAGTAATTTTTATTGCTTGAGAGGCACATCTTCCACCAAACATTACAAAGATCATTACGAGTATAGGAGCCCATGAGGCTGATTTTCCTTGTAAGTCCAAGAAGGCAACAAGCTTGTAAACTAAAAGACACAGTGGAGATGAGGAAGCATGCCTTCACTCTTGTTGGAGTTTTATCATATTTAATTTCTCTAGGGTATGTCTTTTTTTATCTCTCTTTATTTTTGATATATTTTATTGCTTTAATTTCATGTTTACATTCCTTAAAACTAGGCTAATACAACAAAAATTCAAGATGGCTCAAGACTTGGTTTTAAAGGTTTAATAACTTCACCTTGGTATATGCAAGGTGTGAATATTACATGTGAAGTGTTGCATATTATTTTATATGTTGTAGATGTCAGTAATAAGAGTTGGAATACATTTTAAAACCATATTTTGGTTGTTTTTTATTTAGCATACAACTTGAGAGAAACACCTTTTATTGAAAGGGTTTGTGTTGGTGAAACTTAGAGTGGAATACCCACCTAATTTATGGATCAAATTGGTATAATAGAATGTTATCCTTTTTTCCATAAAAAAATTGCTAACATATTTCCACAATTGTGTTAGATTTGTTCATGTTTTACTATGGTGGATATTGTGGTATGACCGTTGTGCATATATTTCCCATTACTTGGATAACATGTGTTAGTGGAGAGATTGTCTCGATTCATTGGTAGCAAGGTGGGTTCGAATTCCACTATTGTTGTTTTTGTTTGAATACATTGTGGCTTCTATGATGTGATGGTATTTGTGCAAAGTCTTTGATGCACCAGTCATCCAAAGGACATGAAAATTTGAACACAAGATTTCATAAAGGTCAAGCATTCAAGGTGGCAAAGTTACTCTTCCAAAGAAAGAAAGATTAAGACAATTGTTAAAAAGTGTATAGCAAGACATGTTCAAAATAGATTCAAGCATAATTTCTTTGTGACAATAGGGTATGGATGTACTTGAGAAAATAAATACTCTAAAGGTAACACTATGATATGCCTTTTTTCTTTTTAAATGGCGTCGCTTTGAGCCTTTCAAGTGGAATAAAGAAGGCATTTTTACCTTACATTGTATATCCTTTCTCCTATTTTACAAGAGAATTGGGACAAAGATGTTAGTGTTGATGACAGAAAGAGTATCAAGAAGGGGAGAGCAAGTGAATTGGCATATTGGGTTGAAAATCAATTGTCGAGTAAATCCAAAGGGCATTCGAAGAAGAAATGGGGTAAGTATTTTTCTCACCGCTTTAGTTTTTAAAATAGTGGGACTGAAAGCCTTAAAATTTAAGAGTTGATCACATTGGAACCTGAACAAGGTATTATCTAAGAGTTGATCAGATTAGAACCTAAACAAGCTATTGTCTAAGAAGATGATAATATTGGTTTCTCACATGGAAAGATAGGAGGTAAATCTCAATATTATTTTTATGTATTTTTTGGGACACAAAAGCCTTCAAATTTTGGGTGTGAGATCACAAATTTGATCATGTATATCATCCAATTTAGTTGGTAAGACAATTTGCTATAAAAAAATGAGTAGTTTACAATATCTTGAGTCTTAAGAAAGTGTTAGTTGTTATTGTATGGGATAAAACAACATATGGCTGGCATCAAAATAAATTTTAGACTACATATTTGAGTTCCTCTTGAAAAAATAGGCAAATTCAAAAAAAAAAGCATGTAATTTTGAGTTTGTATGCAAAAGTTATAGCCTTCATAAGTTAGTGGTCATTTTACAAGAAGTAGTCTGGTGCCACCTAAAGCATTTAGGAGCCACATGTATTAGTCCAATGCCACATGAATTTGAACAGTTGAAAACATTTTTCCTTCCCTTTGGTGGTTTAGTTAGGCTTTTTGGTGGGTTTTGACGCTGAATGACTATAATTACATGCCTTGGCAAGGCATAATACATCAGTAGAGATCAAAAAATAACAAGAAGCATAGTGAGATGTATGAAGTTGGATTCACATTACTTATTTACAATTTTGATTCTTTGTTCTTGTTTTTTCATTATTGCTTAGCTATAGGTAATAAGGTGAAGACTACACAACTGTGATAACTAAGTTTAGCAGTTTTTATTTCTTGAGAGGAAAGTCTTCCATCAAATATTGCAAAGATTATTACGAGTAAAGTAGTCTTTGAGGTTGATTTTCCTTATAAACCCAAGAAGATAATTTTTTTGTAAACTGCAGAACATAGTGAAGATGAGGAAGCATGGCTTCACTCTTGCTGAAGCTTTCTCACATTGAGTTTCTACAGGGTATGTCTTGTGTTATCTCTCTTTGTTGTTGATGTGTTTATTTTCTTTACTTGCATGTTTACATTCCTTACAACTATCTAATACAACAAACATTCAAGAGAGCTCAAGATATGTTTTTAAAGGTTAAAAAGTTCACCTTGGTATATACAATGGATGCATCAAGTGAACGGTTGTATATTATTTTGTATGCTGTAAATTTTAATCATAAGAGCTGAAATATATCTTAAAATAATATTATGGGTGTTTTTCTATGGCATAGAACTTGAGCAAAACACCTTGTCTTGAAAGGGTCTGTGTTGGTGAAACTCAGGGTGGAATATCCACCTAGTTTATGGATCAGAGTTGTATATAAAAAATGATGGTAGATTGAATACATGAATCGGTTAAGGAAGAGACGTGGCTACAAGTGTTAAATGTAAGGTGAGGAAGACATGGTGCTCTGCGCATAGTCTTTATTTTTCTACAGATTTTTATTTCAGATGCAAAAATTTGATATTGTTATACTTTTGTAGAATTAATGTAGACTCTAAAACATGATATTATCATAATAAGTTATTATATATCTATATATTATTTTATCATATATATTATATAAGATAATTTAAAATAATACCGATTAATATAATAATATATATTATATATTGTATATAAATTTAATATATATTTATAATAATTACTTATATATAAAATATATTTTTATTATGGTAAAACGCTTTTAAATGGAGCTATAAACTGGCTCTAGGATACAAATAGGGGCCCTAGTCCCTGTAACAGATAGAAACGCTAAAAAGATGGGATACCAATGAATAAGCAGATGGCATAAAAGGAAACCTCCACTATCATAGAAACACCCCTACAAATAGAAAAGGAACACAACTACAACACTACTACCTATCAATCAAAGAGTGGTGAAAAGACAATAGACATTAAATATCAAGAGAAGAGACGAATATGATAACCAATCCTTCAAAGAGCGGGACAACGACTAGCTGTGAGTTAAAGCCAATCTTTTGTCTCATCTAGAAAGGAGGACCTTCATTGTCCATTGGGAGTTCTCTTTCACCAATTCCTTTGCCTCCAATCAAAGAGCGGTGAAAAGACAATAGACATTAAATATCAAGAGAAGAGACGAATATGATAACCAATCCTTTGTCTCATCACTAGCTGTGAGTTAAAGCCAATCTTTTGTCTCATCTAGAAAGGAGGACCTTCATTGTCCATTGGGAGTTATCTTTCACCAATTCCTTTGCCTCCAATCAAAGAGTGGTGAAAAGACAATAGACATTAAATATCAAGAGAAGAGACGAATATGATAACCAATCCTTCAAAGAGCGGGACAACCACTAGCTGTGAGTTAAAGCCAATCTTTTGTCTCATCTAGAAAGGAGGACCTTCATTGTCCATTGGGAGTTCTCTTTCACCAATTCCTTTGCCTCCAATCAAAGAGTGGTGAAAAGACAATAGACATTAAATATCAAGAGAAGAGACGAATATGATAACCAATCCTTTGTCTCATCACTAGCTGTGAGTTAAAGCCAATCTTTTGTCTCATCTAGAAAGGAGGACCTTCATTGTCCATTGGGAGTTATCTTTCACCAATTCCTTTGCCTCCAATCAAAGAGTGGTGAAAAGACAATAGACATTAAATATCAAGAGAAGAGACGAATATGATAACCAATCCTTCAAAGAGCGGGACAACCACTAGCTGTGAGTTAAAGCCAATCTTTTGTCTCATCTAGAAAGGAGGACCTTCATTGTCCATTGGGAGTTATCTTTCACCAATTCCTTTGCCTCCAATCAAAGAGTGGTGAAAAGACAATAGACATTAAATATCAAGAGAAGAGACGAATATGATAACCAATCCTTTGTCTCATCACTAGCTGTGAGTTAAAGCCAATCTTTTGTCTCATTTAGAAAGGAGGACCTTCATTGTCCATTGGGAGTTATCTTTCACCAATTCCTTTGCCTCCAATCTCAGCGTATCTGCGTTTGAACCCTGGAAATGAAGGCGACCTCCGAGGGCAAAATGGGGACAAACACAATCCCAGAACAGAAAGGCTCAAATATGCCACGAGTCCTCTGCCCCTGCATACAAAATATCTCCGTTTACCCGACCACTGATCTAATCTTTGCCCCATCCGCCCTTAGTGCATACAAATCGGCACTCCCTGACTGTTCAGAAGTCTTCCATTTCGCATTCGAACCAGCTCCGCCAAGAGGAAATAGGCTGAGCTCATAACCCTCATGTCAATCAACCATCGATATTATAATAATCTTATATATATATGTAAATATAATAATACTATATAATATTTAATCTTATTATATACTGTATATTAATATATAATTATAGAATATATATTATATTATATTAACATAGTCTAATATTATAAGTATTAATATAATATTATGTTAATAATATAGTATAACATAATATTATAATTAAAGATGTAAGTTAAATTGAAAGGGGTGCAATTTTATGTTTTGGTAATGCATGGTTTAATAAAATGAAAGAATGTAAATCAAGAGTTGTACCTCACTCAAAATTTATGATTGATGATTCAGTGTCACATTTTGTGCACAAAGTGATAAGTAACAATAATTTTATATATTTTTGTGGATGTGATGGTGGAAAATGAGGTTATGTGTTCCTTCATACGGCGTGCAAGGAGGAGACACTTTGTTTCACAGGAAGCTTGAGCAACGACGAAGTGGATGGGGAGGACAAGGGTATACAAAACATACAAGTGGTGAAATATTCCAGGTGATATTGTACACCAAAGGGCCCAATTTGTACACCAAACCTATATTTACATGGCTTGCACACATTATAAAGGGGACTCCAGCGGTAAGGTGGTGACATCTTTTATTGATCATTTTCTACTGTTAAGGATGGATGAGTACATCATGAGAGTTGTTTTGATTGCAGCAAGACTCCATGTCCGATGTTGGCTCAAATTAGCATTGCAATGACGTTGATACAAAGACAAGACATTGAGGTCCCAGAATCTATCTTGTGGTATTCATCCATGCTACTAATATATTGACACCTAGAGTAATTACATTATGGTTAAGAACATACGAAAATGCCATACTAAAACCCTTGGAAGGGAAGGCAACCACAATTAAATCATGTCTTCGTAAACAACTTTTTTATCCTTGTTGGCTAGAAAAAAAAAATTGAATGAAGCATTGGTAAAAAAAATATATGTTTTCGAAAGAAATTTAAAATGAATAACATATTTTTGTTGTTTAACACTTAGTGCACAAAAGATGAGAGAGAGTCAATCATAAATTTGAAATGAGGTATGACTAACAATTTATACTTTCGTTTAAAAACTCCACTTACAAAAACAGAAAAATATATCCTTCTCAATATAACTTGCACCTTTAGAACAATTACTACTTTAAATATAAGAAAACTGAATCACAATCGCAATTAGAGCATCCAATAAGACACTCAAATCAAGATATCACACATAATCATATCCTAATCAAGGCAATAATTCAAACCCTGTGGATAAAGTACCATCTACAAACAAACCAAAAAAATATGGATAATTTCAAATAAAATACAAAGCTAGAACACATCAAATGCTAAACCTACAATTTAGCTTTAAAATTTGAGATAAAAATACAGGATTCAAAAAAATCCAAGATAAATGAAAATCTTTTTTTTTTTAAACTATTTTTTTAAAATACAGTGTGTTGTTCCCAAAATCCGTCACTTGTTTTCGTGGACAACCTGTTATCCATTTTGGTCCTGTAGGCCAAAATGATCTCTTGCTTTTGTCAAAAAATGTTCTGAACAATCAAGTTTTTCAGTTAATCAAGCCTTCTCAGCTAAAGAAATTGCAGGTTCAACAGGGAGAGTTTCACAAAGAAAAATTCTAAACACTCAAGGCATTTTCTAAAAAGTTATAAGGATGGTTCAACGCCGAGGTTCAACCAAAAGGTTCAACGACGGGGTTCAAAGAGTTGGAATGAATCATTGAACCGTTGAACCATTGAACTCCGCTTCAACGAGTTCAAAGGGTTCAACAAGTTCAAATAGTTCAAAAGAGTTCAATAATATGGAATAAACCATTGAACCATTGAACTCCGAAAGGTTCAAAGGTTCAATGAATTCAAAGGTTCAACGAGTTCAATGAGTTCAAAGGGTTTAAAGTTCAAAGTTCAAGTGGATGGTTTGAGAGAATGGTTCAAGCGAAAGATTCCAGAAGATGTTTCAAACGAAAGATTCCAAAAGAATGGTTCAATAGAATGGTTCAAATAATAGGTTCAATGATACGTTGAACTCATAAAGAAGACTAAGTGAACGCGGCTCTTTGCAAAACATTAAACCACCAAACCATCGAACCGTTAAACCACTTTGAACCGATGAACCATTGAACCGGTGAACTGTGAAAGATTCAAAGGTTCAAGGTTCAAAGTGGTTCAAGTGACCAGTGACGTCCCCACAAATGTCAAATATAGGGTAATAAAACAACTGTTGATTTTCAAAGATGCAAACTCAGGAACAAACTCAGCGACTAGCCAAGGAAGGAGCCGACAGAGCTAGCAGAAAGCGAGAAGATAGCCCTGAGAGCTCAGATCTCCAGGAAGAGACAAAATGTAATAAGGAAAGAGGGAATGTGATAGAAAATTTAGACATATCTGTAGGAGAGTTATTCCAGTAGGTGGAGCAGTCCACCAGGGGGATATCAGAGAGCACAAGCATTCAATGGTGTGGCCTATTTTTCTAAATTTGAGTAAAGACGAGTGAACAGTTGTGTAGGTATCATAAAGAGGCCCAGGCAACCCATGCTTGGGAGGAGACATTTGACATAATTAGAACACACAATTCCAAGCTGGTAAATTGCTCCAGCATGGCCTCTGCACAGAACTTCCCCTGTCCAATGCATTCAATGCAGCATGGGCCATTTTGTGAAATGAAGTGCCAAGTCTTTCTTTGGATTCTATATATTGTAATCTCTCAGTTTGTAAATGGGAGATCTCTCAGTGATTAGAAGCAAAACTCTGCCCAAATTGAAAGGCATTCTTGAGACTTTGAGCTCAGATTGTTAATCATATTTTATCAAGTGAATGAGAAAGCAAGTGACCTTTTAGAATTTGTGTTGAAATAGCTTGTGTTATCTAAGAAATTATTCTTATGTATTTTTCCTAAGTACAGTCTTGTCTATTTAATCAAATAAGCAGAACAAGTGGAAATAATCTGAAAGGTGTCCTGAAGCCAATTGTGGAAGACTTTGCACTGCCGTAATTATCTTTAGTCTGTGTGTTTTGTGTTTCAGTGTAAAAGATATTAGAGAGACTTTGAGCTCCCCTTATCCTTCGTAATATTTTACTTTGTTTTAGTTGAGGTGGAGACTTTGGGCTATACTTCATTCTACTGTGTTTTCATCTTAAATCAGTAGGAGAAGCAATGAAAGAGTTTGTGCTTTCGTGGGTTTCTTATGGTTACAGATACTACCCAAGAAGTCTTCCTCTGGTTTACTGAACATCATTTTTTAAAGAAGAGAAATGCCTTCAATCATTACCCAGGATTTCTCCTTTACTTTGTGAAAATCATCTCTAAAAAAAGAGAGATGGATGGTATGATTTCACCCCTGAGTCTATTTTCTGTTTATATTAGTATATAGTAGTTTATAGAGAACCTCCCCTCTATGAGAGGAGAGATTTATCTCATTATGTTGTGGTAAGCCTACATGTTTTGCCGATTAAATCTCTTTGTGTTGTGGTCAATATACCTATTTTGTCATCAGTTAATTGATGACAAAGTATTCACCCAACAGTTTTTAGTGACTCTGTTGGGGAAGAATGCATAATTTGAAGCCTCAAGCTTCAAATTGAAGCATTTCTAGTTCTTTTTCATTTCCATTCTATACTCTAGCAAATCCACTGTACACGCAAAGCCAGAGAGCTCAAGGTATTATTGACCCTATATTCGAGTAAGTGCAGTAAAATAATTTTGATCTGTTTCTTCCACCATCTCGCCTTCAGTGAACTAGGAGTTTTCCTCCTACAAACGTCAGGTCTCCATTACCAGGCAAAGCTTCTCTTTCCTCTGCTAACAAAGCTTTGTCTATACATACTCCATAAAGATTTGTTATCCCTCCTTTCAATCATCATATCATGGTAGCCCAAGGCCCCTGGGGTAACACTTTCAGCCCTCTCAATCTGACCTCGCCTTTACATGAACTACCCCGTAGTTCAAGAAAGAATTTTTCAAGTTATATGATGATGGGAGAGTTCATCTTGATGAACATATTGCAGCCTTCTTCATAGCATGTGGTGTAATAGGTGTTGAATATGAAGACACAGCAGTAGCAGACTGGTGTTATCATCTGCAAGCTTAGACTGTGACTGACTGGAACACTCTCAAGGCCAAGTTTGAGGCTAGATTCAAACCTGCAGAAGACACACATGCCCTGTTAGCTCAACTTACACAAATGAAGAAGTAGCCTCATGAACCTATGCAAGACTTCATTGCTAAATTCGATAAGCTGAGGAACAGGATTCATATAATTGCTCAGCCAACACCTGAAAATCTTAAATACTTCTTCATCAATTCCCAGCTTCCTAAAGTGAGTTTCCTGTTGAGGCGGGCTAGCCATATAGATCTTGCTGCAACTCAAATTTTGGCCACTGAGGTTGAAGATGATCTTATCTTGGCAGGAAAAATAAGAAGAGATCCTAAAAGAAATAAATCTTCTTCATCTTCTAAAAAAATTCTACATGCACCACTGATCCTATGGTGCAAAAGCTAGCAAATGAATTGCTAGCTCTGAAAAAGCAAATGGCATAAGAAATGTTTGCTCCTCTTTCTTATCAGGATATACCAAGGAGGACATTTCCCAGCCAGTCTTATCAAGGCAATGCTATCAGAAATCAAGGGCAACCAAATCGCCTTCCTCTTCCACAGGGGAAGCTTTCCATTGAAGCAACACTAGCTAACTCAACAGTTGGTTATCTTGAAGCTGAACATAATTTCTCTTTCTAACCTAAGTTGGACAAAGAAGATGACGTTAATCTCTTCACAGAAGGAGAAGAAGAATTAGTTGGCAAACATAACATTGGTTTCTCGAATTACCAAGATGAAGCCAAAAGTAAAAGAAAAGTGTTTGATGGATCATACGCTATATTTACTAGGTCCCAGAACCAGTCAACTCAACAAGCTGATAAATGAAAAACAAAGGAAGAATCTCAACCAATAATTTCAATCGCTAAATGAGGGACTTCTCTGCCCTTCCAATCAAAGGACCTAGTGATCAATGAAAAAGTAAGTACTTCAAACAACCATGTACCTTTTACTTCAATTTCTCAGACCAGTCCCTCACCGAACAAAACTCAGAATGATGGACTTCCTTCCTCTGTTCCTAGTTCTTTTCAGTCATTTGATATAATTGACCATACTAGGAAGACCAAGATCTAAATGATTGAGTTTGAATACTTGTAAGCAAACCCTGAGCAGTTGGATAGGTTAGTTAAATGCATCAAAAATAAAACTGTCCCTGCAGGACAAGATGTTCCAAAGGTGACTCATGATCCCCTAAAGAACGCATCCACCTGAAACAATCTTTTCATTACTCCTCCTATTGCCCCTAGAAAAATAGAACTTTTCTATGTTTCCCTGTTGATAAATGGTCATACGCTGAGCAACTACATAATAGATTTTGGAGCCTCTGACAATGTTATGCCCACCAACATAGCAGACTCTCTCGGTCTCACCTTGACTAAAAATTTTAGGAGATTCTTCTCCATGAAAAATAAACAAGTGCCACTATTGGGTCAAATCAAAGATGCCCAATTTGCATTTGCGGCCTTCCCAGAAAAGAGAATTAAAATGACAGTCTTGGTGGCTGACATCCCAACATCCTATAGCATTCTGTTGGGATGAAATTTTTGCAAGGATGTTGGTAGAGAATTGAGCATGGACCTGTCTAAGGTGAGGATACCTGTCAAGGGTATCATGCAAAGGCTACTACCTGAGAAGGAGTCAAAATACATTGTCACTCAAACATCAGACCCTGAAGCTTAAATCTTATTTGAATCTTCAGGAATGGGTAACTACTTTCTATCTACATAAGAGGTTTTTACTCCACCAGATGAAAGTTCTATAGTTGATAATTCAAAGGATTCAGATAGAACATCAGAAAAATTGGTAGAGCCAAGTGTAGATAAAAAAGAATCTTCCCTCCCTAACAAAGAGAATTCTTTAAGAAGAACTGATTCTAATGATGTCTAGATTGTAAAATTTGATGGTAACAACTCATCTACCAGTTCTGGAGCCAAAATTGTTTTGAGATCTCCTCAAGGAGATATTTTCCCTAATTCATACAAGTTGCAGTTCAACAATACCAACAACACCACCGAGTATGAATCTTTGTTGCTCGGATTGAAAGCTGCTCAAGCTAAAAGTGTCAAACTTCTTCACGCCCAAGGAGATGTTGAACTGGTGGTTTGTTAGGTGAGGAACCTGTATCAAACCAAGAATGAAAGATTGTGATATTATCACAATCTTGTTTGGGATTGCATTGAAAGTTTTGATGCTTTCAGTATTTCTATAGTGCCTAGAGAGTTCAATGATCGAGCAGATTCATTGGCTATTTTGATGACCCTCATGATTCTTCACCAAGATTTCAAAGAGAACAAGTACACTATCAAACTGGTATTTTGATCGAGTGTGTCTGATAATGCCAACCATTGCCAGGTATTTAATGGTGACAACCAAATCATTACTTTTCTAGAACAAAGGGATAACTTTGAGAAGCTTTGTTTTGAAACCAGTGAATCTCCACCATGGGAATCAGTGCTTGAAACAAATTCAAAATTTGGTGAAGAGTTACTCCAACTCAAAGGAAATAAAATCCCATGAGGTTTGGTTTCTCTAGATAAATTATTCGATAAGCATGATAGGTTTGTCAAGCAACGACCAATAGGCTCAAGTTCCCCCAAGGATTTTGATCAAATAAATTTGAGTACACAAGATAATCCCAAAATGGTTAACATTGAAAATTGTTGCACTCATGATGAAAAGCTCAAATTCATTACTCTACTTTGTCATTACATTAATTTTTTGGCATATTCCTATGATGATCTTAAATCTCTCAAGCCTAAAGAAATTTGGCATGAAATTCCTTTAAAAGTTGGGTCATTGCCCCACAAGTAGAAGCAAAGGCAGTACAACCCCAGGATATCAGGTACTATTCTTTCTGAGATCTAAAAAATGTTAAATGCGAGGATAATTTTTTCAATCCATCATTCCACCTAGATCATGAATATAGTCCCTGTGAGGAAAAAAATAGAGAAATTTGTCTCTATGTTGATTTCAAAAATCTAAATCAATCCTCCCTAAAAGACAATTACCCCCTGCCCATCATGGATCAAGTCCTGCAGACAGTGATTGATTCAGAGATGTTATCAATGTTAGATGGTTTTTTGAGGTATAATCATGTGAAATTCGGTGAAGCAGACCAATACAAGACCACTTTCACTACACCTTGGAGCACCTTTGCATATCGTAGAATGCCTTTTGCTTTGATCAATGCTGGCGCCACCTTCCAAAGAGCAATGGATCTTGCCTTCAAAAATGAAATGGAGAAGTTCATCATGGTATATCTTGATGACTTGACCATCTTTTCCAAACATCATCCTGATCATGTGCATCATTTACAACAAATGCTGGAATGATGTTGACAGAATGGCATTTCCCTTAATCCTAAGAAATCAGTTTTTGGAGTTACGAAAGGGAAACTTCTCAGTCACATTATATCCTAAGAAGGCAAAAAGATTGACTCAGAAAGAGTCAAATCCATCTAAGAGCTTACTCTTCCTGCTAGTAAGACTGTAGTTCATTCTTTCTTCAAAAAGGTGAATTTTCTACGAAGGTTCATCCCTGAATTCACAGAGAAGACTCGCCATATTATCAACATGATGAAGGGTAAAGCTATTTTCTGCTAGACTGAAGAAGACAAGTTAACATTTGAAGATATCAAGAAAGCTATCATCCATGCCTCAATCTTGGTTTGTCTGAATTATACCAAAGACTTCATAGTGTACAGTTATGCTTCTGAACACACACTTTCAGCCATTTTGGTTCAGCAGAACAAAGAAGGTGTGGAATCTCCCATCTCATTCATGAGTTGTCCTCTAAAATCTCATGAACTAAAATATTTAAACATGGAGAAGCATGTTTATGCTGTGGTCAAGGAAGTGAAACACTTCTATTTATATATCTTGAACTCACACACTGTTGCTCTGGTGCCTGATACAAAAGTAAAGTCTATTTTAACTCAACAGGAGTTTGGTACCAAAAGGGGCAATTGAATTACCAAAATTCAAGAGTTTGATCTCATTATCAAACCTACTACGTTTGTGTGGGGAAGAGGCCTCTGCCAATTAATTGTTGATAGCATACCTAAGGAAATAGGACATGAAGAAACAGAGGATGAAGACATGCTTACAGTTCTCTTTGTCACTACTACGGATGAGTGGTATTCCAATATCGGTCATTCCTTACCTATGGTGAGTGTCCTACCCACCTATCTTGTAAAGAAAATAGAACTATTAAATTGAAAGCTGCTAACTATGTCCTGTGGGAAAACAGTTTGTACAAGAGAAGCCTTGACGGGGTATTCCTTCGTTGCATGGATAAAGTGCAACAAAGTAAACTTCTAGAGTCTTTCCACAATTTAGATTGTGGAGGACATTTTTATGCACCTGTGACTACTCATAAGATTCTCTGAGCTAGGTACTATTGGCCTACTCTATTTCAAGATGCATACACTTGGATACGTAGATGTGAGCTATGTCAACAGTTTATTGGGAAACCCAAATTAGCCGCATTACCTCTCAAGTTAGTGGTGATCGAAGAGCCATTTCAACAATGGAGTATTGATTTTATTGGCATTGTGAACCCATCTTCAAGTGCTAGATGTGACTATGTTTTCACAGCCATAGACTATTTTACCAAGTGGGTGGAAGCCATTCCAGCCAAGCATGTTACTTCTAAAGTGGTATGTAATTTTCTCAAGGAAAATATTATTTCTCGATTTGGAGTCCCAACCAAAATTGTAACAGACAATGCTGCCTATTTCTCTTCTCATGAGGTTACTCAGTTCTGCTACTATCATGGGATTATCCTCTCCCACTCCTTTGACTATTATTCACAAAAAAATGGTCAAGCAGAATCAAGCAACAAGAACCTGATGACCATTATCAGGAAGCTGATAGATGACAATCAGAGAACCTGGCATAAAGCATTGTTTGATGCTTTGTGGGTAGACAGGATTACACCCAAGAGGGTGATAGGTATGTCACCATTCCAACTTCTGTATGGTTTGAATGTAGAGATACCAATCACCCTAGAATTACCAGCACTAGGGTTGTCGAAGTCAATCGAAGATCAAACATTTGAAGATTCTATTGACAAGAAGATCATGTGCTTGACTGAACTAGAAGAGCAATGAACTATGGAGTAGAGCGTATTGTTGTGCATCAAAGTCTGGTAAAGAAACTCTTCGACCAAAAAGCAAGGATTCATGATTTTTAGATTAGAGATCAAGTCTTGTTGTGGGACAAGAGGAGATAACCCAAAGGAATGCATGGAAAATTAGAGTCCTTATGGAGAGGTCCATTTTCCATTCATCAATTCAATGGTGAAAATATTTTCTTACTAAAATACCAAGATGACACTCTATTTTCACTACCTCATAGTGGGCAACATCTGAAACACTTCAATCCTTGAAGAATCAGCTAAGTCCAATTGTACATATGTATAGTATTTATTTATTTTGTGTTGTTCATTTAGCTTTTTGGCATCTTTCTCTTTTTAGATGACATGACTCTATAGCCCAATGGCATAGATGAAGGTACTTAGAGTTTGGATTCTACTCCCTTCGATTATTTCAGAATATAATCGATGAAAGTTCCACGACTAAAGCCAGTTGTTGTTCCCAAAATTTGTTACTTGTTTTTGTGGACAACTTGTTATCCATTTTGGTCCTATAGGCCAAAATGATCTCTTCCTTTCTCAAAAAATGTTCTGAGCAATCAATTTTTTCAGTTAATCAAGCCTTTTTAGCTAAGGAAATCGCAGGTTCAACAGGCAAGGTTTCACAAAGAAAATTTTTAAACACTTAAGGCATTTCCTAAAAAGTTATAAGGATGGTTCAACAGTGAGGTTCAACCAAAAGGTTCAACAATGAGGTTTAAAGAGTTGGAATCAATCATTGAACCATTGAACTCTGTTTCAACGAGTTCAAAGGGTTCAATGAGTTCAAATGGTTCAAAAGAGTTCAATAATATGGAATGAACCATTGAACTATTGAATTGTTGAACCATTGAACTTTGAAAGGTTCAAAGGTTCAACGATTTCAAAGGTTCAATGAGTTCAACGAGTTCAAATGTTGAACAAGTTCAAAGGGTTCAAAGTTCAAAGTTTGAGTGGATGGTTCGAGAGAATGGTTCAAGCAGAAGATTCCAGAAAATGTTTCAAATGAAATAATCCAAAAGAATGGTTCAATCGAATGGTTCAAACAATAGGTTCAACAATACGTTGAGCTCATAAAGAAGACTAAGTGAATGTGGCTCTTAGCAAAACATTGAACCATTGAACCATTGAACCACTTTGAACCGATGAACCATTGAACCGGTGAACTATGAAAGGTTTAAAGGTTCAAGGTTCAAAGTGGTTCAAGCGACCAATGACCAATAACATCCCCATGAACGTCAAATTTAGGGTAATGAAATAACTATTGATTTTCAAAGATGTAGACCCGGGAACAAACTCAGTGACCAGCCAAAGAAAGAGCCAAAGGAGCCAGCAGAAAGCGAGAAGATAGACCTAAGAGATCAGATCACCAGGAAGAGACAAAATGTAACAAGGAAAGAGGGAATGTGATAGAAAATCCAAAAATATCTGCAAGAGAGTTATTCCAGTAGATGAAGCAGTCCATCAGGTGGATATCAAAGAGCATAAACATTCAATGGCGTGGCCTATTTTTCTTCATTTGAGTAAAGATGAGTGAACAGTTGTGTAGGTATCATAAAGAGGACCAAGCAACCCATGCTTGGGAGGAGACATTTGACATAATTAGAATGCCAAAGTCTAGGCTGGTAAACTGCTCCAGCATGGCCTCTGCACAGAACTTCCCCTATCTAATGCATTCAATGCAACATGGGCCATTTTGTGAAATGAAGTGCCAAGTCTTTCTTTGGATGCTATATATTGTAACCTCTCAGTTTGTAGAAGGGAGATCTCTCAGTGATTAGAAGCAAAAATCTGTCCAAATTTAAAGGCGTTCCTGAGACTTTGAGCTCAGATTGTTAATCATATTTTATCAAGTGAATAAGAAAGCAAGTGACCTTTCAGACTTTGTGTTGAAATATCTTGTGTTATCTAGGAATTGTTCTTATATCTTTTTCCTAAATATAGTCTTGTCCATTTAATCAACTAAGCAGAACAAGTGGAAATAATCTGGAAGGTGTCCTGAAGCAGATTGTGGAAGACTTTGTGCTACCATAATATTCTTTAGTCTGTGTGTTTTGTGTTTTAGTGTAAAAGATATTGGAGATACTTTGATCTCCCCTTATCCTTCGTAATCTTTTACTCTATTGTAGTTGAGGTGGAGACTTTGGGCTATACTTCATTCTACTGTGTTTTCATCCTAAATCAATAGGAGAAGCAATGAAACACTTTGTGCTTTTGTGGGTTTCTTATGGTTACAATTACTACCTAGGAAGTCTTCCTCTAGTTTACTGAACATCATTTCTAAAAAGAAAAAAAATGCCTTCAGTCATTACCCAGGATTTCTCCTTTACTTTGTGAACATCGTCTCTGAAAAAAGAGAGATGGATGGTATGATTTCACCCCTGAGTCTATTTTCTGTTTATATTAGTATATAGTAGTTTATAGGGAACCTCCCCTTGATGAGAGGAGAGATTTATCTCATTATGTTGTGGTAAACCTACACGTTTTGCTGATTAAATCTCCTTGTGTTGTGGTCAATATACCCATTTTGTCGTCAGTTAGTTGATGACAAAATACTCACCCAACACAGTGTGATTTTCATTCCATTGCCAGGTTTCAGTTCGAACCCAGTCAATCATAATGTTCAATTTAGCTCTAATAATCAATATAGTACATGATCATACCAATCAAAACAAGGATCCAAAACCTCCAAATGAATTATAACATCTGCATAACTATTAATCTCAATAATAAAGTGAAGAATTATGTCATTCCTCTGATCGAACTAAATGATGCCAAGTCCAATATAAATCAAGATTTCTTACTTACACAATCCAAAGTACAAAACCAAAATGTTCAGGATAAAATCTATGTATATCTCTAAAAATAATTGGGATTTCATACATGATCCTACATATAGATCAAAAAAATTCAGGGTCAAATTTATATATATATCTAAAAATAATTGGGGTTTCTTACATGATCCTAGATATAGATCCAGAATGTTCAAGATAAAATATATGGATTTTCTTACATGATCCAAGTAACAGATCCAAAATATTTAGAATAAAATCTATCATCTACAAATAAATTTACCTAACTTTGCGAAGAATATATCTGAAGCAGGGTGCCTAAATGTCCAATGCATCTCTAAAAATGAGGGATTTTGCATCATTATATTCTTATCCAATAAACTCATGATAAATCCTATCATCTGCTAAAATATATCAATGTCATCTTTTTTAGATCAAGCCTTAATCAACCCACATTGTCCAATATTTCAGGGATTTAACATTACTACACCCTGGTCCAATAGACTCATATAAACCCTATCATTTTGAAAATAAATCAATGCCATTTTTCAGATCAAACCCCAATAGTGGCTGGCAATATGTTTTGAAACCTACAAAAGAAAAACTCTAGAAAATTTTAGTTCTAGTAGACAAGGAGAATGGCTGAATCTGAAAGGTGTCAGTATGGGGGTTTATCATCATCCTATGAAAAATCAAAGCCAAGTTTGGCCATGACATCCATTTAGATTTGCCTTCCTGAGATGAATATAATATCAAAAAAATTACGGAACCAGGGAATGATTCACTATATATTGGTGTTCTATAGGCACCTAGTTGCTATTATAGTCACAGCCCATGTGGCTTTTTTTTTAAAAAAATGAAAATGTTGCATTTTATTAATTAAACAAAGAATACATAAGCAAAGGATTAAATAAGTACAAAGTATCATAATCTCACAAGGGAAAGCAGTAAAAAGTTACAAAATAGCCCCCATAAGGAAATATGTTGAAACAAGAATGCGATGATAACAATAAAATTTTGAACCATCAACGAACAGTGATAATCTATCTCCTTTGCAATGTTTTGAGCCTATCTTTAATCTTATCGATCATTAACAGTAGTTCAAGGTTCTCGGTGTTGAATTATTCCAACTGCAAAAAAAGAGAAGATTTGATATGAGTTTGTTGCACAACTAGAGCTGAACATTTCCCAGAGTACAATTGTTGACAAAGATTTTTCTAAATATGAAATAAAATGAACAACTGACAAGTGTTCCATATGACAGAGAGGGTGACAAGGGAGATAATGCCTAACATGGTTTTTTTTATTGAAATTACTAGGGAAGAGTTCTGGAATGGAGTAGAGAAGGGAGAACCAGAGAACTAGTGCTGAGAAGAGGATGGGCAGTACTAGAATAGGTCAGGAATGGTTTCAAGTGCTGGGTAGAACATGCATTTTATAGCAGTGAGTCCAATATTAGACAAAGTTTGACCAATAGGGAGTTTCATATGCAGAATACGCCAACCTAATAATTTACATTTGGCCTTAGCAGGGCATTTCCAAATAATATTTTCTATGTGCTACCACCGAGAATCATAAAAGGACATAGACCACTTGGAATTGAGAGGATCAACAAGAGGAAGTAGGTGTTGAACGAGATGATACAAAAATTGTGGTGAGTTAGTGGTAATGGCACCTTAGTTTTGCCATCGCCAATCTATCCAAGGGGATGTAGGGTTAATGGTAAATTTATGGAGAACCTCAAGCGGAAGTAGTTGAATAAGGTAAACATAGACCGAATTAAGTTTTGTAGGCAACCCAAAATTATGGCACAATGAGTTTAAGAACAACCAACTATCGATGTTCTTGTCCCAAATATCTATTAGGATTAAGAGCACAATTGATTACCTTGTATAAGCAACTAAACACAGAATTAAATCAGAAGTAATATGCAACTAGAATTCAAAAACAACACAGAATATGAGAGACAATACAATCTTGTATTAACACTCTTCTAGAAGGAAATACAATGAATAAATCACACTCTTCCCACACCTCTTAGGCATACCAATAATTCTCCCTCAAGAGTTCTCTCTCTCACACAATCAATTACAACCACAACTCAAACACAGAGTTGTTCCCTCCACTAATCAGTAACAATACTGCCAGTACTCAAAGTACTCCAAGTAGATCTCCCTGATCTTGCTCCTTGTTGTGTTGCAGATATCCTTTGACCTTGCTACCCCACAAATCTCCTTTGACCTTGCACACACACACCTGCAGATCAACTGACCTTACTTACCATGTAGATCTCCCTTTATCTTGCTACCTGCAGATCAACTGATCTTACAATTGGAAGGATCTCTTCCTTGTCCTTGATTACAATACAGCCCCATGGGTCTCTTAAATAGATCTCATACAAACAATAATTAGAATTTCTAATTCCAATAATTAGAAATGTAGACTCAAGACTAAAATTAGTCTTTTACATGCAAACTAATTGTCCATCTAAAATTAGACCAATTCTGGAAGCGCATGCAAACGCACATACACACAGGTTGCCGACGTCGGTTCTTATCTAACCGATGTCGGCCAACCCATAACCGATGTCAGTTACTGCGTACACTAAATATGACCAACGTCGATTGATCAGACCAATGTTGGTTACTGTAACACTCAGTAACCTCCTCCATTTGCATCAGTGAAGCTTTTAGCTCCACAACTTAACAATCTCCACTTGGAGATAAATAGTTGTACCTGTACCTGTACCTATACCTATACATCATCTAATTTTGTTTCCTAGCTTGTATCCCTCTTCAAGTTCAGTCTTGAAGACCAACCACCACAAATCTTATGGTGCTTCTCCTGTCATCCAAGTAACCTGCCATATCCGAATCTACATACCCATGTAGAGAAGTACTTGACCCTGCATAGCATGTATACCTACTGTTGGTCCCTCTTAGATACCTGAGAATCCACTAAACTGCTTTCCAGTGCTCCTTTCTTGGATTGGCCACAAACTTGCTAACAACTCCCACTGCTTGGGCAATATCAAGTCTAGTACTCATGTACTCAACCTCATCTAAAGACAAAATCAATTTGTGACTTTCCCTGTCTCTAGAAATACTCATGCCAAAGAATTTTGTTGCTCCCAAATCTTTCATGGCAAACCTTTGAACTAACTTTACCTTTAGCTCAGCAATCTCCTACATGTGTGACCCTGCAACAAGCATATACACTACATACAGTAACAGGATAATGTAGCTAATATTATCCAACCTGGTAAAGTAAACACAATGGTCACATTAACATTGACTAAAGCCATGCTTTGTCATACACCTGTCAAACCTTAAACACCATTATCCTGCAGCCTGCTCAAGACCATATACCCTGGCCTTCTGTCTCACATGTCCATTCTCTCCTTTCTTTAACCTGGGAATCCATTCGTCTTTTAGTGCTTTCATCCCAGCTGGCAACTCTACCAAATCTCCCGTTTGGTTCTTTCCCAAGGAATCAATTTCCTCATTCATGCCATGCTCCCACTATTTTTTGGATTCTACCTACATTGCCTCTTCAAAACTTCCTGGTTCTTGACCATCAGTGAGCAACAAGTAGTATAAAGAAGGGGAATAACGAATTTGAGGCTTGCTTACCTTTTCAGTCCTCCTCATGGGAATTTGAGACTCTTTGATAGCTTGTTGTCCGCCCAAAATCTGTTTTGACAGTGACCGATCTCAGTCACCTCTTAGTCTACACCTGACCGATGTCGGTTCCATGTGACCGACCTAACTGCCGACATCAGTTCCCTGACCGACATCGGTGTCCACCTGCCCGACATCACCGATTTTGGTCTGCACATGACCGATGTTGGTTCCTGCCTGTTCGACGTCGGTTCTCACTTGACCGACGTCGGTAACTGTGTTTTCTTGTGAGTGATGATTTTTACCCATGAGCTCAATTTGGATCATAACCTTGTCCAAACTACCCTGCTCAAAATTATTCAGCCCCTTGAGCTGATCTCTATCCATCATCTTCTCTTTGAAAACCAAGGCTTTTCAGTTCTTAAGTTTGTCAAAGACATCAGACTTCCTCTTAAGAACATGCATTCCCTTCTCACTCATGTGACCAAGCCTACAGAGCCACATCTTTGCATCTACATCTGAAGTAGATAAACCAGAAGGAGAATCAGTAATACAAGTAGATAGATAAAGAGTACCTACTTTCTTACCACATGCTAATTCAAGTGCACCCTTGGAAACTTTCCAAGATTTCACTGTGAGAGTTATTGTGCAACCCTCATCACCCAACTTTCTTGAAAAAATTAGACTCCTCTTCAGGATGGGACCATGCATGACATCTTTCAACACCCATGTGGTGCCTGTCTGCAATTTCAGCCACACTTCCCCTTTGCCAACAATTCGACAAGGCTCACCAACCCCTAAATAAATCTTTCCAAAGTCTCCACGGACATAATCATGGAAAAATACTCTATTTGGGGTTGCATGGAAAGAGGCAACAAAATATAAAACCCAATATTCTACTTTATCCAAGGAACATATAAGAGTAACCCATGTAACAATCCCTGCATCATTTGCTTCTTTATTTCCTTCATGTTGATCTTCTACCAACCAACAATCTTTCTTTACCTGCCCTTTCTTTCCACAATACAGTAATTGATAATTCTTGCCATTGAATTTCTCCATTCTTAACTTACTTTCTTCTGCCATTGCTATACTCCCACTCAATCAGAAACCCCTGAGAGTGACCTGTAATCAACAAACACTAACCTGCTTCGAACTAGGCTCTGATACCACTTGTTAGGATTAAGAACACAATTGATTACCTTTGTATAAGCAACTAAACACAAAATTTAACCAGAAGTAAAATGTAACTAGAATTCAGAAACAACACAGAATATGAGAGATAATACAATCTTGTATTAACACTCTTCCAGAAGGAAATACAATGAAGAAATCACACTCTTCCCACACCTCTTGGGCGTATCAGTAATTCTCCCTCAAGAGTTCTCTTTCTCACACAATCAATGACAACCACAACTCAAACATAGAGTTGTTCCCTCCACTAGTCAGTAACAATACTGCCAATACACCAAGTACTCAAAGTACTCCAAGTAGATCTCCCTGATCTTGCTCCTTATTGTGTTGCAGATCTCCTTTGACCTTACTACCCCACAGATCTCCTTTGACCTTGCACACACACACACTACAGATCAACTAACCTTACTTACCATGTAGATGTCCCCTGATCTTGCTACCTGCAGATCAACTGATCTTACAATTGGAAGGATCTCTTCCTTGTCCTTGATTATAATACAGCCCCATGGGTCTCTTAAATAGATCCCATACAAACAATAATTAGACTTCCTAATTACAATAATTAGAAATGCAGACTCAAGACTAAAAATAGTCTTTTACATGCAAACTAATTGTCCATCTAAAATTAGACCAGTTCTGGAAGTGCATGCAAATGCACATACACATAGGTTGCCAAAGTCGTTCCTGTCTGACCGATGTCAGCCGACCCATAATTGATGTCGGTTACTGCATACACTGAAGATGACCAACATCGATTACTGTAACACTCAGTAACCTCCCTAATTCTAGTTGGATATCAAGGGGAAGATTATTAGACTGAATAACCCTATTTCACCAAATATTAGAGTTAGGCATACTCAATCCATGCTGAAGAGATTGATGATGCCATCAAAGGAAAGGGACTATTTCCTGCCAAGTAGCACAATTACATCTTAGGAGAAGAGAACAAGAAATATCAAAGTAAGATGCATTTAAAATTTTGACTTCCCAAGGAATGAAGATCTAAGAGCCCTTATGAGATGCACGTTGAACCCATTCTTGGACAAGAATCTTCTAGGGCTTAGTACCTTTGGTGGCTCTTGCAACCCATTATTAGCAAGACATTTTCCTTGCTAAAGTGGATCAATAATTCCAATCCCATCCACAGATTTAGGCTAAGTACATAGCCTCCATGAGATGGTTGCCATACCTTTCTTTCTAGAGTTTTTATTCCATAGGAATCTATAGACCAGCTGTATGAGTTTTGCATACGTTGATTTTGATGGAAACCAATAAGATGAGTAGTAAGCATGGCTGGCCAAAAAATTGTAGTTAATTATAGTCAACTTGCCTGCTAAGGACAAAATTTTACAAGACCAGTTATCCACCTTTTTATGAATTCTATTAAGCACCAAATCCCACATGTCTCAAGGGGAGAGGTGGACGCCAAACGGGATACCCAAGTAGCGTGTAATCTGCTCGTGATGAATGACAGTGCATGTTGAGGGAATCCTTATTTTTTGGAAAGTGGGTCCAAAAAAAATTTCAAATCATTTTTTTGATGTTGTATTAACATCTATAAAATATTAGAAACTTTTTAATTTTTTTTAATTGTTTGACAAGGAAACAAGGCCAAAGCTCACATTTAGGATCTTGTGCAAAAATTTCATCAGCTATTAATTCGGGTAATCATTCACAACTTATATTGATTGTTTTCATTGTTGATTGCTATTTTGATGAATGATGTGTTTTTTTGATTAGGGTAAATGCTTTTGATTGGATTTATGAACCTCAAATCACTTTTGACCGAAGTGATGAACCAGCACTAGGGCACAAATAGATCGGCTCAATTCCCCAAAAAAGCTAGAAACCAACAAGATAACAGAGGATCCAACAATAACTACATCCAAAAAGGGATCAAACATGCCAAAAACCTTGAGAAAAGATAAACAAGATAAACATCTCACCAAATATTGAAGCAATCAAAATAAAGGGGGGAAAAGTTAGCTATGTGCCAAAACCAATCTTTGTACTCGGGAATAGAAGTCCTCCATCATCCATTGAGAGTCGCCAACCATCAATTCATTAACTTTTGATTTCAACCTTTCTGCCTCTAATCTTCACCCTTTCTATTTAGCCCTAGTTCCCACATTTTCTTTTGTTCTTGTGGCTTTAGGATGAGGAGAGGAAGCAAACTCAACACATTGAGGAGGATTTGGAGTTGCTTCAGGAATACATACCTCTTTCAAAGGAGACACTTTCCAAATGGGAGCCAAAATATTTCTCGACAAGGAAAGAGATGGGAAGGAAACTGGATTATGGAAGAACTTACCATGATTATGCCAAAAGAAGCCCTGACAAGGGGAGCCTTCCTTCTTCCTCCAAAACCATTGAGCTAGAGATAGGGAGGCCGAAAGGGCTACCGACGAGCACCCAGTTCCTGGATGTCTCAAGGGATTACAGTGAAAACCCTTGAAGGGTGGACCTTCATAGTCAAAAAATTGAGTCCAATAACACTAGGAAGAGGTTAGCTTAACTGAATGGAAGAGAAGTTTAGAAAGATCAAAATTAGTACAAATTCTCACAACTCTACTTCCCAAAAGATTTTCATCAATTTTCACAAAAGATCCCACTTTGTTAACCATATTTTGATATGCTCCTATTTCTTCATGATAGGTGGAAGATGATACACTTTGATCCATATAGGGAAAGCGTAAATTTGTATCTCAGCTCGGTAAAAAAGGACATACAAGGGCAGAAAAAGAAAATGTAATTTCCAAAAAGCCAAGGTCCTAAAGACCAAATGAAATCATTGTCTGAAGAGCTTTGGAACACCACTTGGAAGAACCCATAAGTAAGCAAGGAAAAGGAAGGAACAACTATAGAACTCCAAGCAAACAAAGCCCATTTGGAAATATCATCAGATGAGAGAAGAATGCTCGCACACTTACCAAACAAGTTTTTGTTGCCAAACTCTAGCTCCATTTGTTGAATAAAATGATCAAAGATTACTAACTCCAGGGACACCTTCAACAAAAGAATAGGAACATCCCCAAACTAGAATGTTAAATGATGGAGAGAGCCTGAAATAAGGGAAACATGAGACTTAGAAAATCTTGATGTGCAAACTAGGGAGGGAGCAGCCTTAGAAGAAAGCGAGGACTTACAAAAGTCTCCACAATCATGATAAGGGTTCCCCACATTCCTGCAATAAACAAAAATCCAACATTTCTCTGAAAACTTCTCCATTGATTTGTCAGGAAGCAATTTGACTGTAGAAGCCCTAGATTGAAGAAGGGATGAATATGGGGATCTGGATCTACTATTTGAGGCTTTGGGATGCTCTACTCCTATAGCTAAAACTAAGAATCGCTTATTACTCCTATCAGATATTTCTCCTATGGCATGAAAACTGCATAAACTTTGAGGGCAATCATTAGCCGCTAAGCTACCTAATGGCCAAATTGAAGGAGTAGAGGAGATCAGCTAATGTTACGATCAAAGTGGCTCTTCTCAATGAATGATGTTAGATGAAAGTGTCTCTTTTATTTATATAATGGTTGATGGGTTATTGGATATGATAACTTCATAATCCAAAATAATTTAGTTTAAGTACATGTTTTACTACTTGAAGTAGGATATTCCTCTTCAGTACATATTGGCATTACTTCTACGATTCTAAAATCCTCATTCATTCATTATTTAATTTAGTGGTTTACTTGTTTTTCAACATGATATGTATATCCATAGGAGCACATTGAAACAAAAATTTTACTACGCAGGGTTGACTTACGTACATGCCAATACTTTTATCATCGCTACCATTTTTGGGTAAGAATTGTAACACGTTGTGTTGGAAAAGTGTGTTATTTTAGGTTGGCAGCTAAAAATGGCATCCAGTTTATTTAACCTTTAGGATAACAGGCTGCAATAGCAAGATTCATAATCTCAAATTTTGTTTATGCACTGCCCTCAAAAAGAAAATTATGATGTTCAGTAGGAAACATGTTTTTGCAATCTAATTTGAAGCTGGTATTTTTTTAAGTTTGTCATTTAAGATTGAAAGTAAACACCTTGTCATGCCATTGAAAGGGAACATAATGGCTATTTAAGCTTTACTATTGTTTAATGACTAAAAATAATGGGTGTAATTTTTACCTGTCACCTAAAATGCACCACTTAATCTAATAAATTCCTGTAAAAACTTTTATTGTACGATAGAAAGAGTAGGCATTAATACTTTGGTCAATGAAGCAAAGATACATGGAATCCTAATTTATGTGGGTGGAACCATGATTATGATATTCTACAAAGGAATAAAATTTCAGTTGTGGCCATCACCCTTCCATTTGAGTGAACACAATGAAAGCAATGGTAAATCTGAAATTTTGACAAAAGGCTCATTGTTGATGTTGGGCACCTATATCTCCTTTTCATCGTGGTTTTTAATGCAGCTAACATCCTTTTTCTACCAAAATACAAATAGCTACATGTCTTTTTGTAGGTTTCCAGCATCTAAAGGCTTATTTAACATTAGCAGACAAATATTAGCAAAAAGTATCCAGCTCAATACTCTAGAATTGCTATAATGTTTTTCCTAGTCACCATAAAAGCTTGGGTTTTAACATTATTTTTTGAAATAGGCCAGTGTGAGGTGTGGGATATAGGGTGGAATGTACAACTTCTTATTGTAGTTTATTAGGTATGTATTGGATATTAGGGTTTTCTTCAATTTTGGGGGGTTTAACTATCAGGCCCTATATAGTTTAAGGTTTTGTAGAATTATGCAGGGAGTTGTAGCTTCTGGAATTGATTTTTGGTTGATGGCATGGTGTTTGTTTATCACCATGTTTAACCCATTGATGTTAATAATTATATATATTAAAACATTAAAAATAATTAATGTAATAAAATAGATAAGTATAGAATATAATTTCCCCTAGAGACTCCACAAGAGTGCATGAAACGATGAAAATCAAAAGTTGAGACAAATAATGATATTGTCCTTACAAGGCAATGCCTACAAAAGTGCATGAAACAATGAAAATCAAAACTTGAGACAAATAATAATATTGCCCCTATGAGGCAATGCTAAAGAACATCATGTACCATTGATAAATATATAACATCATAAGATATACAAGACAACACGATTAAGAATTATTAAAACTACTTATTAAACATCGCCTTATGGCATTCATAGCCACTATATTGAAGAATTTATATCACATCATTTGCAATTTAACAAATCATGTGAAGTAGTGATAATTTATGAGTTGTAATGAACAATTAGGGGTTTTCTTCCAACATATATAAAATGAAAGTGTAGACATCTATTTTTGATCTAGGGTCAATATAGTTGTAAAATTGCATTATTCTATGGTACTTGTGTTTGTTGATTATCTACTTTTCATGAACCTCTAGTTAGATATCATGATCATGCCATTGATTTGATTCCAAAAAGTATTTATTCTAACATTAAACCATATTGTTATCCTTATGAACAAAAGCTAAAAAAAATTGGTCCAAGAAATGTCAAGGATTGTTCACTCGAGAAAAAGTGCCTATTCATCTCAAGTGGTTATTGTTAAAAAGAAAGATGATTCATGGAGAATGTGCCCAAATTAGAGGTGACTTGATAATCTCACTCTAAAAGATAATTTTCCTATTTGTATCATTGGTGAATTATTAGATGAATTGAATTACATTTTTTTTTAATAATTTAGATCTACATTTGGGGTATCATTAAATTTGATTAAATGAGCATGATGTACATAAGACTGCATTTAGGACACATGAGTATCATTATGTATTCTAAATTTTGTCATTTCATCTCATTAATGCTCTATCTACATTTCAAATCCTCATGGATTCAATGTTCTGCCCTTTTCTCTAAACATTTTTGTTGGTATTCTTCGATGACATCTTAATCTACAGTAAAACATGGAACTAACATTTGCATTATGTAGATAATATCTTACATGTATTGGAAAATAATCAACTCTATGCAAAAAATTCCAAAAAGGCCTTTGGTGTGAAACAAGTGGAACACTTAAGAAATGTTGTGTCACATGAAGGTGTTAAGGTGAACCCTAATAAGTTTGTAGCAGTCAAAGAGTGGAAAACACTTGAAAATATCAAAATTTTGAGAGGATTATTAGATTTGACATGATACAAAAAAATATTTGTTCATAAAGTATGCTTGCATAGCAGTGCCATTAAAAATATTTTTTAAAAAGGATTATTTTTCACGATTAGAGGTAGTCACCCAAGCATTTGAGCAACTAAAACCAGCTTTTACTTCCACCCTCTCTGATAGCTACACTAGACTTCTCTACAACATTTGTGGTAGAATACAATGATTCCAAACATTGAATCATATTATACTGATGCAATAACGACATCCACAAGCATTTGAGAGTTAAAAATGCAAAGGAAAGAACTTGGTAAAGCCCACGTATGAGAAATAAATGATATCTACCATTTATGGTGTCAAATTATTTTACCTATTTGTGGTCTAGGGTGAATTAAACTATGCAAAACAATTGCACAAGGTAGATCTATAATAAAAAAGTCTAAAATAGTAAATCAAATTTACCCCAATGGCTAAATATAGTAAAGAAATATAAATGAAACAATTAGATAAGAAATAAACAATATAAGAAGAAAATAGTGATAAAATGACACCTAGATAAAATATTAGGATTCTAAGAGTGCAATAGTGGTCTAGAAGTGATGATTGAAAAAAATTTAAAACCTTGAATATCACTAAACAGATATTCTAGTGTTATGTTATATCACTAAAAAATTTAGAACCTTGAATGTGTTATGTAGTGCTAAATTTTTGATGTCCTCTATTTATGATTTTAAGTTTTCTAGTGCATGTTCACCTCTTGATATTGTACAATAATGTTCTTGCACTTATTTGAATTTACAGACATAATATTCGATTTGATATCTTCTTCCTTTGTTGACCTAATTTTCCATAACACATGCAAAAGAGAAGGGAAATAAGTAGTTAGGTCAAAAAAGCTCAAGGTAGTTGTAGCTACATCTCCTACACACTAGAATCAGACCCCATGCAATTATTTTTGTAGTGTAAATAGGATCTCAATCAAGGCTTGGACCTCATCTCCCTAGATGTGGAGATATAACTACATGAATAGGTTATTAAACCCTCTTTTGGCATAAATGGATGATGCCATAATATCTTGAAGTAATGAATGGCCAAATAAGGCTTAACACGAAGGCTTCTTCTCAAGTGTAGAAAAATATTTTGATCAATCAAAGATTCTAACTTATGAAGGCTCTTCATTTGATTCTTACTTGGTAAATGACTATGAAGTACTTATATATATATATATATATATATATATATATATATATATATATATATATATATATATATATAAGTATCCTTAGGACATGACATGCGCAATGGTCGACCATGTAAATGTGTAAGATGTAAAATTAAAGGTGTAAGAAGTTAGGCCAAGGTGGAAGGACCCAAAAATACATAGAGGATAAATTCAACAACCCATCAAATATGCACAAGGTAGATTTGACAATACACCTATAGCCATCGAATATGTCCCATGAGAAATAGATGTCTAAAATTGGTGCAAGAAACTCAAAATATAGATAAATGAGGCTTGAAAATTAGAATGTATGAATGTTAAAGACATCAAAGAAGCTAGATGCCAATGAAAGCGCAGTATTGAGTGTCCTAAAAATACCCAAATACACACTAGTAGACCAAGTGTGAAAAACTTAGGTAAAACACACTATAGAAAATGGATTTGTACCAAAATAAAATGTATACACAAATAATGGTGTCAATATCTCATGGGGAGGCATTTCAAAGTTAAGACAGATCATGAGAGTTTAAAGTATTTTTTGGAGAAACAATTATATTTGGATGAGCAACATAGATAGGTCACCAAGATGCTAAAGTATGACTTTGAAATTATTTACAAAAAATATAAGGATAATATTGCAGTCGATGCCCTTTCTTGACAAAAAGCATAGGAATCAACAATTTGTGCCGTTTATTTATTGCAACCTAAATGAGTAGAAGCAACATGAGTAGAGTGGAAAGATGAGTAGAGTGGAAACATGACACTCCAGTAATGAATCTCATTTAAAAACTTCAGTAATACACATCCTCTCAAGATAAAAATGTTTGGCAAAGAGACTCATTATGGTTCAAAGACAAGCTCTTTTTGTGTTTAAAAATTCTTAGTTGAAGGATAACATCTTGTTTTAAATGCATGAATCATGAATAGAAGGATATTATTGATATTTAAAGACATGTCATCGTATAAACAAAGAGTTTTTAAGTAATTTATTAACGGGGATGTACATAGACTTGTAACCAAAAATTTGGTATGTCAACAAAATAAAGGAGAAACAATCAAGTGCCAAAAGATCTTATAACCATTAGTCATTTCAGCACAACATTTGGAATAAATATAGATGGAATTCATTACATGATTTCATATTTTGGATAATATAGATGTGACTTTTTGTGTGTGGATAAACTCACTTAGTATGCACATTTATATGGACTCTCTCATCCATTTCAATAGAGTACAATGGCGTGAATATAGATGAAAAAGGTATAGATACTCCATGGAATTCCAAAAATCATTGTGAGTGATCATGACCTATCTTCACTAATATATTTTTTAAGGCTTATTGTAGCATGGAAAAAAAAAATAGCGCATAGTTCATCTTATCATTTGCAATTAGATGGCCAAATAAAAATTGTGAATACATTTTTGGAAGGATATTTGTGTTGTTTTTCCTCACAAAAATAAACTCAAGTGTCCAAATGACTTTCATATGAATAATTTTGGTATAACACATCGTTTCACACAACAACAAAGATGAATTTATTTTAATATATTTATGGCTACCCACCATCATGTAATACTTATTTGTAGGGTCATCCCTAATCTTGTGTGGTGGAGGATCATATTCCACACTAGCAAGTTATGCTTCAAATTATTAATGAGAATTTGGTCATGACTCAAAATAGGATGAAACAACAAGTTGATCAATACTAAAGTGAGAGGCATTTTGATAAAGGAGGTTGGGTATTGTTGACCAATTTTGACCCTCCAAGTCAAAATGTCAACCCCTATAGGTAGAAACTATTTTTTCACGTGTTATAGCCTTGTTCATAGCTTTGTCATGCCTTATGAAGTCTTAAAACAGTCTTTCTAAAGTCTTATTAGCAAATATTAAGGTTAATTTGATAAAATTTAGGTAATGCTTTGTCTTTGTCTTAGATTAGGCTAGACATTTGATGGTGTAAAAAGGGTGGGCCCAAGAAGTGTCATAGGTTATTAGTTGTACCTCAAAGTCATTTCATGCCTTCATTACCTTCTATGAACATTTTGCATATGTATGGAGAGTTTACAGTTTATTTACAAAATTTAAGGTAAGTGTTATGTAAGATTAAGGTGTTTTTGGTTAATTCCACATGTCTCAAAGCTCACAAAGATCAAACATCCATACAATCCAATTTGCCAAGGTTCTTGAGGGAGTTTTCTAACTGCATATCTGTTAAGAATATCAGAAAGTGATCAGATTTTTATAATCTAATGCTTAAGAGGAGATTATTAGGCACTTGTATAGACTTAGATATCTATTTTCAGGTGAAAATACCTTCAGAGTGTCTCTTCACATTCTTTTGTGGCATTGGTTGTTTGATTGAGCTCCTTATCTTTATGAACAATTGTTAAGGAGCTAAGGTGCTTAGAAGAGGTGCAAAACCCCAATGGCTCAATTTTGGTAAATTTTTATTGCATGAATGAACTCATTAAATCATGATAGCAATTGGAAATAATCTTTAGAGGTCTACACAAACATCTCACACCTTCATCTACCAATTTGGCACGTGTGGCATAGGAGTTTTACCATGAGAGCTTCATAAAGATAGGTTGCAAGTTTGCACTTGAGTTTTCAAGGTTTTATACAAGGTCTAATGCATCTAAATGTTTTTCATATATTTCACCATATTTACATTAAGTCAAGGTTCTCTAGTCATCTAAATACATTCCGTACCAATCCTCTAATTGGCACTCATAACTCACCTTGAAGACTATGTGTAAGTTGTTTGTGTAGCAATGGTTGAAAAGGACTTATCTTTCCTTGCCATAATTATTTGAGGGTATTTTCCTCATAAATAATTCAATGAAAAATTAGAGAGGTGATCTCAGGGTCTGAATAGATCGAAATAGGCTTTAAAAAAGTTCAAATATGAGGAATGTAGACCTGTAGGTCTGCATTTTATTTTCATATGAAATACATTAAAATGCATCTCAAGATTAGTTTTAAAAAATTAATGTTTATGGAAATGTAATAACCTTATACTTGGATAAGGATTAAGGCTAATGGTGAAGGTGTGATATCAAAGACAAATGCTCAAATCACCCAATCAGACCTACAGGCAGAACATGAGAGAGTGTGTGTATGTTAGTGATGATGCAAGATCATTCAAAATTATACAGACGTTCAAAAGAATATAAATGATCTCTCAACATTGTGACAATGTTAATTTCAATCCTCAATGATTTTTACTGAGGTCCTAAACTCCAAAATGTCAACAAACACCTAAATGACTACCTACAAGACTGCCTAGTAACTCAAGTTAGATTTCAAATTTGAGGGAAGGATAAATATACATAATAGTGTATTTGAATTTTTATTGAATAATATCATTAAGGATCAAATAAACCTAAATAAATAATTATATAAAGTGATTCAAACAAAATCACTTTTGACCTTGCAGTTACACAATTAATGTGACTCCCACATGCTTGCCTAGTTTTGAGAAAAGGGCTTGTTTGGTTTTAAAAAAAAGAGGTATGATGGATAAAAATCACATTAAAATTATCCTAATATTACATCATAACATTCATATTATCCTCAAAACCAATGAAACAATGACAAGGGTTGAGGAATCTGTCTAGCCCTGGTAGGCTGAATATGCACACATAGACCTGTGTGTAAGGTTATGATGAAAGTGCGTTTGATGGAAGATTATATGAGAGAATTAATACCAAAGGATAAGATGATATGGAATTAAAACAATCATTCCATGAGGGTTTTAACCCATGCAATAATGAATAAAAGGGGCAGACCTAGTAGCTAGGGTAATTTAGACATGTTTGGCTACAAACCCTCAAGACATGAAGTATGAAGTCACAGAGTTTATGGAGGAAGAATAAACATTGGGATGATTTTAAAACATGTAATAATTTATTTATAGAGATAAATAGGTCATTTTCAAATTGAACCAAACTTCAAGACACCACCTTCAAGCCTAAAACTCTTCTAAACCTCACATAATGTAGTCCTTCCATCTAAGAGGCTACCTTTTCTTGCTCAATACAGTACAAAGATATTACATGGTACCTTTGGCTCCTATGGATATTTGGGTACCCTAGTTTACTTAAAAATTTTGACATTAAGAGGACAATTAGAGCCCTAGGTTCAATGAACAATCTGTAAGGATTGAAACAGGTTTTGAGCTGCCTAAAAGGTAAAAAATGACCCAATGGGAGAAAGGACCTCTCAAATGCATTAAAATGGAATGACTAAACCTTAAAATTTCCTTGGTGACATTAACAAGTCTTATATACATCATATTCAACCTTTGGTTGGCACATGCTAAAGGGATATTGTACGGAATTAGCTTCAATACATGGTTGCAGGCTCATTTGTGAAGAAATAGGGTATGGGATGGTATCCAAACAAAGAAAAGAGGTCTAAAAAAACTTTATAAAGGTTATAAAATCATTAACACTCATTCTCAAGTCTTTTATAGTGGTATATGAGCTTTTAAAGTCATCAAGTTGGCCAAAAAAGAGAGAAATGCACCACTTGCTAGTCAAAAGGCCTATCTACAAGCCTATGAAGTACAAGAGGAGAGCCATTTATAGAAGATGGAGTTTTCATATGATGTTTCATACCTCAAAAAAAAATCAAGCTTTAAAACATGAAAACTACTTGGAAAACCACTCCAACTACCTCTCAAGCATGTTCAAGCACCTAGACTAGGGTTTTGGCCATTTCATGGTTCACCCATATGTATAGGGTCTTTAGAGATAAAATTTGGCATGGATCATTTAAAATGGATGGGTAAATTTAATCAAACACTTTCCATAAGTTTCACATGTGTGGGAGTGAATTTGGGCTAAAACTCAATTTATAGGCACGGAGGCCTAATTGAGGCCTAATTGGGGAGAGAGATCATGTGAAAAAGAACACTTCCACTTAATTTTAGGAAATGAAACTTGGCATGGAGTTGTAAGTGGATAATAAATACTAAAAACTATCTTTATTTCCATAGGATCATCTATACATTCTTCTACACAGGTAGGTTTGCATGTTTTTAGGGTTACAAGGAATTGAAGGCTAGTGAGAGCTTTAGGTACAAGATGACGCCTTGGCGAGAGTTTGAAGTCTCCAAATGAGTTGTTTCAGGTTTGATATAACTAAGATATTCCATCATGGTAGTGTTATTTTTATGAGTTTCATAAACAAGTAAAAAGTGTAAAAGATAGGGATAGAAGGTGATTTAACATGACTTGATCATCAATGAATCCATTTTTCATCTCACAAGCCAAGACAAGGATCAGTTTTGAAGAAAAAGACAAGGTGTCAAGCAAAGTTTGAAACTCCTAAACCACTAGGAAGATGAAATAAGCTCAGTAAATCACACTTATCCTTTGAGGCTTGATTCAACTATTCTCCAACTCATTTCTTGGTTTTAACTCTCATAATACACTTGTCACCTCTCTCTCTTATGCCCTTCTCTCTTCTTCTAGGCTTTCCACCTAGGTATGGAAAATCCCTGTCCATTTTTAAGCCTTTGATCAATGAGAAACTATTGTTTTACCTCCTCATTTGACTAATTTTAATGTGTGTACATGACTAGTTGATCTTGCCAGGTTATTATATTATCTTCCTTTCCATGTTATCCTTTTCTAGCATTCATATTCAGTTTGAAAGTTTTTTTTTATACATTACATGAAGTGTCCAAATGAAATGTGAAAGGTTGAGTGAGTTGTCTACTTATTAGTTTCATCTTATGACCTCTTGATTAGTCCTCCTAGACCCAACATATTTCACAACCTTCATATGAAGTGCTGATGTACAGAGGCAGATTAGGAGTAGTGGTTTATTTAGGTTAGTCTCATGGTTGATGTGCACTTGCAACTAGTTGGTAGTGGTCAACTTATTTGGTGCATCACCCCCATTAGAGTAGGTTTCTCTCCCTTTTCCTAACAAGTTAGTAGATCAGTGAATGAGCCTAAGTAATACATCAAAGGGAGATATCCCTTTAACCTAAAGATTCAATCCATCTAAAGGTCACCCATAGATTAGTATTATCTCCATGTTATCCTAAATTTGGAAGGCTTGAACAATCTTCCAAGGGTGCAAATTCAAGCTATATCAGTTTTGGCATGCCCAGTGGGATTAAGGTCTAAAGTGGTTAAAGGATTGTTTTTATCATCCTTCTATATATCAGCCTTTTGAGGCATTTAAAACATCAATGGCGACTCTAAGATCAATCATCTACTTCTAGCAGCCCAGACACTTGTTCAAAGTAAGTTGTGTTTTTAATTCACTATCTTGATAAAGTTGTTATGGTTGTATTTAACGTAAATTTCAATTTCATGCAAGTTGATGAGGCATATCAGGCCTATGGTATTCCTTATTAGCCCTATGATGAGCCTAATCAGTCCTATAATGATCCATATCAACCTCAATATGATCCTTATCATCATTATTATGAGCCATATCAATCCTATGATCAGCCTTTTCAAGACTATGATAACCCTAGTCAACATAGCCACATTTCAAATCAACATATTTCAAGTTTCAAGCATACTCTCTTGGGTTATGAAAGGTATATGATAGGGATTAACACATAAAAGGAGTATGGTCAAGATGTCCCTAATCATCTCATTCATAATGTGAGAGACTCATTGCAACTAATGAAGAGAGAATGGACACCTATTGATAGAGCAAATTAGCAAAGCCCCTCAAGTGATATGATGGATATAAGTGGCCTAATTCTAAGCATAAAGGATAAGATAAAAATTCATGAATAAGAACACATTTAATACTATCAACCCCATGTGTATTCATATATACCACCTCAGCCCTCATATGTGTCACCCATTCTTCCCCAAGAGACCATTTTAAGTGAGCTTCAAAGTGTTCCAAATCCTTCACATACTCCTCAAATTTTTCCTTCTTGGAAATCAATCCAAGAGAACATTCAAATGAAGGAAGAGGTTGTTTTTGAGCAACCTATTATTGAGAACCAAGACAAAGCAAAATTAGAGAGCTTGATTGCCACTTGGATGGAAGCTAATGAAGCTATCTTGGCACAAAATTCTAGTCCTCTTCCTCAAGAATCCCCTAACAAGTCCTTCAAGATTCCAAGTTGTAATCAAGTGATGAAATCATGGGGTAAGCAAAGTGAGACAAACATAGATTGGAGATTTGAAATCAATGAAGAATATGAACCTATGCAAGTCCCTCCTATTTTATTCTTTTTAGGAATTGGGTGTTTAATTCCTAAGCAAATAAAGGTCTGAGTAAATGTAAATCAGTAATTAATGTGTCTCAATTAGCCTACTAATTTGTGTAAATAGATATGTATTTGACCTTTTATAAAAATAGTAAGAAGTGTGAAGAAATTAAACTTAGCTTATTCCGGGCTGAAATAGATGATGCAAGGTTCGGAAATTATTGTTCAAGGATGGTAGATTGTCATAAACAGGACCCAAAACTCTATTTCTGGATTGAACAGGAGCTCCAAACTCAGGACACCCCATTACTTGGCATTGTAGTCCACTTTTAGTGATGGTGTCAACTTTTATCACTATTGTCCTAGTGGTCTAGCTTTTTTGGGTTCTGCTTGGCAGGCCTGTGACACCCTGGCAGTGAAATATTGAAATGTGGGTCTGTGCAGAGCTCGTTGTGTGTCTGATTCAATATTCAAAACCCTTAGGATCTCTTGGTGCTTGAACTTAAGTAGAAAACTTGGGAAAGAAAGGAGGGGTTAGTGTGTAAATGATACGTTGGACGCACTTCATAACCTATGTATGGGCACGTTGCCTACATACTAATACTATAAAAAGGGACAAAGCTAATGTAGTTCTCCCATTTGAAGTGCTTGGTGCAATTGTGTGATGTATGTAACTAGATGCAAGACCAGAATGTACTTTAGATGACTAGGGACTGGTATGAGTGCTTGAATAGGCTTGAATTGGTCTTGGAAGGTTGTATGCAGAGAATAGGGAAGATTGCTTGAGTATACTTGCTTGTATTCTTATTTTTTTCCTGTGAATGAGTGTCAACCCTTCTAAATGGACATTGAATGTATTTTTATATGGAAATCAATTATCATGGGTTAGATGAGCTTGCATTAGGTCGAAAGGGGAAAAGATAAGGATTCAGGAAAATTTGATCATTTGAGACTAAAGTGAACTTGGACGACAACACTAAAAATAAGACACCTTTGAGTTTCGATGCTCCTATCCAAGTTGAGCACTATTGTCCTAGGAGGATGAGACCTAGGGGGATGGATTCTATTCTGAAAGAGCTACCTAGGTCTAAAAAATCTAAGTCCAAGAAGCTATGGGTGACTGGGAATCAGTGAAAGTCTAGTCGAGAAGGGTTGAGTGAGCAAGAAAGAGGACCTATAGGTTGGGTGCTATTAGTCATGCCTACTTCATCCAATTTCACATTTATATGATTAAATTTCCCCCCCCCCCTTATTATAGTGATGTATCAAATTGAAAGACTAGTATAAAGGAAAAATAGAAAGCATACCTGCACTTACCTATAAGGGAAAAGCTCATGAAGCTATGTGATGCTAGATGTGCATAGAGAGAGCACGTTGTGATGTATGAATCTACAAATAAAAACATGAATTAGATAATTTCTTACTAGATATGCTATATCTAAAATAAAAATGTACAAAAGCTGAGCAAAGGAAGAGAGAGAGATGAATACACCTCACCGAGTATTGGAACCAATATAAAACATGTGATGTTGGTTGGATTGTGCTAAGTATGTGTTGAATCAAGAGTAATATCATGAACAGAGCTGAGTGCTTAATTCATTGGAATGTGGCTCAAGAATGCAAAGGCTAACCCTTTTCCACTATCATCGCCAATAATATGAACTTTTGAATTTGAAATTGATTTTCTAAATTAGATATACAACTAAATTTTTAGAAATAGATGCAAAAAGTACTAAAAAATAATTGAGAATGTATTTGATGCAACTAGGGTTTAAAAGAAAAAAAATCAAAATTAGTATAATAATTTGAAAATTTTGATATGAATTTTTAGAATTTCGCTTGAAAAATTTAAGAAAAATCTAAAAAATATTTCTAAAATTAGCAATATATTTTTCCTGGTGGTTTAAAAGTGTTTGTATGCAAATAAGACCTAGTATGTGCAAACTAGGGTTTGGGTGAATTTCTTAAAAATATTTCAATTAATTTGAAGCTTTCTAATTTTTAAATTTAGGAAGAATCAAAAAAATATTTTAAAAAATCATAAATAATTAGCCCTAGGATTTTTAGGGTTTTTGTGCAAAAATTTGAAGTAAGTCAAGTTCACCAAATGTTTTATTCTTTTTGGGAATTAAGTGTTTCATTCTTAAGCAAATAAAGGTCTGAGTAAATGTAAATTAGTAATTAATGTGTCTAAATTAGCCTACTAATTTGTATAAATAGATATATATTTTATCTTTTCTAAAAATAGTAAGAAGTGTGAAGAAATTAAACTTAGCTTATTCTGAGCTGAAATAGATGATGCAAGGTTTAGAAATTACTATGCAGGGATGACAGACTATCATAAACAAAACCCAAAACTCAATTTCTAGATTAGATAGGAGCGCCAAACTCAAGACACCCTACTACTTGGCATTGTAGTACACTTTTGATGTTGGTGTCCACTTCTAGCATTGTTGTCCTGGTGGTTTGGCTTTTCTAGGTTCTGCTTGGTAGGCTTGTGACACCCTAGTAGTGAAATATTGAAGCCTAAGTCTCTGCATAGCTCATTGTGTGTCTGATTCAATCTTCAAAACCCTTAGGATCTCCTGGTGCTTGATCTTGAGTAGCAAACTTGGGAAAGAGAGGAGGGGTTAGTGTGCAAAGGATATGTTGGATGCATTTCACACCCCGTGTGTGGGCACACTGCCTACATACCAATACTCTGAAGAGGGATCAAGCTAATGTAGTTCTCCCATTTGAATTTTTTGATGTAATTATGTGATGTATGCAACTAGACACAAAACTATAATGTACTTTAGATGACTAGGGACTGGTATGATGATAAAAAAACTCAAAAGTTTTGATTGACAAATATTTAAAGAACACAAAAATAAAATAGTAACAATGAATTCCCTGAGAAGAGATTCTTTATTACTCAAGATCACAATACAACTATATTCTTATCTCTGGGAAGAGATCTCTGATTTCCATTTTGGGTTACATATTCATTTATACACATTTTGAAAGTAGGGGGAGGATGTGGAAGGTCACCAATCTCGAGGGAGATTAAGTGGTTCAACTTCCATGATTTAAAACAATACAAAATTCAAGGAATTACTATTTTTAGACTGCACTACTAAAATTGAAATTTGGGCACTTCCATTGGGTTTTTGAGGGTAAAAAATGGTTCAAATGATGAGTCAATTGGAGCTACGATGCAAAAGTTATGGCTCCCAGAAGTTTCATCATCAATTAGGGTAGAACCGTCACTTGAATTATTGTCTAGATCATTTGTCCCTCCTTGAGAAGCAATGGTCCCCATTGCATCAATATTCCTCATCAGGTGTGGCAGTTGTGTCTTGATTTTATTCTCTATGAGCCACTCACCTTGGTAGCTAAGCTGGACCCTTTTGACCACCTGATAAAGTGGAATAGAGCATCCTCTTGTTGTCTTCATTCAAGTGTCCACAATCTGATCCTCCTCCACTAGAGAAAAACTCTATGGATCAAACTCGTCAATGTCTAGTTGTTCTGCTATGACTGAAGTGTCTAACAAAGTTGGATGATATGGTTTGAGGAGCTCTATGTTGAATATTGGATGCAGACCAAGGTAGGCTGGTAGGTTCAACTCAAAAGCACTTTCTCCAATTTTTTTAGTGATGGTGTAGGGACCATATTGCAGAGGCCAAATTTGTATATGTGGGCCTACAAATCATTCTTTCTGAAACCACAATCAAACCTTATCACCCACAACAAAATGGTGTGCAATCCTATGTTTGTCATGGTGTTGCTTATACTTCTGATTCATCTTCTCCAAGATGTCATGAACTTGCTACTGGATGTTTGCATTTGTTTAATGAACTTTATTGCTTTTGTTGCCTCAGATCTTCTATAATGTGTGTATTCCATGGTGGAGAATGGAATGGCTATATCAATTGATGCCACGGGTTGGAACCTGCAGCATACTTAGAATGGACTATGCTTGGTCAAGCTGTGTAGGGCCCAATTGTATCCATGTTGTATGAAAAGAAGCCCCTCATCGCATGTGCATGGATGTTTGGAGTGATACATCTGAATCATGTGAACAATCAAGCATTTCACCACCTCTGTTTGACCATCAATCTATGGATGGAAGGTTGTGGACTTCATTAGCTTGGTATCCATCATCTTCCATAGAGTGGACCAGAAGATGCTCAGGAACCTGCTATCTAGATCTAAGACAATGTGTTAGGGGAGAACAAAATGGAGCCATAACAGAGATTAAATTCCTTTAACTCCCACTATCAACAATGAAATGTAGAGGCTTACCTTTTACCCATAATTTGGAGTGAAACAATCTTTCCTTGTCATCTGGCCTTTCCTCATAGGTTTGTGATGAAGCAACGATGGTGTCGAGCTCAACATCTATAATCTCTTCTTCATCCTCTTCAACTATAGGTTGTGTATGAGACAAAGTAGTAGATGTCAAGTATTGTGACTCAAAAAGCAGTGACTTGCTAGCTCAACATTCTTCTTTAGAGTGAGTTCCAATTTTGTGGTAATCAAACCATTTTCCATCCTTCCCCTTATGGGGTTTCTTATCTTGAAACTCCTTTTTCTTCCAATTTTGGCCTCATATTTTACCTTCTTTGTCACCTTTCCATTTTGAAGGTTGACTCTTCATATTCTTTATGCCATGCTTCTGCTTAATCTTCACTACAAACTTGTATGCCTCACCGAGGGTTTCCTAATTGAAGAGTTCCATTCCCCCCCATATGTACCATTGTAGTCCACCACAATATTTGAGAGTCTTATGTTTCTCACTTTCTTGGATTCCCAATCTTGTAAACAAAGAATGAAAAATGTCTATGTAATCTTGAACAGATTGGTCCTTACCTTGGTGAAGTTATTTCCACTATATGTACAGATCATCATATGCTCTAATAGGATAGTTTTCTTCCTTTACCACTTCCATGAAATCATCCCAGGTAGGTTCCAACTCAAGGCCAATGTCATCTATATTGAACCTCTTTTTGTACACTTCCCACCAATTTTTCACGGGCAATGATGCTTTCAAAAGAGCAAAAGTGATCTTTTCTCCATCGATGAATTTATTTACAGAGAAGTAGGAAGACAATTTATCCAACCAATTTTCTAATACATCAACATTGATTTTGCCTTCAAATGTAGGAATATCAAAATTCACTTGAACCTTGAAGGGGGTTGGAGCACTGAAAGGACATTCCATGGATGAGGAGCCAGGAAGTGCAGATGAGGAGCCAGAATTTCCCATCAAAAGTTGTTGGAGAATTTGGGAAAATTGTTTTAGCATTTGTGTTTGTTGCCATTAGAGGGATTCATTCACCATTTCCTTGAAAGAATCAGATGTCTCAGTGTCGTCCACCATTTGAATTCATTTGGAGCAAATAGGTGGATAGTTTGGAAGCTCTGTTGTTTTCCACCCAAGCTCCTTGTAGCCTGACCTCATCCTCAGGATCATACACTCTCAAGACAAACCAGTCTGATACCACTGATCTAAAACTTAGAAGTTTTGACTGATAAATATTTAAAGAACACAAAAATAACACAGTAATAATGAATTCTCTGAGAAGAGATGTTTTATTACTCAAGATTACAATACAACTATATGATTATCTCTAAGAAGATGTCTAATTTCCATTTATGGTTACATCTTCATTTATACACATTTTGAAAGTAGGGGGAGGATGTGGAAGGTCACCAATCTTGAGGGAGATTAAGTGGTTTGACTTCCATGATTTAAAGTAATACATAATTTGAGGAATTACTATTTTTAGACTACATTACTAAAATTGAAATTTAGGGAGCTTTAATTGGGTTTTTATGGGTCAAAAACCATAAATCAGAGCTCCATGCCATATCACCTTGTTCTCCTCATTCTTAGCTTTCTAACGGTTCAAACGGTGAGTCAATTGGAGCTACGGTGAAAAAGTTATGGCTCCCAAAAGTTTTGTCATCAATTAGGGTAGAACAATCACCTGAATTGTTGCCTGGATCATATGAGTTCTTGAATAGGCTTGAATTGGTCTTGGAATGTTGTATGTCAAGAATAGAAAACAGTGCTTGAGTATACTTGCTTGTATTCTTATTTTTACCCTATGAATGAGTGTCAACCCTTCTAAATGGACATTGAATGGCCTTTTATAGGGAAACTGATGATCTTGGGTTAGATGAGCTTGCATTAGGCTGACAGGGGAAAAGATAAGGATTCAAGAAAATATGATCGTTTGAGGCTAAAGTGGACTTAGACAACAACATCAAAAAAAAGACACCCCTGTGTTTTGGTGCTCCTGTCTATGTTGGGTGTTATTATCCTAAGAGGCTAAGACCTGGGGGGATGGATCTGGGTCTGAGAGAGCTCCCTAGGTCTCAAAAATCTAAGTCCAAGAAGCTATGGGTGACTAGGAATCAGTGAAAGTCTAGCCGAGAAGGGTTGAGTGAGCAAGAAAGAAGACCTATAGGTTGGGTGTTATTAACCATACCTAATTCATCCAATTTTGCATTTTATATGATTACAACTCCCATCCCTCTTCAAGATCCCTCATGAAAGTCAATTCAATAAAACATCCAAAGGAAAGAATGAATGATTTTTGAATAGGTTAAAACTCAATCTACATCTTAAATTGATATAGTGAATCATGAGGGTGAGGAATAAAATCAAGTATCCATAGCCCAACTTAACTTACTCTCTCTCCAAGAATTCCTAAAAAAAATCTTCCATCCCCAAATCTTCAAGTTGTAAGAGTACTGCCTTGGTTCCCAAGCAAACTCATGATCATAGATATCACCCTCCCACCATCTCCCTTCTTGAAGAGGAGCCTATTATATGGAGGATAGAGAAAGGAGTTACAGTTATAAGTGAGCTTCAAGGAGGGTCTGATGAAGATGACTCAAGTGTGTATGAAGAAGAGATATTCATTGGTACTCCTCTTGGGGAAGAAAAAGGCAATTCAGTTTTCAAGGATGAACAAGAATGTGAGTGTGAGAAAAGAGTACAAGTAGATCAGGCTGCTACAACCAAGAAAGAAGCTTTTAAAGATGTGCTTTAGGTTCTACCTCTTCAAGAGGGAGGTCAAGAGAAGGATGAAGACTTGTGATAGTAGTACCTAAAGATTTGAAATGAATTTGAGGTTCTTTAAGGGCCTATACCTTCTATTGGATAGATTGAGGATGTTGTTGAGGCTACTTTCTTGCTTGAGAAACAATGTGGGGATCCATAAGAGACCATTCAAGATCAAATACATCATTTCATGGAGTCTCTAGAAGCTAAGGGTGATGTTTATCCTATAATCTAAGAGATGGTCATGTTTGAGGTAGGTTCAAACATCAAGAAGCATCATGAGAAGGGTCTTGAAGTACAAGATGAATATGTTTTCATAGGTGATTGCTTTATTATTGTTGCTTCACTTGAAATCATTCCAAGAGGATTGACATTTGATATGAGGATGAAACCAACAAGAACAAGGTCCAAAAGATAGCTTGTCTCATGTTATTATTCATCTCATGGAGCAAAAGATCTCAAAAACTTTCTCTTTTATTTAGGATGAAGAAGATATGTTCAGGTTAGCTGTATATATTAGGTGTTTTGTTTATGTCATGTGTTTCCTAAGTGTTTAGCTAACACATGTGTGATGTCTTGTTTCCTTTGTTTTGTGTGTGTTTGGAGGTCAAATTAGGTCCGAATTTGAGTACAAGTTACTCCATTGCTCAATAGAAGGACACGGATACTAGTATAGTAAGCATTGCATGCATGCTGCCCATGTGAATCACCAATGTGTTAACCAATTTTGACCCTCCATGTCAGAATGTCAACCTATATAGGTAGAAACTTGCTTGTCATGTGTTATAACCTTATTTATTGCCTTGACATGCCTTATGAGGTCTTAAAGCAGTCTTTCTAAAGTCTTATTAGCAAATATTAAGGTTAATTTCATAAAATTAAGGTAATGCTTTGTCTGTGTCTTAGATTAGGCTAGACATGTCATATTGTAAAAAGGGTGGGTCCAAGAGGTGTCATAGGTTATTAGGTGTACCTCAAAGTCATTTAATGCCTTCATTTCCTTATATGTGCATTTCACATATGTTTGGAGAGTTTAAGGTTTATTTACAAACTTTAAGGTAAGTGTTATGCAAGATGAAGATGTTTTTGGTTAATTCCACATGTCAAAGCTCAAAAAGATCAAACACCCATACAAGCACATTTGCCAAGGTTCTTGAGGGATTTATCTAACTACATATTTGTCAAGAATGTTACAAAGTGATCAGATTCTTGTAGTCCAATGCTTAAGAGGAGCTTGTTGATCACTTGTACAAATTTAGATATCTATTTACATGTGAAAATGCCTTCAAAGTGCCTCGTCACATTCTTCAGGTCATCTCCAAGTTCAGGAAGCTTTCACAAGTCTTAGGAAATGTACTGGTGGCGTTATAACCTAAGCTATTGACCAAATTTCAGGACCTTTATGGCCTCTCAATCAATGGCATTGGTTATTTGATTGAACACCTTAGCTTTATGAACAATTGCTAAGACTATAAAATAATTAATTAATATTATTTAATAATATAATTTAAAAAATTAAGTAATATTATTAATAATATTATATTATTAAATAATTAATATTATTTTAAATACTTAATTAATAATTAATTAATTATGCCAACAAGTATTTTACATTGGTAACAATGGAGTTTAATGTAGTATGTTGTTCACTTTATCAATTAGATTTTCCACCCGTTATGTTTTGTTAGAGTTGTAGTACAAATGAATCTAATGACATAATGGGATTACCTCCAAGTTGTGGGACCTTGGTGAATTGAGGTGAACTTCTAGAGAAAGTTGACTTCCTTTCACTAAGCTTAGTGAAACTAATACATGACCAGTTCACTTCTAACTATAGCTTTTTGTGATTTTGCTCATAACTAGAAATGGTGATGCTCCAAAGGGTTTTAGTGGAAATTATTGCTTGCTTTGATCAAACATAGATTGAACAATAATATACTAAAATCTCTTGAAACACAATCTTACTTGAGTATGACATCAAAGGCAATATTGAACATTTTATCAAATAAGGAACAATGTTCTCAAGTTTTCCTCAACAAGATTTTAAAAGGGAAAGCTAAATACCACAAATGATCTTATATGACTGAAATAAGACTTATATCATTCATAGATGTAATAAAATCCATACATACACAAGGATGACACAAAATAAGGAAGGCAAAACTTCAGTATATTAATATTCTCCAGGTTACAGCATGTAGATGAACTTTTCAAAAGCAAAAAAAATTATCTCTCTGCAAAAAGGTCCATGGGCTATGCAGGAGACCCAATTTATACCAAAAATTCCTCATGAGAGAGAAGTCAAAAACTTTTACACTTACTCCTGGAGCAAGAAATTAGAGAGTGCTTATACAAATGTCCTCATTTTAGCTTGAAGAGGCATCTTTGGTGGAGTACAAGGAAGAAGATGACTTTGCAAGCAGTTGGGCACTTCACCAAGTGTTCAATAAGGAGAAAAATCTTGTTGGAGTCTTCCATTCGAACCATCTCTCCTTGAGCTCAGTTGAAGAAGTTTCTCGCCAAGAAATGGGGTGCCAAAATGAAACTTCATGACTTGGTCAATCTTTTAACAAAATTGAATGTTTTTTTCAATATTTGAATATTTTAAAACATAACATGGAAAACTTAAATTGTAATTTGTAGTTGAGACTTTTTTAACTTATAAATCACTTGACAAAAAGGGATGTGGAAATTACAATACAAGCTTTTAGAACTTTTAAGTCATTCAACTTGTGAAAAAGAAAAGTGTAAAATACAAGTTGCACTTTTTCAATTTAAACTTGATGAGATGATAATTAAAAAATACAAGTAACACTTTTTCAAATTAAAGCTAATAGAACTGTCAAAATGATAGTTGCAATTTATAACTTTGTAACTTTATAATGTAGCTTACAAAAATTGTAATTACATAATGTATTCTTATCAAATAATTAAATAATTAACCAACAACAGTGACATAAGAGGATTCCTTGTCATTTTCCACTTGTATCTTCTCGATGTAAGCGTTAAAGCTACCAAATATTTCCTATAGGTGCTCTTCGTCAAGGCCAATTATGTAAAGATTACTGATGTCACATTTTATCATTACCTCGGATAATTCTCTAGAATAAGCTATGTAGATTTGGATATCTTTGTCCATTTGATCAAGTGTATTGTGGTACTTGATAAACTAGTGGATGGAATCTAAATTGAAAATTATGTCATGTGTTGACTCCCTCTTAATCACCTCCTTAAATTTCTTCTAGACAACCTGAATAGGAAGAGGTTTATCTTGGTAATTTACTGCCTCACATGACAACTTACAAATTAAATATTCAATGTCATACATTACATTAGTGGCCTTATCACTTATGATTTTGGCCTTAAAAATACTTTCATTAAGTATTCTAACTTTGAACTTGGCTACCCTCTCCAGCTCATCATGCTCCAAAGGATTTTTTAATATCTTTTTGAACATGAAGATGTCACTCTCTATTTGTTCAATAGCATGCAACTTGGGAGAGTAGAGCTTTATCCTTTCATCTTCTTCCTCATATTTATTTATTTATAAATTTAGAGTTGAAAGGTCATCCTTTAGTGTGTTGTAATAATCCATTGCCAACCTTATCACCATGTTTCCTTTGGTGACTAGTTCTTTGGCCCAATCCTTTGTAGCTCTACCCATTGTACCAATCTCTATCACTGTATCAAACATCACTTTATCAAGGAACTGAGGGGGAAATTGAGTTGGTTGGGTTGGTTTAAGAGGATGTGTTAGGTCTATGACCTTCTTTAAGGCAGCTGTCAACTGCTCTACCTTGTTCTTCAACTCATTTTTGGTGACCTTATCACTATCCATTTTCTCGAAGAAAAAACTTATACTTGTTTGGACATCATGTTTCAATCCCTCTATCATTGGAAAACCAAGGTGTACCTTGGATACCTGATAATCCCCCACCGTTAAATCTTATTTTTGTTTGTTAGGTGGGGGAACTGCTATCTCCACATACTTCTCCCCTGTTACAACATAAGAGACTCTATAAATAGTCAGACCTCTCTTTATCCATTTATATTCTTCTAATAGACCAAAATCTAGGGTATTAGGAGATATCATTTGCTTCCTCTTCTTAGACATTGATTGTGCAAACCAACTAGGAGTGACTATTAATGAATCTTATCATGTCCCAACAACCACTATTACTTGTGAATCTATGACTAAAGTTGACACACTGGTAGTTACTTTAACAAGTGACATATCTACTACTGACATTATTGTTGAGTCTTTGACTAATGATTTAGATGTCTCTACCACATTGGTGGGTTGACCAGTCATAATTATGTCGGTGGGATTCTCTATATCCACCTCCTTGGTGGGATTTTGGGTCAAATTGAGAGTGGTATAAGTCAAGGATACTTGGATGGGTTGAGTGGATTTGCTTCCAAGGGGTGTGGAAGTTGAGAGTGACACAAGTGGAAAGGTAGGCATGTGTAGAGGTAATAAGGGAACTTGTGGAAGGATGTTTCCCAAGGAAACAAAAGAATCTATCAATGTGGTTGGAATGGCCAAAGTAAAAGTAATGGGTAGTGTGATGGAAGATGAAGATAGAATTTTTACAAACCTAGTGGATGTGGTGGATAGTGGGATGTAGTCAAAATGACTGAGTTAGAAGCCGTGTATTACTGGGTGGTGTTGGTAACCAATGGGGCGATAGTAGATATAGGGGATGAGGTGGAAATGATTGTGGAGTAATGAGGTAAGGATTAACTTGGGATAACCAATTGCATTGATTGGCTAACTACCAAGGGGATCACTTGTAATGGTGGACTAAATTGGGGAGTAATTACTTGCGTAGGTTGGATGGTAGAAACAAGAGGGGTTACAATAGTTGAGTCCTTTATAGAAACTAATAGTGTTTGGTCAAGTGATTGGGTTACTGGAATGTGGGTGATAAAAGTGGCCCCTTTGACCTTTTTTGGCTTTCCATTATGTGATATGATTGGTCCCACTACTTGATTTGTTTGGGTGCCACTACTAGAACCCTCTGTTGCTTTTGCCTCTACCCCTTTATCCTTTGACTTTTTGAACCTATTTGTGATGTTCAAGCTCTCTTTTTTTGTCTTTACCCACTTACTTCCTAGCCAATTTAAATTCCTATTGATGATTGGGGTAGTCATGTCTAGTAAATAAAAAGATTTAGGTGTAGACCACCTGACTTGAGGAAGGGGTTGAAGGTAGATATGATTATCATAATAAACCCCATCCACTAGTTGTTTCTCATCTTTTAGCTCATATGGAACTAGTATCATGTCATAGTTATTAATCTATTCTGGGGTCATCTTGGAATAATCCCTCAACCTAACCTCTTCCTCATCCTACATGTCCTACCAATAATATTCATAAAAGGGAAAATGAGCAAATGAGGAATCTAATAAACTAGCAACAAAACCTTTAACATCATAAATGGGACTAGTCTCATGGGTTCTCAAAGTAATCTAAGTCATTTCTACCTCTACACATTTGGCCTTGTATAAAGAAGGGCATGTGTATGTCCCTATATTAATAGGGAAGTGTATGCCTATTTTGTGCCTATTTGACAAGAAATTGTGGGTTTCCACTAGTTGTCTTATAAGTTTCATTAAGGGCCACTTGTCACTGACATGTCTGAGAAGGGTGTAAGGACACCCATTAAAACCACCAACTCTGATATAGAAAAATGGGGGGAACTAGATGAAGTATGATCCCCAATTTGTAATCTCTATTATTGTAGCATTAGAAAACCTTATCTTCCTTAATTCTTATTCAAACATAGTTGCAGTAGATAAAGGCAAAATTGACTCTCCTAAATTACTGTTTACTTCCATCCAAAGTGAGATTAGGATAGTAATTATAAACTTTGTTAACCTGATTCGGCATTGTGTTTAACCTTGGGAATGCCCTCCCTTTTGCCAAAGCATAGATGAGGTAGGAGGTCATGTAGAATTTATCAGTAGTTTGAACCTTTACCAAATATCTATGAATGGAGTCACTGATTAATTGAGCCCAATGAATGTATTATTTATTTTGTTGGATTACCTAAATATATTGGTACATCCAATCTTGGCAGTTCTTTGCATTCAGACTTCCTATAACTCTATGTAAGAGTACAATGATGTCCCCTACCTCATCTTTGAATTCTATCTTGGCCAGGTTCTTAGGCAATCTTGAGGCTAAAGCTTTAGGGGTCTTGAACCACTATTTTTTTATAACTCATGAATAGGTTAAGGTGTTATCCTGGTAGAATTTATTTGAGGATTCAGAAGTAATATGTATCTAACTTTCAAATTCTAGGATTAAAAACATAGTGTCAATGAAATCTAGATCTAGTTTCATAATTTTCACCCCATTATCATTCACTACCTCTCTTTTCTCTACATCATAATGCTTGGCCATAGTGAGCACAAGTTTGAGGCTTTGCACTAAGAATGGAAAGGTTGCAGCCTGAGGTAAACCACTATCATATATGCTCTAAATCTAGTCATTTTTGAATTCTACATTGATCCTAATCTAGAAGTCAGCTAGGTTTGTGTGACCTAGATCGATGTTAGTCATCTCATTAATGTTAGAATATAAAATAGAAGGGAAACTAGGTACCTTTGATTTGAACTTCATCTCCTTCCCAAACATATACACTAGGAAAATGTGTGAGGGAAATCAACTATAGAGTTGGTCAGGATTTGGGTTTGCAATTGTAGGTAATCTTCCCACTTTTAACTTGGTAGAACTTTGTTAAGCTTATGTAAGGGTTTAGCTCTGACAGGAATATGGTATGTAATAATAGTGATAAAACACAACACATAGTTGACTGGGTTTTAACTTTTAATTACAGGTATAAAAGTACAACTGGATCTCCGTTGGGGTTTTGGGGTGTAAATCATAGTTGAAATCTTTGACCAAAGGTCTGTAGACACCTAAAACTAGCCACCAATGGATTCATATTGGGATTTAGACTGATTCTTACCAAACTTTGCAAATCAAGCTTAAGAATCACTAAATGTCTCAAATTTGGCTTCATAGCATGCAATTTAGCCTATAAACCAATTAAATGGGGTAAATGCACACATGAATTAATTCAAATCTTAAAAATGCTAAAATTCCTAAACAAATTAATTACCATGCTAAACCAAATCAAATGCCTAAATTTAATTAACAATCATAAATTAATGAATTATCAAAAAGGAAATTCAAAAATCAAATAATATCATAAGAATTCAAGATTACATTTTTGTGAGTTGTCAAATATCCTAAAATATCTCAACATGCATATTCATTGCTAATCATGACCCTTCAACACCTTTTAACTCTATTGGGGTTAATTGACTCACTAAGGTTAGGTTTGAACCCATTCCAAGCTCTAACTACACTCTACCTCACCTTAGGTTGGGGTTAGTCTCTAAAACCTATAAATACAAGCCTAGACCTCTTCATTGAGAGAGATTGGACATAGTGATGTTATAATGTTGGTTTTATGACAAGATTGCAAACAATAGTGTTATAATGACAAAATCACAAGCCAAGCCATCAAGTTACATCAAGCAAACATGAGCCAAACCATGGTTCCAAGGAGAGAAGGAGCCACACAACTCCATTTACCAAAGACTTTTTGAGCATAATCCGAGCAAGCCAAATGAACACATCATTTGGAGCATTCAAGGAAGGTAAAGAATGTTGTAAGTTCTTTGCATTTTAGTTGAGCTTTGTCATTTTTTGTTTGTTCACTAATCTCCCCCATATGATCTAGGAAAGTATGTGTTATGCATGTTAGTGTGTTTTTATTCAAGTTTTCTTACTTGTTCTAACACATGATCTAACCACCCTTCTTGGATTTCTTGATCACAAGGTCAAGTGGGGATATGGTTTGAAATTACAATTTAAATCTCTAGTAAGATCTCAAGGTGAGAAAACAAGATGGATATCCACCTAGATCTGAGCTTAGGAATAAGTGAATATTTTGATAATATTAACAAGAATCTAAAAAAAAAAATTGCATGTGAATGTAAAAAATTGGAAAATTACGAGCAAACAATGATGCAATTAACAACTATAGAGAAAAACCCTAAGTATGGAAATAAAGCCTAAGATTTTTAGAAAAATAATAATGGTGGCCAATGATATAGAGTAGATTGAAGGAAAATAGATGTGACATAGGAAAATATCATGTATACGTACGCAGGGTTTTGCAAGTTGGAAATGGAGCTCTGGTTCATGGTGTCGCTTGGCAATGGAGGTGAATAGGCTCTGGTCATGGCATCACTTGGCTTGGGGGTGAATGGGCCATGGTTCATAATGTTTAACAATGATGTAAAAAACCTAAATTATATACCAAAAACCCTTAATTAATGCCAAGCTTGCCAATAATGGTGGTAGATGGGTTAATACGCATAAATATAGGTTTCTAGATTCGCCTTGCAAGTTTGCAATTTGTAATATGTTTTTTAATTTTTGTTTCCTATTTGCCTTGGTAGTCAAAAATCCAATAAACCTCTGCATACTTGTAATTTTGGAATATACCCTTCATTCTCTGCATATTGCTTGCTACTGAGGGGTTTTGGAGGCAGAGATGTTTCAGGAAGTGGGGAGCAGAATTTGGATTACACTTTGTAGCTTTGAAAAGTTGCAAAGTGTAGTGGGAAAGCCAGTTCTTGCTTACCTCTTAATAAAAAGTGAGAAGCAAAATTCACATCACACTTAGCAACTTTGTAAAGTTGAAAAAGTGTTATGTGAATTCATATCTCTCCTTGGGACTTGGTAAGTGAAAAATCAGAGATATAAGTGCACTTTGCAACTTTACAAAGTTGTAAAGTGCATGTAAATCTCTGGTTTCTAATTAGGTATTGAAAAATAGGTACTTAGGCCATTTTGAAGCTTTTACTCAAAAAAATTTATAGGTCCACTCTACGACACAGGGTGTTTTAAGGTTTTTGGCATAAAATTATCAATATTTTTGGTGACCTTTGCAAGGAGATTGCATGTTAATCAATTTTTTTGAATAGCCTTCTAGTTCATTGGGCATGGAATCATTTGAATTTTATCATATCCTACTTAGAGAAGAAATAGAACTAGGAATTGACCTAAATAAGAAACAAAATAGGGAAAAAGAAACTAAAATAAATTAAGGAATCAAAACTCCTAATGAGTTGCAGAGTGTACAAAAGCACTTATTTACAAGAAACCAACTAATCCTAATATGTATAAAGTTTTAGAAATAATTCCAACCTCAGAATCATGATTTGAGGTATATCCCATTAACTGGGATGGGTAGCTCTCATCCATCAAACCTTGACAACTGAAATGCATTGGCTCCTTTGCAATGGGTTATGATGTATGGACCACTCCATATTGCATCAAATTTTGTATCATTGTCTACCTTGGCCCTTTCAACATCCCATTTTAGAACCATATCTCCTTCATTGAAGATCATGTCAGATGATTTCCTGTCAAAATTTCTCTTTACTTGAGCTTGACTTAAATCCAGAGCTTGCATTGACTGGTTCTTGACCTCTTCCAACTCCATGAGTTATGCCAACCGCATGATCATCACATCATTTTTTCAATTAATTCTAATTATTGAGTGAGTTCCAGAGAAGGTAGCTCTATTGATAGCGAAGGTCTAGTTTCCCTTCCATAAACTAACATAAATGGAGAATTGCCAATGGTTCTTTTGGGAGTGATCCTATTGGCCCAATGTGTTGATTTCAGCTTAGTATGCCAGGTCCTCTACTTGTCTTCCATTTTCTTTTTTATAATCCTTATGAGATTTTTGTTGGTGGATTTCGCCAAGCCATTACCTTATGGGTAATAATTAGACAAGGTCTTCAAGTAGACATTATGTTTCATTTCCCAATCACTCACCTAAGTGCCCATGAAAACTTTGGCATTGTCTGAGATAATCATGTAAGGGACACCAAATCTAGTGACAATGTTGTCCATGGATTTCAAGATAAATGTTTCCATGACATCTTTAAATGTAACAATTTTAGTCCATCTAGTAAAATAATCAAACATTATACGGACCCATTTTTGTCTGACACTTGATGGCAGATTGATCATGCCAATAAAATCCAACCCCTAGTGAGCAAATGGTTGGTTAGCTTGGATTGGTTGGAGAGGAAGAGCTGATAATCTTTACTTGCCTATAAAGTAGGCACATTTCTCACAATTTTGCACCCATCTATAAGCATCTTTGAATAGGTCAGGACAATAGTATCCCACCCTCATTATTTTGATAGTACTGGTCCTTGCAAAAAAATGGCCACCCGATGGGCCATCATGAAACTCTTCGAGTACTTTGGAGATTTGATCATGCTTGATGCACCTCAACATAACTCCATTAATATCTTTCCTAAATAAGATCCCATTAATGAAATCATAAGGAATAGATTGGATCCTAGAATACCTTTTTTGGGACTGCTAGAGCTCATGCAGGTATTTGCAAATTTGTAGGAAGGTAGTCATGTCATGGATCTAGCTGTTGAGCGAATGAGGATTTATTGGTTGAAACACATGTAGAATGTATATTACGTCAGTAGACTTAATATCAAAAACAAACTGCTCACATAAGCCTTTTCCTCTTACAAGCTTAGTTATTTTAATAATACGTCATATTTCATGACTTTCATGATCCAACCCACCCTTTTACCATTTATTTCTTGGCTCGTAAGGAACTCCTTTATGCTCTAGTGACTAACCATCATCTGAATCTTATTGTTTGAGAATATGTATTTGAACTTTTTGAGGGATTTTATTATTACATACACTTGCTTCTTAACAAAATTGTACCTTTCCTCATAATCTTTTAAGGATTGATTGGAAAAGGCTATGGGTTGTTCCAATTTATCTTTGTTTTGTTGCATCAAAATAGCTGATACACTGCCCTCTCCTCCAAAAGCATAGAGAATAAAGTCATTCTCATAGTTGGGATTTACAAGTGTCAAAGCTTGAGAAATAGCTTGCTTAATGGCTTCAAATCCATCCTTTCCTTCCATTTTCCAAATGAAATTGACCCCTTTCTTAAGCATAGTGGTAAGGGGTTTGGCCATGGTGGAAAAATTTGGAATGAACCTCCTCATGAAGTTGATTTTCCCCAGGAAACTTTGTAACCCCTTTTTATGGCTTGGAAGGGTTAATGAAGAGATAACATTTACCCTCTATGGATCTATTGTAGGGCCTTATTTCAATACTATGTGTCCAAATAATTTCCCTTTATGAACTACATATATGCACTTATTTGGATTGAGGGAAACTCCAAAATCTCTCCACCTTTCAAAAAAATTCTTGAGGTGATCTAGGTGGTCACCGACCTATTTTAAATAAACTATGATGTCATCTAGATACACCAAGATCATTTCATTGATCAAACCCTTGAAAGCCATATCTATGGCCCTTTAGAAAGCAGAACCAACATTGGTCAAACTGAAATCCATCTTTGTATAGCTGTATGTGCCTCATTTAGTAGTGAAAGTGGTTTTGAACTAATCAAATTATTGAACTAGGATTTGGTTATATCCAAAATAACCATCTAAAAGGAAGAACCTCTTAGATTTGGCTAATGTTTGGAGGATTTGCTCCATGGGTGGAAGGGGATAATGCTCTTTCAAGGATGCTTTGTTCAGGTCAAATAAATCTACACAAACCTTGATTTCACCATTCTATTTCCTAATAGGGATTGAGTTAGTAACCCAGGATGAGTGTTTAATGGGGAAAATAATGATGGATTCTATCATCTTGGATAACTCACTCCTCATCAAAGGCTCTATTTTTGGGTTTATTGGCCTCTATTTTTATCTAACCTATTTAGTATTTGGGTCAAGCTCTATTGTGTCTTAGGCTAGGCTAGGATCAAAACCCCTTAGATCTTTGTAACTCCAAGCAAAGTTATCATCAAATTCTTGACACAATTCAATAAAATCTTACTTTTCAAAGGTGTTACATACCTTTATAATATTCAAAGCCTTACCTTCTGAGATGGATACTAGCTCGTAGTTTTATTCCTTGATTGTGAGATTTTTCTTCTCACCCTTCAATTGATCATCAGAGTTGAAAATACTTTCTAAAGCAACTATTTCAGACCAAAATTTGGCACCTCTATTTACAAAAATGTCTAAGTCTATGTCTTTGGCTAGGTCTAGTACTTAGCTTTTCTTTGGAGGAAGAAGTGTTATTTAACAAAACTCGCAACAAATGCACAGGTCTTTTCCTTTCAAAAAATTTGATTTGGTCTTTGTTTAAGCCTTTAAGCAATTCTTTTGGGTTTTTGTTTTAAGCTTTGTCGAATTCTTTCAGACAAATTATCCACACAGTTTTTTCGAAGGTACTTTACAATTTCTTATTTGGTATGTATAATTCCATTGTTGAGCAATATGGATCTTGTGTTCCTTCATATAGTTTTGATCAAGTTCAGGTTTTTCATGTAATCACCTCAAGTATCCCTCCTAATTATCCTTTTCCTAGTGAATCCAAGAGTGCTAGAGAGATAATATTGGAGTTTTAAAAGTAGATGTTGGAAATAGATAGGTTGAATGAGTGAAACAGATATAAGTAAGAGCCTATTTACAAGGAGGAATGCTTGTTCAAGCAAGCTCAAGTCATGCAATCCATGGAGGAGAAATTAGTAAGGTGGAGAAGCTAATTCACTCAAGGCAGTCAGCCTTGTGTCCCTTCTTCCATCCCAAAATACCCTCCTTCTATACAAAAGAAACCTTTCCCCTGTACACCAAATCCTTTTTATCAAATAACACTTGCTCACCAAAATAAAATGAGTCAACCTTCTAACCCATCTAATGCATTAACTACTCTTGTTATTAATCCTTTGCACCCAGAAATCCAATACCAAAGGACATTAAAACAGCCTTCCATGGAAACTAATTTTTTCAATTCCTTAGATTGTAAGCCCTCCTTTGAAGATAATCATCCTACTTCTATTGGAAAACAACACGTCCATCCTCAAGTAACTCTTCCTATGCATGTACAAACTCTTCCCGATTCCCCTCAACCTCCTCAAGTCCTTCAACATTATGTCAAGATTCCAAGTTGGAGAAATGTCTATCATGAATCAGATCAAGACCTTAAGAAAAAGGAAGTTGGTGCCTATCCTCAAGAAGAGAGCTCCAATCCTAAGATCATGGGTCAGAATGAAATAGAGGAATCATGGGGTAAGAAAGAAGAGAAGAGTATGAAATAGAAAATGAAGATACTCCTCCTCATCATGATGATGCACATGATCTCCAAGAAAGATTCTTCTAAGAGAATCTAGCTAAATAAATTAAAGAATTAGAGTCAAGAATAAGGTTCTTTAATCAAGGTGTAATGGACAGTTTATACCCAATAGAAGATCCCATGTCTAAACACACCCCATCTACACCCCTTCAAGAGAGTTATCAAACAACATATGATGTGGATGAAGTGTTGGTCAAGTGGAAGAAAGAGAATCAATTGATTTTAGCCCAAGGTTTACCTCCTCTTCCTCATGAGCTTCTCAAATAAAACCCCACTTCTCACTTCCAATCTGATTTTGAGCTCACTAGTGCCTGGCTCTTTTCAAATTCCATTCCCAAGTCCTCTCCTTCATCCCATACTCCATTTTCACTCCCTTCGCCTTCCATTACTTTCCATACTTCAACTCCAACATTTCAGACTCATGAACCTATCCATTCACCCTTCATTTCATTCCATCCTAAAGAGGAACTTGTTTTAAGGGAGGCAAGTGACCAAGAGAAAATGCAATTCTTGGATGATAAAGAGACTATCATTAGTGATAATGAAGATGATATCATCATAAGTACACCATATGAACATCATCATGATGATCATTAACATGAGCATGAGATGGATGGCACTATCAAAGATGAACAATGCAGTCAAATCATATCTCAAGAGGTGGTTGTTCTAGGAGGTTTTCATGAAAATAAGGTTGAAGAGGTGACTCTTGAAGGTGGCATGATTCAAGGAGAAGACATAGGTCACACATACATGCAAATGTTCCATCAATATGAAGATGAGATTGACAAACTTCACTTACAAACGTTGGATGTAAAATGTAAGCATGGTGAGCTCCCTTTCCCTTTGTTTGATGAACCTTGTTGTTGCTTTGATGAAGATAATGACCAAGCCATGGGACCTGAGTTGAATGAGGTTCAAGATCATGTTGTTGAGAAGCTAAAGACTTCTATTTTGTATCAAAAAGGAGAGAGGTTTGATTCTTTTGATAGGAGCTTTGAAGGAGTTCTTGAGCGAGAAAATGATGATTTCTGGAATGAGCTAGAAATTTTTTATCTCAGCTCAAACATCACACCAACCACCCTTCTTCAAGAGAGCCATGGTGAAGCAAGAAATCAAATTGACAATCTTCTCAAAGAGATAGAAAAGAATGATTTGGTCAATGATACATACCAAGAGAGCTATGAGCCAAATGAACCCTGTGATGATGAGATATCAACCATTGATCCATGGATGCACTACACTTTTATGAAGGACCAACATGAGACATGTTTCAAAGAGCAAGATGAGTACATGTATGTTGGAGACATGTTTGAACTTGATACACTTGGATACATGACAATCAAGGTGTCAAACAAGAAGGATGAGTCACCAAGCTCTTACTCCAACCAATCACTTGTCTGGCATCATGAAGTTTCTTGTCACGGAAGAGACCTAAGAAGTTTTCCCTTTGATCCAGGAGGGGGAAGAGCATATCTGGTTAGCTATACATAATTAGTTTTCTTTATGTTGTGTCTTTTCTTTCCTAAGTGCTAGGTAGCACATGTGTGTTTTCTTTGGTATTTGTTGTGTGTCTCTTTCCTTCGTGTGTTTGAGGTAGTCAATGGTTGTCTTGTTAATCAAGTTCTGAATCATGCTCAAGGTTTTTAATTTATTTCTCCTTAATTGACTCCATGCCCAATGGACTATTTATGTGACTCATCTGATCAGTATAGCAAGCAATCTACCCCTGTGAGTCTCTAATTTGTTGACCAAATTTTGGCCTTTTAGGCCAAAATTGGGCAACTTTATTTGCAAAAATGTCTAAGTCTATCTCTTTGGCCAGGTCTAGTACTTAGCTTTTCTTTGGATGAAGAAGTGTTATTTAATAAAATCCACAAAAAATACACAAGTATTTTCATTTTGAAAAGTTCATTTTGGTCTTTGTTTAATCCTTTAAGGAATTCTTTCGGGTTTTTGTTTTAAGCTTTGCCAAATTCTTTTGGACAAATTATCTGCACAGTTTTTTTGAAGGTACTTTACAATTTCTCTAAAAGATATCTTCAAGCCCAAAAGGACCCTTGTAACTTTTATGAAGGTCACTTTCAATTTTATGAAGGGTATCTTTTTGTCAAAAAAATTGTCCATTTTTATTTTCTTGAAGGGTATGTTTGTAACTTTTTTGAAAAGCACTTTATCTTTCCCGAAGGACCTTTTCAAGCTAGAGGACCCTTTCATTTTTCTGAAGGGTATGTTGCAATTTTTTTGAAGGGTATGTTTTATTCGAAAAAGGACCATTTAAAAAATCCTGAACAACACTTGCATTTTTTCGAAGGCCATTTTCAAGTCGAAGGGGTCATTTACATTTCTTTCAAAGGGTATGTTCCTTTCAAAAGGGCCAAATAGAAAGTTCAAAGGATTGTTTTAGGGAAGAGGTGGACCATAGTAAAAAATCTGAAAGGTTCTTTCCAAAAAGCTGAAGGGCATTTTCACAAAGTCAAAGGGTATTTTCACAAAGCCGAAGGAATAAATGCATAAAGGAAAAGGCTCAAGTCCAAAAGAAAGAATTCCTTCATAATTTTTGTCCAAGGAAATGCCAAGAAAAAAGAACTGAAGGAAAAGAAAAGTTAGAAGACCAATAACTACAGACAAATTATTCAAAAAAACACCAAAAATAATTGTCTGAAAGAATGTCGAGGACAAGAAGTCTGAAGAAAATACCCGAGGAGTGACAGCCCATATAACGTCAATTTCAAGCTACAAGGAATAGCCATTGTTATTCAAAAGACTTGATGGGAACGTAAGGACAAATATGGAAATGAAAAATGGCATGAACCCTGAGCTCTGATGCATAACAAGTACAAATAGGTGGGTCGATGGTTCGAGTTGTTGCATTGTTACACAGCTCGACAAGCCCATAAAGAACAACTTGCATTAAAATGAAATTCCAATAGATGGACCCATCTATAGCAAAATGCATTTCGCCATATCTTGATTCCACTGGTGTAATCATAATGGGAGTTTCTTACAGAATGCAGTGTAACTATTTCTATTTTCAAGATTGACACATGTCCAAGTGACCTTGAACTCCCTTTGATCGATCTCTTTCTCAAAGGCTATAAATATGGAATCTCTTAGATCTTTAGGGGGTTCCACCTTAGTATGGCTAAGCTCTACTCAATTTTATAATTTTTAATCAATAAAATGACTAAGTGTTTACCTCTTCCATGACTGTTCATAGTGTGTTATACGTGAATGTTGAATTTGCTTAATGAAGACTATGGATTCCTTAGCATTGTACTTCATTATTTCACCTATTTGAAACTTATTCTTGCAAGGCACGTGAAGTGTTCTAGGAGATGTCTATGTCTAAGTGAGTTTATCTTTTCATCAGGGCTATTCAATGCCTCTTGTCTAGTCCTCCTAGTATAAGACAATCTTTCATGACCTCATAGTGTAATATTGATGCAAGAAGATAAAGATTTGGAAAGTGTATGTTGGTCATTGTTTTGGTCATAAGTGTCATATACATGTGGTTGGAAGCCATCATCTATTTTTGTGTATCACCTCCATTAGTTTAGCTTTGCTTTCAATTTTCCTCATTCCTTTTTCACCCCCAAGCTAGCAATAGTAGAAACAACAGTCGAGTGGTACAACAAGGGGAGCTAGCCCCTAATCTAGAGATTCATCTCAACAAAATTATCACCCATAATAAGAGAGATGATTCCATTTTTTTGCTTGGATGAAGAGAACAAAGCATCTCCTCAAGGGTGCAAATCCAAGCATCAATAGTAACAAGACCCAAGGGCAACTTGTTAGTCTTCAGCTAAATTATTTTCTCCCCATATTATTCTTTGAGTCTTGATTGATTTTTATCAAAGAATTTAGCCTCATCCTACAGAAAGTTAAAAATTTATTCATCGCTATCAAAAACTTTCCAACTGGTTACATTATCAGGGACAGATGGTCTCACTATCATCTTTACATGATAATCTTCGTCCTTCTTAATCTCTTCAAGTAGATTATATTGAGATCCCATTGAGTCCATGCGATCAATATCCTTGTTTTATGTTCTTGATATCATTTGAATGTTTAAATTAATAAAATCTTCAAATAGGTCCCAACCCTTGTGTTTGTAAGATTGCAACAAGTTATTCTTGGTCGTGCTTCTTGATCTTACCTAATGAACAATTAGTTCACTATCATTGAACATCTGTAGTGACAACATCCCCCTCTACTTTACAACTAGAGACCTTGAATCAATTATTCATATTCCACCACACTGTTAGTATAGCTAAACTATAGTCTAAAGGAATAAAAATAACTCTCCTTTTGGGGAAATACCAAAACAATACCAACACCTACACCATTCCTACTCCTTAAGCTGTCAAAGTATAGTTGCCACATTCCCTTGTGATTTTAGATTGGTTTAACAAGATTTAGGATGATCGCATCATCTTCATGGATGCAATACATATCCAACACTATTTCTTTGACATAGTCATAATGGTTGGACTGGAAAGTTGATCCCCATTCGTCAAGGTGATTGTCTAGATTTCTTCCAAGGGTGTTGCAACTTCATGGTCAAGCTCTTCCTCTTGGTCTTGCACTATGAAATTCATATCCATAGGGATAGGAGTGTATGGTTAAATTACCACAATACACTTGACTAGATGGGCAAAGATATCTAAATCTATAGAGCTTATTCTAGAGAATTATCTGAGGTACTGACATAATGTGAAATCAATAATCTTTACATAATTAGTCTCGATGAAGAGTGCCTACAGGAAATATTCAATAGATTTAATGCTTACACCAAGAAGATACCAGTGAAAAAGGATAAGGAATCCTCTAATGTCACTGTTGTTGATTAATTATTTAATTATTTGAGAATAATACATTTTGCAAATTACAATTTTTGTAAGCTACATTATGAAGTTGCAAGTTGTAAATTACAACTGTCATTTTGATAGCTCTTGACTTTAAGTTAAAAAAGTGCTACATTTAATTTTCATTATCATCTCGACAAGTTTTAATTGAAAAAGTGCAACTTGTATTTTGCAGTTTTCTTTTTGACAAGTTGAAGGACTTAAAAGTTGTAAAATCTCATATTGTAAATTCCACATCCCTTTTTGTCAAGTGACTTATAATTTGCAAAAGTCTCAACTGCAAATTTAAAGTTAGGTTTTGCAAATTATGTTTTAAAATATTCAAATATTGAAAAAAGTATTCAATTTTGTTAAAAAATTGACCAAGTCATGAAGTTTCATTTTGGTTCCCCATTTTTTGGTGAGAATCTTCTTCAATTGAGCTCCAGGAGAGATCGTTTGAGTGGAAGACTCCAACAACATTTTTCCCCTTCTTCAACACTTAATGAAGAGCCCATCTACTTGTAGAGTCATCTTATTCCTTCTACTCCACCAAAGATGCCTCTTCAAGCTGAAATGAGGACATTTGTATAAATACTCCCTAACTTCTTGCTCCAGGAGTAAGTGTAAAAGTTTTTAACTTCTCTCTCAAGAGAGTATGTTTTTTGTATAAATATGGGTCTCCTAGGTAGCCCATGGATCTTTTTGTTGAGAGATACTTTTTTTGCTTTTGAGAAGTTCATCTACATGTTGTAACCTGAAGAATACTAATATAGTGAAGTTTTACCTTCCTTATTTTGTGTCATCCTTGTGTATGTATGGATTTTGTTACATATATGAATGATATAAGTCTTATTTCAGTCATATAAGATCATTTGTGGTATTTATCTTACCCTTTTGAAATCTTGTTGAGGAAAACTTGAGAACTTTGTTCCTTATTTGATAAAATGTCTAATATTACCTTTGATGTCATACTCATGTAAGATTGTGTTTCAAGAGATTTCAGTATATTATTGTTCAAGATATGTTCAATCAAAACAAGCAATAATTTACACTAGAACCCTTTAGTGCATCACCATTTCCAATTTTAAAACTCCTTCAAAACACTTTTCCTTACAAATAAAACCCCAGTTAGGAGCAAAATCACAAAGAAGTTGTAGTTAGAAGTGAACTGGTCATGTATTAGTTTCACTAGGCTTAGTGAAAGGAAGTTGGCCTTCTCCAGAGGTTCAAATCAATTTGCCAAGGTCCCACAACTTGGAGGTGATCCCATTATGTCATTAGATTCCTTTGTACTACAACTCCTACAAAACATAGTGGGTGAAAAATATAATAGATAACAGTTTGTGGCACACCCGATGGGACATCGAGATCATAGCTAAGAAATTGGTGCTATTCTCAGCAATCATTGTGTGAATTTCATACACATCTCAAGAGCTCCTGGTGACTCTATTGGCTTATGAATTTAGGAAATTCACTTTTACATATACTAAAGATATAAACATGATCATATATTAAAGGTAAGAGTACGATCTTGCAAGAATTATATTTTCCATATAAAAACAAATCAAGATCAGTTTTACTTAACCCTAAAATAAATCCTACAAATTTGCCTGCATCTCCCACAAATATCCTCAATTCTTTCGTACCTCCCACTATGGCATATAAAAATCAGAATTTCATACCATTCAATGGAGGCAACCCACTTATGTTGGCCCAAGATGTTGATATACCCAACTCAGATCTGAAAAGCCTTCCATATTTTACTGGTAAAACATCCATCAAACACATTCATGATGTTGATAACATTTGTTCAGTTCATAACATTGCACAATAAAATGTTGCTACCAAACTTCTTGTCTCATCATTTAAGGGTAAATCTCTACAATGGTATTGGAGTATGCTTCCCAATTCCATCTATGTTTGAGATGATGTAGGGCCTGCCCTATGCATACAATTTGAGGATAAGAGTGACCACCTCTCCTTAGTTCAACAACTAACCACCATTAAATGTGATCTCCATGAGTTCTGAGTGACTTAATTTTTGCTTCCAAAATATATGGAATAGGATCCTAGTGTTGGTCAAACCATCCTTGAACAATGTTTTCTTTTACTATTTAAGAGTTTTAAATAGTGATATAGCTGTCATGATCCAATCAGTGGGTGGCATCACATTCCTCAATGCTTACGACATTGCAATAAGAGCTAAAAATTACCTCATTTAATCCAGGAAAATTGATCCTCAGCCTCCAATGTCGTTGTTCCTAGAATTACCTCTTACTCAACCTATTGTAGCCCCAATGCCCATAATAGGCAATCAACTAGCTTTACCTCATGTCCCTTCTAAATATTTGTATGAAGTTAAGGCATTGCTTCAAAGCTTTGGTAATGAGTTGGTAGCCATGAAAAGGTAACAATTCCAAAATTACAGGCCCTATCAACCATCTAACCAAGCAAATCAACCCAATAGGCAACCATACCAAGGTAATTCACAACTCCAAAGCCAAATCATGAAAGCAAAACCCCCAAATATATGTGATTTACCTACCCCAAGTACTTTTAAGGCCATCATTCCCATCCAGAGTAACCTGGCCCAAGGAATACGAGTGGTGTTATCCTTGTGCCCAACTGCATAATCATAATGCTTATCCTCATGGTGTCATTAGTCAATCCTTGATGGTACAAAGCATATCAAACCCCCAAGGGCAACAAGAGGAAACTGCTACTTAGTAAGAAGAGTTACAGGTGTTTGTTGAAAATGAGACCACTCTTTTAAACTCATAAAAAGAGGATTTTTGGGGCGTAAACCAGGAGGAAGTACTGACCAATGGTGGTATTTTAGTGGTGGCAAATATGCACTCTAAGCGAGGGCAATAGAAGGTGATCATTCCCCCAAGGTTGAACATGCTACAACTTCTAAAGTTGTACAAGAGGTTGCAAAAAGAAACACTACTCAAAAGCCACCTAATGTGTCAATGAGTCAGTTGAAGTCAAAACTATCGATCCCAAATCTCATAAAAAAAGATGTAGTTCCCACAAAGGCACAAACAAAGGTCTATAGCTTTCCTTTCAGTGCTGTAGAATAAATGAAAAGGACTAACTTAAATATTCATAATTATTTTTAACCTTAATTTTGACGTCCATTTGACCATCACAGAGGAATTCCAACCTTAAATTTGATATCCATTTGACCGCCACTTTGAAGTTTTTTCTTTTTGCTTGGAGAAGTTAATTAAAAAAGCATTATATCTTGGCCATATGATGGATTTTTTAGCTCTTTTTTTTTTTGAAAATATTTTTTCGAGCCTGAACACAGTGGTGTAGCTAACTTAATGTCATTTGTCACCATTCAGTGGAAATTGGTGGAGAAACTAATGGAAATATTAACTAATGTGGTATGTGACAAATCCAAGATAAGAACCTTGAGATTGATATCTATCAGTGTATTTGAGACAGGGTGTATTTAAAATCTTTTTACTAGTATTATTATGTTGATATGTGTTATACAATGGTAACAGGGGTGGGTAGTGATGTTGTGAGTTGTTCACAATTATGTTTGAACTTAAATTTGAAGTCCATTTGATCATCACTTATATTTTTTTTCTTTTTAATTGAATAATTCAATTGAAAAATTACAATATCTTAGCCATAGGATGAAGTTTGGATCCTAACACAATGGTGTAGCTAGATTGATGCCATTTATCACCAATAAGTGAGAAATGGGTAGAGAATATATATATATTTTTATTGACTAATTCTTCGCCTTAACACTAAGGACTAAGGGTATATATTCCATCAAATTCATTTGGGAATCAAATTCGACCTCATCGCTTAATGTATCAAGTCTTTGCATTCAGCAAGAATTGATCTTTGGTGGTCTCTTTGTTAGCCAAACAACTTTATCAATGAACCAACAACCTTTTAATAATCTAATAAAATTATTAATACACGTGATATGTAAAAAAATTGAGATTGATATCTCTTGACATAATTTGGATAGATATATTTTATTGGAAAATAAGTATACCTCCTTACTTATACAATTTTTATGGACCGTATTTAGCTTGAGCGAATTTGGGTTTATAAAATACACACACACAAACATCCTAATTCTATAGTGGGTCCTATTTGATTTCAAGGAATTGGGATGGAGGCCTTGTGCACTGGGTAGGGTTTTGATCATGGGTGGGGAGCATGACACTCCCACTTACATTATTTCAAACCAACTAACCAAAGACCCCATCTACCATTAAGACATATTAAAAATATATATATCACTTACACTATTTATTTATATTTATCCATATTATACTAAAGTTGTTTAGAAATACTTTTCTTTGTAATTATTGGCATCATTCCTATGGAGAGAAAAACACTTGTTACAAATAAGGTAACACATAAGGGAGAGGAACCAATAGTCGAAAGGGTAATTGAGGGTGTGGAGTCTAACTCTTGAACATATTTTTTTATTAAAAGTAAATGATTTTTTCATTAATTACAAGGACATTTATACTCAATATTTGAACATTGGAATTCTGCATTGATTCATACAATCTTAAAACTGTACACACGATATTTTACTATTGTTAGTACATAATATCTCAACTACAAATATCTCAATTTAAGATTTGTATGGATAAATACAAATATTGAGTTCAATAATAAAAACTTTATATTGCTTGTTAAATACAATATGTCCTTTCACTTACTATCAAATGTCAAAATCTTATCAACTTGACACAACATGTGCAAACTCTTAAAACAACTTGTTATTTTCACAACATTTTATGTCCAACTATACATCCACTTTGTCTTCTATGTGTTTCTCTTTAGACGTTCATCGTTGCTCCAGTCTAAGTCCCTGCATGATTGAAAAAATATGCAAGGCTCACCAAAATATTAAATTCATATTCAAAGATTTTGAACAATAACGTGAATATGAATATGAAAATGTGAATATGGCTTCCAATGTTTGTTCAAAAATAAATAATTTTATAGATCTATAATCGTTTTGTGAATTCTTAAACTATAGTGATTGTAGTTTAATTCGATTTATGGTTCCTGATTAATTCTTGGGATTATATGTGCCCCTCACGGAGTGAAAAGAATGATTTATTAGAATTGTGGATTTATTTCTTTTGACTTTTGCAGAAATGACAAACTAGGTGCATGTCTTGAGCTTGGTAAACATAGAGGTTTCATAGGCCAAATCAAGCAGAGCTTTTAGGGGAGCAATCTCAATTTTCAATAGTATTTTTCAACACAATTAATCCTCATATTTTGTTTACCCATCGCTGCTTATAGATGAAATTTTTTATACCTCACTAAGGCTACAAATTTGTAGTAACTATAAGTTAATTCAATGTAGTCAATCTATGAATCATTCAGAATGAGTAATTGTGGCTTACAAAAATTATTAACCATTTAAGGTTAACTTATATAATAGATGATATGAATAATATTATAACAACAATCACTTGCATGAATGCAAGTCTTAATAAAGAGTTTACCAAAAACAAAATCCAAAGATTAATCATGTTTGAAAACCAGTGCAAATCTAGATATTAAGGCCATGATAAAAAGAAATAGATTATTGTTTTGGCACCTCGAACAGGGTGCTTGCATAACATGGAATGAGTGCTACTAACTAAAGTTTATATGTTTCACATTTGGTTCCTACTAATACTTTTATGATTCACATTGGCATAACATTGTTTATATTGAATTGAAATACGATTAATGAAAATACACAATGCATATGTAAATAAATGAAATCCTATTTTTTCAAGAATTGCATTCATGCAAATGATTTTCATTACAACATTATTCACGCTTAACTGTAATAACATAATTTACTAAAAAACTGAGATAATTAACTACAAACCATTAAACACTTTGGCTCATGGCTTAAGTGTGGTTAAAAATCTCCCCTGTAAATCCATAGTTCACAACAATGACAAAATTTCTAATGAAGAACCATATACCTATTAAAATGCATATAATTATAACCTGGAAACTCATAGTAATGACAAATTTGATGAAAGATGCAATTCATAATAATTGTCCCCTGGATGTGCATTATGTTGAGGGAAGAGTAGAGGCGGTATGTTGATGGAAGCCCTGACAATTTTCATTCACTCTCAGAAGCATTGAAAGGCCTCCTATAATATTGGATATTTTTTACAAACTCCTTTATTATAGTGTGACTTTTAATGCTTCTTATTGTCAACAAGAAAATGCTCTCACCACTGCATTCACTTTATTATAGGGTGACTTTCACTGCTTCCTATAATCAATAATAAATTGTTCTCACATTGCATTCAACAATCTCATAAAATAATTGCATACCCGTACAATGTCAAAGTTGTGATTACCATGCAAGGGGTCACTACAGAGTCATTTTGAAGGACAAAGAGATCAATGATAATTAAATTCCTAAAAAAAAAATAAGTGGGCACCAAAAGTGTATCTTCAAAACCTCAGTTAATAACACTCATCCCATGCTATGTGTGCATTCCCAACACAAGGTTGTATGACAACAAGATATTTGTATGAATGTAATTCATACAAATAAATCAACTACTTATTTTATGAATTGCATTAATGTAATTGATTATTGTTACAATATTATTCAACTTAAACCTATTTAGTAATAATAAAGGATTGCAATTACAGATCCCAAATCATAATAGCGACCTATTATAAAAGTTAACTTCAAATGACCATTCATTTTTCTTAGCCCAGTTTATCATAAGGTCAAAAGAAAAAAACCTAGAATACTAAAAAAAATCCATTGCTTTCAGTCTGTATGGGGTAGATATAACTCAAAACCCACTAATTATGTATGATTCATAGATTGACTACACTGAATTAAACTACAGTGACCACAAAATGAGAATTCACAGAAAGATTCACATAGATCGATAAAATTACTTATTTTTTAACAAACATTCCAATCCATATTCAATTTTTTTTACCTTTTGGCTCATAGCCTTAGTGAAGTATAACAAATCTCACTTGTAAGTAGTGATAGCAAGTGAAACAATAACACAAATCAAGATGGCTATGTAAATAGCAAAGAGAGCAAGCGAATAACATTTAGAAATGGCGGAAGCAAAGAGAGAAAGTAAATAGCACTTAGAAAGCAGGGAAATCTCATTGTTGACACAAACCCTCCAGTAGTGTGAGAAGGTGTAAATGCTTTGTCACCTCACCCTGATTGCATACATTGAGTGCTATTAGTTAAAGATTTAACGGGGGTCTACTACACAAGATAACCTTAGGCTATTTATAAAACTTGTAAGCCAAAATTACTCATTTCAAATGATTCACCGATCGACTACCATGAATTTAACTATAATTTAAGAATTAACAGAATGATTGACAAAGATAAACAAAATTATTTATTTTCTTAACAAACATTCGAAGCCATATGAACATTTTTAAAGCCATTTAGCTCACAAGCTTAGTGAGGTTTAAAAAACTTCACTTGTAAGTAGTGTTGGCAGGGGATGGCAAGCATCTCACCATGGCTTTTGCTCTTCCCACCATCTTGTCTCCCAAACTCTCCATCCCCTGTTCCCTTCAACAACAATGAACATGCAATGTGATGGGGACAAAGAAGTGAGAAGGTCAGTGTCAAATAGTGTGTGGATGCGCTCATTCAATGCGATCCAATGGAGCATAAATGTAGGGTGGTGAGGTGTTAATCCCTGATGACATCGAATCACATGCATTCATTGCATGGGCTACAGAGTATTAAGTGGAGTTTAAATGCCCAACTTTTGCATCCACTTTAATTTTTATAGCTGATGTTACCATCACTGATCAGTTGGACCTCTAAAATGACACTATAACGACCCCTTACATGACAACCGAAACTACAAGTTCATACTGCCACGCCAAATGTTAGAAAATCTAGAATCAAAAAGTAAACATGGATCTCGGCTATCATTGGTACAAAAAGTCATTCGAAACAGAGTTAACTAAGCATTAGACTTTATATAAGGCCTCCCATGGAATTTCTTCCTTCCGACTATTTGCAAATCAGAACTTTGTCGATTCTTCAGAATGAGCCCCTCCGCGCATTTCTTAATATTATTTTCTCAATTCAATGAGCCTCAGTATTCATTAGTCCATCTTGAAAATTCACTCACTTCTTTCCCTTCGTTTTTTATATTGAAACTGCACAACAGTCCACCTGAATTGACCGCGGCAATATTTTTCAATGTATCGGGTTGCTTGGCCTCTAAGAATAGAGGCATTTGCATGCTGTAAAATTGGTTATATTGTTATAAATTCATTCAGCATTCCATAAAATTGGCTATATTCTTATAAATTGATACAGTCGAGGCCTCTCTCTTCGAGATCATCGACTGCTGGTTTATCTGTCTGTGACCAATTTGTCGAAAATTCATACAAAGTCATAGCGCTTGTACTGAAAGCATAACCTCTTACACCCAAAAGAATTTTAGTAGCTGCCAATCACAAGGCAAGACAAACACAGAGGAGCGTCACCCAAAGAACATAGAAGAAGCTCATGCAACCAACAGAGGAACATCTATTGCCAATTGGCGCCCAAAACAGTAAGTGAATGACCGACTGATTTTATTGTTAGCCTAATGCCTGTATTTCAGCCGGTTTTGGCATACAATAGTACTAGTTATAGTTTTGTTTGCTTCTGCTAAGCATACAGGTGTTAGAACATCTATTTTGTACAAATATGATATGATTTTATAAATGGTAAATATGAGGACTGGTTGGGAATTCTTTTGCAGGAGTAAGTGGGTGTTATAGATAGATACATCCACTTGATGAAAATTAAAATGGGGGAAAATAAGACTTCTTGATATTTATATGTGGTTTGCTTGTAGTGACGGCGTCCATTTGGGCAACTCAATTGTTGGGAATGGGTGAAGAGGGAGAAATTGCAGATAGTGTCTTTGGGGCTTACATGCGGAATGCACTTGCCATTTTGCTTCACCTGGTCTTTGTTGTTTCCCTTGTCCTTCCCTTTTGTTGGAATGGGTGCAAATGTTGCACACATAAGCTTGAATCCTCTGTTTCAAAACCTGCTTATTCCAAGAAGTTGCAATTTAGGGTTACGCATAAAATGGCCCTGCTAAGTTGTGTTTCTCTATCAGTCTTGTATAGCTTACTTGGTATATGGAGCCCGTTGTATTGGTGGGTGAAGGAAAGGCCTAAAGATGTTGAAGCCGAAGGAGAGTACATTGTTCAGGCCATGGACTGGGCTATCATATCAGCTTCCGTATATTACTCCCTCACAAAAAAAGTAGATAGAAGCTACCAATTTCACTACGGATGTGGTGGATCTTGTCATTGATTCTTTATGCATTCTTCTTCTACCTCAACATTGAAGACTTCAAGAAACAAAAATGCATTACCCTCAGTATTGTGGTTGAAACTCTGGCTCTTTTCCTTTCGGCCTTTCTGTGTTATGCTAGTTGTCGTGGCAGAACTAGTAACCGTTCCTTAACTGAAAGCATCGAAGAACCTCTCTTGAGTGACATTCCAGAAAATTCTGAAAACCTTAAGCCAAAAATCACTCCTTACGCAACAGCAACTTTTTTCAGCCGGATGTCATTTTCTTGGATGAAGCCTGTGCTTGATGTTGTCCATAGGAAGCCTTTGGACATAGATCATGTACCCCAAGTTGCAGATGTGCACAACGCTGACCAAATATACCATAAATTTAGAAATCAGTTAGACAGAAATGTCAGTGCCTCATCAATAGCAAAAATGTTATTGCCCATTGTTCGGAAGGATGTACTATTTTCAGTATTCCTGGCAGTTTTGGCGTCCTGTTCATCATATGTAGGTCCATATTTTATAAATAACTTTGTTCAGTGTCTTGCTGGACGGAAACAGTTTGCTAGTGAAGGTGTTGTTCTAGCTTGTGCATTTCTTCTTGCGAAGTTAGTGGAATCTTTGGCACAACGTCATTGGTTTTTTGTAACAAGTCACATACGTGTACGCATTAAGGCAGCACTAACAGCTGCTATATACAACAAGGGCTTGATGCTTTCCAGTCGGTCAAGACAAAAGCATACAAGTGGTGAGATTATCAATTACATGAGTGTTGATGCTCAGCACATTGGAGATTTCACTTGTCATCTTCATGACATTTGGATTGCACCTTTGCAAGTTTTTCTGGCCCTGGTTATTCTACATCAGAGCTTGGGATTGGCCTCTCTAGCAGGAGTGACAGCCACAGTCATAATTATGATGGCAAATTTTCCACTAGGGGAAATGCAAAGAAAGTATAACAAGAAGATCATGGAGACAAAAGATGAAAGGATGAAGGCTACTTCAGAGACACTAAGAAATATGAGAATTCTAAAATTGCAAGCTTGGGAAACCAGATTTCTGCTGAAACTTGAAACATTGAGGAAGGGAGAATTTAGTTGGCTGCATAAATATTTTTACATGTATGCCGGGATAATGTTTATTTTTTGGGGAGCACCTCCATTTGTGTCTGTTGTCACTTTTGGTACATGTACAATGATAGGAGTGCCTTTAACAACAGGTAGAATTCTCTCTGCACTTGCAACTTTCAAGATACTTCAGGAACCTATATACAATCTTCCTGAATTAATCTCTATGATAGCTCAAACTAAAGTGTCATTAGATCGTATAGGCGTATTTTTGCGGCAGGAGGAGCTGCAGCATGATGCAGTTGAAGAAGTCTCAAAAGATTCAACTGATATGACAATTGAGATCCAAGAAGGGGTATTCTCTTGGGATCCTGCTGCCCCTAGTCCAACCATACAAGGATTAGATGTTCAATTAAAGAGAGGCATGCAGGTCGCAGTGTGTGGAACTGTTGGTTCAGGAAAATCAAGCCTCCTATCGTGCATACCAGGGGAAATACCAAAAATTTCAGGTACTGTCAGGATAAGTGGTACAAAGGCATATGTTAGTCAGTCTCCATGGATACAAAGCGGAAAAATCAAAGACAATATTCTCTTTGGGAGGGAATTGGAGGAGACCAGGTATGTCAGTGTACTGCAGGCTTGTGCATCTAAAAAAGATCTTGAATTGTTCCCATATGGGGACCAAACAGAAATTGGAGAAAGAGGAATAAATCTCAGTGGTGGGCAAAAGCAAAGGATACAGATTGCACGTGCTCTATATCAAGATGCGGACATTTATCTTTTTGATGATCCTTTTAGTGCTGTTGATGCACATACTGGAACACACATTTTCCAAGTATTTTTATTTTAGCCTTTACAAGGGATAACTTTCTTGAATCTACTAGTTTTTTTTATGGAATTACAGTAAATTTACGTAAAACAATAAATGTATACTTGACTTCTACATTTTCATCACTTGAAAAGACTCAAAATTGAATTCCTGTTACAGGAATGTCTCTGTGGTATTCTAGGTTCAAAGTCTGTAGTCTAAAGCACTCACCAAGTTGAGTTTTTATTTGCAGCCGATCTCATTCTGGGTGGTTTGAACTTCTTTAATTGGATTTTATATATTTCGAGTTTTCTATTCATAGAGAACAAAGGAAAGGATTCAAGTTCTGTTGACAATTGACATTAAGGAAATTTCTTGTAGGTAATGCGAGATGGTGAGATTACCCAGGCAGGAAAATATGATTACATATTACAATCAAGCACAGATTTTGAGGAATTGGTTGGTGCACATCAGAAAGCATTGAAATCCATTGATGCTAAGGAGAAATCTGTGATCCTCTCATCACAGGTACTTGTTGAAATATTGTCTCCCGGTAATACGACAAGTGTAAAAGATGTTAATCATGATCAGTTCCAGAAGCAGGACAGTGACCAGAAATCAAAAGAGGTAGAGGAGGAACTTGAATTGGAAAATCATAAAGAAAGAGAAATGGATAAAGAGGATATAAGTTCACAGCTTGTGCAAGAAGAAGAAAGAGAGAAAGGCAGGGTTAGTATGTGGGTCTACTGGTCTTACATCACTGCTGCATACAAAGGTGCTTTGATACCTATCATATTATTGGCGCTCGCAATATTTCAGCTACTTGAAATAGGTAGCAATTACTGGATGGCATGGGCAACCCCAACAACCGAAGATCAAAGGCCCCCTGTTAGCAAGTCCCGCCTCATTCTGGTTTATTTAGCTTTGGCAATATGCAGCTCGCTATGCATTCTTGTGAGGACATTGCTGCTTTGTCTGGCTGGATTTAAAAGTGCCAAAAATCTTTTCAGCAATATGCACAGATGCATATTTCGTGCACCAATGTCCTTCTTCGATGCAACTCCAACTGGGCATATAGTGAACCGGGTTAGTGGGTTTTTCTATTTCAGCATTTGTTTTCATGTAACAGAAACGGGAACAGTTTGAAGCTAGAAAGTGAATAATAAACTGTTTTTTTTGGAGGCATCAACTGATCAGAGCAAAGTGGACCAAATAATTTCTTTTCAACTAGGATCTGCAGCTTTTTCAATCATACAGCTTTTGGGAATTATTGCAGTCATGTCTCGAGTTGCTTGGCAGGTCTTTATTAAATTTGTACCGGTGCTTGCAATTTGTATATGGTATCAGGTACTCTCTACCTCTAATGGAGTTTCAAGACCAATCAAAATTCTCTCTAAGGAAAATCGAGAGGAATTAAGAAAGATTGACTCGATATTCAAATTTATCTCAAGATTAGGTCTAGGTAGAGATGACAATCTACTGAACAAAATGTTAGAATGTCGTGTTTAATAATTGCATATAAAATTTTACCATGACTAAGATTTGTATGATTTTGATTCCTTGGTTTTGGGTCTTGATGATTATAAACAAATGAACTTCCATAAATACGATTCCTTTCACTGCCTGCAGCAATATTACATAGCGACATCCAGAGAACTTGCTAGGTTAATTGGAGTCTGTAAGGCTCCGGTCATACAACATTTTGCAGAATCAATCTCTGGAGCGGTCACAATAAGAAGTTTTGACCAGGAGTCCCGATTCATGAACACAAATCTCCATTTGATTGATGGATTTTCCAGACCCAGCTTCCACAATGCTGGGGCCATGCAGTGGCTTTGCTTTCGGCTGGATCTTTTATCAAATCTTGTATTTGTATTCTCTATGGTGGTCCTGCTTTGCTTGCCAGAAAACGTAGTTAATCCAAGTAAGTACAAAAGACATTGATTTCGGATGCAATTATTCTCAATAATACTAACCTCAAATGAGTCATGAAAGTTAACCACATGGAACCTTAACAGGCATTGCAGGATTGGGAATAACGTACGGGCTCAATCTGAACCTCACACAAGCCTGGGTGATATGGTGCCTTTGTAGTGTGGAAAACAATATGATCTCTGTAGAGAGGATAGTGCAATACTTACACATACCTAGTGAGCCTTCATTGATCATAGAGAACTCTAGACCAAGCTCTTTTTGGCCAGCTAAAGGAACAATAGATATGACTGATCTTCAGGTTAGTTCTCACTACTCACAATCTATTTGTCTTCATGTATGTAAACCTGTGATTCCATTCTTGTTCATCATTCAACTTATAAACCTGATGCACACAATCAGGTGTGTTATGGACCACATCTTCCACTTGTATTAGGAGGACTTACATGCACTTTCCCTGGAAGGAAGAAGGTGGGAATTGTAGGGAGGACAGGCAGTGGGAATTCTATATTCAGTCACTCTTTACAATTGTAGACCCAACAGGTGGCAAAATAGTCATTGATGAAATTGATATTTTAACAATAGGCCTGCATGATCTAAGATCCAAATTAAGCATTATTCCACAAGACCCAACAATGTTTGAAGGCACTATACGGAATAACCTAGATCCTCTAGGAGACTATTAAGACGAAGAGATTTGGGAGGTAGGTTATACTAGTATTTTTTTTTTGAAATTTTCTTTTCAGTTGATCTTGGATAAAAGAATATAAGTAGTGCTCAAGTGTATAAAGGTGTGGGTTCTTGTTAATGAATAATCACATTGCTTGTGCCCTTGTTTCAGTCTTTGGATAACTGCCAGCTGGGGGAAGTTGTCAGGGCAAAAGAAAAGAAGTTTGATTCTCTTGGTTTGTGTCTATTCTGTATATGTGTTTGGAATAGGATTTAAAGAATCCTTCTAATGTCTTATTTTTTCACTTCCTTTCCAACTTAGGACAAATGTATGAAGTAATGAACTGATCGATCTCCTATGCAGTAACTGAGAATGGAGAGAATTGGAGTGCGGGGCAAAGACAGCTTGTCTGCTTGGGAAGAGTGCTACTTAAAAAAACTCGCATATTGGTACTCGATGAAGCAACTGCCTCAGTAGACACTGCAACAGATGGGCTTATTGAACAAACTTTACGAAACCAATTCTCTGACTGCACTGTCATAACCATAGCACATCGAATTCCATCTGTCTGTGAGAGTGATTTGGTCCTCGTATTGAGTGATGGTATAAAAATATATCCTTTCTACTTTCCCATGTTTCAGATTGCTAATTTTGTTTTTTAATAGAAAGACTTTCCTGCCCTACTTGTTTTATGTGCTAAATACTTATTTTGAATCAGGAAAAATTGCTGAGTATGACTCTCCAACCAAATTACTGGAGGACAAATCTTATCATTTGCAAAACTTGTTTCAGAGTACACCATGAGATCGACTAATGTTGATGGAAAATAGGTGCTCTGATTATATCAGCTTTCAAATATGATGGCGAAAAGCAATATCTGAATATGGAGGGAAGTAACTACAAAGTTTTGCAGCCCCCACCCAAGTTTAATAAGGAGACCAGTTATCCTTGCATTTATACAGTAGACCTGATGATGCCAGGTTAAACCTTGATTCCACCATGGATCAAGATTTGTAAAAAAAAATTAATGCCTACTGAAAGTCATATTAGACCTTAAAATATAAACTTTCACATCAACATCACTAATAGAAAATGCTTGAATTGCAAAATCATATACATTAGAGTTAAAAATATATTAAGTGTGCTTCAAAAAAATCAGATTTGTTTATTGTGAACACCTAATTTTGATCAGCAAATATAGACTTTCACATCAGCATCACTAATAGAAAATACTTGAGTTGCAAAGTCATGTATTACAGTTAAAAAAATTTAATGCTGCTGAAAGTCATTTAATATGTGCTTTCATATCCTCCTATTTATATATACTTGAGTCTAAAAATATTAAGTGTGCTCCGAAAAATCTGTAGATACCAAAATATTAGGGACGGAGTTTGAGGGGAGGGCCGAGAAATTTCATTGATACTCGAGCGTAATAGTGTGAGATGTTAACATGATATTGGATTCTAATATTTTTATTATTGGTTTTAAAAAGTATGATATTGGATTCTAATATTTTTATTATCAGATTCCAATCAATAGAAACTCATAATCCCTGATATTTTTCATCCTACTACTAGTTTTGATAATATTATCTAATATTTTTCTAAATTTTACTTCATATTAACCAATCACGTCATGACATGTAAGATTCACAAATATTAGTGTACCAATGTAAAACATATTTACATCATATACAAGTATTAGACAACACTTTTTATCAACCACAAAATTGTCCCCTTACACCCTTGTAAAACCAAAGTGGTTTCCACATACATTTATCTAAATTTTAAAATTTCACATTTAATGTACCCTTGTAAAACAATTAATCAGTTTTCAACCACAAAATCAAGGTTCACACTTATTTTCATGTCATATACATTTTTTCACGACTAATGTATCTAGTCGCAACCTAAGGTGAAATCCATAAATTTACGTCCACAAAGGCCCATTTTAAAATAACGTTAATATGTAATGTAGGAGACTCTATGACTTTGTGACCCCATTATCACATTCTAATCATCACATGTATTCACTTTTCTATCATAGGGTTGTTTAAAAAATTGTATGTGCTTTGTTGGTTTTTTGGATATGATCCCTCCATGTTGATATATTGTGTGCATGAAAAAAAATACATATGGATAGATAAAGTGGATTTAAAATTTCAACGGATCTTCACAGTTTGTTGAGAACATCTCAATGAGAACAAAATAGCTCTCCATGACTTTGTGACTCCATGGCTTCATGATAATTGTTACGTATTCTCTTCTAATGTTGTAGACTTCTTAAAGGTAATGTACATGTTTTATTAATGTTTTAATTGTGGTATGTTTATTTATTCTCTATAAAGAAGTCATGGATGTGAAATAAAGTTGAAGAAATGATAAAGGTTCAATAGATCCACGACCTTTGAATAAATTCACTTAAAATTTACAGAACTGCATGAACTTGAGACAACCACAGAATACCATGTCACATGACTCTGAGATTTCACATTTACATTCATCCTATCTTTACTTTATCATGTCTAACTAGAGTGATGTTACATCAATATAAAGTTGGTGCCAAAAGCAGTGATGAATTTCAAAAATAAGCCAAAATCACATAAACCTAAACTTGATATAATTTTTTTGTGGATCAACACTTCATAGCTAGCTTCTTTTTGTATCACCATAGAATTATATTGTGTGCTTAAAACACACATCAACAAGTGTGAATGCCCAAACTTATGGTGCATTATTATTGGTGCATCTCCCATGAATTTAAGTAGAATAATATTAGTTGTAGTTTGAAAAATATTTTGATTACATAACATAGACATTAATCTTAATATGTTTTTAAAATTATGATTTTTTTTTTTTTGAAATAAATATTAATCTTTCACTCATATTTAATAAATAATACCACATTATTAAGGTGTTAACGTCCTTCCCAATGAGAAATAATTCAATAAAATAAATATTAATCTTCCATTCATGTTAGACAATAATACAACTGTAAGGTATTATTGGAGTGTGCTTTGCAATATTAATTTCAAAAAATTCACATCTTAAGCCAAGATGATATTATCACATATTAATTTACAATCTTCAATAATTTCTCCAAGTTAACATCCATTACCCAGTTCAAGTCATTCAATGTATAGTTTAATGGCCTCGTGTCCTTTATTAATCGATCTTCATTTCCATGTTTTTTTGATGTTCATGCCCAAATTGCACTATCCACATCAATATCATGTTTAGTTTTATTTGAATTGGTCCATGTTTTATTTGGCCTTAAACAATCCTAATACAATGTTACACTTTTTACTCTCCCTGGAGGTTTTCAATATTGAACCCTCACCATTTTACCCACATTCTCACCTTCCACTTTAAGGTAGATATACCTATATTCCTTTCCCATCCATATCTTTTCATTTTAATTTGATGGCCATATTAAATAATGTTCCTGAAAGTTTCTTTATGTCTTCCACAAATAAGACTAACATAAATATAATAATTACTTGGGATATTTTGATTGATGTTCCCTATGAAAATTTATGGCTTCTATTATTTGGTCATATACATCTTTGTCCTAGTTTTTTTATGGATTAATACAAGCATCTAACATCCTATTATAATTTACAAATGATCTATCCAAAGCACACGACATTTTTTTTAAACGTTATCTTTAAAAGCCAAAATTCTCTACCTCTGCCCATTACACCTTTTCTCCAATGTTCAATATATTATTTTATTCCCTTTTTAAAATATTCTATCTCTAAGTTATTTGAAAGTTGTCAAAGGAGGTTTCCCTTCTAGAAAGTCTAGCTCACCATTATATTGTGTACGGTAGATTGGAATTGGACAAGACTATTGTAGATCCTTTATTGTTGCTTTATATTTCAGCACTAGTATGCCATCTATAAAATGGAACCTAAACATCTTACTACACGCTTGCCACCATTTATCTAGTCATAATTATGACTATAGAAGGTGATCCTTAAGTACACATAAGTTTGTGCTACACATTACATTCTGACAAACATCCATCACATCAAATTTCATTTTATGTACTTCTATAGATTCCTCACCCACATTAAAAATGTCATTTTATATTTATGCATCTAACACAAATTTCTAAATCCGAACTCTTCATTCAGGGCTTTAGTTTTGCATCATAAAACTCTAATTGAAGCAATGGAATTTTTTTTAGATAGTCTAATTTATAGCAATAGTATTCCAAATTTGTCACTTCATCCAAAAAAGATGAGCATTTTTTATCCTCGTCGACTTTTTGATATGATGAATTGGGTAGAATGGCATTCATTTTTGACGTTTTTGAGCATTGTAGGGACTTTTGATCACTTTTTTAGAATGATTTTAATTAGTGTCATAAAAAAAATTGGATATACCAACTACAATTGTCACTCTTCAAATTCATTCCACATGTTGACCTCAACCTCTTCTAAAACTTCTTTGAATTTGACATTCATAAGAGAACCATCTATGTGGGCCAATTACCTAGCAGGCCATTATATGAGAGATCTTTCAAATAGGAAGCATTCTTTGCAAGAAGGTTGAAATCTCCATCGATATGCACACAAAAGGTATTGACATCCAATCCTTCAAATTTTACCATATCTCCTTCAAGTACTTTTTTATTTATTCCCTCTACAACATATTTTCTTGCGAATGAGCACAAATGGATCTATTTGATAGTAACTCCACTTAACTTAAAATTGTGTTCACCACCTTCTATAAGGGTTGGACCATTCGATTAAACAGTCCCTTTAACCATTAGGGTGTTTCATGTTTTATAAAAAACCAAATTTTTATTTAGCCAAATTAGTACTTTTTTGGATTGTAATAAGTTTGAGCATTTGCAACATAAATTTACCACATTTTCAAATATTACACCAAACTTCAGGGCTCCCAATCCCTCTTCATTAATTTAATGATATTCTAGCACATGACTTATAAAACCGTGGGCTATGTCGCCATTTTTACTAGAACATTTATATTTGATAATGATATTATCTGTAGTAAAATAAGTTCTATCTTTTTTTTTTTTTTTAAAAAAAGTCTGGTAAACTTTTTAACGTGACCGGCAGTGCTGGCTAGACACGCCTAATACCGGTATCACGGGCCGAGGGGAGACTAGAACTTGAGACCAGCAGAGCCGCAGCGGAAATACTTAGCCAACCAGGCTAGGGCCCCCGCCCTAAAATAAGTTCTATCTTTAGAACTTGTATTGATATTTATTTTAGTGTCATCATTGCAATCTCCCTTTTCCATAGCACTATAATTCATTGATTCAATGTGATCACTGCAAATAGATGGAATTGATGAATATGTGTGCTTTGACAATTCCCTCTCTAACTAGGAAGTGGAGATCCAAAACTCATGAGATATAATTGAATCGATGAATTGCATTGACCCTTTAAATGTAATCTCAATCATCCATCGCTAGATTCAAAGGTAGAAGACGATATTTTTCAATTACAAGAATTTAATGCCAACTATTCATCTTGCTAAGGTTAATCCTAATCATTAATCTATTCAAATTGATAAAATGAAAAAATGTGGTGGCTTGCCATTAGATAAAGAATAATATTTAAAATCACAAAACTAATATATATATATATATATATATATATATTGGTAATCATGCACATAAATCCATTTGAGCAAAGAGACCAATGATGGTTTTTTAGCAATATATTTTGAACTAGGGATCCTTTTTTGTTTTGTTTGATCTATTTGAAATCTTATTAGAGGAATACAAAGTGGTGGTAATAAATTTAAGAAGAATTTATGAAAAACTTGGAATATGTTCATAATTTAGTTTTGATGATTGCAAAGTCTTCACAAGGGAAATGTTAATACATGTGTAATTTAAACGGTTGAGAATGAATTGTCTTTGTATGATGATTATTTTTATTAGATAATAGCTTTATTGCATACCTTAATACATGCCCCTAATAAAACCTAGAAGTGAAAGTGCTTCTGCCCATAGCAATGAATGCATGCCCAAGCTCAATAAAAGAAAGTTTGGGGCGTTTGTAATGCAAAGTTTTGTATTTTGATTTTGATTGGTGTGTTTTGTAAAGGGAGTGATAAAAAGCAGTCATATTAAATTTAGAAGAAGCGAAATGATATATGATTTTAATACTTTATGTTTTTAAAAAAAAATTATAATGATGGAAGTATGAATAATATGATATTAGTAGTATTTTTTATAATTTTTAAATTGTGAAATTTGTTATTGTAATTTTATTTTGTTAAAAATTAGAAATTATTTTTAAATTGATAAAAAAATTATATATGAAATTAAATTAATAAAAAATATTGGTTTGTTTTAATGTTTTATAAAAATATAAAATATTTAAATTCAAGTAAATTATAGATGTTTTATTCTCTAATTTTCAAAATAATTTATAATAAATTACATTTTTCTACATTTTATTATCTTATATATCTATGGTCATATAATTTTATTAATCATTAAACATCTCAGTAGAAAAATGTAATTTGTTATAAATTATTTTTTGTTGGTAAACCAAAAAAATAGAAGGATAATAATATTGTCAATATGTATAATTATATAATAAGACATAGAACTGACATTATGATTGATGATTTAGAGTTATAAATGTTTTAGAGAATAAATATTAAACATTGTATGGTTATATGAATCTCAATACAACCTTGTCCTTTTGGGTACCTCTTAGACTTTCTATTTTGGTCGATGACATAACAATACATTTTATCATCATCATTATTTTGATGGATAGCATAATAATATATTTTATCTTCATTATTATTTATTTTACAAATTACTCTACAACCATTCTAATTATTAAAAAAATATTTACATTATAATCTAATTTTTATATATATAAAAATATTTCCTCATAAAATACATCATGATAATTGATATCGATTTCCTCCACAGTCTTCCTATTAACACATGTCAGTAAATCTATTATAGAGAATGATCTATTTAACAATAGAAAGATGTCTTATATGTTGGTATTACTATACATCCTCAATTATAATCATATGTTCTGATCTAATGCCACTTGTTGTAAGGCTCTTCAATTGATCAAGGATACATTTATTAAATTATTTAAAGCAAACTATTTGTAGTTGCTCCTATATATGATTGAAGAAAGTCTTCAATATAATCTTTTTTCCAAGTCAGGATTGTTGGAGCTTTGAATTATGTCTTATTTTTATGTTTCTCTTAGTTTTTTTTAGGTCTTCCTTCCTTCCTTTTCTTCTTTTTTTTTTTTTCGGCATGTTTAGTTTTCAGATTGTATAGGGATTGTTAAGGGATAGTGGAGTTTATATGAAATATTTAATCTATAGAGATTGATATTTTATGTTTTTTATTATGTGATACATATTATAAATGGTCAGTCGTCAAGTTGAAAGAAAGATGCCTAAAAATACTTGCAATATGATTGTAAAAACTATTACAATTATATTATGCTATGCATTTTGAATGTATTTTCAGTATTTGTTTAATATTTTCTACATTATTATTGCATGATAAATTTCTCTATAATTTTAAAGCTAATTTAGAAATGAAGTATTTAGTGTATATTATGTTCATTTTCTATCACAATGTATGCACATTTGTATAAGATTATGTAAGTTTTGCATTCATGTATTCTTAAGAATTTTTTTAATGATATTAAAATTTGGTAATACATGTGTTGGCCAAGTGGATAAACATCAGTGAAAATAATTAATTTTTTGTTTCTATTATAAGAGTTTGATTTTCATAGAAGAATATCATACATGAATTATTTATTGTTCGAGAGTTGTGCATTCCTTGGTTAAATTTAATATGGGTTCTTCATATTAATGTAATGAACATTGTAAAATCATGGATTTATTAAGAGTGGTGTATGTTTCCAAAGGTATGTATTAATTGCATTGAATCGATCATTCATTTGTGCAAATATTATGTTATTTATTTAGTGGGTATTTATAGTTCTCATTGCAAACACATTGTGCAAATAAATGTATATAATTCTATTAGATGTTCAGATCCATGTATTTTATAATGTGGTTGTAGTTGTGTTTTTGTTGCGACTTTAGTTAAATAGTAAATGTTGTCCCATTATTTGTGCTTCACGACCTACCGCCCCACGCAGCACTGGACCATCCCCATAACCCATTTACAATGAAACTCTCTGGCTCTGAGGACTCCCAGACTACGCCTCACTCCCAACACTGACCCAAATCGCCTAAACATCTGAATACTAATTTCACAACATCAATGCAAGTTCCAAACTCAAACCAGCATCTCACACACAAGTCAAACTATGCAAGGCTCACCTCAACTTTCATCAACTTTGTCAACCCAAGGTACTACATTCGACAGTCGTCTGCGTTGGCTGGGGAGCTAATCGAACCCCACAATCTCTCCCACTTAAATTGGCGACATCTGCATCCAACTACCATGCACCTTCTTTATAATTACATCACATGCACCAATTACCATGCACTGGAATGGCATCACATGCCACAACAGAGCAGTTATAGTTACTTAGACTTTTCAATCACCATCATTAAATGACACAAGCTCACCTATCCACAGCTCCTGGGAAACCGTCACGCTACTCAATACTACAACACACAGAGTATTTGAGCTCGCATTCACAATGCTTCCTGCTCTACATCAATCTATTCATATCTCATCCTCCATTTGGGCAACTCAATTGTTGGGAATGGGTGAAGAGGGAGAACTTGCAGATAGTGTCTTTGGGGCTTACATGCGGCATGCACTTGCCATTTTGCTTCACCTGGTCTTTGTTGTTTCCCTTGTCCTTCCTTTTTGTTGGAATGGGTGCAAATGTTGCACACACAAGCTCGAATCCTCTCTTTCAAAACCTGCTTATTCCAAGAAGTTGCAATTTGGGGTTACCCATAAAATGGCCCTGCTAAGTTGTGTTTCTCTATCAGTCTTGTATAGCTTACTTGGCATATGGAGCCCTTTGTATTGGTGGCTGAAGAAAAGGCCTAAAGATGTTGGAGCCGAAGTAGAGTACATTGTTCAGGCCATGGCCTGGGCTATCATATCAGCTTATGTATATTACTCCCTCACAAAAAAAAGTAGAGAGAAACTACCAATTTTACTACGGATGTGGTGGATCTTGTCATTGATTCTTTATGCATTCTTCTTCTACCTCAACATTGAAGACTTTAAGAAACAAAAACGCATTACCCTCAGTATTGTGGTTGAAGCTCTGGCTCTTTTCCTTTCGGCCTTTCTGTGTTATGCTAGTTGTCGTGGCAGAACTAGTAACCGTTCCTTAACTGAAAGCATCGACGAACCTCTCTTGAGTGACATTCCAGAAAATTCTGAAAACCTTAAGCCAAAAATCACTCCTTACGCAACAGCAACTTTTTTCAGCCGGATGTCATTTTCTTGGATGAAGCCTGTGCTTGATGTTGGCCATAGGAAGCCTTTGGACATAGATGATGTACCCCAAGTTGCAGATGTGCACAAGGCTGACCAAATATACCATAAATTTAGAAATCAGTTAGACAGAAATGGCAGTGCCTCATCAATAGCAAAAATGTTATTGCTCATTGTTCGGAAGGATGTACTATTTGCAGCATTCCTGGCAGGATTGACCTGTTCATCATATGTAGGTCCATATTTTATAGATAACTTTGTTCAGTGTCTTGCTGGACGGAAACAGTTTGCTGGTGAAGGTGTTGTTCTAGCTTGTGCATTTCTTCTTGCAAAATTAGTGGAATCTTTGGCAAACCGCCATTGGTTTTTTGTAACAATTCACATAGGTATACGCGTTAAGGCAGCACTAACAGCTGCTATATATAACAAGGGCTTGAGGCTTTCCAGTCAGTCAAGACAAAAGCATACAAGTGGTGAGATTATCAATTACATGAGTGTTGATGCTCAGCGCATTGGAGATTTCAGTTGGTATCTTAATGACATTTGGCTTGCACCTTTGCAAGTTTTTCTAGCCCTGGTTGTTCTACATCAGAGCTTGGGATTGGCCTCTCTTGCAGGAGTGGCAGCCACAGTCATAATTATGATGGCAACTTTTCCACTAGGGAGTATGCAAAAAAGGTATAACCAGAAGATCATGGAGGCAAAAGATGAAAGGATGAAGGCTACTTCAGAGACACTAAGAAATATGAGAATCTTAAAATCTCAAGCTTGGGAGAACAGATTTCTGTTGAAACTTGAAACATTGAGGAAGGGAGAATGTAGTTGGCTGCAAAAATATTTTTACATGTATGCTGGGATAATGTTTATTTTTTGGGGAGCACCTACATTTGTATCTGTTGTAACTTTTGGTACATGTACAATGATAGGAGTGCCTTTAACGACGGGTAGAATTCTCTCTGCACTTGCAACTTTCAAGATACTTCAGGAACCTATACACAATCTTCCTGAATTAATCTCTATGATTGCTCAAACTAAAGTGTCATTAGATCGTATAGGCAAATTTTTGCGAGAGGAGGAGCTGCAGCATGATGCAGTCGATGAAGTCTCAAAAGATTCAACTGATATGGCAATTGAAATCCAAGAAGGGGCATTCTCTTGGGATCCTGCTGCCTCTAGTCCAACCATACAAGGATTAGATGTTCAAGTAAAGAGAGGCATGCGGGTCGCAGTGTGTGGAACTGTTGGTTCAGGAAAATCAAGCCTCCTATCGTGCATACTAGGAGAAATACCAAAAATTTCAGGTACTGTAAGGATAAGTGGTACAAAGGCATATGTTAGTCAGTCTCCATGGATACAAAGCGGAAAAATCAAAGACAATATCCTCTTTGGGAGGGAATTGGAGGAAACCAGGTATGACAGTGTACTGCAGGCTTGTGCATTGAAAAAAGATCTTGAATTGTTCCCATATGGGGACCAAACAGAAATTGGAGAAAGAGGAATAAATCTCAGTGGCGGGCAAAAGCAAAGGATACAGATTGCACGTGCTCTATATCAAGATGCCGACATTTATCTTTTTGATGATCCTTTTAGTGCTGTTGATGCACATACCGGAACACACATTTTCCAAGTATTTTTATTTTAGCCTTTACAAGGGATAACTTTCTTGAATCTACTAGCTTTTTTTTTTATGGAATTACGGTAAATCTACATAAAACCATTAATGTGTGCTTGACTACTACATTTTCATCACTTGAAAAGACTCAAAATTGAATTCTTCTGTTACAGGAATGTCTATGTGGTATTCTAGGTTCAAAGACTATAGTCTATGTTACTCACCAAGTTGAGTTTTTATTTGCAGCCGACCTCATTCTGGTAGGTGTGAACTTCTTTAATTGGATTTTATATATTTTAAGTTTTCAATTCATAGAGAACAAATGAAAAGATTCAAATTCTGTTGACAATTGACACTAAGGAAATTTCTTATAGGTAATGCGAGATGGTGAGATTACCCAAGCAGGAAAATATGATGACATATTACAATCAAGCACAGATTTTGAGGAATTGGTTGGTGCACATCAGAAAGCATTGAAATCCATTCATGCTATGGAGAAATCTGAGATCCTCTCATCACAGGTAATCGTTGGAAGATTATCTCCCGGAAGTAATACAAGTGTAAAAGACGTTAATCATTATCAGTTCCAGAAGCAGGACAGTGACCAGAAATCAAAAGAGGTAGAGGAGGAACTTGAATCGGAAAATCATAAAGAAAGAGAAATGGATAGAGAGGATAGAAGTTCACAGCTTGTGCAAGAAGAAGAAAGAGAGAAAGGCAGGGTTAGTATGTGGGTCTACTGGTCTTACATCACTGCCGCATACAAAGGAGCTTTGATACCTATCATATTATTGGCGCACACAATATTTCAGCTACTTGAAATAGGTAGCAATTACTGGATGGCATGGGCAACCCCAACAACCGAAGATCAAAGGCCCCCTGTTAGCAAGTCCCGCCTCATTCTAGTTTATCTAGCTTTGGCAATATGCAGCTCACTATGCATTTTTGTGAGGACATTGCTGCTTTGTCTGGCTGGATTTAAAAGTGCCAAAAAACTTTTCAGCAATATGCACAGATGCATATTTCGTGCACCAATGTCATTCTTCGACGCAACTCCAACTGGGCGTATACTGAACCGGGTTAGTGGGTTTTACTGTGTCAGCATTTGTTTTCATGTAAAAGAGAAAGGAACAGTTTGAAGCTAGAAAGTGAATAATAAACTCTGTTTTTTTTGGCAGGCATCAACTGATCAGAGTAAAGTGGACCAAATAATTCCTTTTCAACTAGGATCTGCAGCTTTTTCCATTATACAGCTTTTGGGAATTATTGCAGTCATTTCTCAAATTGCTTGGCAGGTCTTTATTATATTTGTACCGGTGCTTGCAATTTGTATATGGTATCAGGTACTCTCTACCTCTCATGGATTTTCAAGACCAATCAAAATTCTCTCTAGGGAAAATAGAGAGGAATTAAGAAAGATTGACTCAATATTCAAGTTTATCTCAAGATTTGGTCTAGGTAGAGATGACAATTTACTGAACAAAATGTTAGTACGTAGTGGTTAGTAATTGTATATAAAATTTTACCATGACTAAAATATGTATGATTTTGATTCCTTGGTTTTGGGTCTTGATGATTATAAACAAATGAACTTCTGTAAATACGATTCCTTTCACTGCCTGCAGCAATATTACATAGTGACATCCAGGGAACTTGCTAGGTTAATTGGAATTTGTAAGGCTCCGGTCATACAACATTTTGCAGAATCAATCTCCGGAGCAGCCACAATAAGAAGTTTTGACCAGGAGTCTCGATTCATGAACACAAATCTCCATTTGATTGATGGATTTTCCAGACCCAGCTTCCACAAGGTTGGGGCCATGCAGTGGCTTTGCTTTCGGCTGGATCTTTTGTCAAATCTTGTATTTGTTTTCTCTATGGTGGTCCTGCTTTGCTTGCCAGAAAAGGTAGTTAATCCAAGTAAGTACAAAAGACATTGATTTGGGATGCAATTATTCTTAATAATACTAACCTCAAATGAGTCATGAAAGTTAACCACATGGAACCTTAACAGGCATTGCAGGATTGGGAATAATGTATGGGCTCAATCTGAACCTCACACAAGCCTCGGTGATATGGTGCCTTTCTAGTGTGGAAAACAATATGACCTCTGTAGAGAGGATAGTGCAATACTCACACATACCTAGTGAGCCTTCATTGATCATAGAGAACTCTAGACCAAGCTCTTTCTGGCCGTCTAAAGGAACAATAGATATGACTGATCTTCAGGTTAGTTCTCACTACTCAATCTATTTGTCTTCATGTATGTAAACCTGTGATTCTATTCTTGTCTATGATTCAACTTATAAACCTGATGCGCACAATCAGGTGCGTTATGGACCACATCTTCCACTTGTATTAACAGGACTTACATGCACTTTCCCTGGAGGGAAGAAGGTGGGAATTGTAGGGAGGACAGGCAGTGGGAAATCTACTCTCATTCAGTCACTCTTTAGAATTGTAGATCCAACAGGTGGCAGAATAGTCATTGATGGAATTGATATTTTAACAATAGGCCTGCATGATCTAAGATCCAAACTAAGCATTATTCCACAGGACCCAACAATGTTTGAAGGCACTATACGGAATAATCTAGATCCTCTAGGAGACTATTCAGACGAAGAGCTTTGGGAGGTAGGTTATAGTGGTTTTTTTTTCGATTTTTTTTTTTCAGTTGTTCTTGGATAAAAGAATATAAGTAGTGCTCAAGTGTATAAAGGTGTGGGTTCTTGTTAATGAATAATCACATTGCTTGTGCCCGTGTCTCAGGCTTTGGATAAGTGTCAGCTGGGGGAATTTGTCAGGGCAAAAGAAAATAAGCTTGATTCATTTGGTTTGTGTGTATTCTATATATGTTTTTGGAATGTCTTATTTTAGTACTTTCTTTCCCACTTAGGACAAATGCATAAAGTAATGAACTGATCTCTTATGCAGTAACTGAGAATGGAGAGAATTGGAGTGCGGGGCAAAGACAACTTGTCTGCTTGGGAAGAGTGCTACTTAAAAAAACTCGCATATTGGTACTCGATGAAGCAACAGCCTCAGTAGACACTGCAACAGATGGGCTTATTCAACAAATTTTACAAAACCAATTTTCTGACTGCACTGTCATAACCATAGCCCATCGAATTCCATCTGTCTGTGATAGTGATTTGGTCCTAGTATTGAGTAATGGTATGACAAAATATCCTTTCTTCTTTCCCATGTTTCAGATTGCCAATTTTGTTTTTTAATAGAAAGACTTTCCTGCCCTACTTGTCTTATGTGCTACATACTTGTTTTGAATCAGGAAAAATTGCTGAGTATGACTCTCCAACCAAATTACTGGAGGATAAATCTTCATCATTTGCAAAACTTGTTTCAGAGTACACCATGAGATCGACTAATGTTGATGGGAAATAGGTGGTCTGATCATATCAGCTTTCACATATGATGGAGAAAATAGGCTTAATATACCCAAGCTCTAGGGGACCGCAGACTAGGTGGTTATAGTTCAAAGCTCTGGATCAGGTTAAACCTTAATTCTGTCAGTTATAAAAAAAATTGCTGGATGAGCAAATATAAACTTTCACATCAACATCACTAATAGAAAATGTTTGAATTGCAAAGTCATATGTTCTTTCATGTCTTCCAATTTATATACTTGAGTCTAAACATATTGTGTGCTCCAAAAAATCTGTAGCTACCTAAATATCAGGGACGGGGTTTGGGCATAATATGAAGTTTGGAGCCCCTTTTTTTTTGTCTTGAAAAGATTTGTGCTCCAGAAAGTGGTGAAAAAGGTAAGGAGGGTATGGTATGTCTCAAAATATTTGTATCATGATTCCCCTTTACAAAAAGGATCTCAAATCTCTAAATATAAAATAGATGTTTAAAAAATGATATCTTTATGTATTTTTTAGATAAATATATTTTAAAAAATTGTACTGATATTTAAATTATTAATAATAAAATTTATTTTAAAAAATGGAAAAAAAAATTGAGACATGCACTACAAATATGAGGATGTTTTGGGGAGATTTTATCACTTTTTAAATACTTTTGCGGACATTTGCCCATCCCCTATCACCAAATCATTCCATACTCCAAGAATGGGGGGGGGGGGCGGAGGGCCGGGCGAACGTTCCTTCATAACAACGAGAAAATATTAAAATAAAACTTGTTTGAAATTTATAATTCATGCTTTTAATTACTATATATATATATATATAGATTTCAGCTTTTGACCGGAGCTTAAATCGGTTGTGGGACCCAATCTCCCCAATAATTAACCGGAAAATAAAAAGGAAACACTATAAGTTAAAGAGTCCAACAAAATTTGAGAAGATCTTAGGCTATAAAAATTGAAACCAAACCTAAAAATAACATCCAAGCGTACTACAGGGTTAATCTAGAAACCATTCAACAATTCTCTTATAATAGAGTAGATCTAGACTTCGACTCAACTTTTTATTTTCTGCACGCATTTGCCCCTATTGGAGAGCAAGGATTCTATCATCTATTGAGTACCGTATTTTATAATATTCTTAGCATCAAGTTGTAATTTTTTTGCCTCTGTTTTTTTGCGTCTTTTTCTTTTCTTGCCGAAGTTCGGAGACTTCAGATCAGAAGGGTGTTGAGTTGAAGATAAAAATGCCCTACTAACCAACTCTTCTCCTTCTTCCTCCCAACTTTCCTCTTCCTCTTTTAAGGCTTCATTCTACTGGGAATCTTCTGCTAAGAGAGAATCTTTGTCTAAACCCTTTGTCCCAATCTTTTTAATAGTCTCTTCCTCTTCCAAAATGGTAATAGAAGTTTGCCCTATCTCCACATCGAACAACATTTTCTTTGTTGCCCAGACCTCACCCTCTTGAGAATTGCTCTGAACTTCCTACACTGTTAGTGAAGGATGCTCTACAGAAGTAGATTTTATTGGGACTAGCAAACTATGAATCAAGTTTCGATTCAGGCAACCATCCTTTCTAACCCATTTCTTCAGAATCGTTGCACGAGAGCCTCTAAAACCTTTCTCGGGGCAAGAATCAATCTTATGATCATCGTGATTACAATTGAAACATCTGAAAGGAAGTCCTTCAAAATTAATAAATTGAGTCCACACTCCAAAGGAGGATGAGATCTAAATAGATTGATGTAGAGGTTTGGATAAATCAATCAATACACACACCCTAACAAATCTCATATTAACTTCAATGGATTCATCAATTTTAATAAAGACTCTCAGCTTACTAACCAGTTGCTTAAAAAGATCAAGGTCTTGCAAGGCTAAAGGAAGATTATAAAATATTACCCATATTAGAGCTTTAAAGATAACTGTTATAGCTGAATAAAAAAAAAAGGCCCAAGGACACAAAAATACCCCCTACTTGCTAATAACCCATGGCCTTTTTGACCATACAAAATCTCTATCTTCTGAAGATTGAAAGAAACGTTGAAAAAAACATTAGACAACATTGAGAGAGAGAGAGAGAGAGAGTTTTTAATGTAGAACAGATAGCTTTCGACTATTTTAACTGCGCTTTCCAAGACGACGTCTTCCCTACACATCTATCAATCAATGATTTCCTCCCCCTATCCAAACCAATCACTAAAAGCTCTGAATTTGAAACTTCCAAAATAGGAGACATATAAGAGAAAATCAAGGGAACAGGTTCATTTCCTAGCCTCTCTTTTGTGACAGTTCAGTTTTTGAAAACCCCTTAGAACCATCCTTCGCTTCTTTTTCTTCAACAACAACCTCTTCTGATGAGATTTGACCTCTAGAAATGAGAATAGGGTTTGAATCAAGGTGAGCCTTGAGAATAAGTTATTTGCTAAAAGCTCCACATGAATGAAAAGGGTTAAAGATATTCATGCAACTAGAATACATTAGAGCCTTAGATGAAACCCTAGCCGACCTCTCTATTTTATTGGACACCCGTTTCCCTGGAGAGGCACCTCCACTAGCCTAGCCTTTATTTTCATCTGAAAGCTTAGGCCCTTAAAATTGGTCAAATTGATCAAAAGAAAAATTGTTTGTTTTAGACTGCAGATAGGCAAAACAAGGCTTGACCTGGTCTTTTTTGTATTTAAACTTGCCCCTACCCAATTTGCGCCTAGCTAAAAATCCTTACTCCCAATCTCTCTCCAAATCTCCACCTGCTAATTTTTCTTCTTCCACCTGATTGCAGCTAAGATCTTTTTCATGTGCCCCATTCTTCCTTTATACACCCTCTGCTGCCACTATTCTTGCACCTATAACTGCATTCTGATCTAGCTTATCCGCATCCGCCATCGCCGCCGACCCTTGTCATTTTTCAATCGACGTCTTTGTCCATGACCTCATTTTTTTTCCTTCATATTTTTTATTCAAAATATGGTGAACTCTTTCAATTACAATATTAATAAAGATAGAGAAAAAATTAATAGACCAACTTCTTTTGATTGTTTATAATACCAACCTATCTCAAGGACAACATTTGTGTAATGTTGTGATTTGAGTCAAGGCTCTATGCAGTTATAATTCTTGAAGAGTTGCAACTACATATCATGTGTGCTTGGAGTCAAGGCTCTATGTAGTTATAGTTCTTGTGAGTGAATCCCAACCCAATGATAATATTGACTTCACCTCCTTTGCCTAAATAATCAAATGTGACTATATGTTTCACCATGACCTTATTTCAACATAAGATGTGCTGGCAAAAGACTTGGATTGATTTTGATGCAATGTAGACTCAATGTGCAAGCTCCTTGATGAAGGTGCAATGAATTTGATCAATGTCGGCTCAATAACTTGGCATCAAGAGGATATGAGAAGATTCACTTGGTAAATGACTAAGGATATATTTTTATATAAAGGGTTCTCTAGGACACTTTACAAACAAGCCAACCTTAGAAGGTACTGATAAATAAAAATCAAAGTGCAAGAAATTAAGATAAGGTGGAATGGACTCATAAAAAGATGAGTGTGAGAATCGATGGACGGCTAGTTTGACCACGTCAAAATCAACAAACTATTGAATTTGACTCAAAGGGAAAAAAGGCTTAAAACAAATACCAATATGAATAATGGATGTTTGACTGGGATTTTTGTGTTGAAAATTGACAAATTTGAGGTGTTCTTGAAGAATCCCAGATGAATTAAGGATGAAGATACTCTAATGTGGGATGGTGTCTAAAAATAGCTAAATATATACAAATGGACCAAGTATTAAAAAGCATGACAAAGACTTAATATAAAAGTGTTTTGTACCAAACTTGAATGTTTTCATAATGCCCAAGTTTGATGTGTGTCTGTGTGTGTGTGTCAAAGTAAAACAAAATTGATACAAAGATGAAGAATCTAGATGTTTGGGCTAGGCTTCACTTATGTCCTAGATAATTTGGTAAATATGGTGAATGTACCAACAAATAATCATGAATACATGGAAGTAGTCACTGTCTAAATAAATTGGTGTGAATATAGGGATATGAAAGAGTGTTTTGAATTTTTAGTGCAACAGGTAATTAAACTACACACAATGAATAGAAACTGTGACACAATCTAGATGTATGATATAATAGTAAACTATAACAATCAGATCTAACTCAAGCTTAAATTAGAAACTAAAAGTATGAAAAATGATTGAACAAGTAATTGAAATGATGAAAAGATAAAGAGATATGAAAACATACACACCTAAGTAGAATTATGGAAATTTGGAACTGCAAATAGACTATGGAAGCAAAACATGGAATTGATTGCTCATTGGGACAAAATCAATAGGTCGTTGATTGTGTATTGTACATAATTAATACGCTACCAATTGTGTACCTCTATTACTTTTGAATGTGTACCCAAGCATCAATTTTATACTCTACTCCTTTTTTGATTCTGTAATTTTATAGGCAAAGGTGAAGGCTAATGATGAGTAGGGTTGTGTATTCATTTTTGGTAATTTGGAAAAAAAATGTGCTAAATTTCTTCTCTTTCAATTTTTGACCTAACTCTCAAATATAACAATAAAATAGTGTGCACAATTTAATTGACTTGGGCAACTTCTTGAGGAGTTGTAGCTACATATCTTGCATGCTTGGAATCAAAGTCAATGTAGTTCTCTTGTGTATGTGAGTTAAATCTCAATCCAAGTTAGATAAAGGGCTTGACCTCCTCTCCAAGATACATAGTTTTTGCCTGTTGTGAAGAATATGTTGCAATCTTTTTTTTGTCATCTATTTTCCACCAAGGACAATCTTTGGCATGATGATCACCTCCACTGGTAAAACATCCACCTAGAGGACCCTTCCTCTCAACCTGTTTTGCACCCTTGAATACCTCTATAAAATTATGCCCTGGTTTCCTGTTTCCAAAAGCATTACCAAACCTTAAATTTTGATTGTTGAACGAGTTCTTGAAATTTCCGTTCCATTTCCAATTCTTATTCTTAAAAGGAGTCTTAGAACTACCAAATTTTTTCTTATATTTCTCTTTGACATCTAGCAATGATTTCAACTTTTGCTCTTATTTTATAGCTTTTTCGAATACTTGATCCGTAGTGGATGGTCCATGCACACCAACCTCACATCCTATCTAGGTTTTAAGATCCATAATAAATATTCAAATATAGAAATGCTTGTCCTTCTGATATTGTGAAACATATTTCAAAAGGTTGTTAAACTACTCCCAATACTCGCTCATTCACAAATCTCCTTGCCTTAAATTCTAAAAATCTATCAAATTTTGGTCAAAGTAAAGCTGAGGTAACCAAAATGCTCTGAAAAAAGTCAAAAATCATTTCCATGTGGTGGTAGTTGAATTCAGATTCATCTCAAGCTTTTTGTTAGGCCACCAAGTTGTTGCTTCACCAGCTGATTGGTAAGCTCCCCACTCAGCTTTAGTGACCTTAGAGTAATTTCAGATTTTGAAATACTTTTCCATTTTTGTGAGCAAAGTTTCAACTCCGTCATTCAAAATTGTGCCACCAAATTTGGTTGGATTTACCTTCTTCATGACTTGTGATAGTTCTGTAGCTACTTGAGCTCTAGCATCTTGATACACTTTCTCATGCTTCTACTCCTGAGTAACTTTTTAATCAACAGGGTGTTCTTTAGGTACCTCTAGTTCATTCTACTCTTTAGGGCCATAAACCTCTCATTCAAGAGTTGTTATATGATCATGAGTCTCATTCATAAACATAAGAATATGATCAAGTTTTGTAGTTCGCTCTGTTACTGGCTGAATAGGATAAGCATGAGGGTTAGCATTAGAAGGACCCTCACTAGTCGATCTACCTCACATCATTCTCTATTCTAAAAAATTAAGAGAATAAAATTTATGCTAGTGGACTCAATAGGTTTGAAAGATAAACCTTAAGCTCTGATGCCACAATGATATACCCCACTGGGATAACTAAAAGATACACAATTTTTTAAAACTAATTATTGTTCAGTTCAAATACAATCAGTTGTTTATTACTTGACAACTAGATGAACCAAATGCATTTAATGCTAAAGTAAATATCAAACTACTGGCTAAGTAATTTTTCATATAGTAATCAGGTAATAAACCATATATAAGTTGAATAACAACAAATCAAGTTGATTTAACATTTTAGGGTTTTACATATAATTACCTATGTTTTGTTAAGGGGCTGAGATGTCTAAATTAGTTAAATAAATTACAATAATTAAGCTATTAATTTGTTATGACCTTTGACTTCTTTTGACTTTTTAGTAATATCAATAAATAGGGTTAAATAGAGACTTAACTGAAAATAGACTATCACAAATGATCTGGGTTCTAAATTTTTAGATATGGATAGTAATCTGTGTCGTCAATAGGGTTTAGGTATTCGTCTATTCACTAGACAATAGCGCCCAGTTTGGATAATAGCATCATCCGTGTGTAGTGTCTTAAACATAGTAGAAATGTCCCCTTTGTGGAACTATTCTTGTTTTTAGGGAGCACATGCACCTATGTCTATATGTTTTGTTCCTTTGTGATCAAAATTTGTAGTTGTGTATTGTACCTAGAAAGGTTGATGTGATGTGCAAACCCTAGTTCTCTTTGTAAGTATGATATAATCAAGAATTGAGTGTGTTATTAGGATGGACTGAACATCCTCAATACCCCATTGTGTAGAGAGCTGCCTACATACCATACTCTAAAGAGAAATCAAGTCCAATGTAGTGCTCCCATCTAATGCTTGATGTATGTGTAAGTGAATGCTAGAATGAGAGTGGCCTTGGATGCTTTGAATGTGCTTGAGCTATGAAATACTTGAAAAATGGACTTAGCATTGTTGTAGATGGTAGTATGCATGAAGTAGGGCAAAATAGGGATAAAGTACCTTGATTTTACACAACTTTGTTTTCGGTTTGAATAGCTTTTGTATCTATTTTCCATCTAGTGAATAGAGGTGGATTAGACTTATATTTATAGGGTTTTGTTGTTTGTGTAGATAAGAAAATGAGCTGAGGCCAAACTTAGGATGGGCACACATTTGAAAAATAATACATTGGAAAGAGCTAGGGCTAAGGACAGTAGTGTCCAATTGGGGACACTAGCGTCGTGTGGTTGTAGTGTCCCAAATATGGTGTTAACATTCTTTCTTCATACTGCAAAGAAATTTGGATTGGAGTTAGATATAACAATTTAGACATTGTGTCTTGATTGGATGTAGGTTATTGTGGTTTGTTGATTTTCCCAACTTTAGCTTCCTCCAAAGCTTCATCTAACCTTAGCCAAAAAGTTGGGTTCACAAAAAACTCCACCAATGCCTTTACATCATCCTTGCCTGAGACCAAAAACAAATGTTACTAGAAAAAAGAGATGTTGCCATTGAATTGACCTTCACCATCCTGCTATGATAAAGAAACTCATCCCTAATCACCATTTGAATGGCCCTAAGAGTTTTTTTGAACCACGCCTAGAAGATCTTCTATAATCTTCCCTGAGATACCTTGCATGCAAAGGCCATCTCCTTAGACTTGTATAAACTAGACACCGAGGGCAGAACCAATGCCTCAAATACCAAGTCTTCCATGAGAGCTCCAACCAAAGAACAAACAAAACACCAGAAGGAAAGCTACTCACTCTACACCCCAAAACACCCAATAAATAATTAAAAGAAAGACAACTCAATAAAGCAACCTAACGGGGTAATAAAATACAGCACCCCAAAGAAGAAATATCACATGCACCGAAGGACATAATGATGAAGAGATGGTGGAGGGAGAAATTAACCATCGATTAAAATTAATTATATTGATTCTCATCCTTTCTGCCCAAGCTTTAAAATTATTTTTCATCATAATGTCCATAGGTTGATCAATGTCAATGTTTGCCAATGCATCGATAGATTTATTGGCTTTATGGAAATAATGCTTAGCCTTCCATTCATGGAAATATTCTAAAAAGGACCATGCTTTTTTCAAAATATAGGCAAAATTTCATGCTCTCACCTGGCCCTTATTCAGAGTATGAATAATGACCTAGGAGTCTCCTTCAATCTAAATATTAGAGATACCACAAAGCTTAGCGACATCAAGACCAGGCACTAGGGCTTGAGCTTTAGATTCATTATTAGTTTTCTCAACCAATTTGATGGAGGTCACCCAGATTAAAGAATCACCCACTCCATAGGCCCCAAGATTGCCTCGCGAGGCTCCGTCGAAATTTAATTTGAACTAGCCTTGGGGGAGGCTCCCATTTGGAATTATCCTTTCTGAGCTTGCCACTATTGACTACCATCGACCCATTAACAGGGGAAAATAAACATTAATCTTACTACACATACTTTGGTGTATTTTCTAAGACCGAGTTGTTCTAAGACAACTATATTAGAACAATTATTTTCCCCTTTCAATGTAAAAGACATATCAAGAATATAAATGTCAAGTCATGGAATAACTTATTTAACTCCAAATATATCCTACAATCACATATATATGTATCATTTTTGCAACCCTATTTAGGGAAGGACAATTGTCAAAAGAATAAGACCATGGCTCTACACTAAATATCTTCAAGCCCAAAAACATATGGCTTTTTATTTATTAAACAAAGGTGGCTACAACCAACCATCAAAATGTCATAATGTCAAGACTTGCTCGTAATAGGATTTGTTCCCTTACTAACTATAGCTTATGCACTTTTTTTTCCTAAAAAAAGGGATAATTTCAACATAGAACAAGCATATAAGAATACCACTTATAACATTTATATCTCACATAATTATAACACTTTCGTCCACCATCAGGTAAGGAAATATATGTATCTACATCATAAATAAACAAGATTATTTATTAAAGCAGGTTACCCACATTCGCCTAATGGAGATTTACCCAAGAAACCATTATACAAAAGGGTCATTTTATTACCCTTACAACTGTACATGCATAATTTGACTTGTTAAAGCACTCCCTTCAGTTGCAACAACCCTATTTAGGGATAAATGAACTCATGAACAAAATTGAGAAGTTGTATACAAAATGACCCAGATCAAGCCCAAGTCTCTCTCATATTATTGCAAGGCCTTTTCCTTTGTTTATATACTTATTTATGTACGTATGTATGCAATTTCTCATTCATATTCATGTATGTATGTAATTGTTCACTCATATTCATCAAAATAATGATCTGCTACAAGATTGAAATGAAGGAGAAAATTACAACTATAGTTTCTCAGTAAGAACTTGGCTATATAGTTACAACCATATAACATAATATTTATAAGTCAAACTCCTCTCAATTGAGTTCTCATTTATTTTTCAATAAATTTTATTTCGTTTTAAGGAGGTTGATGTATGACAACACATCTACAAATATAATTGAATATTGTTATAAATAACTCTCCTTATGGACACAATTATATACTCAGGGATAGAAGTTAGTTCCATCCCCAAGCCGATAAAGGTGCCATTGATCTCTCTTTACTTTTACCGTAATGTTTAATGTCAATGCCAACCCCCATCGAGGGTTTCTATCAAGTAAATTATGTATATGGGTTTATTTAGTGAAATAGAGCACTTATTGTAACACCTAAACCTGAAATATTCTTCAATAGATATTATAGCCATATTTATTACTTATAAAAAGGAAGGATTAAAATATTATTCCTCAGATTACAATAGTTACTAAGAAACTCTATCATATACATGCATAACTTAGTGTGTCTAGTGTCAATAATCCCCACGAGGTGAGGGGGAAGTGTGTGACAAATTTAGAAAGAGTTACATGTGGCATGAAACTTTAAGATTCCCTTCAAAGGGACAAAAGAGATGAAAGCTATATGCCATCTCATAAACCCTGGAATATGTGAATTAGAAATTCACATAATAATAAATGTACAACTTAAGTATATTTATTATACCTAAAATAAATAATAATCTCTAACAGTACCTATACTCGCTCTTATACCTACTATGCCCTACCAATAGGTGTAATAGTAAGTATACATATATTGGTTATTATACCTATTAGTAAGGTATAATAGCGAGTATATAGATATTACACCTATAGATATAAACTAATAGGTATAATAATGAGTATATATGTGTGCTTATTGTTATACCTATCGGTAAGGTATAATAGGCATAATAACGAGGATATATATACTCAAAGTTATACCTAATACATACCTATACTCGTTATTATACCTATTAGTAATATATATATGTATGTATAATAATGAACATATGCACACACACACACACAATTGTTACATTGTTACATGGATCTCTTACATGTTATCTTGCATACCTTGTGATCGATACTTGATTATTTAATATGACTTGGTGTCATTTTGTTTGTGTATGTGCATGTATATATACATATATTACACACAATAATGAAGTGTCATTATTTCTTCACTACTCCCTTGTCACAAAATAAACATGTTTTTGTTTCCCTTTCTTCCTTGGACATTATCCACCTCTCAGGTTCACACCTAAGATAATGTGAGCTAGTCCTCAACTGCGCAATTCACATCTTTAATTTTCATTTAATTTTTGCTCATATGCATATTTTTTAATCATGTTTCCATGTGGGATTGAACTCTATGATTTAGTACCATATGGTTGCTTGTATTTCTCTCTTACATATTTTTTTATTATGTATATGTATATATACACATACATATGTATATGTGTACATATAAACACACACACATACATATATACGTATACATACATGTGTATATATATATTTATATGTTTATATATACTACATGTACATGTATGTATACATAAATATATGTATACATGCATACATACATACATATACATATATGTATGTTTATAAATGTGTATACATACACATACATACATGCGTACACATACATGTATATGTATATATATGTTTGTGTATACATACGCATATATATATATATATATATATATATATATATATATATATATATATATATATATATATATATATATATATATATATATATATATATATATATATATATATATATGTATGTATACATACACATGTATATATGTTTATGCATATATGTGTATGTGTATGTATTCATATACACACTTATATATGTACACATACATATTGTAGACACTCTGTTTTGGCTACATTTCATGTCTAATCAGATATCAAACTAATTTATAGCAAACAGTGTAAATTAAGCCTAAAAATCACCCAAATACCAAATTCATTTGCACATCAAACGTAAATTCCTAGAATCACATCAAAGCTTCATTATTTGGGGTATTACCCTATATGCAACAATAACCTCTCACATATTCATCCCCAGTCAGGTTGCAACTAAGTAAACTAATATTTTCAACTAATTAAGCAAGGTACTTAACCAAATTTTAGAAAGTACTAAAAGGTTAATCAGATTCACTTAATTGATTAAACCCAATTAAATTCATAGGTAAAAAAATCCATATTCAATTAGTGAATATCTAAAATTAAAATTAAAAAGTGTAAAATATCAAGCCATGACATCATCATGATGTCACCTTGAAAGTTGACAACCACCCAAAAAGTTGATGAAAATAAATATCTAAAATGGCGAGCCATGCGTCTTCCAAATTTTAATTGAAACACTTAAACCATTTGCCTCCAAAACTGGGCCAATTGTGAGCCACAAATCTAGATCTTAGATTGAACGATCACAGTTGATCCTCCCCATTTTAGGAAAACTATAAATACAAGTGCCATAACCATTTTAAAGCAAGTTATTTTGTGCACACTTACTATGTAGAATTTGCAAGAGGATATTCACACAACCAACTTATGCCAAAGCCAAGCTAGATGTGAACAAGAGAGGATGTTGCCCACAAAGCACCAATGTTGATAAAAACTCCATTATCCACAAGACGAGCATAAACCACTCTTGTGCCAATAAGCAATTTGAATCATCAAGGAAGGTAAACATGTTTGGTTTTGTTTTCTCATTTTGTTTGTTTTGTTTGTTAATTTGCTCACCCTAGGTCTTAAGCTTATAATGCTAGTTGTCATTAAGTTATTTTTTAGTTTTATCCACTAAAAAGAGAAACGAACATCTTCCTCGTAATCCTATGATATATAATGGCATGCCTAGTGGGACCACACACCCCACATTCATCCTAATAGCACTTTAGCACTCTTAAAAAGATTTTAAAAAAAATTGATTTTTTATCTTGTTTCTAGCTTATTTTATCTATTTTTTTCATGTTTTGCTTGACTCTGTTTCGACAACTTCGAACATGGGTAACAACAACTTCGTCAAGTAAATTTCCTCATAGAGTCGATAACTGTGCTATTTTTTGAGAAAATCAGAACTTCAGCAGGACTAATCGGTAACTTCACCCTGCTGATTGGTGACTTCATCAAGTTCTGAGTCTTATAGGTTTTTGGATTTTTTTGTAAATTGGTGACTTCATATACTTCTCCTACTAAACAATGGCTTCACATTGCAAATCAATGATTTCATAAAAACCTATGTTTTCTAAGATTTTCCTATTAAAATGATGACTTCGAAGCCTGCTAAATAATGACTTCATCTTGAGACAAAACCCTGAGAGCTTCAAAAATAATTTTTTTTGCCTTGTTCTTATAAACTAAACAAAGCAAATGAATCTTCTACTGTTTAATGCAGGGTATTAGGTTAAAATTTCTGGCTTAAAACACTAACCAAAACTGTTTAAGCACTTTTCTTAAGTTGCAAAGCAAGTTCACATTTAAAATTTAGTGTTTTAAGGCCCATTCACTCTTCAAAGTTTGGTGTTTTACAACTTGTTCACATATCGGTTTCTATGTTTAAAGACAACATTTGCTTTTGCACTTTAAATTATGCATTTCCTTTTTTAGCATTGTTTGAAGCTAAGTTGCACGTATGTTCTCCCCTATTTAGGGTGACTCAGAAACATGACTAAGCTTGTTGTTTATTATAGTTCGGATTTCAAGTCACGTATGCTCTCCTCTCATTTTCTTGAACATGGGTGAATTAGAAATTACTCTCTCCCCTTTTTTATTTTTAACTTTGTAAGCAGGAGTTCATAGTCTCACTGCAAGTCCTTTAGGGGTGCATTGACCTGGGGGTTCATCTCCAAACCTCCTACCAACCCCACTTATCCAGTGGGTTATATAAATTAAGTGTACTATCTGCTAAGAAAATGGTTGAACGGTTAACCTAACCAACCAAAAGGGTATTAGGTCATGCAACGGTCTAAACATTAGACTTGACTAAGTAGTTTATGGCTGAAGTCATTGTGAAAGAGACAAGACCCTTTCATAACAAGCTAGGCAGTTTGAATCCCATTGATGGATATTTATTATGCCCAAGTGTTTTAGGAATTTATGGATCATTAGAAAGCCAACTAAAATTTTTAGATTAATTGACCCCACTTATCGTAAATTATCTTACCAATGTCTAGTTGTTTTTGTGCTCTAAGTTCCATGCCTTATACAAGTTCTTGAGAGACAGAGGGGGATAATCATTCTACCTACATGCGCTTTTATTTATTGGATTAATAATTAATTCCTCTCAAGCACTAGTGTATCAAAAGAAGTTTCGTGGATACTATGCACACTTTATGTTAGTTATTAAGATATGAACATACATTTGTGTGCTTCTTATTTTGTGTAATTGAGTCTAAAACCATTCATGCAAACAAACAAGTCCAAAACACTTGACATGTAAACCATTCACATTAAGAAGTGTTACACTCCAAATTTGTTGAGATCATTTTACGTTTGTGCCTTAATTTATAAAAGATGTTATTACGTAGCCACTTTTAGTCTAGAACATTGCTCATTTGAAAAACTCAAGTCTTCCCAACCAAGTTTGAAATCCATCTTTCAAAGATCATATGTAAAGATAATTGGTTTACGTTTGAGTCTTACCTACAACTTGGGCTTGAGTTGTTCACCTTTTGTGTTTAGATTGTGCAACTTGGATTGATTTTTATTCTAGTATAAAGACCTTTACATAGATCAAGTTCCCTTTTGGACCAAGGCTTAAATTTGCCTTATTTCAAAAATAAACCAAGTGTGCCTTTTTGTTTCGAATCAAGATTTTTAGACCCAGGAATAGTTCCAAATTCATGTGCCTAGTTTGTCTACTAAGATTGCATATGCCAAGACCAAATTTTCATAGACCGAGTTTTTTTTCAAGACCTAGTTATAAGTTTTATGCACCAAGATCAACTTTGTATGCTTCAAGTGAGTCTGTTTCCAAGAACTAGATAGAATTTTGCATGCCTAGACCAAGTTTGTTTTCAGTACCTAGTTATGATTTCATATTCCTAAACCTAGACCTTAGTGTGGTTTCCATATAGTTCAAAATCTCATGTGCCTAAACTAAATTCAAGTTTCATTCCAAGATTCAAGTTTGCTTAAACCATTTTCCAATGCCAAAATCCAAGGTTTCCTTTTGTTGACTATTTGTTCCAAAGACCTGGAGTGTTAGTGATAATTTAGACCAAGTGTTGATTATTAGTTTTCAAGGAGAGATTTTTTTGAGCCAAGTTACAAACATTAGACAAACTATTCAAAAACATAAGTGCCACTAGACAAACTATTGAAAAAAAACAAGTGCCACATAGACTTAACCATGCCTCATTATACATGTGTAGAGCTATGTATAATCTGGATTACGGGAACATTGTTACAAGTGATCATTTTGACGATAAGCCCTATAGCGAAAACATATTATACAAAACATATCCGTACATGATGTATGTGTCACCTAACATAGAGTAGGGCCAATACCAATTAGCAAAATACCTCGCCAACATGCCACTTTATCCAGGACAGGAACAAGATTCATCCATGCAATACCTTACCATCATACCACCTAGTATGGAAACAGTGCAACAACAACCATACTTTGTGACCACACCATCTAGTGCCAATTATGATCTCTATCTATTTGATCACCATATTTTAGAACATAGGGATGAAATTATTGTTAGAGCAGTCGAAGTAGGTGCTAAATTCTCATCAAACTTCCCACACAAAAGTTTTCCAAGTTTGGTTAGAAGTTCTAGCAACACATCCTTAGTTGAACCATTTCATCACACCTCTACTACTAAAACCCATGCATGTATACCAATGCCTAATTAAGAACTTGTTATGAATGTTAAGGGAAAATGTCAAAGTGATGACCAATTAGTGCAAGTACAACAGGCCTATGAAAATTTTCTAGACCTAAATACAAACTTCAAAGTCATGACTATTCTGAACACACCGCTTATAGAGTTGGCTCCATCAAATGCGCTACAAACAAGATTGGTAGGTTCTTCTAATGCACATATGGATCTGTTTATTCAAACCATGTCATTTGCAGACATGTTCAATTTTCCTCTAAATGAAGAACAATCAACGACATCTTTAGGAAACCCTCTTCAAAATGTAGCAAACAACACATAGGTGTTCCCTAATTTACACTAAGTAAAGACCAATATACTAAGAAACACCCCACCCAACAATTCCCAACAGATCCCCATTTCAAGTACATCAACAAATCATAATAATAGGGGGTAGGTACATCTAATTCTCAATAGGTGACTATTCTTCCACGACCATCTACTTCCTCAAACATACAACAAGGCATAAGCAATGCGCCACCATTGAATACCTCTTAGTAGGTAGTGACAAACACTCCACCTCAATAGGTTCAAACCAACATGCCACCATAACAAGTGGTAAATCAGTTACCTCAAACATTATCTAATAAAAACATCTTGTGGCTAATTAACGACAAATTCCAAACCAACAAAAAGTGCCTAATTTATAACAAATGCCAAACTAATAGAAAGTACCTAATCTACAGCAAGTACGTAACCAACAACAAGTGTTTAACCAACAACAAGTGCCTAACTTCCAACAAATATATACTAGCCAATGGTTACCAACATATACCTTATCCACAACACATACCTAACATGCAACAATTTCTACAACATGCCTACAAATAACATATAAAATAGGGTGTGACTAGCCAACAACAAATACTTCCATTAAAGCCACAATTCCCTCCAAATCAACGTTGCACTACCAATCCTAACCCCAATGTGTACCAATGACAAATACCACACCAACAATATAACCCTAACCAATGAATGCATATTCTTGTTAAAGCAACTAACTAAGCAAACATCCCTCAGTCCTCCATTCCCCCATTGTACCCTAATCAAAGTAATCCACCGTGGACCACCCAACCACAACCATGTGTACCATCTATACCATCCACATTCCTAGCCCAAGAAATGCAACAAATGAAAGGTGTAATTACAACTATTCAAACTAGAAAGCAGGCAAATAGGTTTAAATAGAATGAAATGTGCTCATATCCTTTCAACATGGACTATCTTCAGATACCCATTTCCCCAAGTTTTGAACTGTAAAAGTTTTAAAAATACAAAAAGAAAAGGTGAATCGAAGGAACATCTGAAGGAATTATATGTCACTTGCCAGTCAGTGGCCTATATTGATATCTATGTGCTCCTACTTTTACCTCAAAGTCTAGCAAGATAAGCCTTGGAGTTGCTACTCTGGCTTCCAAAGAACTCTATGCTATACTTTAAAGACCTCTCATAGAAATTTGTGCAACACTTTTCTTATTATCTTGAGCATGAGATTAATATGGTGGATTTAGGCCAAGCTCAATAGAGACCTAGTGAGATTTTCTCAAGCTATTTGCAATGATGGAGGGCACTTGCTAGCCTCTTCATGCATAATCTACTAGATAAATAGTTGGCCATAATGTTTACTCATAATTTACAAAGTGATATATCATATCACGTCAAGCATTAATGTGCCCACACTTTTGAGGAGATTATCGACAAAGGCCTACAAATTGAGAAGGCCCTTATCAACAAAGGGGTAATCCGGTTATATACTCCTAACCAAATCTATAACCAGTACCAAGGCCTAAACTAGAGCCAAAATCAATACCATTGCCAAAACCAAAATCAAAACCCAATTCAAATAGAACCTCCTATGTTAGCCCAAGCTAGTACTTCTGAGAAGCCCAACGTTTATAACTACAACAAGAACATTGTGGGTAATGCAATTATTGAATCATTCCACTTCCAAATAGTGCAAACACCATCTACTCAACCAGTTTCGCATATGCATCTAATTCCATAAATGCAAGTAATCTCGTGTCCTCCTCTTTAAATGCCTCAACGAAGAGCAAAACCACATGTAAAGAGAATTTTCAATGACCTAGGAGAGCCCATTGAATATGTGTTTCAAAAACTAGCTAATGTTAATCTGATTTATTGGCCTATTACCAAACCATTACCTAAGGGTATTTTTGTCCCTGACTAGTATAAAGAGAACAATTTTTGTGATTACCATCGAGTCAAAGTACATTTCATATCTCGGTGTGTGCAATTAAGGCACCTCATCAAGAATATGCTAGAGAATGGAGAAATAGAACTAGATAATAAGGCCTCTACTTCTAATAAAAACTTGGACATTTTTTAGAATCCTTTTCCATGACGCAATGCCAATAACTAGAATCAATAATATAATTAACAACAACATAGGCCACCACCATAGCCACAACAACAACTACCATAATAACCACAACCACATAATATAAGGACCCAAGGACAAAATAACCCATTTAACCAAAGGACTAGTCGTGTCATCACATATGACTACCACAAGGTTGTAGGACATATCATGGGTAGTCATTTATCCACTGTTACCATCAACCTAAGACCAACAACTAATAACCAATGACTAGTATCAAATAATGTCCAACTACCTCCTTATGTTGGTAATCCTCTTGTGGTTCATGTGGGTAGCCAAGCTTAGCAGTACCTAAGGGTTACCATCCCATGCCCTTCTTCTAGTTACAGTGGTCCATTACCCAATATGTATTATGTAATCGGAACTCGATAAACTAATGTTACCATTCTAGGTCCACAACCTCCTCCTACCAATGAGCCTATCTAGGCTCTCAAGCTATTGTGAAATAAGCCAATTCTTTATGCTAAGGAAAAAACTTAGGATATTATGGATCAATTGAAAAAGACACCTGCTCAAATATCCATTTTAGATTTGTTTCATAGCTCTAATATCCAAAAAAATATCCCTACTAAAATCCTAAGCCAATCCCAAGTGCCAAATGACATTACGCTAGATAAATTACAAGCTTTGGTAGGACACTTGGCTCTTGGCCAATAACTTACCTTCGACCAAAGTGACATTTCATCCCTTGGAACTCTCCATAATAACCCATTATGTATTGAAGTTGCCATAGCCTAGCACAAGGTTAAACATCTCCTCATGAACAATGGATTAGGCCTCGATATTGTGTCTCTAAGGTTAGTCAAACATCTTGGATACATGACAGCTGATCTTCAACTAGATATAATCACCATCAAGGCTATGATGATGAGGAAAAGTAGTCACAGGGAATAGTTTATTTGCCATTTATTGTTGGGCCCTTGACCCATAACACAATTTACCATGTTTTGGACCTTGATTTATCATACAACTTGTTACAGGGATGATCATGATTACATGAAATTTGGGCAATACCTTCCACATTGCACCAATATATCGAGTTCCCCCATTCTAGGATGGAGGTGACTATTTTTGTGGACTTACAACCATATCAATTATGTAAGCATTTGGAAGTTGAGTATAAAATCTATATTTATTATATCAACATAGACCCTGCACCAAAAGAGGACAAGGATGTACTTGTTGAATTATCATATTCCAATTATATTGACCTAGATAGCCTTGTTTCTACTTCCATTGCACCCCCTCCTAATATATATAGTCATTTTACCATCTCTAATAAAGGCCTAGGTGAATACCTCATGCATAATGCATTCCACATAGCCAAGCTTCCATAGCCTTTAAATTCTATGGAAGACCCAAAGCCAAGTTCGTTCGCATAGAATGGTGATAGAAAGGAAATTTTAATACCCAAGAGACTGTTATTTTCACACCAGCTACTAGCCAATAAAAAGATCCACTTTATGAAAATGAATTTTGGATTTATAATGATAACTTTGTTGATTTTTACCAAAGTAAAAAGTATCCCATTCCCAACCAAACCATGGATAATCAAGCTTATGAAGGTAGAGGCCTGGGGGCAAATCAACAAGGCACTCTTGATCCCATCTCCATGACCAAACACAAAATAACTTAGGTATTGGATTTAAACCACCTTTGGTGACCTTGCATATCTTATCCATGTTCCTACACTGATGACTAGCAATGATGATGTCAACAATGATGCATAGTCTAATTACAGTGTATATGAGGACTTAGCCAATACCAACCTATTTAACCCTCATATCGTATGTACTATTATGCTTATCATTTGTCATTTCCCACTTTTCCTTCATCATCCTCAACTCCTTGATTGGGAGCAACAAGAATCCACAATATCACTTGACGAGTTCAAAAATGATGAGGCCATTTATGACTTTTTGGGCCTGAGAGACCATATTCCTTTCAAAGATCATAAGGTTTTTCTATCACATTGGATCCTGCTACCTATTTTGGAGATTGGGTGAACTTCTTTTGCCAGAAACAAAGAGAAAATCAAACATTGAGGTCTCAAAGTGAAAACCTCTTTGAGGCACTTTTGGACCAACATAAAAGTAAAGAAAAAGACTCGTCTCTTGGTGAAAACTTGTTTCAGGTGCCATTAGACAAAGATGTTCACCCTTCCTCGAATGCAACTTATGATGTCTCTAATGCCACAATCATATTTGGGTCTGAAATCAATGAAGAAGAATAGTGGGCCTTTGAATAAATTGTCTAAGAATGGCCACAAGTATTTGTTACATGGCCCTTGCCACCATTGGGTGATTATGATTAATCTTATTTGGGGAAACTTGATGATCTAGTAAACCAAAAGACTTTGATAATACCAACCAATTCACTTATTTATTGAATTTCTTGGAAGATGGTTCTACACTTCTTGTAGAGGACACTTCTGAAGTCAACATTGGAACACCAGATGATCCCAAGTGGATAAAACTAGACACGTCTCTCACTAAGGAGGTTCATGAAGTCCTTGTTGCTCTCCTAAGGGAGTTCATTGATACATTTGCATGGGCCTATTCTGATATGCTCAGTTTCGAACCTTCTTTGGTTCTACATCATTTGGTAGTGCATTTAGATGCCAAGCCAATCCAACAAAAAATGAGGAAAATATATCCTCAATTTGTCATATTAGTTAAGAAAGAACTATAAAAACACTTAGAGGTGGGATACATTTGTCCCATTGACTATTCAGAGTGAATTTCAAATATTGTACAAGGTAATAAGAAGTTAGAGGATATTAGACTATATACTGATTTATGAGACATCAACAAAGCCTACCCAGAGGATGAATTTCCTCTGTCATATATTAACATGATCATCAACTCTACAGCCAGATATGAGATGCTTTCTATCATGGATGGTTTTTTGGGGTACAATCTGATCAAGACTATGCCATAATACCAACACAAGATAACATTCACCACTCCTTGGGGAATGTTTTATTATCAAGTCATGCATTTCAGCCTCAAGAATGTTGGTGCCACATATCTACATGCAATGACTATCATTTTTCATGACATGATGCATGATATTATTGAATATTATGTTGATGATATCCTAGGAAAATTTAAGACCAGAGCATGACATCTAGTGGTGTTACGTAGAATATTTGAACATCTACATGAGTATAAAGTAAGGCTTAACCCTAAAAAGTGCATCTTTGGTGTCACTTCAGGTAAATTATTAGGATTCATTATCTCTCACATAGGCATTGGATTTTATCTATCCAAGGTTAAGCCCATTACTGAGATGCCATCACCATCTACTTTGAATTAACTTCATAGTTTATAGGGCAAGATACATTCCATCAAGTGCTTCATTTCTCAACTAGCTGATAAATGCCATTCATTTACACATTTACTAAAGAAGGGCATGAAATTTTCATGGAATGTTGATTACCATAAATAATTCAACCACTTGGAAGAATACTTGGCCTACTCACTTGTTTTATTACCACTGATGCCAAAAAAATTCATCACTCTTTACCTATTTGCTACTGAAAATGCTCTACAGGCACTTTTGGCCCAACATGATGAGCAAGGAAAAGAACATGTTGTATACTACCTAAGCCGCATATTGGTCACATATGAACATAATTATATACCAATAAAGAAATCTTGTTTAGCCATGGCGTTTGCATCTTAGAAGTTGCATCACTACATACTTAACACTAAAACCATTGTCATTGCCAAAGTAGATCCGCTCAAGTATCTACTTTCAAAAATAGCTTTACAGGGCTGCATGGCTAAATGAATCATGCTTTTAAGTGAGTTTGAGAATTAATATGTTAACCAAAAGGCCATCAAAGGATAATTAATTATCTTGTTGAAGCTACCTTCATCGACACTCAGCCACTCATCTTTAGGTTTCTAGATGAGTCTATCGTGATCGTAGTAGAAGCACCCCCTGAAGAGTAGTAGTGGAAACTTTATTTTGATGTTTCTCTCATTCCTAAGTCCTTCCATATCAACTTTCCTTGCACCAATAATATGGTTGAATATGAATCACTCATCATAAGGATTCATTTAGCAGTAGAGTGGAATATCCAACATCTTCTAGTTTATGAATATTCTCGGCTTATCATCAATTAGGTTACAGACCAATTTCAAACCAAACATGAGAAGCTTGTGCCATATAAAGACATGATGGACACTCTAAAACAAAAAAATGCTTATCTTCAGTTTGAGCAAAGACCTCAGGAGAACAACAAAATAGTAGATGTCATGGCCACAATTGGCTCTATGATCCAAATTATGGATAAGACTAGAGATTATCAATTCCTTGTTGAAAATATTCTTTCAAGAGCTCACGAACCTTCAATATTTGAGATGATTTATGATATTTTTGGTCCCAATTCTACCTAATATACTGAACTATATAATTACTTTCAAGACCAAGTCATCCCTCCTAACCTATCTCATAAAAGATAAAAAGCCTTCATCCACCAAGCCTCTCATTATATATTACTTGGACCCATGTTCTATCATAGAAGTTTTGATGGAAATATTTTTTGTTATTTAACCTCAATAGAATCTAGATTAGCATTGAGGGAAGTTCATGAAGTGGTTTAAGAGGTCCACACTAGTGGGGCCATCCTTGCCAAAAATCTATTATATACTAGTTATTATTGGCTGACATTGTAAGTTGATACCATTTCATATGTTAAAATATGTGTACAATGTCAGAAGCATGCTAATGTAATACATGCTCTAGCTCAAACCACTAACCATGCCATGGTCATTTTCAACTTGGGGACTCAACCTCATAGGAAAGATCAACCCTACCTCCTCAGATGGCCATATATGTATCCTTACCTCCACATAGTACTTCACTAAGTGGTTGGAAGCCATTCTCATAACTTACGTGATAGGCAAACAAATATCCAGATTAATTTTCAATCACCTCATTTACCACTATGGTATCTGCTCTGACATTATATTTGATAATGGCAATTCATTCAATAAAAAAGATGTCAAAGCCCTTTGTGATGAATATAACATTACCCAACATTTTTCCACTCCATATTACTCGTAAGTCAATGACCAAGCAGAGGCATCTAACAAAACCATTGTGAAGATCCTCAAGAATATTGTCAATGATGCTAGTCATGATTGGCACTTGCAACATTTAAGTGCCCTCTGGGCTTATCGAACCAATTTCTGCACTTCAATAGGAGCCACACCTTATTCTCTAGTTTATGGTACCAAGGCCATCCTTCTTATCAAGGTTGAGTTGCCTTCTCTATGCATTTTACTAAAGCATATCCTTGATGATGAAGATTATAGGGTAGTTTACTTGCAAGAGCTAGAATTATTGGATGAAAAATGAATGACAACCTTGAATAGCCTTCAAGTATTCCGAAACCAATTGCGTGGTCAATACAACAAGTGTGTCCATCATAGAGAACTTGAGCTTGGTGATCTTGTACTTAAATAAAACCAAAAGAACATCAATGTTTAAAAAAGGTAAAGTTTAAACCTAATTGGGTAGGACCCTATATCATTACTGCTAGCTATGGTTTTATGACATACATGTTAGCTATGCTAGAAGGAGATGAACTTGATGAACGGATGAACATAATGCATCTCAAGCATTTTTTTATTTGAGTGACCTCGAGTATTGTCTATAAAGATCACTTACCTTATGTTGTGACTATTCACTTTGATACTATACCGTACCATATGTCTTTCCTACCATGCCTTTCCCATTTACCTCTGGTTCTAATCTCCTATCCCTCTTTTGACCTTGGTTCTGATCCATTGATACTTCAGACAACATCAATGGTCAAGTTTAGATGCAATTATCAGTAGGTGATTTATGTTGGAGACTATTGATTGCATCCTTCAAAGTGGTCATCTTTTCAGGCATTATGATAGTGAGCTTTGAAAATGCATCCTTCACTATTGCTAGTTATGCACCATTATACCATGTCATGTCATTACACCATTATGCCATCTTCCTATTCATGAGCTTGTTTTTACTTAGTGAGATTCCTTGTTGTAGAGAGAACTACAGTAGCTTGAGGTCCATTTAGAATATATAGGCAATGCTTAGTATTTTATGAGGTCAACTTGCCCACCCTAATTCCTACACCCTCACAATTTGACGAGCAACCTAAGCCACAATCTTGTAATTTTATGAGTAACCTAACCTAAGCTATCATCATTTTGTGAGCAAATTAAGCTATACTCTCACCATTTTATGATCAACCTAACCCATGATCTCAACATAATAAATTATCAAAACATTTAATTTTCGAACACTCATTTTTTGTCTTTTAGTATGGTTTTGGCTTAAATCACACTCTCACAGTTTCATGAGTTCTTGTGCTTGACATTCTCATCTTTGTCAGCGCCTACCCCCATTTGATTCATGTTCTCATCGTTTTGTGAGCCCATTCCTATTTTTTCTCTATAAGTCAATCATAATTCTTTATCATAAGATTTCTTCTATCCCAAATCTTGGGAGAACTAAATTTGGCATGAAGTCCTTGTTGGACCTTGTGTATATGCAACTATGTAGGCAACGTCCATTTGTTGAGGGCATTTAGAGTCAACTCAACCACCCCTTATTTATTATTCTATTTCCCCTTTTCATTCATCTACCATCATACATGTGTTATTATTCCCTATAGCGAAGGGGGAATCTTTTTCCAAGCATAACACTTCTCTTACACGTGAACAAATAGTTATATTAATTATTTGTTATATTTGCCTTAGATTAGTTGTTTGTTGTATTTGCCTAAAGTAGTTGTTTATTTGATTCAACTTAGATTAATTTTTTCATTGCCTTGTGCCTTAAAATTAATTCATTTCTTACACTGGGCCTTAGATTAACTTGTTTATTGTACTTTGTCGTGAGTAGTTTTGTTGTTCCATTTTTAGTTAGGGTTTTCTATTTGTTTCTTGCTTATGCCTTTTACTTTTTATGTGGTTCAATTCTAATTTTTTAATTAGGTTTTGTTTATTAGATCTGTTGATTTTAGTTGGTTGATGACTAACATCTATTTGTGCCATCCTTCCCTTTGGTTGTTGTGGGTTTATTACATTATGTTTACACTTAAATATTGATTTGATGTATCTTGTAATTAAGCTATGAGTGTTTATGATCACTCCTACACTTAGTTTATTGCATTATATTTACACTTGGGATGTGACTGATCATTTCTTATGTATAAGTTTTTATATTTGCATTTAAATTAATTTAAATTCTATGCATAGGACATATAGTGTGATTATGATTTGTTTATAACTATGATGCATAAAGTCACATGCTACAACAAAAATTTGGCCAAATATTTATCAAACAATGGTGTCAGTAATATATCTCCTCTTGTTTACAATAATCATATCCTAGCAATCCAAACCCATAGTAACCTAAACACAATGACTATAATATGTGCTCATGAGGACGTGCATCTCTGAATAAACATATATTACAAGTCATACATGAACAGATGAACACATGGCATATCTATAATAAATAAAGAAGCATTCAACGTATTTTCTGTCATACACTGCAAGGAAGAGAAAAACAATATTAACATTGCCAAGTAAACACAACATCAACATGAGACCATAACATATCATGCTAAATAAAGAAAAGCGCATCACATGTATTTCAAAAGAATAATAGTCTGTGTACAAGTCCATACACCAAATATGAATGTCATATATCTCGCAAAAATGAATATAATATACATTGTGACCATATACAAGTCATATGGCCAAAATACAATGTGCCAAGACCTATACAAAATTAACTCTCCCTCTAAAAATCTCAGCCTCTTATCGAAGGTGGTGGCTCTAGTGGCCTTGGCAGTGGTGGATGATAAATTGACTACCCATATGCTATTGTACCATGTGTTTTTGATCTATATCGTGAGGACCTATTGGCGGCTCTCTATGCTTCCCAAACCTTAAATGTAGGAATTTATTGATCCCTGGGCACTACCATATCATATGATTAATGATAGTATGAGGCCTCATCCTTAGCCCGAAGGCTCTCAAGTAACATCCTAAAGAATCTATCCTATGTATTTTTTGCTTGAGCCTCATCTTGCTCACATCGAATCCTCTACACATCTGTCTTGGCTTGATCTTTCTCTGTCTTGGCCTGATCCCTCTAAACTATGTCTTGATCTTGAGTAGCCTATATTTGCACCTATATCCATGTCATATGTATTACATATGATTTTAGTCAGTCAATCTCTGACTAAAGGGAAGTATCTCATTATCCCAAAGAGTAACATGTGCTTGTAGTTGACTAATTGTCCTCTCTAGGTCCTTAATCTTGCTTACTCTTGGAGTAATCTCCTCCTCCAATAGAACAATGTCCTTATTTGTTCTCATCATCTATGATATATTTACCTATCCTAAACATGCTCTCTTTGTACCTAATGTACCTGCCTGGTTAGGGTCTATATAAGCAACTCTCCTCTTGGTATCCCCGGTACCTGTTTGGTCAATACCCTGATCTCCACCCCAATCTACCTCCATTTGATCTCCACATCCATCTGATCTCCACCCTGATCCACCTCCATTTGATCTCCAGCCCAATTCACCTCCATCTCATGCCCACCTTGATCCTCACCCTCCTCTACCTCCATATCATCCCCACTAAACCCAATTATCCCCTAACCAACTAATCCCTACCCAACCTATCCACCTTGTGCTTGTCTAACTTGTGCCTATCCTGGTGCTTATAAAGGTGTTGTCAATCTTAGTGGACACACCTGCCTCCACCATATGTCATGATCTTGTGTCACACATGTATTTGTCGAGCCTCCTCCATAGGCCCATCAAGTTTGTGGAGCTGATCCATAACTGTCAATTGTTATACTCCTCTAGATGTTTGGAATATCTCAGATGCTTTCTTGTACACTATGAATAAACCATTTAGGCTCAACTAACACATCCTACAACATACCAAACTATCTTAACACCTGATTTGGCCTATACTCTTCTATGATATGTGTCTACAGATCCATCAAAAAATACTTGGTAGTCATATAGTTCATATACCACCTGTCAAACCTCCACTGCAACTATAATGGTAAGGCCGCCAAATGAAAAATGTGGTCATCAAATCATTCAACATCCAATGATGGTGTTAATTCTCCCCATGGTGTCCTTGGTGGCCTGCACCTGTTTGAACCCAGTCATATGACATGGGATCGTGCGGGCCCTATAACTGCATTTGTCCAATAGGGTGCTTTATGGATATGTGCTCCCATCCCCAGACTTGGACAAAAGTGCTAGCACAAATATTATGGCTTCTTCAATAGTACACCAAATGTAGGTCTTTATAAAGTTGAACCAATACTACTGGCCCCCAAGCAAACCTAGCTATATTATCCAAATGTCTCAAATAAATCCTCCTAGGACCATATGAAAAATTGGCTATTCTTGTCAAGCAATAATATGATGCTGATAATGGCCATCAGGATCATGACCTATCTATCAATCAAGGAATTAGGTGTAGGCTCCTCTAGTGGTAGATCATCTAGCCAAATGTTTGTATATACCTCTAACAAATCAATGTCGACCTTCTTATGCAGCATGAGAATGTCATAATCACAAACCAAATCATCTAAAATAACCCACTACTATGTTGGATCTATCCAAAATAGCCTTTGGCCTCTCATAGGTAGCTTGAGGATATGCCAAGTATCCTTAGTGTCATTATAGCCTCTCCCGTCAGTAGATGGAAGGTAGAAGTCTCTGGGTGCCACTACTCGGCTAGTGTACTCAAGTATGTTCAATTTGCTTGGATCACAAACATCTGCATCATGTCTAATAGATCCATAATCTCTAGAAACATGCACATCTCCTTAGTAAATATCTAAGGAGATTGTAGACAATGTGAACAATGTTCTCATGTCGTCAAGACCTCAAGCCGCTCTTGCAATCACATATGGGTTATCATGAATATATATCTATCCCACATATAGCTACACAAAATTTTGTTTCATCATAAGATTGTGCCTGTCCTACCTGACCTAGTTTATGCCCTAACCCCATAGTCTCATCTCTCTTAGAGGATGGACTTCTTTTGGGTACCTTAAACTATCTATTTGCCTTTTGAGGCAAAGTCATCATTTTTATAAATGATGAAGTTGTCGTTTAGGCGATATTGTTGTTTGCGAAAATGATGACTCACCCTATTTTGGCAAAATCATCGATTCAACATTTTCCACTAAAATTAAGTGAAGTTGTTGATTAAATTTTTGTGAAGTCATCATTTTCCCTATCACAAAAATGGTGACTTCATCAACCTTTTCCTTAAAAATAACCATAAACATATATTAAATGCAAATAAGCTCAAGTGAGGTTTACTTACTGGTTGTTTATCATGTGGTGGCCACCCATGATCCCTAACCTAGTCGATCATGTGCCTCTGTCATCATCCGTGAACCTTTTTTACTCATAAAGGTCATAGCTCAAAGTTCTTAAAGGGGTAAGAGTGACAATGAAAAATTTTACCCCAAGGGGTAAATATATAGGTTGAAAAATCAAATTCCCCCCCCCCCCATTTTTTAGGTTGTTCATTCCTATGCTCATTATTTTTCGATCATTTTCATACCTAGATCATGTTGTGGGGCATTTTTGAGACCCAAAACACTATTTTTCTACTGGTATCACAATTTAGTTTGGATGTGCATCTCTACACTAGCAGGTACCCCAGATCCATACCATTCCTTTATACTAGCTTGTTTTGTTAAATCTGTGTTATGAATTATTTGTTTGAGCTCCCTGTGTTGATTTGCCCAAGTATGAAAAATTATGTCAACAAATCAACAATCTACTTTGCCTCACTATGGTAAATCACTGTGCCAACAATTATAATTGCCTTAGGGAAAATCATTCTTTTGACCTCCATTACTGGTGGACCATCTCGTTTTCTTATTTTTGAGGGCCCATTCAATGACACTATTTGTTGTCCTCTCCCTCAGAGGGGCATCTAAGGCTTATTAACTGCCCTCTGGGGCATCAATCAGAAACCCCTGAGAGTGACCTATAACCAAACACAAAACCTGCTCCCTGTAACCTTAGCTCTGATACCACTTGTTGGGGAATACAGAAGCACAATTGATTACCATGCACAAGCAACTTAAATATGCAAAATTAACCAGAAGTAACAAGCAACTAGAAATCAGAAACAACACAGAATATGAGAGACAATACCCAATTGTATTAATACTCATCCAGAAAAGAATACAATAAATAAGATGCCACTTCTTCTTCACACTCTCAGAGGCTTCCCAGACTTCAAGTGTATAGTAATTCTTTCCTCAAAGCTCTCTCTCTTATGGTCCCAACACACAACTCAAACACAGAGCTGGTGTTCACCTCCAACCAGTCAGTAACCACTACTGCTAGTACACCGAGTATATACACATACTCAACCGAGTGCACAACACACTCCAAGTAGATCTTCCATGAACTGCAACACCCTGCAACCCAAATGATCTTACTTTGGAAGGGACTACCTTGCCTTCCTCTTTGCTCTATGTCCGAGTACACACCGTACTCCAAGTAGATCTCCCCTAATCTTGCTACCTGTTGTGTTGTTGTCCTCCCTGATCTTGCACACCTGCAAATCAATCTGGTTCTGCACACCTGTAAGCCTGGATCCCGCACCCACATACACCTGTAAATCAACCTGATCTTACTTACCTGGAAGGAACTACCTTGCCTTCCTCTATTTTCTCTTGATGTGTTGCTGTCACCTTTGATCTTGCTGTCACCTGCAAATCTCCTTTGACCTCGCACACACACACACACACCATGTAGATCTCCAAACGTGGCCTTGCACACCTGTCGACCAAGAACCTACACACCTGAAGAACCCTACTGATTCTCCAAAACCAGTACCCACACTTGGCACTACTGTGGAACTAGCAGGAACACCCTTGCTCACTTCACACACAGAAGGAGCTAACTTTGCTCAACTCAAACTAGCACACTTTTACAATACAGCCTATGAGTCTCTTAAATAGATCTTATGCAAACAATAATTAGACATCTAATTACAATAATTAGATCCGTAGCTCGAGACTATAATTAGCCCTCAACATATAAACGCTCGGTTTGTTAACTAACTATTCATGAACTGGCAGTTCTGAACCGCACAGGTGACCGACGTTAGTCCCTGTCTGCCTGGAGGTGACCGACGCTGGCCGACTTCTGACCGACGTCAGTTGCTCTTCTTGTCTAATACTGACTGATGTCGGTTGGCCTAACCGACGCTGGTGTCTGTGACACTTCAGCAACCTCCTCCAATGTCTGCATCAGTGAAGCTTTTAGCTCCACAACCTAACATATTTGTTGTCCTCTCCCTCAGAGGGGCATCTAAGGCTTATTAACTGTGCTCTGGGGCATTAACATGTACCTATTGGCTTGCAACAACTTACAGTTGTCAACATGTCATTTTCCAAACATTATTTCTTTAGCTTTATGACCTTTTCATTCTTAACCAGGGGCAAAATGTAGACACTCCATTTTCGCTACATCCTGTGTCTAACTAAAAATTAGATCAATTTCTAGTAAACAATGCAAATTAAGCCTAGAAAACACTTGAATACCCAAATTCATTTGCACATCAGATGTAAATTCTCATAATCATGTCAAAACATCCCTATTTGGGCTATTACCTTGTATGCAATGATAAACTCTCACAAATTCATTTTCCAAACATTATTTTTTTTAGCTTAACGACCTTTTCATTCTCTGATAAGATATTATTGTACATGTGTCTTGCAACACCTTCTCAACCAAGGGCAAAATGTAGACACCCCATTTTGGCTACATTTTGTGTCTAACTAAATTTTAGATCAACTTCTAGTAAACAATGCAAATTAAGCCTAGAAAACACCCAAATACCTTGTCAAAACATCCTTATTTGGGGTATTACGTTGTATGCAATTATTCACAGATTCATCCCCAGTCAGGCTGCAACCAAACAAACTAACATTTTTGACTAATTGAGTGGGGCACTTAACCAACTTCTAGAAAGGCCCAAAAGATTAATTGGATTCACTTAATTGATTAAACCCAATTAAATGCATAAGTGAAAGAAACATATTCAATTAGTGAATATCTAAAAATTAAAATTCAAAAATACAAATTATCAGGTTGTGACATCATCATGATGTCACTTTGAAAGTTGTCAAGCACTTAAAAAGTCAATAAAAACAAATCTTTGAAATGGCAAGCCATGCCTATTGATTGCTCCATTATTCCAAATATTAATTGAAGCATTTAAAGCCTTTTGCCTTCACAATTGGGACAATCATGAGCCACACATATCAATAAAGACTCTATTGTCCACAAGCCAAGCATAAGCCACTCTCATGCCAATAAGTAATTTGAATCATCAAGAAAGGTAAAAATGTTTGATTTTGTCTTCTCATTGCCTTTGTTTTGCTTGTTAATTTGATCTCCCTAGGTCTTAGGCTTGGAATGCTAGTTGTCATTAAGTTATTTTTTGGGTTTATCAACTAACGAGAGAAAATAGCATATTTTTCGTAATCTTACGATACACATACATGTACTAAGACATACATACATGTATGTATACATATACATACATATATGTATGTGTGGATGTGTTTGTGCATGTGTACATACACATACATATATTTGTACATGTATATGTGTATATATATATATATATATATGTATGTATACATATATATGTGTGTGTGTTTATCTATATGTATACATGAACATGTATATGTATATATATGTATGTATACACACACATATAAATGTATACATACACGTGTATATATGTGTGTGTGTGTGTGTGTGTGTGTGGTTTTTGTTTGTTTTATAGTTTCAAAAATGCATACACGTTATTGAAACTTATAGAAATGTGTACACATTATGGGTTATGTCTATGAAATTATCCCCCAACTCCATGCACATACTTGTGTGTGTGTGTGTGTGTGTGTGTGTACACACACACACACACACACACACACACACACACACACAAGTATGTGCATGGAGTTGGGGGATAATTTCATAGACATAACCCATAATGTGTACACATTTCTATAAGTTTCAATAACGTGTATGCATTTTTGAAACTATAAAACAAACAAAAACCTTCGTCCTCCTCATTCTTCCCATTCGCATTTTGCTGATTTCCATTCACGTTTTGCCCTCAAGCTTGCATTTTTGCCTGCAAGTTTCATTTTTTGCCCTCTATTTACCAAATCAATGATGTCGCTGTGAAGAAGAGGTATGTTTTTTGTAGATTAAAGCAATTTTTTTTATTTTTTTGTGAATATGAATGACATCTAGTTTATTTTTTCATTTTTCTCTAACAGGTCAACATGCTCCACCTAATCCTCTACCTAACCTTCTGCCCAACCCTCCTAACCCTCCACCTAACCCTCCTGTAGTTCCCCTAGATCCCCCAGGCAGCTAGGAGGATATAGTTGCTCGCATAGTAGAGAACAAAATTGAAATTGAGCAAATAATTAGGAGAATGAGGGAGCCCACTTCCACAAACACCCACTGCACCTATTTGGCCAATAACCTAGAGTTAGTATTATGTCAAGTTGACTCAATAACGAGTCAAATTGATAGATAAAGGTCATATAGGGATAATTGTAGGGCTTATTATGCTGACAAATTGTCAACATCTGAGGTGAAGAAAAAAAATATAACAAAAGATCAAATTTGTGCCTTATTTATCAACTCGATCACTAATGCCCCATTTCCCATAACAACCAAACATTTCCCAATCCACTGATGCCAACATGATTTAATTAAGGCCAATTTTTGAGAGCATTGGTGGATGGTGTTTGACTATCCCCCATGTAATAACCATTAGGTCCCTTTATACTTTTTGAGGAAACTCTATTGCGAGTTAGTCCAAAATCAAATTCCAAACTACTTTGACTATGGTGAGTTTCAGGGTCGAGAGAAAGGCTCCACACATGATTGACCAGGTGCACATCATGCGCTTAATCAACCTGCAAGGATCCCCACCCAAAATCCACTTCATCCAAATATTCCCTCTATAGTGATAGAGGTTATGGACATAGACACTTTTCATGCACTTAGTGCGCTTACTGATACACTCATTCATCATACAAGTAGACTTTCAGAGACATAGGCTCATGATACTCTAGCTAGTGGTTGTACCTGACCCCACCCATGTAGATGTTGTGGTGGTCCATACACTGGACCTTCAAATGACGATGGTGGCACTTTGGGGGGCTTGGTAGATATGGTCTTGATTGATGATTTGTTGGCACACACATTTGGTTTTGGATACGTTGGGAGTCTCTACACACATTTAGGTATCTTTTATATAAATTTAACGCTAAATTTTTAAGTTATATTTGCATTTAAGTAATAAGGTAAAAATTAATTTCCACATTTAAATGGAATAATATATATGTATTTTTTTGTGTTTTTGGAGGAAACGTTGCCTTCGACATCATAACTAGGTAGTGGGCCAACCCAGACTACTACATCTATGCGTGTTAGTACGACATCATATACATTTATAGAGGTAAAATTTCAAGTGAATCTTATATACTCTAGATGTACATTCATACACCTTAATTGCATCCTTGGTAGATTTTGTGTAAGAGAATATAAAATACCTAATTTATAATTTTGTTGGGGTTTATATTATTTGATGTATTAACATGGATTGGCATAACTTGTTAGAAACTCATCTTCCATCTCAACTATGTTTTCAATACCCAAATTAACGAGCTGAACATTTGTTTGATATCCCATTATGTGTAGTTTCCATAATGGGTCAATCCCAATAAGTAGGATTGGATGCATATATATATATATATATATATATATATATATATATATAGAGAGAGAGAGAGAGAGAGAGAGAGAGAGAGAGAATTCATTTGATAAAAGTGGTTAGGTACAATACATTTCTATCAATTTCCCAATCGAGCATAACTTGTCTTCATTAATATGCACACCACTCCTTTCTCTTAATATTGGTCTCATAGCCAAGCACTTGATTCCTTGTTATACAAATCACATATAGCCATTCAATCTCTATGATCGATATCCAAAATGGTCATAGTTGGCAATTCAATTCCCATCTTGATTTTATCTGAGCATAATAATTTCATCTCTATCTATGGAGTTATAAATTTAGATGGCATAACCTCTTGATCCCATTGTACCTAGTCAATTCCATTGGTTTGTTGGGAGAGTGTCCATTAGATCCCATTGGTTTGTTCAGAGAGCGTCGACTATAAACTATAGCCTATATGTATATGGCATAGGCCTTTCAACCATATACAAATAGGGGACATCAACCCCGTATAGATAGATGGGGTTGAGTAGTTTATTACCACCACCTACTTAGGGGGACCAAAGAGCTACTATGTCTAGTTGGGGGAGAGGTCCTATCTATATCCATTGATGCAGAGCTATATCAACTTCTATACCAAACTCTGGCTATAAAATGAGCCCTCAACCAATGCATGTTAGTTGTTCTGAGCAAAGTCACTCCTTCCTAAAGGGTTGCCTATGATAGATAACTATTTGTAGAGGATTTATATGAGGCATTTATGCATATGGGCAATGAAAAATATCTTGGGTGTGATGGTTTTCCGTGTGAATTTTACAAAACAATGTGGGATATTGTTGGGCATTATCTCTATCAATTGTATTTTGAAGCCTTCCATAGACAATCCTTGAGCTCGAATATAAACAAAGGGCACATCAAGTTCATCCTAAAAGCTGGCGACCTTAAATAAATTTTCAATTGGAGGCTTATCACTTTATTTAATGTCTCCTATAATATTATCGTGAAAGTGTTAACTCTGTAGATCCACCACCTTTTGTGTTTAATTATTCAACTCGAGCAAATAAGGTTCATTCAAGGCAGATATATCCTGGATAATTTTATTGTTGTGTGTTAATGCATGGAATTGGATCATTGTTCTAATCAAAAGGCCATGTTTATAAAAAAATGACTTCCAAAAATCATATGACCGTATACAATGGTCATTCATCTTGGTTATGTTGTAAGCTTTGGGATTTGGCCCTACCTTCTTGCAATAGGTTCGTATGTTTTTTGTCGATGCCTTTGCCTTTATTTGAATTATTGGAACTAATTTAGAGTAGTTAGGTCTCTTCAAATCCATTAGACAGGGTTACCTATTAGCTTTGACTCTTTATGTTCTTGTTGCTGAAGTTTTCAACGACCTGTTTGCCAATGTCCAATTTCAAGGCCTCATCCACAACATTTTTTTGTCAACTGAGAAGACCTTACAACTTCTTAATGAGAATTTAGTAGATTATTCCTTCCTCACTCTCATTGAGGGTGAGTTTAATGTTACTAGTGCCTTGCATTGTCTTGATATTTTTTGTCTTACTTCTAGCTCTTATGTTCAATGGCATAAAACCTAGTTCTAGACATTGTTTCCTTGCCCCACTTCTCTGGAACATAGGTTATTGTATTAGATCATCAAAACATTATTATTGGCTATCAAATTTTAATTTTTTTCTAAAGTGCTTGCGGCCGCCCATGTCTATTAATCATCTTATTGGGTGCCTTCCAAGTAGTCAGTGTAAAAACTAGAAAATTTTATAGAGACTTTATTTGGGCTAATCCCTCCACTGGCAAAGATTTTCATAGGGTGGCCTAGGAATATTGTTGCTTTCCTCAGGAGGTGGGTGGTATGGGATTTATAAATGTCTCTCGTCAAAGTTTGATTCTCTGGGTCAAATGGATTGTCTGTGTCATTGATGGAAATGAAGCTTGGAAGGTGCTCATCTGCAATTGTGTTGCTCAAGGCTTCCCTTATAGGCATGCAACATGTAAATGTATTGGTTTTACTAAACTCCTTACTCTTATTTTCCATGTGAAAGTCGTGGGATCCTTTGTGATAAAAAGTATGTGGAAAGCTTGGGAAAGAGTTAAACCTTGGCTTTTATGGAATGACTCTTTGTTTAGAGATGGCCTCGCTATCAATCAATAATTCCTATGGTGGTCACCTATCATTAAATTTCATGTAATTCCTTTGTATAGGTGCTTTGGATTCACTCCCTTAAATTATTTCGAAGGGGAATTCGGACATTGAGAGATTTATTTTGAAAAAGCACTCGCTTTTGGCTCCCTTGAGATGAATTCAAAGGTAAGTATAATCTTTGTGCTGCAGGCAGAGAATATTATGAAGAGATTATGGAAGCCATTCCAACATAAATGCTTCACAAAATCATAGTAAATTCTTCCCAACTTTGGTGAGAAGACTAAAAATGGTTGTTGACAGTGCTTTCCAGAATTACACTACTTGGAAAGGTTATGAATGGCTCTCGTCGCATCTGCTTATGGTTGGAAAACTTAATGGCCATTGGAATATCCATTTCTCCCTCATAATTTTGGGGGAGACATTTTCAGATTGTGTGGGTTATATTTATTGTGCCTAAGCTGGCTTACTTTGTCTGGTGTTTACTTCATCAAGGGCTTCCTATAGGCAAAATACTAATTCAATTGGGGGTTGTATAGCCATGTTGTCCTTTTTGCAAGCATTTGGAGACTCTCATGCATCTTTTCTGGTTTTGCCCCAAAGCTCAAAGCACATGGGTTTGAATACATGATTTTTTGAGGCATTTTCACCCAAATCCCTTAAAGTGGTTTCAAACACTATGGGGTGACAACTTGAAAATTCCCCCTCATTCACCCAAGTCTGGCATGTTTTTAGAGTGAAAAATCTATTTTGGATAAGGAAAGAAAGGAATTCAACGTTATTCTCCAATGTTTTTACTGGCGTTCACTTTTCTACATATAATAAGGCTATGGTTATTTCTAATGTACTTATGCAGATTCAAATGCAAGCCAACAAAGTGGCTATGGATTTGGATTACCTACAGTGGTTACTTGGTCACTGGGTTGATGCCCCTTGCACTTTTACTTGCATACCACCCTCCCCATCGTGAAACTTATCTCCTAGAGGAGGTAATGGCCCTTCCTTAGGGTGGTCTTCACTGTAGTCGATCTCCTCGACATTCTCACAACCATGCTACATATTCTCTATCATGGTGATGCTCTCCTCCCCCAGCCTAGCAGGGAGACTGGGGCTCTCCACCTCTTCGTCCTCTGCAAGCTCAGGTTTGGGGCTCTTCGCCTCCTGTAGACCAATGCAAATGGCACCATTTTGCCTAAGTGATCGTAAAGTGGTAGGAAACCACTGCCAGATAATGGTTTCTCCAAGCTCGCTTTGGCTATCGATCCTTGTCACACTGTGCAAGATACTAAGGTACAAGAAAATGGTAACTAACAAACCTTTGATTATATATGGAACTCTGGATGGGATTGATCTGGGCAACAATTCAGGAAATAATTCAGGGGATGGTTCTACCTCAATTAATGACAAAACTTTTGGGAGCCATAACTTTTGCACTATAGCTTTGATTGACTTCTCGTTTGAACCGTTGAAAAGCTAAGAATGAGAAAAATGTGGTAAGATGACACGAGCTTTGTTCGATGGGTTTTGACCCTAAAAAATGCAACGAAAGTGCCCCAAATTTCAATTTTAGTAGTGTAGTCTAAAAATAGTAATTCCTTGAATTCTATATTGTTATGAATCGTGGAAGTCGAACCACTTCATCTCCTTCGAGATTGGTGACCTTCCACATCCTTCTCCTACCTTCAAAATATGTATAGATGAAGATGTAATCCAAAAAGGAAATCAGACATCTTTTCCCAAAGATAAGCATATGTTTGTATTTGCAATTTTGAGAAATAAAACATCTCTTCTTAGAGAAATCATTGTTACTGTGTTATTTTCGTGTTCTTGAAATACCTTTCAATCAAGACTTTTGAGTTTTGGATTAGTACAAACCACTCTGATACCACTGATCCAAAACTCAAAAGTTTTGATTAAAATATATTTCAAGAACACAAAAATAACACAATAACAATGATTTCTCTGAGAAGAGATGTTTTATTACTCAAGATTGCAAATACAAACATATGCTTATCTCTGGGAAGAGATGTTTGATTTTTTTTTGGGTTACATTTTTATTTATACATATTTTGAAGGTAGGAGGAGGATGTGGAAGGTCACCAATATCGAGGGAGATAAAGTGGTTCGACTTACATGATTCACAATAATACAGAATTCGAAGAATTACTATTTCTAGACTGTACTATTAAAATTAAAATTTGGGGGCACTTCCGTTAGATTTTAGAGGGTCAAAACCTACCGAGTGAAGCTCGGTGTTATTTCACTGCGTTCTTCTTGTTCTTAGCTTTCCAACGGTTCAAACGGGAAGTCAATCGAAACTATGATGCAAAAGTTATGACTTGCGAAAATTCCGTCATCAATTGAGATAGAATAGTCACTCGAATTGTCCCCTGAATTGTTGCCCAGATCAAAGATGATCTATCTAAATACAATATTAAATTAAAACATAATGTAAGTATGAAAAATGAGGGTTTTCGAAAATTTAAAAAGGGTTTATTTGGACTAGCAAGCTTACAAGACACTCTCCACCTAAAAATGGGTGGGAAGAGCGTCAAATCTCATAACGGGTGGTAAAATCAGTAAAAATAAAAAATAGAAACGACGAGATGCCAAAACTGAAGAAATCACCGATATTAGGATTAGTAATTACTTTTCTTCTTGTTCGTCAGTGATTATCTCCTCAAGAATTTGCTCAAAATTCGTTGATTGTTCATGCTTCATTGTTTTTACTGTGACTATCTCTTCAAGAATTTGGTCGGAATTCATGGATCGTTCATGCTTTATTTCTTCTGCTGTGACTATTTCTTTAAGAATTTGCTCGGAATTTATTGATTGTTCATGCTTGAGTGCATCTACTGTGACTGTCTCCTCAAGGATTTGGTCGGAATTAGTTGATTGTTCATTCTTCATTGCTTCTGCTGTGACTATCTCTTCATGAATTGGTTCAGAATATGTTGATTGTTTATGCTTCATTGCTTCTGACATGTAATTCCCATCACTTGTTTGCATGTTAATCGATTCCTCGTTAGAGATTGCAGATGAAGGGGTATTTGGTATCTTTGCAACCTTTCCCATTTCTCTTCCTTTGCCCCAAAGCACAGAATACAGACCTATAACAATCAAAATTGCACCAATAACACTGCATTCAAGAAAAATTAAACATAGGTCAGATTTAGAGATATAAAATTAAAGAAAAATCTTCATAAAAATATGATAAATATAATTCTGTAATAGTGGCAGCTTAACAGATAAAAACTCAAAAAGTAGCGATGCCCATATCTATATAACTCGGTTGTACCAAACCAAAGAAATATGATAAATACCTTCCTAAATGAGGCTTCTCGTCAAGAAATAGAGAACCCATGAAAGCCACTATTATTAATATCAATGGGTTAAACACGGTGGTAAACAGAGTACCCTTTTTCTTTATACACCATGCCATCAAACAAAAAGCAATTCCTGAAGCTACAACTCCCTGCAAAATTCAACAAAACATTAAATTTATCATAAAATATACAGGCACTAGTCCCAGTATTCAGGAAATCCTAACCTCCAATACATACCGAATAGACTGCAGTGAGAAGATTTACATTCCACCCTAGAGCCCACACCTCATAATGGCCTCTTTCAAAAACTAATGTTATAACCCCAGATTGTATGGTGACCAGAAAACACATTATGGCAGTGCTAGAGTACTGAGCTGGATACTTTTTGCTAATGTTTGCCTGCAATGTTGTGAGAGGGGAAAAAAATAGATGGTGGAACTTGCAAAAAATACATGTAGCTATTTGTATAGTTAATTGAAAAAGTATGTTACCTGCACTATATACCATGATGAAAAACAGATCCAGCTGACCAACACCAACAATAAGCCTTTTGTCAAATCTTCAGATTTACCATTGTTTTCATTGTGTTCACCCAATTGGAAGGGTGATGGCCACAGCTGTAATTTGATTCCTTTGTAGAATGTCATGGTCATGGCTTCACCCACACAGATTAGGGTTCCAAGCATCTTTGCTTGACCACCCAGAGTTCTTATGCCTACTCTTTCCATGCTACAAAAATTTAAAAAAATTATCACGAAGGTAGTAATTTCCTGGTGGATATACCTGCATAGGAACAACTATGTTTAAATCCAAAAATGGTTTAAACAAAATTTAAAATAAAAGAGAATACCCAGGTTGCAACATACCAACAAAAATTATAGGGTTAAAAATAAATAAAAATGAGTGGTGTTGAAGTTCAGGATAGTGTTAGAAAGGAAAACAAACTTTAAAAAATAATAAAGAATACCCCCTTGCAACATATGAACAAATTATTTTCATGACAGTAGACTCAAATATGCAGGGTGCCACTAACAGTTAAAATTTTTTACTCAAATATAACAGCCATGATAAAAGTAATGGCAGGTATTAGGTTGAAGAGTGCAGATGCAAATGTAGCTGTAGTATAAATCAACCCTGCGTAGTAAAAATTCTGGCTCAATGTGATCCTGGAAAACAAACAAACCACTAAATCAAACAATGAATGAATTTGGTTTTTACTATCGGAGCGTTTTAGGATTAATAATAAACAGAAAGTTACATAAAAAAGCAGCCTGTTGAAAAACGTCATTTAAATTTTAGAGTTGTAGAAATAATTTTATTTTATTTTTTTAAAGGTATTTGATTTTTATTTTTTTTTCCGTATTATGAAATTACAAAAGAAAAGAAGGAAAGCTAAATTTATCTCGCAATTAATCAATCATTATACTAATTAAAAAGTCATTTCAAATATAAAAATTAACAATAATAATTAAAAAAAAAATAGTTACCCTAATAAATTGCTGATGAAAATTTCACACAGGATCCTGAATGTTAGCTTTGGCCTTGTCTCCCTGTCACAAACAATAAATAAAACTTCATTCAAAATTTTTTTTTTTTTTTTTTCTTTTTGTTTTGTTTTTTTTTAACATGTTAACACAACATCAAAAAAAATGCTTAGGATTTTTTTTTTTAAAGGTTTTGCCCACCTTTCCAAAACAAAGTGAGACATTCCTTGGTTCAATGCAGTTTTTGATATTATATTCATCCCTGCAAAGCAAATCTGAACAGCTATCATTGCCAAACTTGGCTTTGATTTTTCATAGAATGATGATAAACTTCCATACCGACACCTTCCAAATTCAGCCATTTTCCTTTGTTTAATTTCCAGTGTTTCTGTTTTGTAGGTTTCTGAACATATTGGCAGCAGATCCAGCTGTTGAAACAAAAATTTAGTGCAAAAGTGCTGTTGAAACCCATTTATCTCCTACATGAATGGTTTAAGAATATTTCATCCATGCTACATATTATAGATTTAAAAACAAAAGCTAAGCAATTATAATTGCAAATACTTTATATTATAATTTGTGAATTTAAGAGACTTTTATAATTAAGTGTTTTTTATAAATTATTATAGGTTAAAAAAACAATTCAAATTTTATAAGAATTATATATATATAAGCTATTCTATATTTTTATTAAAATTTAAAATTTCTTAAATAAATATTGTGCAAAGTGATATATAAGTTTTTAAAGCCCTGCAATTTTTAAAGAAAATTTTAGTCCCTTCTATTTACAAATAGGGTTTTTATTTAAATTTTACTAAATTCCAGGGTAAGATATATATTTTTTCTTTATTGAATTTTTTAAGTAATAAGATTTTTTTTCTTAGGTGACATTCAAATGGACGTCAAATTTAAGGTTCAAAAAATATGTGATGGGTAGATAGACGTCAAATTTAAGGTTAAATATAAAAGTGAACCATTGAATAATAAAACTAGTACATATAGCTCACTGATTTAGATGTATGCTTACTCCTCATTATAATATACAATATGTTTATTTCTAAAATATGCGATGAGATGTCGACATTCTATGTAATTTGGTCATTCCATGTGAATGTTACCTATTGAGACACACACACAAAAAAAAGCTAGTACATATATGGAGAGATATCAATCTTAAGGTTCTTATCTTAGATTTTTCACATATTTCATTGATTAATAATTTTATTACCTTCTTCTCTAATTTCCTATTGACTGGTGACAATTGGCATCTATCTAACCACACCAATATATTGGGCTCAAAAACTTCTTTCTAGAAAAAAAAGGAGCCCCAAACTTCATCATATGACCAATATATTATGATTTTTTTATTGAATTCTCCAAACACACAAAAAAAAAAAACTTCTTCGTAATGTTAAATTTAAGGTTAAAATTTACATGTGATAGTCAAATATCCATCAAATTTAAGGTAAATTATAAAATTGAATCACTCATATTACACACCTCCTCACCACTACCATTGTAAAACCTCCTCCCCACTACCATTGTAAAACAGGGCCATCGACGTAAAAAGATTCATTTATTTCTTAGTAAAACCCCTTACATTGATAATATTATTGGTGTCTTTGTTTGTCTAGAACCAAACCATCTATCATCTAGCAAAGTGGCTACTAATCCTACGGATGAGATTGGGAAGGAAAAGGTGGTTAAGAACGCTGAACCATGAGCAATCACAATTTATAGCCTCATAAAACAAAGTGGTAAAATAAATACCCCTGAAAACAATGTAGTTAATTACCAAGACAAAATTAGTTATTTAGAAAAGGAGGTTGATCTCCATAAGGGCATTCTGAAATTGGTTGTAAAAAAAAAATGAGAAGCTCAAAACTATAATAAAATAATTGTCTTTCCAATTCAATGGAGAAGAATATCATGAGGATATGTCACTGACAAAATCAGTTATTTAGAAAAGGAGGTTGATCTCCATAAGGGCATTCTGAAATTGGTTATGAAAAAAATAAGAATCTCAAAACTAGAATATAATAACTGTAGTTTTAGGTCAATGGAAAAGAATACCATGAGAATATGCCATTTACAAAATTATTTATTTAGAAATGGAGGTTGATCTTCATAAAGGCATTCTGAAATTGGTTATGAAAAAATGAGAATCTCAAAACTAGAATATAATAATTGTATTTTCAAGTCAATGGAGAAGCATACCACAAGGATATGCTTTTGAACAAGGAAACATGGGCTTAGACAAATACGATTGGGGATTTGAAAATTAAAGTTTCAGAGATGGAAGATAAAATAGTTTAAGTAAAAACTAAGAGAAAGAAGCTTCAAGCTGACATTGACAAACACATTTGAATCAGCAAGCCCACCACAAAAATTCACACTGGTAGCCTCACTATAATGTAAAAAAAATTTAAGAAGAAAAAAGAAACTAATAAGGGAATCAGAGCTAATAAAAGAATCAAGATGTAAGAAAAAGGGAAGGTAGCTAAAACAAATGATATACACACTGAAACAACTAAAGATTACATTAAATTCATGGTAGAAGAATGGGAAGCTTCCAAAGCATTAAGTGATTTTATATTTTCAGAATATTATGGTTGGTTGTTACTTTTCTGTCTTTTAGTTGTTGTTTAGCTATATTTTGTAATTTTTTGTTGCTATTGTTAATAAGATTTTAGTTGGTCTTGTCTTGTTTTGGTCTTTGTTTGGTAATTTTATTGCTATATCCATCATATTTTAATTGGTTAAGGGTTGGGGCCCTTTCAAAATCCCCCTATTTACCCATAATAATTTTAAAAAACCCTTCTATAAGACCATATATTTGTTAGGTTGTGGAGCTAAAAGCTTCATTGTATGCAAACATGGAGGAGGTTGCTGAGTGTCACAGTCACCAGCGTCGGTCAGGCCAACCAACGTCGGTCAGGGGTGAACAGGAAGCTGCCGACATCGGCAGGAGTCGGCCGACGTCGGTCACCTCTAGTCAGACAGGGACTGACGTCGGTCACCTGTGCGGTTCCAGATTTGTTCGTTGCACGAACAATTAGTTTGTTGAACCGATTGTTTGCATGTAAAGACTATTTTGAGTCTTGAGTTGCGTGTCTAATTATTGTAAATTAGAAGTCTAAGTTATTGTTTAATATGGGATCTATTTATAGACCCATTGGCATGTATTGTAATCAGAGAGCAATCGAGGAAGGCAAGGTAGATCCTTCCAATTGTAAGATCATTTGAATTGCAGGTTGTTGCAAGTTCATGGTAGATCTACATGTGTAAGTAAGATCATTTGAGTTGCAGGTTATTGCAAGTTCATGGGAGATCTACTTGAAGTACTTTGAGTACTTGTGTACTGGCAGTGTTATTACTGACTGGTTGGAGGTGAACACCAACTTTGTGTTTGAGTTGTGTGTTGGTACTGTTTTTGGTATGAGAGTGAACTCTTGATTGAGAATTACTGGGAGCCCTTGAGGTGTGGGAAGCCTCACAGAGGTGTAAGAAGAAGTGGCATCTTCTTTATTGTATTTTCTTTTTGGATGAGTATTAATACAAGTTTGTGTATTGTCTCTCATATTCTGTGTTATTTGTGAATTCTAGTTACTTGTTCATTCTGGTATAATTCTGTGTTTAGTTGCTTATACAAGGTAATCATATATACTCTTATTGAGGAGTAAGATCCTGACAGTTGGTATTAGAGCATTTATGTTCTAGATTTCTTATCAAGTGATATCAGAGCTTTTGGTTGGGTTACTAACAGGTTATATCAGATTTGGTTAGTGTTTGTTGATTACAGGTCACTCACAGGGGTTTTTGTTTGAGTGGGAGTATAGCAATGACAGAAAAAAGTAAGCTACAAATGGAGAAGTTTAATGGCAAGAACTATCAATTATGGAGGATGCAGATAGAAGATTATCTGTATCAGTAAGATTTGTACTTACCGTTGGGTGGGGTTGCATGCAAGCCCACGGATATGAATGATGAAGAATGGGAGGTTCTTGATCGGAAGGCTATGGGATCTATAAGGTTGAGCCTTGCATCGTCTGTGATTTTCAACTTATCACAGGCTAAGACAATGGTAGAGTTGATGGAATCTTTGGCAAATTTATATGAAAAACCCTCAGCTTCGAATAAGGTATTTCTTATGAAGCAATTATTTAGTTTGTAAATGTTGGAAGGTAGATCTGTACATAGTCATCTTAGTGATTTTGATGGTTTGGTAAACCAGTTAAATTCAATCAATATTGTTTTTGATGATGAAATTAAGGCTCTCTTAATCTTATGCTCATTACCTGAAAGTTGGGAGAGTTTGGTAATGGCAGTTAGTAATACTGCGTCTACTTCAAAGATCTTAAAAATTGATGATGTTGTGAGTGTAATCTTGAATGAAGAAATTCATAGAAAAAGCACAGGTGAATCATCAGGGAATGCTTTGAGTGTTGAAAGCAGGGGAAGGCAAAGAGAGAAGATCGATCATGGGAGATCAAGGTCAAAGATAGATAGGAGATCCAAGTCCAGGTATGGCAGAATAACCTGCTGGAAATGTGGAAAACAAGGGCATGTAAAGAGAGATTGTTGGGTGAATGAAGATCAGCATGAAGGACATGAAGAAGTAGATGTTGCAGATTTTGTTGCACAGGATGCTCTGGTATGTTCTTTGGATAAAGTAGAATCTTGAGTTTTAGATTTTGGTGCCTCTTTTCATGCATCCCCAAATAGGAAATTTTTTCATGAATATGTCCAGGGAGACTTTGGAGAAATTTATTTAGGGGATGGTAAGCCTTGTCAAATGGTTGGCAAAGGGAAATTAAAGCTGAAATTGCAGACGGGCAACACATGGGTGTTGAAGGAGGTCATGCATGTCCCAGTCCTGAAGCGAAATTTGATTTTTGTTAAAAAGTTGGGTGATAAGGGTTGCACAGTAACCCTCACAGCGGACTCTTGGAAAGTTTCCAAGGGTGCACTTGTTGTAGCAAGAGGTAAGAAAGTAGGTACGCTTTATCTATCTACTTGTATTACTGATTCTCCTTATGGTTTATCTACTTCAGCTGTAGATTTGAAGATGTGGCTTAATAAGCTTGGTCACATGAATAAGAAGGGGATGCATGTTCTTGAGTCAAAAGGTATGCTTTCAGATTTGAAAAGCATGGATCGAGATTTCTGTAAGCAAAGGAAGAAAGTGACATTTCTTGAGAAATCTGATGTTCATGACAAGAACAGGAAAGCCTTGGTTTTCAAGGAGAAGATGACGGACAGAGATCAGTGCAAGGGGCTGAAAATTTTTGAGCAGAGCAAGGTTGATATGGATAAGGGTTTGATCCAAAAGGAGCTCGTGGGTAGAAGTCATCGCTCACAAGTAAAACACAGAGACCGACGTCGGTTAGAAAACTAACGTTGGCATCCAAACAGGGACCGATGTCGACTATGTGCAGCCTGACATCGGTGACTCCAGACAAATAAACACTGGCATCGGTCAGGGAAGAACTGACGTTGGTGATGAGGCAGTCGCATGGAACCGACGTCGGTTAGGTGCAGACTGAGATGTGGTCGACATCGATCACTAAGACAAATTTTGGGTGGACAGCAAGCTATCAAGGAGTCTCAAGTGCCCATATGGAGGACTGAAAGGGTAAGTAAGCCTCAAATTCATCATTTCCCTTCTTTACACTACTTGTTGCTCACTGATGGTCAAGAACTAGGAAGTTATTAAAGAAGTAGAGCAGGTAGAATCTAGGAAACAGTGAGAGCTTGGCATGGATGAGGAATGTGATTCCTTGAAGAAGAACCAAATAGGAGTTTTTGGTGGAGTTGCCAGCTAGAAGAAAGCACTGCAAGATAAATGGATTTTCAAGATAAAGAAGAGCGAGAATGGACACGTGAGACAGAAGGCTAGGGTATATGGTCTTGAGTAAGCTGCAGGACAATGGAGGTTTAACCATTGTGTTTTCTTTACCAAGTTGGATAATATTAGCTACATTATCCTATTATTGTATGTTGTGCTTGTTGCAGGGTCACATATGCAGAGAGTTGCTGAACTAAAGGTAAAATTAGTTCAGAGGTGTGTCATGAGGAATCTGGGAGCAGCAAGATTCTTTGGCATGAGTGTGTTCTAGAGACATGGAAGGTCACAAGTTGATTTTGTCTCCAGATAATTATGTGAAATCCGTTAGCACGTCAATGGTTGGACAGTTCTATGAACAGTGTCCTGATTCACATGATGAGGTTGAGTATATGTGTACTAAACTTGAGATTTCCCAAGCAGTGGGAGTTGTCAGCAAGTTTGGAGCCAATCCGAGAAAGAAGCACTGAAGGGCAGTTCAGTGGATTCTCAGATATCTGAGAGGGACCAACAGCAGGTATACATGCTATGTAGGGTCAAGCACTTCTCTACATAGGTTTGTAGAATCGGATGTGGCGAGGTGATTTAGATGATAGGAGGTGCACCACAAGATTTGTGGTGGTTGATCTTCAAGAGTGATCTTGAAGAGGGATATAAAGCCAAGAAACAAACTAGATGATGTACAGGTACAGGTACAGGTGCAGTTGTTTATCTCCAAGTAGGTGATTGTTAGATTCTGGAGCTAAAAGCTTCACTATATGCAAACATGGAGGAGGTTGCTGAGTGTCACAGTCACCGGCGTCGATTAGGCCAATCGACGTCAGTCAGGGGTGAATAAGAAGCTATCGACATTGGCAGGAGTCAGTCGACGTCGGTCACCTCTAGTCAGACAGAGACCGACATCAATCGCTTGTGCAGTTCCAGAACTGTTCATTGCACAAATAGTTAGTTTGTTGAACTAATTGTTTGCATGTAAAGACTATTTTGAGTCTTGAGCTGCGTGTCTAATTATTATAAATTAGAAGTCTAAGTTATTGTTTAGTATGGGATCTATTTATAGACCCATTGGCATGTATTGTAATCAGAGAGCAATAGAGGAAGGCAAGGTAGATCCTTCCAATTGTAAGATCATTTGAATTGCAGGTTGTTGCAAGTTCATGGTAGATCTACATGTGTAAGTAAGATCATTTGAGTTTCAGGTTGTTGCAAGTTCATGGGAGATCTACTTGAAGTACTTTGAGTACTTGTGTACTGACAGTGTTATTACTGACTGGTTGGAGGTGAACACCAACTCTGTGTTTGAGTTGTGTGTTGGGACTGTTTTTGGTAGGAGAGTGAACTCTTGATTGAGAATTACTGGGAGCCCTTGAGGTGTGGGAAGCCTCATAGAGGTTTAAGAAGAAGTGGCATCTTCTTTATTGTATTTTCTTTTTGGATGAGTATTAATACAAGTTTGTGTATTGTCTCTCATATTCTGTGCTATTTGTGAATTCTAGTTACTTGTTCATTCTAGTATAATTTCATGTTTAGTTGCTTATACAAGGTAATCATATGTACTCTTATTGAGGAGTAGGATCCTAACAGTTGGTATCAGAGCATTTATGTCTAAGATTCCTTATCAATATTTAGTTTTTCTTTTCCAAGTGAAGATTGAGTCAACCAGAGTTATCATCCATAAAATATAAATATGATGATCAATATGAAGTTTTTAAATTTATTTTAGACTAAATTAGTGTGTAGGACCCAATATGTGTGTGTGTGTGTACACACACATAACATACATACATACATACATACATACATGCATGCATGCATGCATGTATGTATGTACACACACACACACACACACACACACACACACACACACACACACACACACACACACACACACACACACACACACACACATATACATATACACACACACATGCATACATACATTAAAATCATCATTATAAATTAAAATTTTATAATTGTAATTATTGATTCTAATAATTGATTAAGTGAGTTTGGTCTAAAAAAAATTGATCTCTTCGTGATAATAAAAAATAAGAAGTATTGACTTAAGTTTTTTTGAGAAAATGGTGGTTATGAGGCAAGAAACTACAATATTGGTTGGTACTAATTGCCAAGATATAGTTCCACAACTTACTGAGGGCACCCAAGAATGATCATCGTCGTCTATTTAGGGCCTAAGGCGGTAGTGAAAGAAACAAGGTTTGGGTTTATGTAATAGAGGGAAGTGTCCCAATTAAGGGTCAAGGTGGTGGTGCAATGAGTCATCACCATAGGCGAGGGTATTGTCTATTTTAGTTTCACATTGACCCCTAAACCCTCTTTTCCATCATAGATTTATGAAGGGCTGGAATAAATACTAGTGGCAAGGGAGTGGGCAATACAACAATGAGGTGACCCAAGGAGGAGGGTATGCAATAGGTCGGTGTTTCCTATGGCCACACTTCATTTTCCCTTGAAAGTTTGTACTTAGTTGTTGGAGCCACAATATGGTGGCCTCATTTTTGGTCACTTTGATGGTATTTCACCATCCATAAGGATCAACTTAGGGGTATATTTTGGAATTTTTTTAGCAAGGAGGATGCAGTTCAAGTGTTTGACAAAATGCCAAAACATGGTTTGGTGGCCTGGAAGGTGGACAACTCTTGCAAAGTGTTTGACAGAATGATGGCATGCATTTGGAGGGGTGAAACTAATGCAGGATAGATGCTTGATGGAAATTATACATGCTTTAAAATTATGATGCATCTTCTCTTTGGGAAAATAATATGTTTGTGGGCTCATTTGATAGATCAAGTAGTAGATCTTAAGTAGAAGATTGAGTACACTCAAATGATTATAGTGGAGCAACAATGTCTTTTATACAAGGGGAAAATACTAGAGGACCATTCTACTCTATCATGATTAAAGATTAGCAAAGATTTCACCCTCTCTCAGGTGTTGCGATTGTAGGGAGGAACTATAGGTCCTGGAAAGCCATCTACCTCTAAATTTATGCCTTTTAAATAGGTAGTGAAAAATGTAGTTACCACCCCAAGTGTTTTGAACCCAGTCTCTATACCCAACACCTATGTTTTGGAGCACTTATAAGAAGTTTTGATTATGGAAATTACAATAGGTGTCCTACTTCCAGTCAAAACTAGAAGAAGGAGAAATAATCTATAGATTTAATGGGAATTAGCCAACCACGCTGGCTTTATATGATTTGATACATACTACCTGGAAGAATTAGTGTGAGATCTCTATATGATCTAAATGTTTTCTCAATGTTCATATCTTTAAAACTGAATGTTATCAGAGAGTTATCACAAAGGGCCCTTGGTTTTAGGGTTTTATGGGGCTCTTCATCACCCTTTAGTTTCCATAATTTGACCCACTCACTCTCTTAGCTACCAAAATGCTAATCTAGGTTCGGATTCCCAACATGCCCATACATTTATTTTTTGATTTCAAAGAGATATGTAATTCCTTAGGCACATTCATCAAAGATGATTTTAAGAGAGCAACAATGGGTTTATGCACATATGTATAGAGATAGATCTTAGTAAAGGCTTGCGAGATAAAGTGATGCTCAGATGTGGGAAGTTCCATCACCTGCACGTTTTAGATTATGAGAATACAAAATTTTGGTGATGCACATGTAAAATTTTAGGACATCTTCATGCTACATGTCCCTAAGCAGGAGCATGTCCTTTGGAGGAAAATGGGACAAAACCATCACCCAAACAATGGAATTTCTTAGAGAAACAGGGAGTGGATGTGGATGATGACCTTGTAGAGTAAATTTGGCATTCAATAGAACCCAAAATTCATACTAAGGGAGAACCATTTTCCAAGATTGAGGAACATGTTTCTAATATAGTGGGAGGATGAGAAAATCAAAATACCCCACTGAGAAAGGCTTTGAAAGGAATCATGTCAAGGGGATTAAAGAGAGCACATGAATAAAAAAACTCAAATTTTGATAAGGATCTGATGACTCCTATGAATTTGGATCCCCTGAGTTCAAACATACCTCTATCACCAAAGACTTTAAAGTTGTTTATAGTCATAGTGGAATGTGCTCAAGGTGTATGGCAGGAGGTTAAAAAGGAAAAAAGAAAAAAAGGTATGATTGAAGATTATTTGAGATCTAACTTATGGATCGTAGATATTGATTTTAGTTTTCTATATATTGAGGTTTTTGCCTTGGTTTGGCTTGCTTTTGTTGGGTATTTATTTATTTTGTTTAGTTGTGCATGTGTCGCAAAGTCCTTTATGTTATGGACATAGTTGGTTGTATTCTCATTTTATTATTAATGAAAGGTGAAGGATCTATTAACCCTCAATTACCTAACCAAAAAAATCATCTTAAAAAAAATTAATATAATAAATAATTAAATATAAATTGAAAAATAATCAAATGAGATTTGATTTTTTTAACACATAATTGGTTAAAAGAAAAAATTGGATTGCTAAAAGATTGTTTATTTATTTAGAGAATGGATTCCTAAACATTTAACTTCAAAATCAAATCACCAATATTTATTTAATTATTTTTATGAACTACATTATGATTATAAGTATTAGTTTTAGACACTCAAATTTAGTCATTTAGTGTGTGACAATGTTTAATCTTGACATCCTTACCCTACTTGGTCTATTCTCCATTATGTTAGCTTTTAAATTTAACAAGAGCATTCACTATTCTAAAACATATCTTACAACCACTCATAACACCATTTAGATATTCTTATTTTTGCTTATAGATTCCTATCAAACCAGTTACAATAGTCTTTATCCTTCTATGACAAGACCATGTTAGGTCAAATAGGGTCACACGATGGCCTTATCCCTTCCACCCCAATGACAACTTTTTAAATTCAAGATGTTGTATTTTGCCCCTCCCATTATTTTTATCAAGGTCGGCTAACATAAATATTCAAAATATTCATCTATATAAGACATCAAGGCCTCCCCAAACACATCTAAAAATCACTTAGAAATTCTACTACACATCAAGGAAAGGAACACAATTTAATCCAATTTAAATTATGCGACATTCAAACAGTCTTAATCCAAGTCTAAATATATTTTATTATGGATCAAGGGTACTCATTCTCAAGTGTCTAAAGCAATCTATGTAGTTGCATTCATATAGCAAAATCAATATTCACGAACTTATTCTAGGAAAGAGAACTACATCGGCTTCAAGCCCTTTTGGGCTATGTAGGAAACACTTATAACTTTCATAGGGTTTTCTAAAGATAGCTTTGTTATTCCCCTTACTAGAACTCTCGTTTTACATTATATATATATATATATATATATATATATATATATATATATATATATATATATATATATATGGTTTATTGTGCAAGATCTAGGATTTTTATTTTTTAGGTCTTCCACATAAAAAAATTGGTACACATAGGAAATCAGTCAAACTTCACAGACAGGTGCACACATCTAGATTGGAAAAATAATCACACATTCAAAAAGGATGTGGCTGCATTATGGTCCTATCCTCCTAGTGCAATCTTGTCCTAATATAGTTTGAATTCTTTAGTTTGATAACAACACGATACATAGGTCTTTTCATGCAGTTTCCAGTCACAGTCAACATAAAATTAGTTTGAGGGAGGTTTGCATATTTATTTGCCAATTTACTATTTTTAGCTCCCTTCTAATTCTATAAATTCTATATTTTATATTCAAATCTATATATTTCTATAGATCTGAATAAATTTTTAATATTTAATTTGTTCTTAGAATTTCGTTTCTAAATTAAAAAATATTAAACATTTTAGTAAACTCGTATTTTTTAGAACACCACTTGTTTGCTCAATTTTTGTCTTAGGATTTTATACATTTTTTAATAAATACCTGACAATGAAATAAAATATCCTCTACTTTGGGTAAAAACTAGAAACCATGAGTCAATCTTCTTCGTCCTTGGATTAATCCGGCCCCATATAAATTGATTTGACAACTCAGGTAGATATCTCACATAGAAGATATTTATTTCAACCTCGAGTTTAAATTTGTTGATATCTATACACAAAAATCTTTTGATTTTCTTTTTATTTGTTTTCTATTGCTTGTTTCTTGTTTGTATAAATTATATTATGGGAGTTGTAAAACTACCTAGTGATTGTTGTTACAATATATGCATTGGTATATTTTACAGATATTATGGTGTGAGAGATACTTCCCCAATACTCATACCCATTGTACAATACTAAATACAAAATTTATTTTTCAAGCACCTCATGGTATATCAAAAATATGTAGGGTCCCTTATTTATACCATAAGAAGGCTCTTTTATCCATTTGATTTGTGTTGCACCTGAGACCTAAGCGTATCACCTAGATAAGTTACTCTCATCGTACCCTTAAAGATGGGATAGTGGGATTTAGGCATGAATTTTACTCTATAGTCAGTGCTCTTAAATATTGGATTGACACTACTCTACAAATGAGCAAATATATTTTAGATCCCATAAAATCATTCAAACCCTTGCCTAAATCACCATTTATACCTTGAATTTTTATTTTATTCATAGTAATTATCATCTTTTGTTCATATTATATAGTACTCATTCATTTTCTCTTTAGTACATGTAAAATCACTCAATCACAATAAGTATTTTATTTATTACATTTATTGTATTTAAATTCATTGTATATATCATGCATAGTTAAAGTGCACATGATGATGATATTAATCCTCTATATAAGTTATTTTCTATTCGTGTTATGCCTTTTATTTATAGTGATGAATGGATAAACCGCAACAAGCGAAAATTTATGGAAGAAACATATATGGGTGATTGTGATGATTTTGATTTTGATGATATAACACTAAATAGGAAATATGACTTTGATGCATCTTGAGAACATGAATTCATAGACCACCTAGCTAATTTGACCTTGAGGAGAAAAATGCCCCTCTTATTTCATCTTTAGATTCATCCTTAGATCCTTCTTTGGATCCTGCTATTTATTCATCCTTGAATCCCTCTTTGGATTCATCTTTAGATCTCCCTCTTGATCCATTATTGAATCTCTCATTGCTTACACCCCTAGAGTCCTCTTTAGATTTACCTTTTGACTCATCCTCAAAACTCTTGTTGGATTTATCCCTAAAACCATCTTTAGATTCACCTTTAGTTTCCCTTCAATATTATACTTCATCTTCTTCCTTGAACAATAGTTTAAAGAGCAAAGACCATACTACAAAAGACTATCTATTATCCCTTAGATTACCACATACCATCCAAAAGAAAGAACATTATCCTTGCACACCTAACTTCCCTTTCCACCTTGCTAATTCACTGTATTGCATCTGAACTTATAGAATTAATTCACATAAAATACTTATAAATAAGGATGATATTCATTACAAACAAATTCTTGTTTCTCTTTCTCTAGATGAAAGTGAAGTTCAATAATCACAATGTTATCTTTTCTCCTTTACAATTATATGGTATTAAGTGTACATGCCATAATGCTCCCCTTTTGTCAACCTAAGAGGACACTTTATTTTTCTTCCTTTATAATATCACATGCCACAATTTAAAGCAAACATTCCTTTTAACACATCTTGTGATGTTGCTTCCACTTCCACCTCATGCTTTTCCAGTCATGTTACAACTCTTATGCTACAATGTCACAATCCTAACATAGATTTATCACATGATGACAGTGCATCCCTTATTAATGATACTTATTTTAATGTTATCAACCAACAAGAGAAAAATGATTTGTATACATATATCTAATAAATCTTTGAACCAAAGGAAGAGATTATCCTTCCTCCTTCTCCTATTATAAATAGTGTTCCAATGGCTAAAATTAACAACATAATTCAATCCTTAAATGGACCTCTTAAGAAACTCAACATGACTTCAAAAGAATTCATATTTTTAATGCATGTTTTATGTGCTTTTCAATCCCAAACACATCAATTATTCTTATAGATTAAAACGTATCACACTTGGGTTAACTCTAGTGCAGTCCAAGGTAATCCTATTATGCATAACATTTTGTATGCACCATTATCTCATAATTTCCATATGCCAAAATTTTCTACATTTGATGGAAGTGGGGACCCTTAGCTACATCTTAGATATTTTTTATAAACTATGAATGGTTAAAAGGGTAGTCAAATGTTATTACAATTATTTTCTAAGATTCTATAAGGGTGTGCACTTTTTTAGTTTCACTCACTTCATAGTGGATCTCCCAATACTTATCTATAACTAGACGAAAGATTATCGATGCATTATGTTCAAAATAAGTGACCTAGGGTCACTTAGAAAGATTACCCTATTTGCATCAAGGTAAATATGAACAAGTTTATGACTACATTCTAAGATTTAAAACTATTATGCATCAATTAATTTACTAACCAACCGATTTAGAAGGACAATATATTTTTCTAGAGGTATAATTTATCCATTAAAATATAATATAATTTATTATCCATGTGAATCATTTATATCTCTTTTTTGTGAAACACTTGCGTTAGAAGAAAAATTGGTCTTGTTCGTGTATCAAATAATATGGATGGGGACATTGAGTTACATAATGAAAATTAATATAATGAAGTCCAATCAAATATTATTGAGGTACATATTCAAAATCAAGCACAAGATTTAAATTAAAACTTATATTCTTCTAAAAATGTCTGCACTAACGTACTCTCTATTATTAAAATAACCTTAATGATAATACACTAGTGGATAAAGTTAAATCAACTTTTGATCAAGTCAAAATATTACATAAAGAAACAAAATCTATTCCTAAACATACTAATCATAAGTATTCCTTTACATAAAATAAGGTACAAACTCTAAAATTTAATTTCAATGATCACCCAAATATTATTTCAAATACATTACTAGAATTTATAAGTTAATCAATTGAGCCTAAATTATTATCAATCTCTTCATCGGTTGGAAAAAATTAAAGGTCAATTATTTTGTATTTATCATGACATTAATGGACATTGTGATAATGATTGTTTACATTACAAGAAAAACCAAAAGAACTAAAAAATAAAGGAATCATCTCATTTCAAAAATTTGATTATAAAATAATCAAATCTACATCTTCAAATGTTAAACAACACATTTTAAAAAAATCTTCTATACAAGATGCAATGGTTTCTCAAGATTTTACTACTAACAGATCTCAAGTTAATGACACTATTTCTTAAATTAATATTTATATAAATGAAACAATATTAACATGTAGTGTCTAATGTGCGAAATTTATAAAATTCAAAAATACTATTAAAATTACCTACTATGTTATGGCTTCCTTTGCACTCATATTATCACATCTATTTATATACATTCTCTATGAGCACGCATATATTCTTTCCCACTTGAGGCTTGACCATACTTATCTACATTGATATAATTCTTTTTGTAGATACATTGGAGCCCATGGTTTGCCTTCATTCTTATCATGTTATGCTTTAACACCTTCTTGTGGATTGTTTGAATCCCTCAATTTTCCACCGTTTTTTAAGCCTTGATTATTAACACCTTTTCATATCTTTTAAATTCAAATATTTTCAAAAATTATATATATATATATCAAAAAATTCAAAAAGTCAAAATATTTTATAAAATTCAAAATCAAGACCTTAAAAGCATTTTCTTATGTTACTAGCTTACTTATTTTCATATGCTATTTATTTCATGTTAAGTAGATAGCATATTTCAGTTTTCAATATACAATACTTTTCTTGAGGTATGTGAATGTGATACAGGAGATATTATTGCATGATATTTTGATGCCCATATTCCCTTATTACCCAATAATCTTTTAAGTTTGGACCATCTCTTCGTTCTCCTTGAACACTTCAACAACTTGTATCTATCCACAACCTTTAAACCATGTTGAAATACATATCATACAAATGTTTTTCTAATCATTCATACTTTATATTATGTTATATAAAAATGCTATTTTCTAACAATGATATTGATACATATGGTTGATGTAGACTAATCTCATTTGCTCCCTGCTTCTTTCTTACTTTAATACATGATAAGATAGAACCTGCTTGTTTATTTATCTGGCCCTTGGCCTTGTGTGTGAAACATACACATGTTATTTATTGTATGTAATCCTCATGTCATTTGTGTATATGGCCCTTGGTCTTGTGTGTTTATGCCATATTTACATATCCATTGTGTATGGCCTTTGGGCCTTATGTGTGGCATTATATGCAAATTGCATGGCATCGTATGGTATTACTTATATATTATATTCTTACTATGGTACCATTATTCATATCATGCATTACTTATATATTATAATCTTACTTTGGTTCCATGATACATATCATGCACAGGTTGTTTATGTGCTTTAATGTAATATTTATTTAACACGGGTTTCATATCCAATTCAATGCTAAATTTAAAAATATGATGCAACCTAATTCAAATTTTCAAAGTGATATTACATGATTATATTGATCACATATGCTTTATTTTGAGATAAATGATTTTAAAGCTACACATATCATCTCAAAAGGGGGGCATCATAATGGGCTTATCTTTAGAATGCAAGGCTCATTAGCAATACATTTTTCAAATTTATGATCGTATATAGTTTTAAGAGTACAATATGATTCATAATTTTTAAATTATGGGGGCATGTGACATGCATATGCACTCATCCATATAATTACTTTAATATAAGTCACATATACTTAATTCATATGCACCACCTGTAGCATTCAGGAGCCTCCTATAGTAGTCCAATGCCACATAAAGTTGAATGGTTACAATGTTTCTCCTTCCATTTGGTGGTTTGGTTAGGATTTTTGACAGATTTTTAGGCTAAGTGACTATAAATACAGGTCTCGACAAGGAAGAATATATGGGTAGAGATCAAAGAATAACACCAAGCACAGTGAGATATATGAAAGTTAGATTCACATTATTAATTTACAAGTTTGAGACTTTGTTCTTTTTTATCATTTTTTCATAGTTTTAGGTAATAGGGTGAAGACTACACATCTAAGATAACTGATTTTAGTAATTTTTATTGCTTGAGAGGCACATCTTCCACCAAACATTACAAAGATCATTACGAGTATAGAAGACCATGAGGCTGATTTTCCTTGTAAGTCCAAGAAGGCAACAAGCTTGTAAACTAAAAGACACAGTGGAGATGAGGAAGCATGCCTTCACTCTTGTTGGAGTTTTGTCATATTGAATTTCTCTAGGGTATGTCTTTTTTTATCTCTCTTTATTTTTGATATATTTTTTTACTTTAATTTCATGTTTACATTCCTTAAAACTAGGCTAATACAACAAAAATTCAAGATGGCTCAAGACTTGGTTTTAAAGGTTTAATAACTTCACCTTGGTATATGCAAGGTGTGAATATTACATGTGAAGGGTTGCATATTCTTTTATATGTTGTAGATGTCAGTAATAAGAGTTGGAATACATTTTAAAACCATATTTTGGTTGTTTTTTATTTAGCATACAACTTGAGAGAAACACCTTTTATTGAAAGGGTTTGTGTTGGTGAAACTTAGAGTGGAAAACCCACCTAATTTATGGATCAAATTGGTATAATAGAATGTTATCCTTTTTTCCATAAAAAAATTGCTAACATATTTCCACAATTGTGTTAGATTTGTTCATGTTTTACTATGGTGGATATTGTGGTCTGACCGTTGTGCATATATTTCCCATTATTTGGATAACATGTGTTAGTGGAGAGATTGTCTCAATTCATTGGTAGCAAGGTGGATTCAAATTCCACTATTGTTGTTGTTGTTTGAATACATTGTGGCTTCTATGATGTGATGGTATTTGTGCAAAGTCTTTAATGCACCAGTCATCCAAAGGACATGAAAATGTGAACACAAGATTTCATAAAGGTCAAGCATTCAGGGTGGCAACGTTACTCTTCCAAAGAAAGAAAGATTAAGACAGTTGTTAAAAAGTGTAGAGCAAGACATGTTCAAAATAGATTTGATCATAGTTTCTTTGTGACAATAGGGTATGGATGTACTTGAGAAAATAAATACTCTAAAGGTAACACTATGATACGCCTTTTTTTTAAAAAAATGGCATCGCTTTGAGCCTTTCATGTGGAATAAAGAAGGCATTTTTACCTTACATTGTATATCCTTGCTCCTATTTTACAAGAGATGTTAATGTTGATGATAGAAAGAGTATCAAGAAGGGGAGAGCAAGTGAATTGGCATATTGGGTTGAACATCAATTGTCGAGTAAATCCAAAGGGCATTCGAAGAAGAAATGGGGTAAGTATTTTTCTCACCACTTTAGTTTTTAAAATAGTGGGACTGAAAGCCTTAAAATTTAAGAGTTGATCACATTGGAACCTGAACAAGGTATTGTCTAAGAGTTGATCAGATTAGAACCTAAACAAGCTATTGTCTAAGAAGATGATAATATTGGTTTCTCACATGGAAAGATAGGAGGTAAATCTCAATATTATTTTTATATATTTTTTGGGAAACAAAAGCCTCTAAATTTTGGGTGTGAGATCACAAATCTGATCATGTATATCATCCAATTTAGTTGGTAAGACAATCTGCTATAAAAAAATGAGTAGTTTACAATATCTTGAGTCTTAAGAATGTGTTAGTTGTTATTGTATGGACTAAAAAAACATATGGTTGGCGTCAAAATAAATTTTAGAGTACATATTTGAGTTCCTCTTGAAAAAATAGGCAAATTAAAAAAAAAGCATGTAATTTTGAGTTTGTATGCAAAAGTTATAGCCTTCATAAGTTAGTGGTCGTTTTACAAGAAATAGTCTGGTGCCACCTGAAGCATGTAGGAGCCACATGTATTAGTCCAATGCCACATGAATTTGAATAGTTGAAAACATTTTTCCTTCCCTTTGGTGGTTTAGTTAGGCTTTTTGGTGGGTTTTGAGGCTGAATGACTATAATTACATGCCTTGGCAAGGCAGAATACATCAGTAGAGATCAGAAAATAACAAGAAGCATAGTGAGATGTATGAAGTTGGATTCACATTACTTATTTACAATTTTGATTATTTGTTCTTGTTTTTTCATTATTGCTTAGCTATAGGTAATAAGGTGAAGACTACACAACTGAGATAACTAAGTTCAGTAGTTTTTATTTCTTGAGAGGAAAGTCTTCCATCAAATATTGCAAAGATTATTACGAGTAAAGTAGTCTTTGAGGTTGATTTTCCTTATAAACCCAAGAAGATAATTTTTTTGTAAACTACAGAACATAGTGAAGATGAGGAAGCATGGCTTCACTCTTGCTAAAGCTTTCTCACATTGAGTTTCTACAGGGTATGTCTTGTGTTATCTCTCTTTGTTGTTGATGTGTTTATTTTCTTTACTTGCATGTTTACATTCCTTACAACTATCTAATACAACAAACATTCAAGAGAGCTCAAGATATGTTTTTAAAGGTTAAAAACTTCACCTTGGTATATACAATGGATGCATCAAGTGAATGATTGTATATTATTTTGTATGCTGTAAATTTTAATCATAAGAGCTGAAATATATCTTAAAATAACATTATCGGTGTTTTTCTATGGCATAGAACTTGAGCGAAACACCTTGTCTTGAAAGGGTCCGTGTTGGTGAAACTCAGGGTGGAATATCCACCTAGTTTATGGATCAGAGTTGTATATAAAAAATGATGGTAGATTGAATACATGGATCGGTTAAGGAAGAGATGTGGCTACAAGTGTTGAATGTAAGGTGAGGAAGACATGGTGCTCTGCGCATAGTCTTTATTTTTCTACAGATTTTTATTTCAGATGCAAAAATTTAATATTGTTATACTTTTGTAGAATTAATGTAGACTCTAAAACATGATATTATCATAATAAGTTATTATATATCTATATATTATTTTATCATAAGTATTATATAAGATAATTTAAAATAATACCGATTAATATAATAATATATTTTGTATATTGTATATAAATTTAATATATATTTATAATAATTACTTATGTATAATATATATTTTTATTATGGTAAAATGCCTTTAAATGGAGCTATAAACTGGCTCTTGGATACAAATAGGGGCCTTAGTCCCTGTAAAGGATAGAAATGCTAAAAAGATGGGATACCAATGAATAAGCAGATGGCATAAAAGGAAACCTCCACTATCATAGAAACACCCCTACAAATAGAAAAGGAACACAACTACAACATTACTACCTATCAATCAAAGAGTGGTGAAAAGACAATAGACATTAAATATCAAGAGAAGAGACAAATATGATAACCAATCCTTTAAAGAGTGGGACAACCACTAGCTATGAGTTAAATCCAATCTCCTCTCTCATCTAGAAAGGAGGTCCTTCATTGTCCATTAGGGGTTATCTTTCACCAATTCCTTTGCCTCCAATCTCAGTGCTTCTGCATTTGATAGCTGACCTTTCATTTTAGTTGTAGTGCCCACATTAGTTGTAGGTCTCTTTCCCAAAGACCTAAGAGGGGAGGCAGAATTCTCAACAGGGTGGATAATACACGAAGCCATCTCAATTAGTTGGAAAAGTGCGTTATTTTAGGTTGGCAGCTAAAAATGGCATCCAATTCATTTAACCTTTAGGATAACAGGCTATAATAGCAAGATTCATAATCTCAAATTTTGTTTATGCACTGCCCTCAGAAAGAAAATTATGATGTTCAGTAGGAAACATGTTTTTACAATCTAATTTGAGGCTGGGATATTTTTAAGTTCGTCATTTAAGATTGAAAGTAAACACTCTGTCATGACATTGAAAGGGAACATACCGGCTATTTAAGCTTTACTATTGTTTAATGACTAAAAATAATGGGTGTCATTTTTACCTATCAAGCTAAAATGCACCACTTAATCTAATAAATTCCTGTAAAAAGTTTTATCGTAGAATAGAAAGAGTAGGCATTAGTACTTTGGTCAGTCAAGCAAAGATACTTGGAATCCTAATTTATGTGGGTGGAACCATGATTATGATATTCTACAAAGGAATAAAATTTCAGTTGTGGCAATCACCCTTCCATTTGAGTGAACACAATGAAAGCAATGGTAAATCTGAAATTTGACAAAAGGCTCATTGTTGGTGTTGGGCAGCTGTATCTCCTTTTCATCGTGGTTTGTAACGCAGCTAACATCCTTTTTCTACCAAAATGCAAATAGCTACATGTCTTTTTGTAGGTTTCCAGCATCTAAAGGCTTTTTTAACATTAGCAAACATTTATTAGCAAAAAGTATCCAGCTCAGTACTCTAGCACTGCTATAATGTTTTTCCTAGTCACCATATAAGCTGGGGTTTTAACATTATTTTTCTAAATAGACCCTTGTGAGGTGTGGGATATAGGGTGGAATGTACAACTTCTTATTGCAGTTTATTAGGTATGTATTGGATATTAGGGTTTTCTTCAATTTTGGGGGGTTTAACAATCGGGACTTATATAGTTTAAGGTTTTGTAGAAATACACTGGGAGTTGTAGCTTCCAGAATTGATTTTTGGTTGATGGCATGGTGTTTGTTTATCACCATGTTTAACCCATTGATGTTAATAATTATATATATTAAAACATTAAAAATAATTAATGTAATAAAATAGATAAGTATAGAATATAATTTTTTCTAGAGACTCACAAGAGTGCATGAAATGATGAAAATCAAAAGTTGAGACAAATAATGATATTCCTCCTACAAGGCAATGCCTACAAAAGTGCATGAAACAATGAAAATCAAAACTCGAGACAAAGAATAATTTTGCCCCTACGAGGCAATGCTAAAGAACATCATGTACCATTGATAAATATATAACATCATAAGACATACAAGACAACACAATTAAGAATTATTAAAATTACTTATTAAACATCGCCTTATGGCATTCATAGCCACTATACTGAAGTATTTATATCACATCATTTGCAATTTAACAAATCATGTGAAGTAGTGATAATTTATAAGTTGTAATGAACAATTACGGGTTTTCTTCCAACATATATAAAATGAAAGTGTAGACACCTATTTTTGATCTAGGGTCAATATAGTTGTAAAATTGCATTATTCTATGGCACTTGTGTTTGTTGAATATCTACTTTTCATGAACCTCTGGTTAGATATCATGATCATGCCATTGATTTGATTCCAAGAAGTATTTATTCTAACATTAAACCATATTATTATCCTTATGAACAAAAGCTAAAAAAAAATTGGTCCAAAAAATGTCAATGATTGTTCATTCAAGAAAAAGTGCCTATTCATCTCAAGTGTTTATTGTTAAAAAGAAAGATGATTCATGGAGAATGTGCCCAAATTGGAGGTGACTTGATAATCTCACTCTCAAAGATAATTTTCCTATTTGTATCATTGGTGAATTATTAGATGAATTGAATTACCTTCTTTTTTTAATAATTTAGATCTACATTTGGGGTATCATCAAATTTGATTAAATGAGCATGATGTACATATGACTGCATTTAAGACACATGAGTATCAATATGTATTCTCAAATTTGTCATTTCATCTCATTAATGCTCTATCTACTTTTCAATTCCTCATGGATTCAATTTTTTGCCTTTTTCTCTAAATTTTTTTGTTGGTATTCTTCAATGGCGTCTTAATCTATAGTAAAACATGGAACGAACATTTGCATTATGTAGATAATATATTACATGTATTGGAAAATAATCAACTCTATGCAAAAAATTCCAAGTGAAAGAAGTGGAACACTTAAGAAATGTTGTGTCACATGAAGGTGTTAAGGTGAACCCTAATAAGTTTGTAGCAGTCAAAGAGTGGAAAACACTTGAAAATATCAAAATTTTGAGAGGATTATTAGATTTGACATGATACAACAAAATATTTATTCATAAAGTATGCTTGCATAACGGTGCCATTAACAATATTTTTTAAAAAGGATTATTTTTCACAATTAGAGGTAGTCACCTAAGCATTCGAGCAACTAAAACAAGCTTTTACTTCCACCCCCTCCGATAGCTACACTAGACTTCTCTAAGACATTTGTGGTAGAATACAATGATTCCAAACATGGAATCATATTATACTGATGCAATAATGACATCCAAAAACATTTGAGAGTTAAAAATGTAAAGGAAAGAACTTGGTAAAGCCCACGTATGAGAAATACATGATATCTACCATTTATGTTGTCAAATTATTTTACCTATTTGTGGTTTAGGGTGAATTAAACTATGCAAAATAATTGCACAAGGAAGATCTAGAATAGAAAAGTCTAAAATAGTAAATCAAATTTACCCTAATAGCTAAATATAGTAAAGAGATATAAATGAAACAATTAGATAAGAAATAAACAATAGGAGAAGAAAAGAGTGATAAAATCACACCTAGATAAAATATTAGGATTCTAAGAGTGCAGTAGTGGTCTAGAAGTGATGATTGAAAAAAATTAGAACATTGAATATCACTAAATAGATATGACGCTTGTCAGCGTACTGCCAAATATTGGCAGGGAAGATTCAATTGTCAAATATATTATATGTATTATTCCATTGAATGTGTTATGTTGCGCTAAATTTTTATTGTCCTCTGTTTATAATTTTAAGTTTTCTAGTGCATGTTCACCTCTTGATGTTGTGCAATAATGTTCTTGCACTTATTTTAATTCACAGACATAATATTCAATTTGATATCTTCTTCCTTTATTGACCTAATTTTCCACAACACATTTAAAAGAGAAGGGAAATAAGTAGTTAGGTCAAGAAAGCTCAAGGTAGTTGTAGCTACATCTCCTACACACTAGAATTAGACCCCATGTAATTATTTTTGTAGTGTAAATAGAATCTCAAGCAAGGCTTGGACCTCATCTTCCCTACATGTGGAGATATAACTACATGAATAGTTTATTAAACCCTCTTTTGGCACAAATGGATGATGCCATAATATCTTGAAGTAATGAACGGCCAAATAAGGTTTAACATGAAGGCTTCTTCTCAAGTGTAGAAAAATATTTTGATCAATCAAAGATTCTAACTTATGAAGGATGTTCATTTGATTCTTACTTGGTAAATGACTATGAATTATTTATATATATATAAGTATCCTTAGGACATGACATGTGCAATGGTCGACCATGTATATGTGTAAGATGTAAAATTAAATGTGTAGGAAGTTAGGCCAGGGTGGAAGAACCCAAAAATACATAGAGGATAGATTCAACAACCCATTAAATATGCACAAGGTAGATTTGACAATACACCTATAGCCATCAAATATGTCCCATGAGAAATAAATGTCTAAAATTGGTGCAAGAAACTCAAAATATAGATAAATGAGGCTTAAAATTTAGAATGTATGAATGTTAAAGACATTAAGGAAGCTAGATGCTAATGAAAATGCAGTATTGAGTGTCCTAAAAATACCCAAATACACACTAGTAGACCAAGAGTGAAAAAAATAGGTAAAACACACTATAGAAAATGGATTTGTACCAAAATAAAATGTATACACAAATAATGGTGCCAATATCTCATGGGAAGGCATTTCAAAGTTAAGACAAATCATGAGAGTTTAAAGTATTTTTTGGAGAAACAATTATATTTGGAGGAGCAACATTTATAGGTCACCAAGATGCTAGAGTATGACTTTGAAATTATTTACAAAAAATATAAAGATAATATTGCAGTCGATGCCCTTTCTTGACAAAAAGCATAGGAATCAACAATTTGTGCCATTTATTTATTGCAACCTAAATGAGTAGAAGCAACATGAGTAGAGTGGAAAGATGAGTAGAGTGGAAACATGACACTCCAATAATGGATCCCATTTAAAAACTTCAGTAATACACATCCTCTCAAGATAAAAATGTTTGGCAAAGAGACTCATTATGGTTCAAAGACAAGCTCTTTTTGTGTTTAAAAATTCTTAGTTAAAGGATAACATCTTGTTTTAAATGCATGAATCATGAATAGAAGGATATTATGGATTATTAAAAACTTGTCATCTTACAAACAAAGAGTTTTTAAGTAATTTATTAACGGGGATGTACATAGGCTTGTAACCAAAAATTTGGTATGTCAACAAGATAAAGGATAAACAATCAAGTGCCAAAAGATTTTACAACCATTAGTCATTTCACCACAACATTGGGAATAAATATTGATGGAATTCATTACATGATTTCAAATTTTGGATAATATAGATGTGACTTTTTGTGTGTGGATAAACTCACTTAGTATGCGCATTTATATGGACTCTCTCATCCATTTCAATAGAGTACAATGGCATTAATATAGATGGAAAGGGTATAGATACTCCATGGAATTCCAAAAATCATTGTGAGTGATCATGACCTATCTTCACTAATATATTTTTTAAGGCTTATTTGTAGTATGGGAAAAAAAACTAGCACATAGTTCATCTTATCATTTGAAATCAGATGGCCAAATAAAAATTGTGAATACATTTTTGGAAGGATATTTGTGTTGTTTTTCCTCACAAAAATAAACTCAAGTGTCCAAATGACTTTCGTATGAATAATTTTGGTATAACACATCATTCCACACAACAACAAAGATGAATTTATTTGAATATATTTATGACTACCCACCATCATGTAATACTTATTTGTAGGGTCATCCCTAATCTTGTGTGGTGGAGGATCATATTCCACACTAAAAAGTTATGCTTCAATTTATTAATGAGAATTTGGTCATGACTCAAAATAGGATGAAACAATAAGCTGATCAATACTAAAGTGAGAGGCATTTTGATGAAAGAGGTTGGGTATTGTTGACCAAATTTGACCCTCCAAGTCAAAATGTCAACCCCTCTAGGTAGAAACTTGTTTTTCATGTGTTATATCCTTGTTCATAGCTTTTTCATGCCTTATGAAGTCTTAAAATAGTCTTTCTAAAGTATTATTAGCAAATATTAAGGTTAATTTGATAAAATTTAGGTAATGCATTGTCTTTGTCTTAGATTAGGCTAGACATTTCATGGTGTAAAAAGGGTGGGTCCAAGAGGTGTCATAGGTTATTAGGTGTACCTCAAAGTCATTTCATGCCTTCATTACCTTCTATGAACATTTTGCCTATGTATGGAGAGTTCACGGTTTATTTACAAACTTTAAGGTAAGTGTTATGCAAGATGAAGGTGTTTTTGGTTAAATCCACATGTGTCAAAGCTCACAAAGATCAAACATCTATACAAGTCAATTTTCCAAGGTTCTTGAGGGAGTTATCTAACTGAATATCATTTATGAATATCAGAAAGTGATCAAATTCTTGTAATTCAATGCTAAAGAGGAGCTTATTAGGCACTTGTACAAACTTGGATATCTATTTGTAGGTGAAAATGCCTTCAAATTGTCTCTTCACATTATATAGGTCATCTCTAAGTTTAGGAAGCTTGCACAAGTCTCAGGAAGACAAAATATACATTCTCTCTCCTATCAATCTCCTTGAAAGCTCACAACGGTTATTTTCATGTGAATGATATAGGCCATATAGATGGAGTTAGATCCCAAGATCTTGACCATATTTAAGGACCCTTATGGCCTCTCAATCAGTGGAATTGATTGTTTTATTGAGCTCCTTATCTTTATGAACAATTGCTAAGGAGCTAAGATGCTTAGAAGAGGTGCAAAACCCCAATGGCTCAATTTTTGGAAATTTTTATTGCATGAATGAACTCATTAAAGCATGAGAGCAATTGGAAAGTATTTGTAGAGGTCTACACAAACATCTCACACCTTCATCTACCAATTTGGCACGTGTGGCATTGGAGTTTGACCATGAAAGCTTCATAAGGATAGGTTACAGGTTTGCACTTGAGTTTTCAAGGTTTTATATAGGGTCTAATTCATCCAAATGTTTGTCATATGTTTCACCATATTTACACTTAAGTCAAGCTTCTCTAATCATCTAAATACATTATGTACCAATCCTCTAGTTTTAAAACATGAATGTTGAAGTAAATTTAATAACCTTATACTTGGATAAATATTAAGGCTAATGGTGAAGGTGTGATGTCAAAGATAAATGCTCAAATCACCCAATCAAACCGACAGGGAGAACATGAGGGAGAGTGTGTATGTTAGTGATGATGCAAGATCATTAAAAATTATATCGAGGTTAAAAAGAAATATAAATGAGATATAAACATTGTGAGAAAGGTAATTTCAATCCTCAATGATTTTTATTGAGGTTCTAAACTCCAAAAATGTCAACAAAAACCTAAATGACTACCTATAGGACTGCCTAGTAACTCAAGTTAGATTTCAAATTTGAGGGAAGGATACAGATGAATAATAATGTATTTGAAGTTTGATCGAATATTATCATTAAGGATCAAATAAACCTAAATAAATAATCATAGAAAGTGATTCAAACAAAATCACTTTTGACCCTGCAGTTACACAATTAATGTGACTCCCACATGCTTGCCTAGATTTGAGAAAAGGGCTTGTTTGGTTTGAAAAAAAAGAGGTATGATGGATAAAAATCACATTAAAATGATCATACTATGACATCATAACATTCATATGATCCTCACAACTAATTAAACAATGACAGGGGTTGAGGAATTTGTCTAGCCCTGGTAGATTGAATATGCATACACAGACCGTGTGTAAGGTTATGATGAAAGTGTGTTTGATGAAAGATTATATGAGAGAATGAATACCAAAGGATAAGATGATATTGAATTAAAACAATAATTACATGAGTGTTTGAACCCATGCAATAATGAATAAAAGGTGCAGACATAGTAGCTAGGGTAACTTAGACATGTTTGGCTACAAACCCCCAAGACATGAAGTATGAAGTCACAGAGTTTATGGAGGGAGAATAACCATTGGGATGATTGTAAAACATGGAATATATGTTTTATAGAGATAAATATGTCATTTTCAAATTGAACCAAACTTCAAGACACCACCTTCAAGCCTAAAACTCTTCTAGACCTCACATAATGTAGTCCTTCCATCGAAGAGGCTACCTTTTCTTGCTCAATACAGTACATGGAGATTACATGGTACCTTGGGATCCTATGGATATTTGGGTACCCTAGTGTACTTAAAAATTGTGGCATTTAGAGGACAATTAGAGCCTTGAGTTTTGTGAACAATCTGTAAGGATTGAAACAGGTTTTGAGCTGCCTAAAAGGTAAAAAATGACCCGATGGGAGAAAGAACCTCTCAAATACATTAAAATGGAATAATTAAACCTTAAAATTTCCTTGGTTAAATTAAAAATTATTATATACATCATATTCGCCCTTTGGTTGGCACGTGCTAAAGGGATATTGTACGAAATTAGCCTCAATACATGGTTGTAGGCTCATTTGTGAAGAAATAGGTTATGGGATGGTCTCTAAACAAGGCACAAAGGTCTAAAAAACTTGATAAAGGTTATAAAATCATTTACACTCCTTCTCAAGTCTTGTATAGTGGTACATGAGCTTTTAACGTCAAGTTGGCCAAAAAGGTGAGAAATACACCATTTGCTAGTCAAAAGGCCTATCTACAAGTCTATGAAGTACAAGAAGAGAGATCTTTTCTAGAATATGGAGTTGACATATGATGTTTCATACCTAAAAATAAAATCAAGCTTCATAACATGCAAACTACTTAGCAAACCACTCCAACTACCTCTCAAGCATGTTTAAGCACCTAGACTATGGTTTTGGCTATTTCATGGTTCACCCATTTGTATAGGGTCTTTGGAGATAAATTTGGCATGGAGCATGGTCAATGGATGGGTAAATTGAATCAAACATTTTCCATAAGTTTCACATGTATGGGAGTGAATTTCAGCTAAAACTCAATTTACAGGCACAGAGGCCTAATTGAGGCCTAATTGGGGAGAGAGATCATGTGAAAATGAAGAGATAATGGACACCTATTGAGAGAGAAAATTAGCAAAGTCCCTCAAGTGATATGATGGATATAAGTTGTCTAATTCAAAGCTAGAGGATAAGCTAAAAATTCATGAAGAACAACAAGTTCAATACTATCAACCCCATGTGTATTCATATATACCACCTTAGCCCTCATATGTGTCAGCCATTCTTCCCCAAGAGACCATTTTAAGTGAGCTTCAAAGAGTTCCAAATTCTTCACATACTCCTCAAATTTTTCCTTCTTGGAAATCAATCCAAGAGAACATTCAAATGAAGGAAGAGGTTTTTTTTAGCAACCTATTATTGAGAACCAAGACAAAGCAAAATTAGAGAGCTTGATTGCCACTTGGATGTAAGCTAATGAAGTTATCTTGGCACAAAATTCTAGTCCTCTTCCTCAATAATCCCCTAACAAGTCCTTCAAGATTCCAAACTGTAATCAAGTGGTGAAATCATGGGGTAAGAAAAGTTAGACAAACATAGATTAGAGATTTGAAATCAATGAAGAATATGAACCTATGCAAGTCCCTCCTATTTTATTCTTTTTTGGAATTCGGTGTTTAATTCCTAAGCAAATAGAGGTCTGAGTAAATGTAAATAATTAATTAATGTGTCTCAATTAGCCTACTAATTTATGTAAATAGACATGTATTTGACCTTTTATAAAAATAGTAAGAAGTGTGAAGAAATTAAACTTAGCTTATTATGGGTTGAAATAGATGATTCAAGGTTTAAAAATTATTGTGTAAGGATGGTAGATTGTCATAAATATGACCCAAAACTCTATTTTTTTATTGAACAACAGATGTAAACTTAGGACACCCCATTACTTGGCATTGTAGTTCACTTTTAGTGATGGTGTCCACTTATAGCACTATTGTCCTAGTGGTCTAGCTTTTCTGGGTTCTGCTTGGCAGGCCTGTAACACCCTGGCAGTGAAATATTGAAACATGGGTCTATGCAGAGCTCATTGTGTGTTTGATTCAATATTCAAAACCCTTAGGATCTCTTGGTGCTTGAACTTAAGTAGAAAACTTGGGAAAAAAAGGAGGGGTTAGTGTGTAAAGGATATGTTGGATGCACTTCACAACCCATGTGTGGGCACGCTGCCTACATAAAAATACTCTAAAAAGGGACAAAGCTAATGTAGTTATCCCATTTAAAGTGATTAGTGTAATTGTGTGATGTATGTAACTAGATTCAAGACCATAATGTACTTTAGATGTCTAGGTATTGGTATGAGTGCTCGAATAGGCTTGAATTTCTCTTGGAAGGCTGTATGCAGAGAAAAGGGAAGATTGGTTGAGTATACTTGCTTGTATTCTTGCTTTTTTCTTATGTGTTCTCCCCCAAAAATATCACTCATTTTTGGGACAACCTATGAACTATTTTGGTTCAACATGTTGGGTGAATATTTTGTCAGCCAGCTAACTGGTGACCAAAATAGTTCCTATCACCACAGCATAGGGAGATTGGTCATCCAATGTTGCAGGTTTACCACATCCAAAGGAGACAAATCTCTCCTCTCATCAAGGGGAGGTTCCCTATTAAATATACGGAGGCTATATACTATATAAATAAGTAGAAAATAACACATGGGGGCAAAATAAACCATCCATCTCTCTTCTTTTAGAGATGATGCTCACAGACAAAGGAGAAAATCCTGGTGGAAACACTGAAGGCACTTCTCTTCTTTTAGATGTGTACTTGTAGGAAACAAAAGGAGTTTCTTTCAGGTAGTAAAAGTAACTGATAGCAAAAGGGTGCAGTAACCATCAGGATGAAATAGAACACAAAGTTTCCACCTCAACTGCCCAAAGAGTATATCACAAAGGATAATGGGGGCACAAAGTCATCCCAAAATCCTCAACATAGAAAGAAAAGAAAAACACAAACTGAAAGCAAATGTGAAAGCGCAAAGTCTTCCTCACATTTGATTTCAGGACACTTTACTAATTACTTTCGCTGGTTCTGGTTGTCAAATTAAATAAATAAGAATGCTTCTAGGAAATAGATATAAAAACAATTTCCTAATATAACACAAGCTATAATAGCACAAAGTCTGCAAGTCACTTGCTTTCTCATTCAAATAAAATAATATGAACTATAATCTGAGCTCAAAGTCTCAATATTTGCCTTTCAATTTGGGTAGAGTTTTTCTTTTGTATACGAGAAGATCTCCCTCAAATGATACAAGAGACTACATTGTATAGAGGCTTAAGGGAGGCTTGGCACTTTGTCCCATTGAGTGACCCATTCAGCACATTCAATGCCTTGGATGCATTCTTGGTCTTGTCAAGAACGGCCATGCTAGATCAGGGTGGCTGCCTTAACTGTGATGTGTCGATTCATCTCTAGTGCCTCCTCTCGAGTTTGAATCTCTCATTCCATCACCTACTTAGCCGTGTAACTATCTATTCTATCTTTATCTCAAAGGGGACAAACATATGGTGCTTTTAATGTTTGCAGGCCCTAAATATCTACTCAGTGAATTGCTCCACCTACTGGAAATAACTCCTGTTGATTTTCCCTCTTCGTCTCTTCCTCCTCTTGGGTCTAGCCTTAGGCACTTTGAATGAATTTGGGTCCACACCTTGAGTCTACTAGAATCAACAAACACTTAAATGCAGTCTATTTGGCATTTGCGTGTCTTTCCTCTATTGAAGGTTAACAACTAGCCAATCACTCCAAATTTGACATCTACGGGCTTGTCATTCTGCTGTGATGCAGGTGAGGACACATGGTGACATCTATGGCTTTGAAATAAACTTATTGGAATAAGCTTTAAAACTTTTAGAGGCTAGGGGGCACAGATGCAGACATGTGTCAGCTTTCACTTCAACTAGGACGGGACATGTGGTGAGTTTTGCACCTTGAAGCTACTTCTAAAACTGTGTCTCAACATGTGACACTTGGCAGCTTCAGTTGTGCTTTGATGCTTTGACCTTTTTTATAGGGAACATGCCCTTCAGGGTCTTAAGAAAAGTCTATTTTCGAATGTCGAGTGTCCTTTTACAAAGGTGTCTGCCCTTCGAGATCTTCCAAGTGGCCTTCGGGCTTTGATTCCTTGGTGGGTCGTTGGTCCCTTATTTCCTTCAAACAATTTGTTTGAAGGAAATTCTTTTCTTGGCTTCATGTGTGTCTTTGCATTGCGAGGTTCTCCGTCCTTTGACATGTTACGAGTTTCACTACATCAAACAAATGACACGCATCATTTTTGTTAAATCTTACCAAATACACGTGGCATCTTCCGCTATTGACACTTGGTAGCATCTGCCTTCTCAGGCCTTTGTGACATCGTAGAAATGTTTGGGGCTTAGTAGGGCATTCGCAGATGATGACACTTGTCAGTCTCCACCACTCTCTGCATGGGACACGTGGCACGATCTGTTGCTTTTAGGAAAATAAAGTAAAACCTTCTGCTATTGCCACTTGTCACCCTTTGCAAAACTCTAGAAGATGCTTTTATTAAAAAAAGCCTACAGCTTATAATGAATTCTAAGAAGCGAGCGTCGACATGTGTCATGTTCTGCTGAGTCAAAATGGGACACGTGGCAACTTCTACCATTTCTCAAAAACAAAGCATAATGAGGCTCGATTGGCGATACTTGGCAGCATCCACTTGACTCTTTTTGTTGCGCGTGTTTCTCTTCATAACTGAGGTAGTCTTTGAACCTTTGAACCTGGTGTGTTGAACTAATTGAATGTTGAACCCATTGAGCTGATGAACCAAAATGGTTCAAGGTTCAACAGTTCAAGCTTTTGAGACTCGTTAAGTGCTCGGGGCCACGAAACTTTGAAACGGTTGAACCCGCTAATCCCTTTATTGAAAAAACTTGAAAGATGAGGAATTTGAAAGCTCAGAACAAATTTTGAGAAGGGAAGAGATTATTTTGGTCTGTTTAACCAAAATAGTTCACATGTTGTCCCAGAAATGAGAAGTTTATTTTTGGGGACAACAGCTGGCTCTAGTTGGGGAACTTCCTTCAGATGAAAACTTGGAACACAACTGAGGGGAGTAAAAACTAGAATCTCCAGTGCCGTGAAGTATGCCATTGGGCTATGGAGTCATGCTACCCAAAAATAAAGGCTCTAAAAAATGAAAATGAAAATCACACAACAGAACTAAAGACTATACAAATATATATATATATATATATATATATATATATATATATGTACAAATGATCTTATCTGATGCTTCAAGATTTGAAGCGCTTCAGATGCTGCCCACTATGAGACAATGAAAGGGGATGTCATATTGGTAAACTAGCAAGAAAACATTTTGCCCCCAAAAATGGTGACGGGCGAATGGAGATCTCCACCAGGAAACCAATTTTTTGCGTCTTCCTCTTGGCCTTTTCATCTTCTTGCTCCATGGCAGGATGTGGTCTTCAAATTGAAAACCATAACTCCTTACTCTCCCTACGAAGAGTTCCTTTTTCTGACTTTAGAATACAACAGTATGGTCTACCACCATAGCTTGTTGTTTTGTTGCTCCAATCTAGTGCATGCTTTGATTGTCAGTATCAGACCCCTGACAAATCATCAATGTCGCATCTCCTTTGGTGTGAAGGAGTTTGATTTCTTCATCTCGAGTAGTTTTCAATCAGAGCAACAGACATCTACATCCAGTTGTGTAAGAATTACTGCCATTGGATTCCAGGATCCAAGCATCATCAAAAGCTGATCTTCTATCAGATTTCTCTTCATTGGAGATGGAAGATACTTCTTGATTTGTACTGCACCCTACCAATTCTTTTGATGCCTGATTTGGATCAAATCTTGGATTGCCAGCCGTGGGACTTTGATCAACTGAGACATGAGCATCCTCTATGGTCAAGGAGTAATTACCCCTGCCTGAAGGCTCAAATAGAATTTGAGTAGCAGGGGCTGACATTTGGGTGACCACAAGCTTTGCCTCAGAGAGGTCCACACCTAGCTCTTCACCAATGTTTAATTGCTCAGGATTGGCTTGTAGGGATTCAAACTCAGTCATTTGAATTTCAAATTTATTGACATGATCAATTATGTCAAATGATTGAGATGGACTTGGAAGAGAGGATGGGAGTTCATCCTTTTAGTTTTTGGGAGGGGGAGGACTGATCTACGAAGTTGAAGTAGAAGGTGCAGAGATGTTTGATGTACTAACTTTTTTGGCAATCACTGGGTCCTTTGACTGGAAAAATAGAGTGGTTCTTCACTTAGCAATTAGAATTACATGTTGAGTTCATTCCTCTGTTCTTTCTTTATTAGCTTATTGGGCTGACTGATTCTTGAGCCAGGTGAATACTGCGTATGATCCCTCATTTACTTCACCTTCACTTCTGGGTTCATCTTGGTAATTCAAGAAACCAATGTGGGAGTCGCCAAATGATTCTTCTTGATCCTCCGTGAAGATATTAGCATCATTTTCTTGCTCAAACTTAGGTTGGAAAGAGAAAGCATGTTCTATTTTCAGATATCCAATTGTTGAGTTGGTTGGAGGCACTTTAAGGGCAAGGTTCCTCTGTGGGGGAGGAAGATGATTTAGCTTCCCTTGATTCTTGGTAGCATTGCCTTGATATCGCTGATTCTGAAATGCCCTCCTTGGCATATCCTGATTAGAAGGAGTAGACATACTTTGGGATATTTGCCTTTTCAAGGCTAACAGTTCATTTGCCAACTTTTGCACCATCTGATCCATGGTGCCTGTAGATGGATACTCAAAAGATGAAGAGGATTTACCTCTATTTAGGTCTCTCCTTATCTTTCCTGCCAAGATAAGGTCATCTTCTAGCTCAGTTGCCAAGTCCTGAGCAGTAGCAAGGTCTGTGTGGCTACCTCATCTCAACAAAAAACTCACTTCAGGTAGCTGTGAGTTGATGAATAAGTATTTGAGGTTTTCAGGTGTTGGTAGAGCAATTGTAGGAATCCTATTCCTCAGCTTGTCAAACTTGGCAATAAAATCCCTCATAGGCTCATGAGGTTCTTTCTTCATCTGACTGAGCTAGGCCAACAAAGCATGCGCATCCTCTATAGGCTTGAACCTAGCTTCAAACTTGGATTTGAGTGTATCCCAGTCAGTCACTGATCAAGCCTGTAGGTGGTAAAATTAGTGTACAACAGCACCTTGTAGTGTCTCCACAAAAAGCCTGACTGCCATGTCTTCAAATTCCACCCCCATCACACCACAAGCTATGCTGAAAGCTGCAATGTGTTCATTAGAGTGAACTCTCCCATCTCTAAAGAATTTGGGGAATTTCTTTCTTGAGCTATGTGGAAGTTCATGCAGAGGTGGAGTCAAGTTGAGTGGACCAAAAGAGTTACCCTAGTGGCCTTATACTGCCATGATTTAATTATAAAAAATAGGGATAATAAATATGGGTGGAGTGGCCAGTTTGTAGAACAAAGATGGAAAAGGACTGGCCCTGCTTCAGCTTGAGGCTTGAGGTTTCAAACTGCACACTCTTTCCCAACAGCTTTGGTTTTGCAGACCAGATAAAATAATGGAGATGGAGGAAAATGGTAAGGCTATAATGATAATGGGTAAGACACGAAACAGAGTCGCTAGAGTTTATATAATGGATAAGGGAAGGAACTACTTCAATCTGAAACTTGAGGCTTCAGACTACACGTTCTTTCCTAGTGGAGTCACCAAAAATTGTTGGGTGAATATTTTGTTAGCTAGATAACTGGTGACCAAAATAGTTCTTATCACCACAGCATAGGGAGATTGGTCATTCAATGTTGTAGGTTTACCACATCCAAAGGGGATAAATCTCTCATCTCATCAAGGGGAGGTTCCCTATTAAATATGCAGGAGGCTATATAATATATATATATATATATATATATATATATATATATATATATATATATAAGTAGAAAGTAAGACACAGGGTGCAATGATCCATCCATCTCTCTTTTTTCAGAGATGATGCTAACAAACAGAGGGGAAATCTTGGGTGATTGGTGAAGGCACTTCTCTTCTTTTAGAAGTAACATTCAGCCAAGAGCCAGATCCCTTCATAGATAGTAGAAATCCTGGTGAAATGACAGAAGGCACTTCTCTTCTTTTAGAAGTGCTTGTTCTTGCAAATAGCATGACTCTTTCTGGTAACAAGTGACTGATAATAAAATGCAGAGTAACCAGCAGCTTGAGATGTAGCACAAAGTCTCCACCTCGACTACCTAAGAGTGAGATACGAAGAATAATGGGGTCACAAAGTCATCCCAAGGTCCTTTACATAGAAATAGAAAATAAATGCACACTGAAGGCAATTATGAGAGTACAAAGTTTGAAAGTAGTTGGCTTCAAGACACCTTCTTGATTACTTCTGCTAGTTCTACTTGTTAGATCAAATAAACAAAAATGCTCTTAGGAAACAGACATAAGAACAATTTCCTAAAATAACACAAGCTATAACATCACAAAGTTTGCAAGTCACTTGCTTTCTCATTCAAATAAAATAATATGAACTATAATCTAAGCTCAAAGTCTCAGTATTCGCCTTTCAATTTAGGCAGAGTTTTGCTTCTATATACAGGAAGATCTCTCTCAAATGATACAACAGATTACATTATATAGAGGCTTGAGGGAGGCTTGGCACTTTGTCCCATAGAGTGACCCATTCAACGCATTCAATGCCCTAGATGCATTCTTGGTCTTGTCAGGAAGGGCCATGCTGGAGTAGGGCAGTTGTCTTAACTATGACATGTTGATTCATCTCTAGTGCCTCCTCCTGAGTCTGAATCTCTCATTCCATCACCTACTTAGTTGCGCAACTATCTATTATGTCTTTATCTCAAAAGGGACAAACAAACGGTGCTTTCAATGTTTACAGGCCCTATATATCTACCTGGTGAACTGCTCCACCTACTAAAAATAACTCCTATTGAGTTTCCCTCTTTGTCTCTTCCTCCTCTTGGGTCTAGCCTTAGGCTCTTTGAATGCATTCAGGTCCGTGCTTTGAGTCTGCTAGAATCAACAGACAATTAAATGCAGCTAATTTGGTGTTCATGTGTCTTTCCTCTATTGAAGGTTAATGACTAACTGGTCACTCCAAATTTGACGTTTGCAGGCCTATCATTCTATTGTGACGTGGGTGAGGACACGTGACAACATCCACAGCTTTGAAATAAACTTATTGGAATAAGCTTTGAAACTGTTAGAGGCTGGGGGCACAAATGTAGACATGTGTCAGCTTCTGTTTCAACTGGGATAAGACACGTGGTGAGTTTTGTGCCTTGAAGCTACTTTTAAAACTGTGTCTTAGTATGCGACACTTGGCAGCTTTCGCTGTGCTTTAATGCTTTGACCTTTTCTAGAGGGAACATGCCCTTCAGGGTTTTGAGAAAGGTCTATTTTTTAATGTTGAGTGTCCTTCCACAAAGGTGTCTGCCTTTCAAGATATTTCAAGTGGCCTTCGGGCTTTGATTCCTTGGCAGGTCATTGGTCCCTTATTTCCTTGGAACAAAATGTCTGAAGGGATTCCTTAATATAATTTTTCTAAAAAAAATTATTTCCTTGGCTTCATGCATGTCTTTGCATTGTGAGGTGCTCCGTCTTTTGACACGTGGCGAGTTCTATCGCATCAAACAAGTGACAAACATCATTTTTTGCTAAATCTTACCAGAGACACGTGGCATCTTCCACTGTTGACACTTGGCAGCATCTACCTTCTCAGGCCTTTACGACATTGTAGAAATGTTTGGGGTTTAGTCGGGCTTTTGTAAATGATGACACTTGTCGGCCTCCACCGCTCTCTGCATGGGACACGTGGCACGATCCACTGCTCTTAAGAAAACAAAGTAAAACCTTCTGCCATTGCCACTTGTCACCCTCTGCAGAACTCTGGAAGAAGCTTTTATCAAAAGAAGCTTGCATCTTATAAGGAATTTTGAGAAGTGAACGCCAACACGTGTCACGTTCTTTTGAGTCATAATGGGACATGTGGCAGCTTCTGCCATTTCTCAGAAATAAAGCATAATGAGGATCTGTTGGTGATACTTGGTAGCATCTACTTGACTCTTTCTATTGTACATGTTTCTCTTCATAACTGAGATAGTCTTTAAACCTTTGAACCCGGCATGTTGAACTGATTGAATGTTGAACCCGTTGAACTGATGAACCAAAATGGTTCAAGGTTCAACGATTCAATGGTTCAAGGTTTTGAGACTTGTTAGGTGCTCGGGGCTGCAAAACTTTGAAATGATTGAACCCGCTAATCCCTTTACTGAAAAATCTTGAAAGATGAGGAATTTGAAAGCTCAGAGCAAATTTTGAGAAGGGAAGAGATTATTTTGGTCTATTGAACTAAAATAGTTCACATGTTGTCCCAAAAATGAGAAGTCTATTTTTGGGGACAACACAACAGACCAAAATCCTCTCTCCCCTTTTCAAAAATTATTCTGAGCATTCAAGTTCTTCATTTTTCAAATCTTTTTCAAAAATCTACGGACTCTTCAGGCTTGAATCTACAGACTCTGTAGGCTTGAATCTATGGACTCTGAAGGTTTGAATCTATAGACTCTGCAGGTTCATTTCTACAAACTCTGCAGGTAGGTTCATAACTATGGACTTGATTTCTATGGACTCCAAGGTTTGAATCTACAGACTCTGCAAGCTTGAATTGACGGACTCTACAGGCTTGAATCTACGGACTCTGTAGGTTCATTTCTACGGACTTTGTAGGCAGGTTCATAACTACAAACTTGATTTCTATGGACTCCAAGGCTTGAAATCTATGGACTCTACAAACTTAGTTTCTATGGACTCTGTAGAAAAGAAACAGGTTTGACACTTAGCCATTTTTTCAATCAAGAAGTTTAAAGGGGTCTTCCAAGAGCCTGAAGGATAAGTGCCCTTGTGGAGGGCACTTAGGAGCCAAAATGGACCCTTGCATCTTTTCTAAAAGGCAACCTTGGAGGTCAAACAACCCTTGTGGAGGGTAGGCAGGGAGCAGGTAGACCGTTTCAAAGGCCAAGCGAGCGAAGGAATTCCTTCAGAATTTTTGTCTGAAAGAAAAGCTCAAAGTAAAGACAAAATCTCGATGAAAGGCAAAAGCCCGACGGAAGAAATAATGAAGGAATTCCTTCAGACTTTTCAGCTGAAGAAAAGGAACCAACAAAAGTTCGCTGAAAGAAATAAAGCCCGAAGGCCATGCGAAGGATCCTGAATGGTAGGTACCCTTGCGAGAGGCTCTCGCTAAAGGAAGCACACCATTCCTCAAGGCCCTAAAGGGCAGGTCCCTCTGAGAAAGATCAAATGACAAAGCCAAAAGAATTGCTAAAGAAAGTGATAGGCCCATAGACATCAAAGTTGAATGTCATGAACTAGCTTTTGAGATCTAAAAGTCCAGTGACATCCCCACAACCATCAAATTTAGGGCAGTGAACTAGCCATTAGATTTCAAGCAATGACTGGCCCATAGACATCAAATTCATGATAATGAAATAACCAGTGATCTTTGAAGGCTTGAGCATAAACCCAAATGCATTCGAAGGTCAAAATGCCAAAGGGAAAAACCGCTGAGAGGAGCATAAAGAGCCAGAAAAGATGGGAACGTAGCCCCAAGAGCTTAAATTCCAGGAAGAGACAAAGATGGAAAAGACAAAAGCAAAAAAAGGGAAAAATTTGAAATATCTACACAGAAGTAATTTAAGTAGGTGGAACAGTCCACTAAGTAGATATTTTGGCTTGAAAACATTGAAGGTGCCACCTATTTATCTCACTTGGAGTAAAGACAAAATAGACAACAACATAGACATTAGAGGGGACATACCAGATTATCTAGACTAAAAAAGAGACATATTGGAGGAATGGACATGCCATAGTTATGGTAATGCACTATTCCTAGCATGGTCCCTCTAGATAGAATTGAAGGTGCATTGAAGGCATTCAATTCAGCATGGGCCTTTTTCATGAAAACAAGCACCCAAGTCTTTTTTGGAATGCTATATATTGTAATCTCTCATTTGATACGAGGGGGATCTTTTTTTATCACAAGAGCAAAACTCTATCCAAATTGAAAAGTGAATACTGAGACTTTGAGCTCAGATTGTTGTTCATATTATTTTATCTGAATGAGAAAGTAAGTTACTTGCAGACTTTGTGCTGTTATAGCTTGTGCCATTTTAGGAGATTGTTCTTATGTCTATCTTCTAGATGCATTCTTGTTTATTTAATCTAACAAGCAAAATTAGTGGAAGTGATAAAGAAGATGCCCTGAAGTCAGTTACTTTCAGACTTTGTGCTGTTATAGTTGTCTTTAGTGTGTGTTTATTTTGTGTTTCTGTGTTGAGGATTCTAGGATGACTTTATGCCCCCATTATCCTTTGTATCTCACTCTTTGGGAAACTGAAGTGGAGACTTTGTGCTACACTTCATTCTGTTGGTTATTGCACCATGTTACCAGTCACTTATCATACCTGAAAGAACTCTTGTTGTCCCTTGCAAGAAAACTTTTGAAAGAAGAGAAGTGCCTTCAGTGTTTTCACCAGGATCTTCTCTTTTGTTTGTGAACATCATCTCTAAAATAAGAGAGATGGATGGTGTATCCTACCCCAGAGTGTTATTTTCTACATATATTTATAGTATATAGCTCATTCATATTCATAGGAAACCTTCCCTTGATGAGAGGAGAGATTTGTCCCTTGTTAATATTGTAAAACTACACATCTGGCAGACCAATATCCCTATGTTTTGGTTGAAGAGACCTATTTTGCTCACCAGTTAGCTGGTTGACAAAATATTCACTTAACAGTCTTTTTAGTGACTCTACTAGGGAAGAGCGTGCAGTTTGAAGTCTCAAGCTTCAAGCTGAAGTAGATCCTACTCTTTTCCATTTTTGTTCTGCAATCTGGCAACTCACGTTATACCAGAAGCTAAAAATCTCAAGGTGTTGTTGACCATGCTTTTGGGTTGGTGCAACAGAGTAATTTTGATTTATTTCCTCCATAACCTCACCTTCAACAAACTAGGATTCTTCCTCCTACTCCTACCAGGTCACCCATACAAGGTAGAGCTTCTTTTTCTACTGATAGCAGAGCTTTGCCTATCCATACTCCACCCAAATTTGTGATCCCACTTTTGCATAATCAAATCATGGCTCAAGTTCCCTGGGGTAACTCTTTTGGTCTGCTAAATTTCACCCCACCTCTACATGAGCTTCCATGCAGTTCAAGGAAGAATTTTCACAAATTTTTTGGTGATGGAAAAGTTCACCCTGATGAACATATTTCTACCTTTAACATAGCCTATGGTGTAATAGGGGTGGAATTTGAGGATATAACAGTCAAGTTATTCATAGAGACACTATAAGGTGCTACTGTAAATTGATTCTACCATTTACAAGCTCGGTCAGTGACTGATTGGGACACTCTTAAAGATAAATTTGAATCTAAGCTCAAACCTGCAGAAGATGCACATGCCTTGCTGGCCCAGCTCACATAGATGAAGAAGGAGCCCCATGAACCTATGAGAGAATTCATTGCCAAGTTCAACAAGCTAAGGCATAGGATTCCCATGATCGCCCAGCTGACACCTCAGAATCTCAAGTGTTTCTTCATCAACTCACAGCTACTTGAAGTGAGTTTTTTGTTGAGATGGGCTAAACACATAGACCTTGAGGCTGCTCAAAACTTGGCTACTAAGCTAGAAGATGACCTTATCTTGGTAGGAAAGATAAGGAGAGATCCTAACAGAAGCAAATCCTCTTCATCTTCTGAGTATCCACCTTCAGCCACCACTGACCCAATGGTGCAAAAGCTGGAAAATAAACTGCTAGCCTTGAAAAGACAAATGGCCCAAGGTATGTTTGCTCCCCCTAATTGATATATGCTAAGGAGGACATTTCAGAATCAGGCATACCAAGGTAATGTTACCAAGAATCAAGGGTAGCCAAATTGTCTTCCTCCCCCACAGAGGAACCTTGCCCTTGAAGTGCCTCCAACCAACTCAGCAGTTGAATATCTTGAAATAGAATATGATTTCTCTTTTCAACCTGAGTTTGATCAAGAAAATGACACTGATCTCTTCATAGAGGACCAAGAATAATCAGCTAGTGACTCCAACATTAGTTTCCTGAATTACCAGGATGAACCCAAAAGTAAAGGTGAAGCAGTTGAGGGATCATACACTATGTTCACTCGATCCAAGAATCAATTAGCCTAGCAAGCTAATAAAGAGAAGATAGAGGAGCAACCTCAACCAATAATTTCAATTGATAAGCGTGGAACCACTCTGCCTTTTCAGCGAAAGGACTCGGTGGTTGCTTAAAAAGTAAGTACCCCAAACATTTCTACACCTTCAACTTTAAATTTGTAGACTAGTCCTCCCCTTCCCAAAAACCAAAAGGATGAACTCCCATCCTCTCTTTCTAGTCCATTTCAATCATTTGACATAGTCGACCATGTAAAGAAAATTAAAATTTAAATGACTGAATTTGAATTCCTACAAGCCAATCCTGAGTAGTTGGACATGTTGGTAGAGTGTGTGAAGAATATATTCATCCTTGCAGGACAAGAAGCTAAGAAAGTAACTCATGTTCCCCCAAGGAACATGTCTATCCCAAACAATCTTGTCATTACTTCTCCTGCTTCCCCTGGGAAAATAGAGCCTTTCTATGTTTCCCTGTTGATAAATGGTCACAAGCTGAGTAACTGCATCATTGATTTTGGTGCATCTAACAACATCATCCCTGCCAAAGTGGCAGAATCTCTTGGTCTTACACTGACAAAGACATTTGGTAGATGCTTTTCCATGGAGAACAAGCAAGTACCTCTGTTGGGACAAATCAAGGATGCTCAATTTACATTTTCAACCTCTTCAGACAAAAAATCAAGATGACAGTCCTGATGGCTGACGTCCTAGCCTCATACAACATTCAGTTGGGATGAAATTTTTGCAAGGATGTGGGTGGCGAGTTGAGCATGGACCTATCTAAGGCAAAGATCCCTATCCAAGGCATAATGAAGAGATTGCTCCCTGAAAAGAAGGCAAAATACGTGGTCACCCAAACATCGGTTCTTGTAGCTCAAATTTTGTTTGAGTCTTTAAGCAGGGGTAATTACTTCTTGACCATAGAGGGTGTTCATGTTTCTACAGATGAAAGTATTATAGGTGGCAGTTTGAAAATTGATTCAAACAAGACATCATAAGAATTGGTAGGGTGCAGTACAAATGAAAAAGAATATTCCACTTCTAATGAAGAGAAATCTGATAGAAGATCAGTTTCTGATGATATTTAGATCTGGAAATTTGATGGCAGTAATTCCTCTACCAATGTTGGAGCTAGGATGGTGTTGATATCTCCTCAAAGAGATATTTTTCCTCCTTCACACAAGTTGTAATTTAGCAACACCAACAACACTGCCGAGTACAAATCTCTATTACTTGGATTGAAGGCTACTCAGGATGAAGATGTCAAACTCCTTCATGTCAAAAGAGATGCTAAACTGATGGTTTATCAGGAGTTTGATGCTGACAATCAAAACATGTGATGGGCTGAAATAAAAAAACAACAAGCTATGGTAGTGGACCATACTGCTATACTCCAAAGTCAACAAAAAGAACTCTTCACCAAGAGAGCAAATATTTATGGTTTTTAGATTGAAGACTACATCTTGCCATGGGGTAAGAAGAGAGAACCAAAAAGAGTGCACAAAAAGTGTGATTCCTGGTGGAGAGTTCCATTCTCCCGTCACCAATTATGGGGACAAAATGGTTTCCTACTAGTTTATTAAGATAGAATGCCATCTTCATTGTCTCACAATGGGCAATGTCTGAATCACTTCAATTTTTAAAGTATCAGATAAGTTCACCTATACATATGTATATTTGTATAGTCTTTATTTATATTCTTTGTTTTTTATTTTTATTTTTTAGAGCCTTTCTTTTTGGGTAGCATGACTCCATAGCCCAATGGCATACTTCAAGGCATTGGAGATTCTGGTTTCTACTCCCCTTAGCTGTTCCAAGTTTTCAACTAAAGGAAGTTCCCCAACTAGAGCCAGTTGTTGTCCCCAAAAAATATCACTCATTTTTGGGACAACCTATGAACTATTTTGGTTCAACAGACCAAAATCCTCTCTCCCTTTTTCAAAAATCATTATGAGCATTCAAGTTCTTCACTTTTCAAAGCTTTTTTAGAAATCTACGGACTCTGTAGGCTTGAATCTACAGACTTTGCAGGCTTAATTCTATGAAATCTACAGGCTTGAATCTATGAACTCTACAGGTTCATTTTTATAGACTCTACAGGTAGGTTCATAACTATGGACTCGATTTCTATGGACTCCAAGGCTTGAATCTACGGACTCTCCATGCTTGAATTTATGGACTCTATAGGCTTGAATCTACAAACTCTACAGGTTCATTTCTATAGACTCTGCAGGTAGGTTCATAACTACGGACTCGATTTCTACAGACTCCAAGGCTTGAAATCTATGGACTCTGTAGACTTAGTTCCTACGAACTCTTTAGGAAAGAAATATTTTTGACACTTAGCCATTTTTTCAATCAAGAAGTTCAAAGGGGTCTTCCAAGATCCTGAAGGACAAGTGCCCTTGTGAAGGGCACTTAGGAGCCAAAATGGACCCTTGCATCTTTTCCAAAAATCAACCTTAGAGGTTAAACAACCCTTACAAAGGGCAGGCAGGGAGTAGGTGGACCATTTCAAAGGCCAAGTGATCAAAGGAATTCCTTCGAACTTTTTGTCTGAAAGAAAATCTCGAAGTAAAGACAAAATCCTAACAGAAAGCAAAAGACCAGTGGAAGAAACAACGAATGAATTCCTTCAAAAATTTTGTCTGAAGGAAAGGAACCAATAAAATTGTGCCAAAGGAAATAAAGCCTAAAGGCTGCCTAAAGGATATCGAAGGGTGGGTACCCTTGCAGCAGGCTCTCGCCGAAGGAAGTGGACAATTCCTCAAGGCCTAGAAGGGTAGGTCCCTCTGGGAAGGATCAAATGATAAATCCAAAGGAATTTCCAAGGAAAGTGACAGGCCCACAGACATCAAAGCTGAACATCGCAAACTAGCTATTGAGATCCAAAAGTCTGATGACATCCCCACAGCCATCAAATTCAAGGTAGTGAATTAGTCATTGGCTTTCAAGCAATGACGGGCCCGTAGACATCAAATTCATGGTAATGAAATAATGGTTGATCTTTAAAGGCTCGAGCACAGACCCAAATGCATTCTAAGGCCAAAATGCCAAAGGGAAGAACCACTGAGAGAAGGAGCGTAAAGAGCCATTAAAGCTGGGAACATAGCCTTGAGAGCTTAAATTCTAGGAAGAGACAAAGCTAGAAAAGACAAAAGCAGAAAGAGAGAAAAAACTAAAATATCCATGTAGAAGTAATTTTAGTTGGTGGAACAGTCCACTAAATAAATATTTTGGCTTGCAAACATTAAAGGCACCCCCTGTTTGTCTCACTTGGAGTAAAGACAAAATGGATAGCTATGTAGACGTCAGAGGGGACGGACCAGATGATCTAGACTAAGGAAGACACATATTGGAGGAATGGACACGCCATAGTTATGGTAATGCACTATTCCCATCATGGTCCCTCTAGACAGAATTGAAGGCACATTGAAGGCATTCAATTTAGCATGGGCCTTTTTCATGAAAACAAGCGCCCAAGTCTTTCTTGGAGTGTTATATATTGTAATCTCTCATTTGATAAGAGGGGGATCTTTTTTTATCACGGGAGCAAAACTCTGCCCAAATTGAAAGGTGAATACTGAGACTTTGAGCTCAGATTGTTGTTCATATTATTTTATCTAAATGAGAAAGCAAGTTGCTTGCAGACTTTGTGTTGTTATAGCTTGTGCCATTTTAGGAGATTGTTCTTATGTCTGTCTTCTAGACGCATTCTTGTTTATTTAATCTAACAAGTAAAATTAATGGAAGTGATAAGGAAGATGTCCTAAAGTTAGTTACTTTCAGGCTTTGTGCTATTATAGTTGTCTTTAGTGTGTGTTTATTTTCTATTTCTATGTTGAGGATTATGGGATGACTTTGTGCCCCCATTATCCTTTATATCTCACTCTTTGGGCAGCTGAAGTGGAGACTTTGTGCTACACTTCATTCTGATAGTTATTGCACCCTATTACCAATCACTATTCATACTTGAAAGAACTCTTACAATCCCCTGTAAGAACACTTCTGAAAGAAGAGAAGTGCCTTCAGTGTTTTCACCAGGATCTTCTCCTTTGTTTGTGAACATCATCTTTGAAAGAAGAGAGATGGATGGTGTATCCTACCCCAGAGTGTTATTTTTTGCATATATTTATAGTATATAGCTCCTGCATATTCATAGGGAACCTCCCCTTAATGAGAGGAGAGATTTTTCCTCTGTTGATGTAGTAAAACTACACATCTAGCTGACCAATCTCCCTATGTTGTGGTTGAAGAGACCTATTTTGGTCACTAGTTAGCTAGTTGACAAAATATTCACCCAACACTATGAATGAGTGTCAACCCTTCTAAATGGACATTGAATGTATTTTTATAGGGAAATAGATGATCATGGGTTAGATGAGCTTACATTAGGTCAATAGGGGAAAAGATAAGGATTCAAGAAAATTTGATCATTTGAGGCTAAAGTGAACTTGGACAATACCAAAAATAAAACACCTTTGAGTTTCGATGCTCCTGTCCAAGTTGGGAACTATTGTCCTAGGAGGATGAGACCTAGGGGGATGGATCTATGTCTAAGAGAGCTACCTTGGTCTCAAAAATCTAAGTCCAAGAAGCTATGGGTGACTGGGAATCAGTGAAAGTCTAGTCGAGAAGGGTTGAGTGAGCAAGAAAGAGGACCTATAGGTTGGGTGTTATTAGTCATGCCTATGTCATCTAATTTTGAATTTTATATGATTAAATTGTCCCCTCTTTTATTCTAGTGATTTAGCAAATTGAAATACTATTATAAAGGAAAAATAGAAAGCATACCTGAACTTACCTGTAAGGGAAAATCTCATGAAGTTATGTGATATTGGATGTGCATAGAGAGAGCACATTGTGATGTGTGAATCTATAAATAAAAACATGAAGTAGATCAGTTCTTACTAGATATGCTATATCTAAAATTTAAATGTAAAAAAACTAAGCAAAGGAAGAGAGAGAGAGATGAATACACCTCATCGAGTATGCGAACCAATACAAAACTTGTTGTGATGTTTGTTGGATTGTGCTAAGTATGTGTTGAATCAATAGTAATATCATGAATAGATATGAGTGATCAAATCCATGGAATTTGGCTCAAGAATGCAAAGGCTAACCATTTTCCACTATAATCAATAACTAAGTGAATTTAACAAATCATGCATGTGTTAATCGATGTATGGACTGTATGTCCAATCCTTCCGAAAAGTTGCCTCAAGAATACAAAGGTTGGCCCTTTGGCTCTATCATTACCCTATGAAGTGAAACTTATGAAGTGATACAAGTATATAATATATGTCATATGAGATGGCTCATGGATCCCATGAATGTGTTGTAAATTTGACACTATGGTATGGATAGCCAAATGTGTGCTAGAAACTAGGCCACTCTTAGCCATTTTGAAAGATGGAGATTAGGCTTGTATAAAAGCCACTCTGAAACTGATGTACTAGGATTATATTAAATCCAACTCAGGAACTCAAAAAGCCAAACTTGTATGAAAGTTTAACTTGAATGTGATGCCAACTACCTACAGATGGAGTAAGGCACGTAACTACTGAGAATGTCTAGAGTAAACTGAACTTAGAAACAAAAGAAGATCAATGCCTCACACACATTACCCCCAATCATTGATGTCTAGAACATGGATTCTAATTTGGAAGTTATGCCAACTACCAAATCTAAATTGAAAGTGAGAACCATCATGCCATGCAAGATAACCCCCTGTATATGAGAAAACTATGCCAAAATTATTGAATCTAAAGGATCTGGAAGTGCAAAATTTGTCGCTAAACTAAATTTTTTGCCTATTTCTAGAAAGTATAAGTTTTTCTACCTGGATAGGAGTGAAAAAATATGGACACCCCCATTTTTGGTGTTACTATCTATTTCTAGTGCTGCTATCCATTTCTAGAGTTGTTAACTGATGTGAAAACTGACTATCGATCTGAGACTGTACCTATTTTTTTGCTTTAATTTGATTAGTTTGACTTTTGGATTATGTGTTCATTATTTTGAATGCTACTATTTCAATTTCTAGGAGGTTTTATCTTTGTGACAAATCTTTTATTTTATGCCCCCTCTTCTGAGGGTAGGAATAATAAACTTGCAATGATGACCCTCAATAGAAAAGAGTCCTACAAGTGTGTTAATATGAATATATATATGATATATCATTTGATATTTGAAAATATGTTTCAATAGATAGAAAATATTTGTACTAAGATATTGTTATATCAACAGGGGTATGCCTAGATAGATATAATAATGTGAAAGCATGTATAATATATTGAATTGGAACTAGAAATGTTAATTATTAGTTTTTAGTTGGAGGGATGGAGCATGATGTCCATCATGACATCCAAGAAAGTAAAGAAAATGCATGATATGAATCATGTCATTGCACACATTTGACAAGCAACAAGGGACATGGGCACTTGTGACTCAAACTAGAAACAAGCATGGAAGGCATGTTTAAATGTCACATACACATCTAGGATAGGAGTGATGGAACTAGTCAAGCATCTTTTAAACCACTAAAAATAGCTTACTATTGACTAAAATAGGCTTCTAAACAAGCAAAAATCAAATGATCAACTTACTCACCAGGCTAATCTCCTCATCGGCCTCAAAATGTGTCACAAAAGGTGATCATCTCCTCAGCATATTCAACTCCAAAGCTCTAATATCTCAAACTTGTCACTATACAAATGAACTCAAAGTCAATACAAATTCCTATATCAACCAACTATTCTATTCAAAAGCAAAACATTGTTTTGCTCATAACTAGAGCACCGTAGCTCCTTTTTCCGAACCATTTTGATCCTCAAAATCATAATGATGACACATTCAACATCACACAATATCTACTCTTTCATTAATTAATCTACCTACTATGGTATTCACACACCTTTATAATACTTAGACATACAAATTGGTTCCCACCAATCAACACTCATTCAAAACATCCAAGCAACCCAACCTATTCAAAAAATTAGTCAAAGACACCTTTCACTCCCAGTATTTTAATTCCACCAATTCAACACTAGACTCTCAATAAATTCAACAAATAGCAATCCAGTTCTTATACATTCAACCACTAATCATCACTTTTTTCTCGACCTCCTCCATCACAAATCTCATCCCTCTCCCCAAAAGCGGGGCATCATTCCTACTATTCCTATTCCTACACTTATCCAACATATCTATCTACTGTCATAGATGGATACACCATGGTTCTCACACCTCTAGTATTCAAATTATTAGATATCAATCAAAGCATATAGTGATTCAAACTACATGGGTAATTCAACATGGTTTTTACACCTCCAGTATTCAGATTATCAACATTATTTAGCTCATATTAGTCAAGATTATACTGTGATTCAGATTACATTGGGTCACTCAGTATTACACAAGACATTCAGAAGGATACACCTTCAATTTACAAATATATAGACTATCCAAATACCATATTTGGGGGTATGTACATTATTACATGCCTCACACATATAGCTTCATATAGCATGACACAATTACAGACTAGATAGCAGATTATAAGCATAGTGTAGGGCACATTGTTTTGATCTCTAGTTTTGCACATGGGACATGACATGATAGATCATATCACATGTGGTTATATAGATTTCCATATTATCTAGATGCATCACTCATATACCAAATTTGGGGGTATAACGTAGGTGTTCATGTCTTTCATATTCTAGGATTATACAGATTAAGATGGTAGGACATACCATCTTCTTCTCACACATTTACTAGCATTTTTGGTTTACACCTAGGTATCACTCAGGTTGTCACCAGGTTAGACCATATGATCATCTACAATGATTGGTCCATAGTATTACTTAGACTCAGACCCAGGAGTTTAACTGGGATAGAAGACACGCATTGGTTTTGGACCTCCGAGCACTTCTCAAATCTAGTTAAGATTATTCAGATTATGTATAGGGGGCATATATTATAGGAATTCCTTCTTTCTCTAGGAATTATTCATATCCAATACAGGGGGAATCTATTATAGTGATTCATTCTTTCTTCTAGCATTATTTTAGTTTTTCATCCACTTCCCTAGCCAAGAAGCTCGACCCTTTTCTTTTGCATACTTATCTTCACTCAGGTAAGTTCAGGTAAGCATCTTTTTTCTTTCTTTTACTCTAGTACTTCATTTCATTATATCACTAGATTAAAAGGGGGGAAATGTATACATCCTAAATTGGTGAAGCAAAAACACATATTATGTCATTTCATAGTCCTTTCACAGGAGACTTCGACTAGAGAATATGAACTTTTATGCACATTTAGCCATGTCCTCTCATTTGACTTGCCTTGGTCTTTCTAGATTCCCTAAACATATTTATGCTTATTCCAAAACATCTTTAGCATTCCAAACTTAACCCTTTAGACCTAAGAACATCTTTTATGTCTAGACCCATCCCCCCAAGTCTCACATCCCCTAGACAACAATACCCAAATAAGATTATATCAGTGAAAACCCAGGGTGTCCAATTTTTGGCATTGTTGTCAAAGTTAAATTTTGGCCCCAAAAGTTAGCTTCTATCATAGGATGAGTATTACCCCTTTTCTTTGCTTTGTGTCTAAGTTTCTTAATGTCAGTCACATGCAATAAAAGCTCCCAAATTTGAAATAATGAGTCTCCTATTTAAAGGACTACACAAAGCATTTTATCTCTAGCACTTACTATTTTGGCACATGAGACATAATAAAATCAATCAATAGTATAGCTCAAATTCTCTACATCACACATAAATTTGCATGCTTGATCAAGGAAGGGCCTAGGTGAAATTAATTCTTACATTAAACATGTGAGTTGATTATGCATGTTCCCTAAGGGAGAACTACATTAGATTTGAGACCCTTGGCATGAAGGTTAATGTAGGCAGCAGTAAAAACAATAGAGGTATTTTATTGTGCAATCATTCTTCCCATAACCCAATTTTTCCTCCCTTGTGCTTTGATTTCTTTTGTTGTTTTCATGTATGCAGGCTAGTATAAGTATTGAAGATAAAAGTTGACACACAGTGAGATTTGCATAGTCCTAAGCTTCAATATTTCACTGATATGGTGTCATAGGGCTATCAAGCAGAACCTAGAAAAGCTAAACCACCAAGATAATAGCATCAAAAGTGAAAAACAACACCAAAAGCATACTACAGTGCCAAGTAGTGGAGTGTCCTAAGTTTGGCGCTCCTATCCAATCTAAAAATAGAGTTATGGGTCTTGTTTACAATAGTTTCCCATCTCTACACAGTAATTTTTAGACTCCGCATCATCCATTTCAGCCCAGAATAAGCTAAGTTAATCCTTCTTTGTCTTCTCTTTCCTATGTGAATTAAGTTGATAAAATTGGTAAAAACTTGTATTTCACTACATCAAACCAGAATTCTCCCCTTACTCCAAACCTTTATTACTTAGGAATTAAACATCTAATTTCCTAAAAGAATAAAACATTTTGGTGATTGTGATAATGCCCTAATCAACACATCTATTAATGCAATTTTTGAGTCAAGCAACGCATGGAATTTAAGTCAAGTACTGAATATAAAAAATGCAAAGTCTAAAAAAATTGTGATTTGAAATTTGTGTAAAAAGGATACTGAGTTGTCAAACATGTAAGGTGATACCTTAACAAGCAAAAAGGATCTAGTATATGTAACTATGAATTTTTTTAAAATATTGTTTGCAAAATACTATAAACTTTTGAATTTGAAATTGATTTTATAAATTAGATATGCAACTAAATTTTTAGAAAAAGATGCAAAAAGTACTAAAAAATAACTGAGAATGTATTTGATGCAACTAGGGTTTAAAAGAAAAAAATTCAAAATTAGTATAATAATTTAAAAATTTTGCTTGAAAAATTTAGGAAAAATCTAAAAAATATTTCTGAAATTAGCAATATATTTTTCCTAGTGGTTTGAAATGTTTATATGCAAATAGGAACTAGTATGTGCAAACTAGGGTTTGGGTGATTTCTTAAAAATATTTCAATTAATTTGTAGTTTTTCAATTTTCAAATTCAGGAAAAATTAAAAAAATATTACAAAAAATAAAAAATAATTAGCCATAGGGTTTTTAGAGTTTTTGTGCAAAAATTTAAAGTAAGTCAAGTTCACCAAATGTTTTATTCTTTTTGGGAATTAGGTGTTTCATTCTTAAGCAAATAAAGGTCTAAGTAAATGTAAATTAGTAATTAATGTGTCCCAATTAGCCTACTGATATGTATAAATAGATATGTATTATATCTTTTCTAAAAATAGTAAGAAGTGTGAAGAAATTAAACTTAGATTATTTTGAGCTGAAATGGATGATGTAAGGTTGGAAATTACTATGCAGGGATGGCAAAATATCATAAACAAAACCCAAAACACTATTTCTAGATTAGATAGGAGCACCAAACTCAAGACACCCTATTACTTGACATTCTAGTCGACTTTTGATGTTGGTGTCCACTTCTAGCATTATTGTCCTAGTGGTTTGGCTTTTATAAGTTCTTCTTGGTAGGCTTGTGACACCCTGGTAATGAAATATTGAAGCCTAAGTCTGTGCAAAGCTTGTTGTGTGTCTGATTCAATATTTAAAACCCTTAGGAGCTTTTTGTACTTGATCTTGAGTAGCAAACTTGGGAAAGAGAGGAGGGGTTAGTGTGTAAAAGATATGTTGGATGCATTTCACACCTCGTGTGTGGGCACATTGCCTACATACCAATACTCTGAAGAGGGATCAATATAATGTAGTTCTCCCATTTGAAGTGCTTGATGCAATTGTGTGATGTATGCAACTAGATACAAAATAATAATGTACTTTAGATGACTAGGGACTGGTATGATGATCCAAAACTCATAAGTTAGGGAATTTAATTTAAAACAATATAGAATTCAAAGAATTATTATTTTTAGAAACTTACTATTTTAGACTACACTACTAAAATTAAAATTTAGGGAACTTTCATTGAGTTTTAATGGGACAAAAAAAATTTAGTATAGCTTCATTCCATCTTGCCATTTTCTACTTGTTCTTAGCTTTCCAACAGTTCAAACGGTGAGTCAATTGGAGCTACGGTGTAAAAGTTATGGCTCCCAGAAGTTCCATCATAAATTAGGGGTAAAAACCATCACCCGAATTGTCACCTAAATTATTGCCCTGGTCATTCCTCCCTTCTTGAGAAGTAATGGTCCCCATTGCATCAATATTCCTCATTAGGTGTGATAGTTGTGTCTTGATTTTATTCTCTAAGAGCCACTCATCTTGGTGGCTAAGTTGGCCCCTTTTGACCACCCGATAAAGTGGAATAGAATGTCCTCTTGTTGTCTTCATCCAGGTATCCACAATCTGATCATCCTCCACTGGAGCAAAACTCTATGGATCAAGCTCATCAATGTTTATTTGTTCTACTATGACTAAAGTGTCCAATAGAGGTGAATGATATGGTTTGAGGTGCTCCATGTTGAATATTGGATGCAAACCAAGGTAGGCTAGTAGGTTCAACTCAAAAGCATTTTCTCCAACTTTTCTGCTGATGGTGTAGGGACCATATCGTAGAGGCCAAATTTTTCTATGTGGGCCTACAAATCATTCCTACTAAAGCCATAACCAAACCTTGTCACCCACAACAAAATGGTATACAATCTTATGTTTATCATGGTGTTGCTTATACTTGCTACTAGATGTGTTGCATTTATTTAATGAACTTTGTTTCTTTTGATGCCTCAGATCTTCTATGAGGTGTGTATTCCATGGTGGATAATGGAATGGCTATATCAATTGGTGCCATGGGTTGGAACCCAAAGCATACTTGAAATAGATTGTGATTGGTCAAGATGTGTAAGGCCCAATTTTATCCATATTGTATGAAAAGAAGCCCCTCATCTCATGTGCATGGATGTTTAGAGTGATACATATGAATCATGTGAACAATCAAGTGGTTCACCACCTCTGTCTAAACACCAATCTTTGTATGGAAGGCCGTGGACTTCATCAGCTTGGTATCCATCATCTTCCATAGAGTGCACCAGAAGATGCTCAAGAACTTGTTATCTCGATCTAAGATAATGGACTTGGGGAGACCAAAATGGAGCCATATATGACTAAAATATAGTTGAGAAGTTTCTTCAGTAGAAATATTTTTCTTACAAGAAATCATGATATCCATTTTTGAAAAATGATCAACTACAATAAAAATGCAGTTCTTTCCATTTTTTGAAGTGGGCAAACTGAGAGAAAATCCATTAAGACAGATTCCCAAGGCCTGGTTGGTTCTGGAAATGGTATGTACAATCCTTGCTTCTTGTTTATTGGCTTGGATTTCACACATGGGGTGCAATATTTGAGATACTTTTTCACATCCTTTCGCATATGGGGCCAGTAGAAGTGTTTTTGAAAGACTGCCAATGTCTTTTCTAATCAAAGTGTCCAACTGTTCTACTGAAATGTGCCTCCCATGTCATCTTTTGTTGCTCTGCAGCTAGAACATAGATGTGCCCCATATGACAGAGGACATTATCTTGCAAATAGAAATCAGAAACATGTTTACCTTTTTGAAGCACTTGATATGTATCAGCAAAGGCAAGATCTGCTTCATATAGAACACCCCAAGTGGTAGTCTCGTGCCTGCTTATGTCAAGAATTATTGTGAGTGCAATAATTGGTGGGTGGCTCAGATAATTTGTATCCGTATTTGAGCTCCCCTTTTTGTGTTTGACTATTAGATGGAATTACTGAATATATATGGCCCACTTTTGGTGCCTCTCATTTTGCAGTTTGCTCTATGTCTGGATGAATTCCAATGGTCTATGGTCAGTGTGGTTGATCGTCTCTTTCCCCAAGATGTAGTGTTTCCATTGTTTGTAGGCTTGCACAATGGCATAGAGCTCCTTATCATATGTTAGATATTTCCTGACTGTATCAGTGAAAGTTTCACTATGATATGTAACAATGTGTCCATATTGCATGATGACAGCTCCCATGGCATATTCAGATGCATCTGTCATTAACTCAAAAAGTTGATGCAAATCTAGCAAGGTAAGAATAGGGGCTGAGCAAACTCTATTGTTCAAATTCTCAATTGCCTTTTGTTATATTTCAACCCACTAAAATATAGCTTTAACTCCTACTTTAGTCATTTGGGTTAGTGACCAACTAACATGTGAAAATCCAAGAACAAACCTATGATAGAAATTTGCAAGCCGCAATAAGCTATGAAGTTCTGTGAGGGTCCTTGGTGTAGGCCATTCTCGAATAACCCAAATCTTTTTTGGATCAACATGGACCCCTTCCTCATTCACAACATACTAGAGGTACTAAATTATTTTCATCCTGAATGTGCATTTTTCAAGATTTGCATACAACTTGTGCTCCTGAAGAGTTTGAGGCACCTTACGAACATGTTGTAGATGTTCCTCCCATATTCTATTATAGATGAGTATGTCATCTAAGTAGACAACTACGAATGAGTTGGTGAAGGGTCACAAGATATCATCCATCATCCTCATGAAGGTTGCAGGTGTGTTAGTTAAGCCAAAAGGCATAACCAACCATTCAAAGAGCCCCTCCTTAGATTTGAATGCAGTCTTCCAGACATCAGTGGGATCGATGGGAATTTGGTGATATGCAAATTTGAGATCAATTTTGGTGAAGAACTTCACACCATAAAGTTGGTCTATTAGGTCATCAATCCTGGGGAGAGGGTAGCAATTCTTCATAGTGATTTTATTTAGGGCTCGATAGTCAATGCAAAGCCTCCATGTTCCATATTTCTTTGATGCTAGGAAATTGAGTTGCCACATGGTGAAGAACTTGGCTTGATGTGACCCTTTTAGATCAATTCTTGAATCTATCTTTTTATCTCATCATTCTCCAAAACTAATCTACGATACACAAGACTATTAGGCAAAAGTGATCCTAGGATCAAATCGATAGAATGTTTTACTTGACATTACAGTGGAACTCCTATGGGTGAATCGAATAAGTCATCATATTTTCCTATGATTTGTCCCATCTTCAATTTTTGTGTCCATAGTGTAGTTAGAACTGCAACATTAGACTTCTTAGATTTTTGTGGTTTGACCACCATGAGAATGAATTGATTTGTCTTTTCCACCAATCTCTTTCATTGCTTGGCATTGATTAAGGAGACAAATGTGGGAGGTGGTACCTCTAGTACCCTGTAGCACTACATTCCAAGAGTGAGGGTGATTCTTTGAGTTTGTGATTCATATATTTCATGTCGATCATACATGAATAGTTGACCAAGGAGTACATCACAAACATCTAAATTGACCACATTGTACAAGACTTCATCTTGGAAAGGTTTTATTGCATATGAAAGAAGACACAGATGGATGACACTGAGGTCTCTCCCTAGGCTCAACCATCTTATTGTCCCCAAAAATGTCACTCATTTTGGGACAACATATGAACTATTTTGGTTTAGTAGACCAAAATAATCTCTTCCCTTCTCAAAATTTGTTTTGAACTTTTAAATTCCTCAATTTTCAAATTTTTTTAGTAAAGGGACTAGTAGGTTCAAAGGGTTCAATGGCTATAACAGGCAAGTTCAATCAAAAGGGGCAAGTTTCCAACACTTAGGCATTTTCAGGATTGGTTCAGCACCTTGGTTCAACCAAAAGGGTTCATCAACGAGTTTCTCAGCAAGGATTGAACCATTAAACCATTCAACCTCAAACCATTTTGGTTCAAATGTTTAATGGGTTCAAGGTTCAACGTCCATGGCAAGCTTCAAAGAGTCAAGTGCTTTGTCAAAATTCATTGAGTTCAATCGCTTAATGGTGCAAAGGTTCAAAGATTCAATTGATCAGTTTCAATCAAGCAGTTCAAAGGAATTCCCAAAAGGAAAAACCCAAGAATAAAACATGCCATGTGTCCTTTGAATTGCTTAGTGGAAGCTGCCAAGTGTCATTTTTTGAGACACATTATAATTTGTTTTTAAAATTCATAGAATGTGCCACTTGTCCCTTGTAGAGTTTCACAGAGGGAGACAAGTGGTAACTGTAGAAGGTTTCAATATGTTTTTCTAAAAATAACAAAACATTCCACGTGTCCCTTGCAAAGCTTGGCAAAGGCTGACAAGTGTCAACATTCACAGTTTCTTCCTTATGTCCCATTATGACTCAGCTGAGTGCGACAAGTGTCTACATCTGGGATTCAAGTTTTTGTAAGCTTCATAGCTTCTTTCAATAAGCTTCCCTCAGAGTCCCACAAAAGGTGCCAGGTGGCCAATGCAAAAGGTTTCCATGTGCTTTTCTAAGAAACTATGGAAGTTGCCACATGTCCCTTGAAAAGCTTAACGAACGTTGCCAAGTCTCAATGGCCACTGTGTATTCCTTTGGTTTCATTATTGAGTAAAGACTGTGGTGGGCCTCGGGTGAATTACTAAAACCAATAGAAACTACCAAGTGTCATCTATTGAGACCCATTATAACTTGTTTCTAAAAAGCAATGAAACATTCCACGTGTCTCATTGTAACTCAGTGGAGCGCGATAAGTGTCTGTATTTGTGTGAATCCAAATGAGTCCTGAATGTTTCTAAAGTCTTACAGAATCTGCCATGTGTCACCTTCTGTAGGACTCTCAAATGGCATTTAATTGCTCTATAAGTTAAGCGGATGTTGTCACATGTCCTCGCTTATTTCATAGCAAAACACGCCACATGTCACTTGTTGGGATCAGTGAAAAGCAGCTAGAGCAAGTGGGAAAGACACGAAGGAAGTGCTAAGGAGGATGATGGGCCCATAGTTGTCAAATTCAAGACAACCAACTAGCCTTTGGCTTTCAAACAATGATGAATCGTAACACATTAAATTTGTGGCAATGAAACAACTGTTGATCTTTGCAGGCTTAAGCACAGACCTAAATGCATTCAAAGATCTTTAGGATGAGAGGAAGAACCAAAAGAACTAGAAAGCATAAAATATAGCCTGAGGGCTCAAATCACAATAGAAAGAGGGAAAGGCCAAAATATCTGCAAGATTTATTTCCAGTAGGTGGAATAGTCCATCAAGTAGATATTAGAGCCTACAAACATTGAAGGCATGACCTATTTGTCTCCTTTGAAGTGAAGGTGAAGTGGATAGCTATGCAGATATCAGGTGACAAACTAGATGTCTCAGGCCCAGGAGAAGACATTTAAGATGAATTAACATGCCATAGTTAAGGGGGTTGCCTTGTTCCAGCATGGTCCTTTTTGATAAAACTAAAAAATGCATTCAAGGCATTGAATGCACAGCATGGGCCATTCCATGAAACAGAGCACCAAGCCTTTCTTAGCTGCTATATATTTTAATCTCTTTAGTGTTTTGAAAGAGAGATCTTTCTTTTACAGAAGCAAAACTTTGCCCAATTGAAAGGTGAATACTGAGACTTTGAACTTAGATTGTTGATCATTTTATTTTATCTGAATGAGAAAGCAAGACACTTACAGACTTTGTGTTGTTATATCTTGTTCCATTTTAGTAGATTGCTCTTATATCTATCTTCTAGATGCATTCTTGTTTATTTAATTTAACAGGTAGAACTAGTGGAAGTGAGAAGTAAGATGTCCTGAAGTCAGTTACTATCAGACTTTGTGCTATTATAGTTGTCTTCAAGTGTGTGTTTATAGTTTCTTTCTTTGTTGAGGATTTTGGGATGACTTTGTGCCCCCATTATCCTTTGTGTTTCACTCTATGAGTAGTTGAGGTGGAGACTTTGAGTTCCACTTCATCCTATTGATTAATATACTTTGTTACTAGTTTCTTGTCACTACTTAAAAGAACTCCTATTGTTTCCTGCAAGATCACTTCTGAAAGAAGATAAGTGCCTTCAGTGTTTCCACCTATATTTTCTCCTTTGTCTATGAACATCATCTATAAAAAAAGAGAGATGGATGGTGTATCCTACCCCTGAGTGTTATTTTTTGTTTATATCTATAGTATATAGCTCTTGCATATTTATAGGGAACCTCACCTTGATGAGAGGAGAGATTTGTCCACCTTTGATGTAGTAAACCTGCACCCTGGGTTGACCAATCTCCTTTGTTGAGGATGATAAGACCTATTTTGCTCACTAGTTAGCTGGTTGACAAAATATTCACCCAACAGTCTTTTTGGCGACTCCGCTGAGGAAGGACAAGTAGTTTAAAGCCTCAAGCTTCAAGCTGAAGCAAGACCAGTCTTTTTCCATTTTTGTTTCACAATCTAGAAACTCCATGTTATATAAGAAGCCAGAGAATTTAAGGTGTTGTTGACCCTATCTTTGAGTTGGTTTAGCAAGGAACTTTTGACTTATTCCCTCCCCAACTCCAATTCCAATGATCTAGGAGTGTTCCTCCTACTCGTACCAGGATACCAACACAAGGTAGAGATGCTTTTTTTGTTGTTAACAGAGCTTTGCCTATAAGTACTCCACCAATATTTGTTATCCCTCTTCTTTATAATCTAATCATGGCAGCTCAAGGCCCCTGGGGTAACTCTTTTGGTCCACTCAATTTGATTCCACCTATGCATAAGCTACAATGCAATTTAAGGAATAATTTCCTCAAATTATTTGGGGATGGGAGAGTTCATCCTAGTAAACACATTGCAGCCTTGAGCATAGCCTGTGGTGTGATAGGCATGGAATTTAAGGACGTGGCAGTCAAGATTTTCATAGAGACACTACAAGGTGCTACTGCAGACTGGTTCTACCATTTGCAAACTAGATCAGTGACTGACTGGGACACACTCAAAGCTAAATTTGAAGCTAGGTTTAAGCCTATAGAAGATGCACATGCCTTGCTAGCCCAGCTCACACAGATGAAGAATGAGCCTCATGAACCTATGAGGGATTTCATAGCAAAATTTGACAAACTCAAGATCTAAATTCTTGCAATTGCTCAGCCAACACCTGAAAACCTCAAGTGCTTCTTCATCAATTCACAGCTGCATGAAGTGAGTTTTGTATTGAGACGTGCTAGCCACATAGACCTCGGGGCCACTCAAGACTTAGCTACTGATGTAGAGGATGACCTTATCTTGGCAGAAAAAATAAGGATAGATCCAAACAAAGGTAAATATGCTTCTTCTTTTGAATACTCACATGCAGCCACCACTGATCCCATGGTGCATAAACTAGAAAATGAGTAGCTGGCCCTCAGAAAGAAAATGGCACAAGGGATGTCCTTTGTTCCTTCATATAGAGATGCACCAAGGAGGACATTCCCAAATTAGTCATATCAAGGCAATGCTGCCAGGAACCAAGGGTAAGCAAATCATTTTCCTCCTCCATAGAGGAATAACCTTGCCATTGAAACACCTCCAACCAACTCAGTTGTTGGATATCTAGAAATAGAACATGATTCCTCTTTCCAACCTAAGTTTGATCAAGACAATGATGCTAATCTCTTCACTGAGGAAGAAGAAGAATTAGCTGGTGACTCCAACATTGGTTTCCTTAATTATTAGGATGAACCCAGAAGTGAAGGTAATGCAGTTGAGGGATCATATGTTGTATTCACCTGGTCCAAGAATCATTTAGATCAATCAATTGATAGGAAAAAAGTAGAGGAGCGACTTCAACGAACAATCTCAATTACTAAGCAGGGAACCACTCTACTCTTCTATCCAAAGGACCCGGTGATTGTGAGAAAGGTAAGTACACCAAACATCCCTATGCCTTCTACTTCAAATTCACAGTGCAATCCTTCCCCTTCTAGAAACTAAAAGGATGAACTTCCATCCCCTGCTCCTAGTTCTTTCTAGACATTTGACATAATTAACGACATAAATAAAACTAAAATTCAAATGTCTGAATTTGAATTTTTGTAGTCTAATCCTGAGCAATTGGACAAGTTGGTTTAATGTGTGAAACACCAAACCACTCCTAAGAGACAAGATGCTAAGAAGGTGACTCATGATCCCCCAAGGAACATGTCTATCCCAAATAACCTTGTCATTAGTAGGACCGAACCTTTCTATGTCTCCCTACTAATAAATGGATATCAGCTGAACAATTGCATCATTGATTTTGGAGCTTCAGACAATGTCATGCCTGCCAAAGTGGCAGAATCCCTTGGTCTCACATTGACCAAGACATTTGGGAGATGTTTCTCCATGGAGAACAAACAAATACCATAATTGGGACAAATCAAAAAACGCTCAATTTGCATTTTTAGCCTTTCTAGACAAAAAAATCAAGATGATTGTCTTGGTGGCTGATGTCCTAACATCATATGGCATCCTTCTTGGGTAGAATTTTTGTAAAGATGTTGGTGGTGAATTAAGAATGGATCTATCTGAAGCAAGGATCCCATTCAAAGGTGTTATGAAAAAATTGCTTCCTGAAAAAGAAGCAAAATATGTGGTCACCTAAACATCAACACCTGAAGCTCAAATTCTGTTTGAGTCTTCAAGCATGGATAACTATTTTCTATCCATGGATGAAGTTCATGAAGCACCTATTGAAGCTCTTGAAGGTGTCAACCTAAAAATTGTTTCAAAAAGGACAGTAAAAGATTTGGTAGAGAGCAATGCAAGTGTGGAAGGATCTCCCCTTCCAAATGAAGAAGAACCCAAAGGAATATCCATGTCTAAGGAGGTATGGATTCTTGAATTTGATGAAAGTTGCTCCTCTATCAGTTCAAGAGCAGAGTTGTGTTGATATCTCCTCAAGGATATATTTTTCCTTCATCTTACAAGTTATAGTTTAGTAATACCAACAACACAGCTGAGTATGAATCTCTCTTACTCAGATTGAGGGTTGCTTGTGACAAAGGCATCAAGCTCCTTCATGCTAAAGGAGATGTTGAACTAGTGGTTTATTAGGTTAAAATCCCGTATCAAACAAAAAATGAGAGATTGCACCACTAATGCAATCTATTATGGGATCAACTTGAATGCTTTGATGCTTTCAGCATCTCTAACATACCTAGGGAATTCAACGATAGAGTTGATGCGATGGTTGTTTCAGCAACTCTATTAGTTCCTCCCCTGAACTTCAAAAGAGACAAGTATATTATTGAATTGTTCTTTTGACCAAGTGTACTCAATAATGCCAATCATTGGCAAGTGTTCAACTATGACAACCAAATCATTGCCTTCCTAGAGCAAAAAGACAACTTTGAACGGCTACATTTCGAAGGTAGTAAGGTTCAAGAGTTTGAACTAGCCCCTAAATCAAATGCAAGTGTAGGTGATGAATTCTTGAAACTTAAAGAAAATAAAATTCCCAAAGTCCTGGTTTCCCTTGAGGAACTATTTGATAAACATGATAGATTCATCAAATAACAGCAAACGGATTCAAGTTCTTCCCAAGAGCTTGATCAAGTAAATTTGGGTACCAAGGAAGATCCCAAGATGGTGAATAGGAAATGATGCACTCCTGAGAAGAGATTCAAGTTCACTGCTCTACTCTATTAGTACATGGACATCTTAGCATACTCCTATGATGATCTAAAGTCACTCAGGCCTAAAGAAATTCACCATGAGATACATCTCAAGACTGACTCAGTGCCTTTCAATAAAAAATCCAAGCAGTACAATCTGAAGATATCAGGTACCATTATGTTTGAGATACAAAAAATACTAAATGCTAGGATAATCTTCCTAATCCATCATTCCACATGGATTGTGAATATAGTGCCTGTAAGGAAGAAGAATGACAAAATTTGCCTTTGCATGGATTTTAGGAACTTGAATCAATCATCCTTAAAGGATAAATACCCTTTGCTTATCATGGATCAAGTGCTTCAGATAATGACTGGTCCAAAAATGTTATCAATGCTAGATGACTTCTTAGGATATAATCAAGTTGAAGTTGGTGATGCAGACCCACATAAGACTGTATTCACCACACCTTGGGGCACGTTTGCATATAAAAAGATGCCTTTTGGCTTGATAAATGTTGGGGCTATTTTTCAAAGAGCAATAGAACTTACTTTTAGGGATGAAATGGGTAAGTTCATTGTAGTTTATCTTGATGACTTGATTGTCTTTTCTAAGCATCACTTGAATCATGTGTGCCACTTGCAATAAGTGTTAGAACGTTGCCACCAGAATGGCATTTCCTTAAACCCCAAGAAGTCTATTTTTGGGGTGACAGAGGGAAAACTTCTCAGACACATTGTGTCCAAAGGAGGCCTAAAAATTGACTTAGACAAAGTCAAGTCCATCCAAGAGCTTACTTTGCCCACAAGTAAGACTGAAGTTCACTCTTTCTTCAGAAAAGTGAACTTTTTACGAAGGTTCATCCCTGAGTTTGCTGATAAAAGAGCCATTTCAGCAATGGGAAATTGATTTCATTGGTGTTGTAAACCCATCTTCAAGTGTTGGACATGATTATGTGCTTACAGCCATAGATTACTTCACCAAGTGGATTGAAGCAATTCCAACCAAGCAGGCTACTTCTGAAGTAGTATGCAACTTCTTCAAAGAGAACATCATTGCCAGGTTTGGGGTCCCAACCAAAATTGTCACTAAAAATGTAGCTTGTTTCACTTCCCAGGGGATCACTCAATTCTATTTTTACTATGGGATCACTCTCTCCCACTCTTTCAATTACTTTCCACAAGGGAATGGACAAGCTGAATCAAGTAACAAGAACCTGGTCACTATCATCAAGAAGCTGGTGGAAGAGAACCAAAGGACATGGCATAAAGCATTAGTTGATGCTTTATGGGAAAATAGAATTACACCAAAAAGGGCAATTGGTATGTCTCCTTTCCAACTTCTTTGTGGGCTCAATGTTGAGATACCAATCACCCTAGAATTGCCAACATTGAAATTGGTTAAGGCAATTAAGGATCAAACATACGAAAGCTCCATTGATAAGAGGATCATGTGCCTGATTGAGCTAGATGAGTAGAGAACTATGGTGGTAAACCAAATTTTTGCACACTAAAGTCTGGTAAAGAAGCTCTTCGACCAGAAAGCTCAAGATCATGATTTGTAGATTGGAGATCAAGTCCTGTTGTGGGACAAGAGGAGAGAACCAAAGGGAATGCATGGAAAGTTTGATTCTTTTTGGAGAGGCCCTTTCATTATCCATCAGCTAAATGGTGATAACAACTTCCTATTGAAGTATCACGATGGCACGCTCTTTTCTCTACCTCACAATGGACAACATCTGAAGCACTTCAACTTTTGAAGTATCAAATAAGATCATCTATACATATGTATATTTGTATAGTTCTTGTTTCTACTTTGTGTCATTCATTTTCATTTTTTTGAGCCTTTCTTTTTGGGTAGCATGACTCCATAGCCCAATGGCATACTTCAAAGACATTGAAGATTTTGGTTTCTACTCCACTCAGCTGTTCCAAGTTTTCAATTGAAGGAAGTTCCCCAACTAGAGCCAGTTGTTGTCCCCAAAAATGTCACTCATTTTGGGACATCATATGAACTATTTTGGTTCAGCATACCAAAATAATCTCTTCCCTTCTCAAAATTTGTTATGAGCTTTCAAATTCCTCATTTTTCAAACTTTCTTAGTAAAGGGACTAATAGGTTCAAAGGGTTCAATGGCTATAACAGGCGAGTTTAATCAAAAGGGGCAAGTTTCCAACACTAAGGCATTTTTAGGATTGGTTCAGAGCCTTGGTTCAACCAAAAGGGTTCATTGATGAGTTTCTCAACAAGGATTGAACCATTGAACCGTTGAACCTCGAACCATTTTGGTTCAAATGTTTAACGGGTTCAAGGTTCAATGTCCATAGCAAGCTTCAAAGAGTCAAGTGCTTTGTCAGAATTCATCGAGTTCAACTGCTTAACGATTCAAAGGTTCAAAGATTCAATCAATCAGTTTCAATTAAGCAATTCAAAGGAATGCCCAAAAGAAAAAACTCAAGAATAGAACGTGCCACATGTCCTTTGAAAAGCTTAGTAGAAGTTGCCAAGTGTCATCTATTTAGACACGTTATAATTTGTTTCTAAAAGCTGCAAAACGTGCCATGTGTCCCTTGTAGAGTTCTGCAAAGGGCAACAAGTGGCAACTACAGAAGGTTTCAATTAAAAATAGCAAAATGTGCCATGTGTCCCTTGCAAAGCTCAGTGGAGGCTGACAAGTGTCAACATCCACAGTTTCTTCCTTATGTCCTGTTATGACTCAACTGAGCACGACAAGTGTCTACATTCATGCTTCAAGTTTATGTAAGCTTCATAGCTTCTTTCAATAAGCTTCCCTCAGAGTCCCGTGGAAGGTGCCAGGTGGCCAATGCAGAAGGTTTCCATCTGCTTTTCTAAGAAACTATGGAAGTTGCCACGTGTCCCTTAAAAAGCTTGGTGGAAGCTACCAAGTGTCAATGGCCATTGTGTCTTCCTTTGGTTTCGTTATTGAGTAAAGACCATGGTGGGCCCTGGGTGAGTTACTAAAGTGAGCAGAAGCTGCCAAGTGTCATCTGCTGAGACCCATTATAACTTGTTTCTAAAAAGTAGTGAAACATTCCACATGTCCCATTGTAACTCAGCGGAGCACGACAAGTGTCTGTATCTGCATGAATCTAAATGAGTCCCAAATATTTTTATAGTGTTTCTAAAATCTTGTAGAAGCTGCCATGTGTCACCTTCCATAAGACTCTCAAAAGGCATCTAAAGCTTGTATAAGTTAAGCACATGCTGCCACGTGTCCTCACCTATTTCATAGAAAAACATGCCATGTGTCACTTGTTGGGATCAATAAAAAGCAACTAGAGCAAGCAAAAAAGACATGAAGGAAGTGATAAGGAGGATGATGGGCCTACAACCATCAAATTCAAGACAACCAACTAGCTGTTGGCTTTCAAATGATGACAAATCTGAACATGTCAAATTTGCGATAATGAAATCGTTGTTGATCTTTGTAGGCTTAAGCATAGACCTGAATGCATTCAAAGATCTTTAAGATGAGAGGAAGAATAAAATAAACTAGAAAGGGTAAAAGATAGCTCGAGGGCTCAAATTGCAGTAGAAATAGAGAAAGGCCAAAATATTTGTAGGAGTTATTTCTAGTAGGTGGAATAGTCCATCAGGTAGATATTAGATCCTACAAACATTGAAGGCACGACCTATTTGTCTCCTTTAAAGTAAAGGTGAAGTGGGTAGCTGCATAGATATTAGGTGATAGATCAAATGACTCAAGCCCAAGTGAAGACATTCGTGATGAATTAACATGCCACAGTTAAGGCCGTCGCCCTGTTCCAACATGGTCCTTTTTGACAAAATTGAAAAATGCTTTCAAAGCATTGAATGCACAACATGTGCCATTCCATGAAACAGAGCACCAAGCCTTTCTTAGTTGCTATATATTGTAATCTCTTTAGTGTTTTAAAAGAGAGATCTTTCTTTTACAGAAGCAAAACTCTACCCAATTGAAAGGTGAATACTAAGACTTTGAGATCAGATTGTTGATCATTTTATTTTATCTAAATGAGAAAGCAAGACACTTACAGACTTTGTGATGTTATATCTTGTGCCATTTTAGGAGATTGCTCTTATGTCTATCTTCTAGATGCATTCTTTTTTATTTAATTTAACAGGTAGAACTAGTGGAAGTGAGAAGGAAGATGTCCTGAAGTTAGTTACTTGCAGACTTTGTGCTGTTATAGTTGTCTTCAAGTGTGTGTTTTTAGTTTCTTTCTGTGTTGAAGATTCTGGGATGACTTTATTCCCCCATTATCCTTTGTGTTTCACTCTTTGGGCAGTTGAGGTGGAGACTTTGAGTTCCACTTCATCTTTTTGATTAATATACTTTGTTACCAATTTTTTGTCACTACTTGAAAGAACTCTTGTTGTTTCCTGCAAAATCACTTCTGAAAGAAGAGAAGTGCCTTTAGTGTTTCCACCTAAATTTTCTCCTTTGTTTGTCAACATCATCTCTAAAAAAAGAGAAATAGATGGTGTATCCTACCCCTGAGTGTTATTTTCTATTTATATCTATAGTATATAGCTCCTGCATATTTATAGGGAACCTCCCCTTGATGAGAGGAGAGATTTGTCCACCTTTGATGTAGTAAACCTACACACTAGGTCGACCAATCTCCTTTGTTGTGGATGATAAGACCTATTTTGCTCACCAGTTAGCTGGTTGACAAAATATTCACCCAACACATCTAATACTATATGGCTTTGGGTGAGGCTTCATTGATAGATTTAGACTTTTCACAACTTTAGCAGAGATTAAATTATTTTGACTCCCACTATCAAGAATGAAATGTAGAGGTTTACCTTTTACCCATTATTTGGAGTGAAATAATATTTTCTTGTCATTTGGCCTTTCCTTATAGGTCTATGATGAAGTGACGATGGTGTCAAGCTCAACATCTACAATCTATTCTTCATCCTCTTCGACTGTAGGTTGTGTATGAGATAGAGTAGTAGATGTCGAGTATTGTGACTCAAAAAGAAGTGACTTGATGGCTCGACATTCTTCTTTGGAGTGAGTTCTAATTTTGTGGTAATCACACCATTTTTTAGCATTCCCCATCTAGGGTTTCTTATCTTGAAACTCCTTTTGATTCTAATTTTGGCCTCGTGTTTGACCTTCCTTGTCACTTTTCCATTCTTAAGGCTGACTCTTCGTATTCTTTCTGTCATGCTTCTACTCAATCTTCACTATGAACTTATATGCCTCATTAAGTGTTTCCAAATTGAAGAGTTCCATTTCCCCCCGTATGTACCATTGTAGTCCACCATGATATTTGAGATTTTTATGTTTCTCACTTTCTTGGATGCCCAATCTTGCAGACAAAGAATGAAAAATTTCTGTGTAATCTTGAACAGATTGGTCCTTACCTTGGCGAAGTTGTTGTCACTATATGTACAGATCATTATATGCTCCATTAGGATAGTATTATTCCTTCACTGCTTCCACAAAATCATCCCAGGTAGGTTCCACCTCAAGGCTAATGGCATCTATATTGGACCCATTTTTGTACACTTCCCACCAATTTTTCATGGGCAATGATGCTTTCAAAAGAGCAAAAGTGATATTTTCTCCATTAGTGAATTTATTTACAAAGTAAGAAGATAATTGATCTAACCAATTTTCTACTGCATGAACATTGATTTTGCCTTCAAATGTAGTAATATCAAAATTCACCTGAACCTTAAAGGGTGTTGGAGCACTAAAAGGATGTTCTATGGATGAGGATCCAGGAAGTGCAGATGAGGAGCCAAAATTTCCCATCAAAAGTTGTTAGAGAATTTGGGCAATTTATTGCAATATCTATGCTTGTTTCCATTGGAGAGATTCATTCACCATTTCCTTAATAGGATTGGATGTCTCAGTGTCTTTTTCCATTTAAATTCATTTGGAATGAATAGGTGGATAGTTTGGAAGCTCTATTGTTTTCCACCCAAACTTATTATAACCTGACCTCATCCTCGAGATCATACACTCTCAAGACAAACCACTCTAATACCACTGATCCAAAACTCAAAATTTTTGATTGATAGATATTTAAATAACACAAAAATAATATAGTAACAATGAATTTTCTGAGAAGAGATGTTTTATTACTCAAGATCACAATACAACTATATGTTTATCTTAAGGAAGAGATGTCAGATTTCCATTTCGAGTTACATCTTCATTTATACACATTTTGAAAGTAGGGGGAGGAGGTGGAAGGTCAAAAATATTGAGGGAGATTAAGTGGTTTGACTTCCATGATTTAAAATAATACAAAATTTGAGGAATTACTATTTTTAGAAACTTACTATTTTTAGACTGCACTACTAAAATTAAAATTTGGGGCACTTATTTTGGGTTTTTAGGGGTCAAAAACCATTGAGAAAATATCCATGCCATCTCACCGTGTTCTCCTCAATTTTAGCTTTCTAACGGTTCAAATGGTGAGTCAATTGGAGCTACGATGTAAAAGTTATGGCTCCCAAAAGTTCCATCATCAATTGGGGTAGAACCGTCACCTGAATTGTCACATGAATTGTTGCTCAGATCATACAAGTTATTGAATAGGCTTGAATTGGTCTTGTAATGTTGTATGTAGAGAATAAAAAAGAGTGCTTGAGTATACTTGTTTGTATTCTTGTGTTTTTCCTGTGAATGAGTGTCAACCCTTCTAAATGGACATTGAATGGCCTTTTATAGGGAAACTGATGATCTTGGGTTAGATGAGATTGCATTAGGTTGATAGGGGAAAAGATAAGGATTGAAGAAAATTTGATCATTTGAAGCTAAAGTGAACTTGGACAACAACATAAAAAACAAGGCACCCCTAAATTTTGGCACTCTTATTTTAGTTTGGTGCTATTATCCTAAGAGGATGAGACCTGGAAGGATGGATCTAGGTCTGAGAGAGCTCCCTGGGTCTCAAAAATCTAAGTCTAGGAAGCTATGGGTGACTATGAATCAGTGAAAGTCTATCCAAGAAGGGTTGAGTGAGCAAGAAAGAGGACCTATAGGTTGTGTGCTATTAGCCATGCCTAAGTCATCCAATTTTGCATTTTATATGATTACACCTCCCATCCCTCTTCAAGATCCCTCATGAAAGTCAATTCAATAAAATATACAAAGGAAGGAAGGAATGATTTTTGAATAGGTTAAAACTTAATCTACATCTTAAATTGATATAATGAATCATGAGGGTGAGGAATAAAATTAAGTGTCCATAGCCCAACTCAACTTTCTCTCCAAGAATTCCTAGAAAAATCTTCCATCCCCAAATCTTCAAGTTATAAGAGTACTCCATTGGTTCCCAAGTAAACTCATGAGCATATCTATCACCCTCCCACCATCTCCTTTCTTGAAGAGGATCCTATTATATGGAGGATAGAGAAAGGAGTTACAGTTATAAGTGAGCTTTAAGGAGAGTCTAATGAAGATGATTCAAGTGTGTATGAAGAAGAGTTATTCATTGGTACTCCACTTAGGGAAGAAAAAGGCAATTTAGTTTTCAAGGATGAACAAGAATGTGAGTTTGAGGAAAGAATACAAGTAGATCAAGCTGCCACAACAAAAAAAGAAGCTTCTAAAGATGTGCTTCAAGTTGTACCTCTTCAAGAGGGAGGTCAAGATAAGGATGAAGACTTGTGGCAGTAGTACCTAAAGATTTGAAATGAATTTGAGGTTCTTTAAGGGCTTATACCTCCTAATGGACATATTGAGGATGTTGTTGAGGCTTCTCTCTTGCTTGAGAAATAATGTGGGGATCTATAAAAGATCATTCAAGATCAAGTACATCATTTCATGGAGTCTTTAGAAGCTAAGGGTGACGTTTCTCCTATAATCCAAGAGATGGTCATGTTTGAGGTAGGTTCAAACATCAAGAAGCATTATGAGAAGGGTCTTCAAGTACAAGATGAATATGTTTTCATAGGTGACTGGTTTATTGTCGTTGCTTCACTTGAAAGCATGCCAAGAGGATTGACATTTGATATGAGGATGAAACTAAAAAGAACAAGGTCCAAAAGATAGCTTGTCTCATGTTATTCTTCATCTCATGGAGCAAAACATCTCAAATTTTTTTGATTTGATTTAGGAGGAAGAAGATATGTTCAGGTTAGCTGTATATATTAGGTGTTTTGTTTATGTTATGTGTTTCCTAAGTGTTTAGCTAGCACATGTGTGATGTCTTGTTTCCTTTGTTTTGTGTGTTCTCCTTGTTTTGTGTGTGTTTGGAGGTCAAATTAGTTCGTTTTATCTTGGTCAAGGTCAAATTAGGTCTTAATTTGAGTGCAAGTTACTCCATTGCTCAACAGAAGGACAAGGATACTAGTCTAGTAAGCATTTCATGCATGCTACCCATGTGAATCACCAATTTGTTAACCAATTTTGACCCTCCAAGTCAGAATGTCAACCTATATAGGTAGAAACTTTCTTGTCATGTGTTATAACCTTGTTTATAGCTTTGACATGCCTTGTGAGGTCTCAAAATAGTCTTTCTAAAGTCTTATTACCAAAGATTAAGGTTAATTTGATAAAATTAAGGTAATGCTTTGTCTTTGTCTTATATTAGGCTAGACATGTCCAAGAGGTGTCATAGGTTATTAGGTGTACCTCAAATTCATTTAATGCCTTCATTTCCTTCTATGCACATTTCACATATGTTTGGAGAGTTTAAGGTTTATTTACAAACTTTAAGGTAAGTGTTATGCAAGATGAAGATGTTTTTGGTTAATTCCACGTGTCAAAACTCAAAAAGATCAAACACCCGTACAAGCACATTTGCTAAGGTTCTTGAGGGATTTATCTAACTACATATATGTCAAGAATGTTACAAAGTGATCAGATTCTTGAAGTCCAATGCATAAGAGGAGCTTGTTGATCACTTGTACGAACTTGGATATCTATTTACAGGTGAAAATGCCTTCAGAGTGCCTCTTCACATTCTTCAGGTCATCTCCAAGTTCAGGAATCTTTCACAAGTCTCAAGAATTGTATAGGTGGAGTTATAACCTAAGCTATTGACAAAAGTTTAGGACCTTTCTGGGTTTTCAATCAATGGCATTGGTTGTTTGATTGAACACCTTAGCTTTATGAACAATTGTTAATACTATAAAATAATTAATTAATATTATTTTTTAATATAATTTAAAATATTAAGTAATATTATTTTAAATACTTAATTAATAATTAATTAATTATGCCAACATGTATTTTACATTGGTAACAATGGAGTTTAATCTAGTATGTTGTTCACTTTATCAATTAGATTTTCCACTCGTTATGTTTTGTTGGAGTTGTAGTACAAAGGAATCTAATGACACAATGGGATTACCTCCAAGTTATGAAACCTTGGTAAATTGAGGTGAACTTTTGGAGAAATTTGACTTCCTTTCACTAAGCTTACTAAAACTGATACATGACTAGTTCACTTCTAACTATATCTTTTTGGGATTTTGCTCCTAACTAGGGTTTTATTTGTAAGGAAAAGAGTTTTGAAGGAGTTTTAAAACTGGAAATGGTGATGCTCCAAAGGGTTTTAGTGGAAATTATTTCTTGCTTTGATCGAACATAGATTGAACAATAATATACTAAAATCTCTTGAAACACAATCTTACATGAGTATGACATCAAAGGCAATATCAAACATTTTATCAAATAAGGAACAATGTTCTCAAGTTTTCCTTGACAAGATTTTAAAAGGGAAAGATAAATACCACAAATGATCTTAAATGATTGAAATAATACTTATATCATTCACAGATGTAATGAAATCTGTACATACACAAGGATGACACAAAATAAGCAACACAAAACTTCAGTATATTAATATTCTCCAGGTTACAGCATGTAGATGAAATTTTCAAAAGCAAAAAGAATAATCTCTCAACAGAAAGGTCCATGGGCTATGCAGGAGACCCATATTTATACAAAAAATTACTCTTGAGAGAGAAGTCAAAAACTTTTACACTTACTCCTAGATCAATAAATTAGGGAGTGCTTCCACAAATGTCTTCATTTCAGCTTAAAGAGGCATCTTTGGTGGAGTACAAGGAAGAAGATGGCATTGCAAGAATTTGGGCACTTCACCAAGTGTTGAATAAGGAGAAAAATGTTGTTGGATTCTTCCATTTGAACCATCTCTCCTTGAGCTCAGTTGAAGAAGTTTCTCACCAAGAAATGGGGGGCCAAAATAAATCGTCATGACTTGGTCAATCTTTTAACAAAATTGAATGTTTTTAAAAATGTTTGAATATTTTAAAACATAGCATGCAAAACCTAACTTTTAATTTGTCGTTGAGAATTTTTTAGCTTATAAATCACTTGACAAAAAGGGATGTGGAAATTAAAATGCGAGATTTTAGAACTTTTAAGTCATTCAACTTGTGAAAAAGAAAAGTGTAAAATACAAGTTGCACTTTTTCAATTAAAACTTGATGAGATGATAATTGAAAAATACAAGTAACACTTTTTCAATTTAAAGCTAATAGAACTATCAAAATGATAGTTGCAATTTATAACTTTGTAACATTATAATGTAGCTTACAAAAATTGTAATTTATAGAATGTATTCTTATCAAATAATTAATCAACAATAGTGATATCAGAGGATTCCTTGTCATTTTCCACTTTTATCTTCGCGATGTAGGCATTAAAGCTACCAAATATTTCTTCTAGGCACTCTTCATTGAGACCAATTGTGTAAACATTACTGATGTCACATTTTATCATTACCTTAGATAATTCTCTAGAATAAGCTATGTAGATTTGGATATCTTTGTCCATTTGATCAAGTTTATTGTGGTACTTTATAAACTAGAGGATGGAATACAAATTGAAAATTATGTCATGTGTTGACTCCCTCTTAATCACATCCTTAATTTTCTTCTGGACAACCTAAATAGGAAGAGATTTATCTTGGTAATTTACTGCCTCACATGACAACTTACAAATTAAATATTCAATGTCGTACATTACATTGGTGGCCTTATCACTTATGATTTTGGCCTTAACAATACTTTCATTAAGTATTCTAACTTTGAACTTGGCTGCCCTCTCCAGCTCACCATAATCCAAAGGCTTTTTTCATATCTTTTTGAACATGAGGATGCCACTCTCTATTTGGTCAATGGCATGCAACTTGGGAGAGTAGAGCTTTAGCCTTTAAATTTCATCCTCATATTTATAACTTCAGAATTACAAGGTCATCCCTCAGTGTGTTGTAATATTCCATTGCCAACCTTATCACCATGTTTCCTTTGATGACTAGTTCTTTGGCCCAATCCTTTGTAGCTCAACCCATTGTACCAATCTCTATCATTGCATCAAACATCTCTTTATCAAGGAACTGAGGGTCAAATTGAGTTGGTTGGGTTGGTTTAAGAGGATGTGTTAGGTCTATGACCTTCTTCAAGGTAGTTGTCAACTGATCTACCTTGTTCTTCAACTCATATTTGGTGACCTTATCACTGTGCATTTTCTTTAAGAAAGAACTTATACTTGTTTAGACATCATATTTCAATCCCTCTCTCATTGGAAAACTAAGGTGTACCTTAGATACCTAATAATCCCCCCACCGTTAAATCTTATTTTTGTTTGTTAGGTGGGGGAACTGCTATCTACACATACTTCTCCCCTGTTACTACATAAGAGACTCTATAAATAGTCTTGGGACCTCTCTTTAGCCATTTAGATTCTTATAATAGACAAAAATCTAGGGTATTAGGAGATATCATTTGCTTCCTCTTCTTAGACATTGATTGTGCAAGCCAACTAGGAGTGACTATCAATGAATCATATCCTATCCCAATCACCACTGTTACTTGTGAATCTATGACTAAATCCAACACATTGGTAGTTATTATAACAAGTGCCATATCTACTACTGGCATTATTGTTGAGTCTTCAACTAATGATTTGGATGTCTCTACCATATTGGTGGGTTGACTAGTCATAATTATGTCAGTGGGATTCTCTATATCCACCTCTTTTGTGGGAGTTTGGGTCAAAGTGTGAGTGGGATAAGGTAAGGATACTTGGATGGGTTTAGTGGATGTGCTTCCAAGGGGTGTGAACATTGAGATTGACACAAATGGAAAGGTAGGCATGTGTAGAGGTAATAAGGGAACTTGTGGAAGGATGTTTCCCAAGGCAACAAAAGAATCTATCAATGTGTTTGGAATGGCCAAAGTAAAAGTAATGGGTAATTTGATGGAAGATGAAGATGGAGTTTTTACCAACCCAGTGGATGTTGTGGATAGTGGGATGTAGTCAAAATGACTGAGATAGAAGCCATGCATTACTGGGTGGTGTTGGTGGTCAATGGGGCAATAGTAGATATAGGGGATGAGGTGGAAGTGATTTTGGAGCAGGGAGGTAAGGATGAACTTGGGATAACCAACTACATTGATTGGCTCACTACCAAGTGGATCACTTGTAATGGTGGACTAAATTAGGGAGTAATTACTTGCGTAGGTTGGATGGTAGAAATAGGAGGGGTTACAGTAGTTGAGTCCTCTATAAAAACTAATAGTGCTTGGTCAAGTCATTGGGTTACTAGAACATGGGTGATAGAAGTGGCCCCTTTGACCTTATTTTTTGGCTTTATTTTATGTGATATGACTGGTCCCACTGCTTGATCTGATTGGGTGCCACTACTGGAACTGTCTGTTGCTTTTGCCTCTACCCCTTTATCCTTTGACTTTTTGAACCTATATGTGATGTTCAAGCTCTCTTTTGTTATCTTTACCCACTTAATTCCTATCCAATTTAAATTTGTATTGATGATTGGGGTAGTCATGTCTAACAAATAAAAGGATCTAGGTGTAGACCACCTGACTTGAGGAAGGGGTTGAAGGTAGATATGATTATCATAATAAACCCTATCCACTGGTTGTTCTTCATCTTTTAACTCATCTAGAACTAATATCATGTCATATTTATTAATTTATTCTGGGGTCATCCTGGAATAATACCTTAACCTAACCTCTTCCTCATACTATATGTCCTCCCAATAATCTTCATAAAAGGGAATGTGAGTAAATGAGGAACCTAATAAACTAGCAACAAAACTTGTAACATCATAAAGGGGCCTAGTCTCATGGGTTCTCAAAGTCATCTGAGTCATTTCTACCTCTACACATTTGGCCTTGTATAAGGAAGGGCATGTGTATGTCCCTATACTAACAGGGAAGTGTATGCCTATTTTTTACTTGTTTGATAAGAACTTGTGGGTTTCCACTAGTTGTCTTATAAGTTTCATTAAAATCCACATGTCACTGACATATCTAAGAAGGGTGTAAGGACACCCACTAAAACCTTCAACTTTGATATAGAAAAATGTGGAGAACTGGATGAAGTATGATCCCCAATTTGTAATCTCTATTATTGTATCATCAAAAAACCTTATCTTCCCTAGTTCTTATTCAAACATAGTTATGATAAAGTAGATAAAGGCAAAATTGACTCCCCTAAATTAGTGTTTACTTCCATCAAAAGTGAGATTAGGATAGTAATTATAAACTTTGTTAACCTGATTCGGCATTGTGTTTAACCTTGGGAATGCCCTCCCTTTTGCCAAATCATAGATGAGGTAGGAGGTCATGTATAATTTATCAGTACTTTGAACATCTACCAACTATCTATAAATGGATTCACTGATTAATTAATCCCAATGAATGTATTATTTATTTTGTTGGATCACCTAAATATATTGGTACATCCAATCTTGGTAGTTCTTTGCATCCAGACTTCATGTAACTCTATGTAAGAGTACAATGATGTCCCCTACCTCATCTTTGAATTCTATCTTGGCCAGGTTCTTAGGAAATCTCAAGGCTAAAGATTTATGGGTATTCAACCACTATTCTTTATAATTCATGAACAGGTTAAGGTGTTATCCTAGTATAATTTCTTCAAGGATTCAGAAGTAATATCTATATGACTTTCAAACTCTAGGATCAAAAACATAGTATCAATGAAATATAGATCTAGTTTCAAAATTTTCACCCCATTATCATTTACTACCTCTCTTTTCTCTGCATCATAATGCTTGGCCATAGTGAGCACAAGTTTGAGGCTTTGCACTAAGAATGGAAACGTTGTAGCCTGAGGTAAACCACTATCATATATGCTCTGAATCTAGTCATTTTTTAATTCTACATTGATCCTAATCTAGAAGTCGGCTAGGTCTATGTGGCCTAGATCGATGTTAGTTATCTCATTAATGTTATAATATAAAATAGAAGGGACACTAGGTCCCTTTGATTTGAACTTCATCTCCTTCCCAAATATCTAGTAAAATGTGTGAGGGAAACCGACTATAGAGCTAGTTAGGATTTGGGTTTGTAATTGCAGGTAATCTTTCTACTTTTAACTTGGTAGAGCTTTGTTAAGCTTATGTAAGGGTTTAGCTCCGATAAGAATATGGTATGTAATAATAGTGATAAAACCCAACACAGAGTTGATGGGGTTTTAACTTTTAATTTTAGGTATAAAAGTCCAATTGGATCTCTATTGGGGTTTTAGGGTGTAAATCATAGTTGAAATCTTTGACCAAAGGTCTGTAGACACCTAAAATTGGCCACCAATGGATTCATACTGGGATTTAGACCAATTCTTACCAACCTTTGCAAATCAAGCCTAAAAATCACCAAATCTCTCAAATTTGGCTTCATAGCATGCAATTTGGCCTATAAACCAATTAAATGGGGCAAATGCACACATGAATTAATTTAAATCTTAAAAATGCTAAAATGTCTAAACAAAATTACTTACCATGCTAAACCAAATAAAATGCCTAAATTGAATTAACCATAATAAATTAATGAATTATCAAAAATAAAATTCAAAAATCAAATAATATCATAAGAATTCAAGATTACATTTTTGTGAGTTGTCAAATATCCTAAAATATCTCAACATGCATATTCATTGCTAATTATGACCATTCGACACCTTTTAACTCTATTGGGGTTAATTAAATCACTAAGGTTAGGTTTGAACCCATTCCAAGATCTAACTACACTCTACCTTAACTTAGGTTGGGGTTAGTCTCTAAAACCTATAAATACAAGCCTAAACCTCTCCATTGAGAGAGCTTGGACATAGTACTGTTATAATGTTGGTTTTAAGACAAGATTGCAAGCAATAGTGTTATAATGACAAAATCACAAGCCAAGCCATCAAGTTACATCAAGAAAACATGAGCCAAACCATAGTGCCAAGGAAAGAAGGAGCCACACAACTCCATTTACCAAAGACTTCTTGAGCATAATCCGAGCAAGCCAAATGAACACATCATTTGGAGCATTCAAGGAAGGTAAAGAATGTTGTAAGTTATTTGCATTTTAGTTGAGTTTTTTCATTTTTTGTTTGTTCACTAATCTCCCTCCTATGATCTAGGAAAGTATGTGTTATGCATGTTAGTGTGTTTTTATTCAAGTTTTCTTACTTGTTCTAACACGTGATCTAACCACCCTTCTTGGATTTCTTGATCACAACATCAGGTGGGGATATGGTTTGACATTACAAGTTAAATCTTTGGCATGATCTTAGGGTGAGAAAACAAGAGGGATATACACCTAGATCTGAGCTTAGGAATAAGTGAATATTTTGATAATATTAACAAGAATTTAAAAAAAATCACATGTGAATGTGAAAATTTGGAAAATTACGAGCAAACAATGATGCAATTAAAAACTATAGAGAAAAACCCTAAGTATGGAAATAAAGCCTAAGATTTTTAGAAAAATAATAATGGTGGCCAATGATATAGAGTAGATTAAAGAAAAATAAATGTGACATAGGAGAATATCATCTGTACGTACGTAGGGTTTTACAAGTTGGAAATGGAGCTCTGGTTCATGGTGTTGCTTGGCAATGGAGGTGAATAGGCTCTGGTCATGGCATCACTTGGCTTGGGGGTGAATGGGCTCTTATTCATAAAGTTTAAAAATGATGTAAAAAACCTAAATTATTTACCAAAACCCCTTAATTAATGCCAAGCTTGCCAATAAAGGTGGTAGATGGGTTAATATGCATAAATAAAGGTTTCTGGATTTGCCTTGCAAGTTTGCAATTTGTAATATGTTTTTAAATTTTTATTTCTTGTTTGACTTGGTAGTAAAAAATCTAGTAAACCTCTGCATACTTGTAAATTTGGAATATACCCTTCATTCTCTGCACATTACTTGCTACTGAGGGGTTTTGGATGCAGAGATATTTTAAGAAGTGGGGAGAAGAATTTGGATTACACTTTATAACTTTGCAAAGATGCAAAGTGTAGTGGGAAAGCCAATTCTTGCTTACCTCTTAATAAAAAGTAGGAAGAAAAATTTGCATCACACTTAGCAACTTTGTAAAGTTGCAAAGTGTAATGTGAATTCAAATCTCTGCTTGGGACTTAGTGAAAAATTAGAGATATAAGTGCACTTTGCAACTTTGCAAAGTTGTAAAGTGCATGGAAATATCTGGTTTCTACTTAGGTCTTGAAAAATGGGTACTTAGGCCATTTTGAAGCTTTTACATAGAAAATGTTATAGGTCCACTCTAAAGCACAGGGTATTTTGAGGTTTTTGGCATAAAAATATCAATATTTTTGGTGATCTTTACAAGGAGATTGCATGTTAATCAATTTTTTTGAATAGCCTTCTAGCTCATTGGGCATGGAATCATTTGAATCTTATCATATCCTAATTGGAGAAGAAATAGAACTGGGAATTGACCTAAATAAGAAAAAAAAAGGGGAAAAGAAAATTGAAACAAACTAAGGAATCAAAACTCCTAATGAGTTACAGAGTGTGCAAAAGCACTTATTTACAAGAAACCAACTAATCCTAATATGTACAAAATTTTAGAAATAATTCCAACCTCATAAGCATGATTTGAGGTATATCCCATTAACTAGGATGGGTAGATCTGATCCATCAAACCTTAACAACTGAAATGCATTGGCTCCTTTGTAATGGGTTATGATGTATGGACCACTCCATATTGCATCAAATTTTGTATGATTGTCTGGCTTGGCCCTTTCAACATCCCATTTTAGAACCATGTCTCCTTCATTAAATATCATGTCAAATGATTTCCTATCAAAATTTATCTTTACTTGAGCCTAACTTAAAACTAGAGCTTGCATTGATTGGTTCTTGACCTCCTCCAACTCCATGAGTTTCATCGCATCATTTTTTAGTTAATTCTAATTGTTGAGTGAGTTCCAGAGAAGGTAACTCTATTGATAGTGAAGGTCTAGTTTCCCTTCCATAAACCAACATAAATGGAGAATTGCTAATGTTTCTTTTGGGAGTGATCCTATCGGCCCAAAGTGTTGATTTTAGCTTAGTATGTCACGTTCTTTTAGTTGTCTTCCATTTTGTTTATTATAATCCTTATGAGATTTTTTTTCGTGGATTTCACCAAGCCATTACCTTATAGGTAATAATTAGACAATGTCTTCAAGTAGACATTATGTTTCATTTCCCATTCACTCACCTCAGTGTTAATGAAAGCTTTGGCATTGTCTAAGATATTCACGTAAGGGACACCAAATCTAGTGACAATGTTGTCCATGAATTTCAAGATAAATGCTTCGAAGGCATCTTTAAATGTAACAAAATTAGTCCATCTAATAAAATAATCAAACATTGTAAGGACCCATTTATGTCTGACACTTGATGGCAGATTGATCATGCCAATAAAATCCAACCCCTAGTGAGCAAATGGTTGGTCAGCTTGGATTGGTTGGAGAGGAAGATCTGTTAATATTTACTTGGCTTTAAAGTAGACATATTTCTCACAATTTTGCACCCATCTATAAGAATCATTGAATAGGTCAGGACAATAGTATCCCACCCTCATTATTTTGATAGTAGTGGTCCTTGCAAAAAAATGGTCACCTGATGGGCCATCATGAAACTCTTCAAGTACTTTAGAGATTTGATCATGCTTGATGCACCTCAACATAACTCCATTAATATCTTTCCTAAGTAAGATCCCATTAATGAAATCATAAGGAATAGATTGTATCCTAGAATACCTTTTTTTGGACTGTTGGAGCTCATGCAAGTATTTGCCAACTTGCAGGAAGGTAGTCATGTCATGGATCTAGCTATTGAGCGAATGAGAATTTATTGGTTGAAATGCATGTAGAACGTATATTGCAACAACAGACTTAATATCAAAAGCAAACTGCTCACATAAGCCTTTTCCTCTTACAAGCTCAGTTATTTTAATAATACGTCATATGTCATGACTTTCATGATCCAACCCACCCTTTTATCATTTATTTCTTGGCTTGTAAGGAACTCCTTTATGATCTAGTGACTAACCATCATTTGAATCTTATTGTTTGAGAGTATGTATCTGAATTTTTTGAGGGATTTTATTATTACATGCACTTATTTCTTAACAAAATTGTACCTTTCCTCATAATATTTTAAGGATTGATTGAAAAAGGCTATGGGTTGTTCTAACTGAACTTTGTTTTGTTGCATCAGAATAGCTGATACACTGCCCTCTCCTCCAAAAGCATAGAAAATGAAGTCATTGTCATAGTTAGGATTTACAAGAGTTAAAGCTTGAGAAATAACTTGCTTAATGTCTTCAAATCCATCCTTTCCTTCTGTTGTCTAGATGAAATTGACCCCTTTCTTAAGCATAGTGGTAAGGGGTTTGGCCATGGCGACAAAATTTGGAACGAACCTCCTCACAAAGTTGATTTTCCCCAGGAAACTTTGTAACCCATTTTTATGGATTGGAAGTGCCAGTGAAGAGATAACATTTACCCTCTATGGATCTATTGTAGGGCCTTCTTTCAATACTATGTGTCAAAATAGTTTCCCTTTATGAACTACAAATATGCACTTATTTGGATTGAGGGAAACTTCAAACTCTCTGCACCTTTCAAAAAAATTCTTAAGGTGATCTAGGTGGTCACCAGCCTATTTTAAATAAATTGTGATGTCATCTAGATACAACAAGATCATTTCATTGATCAAACCCTTGAAAGCCATATCTATGGCCCTTTAGAAAATAGCACCAACATTGGTCAAACTGAAATCCATCTTCTAATAGGCGTATGTGCCCGATTTAGTAGTGAAAGTGGTCTTGGACTAATCAAATTATTGAACTAAGATTTGGTTATATCAAAAATAACCATCTAAAAGGAAGAGCCTCTTAGATTCAGCTAATGTTTGGAGGATTTACTCCATGAGTGGAAGGGGCTAATGGTCTTTTAAGGATTCTTTGTTCAGGTTACATAAATCTACACAAACCTTGATTTCACAGTTCTTTTTCCTAATAGGGATTAAGTTAGCAACCTAGGATGAGTGTTTAATGGGGAAAATAATGCTAGATTCTATCAACTTGGACAACTCACTCCTCATCAAAGGCTCTATTTTCAGGTTTATTGGCCTCTATTTTTATCTAACATGTTTAGTATTTGTGTCAAGCTCTGTTGTGTCTTAGGCTAGGCTAGGATCAAAAGACCTTAGATATTTATAACTCCAAGCAAGGTTATCATCAAATTCCTGACATAATTCAATAAAATCTTACTTTTTAGAGGTGTTACATACCTTTATAATCTTCAAATCCTTGCCTTCTAAGATGGATACCAGTTCATAGTCTTATTCCTTGATTGTGAGATTTTTCTTCTCACCCTTCAATTGTTCATCAGAGTTGAAAATACTTTCTAAAGTAACTATTTCAGGTCAAAATTGGGCACCTCTATTTGCAAAAATGTCTAAGTCTATGTCTTTGGCTAGGTCTAGTACTTAGCTTTTCTTTGGAGGAAGAAGTGTTCTTTAACAAAACCTGCAACAAATGCACAAGTCTTTTCCTTTCAGAAAGTTCGATTTGGTCTTTGTTTAAGCCTTTAAGCAATTCTTTCAAGGTTTTGTTTTAATCTTTGTCAAATTCTTTTAGATAAATTATCCACACAATTTTTCTGAAGGTACTTTACAATTTCTCTAAAAGATATCTTCAAGCCAAAAATGACCCTTGTAACTTTTCCAAAGGGCACTTTCATTTTTTCGAAGGGTATCTTTTTGTCATAAAAATTATCCATTTTCATTTTCCCAAAGGGTATGTTTGTAACTTTTCCAAAATGCAATCTATCTTTCCCGAAGGACTTTTCAAGCTAGAGGACCCTTTCATTTTTCCAAAGGGTATGTTGTAGTTTTCTCAAAGGGTGTGTTTTGTTCAGAAAAGGACCATTTAAAAAATCTTGAAGGACACTTGCATTTTTCTGAAGGCCATTTTCAAGTCAAAGGGGTCATTTACATTTCTTCTAAAGGGTATGTTCCTTTCAAAAGGGCCAAATATAAAGTTTGAAGGATTGTTTTGAGGAAGAGGCGAACCATTGCAAAAAATTTCAAAGGTTTTTTCTAAAAATTTTAAGGGCATTTTTGTAAAGCCGAAGGGTATTTTCACAAAGCTAAAGGAGTAAATGCATAAAGGAAAAGGTTTCAGTCCAAAAGAAAGAATTCCTTCAGACTTTTTGTCCGAGGAAATGCCAAGACAAAAAACCTAAAGGAAAAGAAAAGTCTAAAGACCAATAGCTATAGAAAAATTATCTAAAATAATGCCAAAAATAATTGTCTGAAAGAATGTCGAGGACAAGAAGTCCAAAGAAAATACCCAAGGAGTGATAACCTATAGAATGTCAATTTCAAGCTGCAAGGAATAGTCATTGTTACTCAAAAGACTTGATGAGAACCTGAGGACAAATATGGAAATGACAAATGGCATGAATCTTGAGCTCTGATGCATAACAAGTAGAAATAGGTAGGTCAATGTTTCAAGTTGTTGCACCATTAAATAGCTCGATGAGCTAGTAAAGAACAACTTACATTGAAATGACATTCTAACAGATGGACCCATATATAACAAAATGTAGTTTGACATATCATGATTCCATTGGTGTAACTGTAAAGGGATTTTCTTACAGAATGCAGTGTAACTATTTCTATTTTCAAGATTGACACATGTCCAAGTGACCTTGAACTCTCTTTACTCGATCTCTCTCTCAAATTTTATAAATATGGATTCTCTTAGATCTTTAGGGGGCTCCAGCTGAGTATGGAGAAGCTCTGCTCAATTGTATACTTTTTTATCAATAAAATGACTAAGTGTTTACCTCTTCCATGATTGTTCATAGTGTGTTATACTTGAATGTTAAATTTGCTTAGTGAAGACTATGGATTCCTTAGCATTGTACTTCATTATTTCACCTATTTGTAAATTCTTCTTGCAAGGCACGTGAAGTGTTCTTGGAGATTTCTATATCTAAGTGAGTTTGTCTTTTCATAAGTGCCATTCAAGGCCTCTTGTCTAGTCCTCTTAGTATAATACAATCTTTTATGACCTCATAGTGTAATATTGATGAAAGAAGATAAATATTTGGAAAGCGTATGTTGGTCATTGTTTTGATCATAAGTGTCATCAACATGTGGTTGGAATCCATCATCTATTTTGTTATATCACCTCCGTTAGTTTAAGTTTTCTTTCAGTTTTACTCATTCCTTTTTCACCCCCAAGTTAGAATTAGTAGAAGTAGCAACCAAGTGGTACATCAAGGGGAGCTAAGCCCTGATCTAGAGATTCATCTCAACAGAATTGTCACCCACAACAAGAGAGATGATTCTATTTTTCCACTTGGATGAAGAGAATTGATCATCTCTTCAAGGGTGCAAATCCAAGCATAACCAGTTTTTGGCATGCTCGGTGGGACAATTTATCCAAGGAGTTGAAGAATTTTTGGTGTGTTCTTCAATAAATCTACCTTTTAGAGGCATTTCAATCAAAACCACTCTGAGTTGAATCAGCTGGTTAAGAAGTGCTAGTGCATCAAGAAATCATATTTGGTATGTATAATTCCATTTTTGAGTAGTATGGATCTTGTGTTCCTTCATATAGTTTTGATCAAGTTCAAGTTGTTTATGTAATCACCTAAAGTAGCCCTCCTAATTATCCTTCTCCTAGTGAATCCAAGAGTGCTAGGGAGATAATATTAGAGTTTGAAAGGAAGATGTTGGAAATAGATAGGTTGAACAAGCAAAACAGATATCAGCAAGAGCTTATTTACAAGGAGGAATGCTTGTTCAAGCAAGCTCAAGTCATACAATCCATGGAGGAGAAACTAGTAAGGTGTAGAATCCAATTAAATCAAGGCAGTCAGCCTTGTATCCCTTCTTCCATCCCAAAATATCCTCTTCTTATACAAAATAAACCTTTCCCTTCTACACCAAATCCTTTTTATCAAATAGCACTTGCTCACCATAATAAAATGAGTCAAACTTCTAACCCATCTAATGCATTAACTACTCTTGTTGTTAATCCTTTGCACCTAGCAATCCAAAACCAAAGGACATTATAATGACCTTCTATGGAAACTAAATTTTTCATTTCCTTAGATTGTGATCCCTCCTTTGAAGATAATCATCTTACTTCTATTGGAAAATAACACATCCATCCTCAAGTAACTCTTCCTATGCTTGTGCAAACTCTTCCCAATTCCCCTCAACCTCCTCAAGCCCTTCAACATGATGTCAATATTCCAAATTAGAGAAATGTCTATCATGAACTAGCTCAAGACCTTAAGAAAGATTAAGTTATTGCCTATCCTCAAGAAGAGAGCTCCAATCCTAAGATCATGGGTCAAAATGAAATAGTGGAATCATGTGGTAAGAAAGAAGAGAAGAGTATGAAGCAGAAAATGAAGCTAATCCTCATCATGATGATGCACATGATCTCCAAGAAAGATTCTTCTAAGAGAATCTATCTAAATAGATTGAAGAATTAGAGTCAAGAATAAGGTTCCTTAATCAAGGTGTAATGGATGGTTTAGTCCCAATAGAAGATCCCATGTCTAAACACACCCCATCTACACCCCTTCTAGAAAGTTATCAAGCTACATCTGATGTGGATGAAGTGTTGGTCAAGTGGAAGGAAGAGAATCAATTGATTTTATCCCAAGGTTTACCTCTTCTTCCTCATGAGCTTCTCAAATAAAACCCCACTTCTCACTCCCAATCTGATCTTGAGCTCACTAGTGCCTACCTCTTTTCAAAGTCCATTCCCAAGTCCTCTCCTTCATCCCATACTCCATTTTCACTCCCTTCACCTTCTATTACTTTCCATACTCCAACTCCTACATTTCAGACTCATGAACCTGTCCATTCACCCTTCATTTCATTCCATCCTAAAGAGGAACCTAGTTTAAGGGAGGCAGGTGAATAAGAGGAAATGCAATTCTTGGATGATCAAGAGACTATCATTAGTGAGAATGAAGATGATATCATCATAATTAATCCATATGAACATCTTAATGATGATCATTATCATGAACATGAGGTGGAAGGCACTATCAAAGATGAACAATACAATCAAATCATATCTCAAGAGGTGGTTATTCTAGGAGGTTTTCACGAAAATAAGGTTGAAGAGGTGACTCTTAGAGGTGGCATGACTCTAGGAGAAGACATAGGTGACACATACATGCAAATTTTCCAGCAATATGAATATGAGATTGACAAACTTCACTTGCCAACGTTGGATGGAGAATGTAAGCATGGTGAGCGCCCTTTCCCTTTGTTTGATGAACCTTCTTATTGCTTTGATGAAGATAATGACCAAGCCATGGGACCTGAGTTGAATGAGGTTAAAGAGAATGTTGTTAAGCAGCTAAAGACTTCTATTTTTTAGCAAGAAGGAGAGAGGTCGGATTGTTTTGATAGGATCTTTGAAAGAGTTCTTGAGCGAGAAAATGATGATTTTTGGAATGAGCTAGAAATTTTTTGTCTCAGCTCAAACATCACACTAACCACCTTTCTTCAAGAGAGCCATGATAAAGCAAGAAAGTAGATTGACAATCTTCTCAAAGAGATAGAAAAGACTGATTTGGTCAATGATACATACCAAGAGAGCCATGAGCTTAATGAACCCTATGATGATGAGATATCAACTATTGATCCATTGATGGACTACACTAGCATGATGGACTAGCATGAGACATGTTTCAAAGAGCAGGATGAGTACATGTATGTTGGAGACATGTTTGAACCTAATACACTTGGATACATTCCAATCAAGGTGTCAAATAAGAAGGATGAGTCACCAAGCTCCTACTCCAACCAACCACTTGTCTGGCATCATGAAGTTTCTTACATTGGAAGAGACCTAAGAATTTTTCCCTTTGATCTATGAGGGGGAAGAATATATCTAGTTAGTTATACATAATTAGTTTTCTTTCTATTGTGTCTTGTCTTTCCTAAGTGATATGTAGCACATGTGTGTTTGATTTGGTCTTTGTTGTGTGTCTCTTTCCTTCGTGTGTTTGAGGTAGTCAATGGTTGTCTTGTTAATCAAGTTCTGAATCATGCTCAAGGTTTCTGGTTTATTTTTCCTTAATTGAATCCTTGCCCAATGGACTATTTAGGCTATTCATCTGATCAATATAGCAAGCATACTACCCTTATGAATCTCTAATTTGTTTACCAAATTTTGGCCTTTTAGGCCAAAATTTGGCACCTCTATTTGCAAAAATGTCTAAGTCTATCTCTTTGGCCAGGTCTAGTACTTAGCTTTTCTTTGGAGGAAGAAGTGTTATTTAACAAAACCCACAATAAATACAAAAGTCTTTTCCTTTCAAAAAGCTCATTTTGGTCTTTTTTATAGCCTTTAAGGAATTTTTTTGGGTTTTTGTTTTAAGCTTTGCCAAATTCTTTCAGATAAATTGTCCACACAGTTTTATTGAAGGTACTTTACAGTTTATCTAAAAGATATCTTCAAGCCAAAAAGGACCCTTGTAACTTTTCTGAAGGGCACTTTCATTTTTTTGAAGGGTATCTTTTTGTTGAAAAAATTGTCCATTTTCATTTTCCCGAAGGGTATGTTTGTGACTTTTTTGAAAAACACTTTATGTTTCCCAAAGGACCTTTTCAAGCTAGAGGACCCTTTTATTTTTCGAAGGGGTCATTTACATTTCTTTTGAAGGGTATTTTCCTTTCAAAAGGGCCAAATAGAAAGTCTGAAGGATTGTTTCAGGGAAGAGGTGGACCATTGCAAAAAAGCTGAAAGGTTCTTTTTGAAAATCTGAAGGGCATTTTCAAAAAGTCAAAGGGTATTTTCATAAAGCCAAAGGAATAAATGCATAAAGGAAAAGGCCAAAGTCTAAAAGAAAGAATTCCTTCAAAAAAATTGTCTAAGGAAATGCTGAGACAAAAAAACCAAAGGAAAAGAAAAGTTTGAAGACAATAACTATAGATAAATTGTTCGAAAGAATGCCAAAAAAAATTGTCTGAAAGAATGTCAAGGACAAGCAGTCCAAAGAAAATACCCAAGGAGTGACGGCTCGCAGAACGTCAATTTCAAGCTACAAGGAATAACCATTGTTATTCAAAAGACTTGATGGGAACCTAAGGACAAATATGGAAATGACAAATGGCATGAACCCTGAGCTCTGATGCATAACAAGTAAAAATAGGTATGTCGATGGTTTGATTTGTTGCATTGTTACATAGCTCGACAAGCTAATAAAGAATAGTTTGCATTGAAATGACATTCTAATAGATGAACCCATCTTATAAAAATGCAATTTGGTATATCTTGATTCCACTATTGTAATCATAAAGGGAGTTTATTACAGAATGTAGTGTAACTATTTCTATTTTCAAGATTGACACATGTCTAAGTGACCTTGAACTCCCTTTGTTAGATCTCTCTCTCAAAGGCTATAAATATGGATTCTCTTGGCTCTTTAGGGGGCTCCACCTCAGCATGGCTAAGCTCTACTCAATTGTATAATTTTTTATCAATAAAATGACTAAGTTTTTACCTCTACCATGACTGTGCATAGTGTGTTATACTTGAATGCTTAATTTGCTTAGTGAAGAATATGGATTCCTTAGCATTGTACTTCATTATTTCACCTATTTGTAACTTCTTCTTGCAAGGCATGTGAAGTGTTCCTGGAGATGTCTATGTCTAAGTGAGTTTATCTTTAGATTAGTGCCATTCAAGGCCTCTTATCTAGTCCTCTTAGTATAATACAATCTTTCATGACCTCATAGTGTAATATTGATGCAAGAAGATAAAGATTTGGAAAGTGTATGTTGGTCATTGTTTTGGTCATAAGTGTCATATACATGTGGTTGGAAGCCATCATATATTTTGGTGTATCACCTCCATTAGTTTAGGTTTACTTTTAGTTTTCCTCATTCCTTGTTCACCCCCAAGTTAGTAGTAGTAGAAGCAACAGTCGAGTGGTACATCAAGGGGAGCTAGCCCCTAATCTAGAGATTCATCTCAATAGAATTGTCACCCATAGAAAGAGAGATGATTCCATTTTTCCACTTGGATAAAGAGAACTAAAGATCTCTTCAAGGATACAAATCCAAGCATCAATAATAACAAGACCCAAGGGCAACTTGTTAATCTTCAGCTAAATTATTTTCTCCCCATATTATTCTTAGAGCATTGACTGATTTTTATCAAAGAATTTAGCCTCATCTTGTAGGAAGCTAAAAATTTAGTCATCGCTATAAAAAACTTTCCAATTGGTTACATTATTAGGGATGGATGGTCTCACTATCATCTTTACATGCCAACAATTGTCCTTCTTAATCTCTTTAGGTAGATTATATTGAGATCCCATTGAATCCATGTGATCAATATACTTTGTTTTATGTTCTCGGTATCATTTGAATGTTTAAATCAATAAAATATTCAAATAGGTCCAAACCCTTGTGTTTGTAAGATTACAACAAGTTATTCTTGGTCATGCTTCTTGATCTTACCTAATGAATAATTAGTTCACTATCATCAAACATTTGTTGTGACTAAATCCCCCTCTCCTTTGCCAACTAGAGACCTTGAATCAATGATTCATATTCCACCACACTATTAGTATAGCTAAACTATAGTCTAAAGGAATAAAAATAACTCTCCTTTTGGGGAAAGACCAAAACAATACCAACACCTACACCATTCCTACTCCTTAAGCCATCAAAGTATAGTTTCCACATTCCCTTGTGATCTTTTATTGGTTTAACAGGATTTGGGATGATCGCATCATCTTCATGGATGCAATACATATCCAACATTATTTCCTTGACATAGTCATAAGGGTTGAACTGGAAAGTTGATCCCCATTCATCAAGGTCAGTGTCTAGATTTCTTCCAAGGGTGTTGCAACTTCATGGTCAAGTTCTTCCTCTTGGTCTTGCACTATGCAATTCATATCCATAGGGATATGAGTGTATGGTTCAAGTACCAAAATACACTTGATCAGATGGGCAAAGATATCTAAATCTATAGAGCTTATTCTATAGAATTTTTTGAGGTACTGACATAATGTGACATCAATAATATTTACATAATTGGTCCCGTTGAAGAGTTCCTACAAGAAATATTTGATAGATTCAATGCTTACACCAAGAAGATACCAGCGAAAAAGGATAAGGAATCCTCTAATGTCACTGTTGTTGATTAATTATTTAATTATTTGAGAATAATGCATTCTGTAAATTATAATTTTTGTAAGCTACTTTATAAATTTGCAAGTTGTAAATTTCAACTATCATTTTGGTAGCTCTTGACTCTAAGTTTAAAAAATGATACTTGTAATTTTCAATTATCATCTTGGCAAGTTTAAGTTGAAAAAGTGCAACTTGTATTTTGCAGTTTTCTTTTTGACAAGTTGAATGACTTAAAAGTTGTAAAAGTTCATATTGTAATTTGCACATCCCTTTTTTTCAAGTGACTTATAATTCGCAAAAGTCTTAAGTACAAATTACAAGTTAGCTTTTGTAAATTATGTTTTAAAATATTCAAATATTGAAAAAAGCATTCAATTTTGTTAAAAGATTGACCAAGTCATGAAGTTTCATTTTGGTGCCCCATTTTTTGGTGAGAGTCCTCTTCAATTGAGCTCAAGGAGAGATGGTTCGAATGGAAGACTCCAATAACATTTTTATCCTTCTTCAACATGTAATGAAGAGCCCAGTTGCTTGTAGAGTCATCTTATTCCTTCTACTCCACCAAAGATGTCTCTTCAAGCTAAAATGAGGACATTTGTATAAACACTCCCTAACTTCTTTCTCTAGAAGTAAGTGTAAAAGTTTTTAACTTCTCTCTTAAGAGAGTATGTTTTTTGTATAAATATGGGTCTCCTAGGTAACCCACAGATATTTTTGCTGAGAGATACTTTTTTTGCTTTTGAGAAGTTCATCTACATGTTGTAACCTAAAGAATATTAATATACTAAAGTTTTACTTTCCTTATTTTGTGTCATCCTTGTGTATGTATGGATTTTGTTACATCTGTCAATGATATAAGTTTTATTTTGGTCATATAAGATCATTTGTGGTATTTATCTTACCCTTTTGAAATCTTGTTGAGAAAAAATTGAGAACTTTGTTCTTTATTTGATAAAATGTCTAATATTACCTTTGATGTCATACTCATGTAATATTATGTTTCAAGAGATTTTAGTATATTATTGTTCAAGCTATGTTCGATCAAAACAAGCATTAATTTGCACTCAAACCCTTTAGTGCATCACCATTTCCAATTTTAAAACTCCTTCAAAACTCTTTTCCTTACAAATAAAACCCCAATTAGGAGCAAAATCACAAAGAAGTTGTAGTTAGAAGTGAAGTGGTCATGTATTAGTTTCACTAAGCTTAGTGAAAGGAAGTTGGCCTTCTCTGGAGGTTCACCTCAATTCACCAAGGTCCCAGAACTTGGAGGTGATCCCATTATGTCATTAGATTCCTCTATACTATAACTCCTACAAAATATAGTGGGTGAAAAATCTAATAGATAATAGTTTGTGGCACACTCAGTGGGACACATAGATCATAGCTAAGAAGTTGGTGTTATTCTCAGCAATCATTGTGTGAATTTCATATACATCTCAAGAGCACTTGGTGACTCTTTTGGCTTATGAAATTAGAAAATTCACTTTTACATATACTAAAGATATAAACATGATCATCTATTAAAGGTAAGAGGATGATATTGCAAGAATTATCTTTTTCGTATAAAAATAAATCAAGATCAATTTTACTTAACCCTAAAATAAATCCTACAAATTTGTCTACATCTCCAATAAATATCCTCAATTCTTTCGTACCTCCCACTATGGCATAGAGAAATCAAACTTTCATACCATTCAATGGAGGCAACCCACTTATGTTGGCCCAATATGTTGATATACCCACCTCCGATCTGAAAAGCCTTCAATATTTTACTGGTAAAACTACCACCACACCCATCGAACACATTCATGATGTTGACAGCATTTGTTCGGTTCATAACATTGCATAATAAAATGTTGCTATCAAACTTCTTGTCTCATCATTTAAGGGTAAAGCTCTACAATGGCATTGGAGTCTGCTTCCCAATTCCATCTGTGTTTGAGATGATCTAGGGCCTGCCCTATGCATACAATTTGAGGATAAGAGCGACCACCTCTCTTTAGTTGAACAACTAACCACCATTAAATGTGATCCCCATGAGTTCTGAGTGACTTAATTTTTGCTTCCAAAAGACATGAAATAAGATCCTAGTGTTGGTCAAACCATCCTTGAACAATGTTTTCTTGTACTATTTAAGAGTTTTAAACAGTGATATAATTGTCATGATAATCAGTGGGTGCCATCACATTCCTCTACGCTTACGACATTGCAATAAGAGTTAAAAATTATCTCATTTAAGCTAATAAAATTGCTCCTCAGCCTCCAATGTTCTTGTTCCTAGAATTACCTCTTGCTCAACCTATTGTAGCCCCAATGCCCACAATAGGCAATCAACTAGCTTTACCTCATGTCCCTTCTAATGATTTGTACATAGTTAAGAGATTGCTTCAAAGCTTTGGTAATGAGTTGGTAGCCATGAAAAGGTAACAATCCCAAAATTACAAGCCCTATCAACATCTAACTAGGCACATCAACCCAATAGGAAACCATACTAAGGTAATTCACAACTCCAAAGCCAAATTATGAAAGCAAAACCCCCAAATATATGTGCTTTACCTACCCCAAATACTTCTAAGGCCATCATTTCCATCCAGAAAACCTGGCCCAGGAATACAAGTGGTGTTATCCTTGTGCCCAATCGTATAATCAAAATGCTTATCCTCATGGTGTCATTAGTCAATCCTTGATGGTACAAAGTGTATCAAATCCCCAAGGGCAACAAGAGGAAACTAGTACTCAGTAGGAAGAGGTACAAGTGTTTGTTCAAAATGAGACCACTCTTTTGAACTCGTAAAAAGAGGATTTTTGTGACATAAACTAGGAGGAAGTACTGACCAATGGTGGTATTTTAGTGGTGGAAAATATGCACTCTAAGACAAGGGCAATAAAAGGTGATCATTACCCCAAGGTTAAACATGCTACAACTTCTAAAGTTGTACAAGAGGTTGCAAAAAGAAACACAACTCAAAAGCCACCTAATGTGTCGATGAGTCGGTTAAAGTCAAAACTATTGATCCTAAATCCCATAAAAGAAGATGTAGCTTCCACAAATGCACAAACAAGGTTAGTAGCTTTCCTTTCAGTGTTGTAGAATAAATGAAAAGGACTAACTTAAATATTCATTATTATTTTTAACCTTAATTTTGACGTCCATTTGACCATCACAGAGACATTCCAACCTTAAATTTGATATCCATTTGACCTCCAATTTGAAGTTTTTTCTTTGTGCTTGGAAAAGTTAATTAAAATATCATTATATCTTGGCCATATGATGAAGTTTTGAGCTCATTTTTTATTTGAAAATATTTTTGTGAGCCCAAACATAGTGGTGTAGCTAACTTGATGTCATTTGTCACCATTCAATGGAAATTAGTGGAGAAAGTAATGGAAATATTAACCAATGTGGTATGTGACAAAGCCAAGATAAGAACCTTGAGATTGATATCTATCAGTGTATTTAAGATAGGATGTATTTAAGATATTTTTACTAGTATTATTATGTTGATATGTGTTATACAATGGTAACAGGGGTGGGTAGCGATGTAGTGAGTTGTTCACAATTATGTTTGAACTTAAATTTGAATTCCATTTGATCATCACTTATTTTTTTTAATTTTTAATTAAATAATTCAACTGAAAAATTGTAATATCTTAGCCATAGGATGGAGTTTAGATCCTGACATAATGGTGTAGCTAGATTGATGCCATTTGTCACCAATAAGTGAGAAATGGGTAGAGAATATTTTTTTTTTTAAATGACCAATTTTTTGAATTTAAACTAGGGACTAATGGTATATATTCCATTAAATTCATCTAGGAATCAAATTCAACCTCATCCCTTATGGTATCAAGTCTTTGCATTCAACAAGAATTGATCTTTGGTGGGCTCTTTGTTAGCCGTTTGGTGAATATTTTGTCACCAGCATACTGATGAGCAAAATAGTTTTGATAAACCACAACAAGGAAGATTGGTCATCTAAATGTGCAGGTTTACCACATCAAAAGGGAACAAATCTCTCCTCTCATCAAGGGGAGGTTCCCTATAAATATGCAAGAGCTATAACTATATATATAAGCAAAAAATAACACTTAGGGGTGGGATAAACCATCCATCTCTCTTTTTTTAGAGATGATGTTTAACAAATCAAAGGAGAAATCCTGATGAAATGATAGAAGAGACTCCTCTTCTTTCAAAATTGTTGTTCAATAGACAAAAGGAACCTTTCGGGTGATGACAAGTAACTATAATAGAGCGCAGTAACACTATAGGATGAAATGTAGCACAAAGTCTCCACCTCAATCTGTTAAAGAGTGAAATATGAAGGGAAATGAGGGCACAAAGTCATCCCAAGGTCCTTTACATAGAAATATAATACGAAGGATAATGAGGGCACAAAGTCGTCCCAAGATCCTTTACACATGAATAAAAAGAAAACACACTAAAAGCAATTGTGGGGGCACAAAGTCTCTCCACAGTTAGCTTCAGGACACCTTCCTGATTATTTTTACTAATTTTACTTATTCAATTAAATGGACAAAAAATGTATTAAGGAAACAAACATAAGAACATTTTCTCCAACAACCAATCTATTTCAGCACAAAGTTTGAAAAGTCACTTATTTTCTTATTCAAATAATGAAATATGATCAACAATCTAAGCTCAAAGTCTCAATAATGTCTTTCAATTTGGGCAGAGTTTTGTTTCTAATAACAAAGAGAGATCTCAAAACAATAAGAGAGAGTCCAGTATATAGTGCTCCAAGAAAGACTTGGGCACTTTGTTTCACAAAAATATGTTACAATTCATTAAATGCCTTTAATGCATTTTAAATTTTGTCCATGGGTTATGCTGGAATCGAACATCAATTTTAAATATGGGCCACTTGATGTGTTTCCTTATGTGTGCATAGATGTTCGCTCTACTCAATGCATAAAAATAGGGCATGCCATTGAATGTTTGTGCTCTTCGATGTCCACCTGGTGGACTGCTTTACCTTTTAGAAACATATCCTATGAACAGATATTTCTGATCTTTCTTCATCGTTCCCCCTTTCTTGGCTATATTTTGTCCTTATCTGTGTGATTTGAGCTCTCAGGTTATCTCTTTGGTTCCATTGCTAAATTTGTTCACAGGGTCTGTGTTTAAGCTTGCAAGGATCAACAGTTATTTCATTGTTACAAATTTGATGTGTTCAGGTCCATCATCGTTTGAAATCCAACGGCTACTTGGTTGCCCTAAATTTGACAGCTATGAGCCCGTCATCCTCCTTAACACTTCCTTCATGTCTTTCCTATTTGCTTTGGCCACTTTTCACTGCTTTTAACAAGTGACACATGGCACGTTCCATTGTGAAATAGGTGAGGACACGTGGCGTGTCTACTGAGCTTATAAAATCACTGTAGAAACATTTAGGACTCTTTTAGATCTACACAGATGTAAACACTTGTTGCACTCTGTTTGACCTTAGCACCTCACTTGGGGCCCACCACAGTCCTTATGAAACAAAAGGAATAAACTATAAATATTGACATGTGGTGACTTCTGCTGAGTTATAATAGAACACATGGCACGTTCTACAGCTTTTAAACTTACTAAAAACTGTGTCTCAAAAGATGACACTTGATTTTGTTGTAATTTTATAGGGGACACATGGTGGTTTTCGCTGTAACTTTATGAGGGACACGTGGCACATTTCACTGCAACTTGAGGTTTGATCTTTCTTAGAGGGAACTTGCCCTTCGGGGTCTTGAGAAATGATCCACTTTCCCTGGTGAGAGCCTCTCGCAAGGGTACCTACCCTTCAAGATATTTTAGATGGCCTTCAAGATTTTATTTCCTCAGTGGGTATTTCCTTTTTTGGTGGACTTTTACTTCAAACAAAAAGTCTGAAGGAATTCTTTCGAACAATTTATCTGAAGGAAATCTTCCTTCGCTTTGCCTTTGCTTTCCATCAGGCTTTATTTTGGAGGGCTTTTGTCTTTGCTTCGAGCTTATTTCTTCGAACAAAAGTCTAAAGGAATTCCTTCAGACATTTTATCTAAAGGAAATGCCTTAATTTTGCCTTAGTCAATTTTATGTGTTCTTTTCTCAAAAGAGAATTGTGCCCTCCGTAAGGACTGTTCAAGCTCAAAAATATCTGCTTCTCGCTTGCCCTCTGCAAGGGTTGTTTGTCCTTGGTTCACTTTTTTGAAGGAATTCTCTTTGTCCACTTTTGCGTGTTGCCCTCCGCAAGGGCAATTAGATTGGTTCACTGCCCTCCACAAGGGCACTCAACTTGGTTCACTACCCTCTGTAAGGGCACTTGGCTTGGTTCACTACCCTCCACAAGGGCACTTGGCTTGGTTCACTGCCCTCTGCAAGGGCACTTTTTCCTTTGGCTTTGAGGCAGCCCCTTGAACCTATCGATTGAACTAATCAATTGAACCAACTTTGGTTCAACGGTTTAATGGTTTAATCGATTCAATCTCTTTATTTGACTAAGTCTTTTTTATCTCTTGAACCAAATGCATTAAACCATATGGCCATTGAACTTGTTGAACCCGTTGAACCTTTTAAATCAAAGTGGTTGAATGGTTCAAGCCTTCTTCTCTTTGATAAGTGTTTTGAAGCCGTTGAACCTTGAAGCGGTTGAACTTTGAACCTTGACAAATGCACTTAACTCTTGCTGATGACATTGAACCTTTGAACCCATTGAACCTGTTGAACCAAAATGGTTCAAGGTTCAATAGTTTAATGTTTTAAACACTGCATAGAAGTTGCCGATGAACTCTTTTGGTTAAACCAAGGCATTGAATCAATCCTGAAAATGACTAAGTGTTGGAAACTTGTTCTTTTGATCGAACTCGCCTGTAGAAGCCCTTGAATTTGTTGAACCTATTGAACATGCTGATTTCAAGCATTTTGAGTCCATAGAAACATATCTATAGAGTTAATAGATTTAAACCTACAAAGTTCAAAGAAATGAGTTTGTAGAACTAGTGGAGTCCGTAGAAATGAGTCCATAGATCCCTTCTTGTGAAGTTTGTAGAACATAGTCCATAGATTTAAGCCTACATAGTCCATAGATTCAAGCCTACATAGTCCATAGAACTTGAAAAAGTTTGAAAAATGGTGAATTTAAATGCTTAGAACAATTTTTGAGAAGGGGAGAGAGGATGTTGGTATGTTGGAACAAAATAGTTCAAATGTTGTCCCAAAAATGAGTGATATTTTTTGGGGACAATAGCTGGCTCTAATTGGAGAATTTCCTTTAGTTAGAACAACTGAGGGGAGTAGAAACCAGAATCTCCAGTGCTTTGAAGTATGCAATTGGGCTATAGAGTCATGCTACTCAAAAAAAAGGTGACAAAAATAAAATGAAAGCACAAAAATAGAACTAAAGACTATACAAATATACATATGTACAAGCTGATCTTATCTGATACTTCACAAATTGAAGTGCTTCAGATGTTGCCCATTGTAAGGTAGAGAGAAGAGTGTAGCATCTTGATATTTCAATAAGTTGTTCTCACCATTGAGCTGATGGATAATAAATGGGCCTCTCTAAAGGGAGTCAAACTTCTCATGCATCCCCTTTGGTTCTCTTCTCTTGTCTCATAACAGGACTTGATCTCCAACTTAGAAATCATAGTTTTTTGCCTTCGAGTCGAAGAGCTTCTTCACTAGACTTTGATGGGCAGCAATTCGGTCCACCACCATAGTTCTCTGCTCATCCAGCTCAGTCAGGTACATGATCCTCTTATCAATAAAGCTTTCATATGTCTGATCCTCAATTGCCTTAGCCAATTTTAATCCTGGAAATTCTAAGGTGATTGGTATCCCAGCATTGATACCATAAAAAGTTGGAAAGGAGACATACCAATTTCCCTTTTTAGTGTAATTTTATTTTCCCACAAAGCATCAACCAATGATTTATGCCATGTCCTTTAGTTGTCATCCACCAGCTTCTTGATGATAGTCATCAGGTTCTTGTTACTTGATTCAGCTTGTCCATTTCCTTGTGGAAAGTAATCAAAAGCGTGGGAGAGGGTGATCCCATAGTAAAAATAGAACTGAGTAATCTCTTGGGAAGTGAAATAAGCTACATTGTCTGTGACAATCTTGGTTGGGAACCCAAACCTAGAAATGATATTCTTCTTGAGGAAATTGCACACTACTTCTGAAATAGCATGCTTGGTTGGGATAGCTTCCACCCACTTGGTGAAGTAGTCAGTTGTTGTAAGGACATAATCATGTCCAACACTTAAATATGGGTTTACAACTCCAATAAAATCAATTCCCTATTGCTGGAATGGTTCCTCTATGACCACTAGCTTGAGAGGTAGAGCAGTTAACTTGGGTTTCCCAACAAACTGCTGGCATAGTTCACATTTTCTTACCCACTTATATGCATCTTGAAAAAGAGTAGGCCAGTAATACCTGGCTCACAAAATTTTATGGGTAGTCACAGGAGCAAAAAAATGTCCTCCATAGGCTAAATTGTGGAAGGGTTTCAAAAGTTGGCTTTGCTGCTCCTTGTCCACATAGTGAAGGAAAAATCCATCAAGGCTCCTCTTGTACAAGCCATTGTCCCAAAGGACAAAATTGGCAACTTTCAATTTGATAGTCCTCTTTTCTTTGTAAGATAGGTGAGCAGGACACTCACCATAAGTAAGAAAATAAGCAATAGCTGAATACCACTCATTTGTGGTGGAGACAAAGAGGACTGTCAGTGTGTCTTCCACCTCTACTTCTTCATGCTCTGTTTCTTCTGGTTCGTTATCAGTAATTAATTTGCATAGGCCTTTTTCCCTATACCAGCCTTGTTGGCTTGATGACTAGATCAAAATCTTGGATCTTTGCAATCTAATTACCTCTTTTCATCTCAAACTCATGCTGAGTTAGTATAGATTTGACCGTGGTATCAGGAACCAAGGTAGTAGTGTGAGAATTCAAGTGTAGAAGCAAAAATACTTGACTGCCTTCACCACTGCGTAAGCATGCATCTCCATGTTTGAGTACTTCAGCTCATGAGCTTTGAGAGGGTAGCTTATGAAAGAAATGAAAGATTCCATACCTTTTTTATTTTGTTGAACTAGAATTGTTGAAAGCGTGTGTTCAAAGGCATAATTGTATATGATGAATTCTTTATTGTAGTTTGGACAAACCAGAATTGGGGCATGGGCAATGACAGTCTTCATATCCCCAAATGCTGACTTGCCTTCTTCAGTCCAGCTAAAGGTGGCCTTTCTCTTCATCATGTTCACAATGTGTTGAGTCTTCTCAGCAAACTTAGGGATGAACCTTCGTAAGAAATTCATCTTTCTAAAGAAACAGTGAACAATAGTCTTACTTGTAGGCAAGCTAAGCTCTTGGATAGACTTGACTCTGTCTGAGTCAATCTTTATGCCTTCTTTAGACACAATGTGTCCGAGAAGTTTCCCTTTTGTTACTCCAAAAACTAACTTCTTGGGGTTAAAAAAATACCATTTTGATGGCAGTGTCTCCAACACTTGTTGCAAATGGTGTACATGTTCAGAGCGACGGTTAGAATAGACAGTCAAGTCATCAAGGTATACCATAATGAACATACCCATTTAGTCTTTAAAAGCGAGGTCCATTGCTCTCTAGAAAGTGGCACTAGTATTTATCAAGCCAAAAGACATCTTTCTATATGTAAACGTGCCCCAAGGTGTGGTGAAGGTAGTCTTGTGTTGGTTTGCTTCACTAACTTGAACTTGATTATATCCTGAGAAGCCGTCTAGCATTGATAACATCTTTGAGCCTGTCACTGTCTGAAGCACTTGATCCATGATGGGCAAAGGATAGTTATCCTTTAAAGATGACTGATTCAGATTCTTAAAATCTACACATATGTAAATTTTGCCATTCTTCTTCTTCATAGGGACTATGTTGGAAATCCATGTGGATTGATGGATTGAGAAAATTATCCTAGCATTCAGCATTTTCTATATCTCAGACAAAATAGTACCTGATATTTTTGGATTATACTATAGATATTTCTGCTTGTAAGGCACCAAATCATCCTTGAGAGGAATTTCATGGTGAATTTTCTCAGGCCTGAGTGACTTCAAATCATCATAAGAGTATGCCAAAATATCCATGTAATGGTAAAGTAAGTCAGTAAATTTGAGTTTCTCCTCTAGAGTACAACACTTCCCAATATTCACCATCTTGAGATTTTCCTTGGTACCCAAATTTATCTGATCAAACCCCTATGAGGAGCTTGAATCCATTTGTTGTTGTTTGATAAATCTGTCATGCTTATCAAATAGTTTCTCAAGAGAAACCAATCCTTTAGGAATCTTATTCTCTTTTAGCTATAGGAATTCTTCACTTGCATTTGAATTCATTTCAAGAGATGATTTGAGTTTTTGGAGCTTACTACCTTCGAAGTGAAGCTATTTGAAGCTATCTTTTTGTTCTAAAAAGGTAATGATTTAGTTGTCACCATTGAACACTTGCCAATGATTGACATTATCGCTCACACTTGGTCTAAAAACTAATTTGATAATGTACCTATTTTCTTTGAAGTCTAGGTGAGGAACTAAGAGAGTTGCTGAAACAACCAGTGCATCAGCTTGGTCATTAAATTCTCTGGGTATGGTAGAGATGTTGAAAGCCTCAAAGCTTTCAATTTGATCCCAGACAAGATTGTGGTAATGGCGTAATCTCTTATTTTTGGTTTGATACAAGTTTCTTATCTGACAAACCACCAGTTCAACATCTCCTTTGGGATGAAGGAGTTTGATGCCTTTATCTCAAGCAACCTTCAATCCAAGCAATAGAGATTTGTACTCAGCTATGTTGTTGGTGTTGCTAAACTGCAAATTATATGAAGAAGTAAAAATATCTCCTTGAGGAGATATCAACACAATCCCAGCACTTGAGCTGGTAGAAGAATTGTTGCCATCAAATTCCAAGATCCAAACATCATCAAAAATTAATCTTTCCTTAGATTTCTCCTTGCTTGGAAGGGGAGATTCTTATGTGTTTGCACTGTGCTCTCTCACATCTTCTGTTGTTCCATCTGAACCAATTTTTAGACTATCATTTTCAGAGGTTTCATCAACTGAATCATGAGTATCCTCTGTGGTCAAGAAATAATTACCCATGTTTGAAGATTCAAATAGAATTTGAGCTTCAGGGGCTGATGTCTGAGTGACAACATATTTTGATTCTTTTTCAAGAAGTAGCCTCTGCATGATGCCTTTGATAGGGATCCTCACTTCAGATAGTTCCATGCTTAATTTGCCACCAACATCCTTGCAAAAATTTTACCCTAGAATAATGCCATATGAGGCTGGAACATCGGCCACCAGGACTGTCATGTTGATTTTTTTATCTGGGAATACTGAAAATGCAAATTGAGTGTCTTTGATTTGTCCCAATAGAGGTACTTGTTTGTTCTCCATGGAGAAACATCTCTCAAAGGTTTTGGTTAGCGTGAGTTCAAGAGATTCTGCCACTTTGGCTGGCATGACGTTGTTAGATGCACCTGAGTCTATGATGTAATTGCTTAGTTTGTAACTATTTATCAATAGGGAAACATAGAAAGGCTCTATTTTCCCAGGGGTAGCTGGAGGAGTAATGACAAGATTATTTGGGATGGGCATATTCCTAGGGGGATCATGAGTTACCTTTTAACATCTTGTCTTGTAGGGAAAGCTTTATTCTTCGCACACTGAACTAACCTATCCAACTGCTCAGTATTGAATTGCAAGAATTCAAATTTAGACATTTGAATTTTGGTCTTCTTTACATGGTTGATTATGTCAAATGACTGAAATGGACTAGGAACAGAGGAAGGCAATTCATCTTTTTAGTTTTTAGGAGGGGGAGGACTGGTCTATGGAATTAAAGTTGGAGATGGGAGAATGCTTGATGTACTTACCTTTTTATTACTCACTGGGTCCTTTACTTGGAAAGGCAGAGAAGTTCTTCATTTAGCAATTGAAATTATAGGCTGAGAACTTTCCCCTATTTTTCCTTTATCAGCTTGTTGGGCTGAGTAGTTCTGGAACCAAGTGAATACAACATATGATCCATCAATTGCTTCACTTTTACCTCTGGGTTCATCTTGGTAATTCAAGAAACCAATGTTGGAGTCACCAGCTGACTCTTCTTGATCTTTTTCAAGGAGATCAATGTCATTTTCTTGGTTCAATTTAGGCTAAAAAGAGAAATCAAATTCTATTTCGAGATATCCAACTGTTGAATTGGTTAAGGGTGCTTCAATGGCAAGTTTCCCATGTGGAGGAGGAAGATGATTTGGCTGTCTTTGATTTTTGGTAGCATTGTCTTGGTATGACTGATTGGGTAATGTCATTCTTGGCATATCTCTGTATGAAGGAGCTAAAGATATCCCATGCACCATTTTTTTCTTGAGAGCTAGCAACTCATTTACTAGCTTTTGCACCATTGGATCAGTGGTACTTGTAGATGGATATTTAGAAGATGAAGAAGATTTACCTCTATTAGGATCTCTCCTTATCTTTCTTGCCAAGATAAGGTCATCTTCCACCTCAGTGGCCAAATATTGAGCTACAGTAAGGTCTATTTGGCCAGCACATCTCAACAAAAAACTTACTCCAAGCAGCTGAGAGTTGATGAAAAAATATTTGAGATTCTCAAGTGTAGGCTGAGCAATTACAGGAATCCTGTTTCTCAACTTGTCGAAGTTGGCTATGAAATCCCTCATTGGTTCATGAGGCTCCTTCTTCATTTGTGTGAGTTGAACCAACAAATCATGTGCATCTTCTACAGGCTTGAATCTGGCTTCAAACTTAGCTTTGAGGGTGTTTCAGTCAGTCATAGTCTGGGCCTGTAGATGATAGAACTAGTCTACAGTAGCACCTTGTAATGTTTCCACAAAAAGCCTAACTGCTACATCCTCATACTCCACACCTATTACGCCACAGGCTATGCTGAAGGCTGTAATATGTTCATCAGGATGAACTTTTCCATCACCATAGAACTTGAAAAAAATGTCCTTAAACTGCATGGTAGCTCGTGTAGAGGTGGAGTTAAATTGAGTGGGCCAAAAGAGTTACCCCAAGGACCTTGAAATGCCATTATATGACTATGGAAAGGTGGAATAACAAATCTTAGAGGGGTAAGTATTGACAAAGCTTTATTAATAGCAAAAATGGAGGCTTTGCCCAATAATGGAGACTTGACTTTAGTAGGAGGAAAACTCCTAGTTCGTCCAAGGTGAGATGGTGAAGGAAATGGATCAAAATTACTTTGTTGTACCAACTTGAATATAGGGTCAAAAATACCTTTAGCCCTTTGGATTCATGTATACCTTAGATCTGCCAGATTGTAGAACAAAAATGGGAAAGAACTAGGACTACTTCAGCTTGAAGCTTGAGGATTCAAACTGCGCATTCTATCCCAGTTGGCATGGAGGTTGAGGGAGATGATAAGGCTATAATGATAATGGGTAAGACGTAAAATGGAGTTTCCAGAGTCTATAATGGATAAGGGTAGGGACTTATTCACTCTAAAACTTGAGGCTTTAGATTGTGCGTTTATCCCTAGTGAAGTTGCCAAAAATTGTTGGATGAATATTTTGTCACCAGTGTACTGATGAGAAAAATAGGTCTGATCAACTATAGCAAGGAAGATTGGTCATCCAAATATGCACGTTTACCACATCAAAAGAGGACAAATCCCTCCTCTCATCAAGGGGAGGTTCCCTATAAATATGTAGGACCTATATACTATATATATAAGTAGAAAATAACACTTAGGGGTAGGATAAACCATCAATCTCCCTTTTTTAAGAGATTATGTTTAACAAATCAAAGGAGAAATCTTGATGAAATGATAGAAGACACTCCTCTTCTTTCAAAAGTGATGTTCAACAGACAAAAGGAACTTCTCGGGTGATGACAAGTAACTGTAACAAAGGGCAGTAACACTGCAGGATGAAATGTAGTACAAAGTCTCCACCTCAATTTGTTGAAGAGTGAAATATGAAGGGAAATGAGGGCACAAAGTCATCCCAAGGTCCTTTACACAAAAACATAATACAAAGGATAATGAAGGCACAAAGTCATCCCAAGATCCTTTACATAGAAATAGAAAGAAAACACACTAAAGGCAATTGTGGGGGCACAAAGTCTCTCCACAGTTGGCTTCAGGACACCTTCCTGATTATTTTCACTAATTCTGCTTATTCAATTAAATGGACAAAAAATGTATTAAAGAAACAGACATAAGAACAATTTCCCCAACAATCAAGCGATTTCAGCACAAAGTCTGAAAAGTCACTTGTTTTCTTATTCAAAAATGAAATATGATCAACAATCTGAGCTCAAAGTCTCAGTAATGTCTTTCAATTTGGGTAGATTTTTGTTTATAATAACAGAGAGAGATCTCAAAACAATAAGAGAGAGTCCAATATATAGTGCTCCAAGAAAGACTTGGGCACTTTGTTTCATAAAAATGTGTTACGATGCATTCAATGCCTTTAATGTATTTTAAATTCTGTCAATGGGTTATGCTAGAATCGAGCATCATTTTTAAATATGGGCCACTTGATGTGTTTCCTTATGTGTGCATAGCTATTCGCTCTACTCAATGCATAAAAATATGGCATGCCATTGAATGTTTGAGCTCTTTGATGTCCACCTAGTGGACTGCTTTACCTTCTAGAAACATATCCTATGCGAGGATATTTTTTATCCTTCTTTATCGTTCCCCCTTTCTTGGCTGTAGTTTGTCCTTATATGTGTGATTTGAGCTCTTGGACTATCTCTTTGGCTGATCACTGAATTTGTTCACAAGGTCTGTGCTTAAGCCTGCAAGGATCAACAACTATTTCATTGTTGTAAATTTGACGTGTTTGAGTCTATCATCATTTGAAAGATAATGGCTACTTGGTTTCCCTGAATTTGATGATTACATGCCTATCATCCTCCTTAGCACTTCCTTCATGTCTTTCCTATATGCTTTGGCCGCTTTTCACTGCTTTTAAAAGTGACACATGTGATAGGACCTAAGTTCCCTAAAGCTCTGACACAACTTGTCAGAATTAAGAGCACACATGATTACCTTTGTATAAGCAACTTAAGATTGCAGAAATAACCAGAAGAACAAATAACTATCAATGAGAAAACACACAGAATATGAGAGGCAACACATAATTGTATTCAACTCATTACAAAGGAAATTACAATAAAGAGATCACACTCTTTTTCCACCTTTGTGAGGCTTCCTCCTCAAGGGCTCCAAGTAATCTTCCCACCTGAGTAATCTTCTCTCATAGGTCACAACTAACAACTAACACAAGCTGTTGTTCACCTCATTGTACATCCAGTACAACCGAGTACGAACCAGTACTCCAAGTAGATCTCACCATGATCCTGCTCCTGATATATTGCTGTCACCTTGATCTTGCTCCCCCGTCGATTTTGTTCTGACCCTCGCATACACACATCACTGTAGACCAACCTGATCTTACTTATCACATGTAGATCTCCACCATGATCTTGCAACACGCTGCATATCAAACCTGATCTTACATACATAGGGAATCCTACTTGATTCCACCATGGAAAGAACTCTCTAAGCTCCACACTTGGATTCTGCAAGTTCAACCCTTAACAACACAACCCATGAGTCTATTATATAGATCTCATGCATACAATGATTAGACTTGCAGCTCAAGACTCTAACTAGTCTTCATCATGCAAACAATGCGTTCACTTAACTGACTGTTCGTCAACAGCAGTTCTAACCGCCATAGGCGACTGACGTCGGTCCCTGTCCTCCTGGAGGTGATCGATGCCGACCGATCTCCTATCGATGTCAGTTTCCCTTGCACTGTCCCCTGACCGACATCAGTTTTGGCCTGCCGATGCCGGTGACTGTCAAGCTCCAAAAACCTCCCTATTTGCCTTAGGTGAAGCTTTTAGCTCCACACCCTAACAATCTCCCACTTGGAGATAAAGAGTTGCACCTGCACCTGTACCAATACCAATACTCTGTCTAATCTGCATCTTGGCTTGTATTCCTCTTCAAGCTCCCACTTGAAGACAACCCACCACACTCCTTGTGGTGTTAATCCTGTGCCTGAATTTCTTCATCCTCAGCTTACCTTCTTCTGCCGTTGCTATACTCCCACTCAATCAGAAACCCTGTGAATGACCTGTAATCAACAAACCACTAACTAGATCTAGGCCATCTGTTAGTCAAACTCGCTCTGAGAATATCCAACCTCGCTCTGATACCATTTGATAGGACCTAAGTTCCCTAAAGCTCTGACACAACTTGTCAGAATTAAGAGCACACATGATTACCTTTGTATAAGCAACTTAAGATTGTAGAAATAACCAGAAGAACAAATAACTATCAATGAGAAAACACACAGAATATGAGAGGCAACACACAATTGTATTCAACTCATTACAAAGGAAATTGCAATAAAGAGATCACACTCTTCTTTCACCTCTATGAGGCTTCCTCCTCAAGGGCTCCAAGTAATCTTCCCACCTGAGTAATCTTCTCTCATAGGTCACAACTAACAACTAACACAAGCTATTGTTCACCTCATTGTACATCCAGTACAACCGAGTACAAACTGATACTCCAAGTAGATCTCACCATGATCTTGCTCCTGATGTATTGCTGTCACCTTGATCTTGTTCCCCCGTCGATCCTGTTCTGACCCTCGCATACACACATCACTGCAGACCAACCTGATCTTACTTATCACATGTAGATCTCCACCATGATCCTGCAACACCCTGCATATCAAACCTGATCTTACATACATGGGGAATCCTACTTGATTCCACCATGGAAAGAACTCTCCAAGCTCCACACTTGGATTCTGCAAGTTCAACCCTTAACAATACAGCCCATGAATCTATTATATAGATCTCATGCATACAATGATTAGACTTGCAGCTCAAGACTCTAACTGGTCTTCATCATGCAAACAACATGTTCACTTAACTGACTACTCGTCAATAGCAGTTCTGACCGCCATAGGTGATCGACATCGGTCCCTGTCCTCCTGGAGGTGACTGATGCCGGTCGATCTCCTACCGATGCCAGTTTCCCTTGCACTGTCCCCTGACCGACGTCAGTTTTGGCCTGCCGATGCCGGTGACTGTCAAGCTCTAAAAACCTCCCTGTTTGTCGTAGGTGAAGCTTTTAGCTCCACACCCTAACAACATGACACGTTCTAATGTGAAACAGGCAAGGAAAAGTGGCACATCCATTGAGCTTATACAAGCATTGTAGAAACATTTGAGACTTTTTTGGATCTACGTGAATGCATACACTTGTCATGCTCTGTTTGACCTTAGCACCTCGCTCAGAGCCCACCACAGTCCTTACAAAACAAAAGGAAGAAATTGCAGATATTGACACGTGGTGACTTCCTCTGAGTTATAACAAAACACGTGGCATGTTATGTACCTTTTAAACTTATTATAAATTGTGTCTCAAAAGATGACACTTGGCAGCTTCTAATATAATTTTATAAAGCACATGTGGCAGCTTTTGCTACAACTTTATGAGGGACATGTGGCGCATTCTGCTACAACTTGATGTTTGATCTTTTTCAGAGGGAACTTGCCCTTCAGGGTCTTGAGAAATGGTCCACTTTCCCTGGCGAGAGCCTCCCGCAAGGGTACTTACCCTTCGAGATCTTTCGAGCAGCCTTCAGGCTTTTATTTCCTCGATGAGTCTGAAGGAATTCTTTCAGATAATTTATCCGAAGGAAATCTTCCTTCACTTTGCCTATGCTTTCCATTGGGCTTTCTTTTGGCAGGCTTTTGTCTTTGCTTTGGGCTTATTTCTTCAGACAAAAGTCTGAAGGAATTCCTTCGGACATATTGTCCGAAGGAAATGCCTTAATTATTTTTCCTTAGTCAATTTTCTGCGTTCTTTTCCTGAAAGAGAATTGTGCCCTCCGCAAGGATTATTCAATCCCAAAAATATCCTTCAGACTTTTACAATGGTCCATCTGCTTCTCGCCTACCCTCTGCAAGAGCTATTTGTCCTTGGTTCACTTTTTTGAAGGAATTCTCTTTGTCCACTTTTGCTTGTTGCCCTCTGCAAGGGCATTCAGCTTGGTTCACTACCCTCTGCAAGGGCACTTGGCTTGGTTCACTACCCTTCACAAGGGTACTTGGCTTGGTTCACTACCCTCTACAAGGGCACTTTTTCCTTTGGCTTCGGGGCAGCCCCTTGAACCTGCCGATTGAACTGACCAATTGAACCAACTTTGGTTCAACAGTTCAATGGTTCAATTGGTTCAATCTCTTTATTTGACTAAGTCTTTTTTATCTCTTAAACCAAATGCGTTGAACCATATGGCCGTTGAACCTATTGAACCCGTTGAACCTTTTGAACCAAAGTGGTTCAATGGTTCAACGGTTCAATGGTTCAAGCCTTCTTCTCTTTGAGAAGTGTTTTGAAGCGGTTGAACTTTAAACCTTGACAAATGCACTTAACTCTTGTTGATGACGTTGAACCCATTGAACTCGTTGAACCAAAATGGTTTAAGGTTCAATGGTTCAATGTTTCAAACACTGCATAGAAGCTTGCCGATGAACTCTTTTGGTTGAACCAAGGCATTGAACCAATCCTGAAAATGACTAAGTGTTGGAAGTTTATTCTTTTGATTGAACTCGCCTGTAGAAGCCTTTGAACCTATTGAACTTGCTGATTTCAAGCATTTTGAGTCCGTAGAAACATATCTGCAGAGTTCGTAGATTTAAGCCTACAGAGTTCATAGAAATGAGTCCATAGAACTGGTGGAGTCTGTAGAAATGAGTTCGTAGATCCCTTCTTGTGAAGTCTGTAGAACAGAGTCCGTAGATTTAAGCCTACAGAGTCCGTAGATTCAAGCCTGTAGAGTTCGTAGAACTTGAAAAAGTTTGACAAATGGAGAATTTGAACGCCTAGAATAGTTTTTGAGAAGGGGAGAGAGGATTTTGGTCTGTTGGACCAAAATAGATCAAATGTTGTCCCAAAACTGAGTGATATTTTTTGGGGACAACATTAGCCAAACAACTTTATCAATGAACTAACAACATTTTAATAATCTAATAACATTATTAATACATGTGATATGTAAAATGTTTGAGATTGATATCTCTTGACATAATTTGGATAGAGATATTTTATTGGAAAATAAGTATACCTCCTTACTTATACAATTTTTACGGACCATATTTAGCTTGAGCAAATTTAGGTTTATAAAATACACACACACAAACATCCTACTTCTACAGAGGGTCCTACACCATCTATTTGATTTCAAGGAATTGGGATGGAGGCCTTGTGCACTGGGTAGGTTTTTGATCATGGGTGGGGAGCATGACACTCCCACTTACATGATTTCAAACCAACTAACCAAAGACCCCATCTACCATTAAGACATATTTAAAATATATATATCACTTACACTATTTATTTTAATTTATCCATATTATACAAAAGTTGTTTAGAAATAATCTTCTTTGTAATTATTGGCATCATTCCTATGGAGAGAAAAAAACTTGTTACAAACAAGGTAACATATAAGGGAGAGGACCCAATAGTTGAGAGGGTAATTGAGGGTGTGGAGTCTAACTCTTGAACATATTTTTTTATTAAAAGTAAATGAATTTTTTATTAATTACAAGGACATTTATACCTTATATTTGAACATTGGAATTCTGCATTGATTTACAAAATCTTAAAATTGTATACACTATATTTTACTATTGTTAGTACATAATATCTCAATTTAAGATTTGTATGGATAAATACAAATATTGAGTTCAATAATAAAAACTTTATATTGCTTGTTAAATACAATATGTCCTTTCACTTACTATCAAATGTCAAAATCTTATCAACTTGACACAACATGTGCAAACTCTTAAAACAACTTGTTATTTTCACAACATTTTATGTCCAACTATACATCCACTTTGTCTTCTATGTGTTTCTCTTTAGGCGTTCATCGTTGCTCCAGTCTAAGTCCCTGCATGATTGAAAAAAATACGCAAGGCTCACCAAAACATTAAATTCATATTCGAAGATTTTGAACAATAACGTAAATATGAATATGAAAATGTGAATATGGCTTCTAATGTTTATTCAAAAATAAATAATTTTATCGATCTATTAATCATTTTGTGAATTCTTAAACTGTAGTGATTGTAGTTCAATTCGATTTATGGTTCCTGATTAATTCTTGGGATTATATGTGCCCCTCACGGAGTGAAAGGAATGTTTCTTTAGTATTGTGGATTTATTTCTTTTGACTTTTGCAGAAATGGCAAACTAGGTGCATGTCTTGAGCTTGGTAAACATAGAGGTTTCATAGGCCAAATCAAGCAGAGCTTTCAGGGGAGCAATCTCATTTGTCAATAGTGTTTTTCAACACAATTAATCCTTAGATTTTGTTTACCCATCGCTGCTTATAGATGAGGTTTTTTATACCTCACTAAGGCTACAAATTTGTAGTAACTATAGGTTAATTCAATGTACTCAATCTATGAATCATTTAGAATGAGTAATTGTGGCTTACAAAAATTATTAACCATTTAAGGTTGACTTATATAATAGATGATATGAATAATATTATAGCAACAATCACTTGCATGAATGCAATTCATAATAAAGAGTTTACCCAAAAAAAATCCAAAGATTAATCATGTTTGAAGACTAGTGCAAATATAGATATTAAGGCCATGATAAAATGAAATAGATTATTGTTTTGGCACCTCAAACAGGGTGCATGCATAACATGGAATGAGTGCTACTAACTAAAGTTTATATGTTTCACATTTGGTTCCTACTAATACTTTTATGATTCACATTGGTATAACATTGTTTATATTGAATTGAAATATGATTAATGAAAATACACAATGCATATGTCAATAAATGAAATCATATTTTTTCAAGAATTGAATTCATGCAAATGATTTTTATTACAACATTATTCACGCTTAACTATAATAACATAATTAACTAAAAAACTGAGATAATTAACTACAAACCATAAAACACTTTGGCTCATGGCTTAAGTGCGGTTAAAAACCTCCCCTGTAAATCCATAGTTCACGACAATGACAAAATTTCTAATGAAGAACCATATACCTATTAAAATGCATATAATTATAACCTGGAAACTCATAGTAATGACAAATTTGATGAAAGATGCAATTCATAATAATTGTCAATTGGATGTGCATTATGTTGAGGGGAAGAGCAGAGGTGGTATGTTGATGGAAGCCCCGACAATTTTCATTCACTATTAGAAGCATTGAAAGGCCCCCTCTAATATTGGATATTTTTTACAAACTCCTTTATTATAGTGTGACTTTTAATGCTTCTTATTGTCAACAAGAAAATGCTCTCACGAGTGCATTCACTTTATTATAGGGTGACTTTCACTACTTCCTATAATCAATAATAAATTGTTCTCACAGTGCATTCAACAATCTCATAAAATAATTGCATACCCGTACAATGTCAAGGTTGTGATTACCATGCAAGGGGTCACTATAGAGTCATTTTTAAGGACAAACGGATCAAAGATAATTAAATTCCTAAAAAAAATTAAGTGGGCACCAAAACAATTAATAACACTCATCCCATGTTATGTGTGCATTCCCAACATAGGGTTGTATGACAACAAGATATTTGTATGAATGTAATTCATACAAATAAATCAACTACTTATTTTATGAATTGCATTAATGTAATTGATTATTGTTACAATATTATTCAACTTAAACCTATTTAGTAATAATAAAGGATTGTAATTATAGATCCCAAATCATAATAACGACCTATTATAAAAGTTAACTTCAAATGACCATTCATTTTTCTTAGCCCAGTTTATCATAAGGTCAAAAGAAATAAACCTAGGATACTAAAAAAAACCCATTGCTTTCAGTTTGCATGGGGCAGATATAAATCAAAACCCACTAATTATGTATGATTCATAGATCGACTACACTGAATTAAATCTCACTTGTAAGTAGTGATAGCAAGTGAAACAATAACACAAATCAAGATGGCTCTGCAAATAGGAAAGAGAGCAAGCAAATAACATTTAGAAATGGCGGAAGCAAAGAGAGCAGGTAAATAGCACTTAGAAAGCAGGAAAATCTCATCGTTCACACAAACCCTAGTAGTGTGAGAAGGTGTAAATGCTTTGTCACCTCAACCTGATTGCATACATTGAGTGCTATTAGTTAAAGATTTAATGGGGGTCTACTACACAAGATAACCTTAGGCTATTTATAAAACTTGTAAGCCAAAATTACTCATTCCAAATGATTCACCGATCGACTACCACGAATTATTCACCGATCGACTACCATGAATTTAACTATAATTTAAGAATTAATAGAATGATTGACAGAGATAAACAAAATTATTTATTTTCTGAACAAACATTTGAAGCCATACTAACATTTTTTAAGCCATTTAGCTCACAACCTTAGTGAGGTTTTAAAAACCTCACTTCTAAGTAGTGCTGACAAGTGATGGCAAGCATCTCGCCATGGCTTTTGCTCTTCCCACCATCTTGTCTCCCAAACTCTCCATCTCTAGTTCCCTTCAACATCAATGAACATGCAATGCGATGGGGACGAAGAAGTGAGAAGGTCAGTGTCAAATAGTGTGTGGATGGGCTCATTCAATGCGATCCAATGGAGCATAAATGTAGGGTGGTGAGGTGTTAATCCCTGATGACATCGAATCACGTGCATTCATTACATGGGCTACACGCTATTAAGTGGAGTTTAAATGCCCAACTTTTGTCATCCACTTTAATTTTTATAGATGATGTTACCATCATTGATCAGTTGGACCTCCAAAACGACACTATAATGACCCCTTACACAGCAACTGAAACTACAGGTTCGTATTACCACGCCGAATGTTAGAAAATCTAGAATTAGAAAAACTTTACACTAACTTTTGGAAACCAAAAACTTTTCAAAGTTGGGATCTCAAACAGAGTCAACTAAGCATTAGACTTTAGAATTTGCCCCTCCACGCATTTCTTCCTTCCGACTATTTGAAAATCAGATCTGTGTCGATTCTTCAGAATGAGCGCATTTCTTAATATTATTTTCTCAGTTCAATGAGCCTCAGTATTCATTAGTCCACCTTGGAAATTCACTCACTTCTTTCCATTAAGCATTAGACTTTATATTAGTCCAGAAGAAAACAGATTACTTGAGGCCTCCCATGAGTGTTGATGCTCAGCGCATTGGAGATTTCAGTTGGTATCTTAATGACATTTGGCTTGCACCTTTGCAAGTTTTTCTGGCCCTGGTTGTTCTACACCAGAGCTTGGGATTGGTCTCTCTTGTAGGAGTGGCAGCCACAGTCATAATTATGATGGCAACTTTTCCACTAGGGAGTATGCAAAAAAGGTATAACAAGAAGATCATGGAGGCAAAAGATGAAAGGATGAAGGCTACTTCAGAGACACTAAGAAATATGAGAATCTTAAAATCTCAAGCTTGGGAGACCAGATTTCTGCTGAAACTTGAAACATCGAGGAAGGGAGAATGTGGTTGGCTGCAAAAATATTTTTACATGTATGCTGTTGTCACTTTTCGTACATGTACAATGATAGGAGTGCCTTTAACGACGGGTAGAATTCTCTCTGCACTTGCAACTTTTAAGATACTTCAGGAACCTATACACAATCTTCCTGAATTAATTAATCTCTATGATTGCTCAAACTATAGTGTCATTAGATCATATAGGCGTATTTTTGCGGCAGGAGGAGCTGCAGCATGATGCAGTTGATGAAGTCTCAAAAGATTCAACTGATATGGCAATTGAGATCCAAGAAGGGTTATTCTCTTGGGATCCTGCTGCCCCTAGTCCAACCATACAAGGATTAGATGTTCAATTAAAGAGAGGCATGCGGGTCGCAGTGTGTGGAACTGTTGGTTCAGGAAAATCAAGCCTCCTATCGTGCATACTAGGAGAAATACCAAAAATTTCAGGTACTGTCAGGATAAGTGATACAAAGGCATATGTTAGTCAGTCTCCATGGATACAAAGCGGAAAAATCAAAGACAATATTCTCTTTGGGAGGGAATTGGAGGAGGCCAGGTATGACAGTGTACTGCAGGCTTGTGCATTGAAAAAAGATCTTGAATTGTTCCCATATGGGGACCAAACAGAAATTGGAGAAAGAGGAATAAATCTCAGTGGTGGGCAAAAGCAAAGGATACAGATTGCACGTGCTCTGTATTAAGATGCCGACATTTATCTTTTCGACGATCCTTATAGTGCTGTTGATGCACATACTGGAACACACATTTTCCAAGTATTTTTATTTTAGCCTTTACAAGGGATAACTTTCATGAATCTACTAGTTTTTTTTATGGAATTAAAGTAAATTTACGTAAAACAATAAATGTGTACTTGACTTCTACATTTTCATCACTTGAAAAGACTCAAAATTGAATTCCTGTTACAGGAATGTCTCTGTGGTATTCGAGGTTCAAAGACTGTAGTCTAAAGCGCTCACCAAGTTGAGTTTTTATTTGCAGCCGATCTCATTCTGGTAGGTTTGAACTTCGTTAATTGGATTTTATATATTTCAAGTTTTCTATTCATAGAGAACAAAGGAAAGGATTCAAATTCTGTTGACAATTGACATTAAGGAAATTTCTTGTAGGTAATGCGAGATGGTGAGATTACCCAGGCAAGAAAATATGATTTAAAAGTGCCAAAAAACTTTTCAGCAATATGCACAGATGCATATTTCGTGCACCAATGTCCTTCTTCGACGCAACTCCAACTGGGCGTATACTGAACCGGGTTAGTGGGTTTTACTGTGTCAGCATTTGTTTTCATGTAAAAGAGAAAGGAACAGTTTGAAGCTAGAAAGTGAATAATAAACTCTGTTTTTTTTGGCAGGCATCAACTGATCAGAGTATAGTGGACCAAATAATTCCTTTTCAACTAGGATCTGCAGCTTTTTCCATTATACAGCTTTTGGGAATTATTGCAGTGATGTCTCAAATTGCTTGGCAGGTCTTTATTATATTTGTACCGGTGCTTGCAATTTGTATATGGTATCAGGTACTCTCTACCTCTCATGGATTTTCAAGACCAATCAAAATTCTCTCTAGGGAAAATAGAGAGGAATTAAGAAAGATTGACTCAATATTCAAGTTTATCTCAAGATTTGGTCTAGGTAGAGATGACAATTTACTAAACAAAATGTTAGTACGTAGTGGTTAGTAATTGTATATAAAATTTTACCATGACTAATATTTGTATGATTTTGATTCCTTGGTTTTGGGTCTTGATGATTATAAACAAATGAACTTCTGTAAATACGATTCCTTTCACTGCCTGCAGCAATATTACATAGTGACATCCAGGGAACTTGCTAGGTTAATTGGAGTTTGTAAGGCTCCGGTCATACAACATTTTGCAGAATCAATCTCCGGAGCAGCCACAATAAGAAGTTTTGAACAGGAGTCTCGATTCATGAACACAAATCTCCATTTGATTGATGGATTTTCCAGACCCAGCTTCCACAAAGTTGGGGCCATGCAGTGGCTTTGCTTTCGGCTGGATCTTTTGTCAAATCTTGTATTTGTTTTCTCTATGGTGGTCCTGCTTTGCTTGCCAGAAAAGGTAGTTAATCCAAGTAAGTACAAAAGACATTGATTTGGGATGCAATTATTCTTAATAATACTAACCTCAAATGAGTCATGAAAGTTAACCACATGGAACCTTAACAGGCATTGCAGGATTGGGAATAATGTATGGGCTCAATCTGAACCTCACACAAGCCTCGGTGATATGGTGCCTTTGTAGTGTGGAAAACAATATGATCTCTGTAGAGAGGATAGTGCAATACTCACACATACCTAGTGAGCCTTCATTGATCATAGAGAACTCTAGACCAAGCTCTATCTGGCCATCTAAAGGAACAATAGATATGACTGATCTTCAGGTTAGTTCTCACTACTTACAATCTATTTGTCTTCATGTATGTAAACCTGTGATTCTATTCTTGTCTATCATTCAACTTATAAACCTGATGCGCACAATCAGGTGCGTTATGGACCACATCTTCCACTTGTATTAACAGGACTTACATGCACTTTCCCTGGAGGGAAGAAGGTGGGAATTGTAGGGAGGACAGGCAGTGGGAAATCTACTCTCATTCAGTCACTCTTTAGAATTGTAGATCCAACAGGTGGCAGAATAGTCATTGATGGAATTGATATTTTAACAATAGGCCTGCATGATCTAAGATCCAAACTAAGCATTATTCCACAGGACCCAACAATGTTTGAAGGCACCATACGGAATAATCTAGATCCTCTAGGAGACTATTCAGACGAAGAGCTTTGGGCGGTAGGTTATAGTGGTTTTTTTTTCGATTTTTTTTTTTCAGTTGTTCTTGGATAAAAGAATATAAGTAGTGCTCAAGTGTATAAAGGTGTGGGTTCTTGTTAATGAATAATCACATTGCTTGTGCCCGTGTTTCAGGCTTTGGATAAGTGTCAGCTGGGGGAATTTGTCAGGGCAAAAGAAAATAAGCTTGATTCTCTTGGTTTGTGTGTATTCTGTATATGTTTTTGGAATGTCTTATTTTAGTACTTTCTTTCCCACTTAGGACAAATGTATAAAGTAATGAACTGATCTCTTATGCAGTAACTGAGAATGGAGAGAATTGGAGTGTGGGGCAAAGACAGCTTGTCTGCTTGGGAAGAGTGCTACTTAAAAAAACTCGCATATTGGTACTCGATGAAGCAACAGCCTCAGTAGACACTGCAACAGATGGGCTTATTCAACAAACTTTACAAAACCAATTTTCTGACTGCACTGTCGTGACCATAGCCCATCGAATTCCATCTGTCTGTGATAGTGATTTGGTCCTAGTATTGAGTGATGGTATGACAATATATCCTTTCTACTTTCCCATATTTCAGATTGCCAATTTTGTTTTTTTAATAGAAAGACTTTCCTGCCCTACTTGTCTTATGTGCTAAATACTTGTTTTGAATCAGGAAAAATTGCTGAGTATGACTCTCCAACCAAATTACTGGAGGATAAATCTTCATCATTTGCAAAACTTGTTTCAGAGTACACCATGAGATCGACTAATGTTAATGGAAAATAGGTGGTCTGATCATATCAGCTTTCAAATATGATGGAGAAAATAGGTTCAATATCCCCAAGCCCTAGGGGACTGCGGACTAGGTGGTTATAGTTCAAAGTTCTGGATCAGGGTAAACCTTAATTCTCTCAGTTATAAAAAAAATTGCTGGATGAGCAAATATAACCTTTCACATCAACATCACTAATAGAAAATGCTTGAATAGCAAAGTCATATGTATTACAGTTAAAAAACCTTAATGCTGTCACTTTGTATATCTGAACTTATGGATCTCCTAAAAATGATAAGCTGTAATGAGGGTGAATATGACACTAGTATCCTGAAATATGCAAAATTTCAACTGCGAAATATGTTCTTTCATATCTTCCAATTTATATACTATTGTGTGCTCCAAAAAATCTGTAGCTACCTAAATATCAGGGATGGGGTTTGGGCATAATATGAAGTTTGGAGCCCCTTCTTTTTGTCTTGAAAAGATTTTTTCGAGCTCCAGAAAGTGGTGAAAAAGGTAATGGAGGCTATGGTATGTCTCAAAATATACAGTCCTATTCAAAAATATTTGTATCATGATTCCCCTTTACAAAAAGGATCTCAAATCTCTAAATATAAAATAGATGTTTAAAAAATGATATCTTTGTGTTTTTTAGATAAATATATTTTAAAAAATTGTACTGATATTTAAATTATTGATAATAAAATTTATTTTAAAAAATGGAAAAAAAAATTGAGAGATGCACCACAAAAATGAGGATGTTTTTTTGCCTCTGTTTTTCTGCGTCTTTTTCTTTTCTTGCCGAAGTTCGGAGACTTCAGATCACAAGGGTGTTGAGTTGAAGATAAAAATGCCCTACTAACCAACTCTTCTCCTTCTTCCTCCCAACTTTCCTCTTCCTCTTTTGAGGCTTCATTCTATTGGGAATCTTCTGCTAAGAGAGAATCTTTGTCTAAACCCTGTGTCCCAATCTTTTTAATAGTCTCTTCCTCTTCCAAAATGGTAATGGAAGTTTGCCCTATCTCCACATCAAACAACATTTTCTTTGTTGCCCAGACCTCACCCTCTTGAGAATTGCTCTGAACTTCCTACACTGTCGGTGAAGGATGCTCTACAGAAATATATTTTATTGGGACTAGCAAACTATGAATCGAGTTTCAATTCGGGCAACCATCCTTTCTAACCCATTTTTTCAGAATCGTTGCACGAGAGCCTCTAAAACCTTTCTCGGGGCAAAAATCAATCTTATGATCGGCGTGATTACAATTGAAACATCTGAAAGGAAGTCCTTCAAAATTAATAAATTGAGTCCACACTCCAAAGGAGGATGAGATTTGAATAGATTGATGTAGAGGTTTGGATAAATCAATCAATACACACACCCTAACAAATCTCATATTAGCTTCAATGGATTCATCAATTTTAATAAAGACTCTCAGCTTACTAATCAGTTGCTTAAAAAGATCAGGTTCTTGCAAGGCTAAAGGAAGATTATAAAATATTACCCATATTGGAGCTTTAAAGATAACTGTTATAGCTGAATTAAAAAAACAAGGCCCAAGGACACAAAAATACCCCCTACTTGCTAATAACCCATGGCCTTTTTGACCATACAAAATCTCTATCTTCTGAAGATTGAAACAAACGCTGAAAAAAACCATTAGACAACATTGAGAGAGAGAGAGAGAGAGTTTTTAATGTAGAACATATAGCTTTCCACTATTTTAACAGCACTTTCCAAGATGACGTCTTCCCTACACATCTATCAATCAATGATTTCCTCCCCCTATCCAAACCAATCACTAAAAGCTCTGAATTTGAAACTTCCAAAATAGGAGACATATAAGAGAAAATCAAGGGAACAGGTTCATTTCCTAGCCTCTCTTTTGTGACAGTTCAGTTTTTGAAAACCCCTTAGAACCATCCTTCGCTTCTTTTTCTTCAACAACAACCTCTTCTGATGAGATTTGACCTCTAGAAATGAGAATAGGGTTTGAATCAAGGTGAGCCTTGAGAATAAGTTATTTGCTAAAAGCTCCACATGAATGAAAAGGGTTAAAGATATTCATGCAACTAGAATACATTAGAGCCTTAGATGAAACCCTAGCCGACCTCTCTATTTTATTGGACACCTGTTTCCCTGGAGAGGCACCTCCACTAGCCTAGCCTCTATTTTCATCTGAAAGCTTAGGCCCTTAAAATTGGTTAAATTGATCAAAAGAAAAATTGTCTGTTTTAGACTGCAGATAGGCAAAACAAGGTTTGACCTGGTCTTTTTTGTATTTAAACTTGCCCCTACCCTATTTGCGCCTAGCCAAAAATCCTTACTCCCAATCTCTCTCCAAAATCTCCACCTGCTAATTTTTCTTCTCCCACCTGATTGCAGCTAAGATCCTTTTCATGTGCCCCATTCTTCCTTTATATGCCCTTTGCTGCCACTATTCTTGCACCTACAACTGCATTCTGATCTAGTTTATTTGCATCTGTGGTCGCCGCCAACCCTCGTCGTTTTTCAATCGACGTCTTCGTCCATGAACTCATCTTTTTTCCTTCTTGTTTTTTATTAAAAATATGGTGAACTCTTTCAATTACAATATTAATAGAGATAGAGAAAAAAATAATAGACGAACTTCTTTTGATTGTTTATAATACCAACCTATCTCAAGGACAACATTTGTGCAATGTTGTGATTTGAGTCAAGGCTCTATGCAGTTACAATTCTTGAACAATTGCAACTACATATCATGTGTGCTTGGAGTCAAGGCTCTATGTAGTTATAGTTCTTGTGAGTGAATCCCAACCCAATGATAATATTGACTTCACCTCCTTTGCCTAAACAATCAAATGTGACTATATGTTTCACCATGACCTTATTTCAACATAAGATGTGATGGCAAAAGACTTGGATTGATTTTGATGCAATGTAGACTCAATGTGCAAGCTCCTTGATGAAGGTGCAATGAATTTGATCAATGTCGGCTCAATAACTTGGCATCAAGAGGATATGAGAAGATTCACTTGGTAAATGACTAAGGATATATTTTTATATAGAGGGCTCTCTAGGACACTTTACAAACAAGCCAACCTTAGAAGGTACTGATAAATAAAAATCAAAGTGTAAGAAATTAAGATAAGGTGGAATGGACTCATAAAAAGACGAGTGTGAGAATCGATGGATGGCTAGTTTGACCACGTCAAAATCAACAAACTATTGAATTTGAGTCAAAGGGAAAAAAGGCTTTAAAAAAATACCAATATGAATAATGGATGTTTGACTCGGATTTTTGTGTTGAAAATTGACAAATTTGAGGTGTTCTTGAAGAATTCCAGATGAATTAAGGATGAAGATACTCTAATATGGGATGGTGTCTAAAAATAGCTAAATATATACAAATGGACCGAGTATTAAAAAGCATGACAAAGACTTAATATAAAAGTGTTTTGTACCAAACTTGAATGTTTTCATAATGCCCAAGTTTGATGTGTCTGTGTGTGTGTGTCAAAGTAAAACAAAATTGAAACACATACTTGAACACTACCTAAGGGATACAAAGATGAAGAATCTAGATGTTTGGGCTAGGCTTCACTTATGTCCTAGATAATTTGGTAAATATGGTGAATGTACCAACAAATAATCATGAATACATGGAAGTAGTCACTGTCTAAATAAATTGGTGTGAATATAGGGATATGAAAGAGTGTTTTGAATTTTTAGTGCAAAAGGTAATTAAACTACACACAACGAATAGAAACTGTGACACAATCTAGATGTATGATATAATAGTAAACTATAACAATCAGATCTAACTCAAGCTTAAATTAGAAACTCAAAGTATGAAAAAAGATCGAACAAGTAATTGAAATGATGAAAAGATAAAGAGATATGAAAACATACACACCTAAGTAGAATTATGGAAATTTGGAACTGCAAATAGACTATGGAAGCAAAACATGGAATTGATTGCTCATTGGGACAAAATCAATAGGTCGTTGATTGTGTATTGTACATAATTAATACGCTGCCAATTGTGTACCTCTATTACTTTCGAATGTGTACCAAGGCATCAATTTTATACTCTACTCCTTTTCTGACTCTGTAATTTTATAGGCAATGGTGAAGGCTAATGATGAGTAGGGTTGTGTATTCATATTTGGTAATTTGCAAGAAAAATGTGCTAAATTTCTTCTCTTTGAATTTTTGACCTAACTCTCAAATATAACAACAAAATAGTGTGCACAATTTAATTGACTTGGGCAACTTCTTGAGGAGTTGTAGCTACATATCTCGCATGCTTGGAATCAAAGTCAATGTAGTTCTCTTGTGTATGTGAGTTAAATCTCAATCCAAGTTAGATAAAGGGCTTCACCTCCTCTCCAAGATACATAGTTTTTGCCTATTGTGAAGAATATGTTGCAATTTTTTTTTTGTCATTTGTTTTCCACCAAGGACAATCTTTGCCATGATGATCACCTCCACTTGTAAAACATCCACCTAGAGGTCCTTTCCTCTCAACCTGTTTTGCAACCTTGAATCCCTCTCTAAAATTACGTCTTGGTTTCTTGTTTCCAAAAGCATTACCAAACCTTAAATTTTGATTGTTGAACTAGATCTTCGAATTTTCGTTCCATTTCCAATTCTTATTCTTAAACGGAGTCTTAGAACTACCAAATTTTTTGTTATATTTCTCTTTGACCTCTGGCAATGATTCCAACTTTTGCTCTTATTTTATAGCTTTTTCGAATACTTGATCTGTAGTGGATGGTCCATGCACACCAACCTCACATCCAATCTAGTTTTTAAGATCCATAATAAATTTTCGAATATAGAAATGCTTGTCCTTCTGATATTGTGAAACATATTTCAAAAGTTTGTTAAACTACTCCCAATACTCGCTCATTGACAAATCTCCTTGCCTTAAATTCTAAAAATCTATCAAATTTTGGTCAAAGTAAAGCTGAGGTAACCACAATGCTCTAAAAAAGTCAAAAATCATTTCCATGTGGTGGTAGTTGAATTCAGATTCATCTCAAGCTTTTTGTTAGGCCACCAAGTTGTTGCTTCATCAACTGATTGGTAAGCTCCCCACTCAGTTTTAGTGACCTTAGAGTAATTTCAAATTTTGAAATACTTTTCCATTTTTGTGAGCAAAGCTTCAACTCCGTCATTCAAAATTGTGCCATCAAATTTGGTTGGATTTACCTTCTTCATGACTTGTGATAGTTATGTAGCTACTTGAGCTCTAGCATCTTGATGCACTTTCTCATGCTTCTACTCCTGAGTAACTTTTTATTCAACAGGGTGTTCTTTAGGTACCTCTAGTTCATTCTACTCTTTACGGCCATGAACATCTCATTCAAGACTTGCTATACGATCATGAGTCTCGTTCATAAACATAAGAATATGATCAAGTTTTGTAGTTCGCTCTGTTATTCGCTGAATAGGATAAGCATGAGGGTTAGCATTAGAAGGACCCTCACCAGTCGATCTACCTCACATCATTCTCTTTTCTAAAAAATTAGGAGAATAAAATTTACGCTAGTGGACTCAATAGGTCTGAAAGATAAACCTTAAGCTTTGATGCCACAATGTTATACCCCACTGGGATAACTAAAAGATACACAATTTTTTTAAAATAATTATTGTTCAGTTCAATTACAATCAGTTGTTTATTACTTGACAACTAGATGAACCAAATGCATTTAATGCTAAAGTAAATATCAAACCACTCGCTAAGTAATTTTTCATATAGTAATCAGGTAATAAACCATATATAAGTTGAATAACAACAAATCAAGTTGATTTAACATTTTAGGGTTTTACATATAATATCCTATGTTTGGTTAAGGGGCTAAGATGTCTAAATTAGTTAAATAAATTACAATAATTAAGCTATTAATTTGTTATGACCTTTGATTTCTTTTGACTTTTCAATAATAGCAATAAATAGGGTTAAATAGAGACTTAACTAAAAATAGACTATCACAGATGATCTGGGTTCTAAATTTTTAGATATGGATAGTAATCTGTGTTGTCAACAGGGTTTAGGTATTCATCTGTTCACTGGACAATAGCGCCCAGTTTGGATAATAGCATCATCCGTGTGTAGTGTCTTAAACATAGCACCAATGTCCCCTTTGTGGAACTATTCTTGTTTTTAGGGAGCATGTGCACCTGTGTCTATATGTTTTGTTCCTTTGTGATCAAGATTTGTAGCTGTGTATTGTACCTAGAAAGGTTGATGTGATGTGCAAACCCTAGTTCTCCTTGTAAGTATGATATAATCAAGAATAGAGTGTGTTATTAGGATGGACTGAACATCCTCAATACCCCGTTGTGTAGAGAGTTGCCTACATACCATACTTCGAAGAGAAATCAAGTCCAATGCAGTGCTTCCATCTAATGCTTGATGTATGTGCAAGTGAATGCTAGAATGAGAGTGGCCTTGGATGCTTTGAATGTGCTTGAGCTATGAAATATTTGAAAATTGGACTTAGCATTGTTGTAGATGGTAGTATGCATAAAGTAGGGCAAAATAGGGATAAAGTACCTTGATTTTATACAACTTTCTTTTTGGTTTGAATAGCTTTTGTATCTATTTTCCATCTAGTGAATAGAGGTGGATTAGACTTGTATTTATAGGGTTTTGTTGTTTGTGTAGATAAGAAAATGAGCTGAGGCCAAACTTAGGAAGGGCACACATTTGAAAAATAATATGTTGGAAAGAGCTAGGGCTAAGGACAGTAGTGTCCAGTTGGGGACACTAGCGCCGTGTGGTTGTAGTGTCCCAAATATGGTGTTAACGTTCTTTCTTCATACTGCTAAGCAATTTGGATTGGAGTTAGATATAACAATTCAGACATTGTGTCTTGATTGGATGTAGGTTATTGTGGTTTGTTGAATGGATGGAACTGTAGAATAGGTTTATGGCTAGTGTAGGGATAGGTTAACTCAAGCGACACTCTTAGTATCCAATTACCACTTTTAAGTGATTACGTTTACCCCCCCCCCATTTATGTTAGTAATGCATCAAAGTGAAATGATTAATATAAATGAAAAAGAAGCATACGTGGACTTACCTTGGAAGTGAAGTTCGTGTACCGAGTTTAAATATGCAAATATGGATCTACGTATGTGAAACATGATCCAAAACAATGTCCTTGTTGGGTATGTGAACCAATGAATGAACTTGGCGAGAACCTGTCTATGTGAACGTGCATAGTGATCATATCATTGAATAACTTGAACTGAGTTGATGGCTTGTTCAATCTTCATATGGGTGGCTCGAGAACTCAATCCAGTTTTGACTCCATCATTGTTCACCCCTGCTTGGTGGATCATGATCTCTATGAATAGCTTAGACAAGAATGTAAGAGTGTCAAACCCTCTCATGTAGGTGGCTCAAGAACTCAAGTAGGCCATGACTCTATCATTTCCCCCTGTGTGAAGTAGATGCATCTGTAACTATACTACGTAAAGTGTTGAAAGTATCTAACTGAGTAATCTAATTATGTATTCAGCTCTATAACCACTCGGGTATATTAGGCAATTATGAGCCACTCGGGAATTCCAACCACTACAAGTGGAGTAAGACATGAATCTAGTGACAACCTAGAATGTGATAGCAATTTTATCCATCTAGAGAATGACATGGAGTTTGTCATTCCATCTGATCAATATTTTTGAAGCTGAGTATATGAAAACTATGTGTCGCCACATGCCCCCAATCTAGTATCTGAGTATATTGAATATGAATCAAGTATGTAATAGTTAAATCTATGTAATTGATCTAAATGTATGAGCGATCATGACACACATGATGCCCCCAAATCTGATCAATTGGTATTAATCTAAATTGAAATGATTGAATCTGAGCTAAATCTAAACATAACTACCAAACTTGTGACTATATCTATTCAAATTTGTAGTGTACCAAGTGTACTGATATGAATGATCCAGACTATCCTAAAGCTGGGGTTATTGGACACTAGCACCCTATAGTGGACAATATCACCATGTGGTGCTAGTATCCTAATTTGGGTACTAATGACTACCTGGTCTGAACTTTTTGTGGTTTGAACTAATTGTTAAGTCTTTATTTTGTTTTGTGTCTGTCATGAGTTTAATATCTAAAATCGAACCTGTGTGCTGAAATGTATTTGTCCAATGCAAAATAGGATCCTGATCTCTGTGACAACCCCTATAAATGCCCTCTGCTTTGAGGGTAGTTATGAAATATGTGGAAGAACTACTCTCTAAATAAGTAATTATATAAAATGTGTTAACCAAAGCATGATATTCTAATATAATAATTCTATAAAATGTGTTAGCCAAAGCATGATATTCTAAAGTAGGAAATGTAAGATGTATGTTGTAATAATATTTCACAAGGGTTTTAAGATGGATGTTAGTAATGTATAACAACAATAAAATATGAGTAATTACCTACAGGGATGGGTATGGTGTCCATCATAGCTCCCAAGTAGGATAGATAGATGCATGATATCCCCCATGACATAAAAAACTAGTGTGTGTAATAAACAAATACAAGTGTCATGATGTATAAGCATAAAAGGAAGCAAACATAGAAACACACGAGGTATGTAAAAGATAGGCCAAGGGGCTATAATACAAGGGACATGGGCACATGTCACTAAATTTGAGATTGAAAAATATACAAGGACATGTTCAAATGTCCATATATGCCAAAAAATAAGCAATTTGTTGTATTGCCACAGAGAAGGACATGTTCAAATGTCTAGATATAAAAGCATGAAAGAGCACACACAAGAGACATGGGCACATGCCCAAGGCATAGAAATAGAGAAATGGCATAGAAGCCAAGGAACAATGGCATATTCAAATGCCCTCAAAAATGTAAGAATCATAGGAAATCAAGTCTAATCTAGGAACTAGAAATGAAAACATGTATAAATATGTAATACAAATTTATGTAGATGCCAAGGTGCATATATACTAAGTCTAACTAGTGATAGTTGGCAAAAAATCTAAGCAATGAATAAAAATGATCAATATCAAGATAAATCAATGCGTAATTGGAGTGTATAGTATGTAAAGATAAAACTTGGTTATAGCAACTATGTAGGAGATACCCCCAAGTGGGCAGATGTACCAATGTATAAACCTGGATCGATGTAAATGCCCCCAATGGGTAGATGATAACTAGTCTGAATCAATGTAGTGTTCCAGAATCTTATCTAGAATTTGCATGCACTTGACAAGAATAAGTGAAGCATAAGTGTGTGATAAAACCAATTATACTAGAATAACTAGCAATATGCAATTCCTAGCAAGTATTAGAAATGTAAACACAACAATGCATGCAATCTGTAAAAATAATTATCTCTTGAAATATTTGAATATTTTTGTATTTTGATATATTATATTATTTTTGTGTTTTTTGAGTATAAGCTATGTACAATCATATGAAGATAAACTATGTACAAGGAGCAAGAGAGAGAAGGAAGTATGTACAAGGGTAGTCTCATGGGAGACTCATCATCACTATGACCTGTGTCAAAGAGTGGAACAATGATTGTGCATGCAGTGTGAAAGGGCAATTGTGAGCTCATGAGATGGTGTGTTGTATAATCTGAACCTGAAGCTACTTAAGTAGTGATGTTATGATGTTGTGGCACTGACTATGATGCCTTATGAAGTGTAGTGGTCTCGGGGACCCATCTGTTAGATGTAGAATTTGTAGGTGATGTAGGTGCCATGTGTTGAGAACTCTTAGACCCCAATATAATTGATCTCAGTGTAAACTATGTAGAAAAAAGTCATCTAGAATCCCTGATATATCTATGATGCAATGGTCTCTCTAGTAATGGTTTTCGAGGGAGAGTATGTGTGTGTGGACATTATAGAAGTAGACCTGACATGTTATGAGGACTCTACTGAACACTATGATGTATGCATAAGAGTTGTACTCTCTGTTGTAATGGATAGTTGTGCAATATTTGGCAGTGGAACTAGAACTGTAACTAGTGTTAGTGATGGAAGTGTGACTCGAATATGTGTTGGAACTGCTTGTGGAATGTGAAGAGGATACTTGTATGGTACACCCTCAATCTTAATTGCCTGGTTAGCATGTATATACTGAGGCATCAATGTATTGTAGATAAGATGGCTTAAAGTTGTTGTATCCATGGCCTACCTAATAATATGTCGAATACACCTGCACTAGGTACTACTAGAAATCAAGTGGATATATGTGTTGGTCCCACCTATAATGGAAGCACTATCTCCCTGATGGAGCTCTAAATGTGGCCACTAAAACCACTAATAACTGTATATGTAGGGAATATATCCCGCTATGTGTAGCCCAAGTGTTGTAAGAGTGTCATGGTGCACATACTTATGCTTGCCATGTTGTCAACCATGAGATTGTGAATATGATGGTGGTTTATATATGCTCATATGAATAGCGCATGTAAATCTATGTCATCATCCACAATCTCCTACTCTGAAAATGTGATAAGTAGTCTAGGTGGCACTGTAGTGTGATACATGCCAATAATGTTATGCAAGGGATGTGTCTCCTTTGTAACTATGTGATATGAAGTTTGAGGTGGATGGGCTTGTTATGTACAATGAACACCTAATGTACCCCCTGCCTCATTAGTTGTATACTTATAAAAATGATATGAAAATATCTAATTGCCTTTGCCTCTGTTTGTTGTTTTGGTGCCTCTATGGGTGTGCCCACATCAATAATGTTGGCCTCAATGAGATCTTGTATCTTGTGCTTCAGGCTAATATAGTTGTTTGTCGTGTGGCTTGGTGCCATGTGATACTCATAGAATGCATTTGAATCATAACTCTTTGGAAGAGGTCATGTCATATCAACCTCTTTAATGGGAGGGTTGCATTCCAATATTTGTCGTAGAACTCATGTTGGTGACTCTGGTAGATTAGTGAAGACTCTACATTGAGAAGCTGATAAAACCAATCTAGGAGAAGACTCTAAAGTTGCGTTGACTATTGTCTTTTGATCTATTTTGTTCTCTGTGGCCCTGACTTTGTATGGAGGTTTGCTTGAATTCTTAATAGTTGAATTTGATCCATTTGTATACTTGAGTTTGCCCATTGCTCAGAGCTTAACCTCTCTTTCCTTGACTATGTGGCACATATCTGTAAATGTGGGAAACTTATTAAATAAGATTATTTTGTGAAGTGTTGGTAATAGACTCTATTTGAATATATCTTTCAGCTCTCTATTTTCCATAAGGCTAGTTAATTTTGATAAGATTGTCTTATATTGTAAGACATAATCGACTATGGGCTCATTTAACTTTTGCTTTAGTTGTGCCACTTGTGCATATGATATCTTGCCACTTATGTTGATAGAGAAGTGTGTTAGGAACATAACTGCTAAAGGATTAAATGCAGTGATAAATTAGTTAAGCAAATCATAGAACTGATGTAGGGCATAATCCTTGAGACTGTGTGGAAATAACTTCGTAAGAAGCCAATTGTTGGACACATAGTCCAAGCATGCTACATGAAAGGCTCTAAGTGATGCTCTGGGTTACCCTTTCCATCATATAGTGTGAGTTTGGGTGCTATGAAATTGGATGGCAAAGAAGTTACCGCAATGTGATGTGTCAATGGAGTATGCAAAAAAATGTTGCAATCCAAAGCATGTGATGGCTTAGTTGTTCCTTGCTCAAGATGTAACACCTTAGGTTGCAAAGAGAGAACCTGTTGCATAAGGGATTGTACATCTACAAGAGAATAAATAGCCACAAGTGGTATAGTTTTCATTGAAGGTCGAATAACAAGTTTTGGTTGTGTTATCTAAGTTGGTTGAGTGGGCCCTACTAAAGGTGTAACAACATCATTAACTGGAGGGGTTGAAGATTGACGTTGTTGTTTTTATTCTTGACTTCTAATATGACCTATAAAATCTCTGCATGATCATTAGGTTGTTCCCAAATTTTATTGTTGAAGCCCTATAATACCTCATCTTTGTTCATAACTATATCATTATAACCAAGTGGAAGTAGTGTGTATTGATCCCCAATATGAACCTAATCTTGTTCTTGGTTATATTGCTCATCCTCAGATGCATTGTCATTGAATTCCACATAATCAACATGTGAAGGATTCATAACTAGAGTTGTAATAGGTTCCTTATCTTTGTTACAAGGTTAGATAGCTAAAATTTGAATATGCTTCATAGGATTACCACCTAGTCTAGCTCTTATTCTTAAGGGAAGAGAGAGAGTTTTTTTAAAAAGGCATATAACAAACAAATTGAAATAGAGATACTACAAGAGAATATATGAATTCTAAATAATTAATAGCAGCTAATAAAAATAGGAGGAAAAAAGATACAAACCCTAAGAGAATCTAGGGTTAGGGTTTTAGAAGCTACGGTTTCTTTGCAAAAATTTTAATTAGATGTAAAATAATTTGAAATCATAATGAAATGTTGATTTTAATTAGCTAGGTTGTCTTAAAAAACAAAAAAATCTGAAGTATGTAGCTCTAAATTTATTGCATAAAAATAAGAATTAATGCAAGCTAGGCTTTGATACAATGTTTGAAGTAAGTCGGGTTCACCAAATGATTTAACCTTTTAGGTTATTACAAATATAATTACATATTTTTGGTTAAGGTGTTGAGATGTTTAAATCAGTTAAATAAATTACAATAATTAAGCTATCTATTTGTTATGACCTTTGATTTCTTTTGACTTTCCAATAATAGCAATAAATAGAGTTAAATAGAGACTTAGTTAAAAATAGACTATCACAGATGATCTGGGTTTGAAAATTTTAGATCTAGACAGTAGTCTATGTCATCAATAGGGTTTAATTATTCATTTGTTCATTGGATAGTATCACCCAATTTGGACAGTGGTGACATCTGTGTATAGTGTCCCAAATGTGGTGATAATGTCCCATTTGTAGGAGTGTTCCTATTTTCGGAGAGCACCTACGCCTATGTTTGTATGTTATGTTCTTGCATGACCGAAACCTGTAACTGTGTATTGTATCTAGAAAGCTTGATTTGATGTGCAAACCTTAGTTCTCTTTGCAAGTATGTTATGAACAAGAATTGAGTGTGTTAGTAGGGTGGACTGGACATCCTCAACACCCTGCTATGTAGAGAGTTGCCTACATACCAATATGCCAAATAGGGATCAAGTCCAATGTAGTTCTCCCATCTAGTGTTTGATGTATGTGAAAGTGAACGATAGAATGAGAGTGGCCTTGGATACCTTGAATGTGTTTGAGCTTTGAAATACTTGAAAACTAGACTTAGGGTGTTGTAGATGGTACTATGAAGAAAGTAGGTAGAATAGGGATCAAGTACTTTAATTTTGCACAACTTTATCTTTGGTCTGAATAAATTTTTCATTTATTTTCCATTTAGTGAATAGAGGTGGATTAGACTTGTATTTATAGGGTTTTGTTGCTTGTGTGGATAAGAAAATAAGCTTAAGTCGATCTTTGAAGGGGCACACATTTGAAATTGTATCTGTTGGAAGGAGCTGGGACTAAGGATAGAAGCATCCGATTGGGGACACTAACTCCATGTGGCTATAGTGTCCCAAATGTGGTGTTAATGTCCTTTCTATAAACTACTAAGCAATTCGGATTGGAGTCAGGGATGACAATTTTGGGACTGTGTCTTGACTTGATGTAGGTGACTGTAGTCTACTGAATGGCTAGAAATGTAAATCTAAGGCTCTATAATAGGTCTATGGCTAGCATAGGGATAGGTTAATTCAAGCAACACTCTTAGCATCCAATTACCACTTTTAGGTGATTACATAAGTACAATAGAGTGAAGCAGGTACAATCACTATTGATAAAGTTCATAACTTAGTTAGAAATGTTTTTACAACCACTGTTGTTTAAAATCCTTTCAACCACTTTACTCTCATTCATTTAATCATGTTATGATATGAATGATTTACAAATTAGATAAACCATGCATCATATAAAATCTAGTTTATAAATCTATACAAAAGAAACATTATTCATTTTTTAGATAGATATAGGGTTTGCAGGGCCCTTGCCCAGATTAAAAGGAGGATATTAAAAAATAGATTAAAATTAAACCATTTCACCATAGAGCCAAAGGCTTACATACAACATCCTAGCTTGGCCTAGAACCAAAAGCTTCAACAAAAATGACCAAACATAAAAACTAGGGATAATCACAACAATAACTAACTTTATGATGTAAACAGTTAACCCAATACATAATGATTACATCATTATTTTTTATAATGGAAAGATACCTTCAAGAAGAAGCAGCCATCACCCGATGCTTATATGGGGCACACCTTGTTGTCACCAGATTAGAATAAGGAGTATCCCAACCATTCAAAAAACCATTCGTTGTCGCTTTGTGTTTGCCCACTGCCATGCGAGACCACATGGCCCTAGAAATCACAACCCTAGATTGCTTGACGAACCATGGGGAGGAGTTGTGATAACATAAAAAACTAGTCTTGATAGAAGCTTGACAACATCAATCTGAACATCAGAGTGTTTGGTTGAATGCATTGATGCCAAGGCTAGCAAAGGAGACAACACCTCCTCGAGAGGTGGAGGGGGTACCCATGTCACAACCAACCAATCCACCCACACATCCACCTACAAAACCTCTATATAATTACACAGAAGTGCCAATTTTGACTCTAGCTCCATAAAAGCATCCATAGACATCATCCCTAGACAATCTCTGCCTGAAAATGGAAGATAATTGACTTGCCCAACTTCAACTTCCTCCAAAGCTTCATCTAAACTTAGCCAAAAAGTTGGGTTCACAAAAAACTCCACCAATGCCTTTACATCGTCCTTGCCTGAGACCAAAAACAAATGTTATTGGAAAAAAGAGATGTTGCCATTGAATTGACCTTCACCATCCTGCTATGATAAAGAAACTCATTCGTGATCACCGTTTGAATGGCCCTAAGAGTTTTTGTGAACCACGCCTAGAAGATCTTCTATAATCTTCCCTGAGATACCTTGCATGCAAAGGCCATCTCCTTAGACTTGTATAAACTAGACACTGAGGGCAGAGCCAATGCCTCAAATACTGAGTCTTCCATGAGAGCTCCAACCAAAGAACACCAGAAGGAAAGCTACTCACTCTACACCCCAAAACACCCAATAAATAATTAAAAGAAAGACAACTCAACAAAGCAACCTAACTGGGTAATAAAATACTGCACCCCAAAGAAGATATATCACATGCACGAAGGACATAATGATGAAGAGATGGTGGAGGGAGAAATTAACCATCGATTAAAATTAATGATATTGATTCTCGTCCTTTCTGTCCAAGCTTTAAAATGATTTTTCATCATAATGTCCATAGGTTGATTAATGTCAATGTTTGCTAGTGCATCGACAGATTTATTGGCTTTGTGGAAATAATACTCAGCCTTCCATTCATGTAAATATTCTAAAAAGGACCATGCTTTTTTCAAAATATAGGCAAAATTTCATGCTCTCACCTAGCCCTTATTCAGACTATGAATAATGACTTGGGAGTCTCCTTCGATCTAAATATTAGAGATACCGCAAATCTTAGCAATCTCAAGACCAGGAACTAGGGCTTGAGCTTTAGATTCATTATTAGTTTTCTCAACCAATTTGATTGAGGTCGCCCAGATTAAAGAATCACCCACTCCATAGGCCCCAAGATTGCCTCGCGAGGCTCCGTCGAAATTTAATTTGAACTAGCCTTGGGGGAGGCTCCCATTTGGAATTATCCTTTCTGAGCTCACCACTATTGACTACCATCGACCCATTAACAAGGGAAAATAAACATTAATCTTAGTACACATACTTTGGTGTATTTTCTAAGACCGAGTTGTTCTAAGATAACTATATTAGAACAATCATTTTTCCCTTTCGATGTAAAAGACATATCAAAAATATAAATGTCAAGTCATGGAATAACTTATTTAACTCCAAACATATCCTATAGTCACATATATATGTATCATTTTTGCAAACTTATTTAGGGAAGGACAATTGTCATAAGAATAAGACCATGGCTCTACACTAAATATATTCAAGCCCAAAAACGTATGGCTATTTATTTATTAAACAAAGGTGGCTACAACCAACCATCAAAATGTCATAATGTCAAGACTTGCTCGTAATAGGATTTGTTCCCTTACTAACTATAGCTTATGCACTTTTTTTCCTAAAAAAGGGGATAATTTCAACATAGAACAAGCATATAAGAATACCACTTATAACATTTATATCTCACATAATTATAACACTTTTGTCCACCATCAGGTAAGGAAATATATGTATCTACATCATAAATAAACAAGATTACATATTAAAGCAGGTTACCCACATTCACCTAATGGAGATTTACCCAAGAAACCATTATACAAATGGGTCATTTTATTACCCTTACAAATGTACATGCAAAATTTGACTTGTTAAAGCACTCCCTTCTGTTGCAACAACCCTATTTAGGGATAAATGAACTCATGAACAAAATTGACAAGTTGTATACAAAATGACCCAGATCGAGCCCAAGTCTCTCTCATATTATTACAAGGCCTTTTCCTTTGTTTATATACTTATTTATGTACATATGTATGTAATTTCTCATTCATATTCATGTATGTATGTAATTGTTCACTCATATTCATCAAAATAATGATCTACTACAAGATTGAAATGAAGGAGAAAATTACAACTATAGTTTCTCAGTAAGAACTTGGCTATACAGTTATAACCATATAACATAATATTTATAAGTCAAACTCCTCTCAATTGAGTTCTCATTTATTTTTCAATAAATTTTGTTTCGTTTTAAGGAGGTTGATGTATGACAAGGCATCTACAAATATAATTGAATATTGTTATAAATAACTCTCCTTATGGACACAATTATATACTCAGGGATAGAAGTTAGTTCCATCCCCAGGCCTATAAAGGTGCCATTGATCTCTCTTTACTTTTACCGTAATGTTTAATGTCAATGCCAACCCCAATCGAGGGTTCCTGTCAAGTAAATTATATATCTGGGTTTATTTAGTGAAATAGAGCACTTATTATAACACCTAAACTTGCAGTATTCTTCAATAGATATTATAGCCATATATATTACTTATAAAAAGGAAGGATTAAAATATTATTCTTCAGATTACAATAGTTACTAAGAAACTCTATCATATACATGCATAACTTAGTGTGTCTAGTGTCAATAATCCCCACTAGGTGAGGGGGAAGTGTGTGACAAATTTAGAAAGAGTTACATGTGACATGAAACTTTAAGATTCCCTTCAAAGGGACAAAAGAGATGAAAGCTATATGCCATCTCATAAACCCTGGAATATGTGAATTAAAAATTCACATTATAATAAATGTACAACTTAAGTATATTTAATATACCTAAAATAAATAATAATCTCCAAAAGTACCTATACTCGCTATTATACCTACTATGCCCTACCAATAGGTGCAATAGTAAGTATACATATATTAGTTATTATACCTATTAGTAAGGTATAATAGCGAGTATATAGATATTACACCTATATATATAAACTAATAGGTATAATAATGAGTATATATGTGTGCTTATTGTTATACCTATCGGTAAGGTATAATAGGCATAATAACGAGGATATATATACTCAAAGTTATACCTAATACATATCTATACTCGTTATTATACCTATTAGTAATATATATATATATATATATATATATATGTATGTATGTATAATAATGAACATATGCACACACACACACACACACACACACACACACACACACACACACACACACACACACACACACACACAAAACACACACACACACACACACTTGTTACATTGTTACATGGATCTCTTACATGTTATCTTACATACCTTGTGATCGATATTTGATTATTTAATATGACTTGGTGTCATTTTGTTTGTGTATGTGCATGGATATATACATATATTACACACAATAATGAAGTGTCATTATTTCTTCACTACTCTCTTGTCACAAAATAAACATGTTTTTGTTTCCCTTTCTTCCTTGGACATTATTCACCTCTCAGGTTCACACCTAAGATAATGTGAGCTAGTCCTCAACTGCGCAATTCACATCTTTAATTTTCATTTAATTTTTGCTCATATGCATATTTTTTAATCATGTTTCCATGTGGGATTGAACTCTATGATGTAGTATGTTTTCTTCCGTCCTATCTACTTTAGCCATATGGTTGCTTGTATTTCTCTCTTACATATTTTTTTATTATGTATATGTATATATACACATACATATGTATATGTGTACATATAAACACACACACATACATATATACGTATACATACATGTGTATATATATATTTATATGTTTACATATACCACATGTACATGTATGTATACATAAATAAACATGTGCATATATGCATACACATACATATGTGTATGTATACACATAAATATATGTATATATACATACATACATACATATACATATATGTTTGTTTATACATGTGTATACATACACATACATACATGCATACACATACATGTATAGGTATATGTATATATATGTTTGTGTATGCATACACATATATATATGTATGTATACATACACATGCATATATGTTTATGCATATATGTGTATGTGTATGTATATACATGTGTATGTATATACATGTGTATGTATATATACATGTATATGTATGTGTATGTATTCATATACACACCTATATACGTACACATACATATTGTAGACACTATGTTTTGGTTACATTTCATGTGTAATCAGATATCAAACTAATTTATAGAAAACAATGTAAATTAAGCCTAAAAATCACCCAAATACCCAAATTCATTTGTACATCAAACGTAAATTCCTAAAATCACATCAAAGCTTCATTATTTGGGGTATTACCCTATATGCAACAATAACCTCTCACATATTCATCCCCAGTCAGGTTGCAACTAAGTAAACTAATATTTTCAACTAAATAAGCAAGGTACTTAACCAAATTTTAGAAATTACTAAAAGGTTAATCAGATTCACTTAATTGATTAAACCCAATTAAATTCATAGGTAAAAAAATTCATATTCAATTAGTGAATATCTAAAATTAAAATTAAAAAATGTAAAATATCAAGCCATGACATCATCATGATGTCACCTTGAAAGTTGACAAGCACCCAAAAAGTTGATGAAAATAAATATCTAAAATGGCGAGCCATGCCTGTTGATTGCTCCACTCTTCCAAATTTTAATTGAAACATTTAAAGCCATTTGCCTCCAAAACTGGGCCAATTGTGAGCCACAAATCTAGATCTTAGATTGAATGATCACAGTTGATCCTCCCCATTTTAGGAAAACTATAAATACAAGTGCCATAACCATTTTAAAGCAAGTTATTTTGTGCACACTTACTATGTAGAATTTGCAAGAGAATATTCACACAACCAACTTATGCCAAAGCCAAGCCAATGTGAACAAGAGAGGATGTTGCCCACAAAGCACCAATGTTGATAAAAACTCCATTATCCACAAGACGAGCATAAACCACTCTTGTGCCAATAAGCAATTTGAATCATCAAGGAAGGTAAACATGTTTGATTTTGTTTTCTCATTTCGTTTGTTTTGTTTGTTAATTTGCTCACCCTAGGTCTTAGGCTTAGAATGCTAGTTGTCATTAAGTTATTTTTTAGTTTTATCCACTAACAAGAGAAAATAACATCTTCCTCGTAATCCTATGATATATAATGGCATGCCCAGTGGGACCACACACCCCACATTCATCCTAATAGCACTTTAGCACTCTTAAAATGATTTAAAAAAAAAACGTTTATTTTTTATCTTGTTTCTAGCTTATTTTATCTATTTTTTTCATGTTCTGTTTGATTGTGTTTCGACAACTTCAAAATTGGGTAACAACAACTTCGTCAGGTAAATTTCCTCATAGAGTCGATAACTGTGCTATTTTTTGAGAAAATCATAACTTCATCAGGACTAATCGGTAACTTCACCCTGCTGATTGGTGACTTCATCAAGTTCTGAGTCTTATAGGTTTCTGGACTTTTTTGTAAATTGGTGACTTCATATACTTCTCCTACTAAACAAAGGCTTCACATTGCAAATCAATGATTTCATAAAAACCTACATTTTCTAAGATTTTCCTATTAAAATGATGACTTCAAAGCCTATTAAATAATGACTTCATCCTGAGACAAAACCCTGAGAGCTTCAAAAATAAATTTTTTGCCTTGTTCTTATAAACTAAACAAAGTAAATGAATATTATAATGTTTAATGCAGGGTATTAGGTTAAAATTTCTGGCTTAAAACACTAACCAAAACTGTTTAAGCACTTTTCTTAAGTTGCAAAGCAAGTTTGCGTTTAAAATTTAGTGTTTTAAGGCCCATTCACACTTCAAAGTTTGGTGTTTTACAACTTGTTCACATATCAATTTCTATATTTAAAAACAACATTTGCTTTTGCACTTTAAATTATGCATGTCCTTTTTTAGAATTGTTTGAAGCTAAGTTGCACGCATGTTCTCCCCTATTTAGGTTGACTCAGAAACTTGACTAAGCTTGTTGTTTATTATAGTTTGGATTTCAAGTCATGTATGCTCTCCTCTCATTTTCATGAACATGGGTGAATTAGAAATTAGTTTCTCCCCTTTTTTATTTTTAACTTTGTAAGCAACAGTTCATAGCCTCATTACAAGTCCTTTAGGGGTGCATTGACCTAGGGGTTCATCTCCAAACCTCATACCAACCCCACTTATCCAGTGGGTTATATAAATTGAGTGTACTATTTGCTAAGAAAATGGTTGAATGGTTAAACCAACCAGAAGGGTATCAGGTCATGCAACAGTCTAAACATTAGACTTGACTAAGTAGTTCATGGCTGAAGTCATTGTGAAAGAGACAAGACTCTTTCATAACAAGCTAGGCAGTTTGAATCCCATTGATGGATATTTATTATGCCCAAGTGTTTTAGGAATTTATGGATCATTTAGAAAGCCAATTGAAATTTTTAGATTAATTGACCCCACTTACCATAAATTATCCTACCAATGTCTAGTTGTTTTTGCGCTCTAAGTTCCATGCCTTATACAAGTTCTTGAGAGACAGAGGGGAATAATCATTCTACCTACATGTGCTTTATTTATTGGATTAATAATTAATTCCTCTCAAGCACTAGTGTATCAAAAGAAGTTTGGTGGATACTATGCACACTTTATGTTAGTTATTAAGCTATGAACATACATTTGTGTGCTTCTTATTTTGTCTAATTGAGTCTAAAACCGTTCATGCAAACAAACAAGTCGAAAACACTTGACATGTAAACCATTCACATTAAGAAGTGTTACACTCCAAATTTGTTGAGATCATTTTACGTTTGTGCCTAAATTTATAAAAGATGTTGTTACGTAGCCACTTTAAGTCTAGAACATTGCTCATTTGAAAAACCCAAGTCTTCCCAACCAAGTTTGAAATCCATCTTTCAAAGTTCATATCTAAAGATAATTGGTTTACGTTTGAGTCTTACCTACAACTTGGGCTTGAGTTGTTCACCTTTTGTGTTTAGATTGTGCAACTTGGATTGATTTTTATTCTAGTTTAAAGACCTTTACATAGATCAAGTTCCCTCTTGGATCAAGGCTTAAATATGCCTTATTTTAAAAATAAACCAAGTGTACCTTTTTGTTTCGAATCAAGAATTTTAGACCCAGGAATAGTTCCAAATTCATGTGCCTAGTTTGTCTACTAAGATTGCATATGCCAAGACCAAATTTTCATAGACAGAGTTTGTTTCCAAGACCTAGTTATAAGTTTTATGCACCAAGATCAACTTTGTATGCTTCAAGTGAGTCGATTTCCAAGAACTAGATAGAATTTTGCATGCCTAGACCAAGTTTGTGCCAAGACCAAGTTTGTTTTCAGTACCTAGTTATGATTTCATATTCCTAAACCTAGAACTTAGTGTGGTTTCCATCTAGTTCAAAATCTCATGTGCCTAAACTAAATTCAAGTTTCATTCCAAGATTCACGTTTGCTTAAACCATTTTCCAATGCCAAAATCCAAGGTTTACTTTTGTTGACTATTTGTTCCAAAGACCTGGAGTGTTAGTGATAATTTAGACCAAGTGTTGATTGTTAGTTTTCAAGGAGAGATTTTTTGGAGCCAAGTTACAAAAATTAGACAAACTATTCAAAAACATAAGTTCCACTAGACAAACTATTAAAAAAAAACAAGTGCCACATAGACTTAACCATGCCTCATTATACATGTGTAGAGGTATGTATAATCTAGATTACGAGAACATTGTTACAAGTGATCATTTTTACTATAAGCCCTATAGTGACAATATAGTATACAAAACATATTTGTACATAATGTATGTGTCACCTAACATAGAGTAGGGCTAATACCAATTAGCAAAATACCTTGCCAACATGCCACTTTATCCAAGATAGGAATAAGATTCATCCATACAATACCTTACCAGCATACCACCTAGTATGGAAACAGTGCAACAACAACAACCATACTTTGTGACCACACCATCTAGTTCCAATTATGATCCCTATCTATTTGATCACCATATTTTAGAACATAGGGATGAAATTATTGTTAGAGCAGTCGAAGTAGGTGATAAATTCCCATCAAACTTCCCACACAAAATTTTTCGAAGTTTGGTTAGAAGATCTAGCAACACATCCTTCGTCAAACCATTTCATCACGCCTCTACTACTAAAACCCATGCCTGTATACCAATGCCTAATTAAGAACTTGTTACGCATGTTAAGGGAAAACGTCAAAGTGATGACCAATTAGTGCAATTACAACAGGCCTATCAAAATTTTCTAAACCTAAATAGAAACTTCAAAGTCATGACTATTCTAAACACACCGCTTATAGAGTTGGCTCCATCAAATGCGCTACAAAGAAGATTGGTAGGTTCTTCCAATGCACATACAGATCTATTTATTCAAACCATGTCATTTGCAAAAAATGTTCAATTTTCCTCTAAATGAAGATATCCTTGTTGAATTCCCAAATTCCAATTATATTGACCTAGATAGCCTTGTTTCTACTTCCATTGCACCCCCTCCTAATATATATAATCATTTTACCGGCCTAGGTGAATACCTCACGCATATGCATTCCACATAGCCAAGCTTCCAAAGCCTTTAAATCCTATGGAAGACCCAAAGCCAAGTTTGTTTGCATAGAATGGTGATAGAAAGGAAATTTTAATACCCAAGAGACTGTTATTTTCACACCAGCCATTAGCCAAGAAAAATACCCACTTTATGAAAATGAATTTTGGATTTATAATGATAACTTTGATGATTTTTACCAAAGTAAAAAGTATCCCATTCCCAACCAGATCATGGATAATCAAGCTTATGAAGGTAGAGGCCTAGGTGCAAATCAACAAGGCACTCTTGAGCCCATCTCCATGACCAAACACAAAATAACTTAGGTATTGGATTTAAACCACCTGTGGTGACCCTGCATATCTTATCCATGTTCCTACACCGATGACTAGCAATGATGATGTCAACAATGATGCATAGTATAATTACAGTGTATATGAGGACTTAGCCAATACCAACCTATTTAACCCTCATATCATATGTACTATTACGATTTTCATTTGTCATTCCCCACTTTTCCTTCATCATCCTCAACTCATTGATTGGGAGCAACAAGAATATACAATATCACTTGATGAGTTCAAAAATGATGAGGCCATTTATGACTTTCTGGGCCTGAGAGACAATATTACTTTCAAAGATCATAAGGTTTTTCTATCACATTGGATCTTGATACCTATTTTGGAGAGTGGGTGAACTTCTTTTGCCATAAACAAAGAGAAAATCAAACATTGAGGTCTCGAAGTGAAAACCACTTTGAGGCACTTTTGGACCAACATAAAAGTAAAGAAAAAGACTCCTCTCTTGGTGAAAACTTGTTTCAAGTGCCATTAGACATGGATGTTCACCCTTCCTCGAATGCAACTTATGATGTCACTAATGCCACAGTCATATTTGGGTCTGAAATCAGTGAAGAAGAATAGTGGGCCTTTGATTAAATTGTCTAAGAATGGCCACAAGTATTTGCTACATGGCCCTTGCCACCATTGGGTGATTATGATTAATCTTATTTGGGGAAACTTGATGAACCAGTAAACCAAAATACTTTGATAATACCAACCAATTCACTTATTTTTTGAATTTATTGGAAGATGGTTCTACACTTCTGAAGTCAACATTGGAACACCAGATGATCCCAAGTGGATAAAACTAGACACGTCTCTCACTAAGGAGGATCGTGAAGTCCTTGTTGCTCTCCTAAGGGAGTTCATTGAACCTTTGCATGGGCCTATTTTGATATGCTCAGTTTGGAACCTTCTTTGGTTGTACATCATTTGGTAGTGCATTTAGATGCCAAGCCAATCCAACAAAAATTGAGGAAAATATATCCTCAATTTGTCATATTAGTTAAGAAAGAACTATAAAAACACTTAGAGGTGGGATACATTTGTCCCATTGACTATTTAGAGTGGATTTCAAATATTGTACTAGGTAATAAGAAGTTAGAGGATATTAGACTATATACTGATTTCTGAGACATCAACAAAGCCTACCCAAAGGATGAATTTCCTCTGTCATATATTAACATGATCGTTGACTCTACAACTAGATATGAGATGCTTTCTATCATGGATGGTTTTTTGGGGTACAATTAGATCAAGACTGTGCCATAATACCAACACAAGATAACATTCACCACTCCTTGGGGAATGTTTTATTATCAGGTCATGCATTTCAGCCTCAAGAATGTTGGTGCCACATATGTACATGCAATGACTATCATTTTTCATGACATGATGCATGATATTATTGAATATTATGTTGATGATATCCTAGGAAAATTTAAGACCAGAGCATGACATCTAGAGGTGTTACATAGAATATTTGAACATCTACATGAGTATAAAGTAAGGCTTAACCCTAAAAAGTGCATCTTTGGTGTCACTTCAAGTAAATTATTAGGATTCATTATCTCTCACATAGGCATTGAGTTTTATCTATCCAAGGTTAAGCCCATTACTGAGATGCCATCACCATCTACTTTGAAGTAGCTTCATAGTTTGCAGGGCAAGATACATTCCATCAAGTGCTTCATTTTTCAAGTAGCCGATAAATGCCATTCATTTACACATTTACTAAAGAAGGGCACAAAATTTTCATGGAATGTTGATTACCATAAATACTTCAACCACTTGGAAGAATACTTGGCCAACTCGCTTGTTTTATTACCACTTATGCCAAAAAAAGTCATCACTCTTTACCGATTTGCTACTGAAAATGCTCTAAGGGCACTTTTTGCCCAACATGATGAGCAAGGAAAAGAACATGTTGTATACTACCTAAGCCGCATATTGGTCACATATGAACATAATTATACACCAATAAATAAATATTGTTTAGCAATGGCCTTCACATCTTAGAAGTTGCATCACTACATACTTAACAATAAAACCATTGTCATTGCCAAAGTAGATCCGCTCAAGTATCTACTTTCAAAAATAGCTTTACAGGGTTGCATGGCTGAATGAATCATGCTTTTAAGTGAGTTTGAGATTGAATATGTTAACCAAAAGGCTATCAAAGGATAATTAATTATCTTGTTGAAGCTACCTTCATCGACACTCAGCCACTCATCTTTAGGTTTCTAGATGAGTCTATCATGATCATAGTAGAAGCACCCCCTGAAGAGTAGTAGTGGAGACTTTATTTTGATGTTTCTCTCATTCCTAAGTCCTTCCATATCAAATTTACTTGCACCAATAATATGGTTGAATATGAATCACTCATCATAGGGATTCATTTAGCAGTATAGTGGAATATCCAACATCTTCTAGTTTATGAATATTCTCGGCTTATCATCAATCAGGTTACAGACCAATTTCAAACCAAACATGAGAAGCTTGTGCCATATAAAGACATGATGGACACCCTCAAACAACAAATTTCTTATCTTTAGTTTGAGAAAACACCTCAGGACAACAACAAAATAGTAGATGCCATGGCCACAATTGGCTCTATGATCCAAATTATCGATAAGACTAGAGATTATCAATTCCTTGTTGAAAATCTTCTTTCAAGAGCTCACGAACCTTCATTATTTGAGATGATTCATGATATTGTTGGTCCCAATTATACCTGGTATACTGAACTATATAATTACCTTCAAGACCACGTCATCCCTCCTAATCTATCTCATAAAAGATAAAAAGCCTTCATCCACCAAGCCTCTCATTATATATTACTTGGACCCATGTTCTGTCATAGAAGTTTTTATGGAAATATTTTTTGTTATTTAACCTCAATAGAATCTAGATTAGCATTGAGGGAAGTTCATGAAGTGGTTTAAGAGGTCCACACTAGTGTGGCCATCCTTGCCAAAAATCTACTGTATACTGGTTATTATTGGTTGACATTGTAAGTTGATACCATTTCATATGTTAAAATATGTGTACAATGTCAGAAGCATGCTAATCTAATACATGCTCTAGCTCAAACCACTAACCATGTCGTGGTCATTTTCAACTTGGGACTCAACCTCATAGGAAAGATCAACCCTACCTCCTCAGATGGCCATAAATGTATCCTTACCTCCACATAGTACTTCACTAAGTGGTTGGAAGCCATTCCCCTAACTTACGTGATAGGCAAACAAATATCTAGACTAATTTTCAATCACCTCATTTACCACTATGGTATCTCCTCTAACATTATATTTGATAATGGCAGTTCATTCATAAAAAAGATGTCAAAGCCCTTTGTGATGAATATAACATTACCCAACATTTTTCCACTCCATATTACTCGTAAGTCAATGACCAAGTAGAGGCATCTAACAAAACCATTGTGAAGATCCTCAAGAATATTGTCAATGATGCTAGTCATGATTGGCACTTGCAACATTTATGTGGCCTCTAGGCTTACTGAACCAATTTCTGCACTTCAACAGGAGCCACACCTTATTCCCTAGTTTATGGTACTAAGGCCATCCTTCTTATCAAGGTTGAGTTGCCTTCTCTATGCATTTTACTGAAGCATATCCTTGATGATGAAGATTATAAGGTAGTTTACTTGCAAGAGCTAGAATTATTGGATGAAAAAGGAATGGCAACGTGGAATAGCCTTCAAGTATACCAAAACCAATTGTGTGGTCAATACAACAAGTGTGTCCATCATAGAGAACTTGAGATTGGTGATCTTATACTTAAATAAAAATAGAAGAACATCAATGTTTAACATAAGAAAAAGGGAAAGTTTAAACCTAACTGGGTAGGACCCTACATCATTACTGCTAGCTATGGTTTTATGGCATATAGGTTAGCTATGCTAGAAGGAGATGAACCTGATGAACATAATGCATCTCAAGCATTTTTTCATTTGAGTGACCTTGAGTATTGTCTATAAGGATCACTTGCCTTATGTTGTGACTATTCACTTTGATACTATACCGTACCATATGTCTTTCCTACCATGCCTTTCCCATTTACCTCTGGTTCTAATCTCCTATCCCTCTTTTGACCTTGGTTCTGATCCATTGATACTTCAGACAACATCAATGGTCAGGTTTAGATGTAGTTATCAGTAGGCGATTTATGTTGGAGACTATTGATTGCATCCTTCGAAGTGGTCATCTTTTCAAGCATTATGATAGTGAGCTTGGAAAATTCATCCTTCACTATTGCCAGTTCTACACCATTATACTGTGTCATGTCATTATACCATTATGCCATCTTCCTATTCATGAGCTTGTTGTTACTTAGTCAAATTCCTTGTTGTAGAGAGAACTACAGTAGCTTGAGGTCCATTAAGACTATATAGGCAGTGCTTAGTATTTTCTGAGGTCAACTTGGCCACCCTAATTCCTACACCCTCACAATTTCACGAGCAACCTAAGCCACAATCTTGTCATTTTATGAGTAACCTAACCTAAGCTATTATCATTTTGTGAGCAACTTAAGCTATACTCTCAGCATTTTATGATCAACCTAACCCATGATCTCAACATAATAAATTATCAAACCATTCATTTGTGAACACTCATTTTTTGTCTTTTAGTATGGTTTTGGCTTAAATCACACTCTCACAGTTTCATGAGTTCTTGTGCTTGACATTCTCATCCTTGTGAGCACCTACCCCCATTTGATTCATGTTCTCATCGTTTTGTGAGCCCATTCCTATTTTTCTTCTATAAGTCAATCATAATTCTTTATCATAAGTTTTCTTCTATCCCAAATCTTGGGAGAACTAAATTTGGCATGAAGTCCTTGTTGGACCTTGTGTATATGCAACTATGTAGGCAACGTCCATTTGCTTAGGGAATTTAGAGTCAACTCAACCACCCCTTATTTATTATTTTATTTCCCCTTTTCATTCATCTACCATCATACATGTGTTATTATTCCCTATAGCGAAGGGGGAATCTTTTTCCAAGCATAACACTTCTATTACACGTGAACAAATAGTTATATTAATTATTTGTTATATTTGCCTTAGATTAGTTGTTTGTTGTATTTTCCTAAAGTAGTTGTTTATTTGATTCAACTTAGATTAATTTTTTCATTGCATTGTGCCTTAAAATTAGATCATTTCTTACACTGGGCCTTAGATTAACTTGTTTATTGTACTTTGTCATGAGTAGCTTTGTTGTTCCATTTTTAGTTAGGGTTTTCTATTTATTTCTTGCTTATGACTTTTACATTTTATGTGGTTCAATTCTAATTTTTTAATTAGGTTTTGTTTATTAGATCTTTTGATTTTAATTGGTTGATGACTAACATCTATTTGTGCCATCCTTCCCTTTGGTTGTTGTGGGTTTATTACATTATGTTTACACTTAAATCTTGATTTGATGTATCTTGTAATTAAGCTATGAGTGTTTATGATCACTCCTACACTTGGGATGTGACTAATCATTTCTTACATATAAGTTTTTATATTTGCATTTAAATTAAGTTTAAATTCTAGGCATAGGAAATATAGTGTGATTATGATTTGTTTATAACATGATGCATAAATTCGCATGTTACAACAAAAATTTGGCCAAATATTTATCAAACAGTGGTGTCAGTAATATATCTCCTCTTGTTTACAATAATCATATCCTAGCAAACCAAACCCATAGTAACCTAAACACAATGACTATAATATGTGCTCATGAAGATGTGCATCTCTGAATAAACATATATTACAAGTCATATATGAACAAATGAACACATGGCATATCTATAATAAATGAAGAAGCATTCAATGTATTTTCTATCATACACTGCGAGGAAGAGAAAAATAATATTAACATTGCCAAGTAAACACAACATCAACATGAGACCATAACACATCATGCTAAATAAAGAAAAGTGCATCACATGTATATCAAAAGAATAATAGTCTATGTACAAGTCCATACACCAAATATGAATGTCATATATCTCGCAAAAATGAATATAATATACATTGTGACCATATACAAGTCATATGGCCAAAACACAATGTGCCAAGAGCTACACAAAATTAACTCTCACTCTACAAATCTCAGGCTCTTATCGAAGGTGGTGGCTCTGGTGGCCTTGGCAGTGGTGGATGATAAATTGAATACCCATATGCTATTGTACCATGTGTATTTGATCTATATCGTGAGGACCTATTGACAGCTCTCTATGCCTCCCAAACCTTAACTGTTGATCCCTGGGCACTACCATATCATATGATCAATGATAGTAGGCCTCATCCTTAGCCCAAAGGCTCTCAAGTAACATCCTAAAGAATCTATACTATGTATTTGTTTCTTGAGCCTCATCTTGCTCACACCGAATCCTCTACACATTTGTCTTGGCCTAATCTCTCTTTGTCCTGGCCTGATCCCTCTAAACTATGTCTTGATCTTGAGTAGCTTATATCTGCACCTATATCCATGTCATATGTATCACATATGACTTTAGTCGATTAATCTCTGACTAAAGGGAAGTAATCTCATTATCCCAAAGAGTAACCTGAGCTTGTAACTGACTAACTATCCTATCCTCTCTAGGTCCTTAATCTCGCTTACTCTTGGAGTAATCTCCTCCTCCAATAGAATAATGTCCCTATTTGTTCTCATCATCTATGATGTACCTACATAGCCTAAACATGCTCTCTTTGTACCTAATGTACCTGCCTGGTTAGGGTCTATATAAGCAACTCTCCTCTTGGTATCCCTGGTACCGGTTTGGTCAATACCCTGATCTCCACCTAGATCTACCTCCATTTGATCTCCACCTCAATCCACCTCCATCTGATCTCCACCCTAATCCACCTCCATCTGATATCTAGCCCAATTCACCTCCATCTCATGCCCACCTTGATCCTCACCCTCCTCTACCTCCATATCATCCCCACTAAACCCAATTATCCCCTAACCAACTAGTCCCTACCCAACCTATCCACCTTGTGCTTGTCTAACTTGTGCCTATCCTAGTGCTTATAAAGGTGTTGTCAATCTTAGTGGACACACCTACCTCCACCATATGTCATGATCTTGTGTCACACGTATATTTGTCGAGCCTCCTCCATAGGCCCATCAAGTTTGTGGAGCTGATCCATAACTGCCAATTGTTATACTCCTCTAGATGTTTGGAATATCTCAGATGCTTTCTTGTGCACTATGAATAAACCATTTAGGCTCAACTGACACATTCCTACAACATACCAAATTATCTTAACACCTGATTTGGCCTATACTCTTCTATGATATATGTCTACAGATCCATCAAAAAATACTTGGTAGTCATATAGTTCATATGCCACCTGTCATACCTCCATTGTAACTATAATGGTAAGGCCGCCAAATGAAAAATTTGGTCATCAAATCATTCAACATCCACTGATAGTGTTAAATCTCCCCATGGTGTCCTCAGTAGCCTGCACCTGTTTGAACCCAGTCATATGACATGGGATTGTGCGGGCCCTATAACTGCATTTTTACAATTGGGTGCTTTATGGATATGTGCTCCCATCCCTAGACTTGGACTAAAGTGATAGCACCAATATTATGGCTTCTTTAATAGTACACCACATGTAGGTCTTTATAAAGTTGAACCAATACTACTGGCCCCCAAGCAAACCTAGCTATGTTATCCAACATGTCTCAAATAAATCCTCCTAGGACCATATGAAAAATTGCCTATTCTTGTCAAGCAATAATATGACGCTGATAATGGCCATCAGGATCATGACCTCTCTATCAATCAAGGAATTAGGTGTAGGCTCCTCTAGTGGTAGATCATCTAGCCAAATGTTTGTATATACCTCTAACAAATCAATGTCGACCTTCTTATGCAGCATGAGAATGTCATAACCACAAACCAAATCATCTAAAATAACCCACTACTATGTTGGATCTATCCAAAATAGCCTTTGGCCTCTCATAGGTAGCTTGAGGACATGTCAATTATCCTTAGTGTCATTATAGCCTCTCCCGTTAGTAGATGGAAGGTAGAAGTCTCTGGGTGCCACTGCTCGGCTAGTGTACTCAAGTATGTTCAATCTGCTTGGATCACAAACATTTGTATCATGTCTAATAGATCCATAATCTCTAAAAATGTGCACATCTCCTTAGTAAAGATCTAAGGAGATTGTAGACAATGTGAACAATGTTCTCATGTCGTCAAGACCTCAAGCCGCTCTTGTAATCACATATGGGTTATCATGAATATATATCTATCCCACATATAGCTACACAAAATTTTGTTTCACCATAAGATTGTGCCTGTCCTACCTGACCTAGTTTATGCCCTAACCCCATAGTCTCATCTCTCTTAGAGGATGGACTTCTTTTGGGTACCTTAAACTATCTATTTGGCTTTTGAGGCAAAGTCATCATTTTTGTAAATGATGAAGTTGTCATTTAGGCGATATTGTTGTTTACGAAAATGATGACTCACCCTATTTGGCAAAATCATCGATTCAACATTTTCCACTAAAATTAAGTGAAGTTGTTAATTAAATTTTTGTGAAGTCATCATTTTCCCTATCACGAAAATGGTGACTTCATCAACCTTTTCCTTAAAAATAACCATAAACATGTATTAAATGCAAATAAGCTCAAGTAATGTTTACTTACTAGTTTTTTATCATGTGGTGGCCACCCATGATCCCTAACCTAGTCGCTCATGTGCCTCTGTCATCAACCATGAACCTTTTTTACTCATGAAGGTCATAGCTCAAAGTTCTTAAAGGGGTAAGAGTGACAATCAAAAATTTTACCCCAAGGGGTAAATATATAGGTTGAAAAATCAAATTTTCACCCCCCATTTTTTAGGTTGTTCATCCCTATGCTCATTATTTTTCAATCATTTTTATACCTAGATCATGTTGTGGGACATTTTTGAGACCCAAAACACTATTTTTCTAATGGTATCACATTTTAGTTTGGATGTGCATCTCTACACTAGCAGGTACTCCAGATCCATACCATTCCTCTATACTAGCTTGATTTGTTAAATCTGCGTTATGAATTATTTGTTTGAGCTCCCTGTGTCGATTTACCCAAGTATGACAAATTATGTCAACCAATCAACAATCTACTTTGCCTCACTAGGGTAAATCACTGTGCCAACAATTATAATTGCCTTAGGGAAAATCATTCTTTTGACCTCCATTATTGGTGGACCATCTCGTTTTCTTATTTTTGAGGGCCCATTCAATGACACTATTTGTTGTCCTCTCCCTCAGAGGGGCATCTAAGGCTTATTAACTGCCCTCTGGGGCATCAACATGTACCTGTTGGCTTGCAACAACTTACAGTTGTCAACATGTCATTTTCCAAACATTATTTTTTTAGCTTTATGACCTTTTCATTCTTTGATAAGATGTTATTGTACATGTGTCTTGCAATGCCTTCTCAACCAGGGGCAAAATGTAGACACTCCATTTTGGCTACATCCTATGTCTAACTAAAAATTAGATCAATTTCTAGTAAACAATGCAAATTAAGCCTAGAAAACACCTGAATACCCAAATTCATTTGCACATCAGATGTAAATTCTCATAATCATGTCAAAACATCCCTATTTGGGCTATTACCTTGTATGCAATGATAAACTCTCACAGATTCATTTTCCAAACATTATTTTTTCAGCTTAACAACCTTTTCATTCTTTGATAAGATGTTATTGTACATGTGTCTTGCAACACCTTCTCAACCAGGGGCAAAATGTAGACACCCCATTTTGGCTACATTTTGTGTCTAACTAAATTTTAGATCAACTTCTAGTAAACAATGCAAATTAAGCCTAGAAAACATCCAAACACCTTGTCAAAACATCCCTATTTGGGGTATTACGTTGTATGCAATGAGAAACTCTCACAGATTCATCCCCAGTCAGGCTGCAACCAAACTAACTAACATTTTTTACTAATTGAGTGGGGCACTCAACCAACTTCTAGAAAGGCCCAAAAGATTAATTGGATTCACTTAATTGATTAAACCCAATTAAATGCATAAGTGAAAAAAACATATTCAATTAGTGAATATCTAAAAATGAAAATTCAAAAATACAAATTATCAGGTTGTGACATCATCATGATGTCACTTTGAAAGTTGTCAAGCACTTAAAAATTCAATAAAAACAAATCTTTGAAATGGCAAGCCATGCCTATTGATTGCTCCATTATTCCAAATATTAATTGAAGCATTTAAAGCCTTTTGCCTTCACAATTGGGACAATTATGAGCCACACATATAGATATTAGATTGAATGATCACTGTTTATCCTCCTCATTTCAGGAAAACTATAAATACAAGAGCCATGACCATTCTAAAGCAATTTTTTTGTGCACACTTACTATGCATAATTTATAAGAGGAGCTTCAAACAACCAACTCATGCCAAAGCCAAATCATGTGTAAACAAGGGGAGATGTTATCCACAAAGCACTAGTATCAATAAAGACTCTGTTGTCCACAAGCCAAGAATAAGCCACTCTCATGCCAATAACTAATTCGAATCATCAAGGAAGGTAAAAATGTTTGATTTTGTCTTCTCATTGCCTTTGTTTTGTTTGTTAATTTGATCTCCCTAGGCCTTAGGCTTGGAATGCTAGTTGTCATTAAGTTATTTTTTGGGTATATCAACTAACAAGAGAAACTAACATCTTTCTCGTAATCTTACGATACACATACATGTACTAAGACATACATACATGTATGTATACATATATATACATATATGTATGTGTGGATGTGTTTGTGCATGTGTACATACACATACATATATATGTACATGTATATGTGTATATATATGTATGTATGTATACACACACATATATATATGTGTGTGTGTGTGTGTATCTATATGTATACATGAACATGTATATGTATATATGTATGTATACACACACATATAAATGTATACATACACATGTATATAGGTATATAAACATGTATACACACACACACACACACACACACACACAAGTATGTGCATGGAGTTGGGGGACAATTTCGTAGACATAACCCATAATGTGTACACATTTCTATAAGTTTAAATAACGTGTATGCATTATTGAAACTATAAAACCAACAAAAACCTTCGTCCTCCTCATTCTTCCCATTCGCATTTTGTTGATTTCCATTCACGTTTTGCCCTCAAGCTTGCATTTTTGCCTATAAGTTTCATGTTTTGCGCTCTATTTACCAAATCGATGATGTCACTGTGAAGAAGAGGTATGTTTTTTGTAGATTAAATCAATTTTTTTTAATTTTTTGTGAATATGAATGACATCTAGTTTATTTTTTGATTTTTCTCCAACAGGTCAACATGCTCCACCTAACCCTCCACCTAATCCTCTGCCTAACCTTGTGCCCAACCCTCCTAACCCTCCTGTAGTTCCCCTAAATCCCCCAGGTAGCTAGGAGGATATATTTGCTCTCATAGTAGAGAACAAAATTGAAATTGAGCAAATAATTAGGAGAATGAGGGAGCCCACTTCCACAAACACCCATTGCACCTATTTGGCCAATAACCTAGATTTAGTATTAGGTCAAGTTGACTCGATAACGAGTCAAATTGATAGATAAAAGTCATATAGGGATAGTTGTAGGGCTTATTATGCTGACAAATTGTCAACATCTCAGGTAAAGAACAAAAATATAACAAAAGATCAAATTTGTGCCTTATTTATCAACTCGACCACTAATGCCCCATTTCCCATAACAACCAAACATTTCCCAATCCACTGATGCCAACATGATTTGATTAAGGCCAATTTTTGAGAGCGTTGGTGGATGGTGTTTGACTATCCCCCATGTAATAACCATGAGGTCTCTTTATACTTTTTGAGGAAACTCTATTGCAAGTTAGTCCACAATCAAATTCCAAACTACTTTGACGATGGTGAGTTTCAGGGTCGAGAGAAAGGCTCCACACATGATCGACCAGGTGCACATCATGCGCTTAATCAAACTGCAAGGATCCCCACCCAAAAGCCACTTCATCCAAAGATTCCCTCTACAGTGATAGAGGTTATGGACATAGACACTTTTCATGCACTTAGTGCGCTTATTGATACACTCATTCATCATACAAGTAGAATTTTAGAGACAGAGCCTCATGATACTCCAACTAGTGGTTGTACCTCACCCCACCCATGTAGGTGTTGTGGTGGTCCATACACTAGACCTTCAAATGATGATGGTGGCACTTTGGGGGGCTTGGAGGATATGGTCTTGATTGATGATTTGTTGGCACACACATTTGGTTTGGATACGTTGGGAGTCTCTACACACATGTAGGTATCTTTTATATAAATTTAACGCTAAATTTTTAAGTTATATTTGCATTTAAGTAATAAGGTAAAAATTAATTTCCACATTTAAATGGAATAATATATATGTATTTTTTTATGTTCCAGGAGGAAACGTTGCCTTCGACATCATAACTAGGTAGTGGGCCAACCCAGACTACTACATCTATGCATGTCAGTACGATATCATTTACATTTATAGAGGTAAAATTTCAAGTGAATCTTATATACTCTAGATGTACATTCATACACCTTAATTGCATCCTTGGTAGATTTTGTGTAAGAGAATATAAAATACCTAATTTATAATTTTGTTGGGGTTTATATTATTTGATGTATTAACATGGATTGGCGTAACTTGTTAGAAACTCATCTTCCATCTCAACTATGTTTTCAATAACCAAAATAATGAGTTGAACATTTGTTTGATATCCCATTATGTGTAGTTTCCATAATGGGTCAATCCCAATCAGTAGGATTGGATGCATATATATATATATATAGAGAGAGAGAGAGAGAGAGAATTCATTTGATAAAAGTGTTTAGGTACAATATATTTCTATCAATTTCCCAATCGAGCATAACATGTCTTCATTAATATGCACACCAATCCTTTCTCTTAAATATTGGCCTCATAGCCAAGCACTTGATTCCTTGTTATCCAAATCACATATAGCCATTCAATCTCTATGATCGATATCCAAAATGGTCATAGCTGGCAATTTAATTCCCATCTTGATTTTATCCGAGCATAATAATTTCATCTCTCTCTCTCTCTCTCTCTCTCTCTCTATATATATATATATATATATATATATATATATATATATATATATATATAGAGAGAGAGAGAGAGAGAGAGAGAGAATTCATTTGATAAAAGTGTTTAGGTACAATATATTTCTATCAATTTCCCAATCGAGCATAACTTGTCTTCATTAATATGCACACCACTCCTTTCTCTTAAATATTGGCCTCATAGCCAAGCACTTGATTCCTTGTTATCCATATCACATATAGCCATTCAATCTCTATGATCGATATCCAAAATGGTCATAGCTGGCAATTCAATTCCCATCTTGATTTTATCCGAGCATAATAATTTCATCTCTATCTATGGAGGTATAAATTTAGATGGCATAGCCTCTTGATCCCATTGTACCTAGTCAATTCCATTGGTTTGTTGGGAGGGTGTCCATTAGATCCCATTGGTTTGTTCAAAGAGCTTCGACTATAAAATATAACCTATATGTATATGGCATAGGCCTTGCAACCATATACAAATAGGGGACCACAACCCCATATAGATAGATGGGGTTGAGTAGTTTATTACCACCACCTACTTAGGGGGACCAAATAGCTACTATGTCTAGTTGGGGGAGAGGTCCTACCTATATCCATTGATGTAGAGCTATATCAACTTCTATACCAAACTCTGGCTATACAATGAGCCCTCAACCAATGCATGTTAGTTGTTCTGAGCAAAGTCACTCCTTCCTAAAGGGTTGCCTATGATAGATAACTATTTATAGAGGATTTATATGAGGCATTTATGCATATGGGTAATGAAAAATATCTTGGGTGTGATGGTTTTCCATGTGAATTTTACAAAATAATGTGGGATATTGTTGGACATTATCTCTATCAATTGTATCTTGAAGCCTTCCACAGACAATCCTTGAGCTCGAGTATAAACAAAGGGCACATCAAGTTCATCCTGAAAGCTGGCGACCTTAAATAAATTTTCAATTTGAGGATTATCACTTTATTTAATGTCTCCTATAATATTATCGCGAAAGTGTTAACTCTGTAGATCCACCACCTTTTGTGTTTAATTATTCAACCCGAGCAAATAAGGTTCACTCAAGGTAGATATATCCTGGATAATTTTATTGTTGTGTGTGAATGCATGGAATTGAGTCATTGTTCTAATCAAAAGGCCATGTTTATAAAAAAATGACTTCCATAAATCATATGACCATATACAATGGTCATTCATCTTGGTTATGTTGTAAGTTCTGGGGTTTGGCCCTACCTTCTTGCAATAGGTTCATATGTTTTTTGTTGATGCCTTTGCCTTTATTTGAATTATTGGAACTAATTTAGAGTAGTTAGGTCTCTTCAAATCCATTAGACAGGGTTACCTATTAGCTTTGACTCTTTATGTTCTTGTTACTAAAGGTTTCAGCGACCTATTTGCCAATGTCCAATTTCAAGGCCTCATCCACAACATTTTTTTGTCAACTGAGAAGACCTTACAACTTCTTAATGAGAATTTAATAGATGATTCCTTCCTCACTCTCATTGAGGGTGAGTTTAATGTTACTAGTGCCATGCATTGTCTTGATATTTTTTATCTTACATCTAGCTCTTACGTTCAATGGCTTAAAACCTAGTTCTAGACATTGTTTCCTCGCCCCACTTCTCTGGAACATAGGTTATTGTATTAGATCACCAAACCATTATTATTGGCTATCAAATTTTAATTTTTTTCTAAAGTGCTTGCGGCCACCCATGTCTATTAATCATCTTATTGGGTGCCTTCCAAGTAGTCAGTCTAAAAACTAGAAAATTTTATAGAGACTTTATTTGGGCTAACCCTTCCACTGGTAAAGGTTTTCATAGGGTGGCCTAGGAATATTGTTGTTTTCCTCAGAAGGTGGGTGGTATGGGATTTATAAATGTCTCTCGCCAAAGTTTGACTCTCTGGGTCAAATGGATTGTCTGTGTCATTGATGGAAATGAAGCTTGGAAGGTGCTCATCTGTAATTGTGTTGCTCAAGGCTTCCCTTACAGGCATGCAACATGTAAATGTCTTGGTTTTACTAAACTCCTTACTCTTATTTTCCATGTGAAAGTCGTGGGATCCTTTGAGATAAAAAGTATTTGGAAAGCTTGGGAAATAGTTAAACCTTGGCTTTTATGGAATGACTCTTTGTTTAGAGATGGCCTCACTATCAATCAATAATCCCTATGGTGGTCCCCTATCATTGAATTTCATGTAATTCCTTTGTATAGGTGCATTGGATTCACTCTCTTAAATTATTTCGAAGGGGAATTCGGACATTGAGAGATTTATTTTGAAAAAGCACTCGCTTTTGGCTCCCTTGAGATGAATTCAAAGGTAAGTATAATCTTTGTGCTGCAGGCAGAGAATCTTATGAAGAGATTATGGAAGTCATTCCATAATAAATGCTTCACAAAATCATAGTAAATTCTTACCAACTTTGGTGAGAAGACTAAAAATGGTAAGTTGACAGTGCTTTCTAGAATTACACTACTTGGAAAGGTTATGAATGGCTCTCGTCGCATCTGCTTATGGTTGGAAAACTTAATGGCCATTGCAATATCCATTTCTCCCTCATAATTTTTGGGGAGACATTTTCAGATTGTGTGGGTTGTATGTATTGTGCCTAAGCTAGCTTACTTTGCCTGGTGTTTACTTCATCAAGGGCTTCCTATAGGCAAAATACTAATTCAATTGGGGGTTGTATAGCCCTGTTGTCCTTTTTGCAAGCATTTGAAGACTCTCATGCATCTTTTCTGGTTTTGCCCCAAAGCTCAAAGCACATGGGTTTGGATACATGATTTTTTGAGGCCTTTTCACCCAAATCCCTTAAAGTGGTTTCAGACACTATGGGGTGACAACCTGAAAATTTCCCCTCAATTCACCCAAGTCTGGCATGTTTTTAGAGTGAAAAATCTATTTTGGATAAGGAAAGAAAGGAATTCAACGTTATTCTCCAATGTTTTTACTGGCGTTTAGTTTTCTACATATAATAAGGCTATGGTTATTTCTAATGTACTTATACAGATTCAAATGCAAGCCAACAAAGTGGCTATGGATCTAGATTACCTACAGTGATTACTTGGTCACTGGGTTGATGCCCCTTGCACTTTTACTCGCATACCACCCTCCCCATCATGAAACTTATCTCCTAGAGGAGGTAATGGCCCTCCTTAGGGTGGTCTTCATCGTAGTCGGTCTCCTCCACATTCTCACAACCATGCTACATATTTTCTAGCATGGTGATGCTCTCCTCCCCCAACCTAGCAGGGAGACTGGGGCTCTCCACCTCTTCGTCCTCCACAAGCTCAGGTTTGGGGCTCTTTGCCTCCTGTAGACCAATGCAAATGGAGCCATTTGCCTAAGTGATCGTAAAGTGGTAGGAAACCACTGCCAGATAATGGCTTCTCCAGGCTCGCTTTGGCTATCTCTCCTCGTCACACTGTGCAAGATACTAAGGTACAAGAAAATGGTAACCAACAATCCTTTGATTTTAGATGGAACCCTGTTATTGAAGGGAAAGATCTTCCAAACTCTGGATGGGATTGATCTAGGCAACAATTCAGGGAACAATTCAAGTGACGGTTCTACCTCAATTGATGACAGAACTTTTGGGAGCCATAAATTTTGCACCATAGCTCTGATTGACTTCCCGTTTGAACCATTGAAAAGCTAAGAATGAGGAAAATGTGGTGAGATGACACGAGTTTTGTTCGATGGGTTTTGACCTTCAAAAATGCAACGAAAATGCCCCAAATTTCAATTTTAATAGTGTAGTCTAAAAATAGTAAATTTTTAAAAATAGTAATTCCTTGAATTCTATATTGTTATGAATCGTGGAAGTCAAACCACTTCATCTCCTTCGAGATTGGTGACTTTCCATATCCTCCTCCTACCTTCAAAATGTGTGTAGATGAAGATGTAATCCAAAAAGGAAATCAGACATCTCTTCCCAAAGATAAGCATATGTTTGTATTTGCAATTTTGAGAAATAAAACATCTCTTCTTAGAGAAATCATAGTTATGGTGCAAAAGTTATGACTTCCAAAAATTTCGTCATCAATTGGGATAGAACAATGGCTCGAATTGTCCCCTGAATTGTTGCCCAGATCAGAGATGATCTTCCTGATTACAATATTAAATTAAAATATAATGTAAGTATGAAAAATGAGGGTTTTTGAAAATTTAAAATATAATGTAAGTATGGAAATGATCTTTGTGGTATTGATGTCGATCTTGATAATATCAATGCTATTTTCAACATGCCTATCCGTCATTCCATTTTAGATATTTCCACTTACCTTGGAAAGCTTGGGGTAATAAAATAATTTATCCCCAAAATGGCTTATCATATCTACTCTATTAATTCACTTATAAATAAAGGTACTGCTCGTGAATGGATGGATCCTTTTTATAAAACATTTGATAAAATGAAATAATATTTGCTTCATCCACCTTCAAATGATCCATATTTCTTTCACACCCATATTAATTGGGGCAATGTTTTCCCAACAAAATGATACCAGATGATAATATGCCATCTATTATATCATTCAAGGCCTCACTGACTATGAAAAACATTATACAAAATTCAAACATGATTTCCTCTCTATATATTTTATAGCTAAAAGGTTCCATCATTATATGGTTTATCAAATAACTTACATTATTATTCATTCTCATCCACTCCATTACTTCTTCTCTAAAACATTTTTCCCTAGAGATAGAATTGGGAAGCGGATGGTCCTTCTAATGGAATTTGATCTCCATAGTATTATGTAAATATCTATCAAAAGACAAATCATTGCTGACCAACTCATAGCGTCTCCCATACCTACTGCTGACCACCTTCAAGATAGTCTCCCTAATGACAATATCCTTTATATTAAAGGTCTTAATCAAGTTATATCTCTTAAATATTACTTCCACAATTTCACTATCGATCTTGAAGAAAGTAATCTTTAAGAGCCCTCTATCCTTTTTGATACTACAAAATCTAAAGTAGTCATCAAAGAACTACTTGAAATCTCATACCCGGTGGTAAAAGTAGTGAAAATAAAAACCCAATCTATAAAGAAGAAAGAATAGAAATGACGAGATACCAAAATTGAAGAAATCACCGATATTAGGATTAGTAATTACTTTTCTTCTTGTTTGTCAGTGATTATCTCCTCAAGAATTTGCTCAAAATTCGTTGATTGTTCATGCTTCATTGTTTTTACTGTGACTATCTTTTGCAGAATTTGATCGGAATTTATGGATCGTTCATGCTTTATTTCTTCTGCTGTGACTATCTCCTTAAGAATTTGCTTGGAATTTACTGATTGTTCATGCTTGGGTGCTTCTACAGTGACTGTCTCCTCAAGGATTTGGTCGGAATTCGTTGATTGTTCATTCTTCATTGTTTCTGCTGTGACTATCTCTTCAAGAATTTGTTCAGAATATGTTGATTGTTTATGCTTCATTGCTTCTGACTTGTAATCCCCATCACTTGTTTGCATGTTAATTGATTCCTCATTAGAGATTGCAGATGAAGGGGTATTTGGTATCTTTGCAACCTTTCCCATTTCTCTTCCTTTGCCCCAAAGCACAGAATACAGAACTATAACAATCAAAATTGCACCAATAACACTGCATTCAAGAAAAATTAAACATAGATCAGATTTAGAGATATAAAATTAAAGAAAAATCTTCATAAAAATATGATAAATATAATTCTGTAATAGTGGCAGCTTAACAGATAAAAACTCAAAAAGTAGCGATGCCCATATCTATATAACTCGGTTGTACCAAACCAAAGAAATATGATAAATACCTTCCTAAATGAAGCTTCTCGTCAAGAAATAGAGAACCCATGAAAGCCACTATTATTAATATCAATGGGTTAAACATAGTGGTAAACAGAGGACCCTTTTTCTTTATACACCATACCATCAAACAAAAAGCAATTCCTGAAGCTACAACTCCCTGCAAAATTCAACAAAACATTAAATTTATCATAAATTATACAGGCACTAATCCCAATATTCAGGAAATCCTAACCTCCAATACATACCGAATAGACTGCAGTGAGAAGATTTACATTCCACCCTAGAGCCCACACCTCATAATGGCCTCTTTCAAAAACTAATGTTATAACCCCAGATTGTATGGTGACCAGAAAACACATTATGGCAGTGCTAGAGTACCGAGCTGGATATTTTTTGCTAATGTTTGTCTGCAATGTTGTTAGAGGGGAAAAAAATAGATGGTGGAACTTGCAAAAAATACATGTAGCTATTTGTATAGTTAATTGAAAAAGTATGTTACCTGCACTATATACCATGATGAAAAACAGATACAGCTGACCAACACCAACAATAAGCCTTTTGTCAAATCTTCAGATTTACCATTGTTTTCATTGTGTTCACCCAATTGGAAGGGTGATGGCCACAGCTGTAATTTGATTCCTTTGTAGAATGTCATGGTCATGGCTCCACCCACACAGATTAGGGTTCCAAGCATCTTTGCTTGACCACCCAGAGTTCTTATGCCTACTCTTTCCATGCTACAAAAATTTTAAAAAATTATCAAGAAGGTGGTAATTTCCTGGTGGATATACCTGCATAGGAACAACTTTGTTTAAATCCAAAGATGGTTTAAACGAAATTTAAAATAAAAGAGAATACCCAGGTTGCAACATACCAACAAAAATTATAGGGTTAAAAATAAATAAAAATGAGTGGTGTTGAAGTTCAGGATATAGTTAGAAAGGAAAACAAACTTTAAAAAATAATAAAGAATACCCCCTTGCAACATATGAACAAATTATTTTCATGACAGTAGACTCAAATATGCAGGGTGCCACTAACAGTTAAAATTTTTTACCCAAATATAACAGCCATGATAAAAGTAATGGCAGGTATTAGGTTGAAGAGTGCAGATGCAAATGTAGCTGTAGTATAAATCAACCCTGCGTAGTAAAAATTCTGGCTCAATGTGATCCTGGAAAACAAACAATGGATGAATTTGGTTTTTACTATCGGAGCATTTTAGGATTAATAATAAACAGAAAGTTACATTAAAAAAGCAGCCAGTTGAAAACTACTATGCCAGCCCTCACACTTCCTAATTTTAGAGTTGTAGAAGTAATTTCAATATAGTCCTATCTTCTTTCCAATAGTAATCCATGTATTTAAAGGTATTTGAACTATTTTTTTTTTTAGGTATTATAAAATTACAAAAGAAAAGAAAGAAAGCTAAATTTATCTCGCAACTAATCAATCATTATACTAATTAAAAAGTCACTTCAAATATAAAAATCAAAATTAATAATTTTAAAAAAAAATAGTTACCCTAATAAACTGCTGATGAAAATTTCACACAGGATCCTGAATGTTAGCTTTGTGGCCTTGTCTCCCTGTCACAAACAATAAATAAAAGTTCAATTAAAAGTTTTAGTTTTTTTTAAACATGTTAACACAAATGCTTAGGATTTTTTTTTTTAAAGGTTTTGCCCACCTTTCCAAAATATAAGCCACAGGGGCTGTGACTATTGTAGCAACTGCATGCCTATAGAACACCAAAACAAAGTGAGATATTCCTTGGTTCAGTGCAGTTTTTGATATTATATTCATCCCTGCAAAGCAAATCTGAACAGCTATCATTGCCAAACTTGGCTTTGATTTTTCATAGAATGATGATAAACTTCCATATCGACACCTTCCAAATTCAGCCATTTTCCTTGTTTAATTTCCAGTGTTTCTGTTTTGTAGGTTTCTGAACATATTGGCAGCAGATCCAGCTGTTGAAACAAAAATTTAGTGTAAAAGTGCTGTTGAAACCCATTTATCAGAGATGGAAGATAAAATAAACACATTGACAAACACATTTGAATCAGCAAGCCCACCACAAAAATTCACACTGGTAGCATCACTATACTGTAAAAAAAATTTAAGAAGAAAAAATAAACTAATAAGGGAATCAGAGCTAATAAAAGAATCAAGATGTAAGAAAAAGGGAAGGTAGCTAAAACAAATGATATAGACACTGAAACAACTAAAGATTACATTAAATTCATGGTAGAAGAATGGGAAGCTTCCAAAGCATTAAGTGATTTTATATTTTCAAAATATTATGGTTGGTTGTTACTTTTCTGTCTTTTAGTTGTTGTTTAGCTATATTTTGTAATTTTTTGCTGCTATTGTTAATAAGATTTTAGTTGGTCTTGTCTTGTTTTGGTCTTTGTTTGGTAATTTTATTGCTATATCCATCATATTTTAATTAGTTAAGGGTTGGGCCCTTTCAAAATCCCCCTTTTTACCCATAATAATTTTTAAAAAAACCTTCTATAAGACCATATATTTAATTTTTCTTTTCCAAGTGAAGATTGAGTCAACCAGAGTTATCATCCATAAAATATAAATTTGATGATCAATATGAAGTTTTTTAATTTATTTTAGACTAAATTAGTGTGTAGGACCCAATATGTGTGTGTGTGTGTGTACACACACATAACATACATACATACACACATAACATACATACATGTATGTATGTATGTGTGTGTATGTGTGTACATACATACATGCATGTATGTATATACACACATACACACACACATATACATATACACACATACATGCATACATACATTAAAATCATCATTATAAATTTAAATTTTATAATTGTAATTATTGATTCTAATAATTGATTAAGTGAGTTTGGTCTAAAAAAAATTGATCTCTTCGTGATAATAAAAAATAAGAAGTATTGACTTAAGTTTTTTTGAGAAAATGGTGGTTATGAGGCAAGAAACTATAGTATTGGTTGGTACTAACTGCCAAGGTATAGTTCCACAACTTACTGAGGGCACCCAAGAATGATCATCATCGTCTATTTAGGGCCTAAGGTGGTAGTGAAAGAAACAAGGTTTGGGTTTGTGTAATGAAGGGAAGTGTCCCAGTTAAGGGTCAAGGTGGTGGTGCAATGAGTTATCACCATAGGCGAGGGTAATGTCTATTTTAGTTTCACATTGGCCCCTAAACCCTCTCTTCCATCATAGATTTATGAAGGACTAGAATAAATAATAGTGGCAGGTGAGTGGGCACTACAACAATGAGGTGACCCAAGGAGGAGGGGATGGAATAGGTCGGTGTTTCCTATGGCCACACTTCATTTTCCCTTGAAATTTTGTACTTAGTTGTTGGAGCCACAATATGGTGGCCTCATTTTTTGTCACTTTGATGGTATTTCACCATCCATAAGGATCAACTTAGGGGTATATTTTGGATTTTTTTTAGCAGGGAGGACGTAGTTCAAGTGTTTGACAAAATGCCAGAACATGGTTTGGTGGCCTGGAAGGTGGACAACTCTTGCAAAGTGTTTGACATAAATGATGGCATGCATTTGGAGGGGTGAAACTAATGCAGGATAGATGCTTAGTGGAAAATATACATGCTTTAAAATTATGGTGCATCTTCTCTTTGGGAAAATAATATGTTTGTGGGCTCATTTGATAGATCAAGTAGATCTTAAGTAGAAGATTGAGTACACTCAAATGATTATAGTGGAGCAACAATGTCTTTTATATAAGGGGAAACTACTAGAGGACCATTCTACTCTATCATGATCAAAGATCAACAAAGATTTCACCCTATCTCAAGTGTTGTGATTGTAGGGAGGAACTATAGGTCCTAGAAAGCCATCTACCTCTAAATTTGTGCCTTTTAAATAGGTAGTGAAAAATGTAGTTACCACCCCAAGTGTTTTCAAGCCAGTCTCTATACCCAACACCTATGTTTTGGAGCACTTATAAGAAGTTTTGATTATGGAAATTACAGTAGGTGTCCTACTTCCAGTCAAAGCTAGAAGAAGGAGAAATAATCTATAGATTTAATGGCAATTAGCCAACCATGATGGCTTTATATGATTCAATACACACTACCTGAAACAATTAGTGTGAGATCTCTATATGCTCTAAATGTTTTCTCATTGTTCATATATTTAACAATGAATGTTATCAGAGAGTGTTCACAAAGGGCCCTTGGTTTTAGGGTTTTATGGGGCTCTTCATCACCCTTTAGTTTCCATAATTTGACCCACTCACTCTCTTGGCTACCAAAATGCTAATTTGGATTCGGATTCCCAACATGCCCATACATGTATGTTTTGATTTCAAAGAGATATGTAATTCCTTGGGCACATTCATCAAAGATGATTTTAAGAGAGCAAAAATGGGTTTATGCACATATGTATAGAGATAGATCTTAGTAAAGGCTTGCCGGATAAAGTGGTGCTCAGATGTGGGAAGTTCCATCACCTACACATTTTGGATTATGAGAATACAAAATTTTGGTGATGCACGTGTAAAATTTTAGGACATCTTCATGCTACATGTCCCTAAGCAGGAGCGTGTCCTTTGGAGGAAAATGGGACAAAACCATCACCCAAACAATGGAATTTCTTAGAAAAACAGGGAGTGGATGTGGATGATGACCTTGTAGAGTAAATTTGGCATTCAATAGAACCCAAAATTCATACTAAGGAAGAACCATTTTCCAAGATTGAGGAACATGTGTCTAATATAGTGGGAGGATGAGAAAATCAAAATACGCCACTGAGAAAGGCTTCGAAAGGAATCATGTCAAGGGGATTAAAGAGAGCACATGAATCAAAAAACTCAAATTTAGACAAGGGTCTAATGACTCCTATGAATTTGGATCCCCTGAGTTCAAACATACCTCTATCACAAAAGACTTTAAAGTTGTTTATAGTCATAGTGGAATGTGCTCAAGGTGTATGGCAGGAGGTTAAAAAGGAAACAAGAAAAAAGGGTATGATTGAAGAGTATTTGGGACCTAACTTATGGCTCTTAGATATTGGTTTTAGTTTGCTATATATTGAGGTTTTTGCCTTGGTTTGGCTTGTTTTTGTTGGGTATTTATTAGTTTTGTTTAGTTGTGCATGTGTCGCAAAGTCCTTTATGTTATGGACATAGTTGGTTGTATTCTCATTTTATTATTAATCAAGGGTGAAGGATCTATTAACCCTCAATTACCTAACCAAAAAAATTATCATCTTAAAAAAAATTAAAATAATAAATAATTAAATATAAATTGAAAAATACTCAAATGAGATTTGATATTTTTAACACATAATTGGTTGAAAGAAAAACTTGGATTGCTAAAGGATTGTTTATTTATTTAGAGAATGGATTCCTAAATATTTAACTTCAAAATCAAATCACCAAGATTTATTTAATTATTTTTATTAACTACATTATGATTATAAGTATTATTTTTAGACACTCAAATTTAGTCATTTAGTGTGTGACAATGTTTAATCTTGACATCCTTACCCTACTTGGTCTATTCTCCATTATGTTAGCTTTTAGATTTAACAAGAGCATTCACTATTCTAAAACATATCTTTCAACCACTCATAACACCATTCAGATATTCTTATTTTGCTTATAGATTCCTATCAAACCAGTTACAATAGTCTTTGTCCTTCTATGACAAGACCATGTTAGGTCAAATAGGGTCACACTATGGCCTTATCCCTTGCGCCCCAATGACAACTTTTTAAATTCAAGATGTTGTATTTTGCCCCTCCTATTATTTTTATCAAGGTCGGCTAACATAAATATTCAAAATATTCATCTATATACGACATCAAGGCCTCCCCAAACACATCTAAAACTCACTTCGAAATTCTACTACACATTAAGGAAAGGAACACTACTTATTCCAATTTTAATTATGCTACATTCAAATAGTCTTAATCCAAGTCTAAATATATTTTATTATGGATCAAGGGTACTCATTCTCAAGTGTCTAAAGCAATCTATCTAGTTTCATTCATATAGAAAAATCAATATTCACACACTTATTCTAGAAAAGAGAACTACATCGGCTTCAAGCCCTTTTGGGCTATTAGGAAACACTTATAAATTTCATAGGGTTTTCTAAAGATAGCTTAGTTATTCCCCTTACTAGAATTCTTGTTTCTCATTATATATATATATATATATATATATATATATATATATATATATATATATATATATATATATATATATATATATATATATGGTTTATTGTGCAAGATCTAGGATTTTTATTTTGTAGGTCTTCCACATAAAAAAATTGGTACACATAGGAAATCAATCAAACTTCACAGACAGGTGCACACATCTAGATTGGAAAAATAATCACACATTCAAATAGGATGTGGCTGCATTATGGTCCTATCCTCCTAGTGCAATCTTGTCCTAATATAGTTTGAATTCTTTAGTTTGATAACAACACGATACATAGGCCTTTTCATGCAGTTTCCAGTCACAGTCAACATAAAATTAGTTTGAGGGAGGTTTGCATATTTATTTGCCAATTTACTATTTTTAGCTCACTTTCAATTCTGTAAATTCTATATTTTATATTCAAATCTATATATTTCTATAGATCTGAATAAATTTTTAATATTTTATTTGTTCTTAGAATTTCATTTCTAAATTAAAAAATATTAAACATTCTAGTAAACTCATATTTTTTAGAACACCACTTGTTTGCTCAATTTTTGTCTTAGTATTTCATACAAATTTTTATAAATTCCTGACAATGAAATAAAATATCCTCTACTTTGGGTAAAAACTAGAAACCATGAGTCAATCTTCTTCATCCTTGGATTAATCCGACACCATATAAATTGACTTGACAACTCGGGTAGATATCTCACATAGAAGATATTTATTTCAACCTCGAGTTTAAATTTGTTGATATCTATACACAAAAATCTTTCGATTTTCTTTGTATTTATTTTCTATTGCTTGTTGCTTGTTTTTATAAATTATATTATGGGAGTTGTAAAACTACGTAGTGATTGTTGTTACTTTATATGCATTGATATATTTTATAGATATTATGGTGTGAGAGATACTTCCCCAATACTCATACCCATTGTACAATACTAAATACAAAATTTATTTTCCAAGTACCTCATGGTATATCAAAAATATTTAGGGTCCCTTATTTATACCATAAGAAGCCTCTTTTATCGATTTGATTTGTGTTGCACCTGAGACCTAAGCGTATCACCTAGATAAGTTACTCTCACCGTACCCTCAAAGATGGGATAGTGGGCTTTAGGCATGAATTTTACTCTATAGTTAGTGCTCTTAAATATTGGATTGACACTACTCTACAAATGAGCAAATATATTTTAGATCCCACAAAATCATTCAAACCCTTGCCTAATCACCATTTATACCTTGAAGTTTTATTTTATTCATAGTAATTATCATCTTTTGTTCATATTATATAGTACTCATTCATTTTCTCTTTAGTACATGTAAAATCACTCAATCACAATAAGTATTTTCTTTATTACATTTATTGTATTTAAATTCACTGTATATATCATGCATAGTTAAAGTGCACATGTTGATGATATTAATTCTCTATATAAGTTATTTTCTACTCGTGTTATGCCTTTTATTTATAATGATGAATGGATAAACCGCAACAAGCAAAATTTTATGGAAGAAACATATATGGGCGATTGTGATGATTTTGATTTTGATGATATAACACTAAATAAGAAATATGACTTTGATGCATCTTGAGAACATGAATTCATAGACCACCTAGCTAATTCGACCTTGAGGAGAAAAATGCCCCTCTTATTTCATCTTTAGATTCATCCTTAGATCCTTCTTTGGATCCTATTATTTATTCATCCTTAAGTCCCTCTTTGGATTCATCTTTAGATCTCCCTCTTGATCCATTATTGAATCTCTCATTGCTTACACCCCTAGAGTCCTCTTTAGATTTACCTTTGACTCATCCTCAAAACTCTCGTTGGATTTATCCCTAAAACCATATTTATATTCACCTTTAGTTTCCCTTCAATGTTATACTTCATCTTCTTCCTTGAACAATTGTTTAAAGAGCAAATACCATACTACAAAAGACTATCTATTATCCCTTAGATTACAACATACCATCCAAAAGAAAGAACATTATCCTTGCACACCTAACTTCCCTTTCCACCTTGCTAATTCACTTTATTGCATATGAACTTATAGAATTAATTCACATAAAATACTTATAAATAAGGATGATATTCATTACAAACAAATTCTTGTTTCTCTTTCTCTAGATGAAAGTGAAGTTCAATAATCACAATGTTATCTTTTCTCCTTTACAATTATATGGTATTAAGTGTACATGCGATAATTCTTCCCTTTCGTCAACCTAAGAGGACACTTTATTTTTCTTCCTTTATAATATCACATGCCACAATTTAAAGCAAACATCCCTTTTAACACATCTTGTGGTGTTGCTTCCACTTCCACCTCATGCTTTTCTATGCATGTTACAACTCTTATGCTACAATGTCACAAACCTAACATAGATTTATCACATGATGACAGTGCATCCCTTATTAATGCTACTTATTTTAATGTTATCAATCAACAAGAGAAAAATTATTTGTATACATATATCTAATAAATCTTTTGAACCAAAGGAAGAGATTATCCTTCCTCCTTCTCCTATTATAAATAGTGTTCCAATGGCTAAAATTAACAACATAATTCAATCCTTAAATGGACCTCTTAAGAACCTCAACATGCCTTCAAAAGAATTCATATTTTTAATGCATTTTTTATGTGCTTTTCAATCCCAAACACATCAATTATTCTTATAGATTAAAACATATCACACTTGGGTTGACTCTAGTGCAATCCATGGTAATCCTATTATGCATAACATTTTGTATGCACCATTATCTCATAATTTCCAAATGCCAACATTTTCTACATTTGATGGAAGTGGGGACCTTTAGCTACATCTTCGAGATTTTTGATAAACTATGAATGGTTAAAAGGGTAGTCAAATGTTATTACAATTATTTTCTAAGATTCTATAAGGGTGTGCACTTGTTTAGTTTCATTCCCTTCATAGTGGATCTCCCAATACTTATCTATAACTAGATGAAAGATTATTGATGCATTATGTTCAAAATAAGTGACCTAGGGTCACTTAGAAAGATTACCCTCATTGCATCAAGGTAAATATGAACAAGTTTATGACTACATTCTAAGATTTAAAACTGTTATGCATCAATTAATTTACCAACCAACCGAATTAGAAGGACAATATATTTTTTCTAGAGGTATAATTTATCCATTAAAATATAATCTAATTTATTATCCATGTGAATCATTTATATCTCCTTTTTATGAAACACTTGCGTTAGAAGAAAAATTGGTCTTATTCATGTATCAAATAATATGGATGGGGACATTAAGTTACATAATGAAAATTAATATAATGAAGTCCAATCAAATAACATTGAGGTACATATTCAAAATCAAGCACAAGATTTAAATTAAAACTTATATTCTTCTAAAAATGTCTGCACTAACGTACTCTCTATTATTAAAATAACCTTAATGATAATACACTAGTGGATAAAGTTAAAACAACTTTTGATCAAGTCAAAATATTACATAAAGAAACAAAATCTATTCCTAAACATACTAATCATAAGTATTCCTTTACATAAAATAAGGTACAAACTCTAAAATTTAATTTCAATGATCACCCAAATATTATTTCAAATACATTACTAGAATTTATAAGTTAATCAATTGAGCCTAAATTATTATCAATCTCTTCATCGGTTGGAAAAAATTAAAGGTCAATTATTTTGTATTTATCATGACATTAATGGACATTGTGATAATGATTGTTTACATTACAAGAAAAACCAAAAAAACTAAAAAATAAAGGAATCATCTCATTTCAAAAATTTGATTATAAAATAATCAAATCTACATCTTCAAATGTTAAACAACACATTTTAAAAAAATCTTCTATACAAGATGCAATGGTTTCTCAAGATTTTACTACTAACAGATCTCAAGTTAATGACACTATTTCTTAAATTAATATTTATAGAAATGAAACAATATTAACATGAAGTGTCTAATGTGCGAAATTTATAAAATTCAAAAATACTATTAAAATTACCTACGATGTTATGGCTTCCTTTGCACTCATATTATCACATCTATTTATATACATTCTCTATGAGCACACATATATTCTTTCCCATTTGAGGCTTGACCATACTTATCTACATTGATATAATTCTTTTTGTAGATACATTGGAGCCCATGGTTTGCCTTCATTCTTATCATGTTATGCTTTAGCACCTTCTTGTGGATTGTTTGAATCCCTCAATTTTCCACCATTTTTTAAGCCTTGATTATTAACACTTTTTCATATCTTTTAAATTCAAATATTTTCAAAAATTATATATATATATATATATATCAAAAAATTCAAAAAGTCAAAATATTTTATAAAATTCAAAATCAAGACCTTAAAAGCATTTTCTTATGTTACTAGCTTACTTATTTTCATATGCTATTTATTTCATGTTAAGTAGATAGCATATTTCAGTTTTCAATATACAATACTTTTCTTGAGGTATGTGAATGTGATACAGGAGATATTATTGCATGATATTTTGATGCCCATATTCCCTTATTACCCAATAATCTTTTAAGTTTGGGCCATCTCTTCGTTCTCCTTGAACACTTCAACAACTTGTATCTATCCACAACCTTTAAACCATGTTGAAATACATATCATACAAATGTTTTTCTAATCATTCAGACTTTATATTATGTTATATAAAACTGCTATTTTCTAACAATGATATTGATACATATGGTTGATGTAGACTAATCTCAATTGCTCCCTGCTTCTTTCTTACTTTAATACATGATAAGATAGAACCTGCTTGTTTATTTATGTGGCCCTTGGCCTTCTGTGTGAAACATACACATGTTATTTATTGTATGTAATCCTCATGTCATTTGTGTATATGGCCCTTGGTCTTGTGTGTTTATGCCATATTTACATATCCATTGTATATGGCCTTTGGGCCTTATGTGTGGCATTATATGCAAATTGCATGGCATCGTATGGTATTACTTATATATTATATTCTTACTATGGTACCATTATTCATATCATGCATTACTTATATATTATAATCTTACTTTGGTTCCATGATACATATCATGCACAGGTGGTTTAACACGGGTTTCATATCCAATTCAATGCTAAATTTAAAAATATGATGCAACCTAATTCAAATTTTCAAAGTGATATTACATGATTATATCGATCACATATGCTTTATTTTGAGATAAATGATTTTAAAGCTACACATATCATCTCAAAAGGGGGGCATCATAATGGGCTTATCTTTAGAATGCAAGGCTCATTAGCAACAAATTTTTCAAATTTATGATCGTATATAGTTTTAAGACTACAATATGATTCATAATTTTTAAATTATGGGGGCATGTGACATGCATATGCACTCATCCATATAATTACTTTAATATAAGTCACATATACTTAATTCATATGCACCACCTGTAGCATTCGGGAGCCTCCTATAGTAGTCCAATGCCACATAAAGTTGAATGGTTACAATGTTTCTCCTTCCATTTGGTGGTTTGGTTAGGATTTTTGACAAATTTTTAGGCTAAGTGACAATAAATACAGGTCTCGACAAGGAATAATATATGGGTAGAGATCAAAGAATAACACCAAGCACAGTGAGATGTATGGAAGTTAGATTCACATTATTTATTTACAAGTTTGAGACTTTGTTCTTTTTTATCATTTTTTCATAGTTTTAGGTAATAGGGTGAAGACTACACATCTAAGATAATTGATTTTAGTAATTTTTATTGCTTGAGAGGCACATCTTCCACCAAACATTACAAAGATCATTACAAGTATAGGAGCCCATGAGGCTGATTTTCCTTGTAAGTCCAAGAAGGCAACAAGCTTGTAAACTAAAAGACACAGTGGAGATGAGGAAGCATGCCTTCACTCTTATTGGAGTTTTATCATATTGAATTTCTCTAGGGTATGTCTTTTTTTATCTCTCTTTATTTTTGATATATTTTTTTACTTTAATTTCATGTTTACATTCCTTAAAACTAGGCTAATACAACAAAAATTCAAGATGGCTCAAGACTTGGTTTTAAAGGTTTAATAACTTCAACTTGGTATATGCAAGGTGTGAATATTACATGTGAAGGGTTGCATATTCTTTTATATGTTGTAGATGTCAGTAATAAGAGTTGGAATACATTTTAAAACCATATTTTGGTTGTTTTTTATTTAGCATACAACTTGAGAGAAACACCTTTTATTGAAAGGGTTTGTGTTGGTGAAACTTAGAGTGGAATACCCACCTAATTTATGGATCAAATTGGTATAATAGAATGTTATCCTTTTTTCCATAAAAATATTGCTAACATATTTCCACAATTGTGTTAGATTTGTTCATGTTTTACTATGGTGGATATTGTGGTTTGACCGTTGTGCATATATCTCCCATTACTTGGTAACATGTGTTAGTGGAGAGATTGTCTCGATTCATTGGTAGCAAGGTGGGTTCGAATTCCACTATTGTTGTTGTTTGAATACATTGTGGCTTCTATGACGTGATGGTATTTGTGCAAAGTCTTTGATGCACCAGTCATCCAAAGGACATGAAAATGTGAACACAAGATTTCTTAAAGGTCGAGCATTCAAGGTGGCAAAGTTACTCTTCCAAAGAAAGAAAGATTAATACAGTTGTAAAAAAGTGTAGAGAAAGACATGTTCAAAATAGATTCGATCATAGTTTCTTTGTGACAGTAGGGTATGGATGTACTTGAGAAAATAAATACTCTAAAGGTAACACTATGATATGCCTTTTTTTTTTTTTTTAAATGGCGTCACTTTGAGCCTTTCATGTGGAATAAAGAAGGCATTTTTACCTTACATTGTATATCCTTGTTCCTTTTTACAAGAGAAGTGGGACAAAGATGTTAGTGTTGATGATAGAAAGAGTATCAAGAAGGGGAGAGCAAGTGAATTGGCATATTGGGTTGAAAATCAATTGTCGAGTAAATCCAAAGGGCATTCGAAGAAGAAATGGGGTAAGTATTTTTCTCACCGCTTTCGTTTTTAAAATAATGGGACTGAAAGCCTTAAAATTTACGAGTTGATCACATTGGAACCTAAACAAGGTATTGTCTAAGAGTTGATCAGATTAGAACCTAAACAAGCTATTGTCTAAGAAGATGATAATATTGGTTTCTCACATGGAAAGATAGGAGGTAAATCTCAATATTATTTTTATATATTTTTTGGGACACAAAATCCTTCAAATTTTGGGTGTGAGATCACAAATCTGATCATGTATATCATCCAATTTAGTTGGTAAGACAATCTGCTATAAAAAAATGAGTAGTTTACAATATCTTGAGTCTTAAGAAAGTGTTAGTTGTTATTGTATGGACTAAAACAACATATGGTTGGCGTCAAAATAAATTTTAGAGTACATATTTGAGTTCCTCTTGAAAAAATAGGCAAATTCAAAAAAAAAGCATGTAATTTTGAGTTTGTATGCAAAAGTTATAGCCTTCATAAGTTAGTGGTCGTTTTACAAGAAATAGTCTGGTGCCACTTGAAGCATGTAGGAGCCACATGTATTAGTCCAATGCCACTTGAATTTGAATAGTTGAAAACATTTTTCCTTCCCTTTGGTGGTTTAATTAGGCTTTTTGGTGGGTTTTGAGGCTGAATGACTATAATTACATGCCTTGGCAAGGCAAAATACATCAGTAGATATCAAGAAAATAACAAGAAGCATAGTGAGATGTATGAAGTTGGATTCACATTACTTATTTACAATTTTGATTCTTTGTTCTTGTTTTTTCATTATTGCTTAGCTATAGGTAATAAGGTGAAGACTACACAATTGAGATAACTAAGTTCAGTAGTTTTTATTTCTTGAGAGGAAAGTCTTCCATCGAATATTGCAAAGATTATTATGAGTAAAGTAGTCTTTGAGGTTGATTTTCCTTATAAACCCAAGAAGATAATTTTTTTGTAAACTGCAGAACATAGTGAAGATGAGGAAGCATGGCTTCACTCTTGCTAAAGCTTTCTCACATTGAGTTTCTATAGGGTATGTCTTGTGTTATCTCTCTTTGTTGTTGATGTGTTTATTTTCTTTACTTGCATGTTTACATTCCTTACAACTATCTAATACAACAAACATTCAAGAGAGCTCAAGATATGTTTTTAAAGGTTAAAAACTTGACCTTGGTATATACAATAGATGCATCAAGTGAATGGTTGTATATTATTTTGTATGCTGTAAATTTTAATCATAAGAGCTGAAATATATCTTAAAATAACATTGTGGGTGTTTTTCTATGGCATAGAACTTGAGCGAAACACCTTGTCTTGAAAGGGTCCGTGTTGGTGAAACTCAGGGTGGAATATCCACCTAGTTTATGGATCAGAGTTGTATATAAAAAATGATGGTAGATTGAATACATGGATTAGTTAAGGAAGAGATGTGGCTACAAGTGTTGAATGTAAGGTGAGGAAGACATGGTGCTCTACGCATAGTCTTTATTTTTCTACAGATTTTTATTTCAGATGCAAAAATTTAATATTGCTATACTTTTGTAGAATTAATGTAGAGTCTAAAACATGATATTATCATAATAAGTTATTATATATCTTTATATTATTTTATCATAAGTATTATATAAGATAATTTAAAATAATACCGATTAATATAATAATATATATTGTATATTGTATATAAATTTAATATATATTTATAATAATTACTTATGTATAATATATATTTTTATTATGGTAAAATGCCTTTAAATGGAGCTATAAACTGGCTCTTGGATACAAATAGGGGCCCTAGTCCCTGTAAAGGATAGAAACGCTAAAAAGATGGGATACTAATGAATAAGCAGATGGCATAAAAGGAAACCTCCACTATCGTAGAAACACCCCTACAAATAGAAAAGGAACACAACTACAACACTACTACCTATCAATCAAAGAGTGGTGAAAAGACAATAGACATTAAATATCAAGAGAAGAGACAAATATGATAACCAATCCTTTAAAGAGCAGGACAACCACTAGCTGTGAGTTAAAGCCAATCTTCTCTCTCATCTAGAAAGGAGGTCCTTCATTGTCCATTGGGGGTTATCTTTCACCAATTCCTTTGCCTCCAATCTCAGCGCTTCTGCATTTGATAGCTGACCTTTCATTTTAGTTGTAGTGCCCACATTAGTTGTAGGTCTCTTTCCCAAAGACCTAAGAGGGGAGGCAGAATTCTCAACAGGGTGGATAGTACACGAAGCCATCTCCAAAGCAGAGACCTTTTAGAAAGGAGATGCCTTTTGAGTAGGGACAGAGGGATATCTAGTCAAAGAAAGTGAAGGGGAGGAAACCAAATGTTGGAAGAACTTACCATGATTATGCCACTAGAAAAATTGATTAGGGGAGCCCTCTTGATTACTATAATGTATTAATAATAATATATGATATAATATATAATTAATATTATATATATATATGAACTTTAATATCTTGAACATTTTAGATGAGTTATATTACATCATTGATTAGAACAGTACATTGGATGTGGAACCCTACCACAATCAAATCAACGTTCATAATGTCCTCACCCACTTTTAACAATAAAAAATTGTGAATTAAAAATATTGACATATTACAAACTACAAACTTTTTTATAATAAATACAATGCATATCAATCCACTCAGTGTCTTAAATCTAAATCGATATAAACCCTTCAGTATCTATTATCCCCTAAAATACTCTTCATCTTATGGTTGACTAAGCTATCACATTATATATGATTAATTATTTCTTATTTTGACTCCTTACAAGGTAATGGGCACGCATGTAAAACATTGGATATATTATATATGATACTACCATGGAATTAATTGTTTCTTAATTTGACTCCTTACCTAAGGAATGATGATCACATTAACAAATATTAAATAAATAGACAAAACCGTGGACCTAAAGTCTCTTTACTTTATCCTTCCAAATCATATTATTTAAACGTAATTCCATTAAGGATCGTTTTTCGCTCAGCATTATGTAGTATGAAATTGTGGGGCTCACTTTAAAATTTTATATAAATTTGGGGTTAAAGTATTTATGAATGATTTTCGTTTTTATATAGAATTTGGAATTATAAATTGAAGGGGTAGTATTGTTTCGAATTATGATTTTTTTATAAATAGGCAATCATCATTAATTGGGATATTAAAGTTAATAATACTAATATCATTAGTCATTCTAATTGTTCGGATTATATCTAACGACTACAACCGATCTAATATATCTTTTTAAATTTGAACTTTAATAACATGAGACATAACTCAAAAAACATAAAGTGAATTTACCTCCATGTTAAACATTGGGTATTATATATGATACTAACATAGAATTAAGTATTTCTTAATTTGACTCCTTACCTAAAGAATAATGATCACATTGACAAATATTAAATAAAACAAAAACCGTGGACTTAATGTCTCTTCACTTTATTATATATTTATAAAAATCTATTAAATATAATATGTTATGTACTTATAATTATAATGATGATATCAACTTTCAAAGATTTATTATTTTAAATTGAAAATGTTTATTATTATAATAATACTTTTAGTTGTGAAAATTGAGAAGTTACAATAAAAATAAGAAAAATGTTATAATAGTGATTATATATATTTTTAAATAAAAAGCTTTGCTCGATCATGAAAATTCTAATTTAATGAGTCATTTATAAAACTTATAAAAAGTCATGTAAGAAATAATATATCCTTAACGAATTTATTTTGTATTATGGTATTATGAAATATTTAAATATATAAATAATTTGTTAAGTTATTATTAAGTGATATTTTAAAATTAGTTTAATTGGAAAAGAACAACAAAAATATATTAAGAACATGAAAATTTAGATTGAGAGATGAATTATATTTATATTTATAAATATAAAATTAAGAGTTATTATAAAGGTGAAGTTATATTAAATAAATATATTTTTCTATTTTAATAAAGTGTGGTTTTAAAAAATGAAATATCATAAATTGATAGTTTTATTTTACGTTAAATTCATGTTTTGTGTATGAAGTATTAAATAATAAAAATATATTATTTATTTTAAGAATTTTTAGAAACCATATTTTTTTTAATGTATCTTTAAATTCATTTATTTTTACCAATAAGGATAAAGTGTTTATGAAGACATGTTTTAATTGTAGCTGTCTTTTCTTCTAAAGATTTGAGTATTATTTTGTATGTTTTTAATGATAATGTAATTATTTTTGGTGTTAATATATTGGTAACATAGACAAACAAAAGCTATAAGATAGATTATGAGATCTCAATGTCTTGTCTCCACATCAACAATATTACAAAATTGATTTGAGCCAACAATGGACATGGAGTTCTACCACAATCAAAGTAGCTCCCTTGACATATTTGTCTACCTTTAACAATAAAAATGGCCAATCAAAGATGCCACCACCTTGCATGCTACGAACCCCTTTACAATACAAGCAGGGCATAAATCCAAATTACAATATAGTATTAATTGGTTCTCTTTAATAATAGTGTTATAGTATTAAATAGGTTCTAACATTAAACTTTACTTTCTTAATTAATTGTCCAAATTATTATATTTATAAATAAATTATATAAACATTATCTATATATATATATATATATATATATATATATATATATATATATATATATATATATATATATATATATATAATATTTATTATTAATATATATTATTGTGTATATATACATTTTTTTTTGGTGATCGAGGGTGTCCCATAACTTTTCTAGCACAACATTATCACTGTGTTGGACCTAACGACCTGGCACATACTTAGACATGCTATCGTAGGACAAGTCCAACAGACTAATCCCTCAAGCTTACCCTAGTTCTCCACCCGACACTCGCGATTGAATCAAAGCTCGAATCCGTGACCTAGTGATCATTGTTGCAATGGCTTACGGTTGAGGTATAACCCTAAGGGCTATTATATATTTATATATATATATATATATATATATATATATACACACACACACACACACACACATATATATATATACATACATATATATATATATATATATATATATATATATATATATATATACATATACATATATATATACATATACATATACACATACATATACACACACACACACACATATAGATATATATTATAACAATATAATATTAATATATATACAATAATATATATTAATAATAAATATTATAATATTTTTTTTAGATAAGTATCGGGTTTAGCAGGGCCTTTACCTATTTATTAAAAAATGAGGATTACAAACAATCCTGGCTAAAACACCAATATCAACAAAAGAACCATAAATCAAACGGTCAAAAGGCCAACAACCCAAACTACCAACTACCCACCAATAGAGAGACAAAACACTTATCTACAATCGCTGAATCCTTCCCAAAATATAGCAAATTTTAATAAGAGAGAAAATAATCCAAAAGATTAGCCATCTTGCGATTCTTGTCTTTCTTCTTTTTTACTAACCGCCACAAACTGTGATCAATATCGTAACCAACTTCTTATCTAGATTCTAGAATTCTGAGAATGACTTTGAAGATGACTCTTTATATGGCCCGTTGCTGCAATTTTCAAAGTTGTACTATGATCTTTTGCAACATCCCCTTCAGTGGGCACCACCTTTTTAGCAATTTTTTTTTTTCTCACCACTCTCTCCTTCACCTCTAATTTTTTTTTTACTTTCAGTGCCCTGAAAACCATCGACCACCATTTTTGGCTCAAGGGCACTCTCACTGCTTGATTTTGGATTCATCCCTTTTTTCTTTAGCACTTGAGAACGACCCTAAGGACAAGAGCCTTGAAGATGTCCTTTCAATCTACAATTGAGATACCTAAACGTTGTATTTTCATAATATGAAGATGTCCATTTTTCAAGATAATTTTTTCTGGAATTCCTTGGCTATTTGATCACATACACTTTTAATTTCTCCTCAAAATATCTTGGTTACCGGTATTAATCAAATAAATATGTTTTAGATTATATATACAATGATGTAGTGCATATACATTTTTCCATTTTTTTAAAAATTCATTAACTATTTTTTAATATTTAGTTTTGAATTATTTTTTTTAATTTTTTTTGCCGTCTAATGGGATACAATATTATACTTTAACCATAAGATCTAACTTCACGCATATACGAACATATATGCATAAACCTGTGACAAATCTTTCATTGTCACTTTTGAAAAAAGTGCCTAAAGCATTTCCCATCACCTTCAACACTCATCATCAAAAATGGAGGTTAAGATTTGAAAGCCTAACCCAAACAAGCATCTTTGAGACATAAAATGTATTTGGATCAAATTTTGAAAACCATATAGTCATAAACAGAGTAGCATTCCCCCAGAACCAGGAGCCATTTGCAAGACTTTTCTTGTAGTCTACCTCCATTTTAAAGGAAACAGGAAAGGTCTTAGTCAGAACCCTGGAAATGAAGGCGACCTGCAAGGGCAAAATGGGGACAAACACAATCCCAGAATAGAAAGGTTCAAATATGCCGCAAGTCTTCTACCACTGATCTAATATTTGCCCCATCCGCCCTTAGTGCATACAAATTGGCATTCCCTGACTGTTCAGAAGTCTTCCATTTCGCATTCGAACCAGCTCCGCCAAGAGGAAATAGGCTGAGCTCATAACCCTCATGTCAATCAAAGCCATCAATCAATATTATAGTAATCTTATATATATGTAAATATAATAATACTATATAATATTTAATTTTATTATATACTGTATATTCATATAAAATTATAGAATATATATTATATTATATTAACATAGTCTAATATTATAATTATTAATATAATATTATGTTAATAATATAACATAATATTATAATTAAAGGTGCGAGTTAATCGAAAGGGGTGCAATTTTACGTTTTGGTAATGCGTGGTTTTATAAAATGAAAGAATGTAAATCGAGAGTTGTATTTTACTCAAAACTTATGATCAATGATCTAGTCTCACCTTTTGTGCACAACATCATAAGTAACAATAATTTTATATATTTTTGTGGATGTGATGGTGGAAAATGAGGTTGTGTGTTCCGTCATACGACGTGCAAGGGGCAGACACTTTGTTTCACAGTAAGCTTGAGCAATGACAAAGTGGTTGGGGAGGACAAGGGTATACAAAACATACAAGTTGTGAAATATTCCAGGTGATATTGTACACCAAAGGGCCTATTTTGTACACCAAACCTATATTTAAATGGCTTGCACACATTGTAAAGGGGACTCCCACTGTAAGGTGGTGACATCTTTTATTGATCATTTTCTACTGTCAAGGATGGATGAGTGCGTCATAAGAGTTGTTTTGATTGCAGCAAGACTCCATGTTCGATGTTGGTTCAAATTAGCATTGCAATGACGCTGATGCAGGGACAAGACATTGAGGTCCCAGAATCTATATTGTGGAGTTCATCCATGCTACCAATATATTGACACCTAAAGTAATTACATCATGGTTAAGAACATACGAAAATGCCATACTCAAACCTTTGGAAGGGAAGGCAACCACAATTAAATCACATCTTCGTAAACAACTTTTTTATCTTTGTTGACTAGAAAAAAAAATCTAAAGAACCATTGGTAAAACAAAAAATGTTTTCGAAAGAAATTTAAAATGAATAACATGTTTCTGTTGTTTAACACTTATTGCACAAAAGGTGAGAGAGAGTCAACCCCAAATTTGAAATGAGATATGACTAACAATTTATTCTTTCATTTAAAAACTCCACTTACAAAAATAGAAAAATACATCCTTCCCAATGTAACTTGCACCTTAAATACAAGAAAACTGAATCACAATCACAATTACGTCATCATAATAGACTCTCCGGAATCAACATGCAAACTGCATGTTCTCGCACAAGTTGCCGACGTCGGCTCCTCCATGAGCGATGTCGACCGACTGGTGACTGACGCCGGTTGCTTCCTCACTACCATCTGACTGACGTCGGTTGATCAGACCAACGCCGGTTTCCCTGCAATGCATTCAGCAACTCTCTGCAACTCTGCATCCTCCGTAACTTCTCCTGTTTGCATCCTGGTGAAGCTTTTAGCTCCACAACCTAACAATCTCCCACTTGGAGATAAATAGCTGCCCCTGTACCTGTACCTGTACACCGTCTAAATTATTCTTTAGCTTGTATCCCTCTTCAAGATCAATCCTGAAGACCAACCACCACACAACCTGTGATGCTACACCTGTCATTCAAGTAACCTGCCACATCCGAACCTACATATCCATGTAGTGAAAAACTTGACCCTGCATAACAAGAATCCCTGCTGCTAATCCCACTGAACTGTCCTCCAGTACTCCTTCCCCGAATTGGCTCTATACTTTTTGACAACCCCCACTGCTTGGAAAAAAACTCAGGTCTACACTAGACCTCATGTGATTTCGAACCTTGTTCCAAGCTAAGCTTGAACTGTCCAGCCCTTGGTGTGCTTTCTGATTCTGCATCCTACATCATGAACCCCGCCAACACCGTCTTCACATCAGCTCCCACTGGAGATAAAATCTCCATGTCTCTTATCCCAAAGAATTTCGCTGCTCTAAATTCTTCATGACACACCTCTGAATCCCTGTATGTACAAACCTGCTAGCAAAACACCCACATACAGTAACAAGATAATGTTGCGACCATCATCTACCTGGTAAGATAAAACACAATAGTTACACTGACATTAACTAAAGCCATGCTTAGTCATCCACCTGTCAAACCTGTACCACTGTCCTGCAGCTTCTTCAAGACCATATGCCTTGGCCTTCCATCTCACGTATCCATCCACTCTCTTCTTTAACTTGGAAATCCATTCCATCTCTCACTGCTTACTTCCAGCTGACAACTCTACCAATAAACACCTGTTTGGTTCTTCTCCAAGGACTCACACTCCTCATCCATGCCAAGCTCCCACTGTATTTGGATTCTACCTGCATTGCCTCTTCCATCTTCCTGGTTCTTGACCATCAGTAAGCAATATAAAGAAGGTGAACAATGAATATGAGGTTCACTTACCCGTTTTGACCTCCATATGAGTGTTTGAGACTTGCTGTCCGCCCACCATCCGTACCAGTGACTGATCTCGTCCATCTCTCAGTCTGCTTCCCACCGATGTCGGCTCCCTGTACTGACCCTGACTGTCAACGTCGTCTCCCTGGCTGACGCTGGTGTCCCTCCTGCTGACGTCGATTCCTTCATGACCGACGTCAGTCTTGCTGTTGCCGACGTCGGTTACTGTCTGACCGACGCCGGTACCTGTGTTTGTCTGTGAGTGATAACTTTTTACCCGTGAGCTCTCCATGGATCAAAACCCTGTTCAAATCAACATAGCTCTGCTCAGAATAATTCAGTCTCCTCACCTGATCTCTGTCCGTCATCTCCTCCATGAACACCAAGGCTTTCTAGTTCTTTAGCTTGTCAAAAACATCTGTCTTCCGCTTAAGACCCTGCATTCCCCTCCTACATATGTGACCAAGCCTACGAAGCCACATCTATGTAACAAAAGGTGAATCAGTAATATAAGTAAATAGATAAAGGATACCTACTTTCTTACCACCATCTAATTCAAGTGTATCCGCTGTGAGAATTACAGTGCATCTCTCATCACCCAAATTTCTTGAAGAAATTAGACTAATCTCCAAGACCGGTACCTGCATGACTTCCTTCACCACCTGTGTGTTATCTGTCTCCAATTTCAGCTTCACTTCCCCTTCATTAATTATCTGACAAGGCTCTCCAACCCCTAAATAAATCTCTCCAAAGTCTCCAAAGACATACCCATGAAAAGATGCTCTATTTCGGGCTGCATGGAAAGAGGCAAAAGAATCTGTAAACAAAGATTCCACTTTATCCAGAGCATCCTATGCAACATCACCTGCAATATATGCTTCTACGCGTTGATCTTCTACCGATCAACAATCTCTTTTTACCTGCTCTTTCTTTCCATCAATCAGACCATTCGTGCTATTCAATTTCTCCATTCGTAGCTTACTTTCTTCTGCCATTGCTATACTCCCACTCAATCTAAAACCCCTATGAGTGACCTGTAATCAACAAACACTACCAGATATGAAACCACCTATTAGTCAACCCAACCAAAAACTCTGATACCACTTGTTGGTATCAGCTCTTGAACCTACAACCAAGGCTTTGATACCACTTGTCAAGAACCTAGAACAATAAACATGCTCTGATGCCTACTAAGTCAGGATCTTGCTCCCTCAATAAGAGCACATATAATTACTTCTTGTATTAGCAACTAAACATGAAATTTAACCTCAATAAGTAACTAGAAATATGAAACAACAAAGGAATTGAGAGACAATACACAATTGTATTAATAATCACTCAGAAGAATATACAATAAAGAAGATGCCACTTCTTCTTCCACCTCAAAGGTTCGCCACACCTCAAGACCTTCTTCCCTCTCTCTCTTGGTCACAACAATCAACTCCAATACAGAATTGATGTTCACCTCTCCAACCAATCAGTAACACGCTGCCAATACACCAAGTACACAACCATACTCCAAGTAGATCTCCTGCTCTCTGCTGCTACCTGCAAATCACTAGACCTTACTCACCATTGTAGATCTCCTATAGAAAGTCTTGCACACATGCTGACCAAGATCATACACATACGAAGAACCCTGCTGATTCTCCAAACCAGTACCCACCTTGGTACTGCAGCACTAGGAGGAACGCACCATTGCTCTCTTCTCTCAGAAGGAGCTTATTGCTCTCTTACTCACTAGCTACAAGTTTACAATACAGCCCATGAGTCCATATATAGATCTCATGCTTACAATAATTAGACTAATCTAATTACAATAATTAGACACGCAACTCAAGACTAAGACTAGCCTTCAACATGCAAACTAACAGTCTCAAAATAGACTCTCCAAAATCAACATGCAAACTGCATGTTCTCGCACAGGCTGTCGACGTCAGCTCCTCCATGACCGATGTCGACCGACTGGTGACCGATGTCGATTGCTTCCTCAATGCCATCTGATCGACGTCGGATGATCAAATCGACGTCGGTTTCCCTGCAACGCATTTAGCAACTCTTTGCAACTCTACATCCTTCGTAACTTCTCCTGTTTGCATCCTGGTGAAGCTTTTAGCTCCACAACCTAACATCTCACAAGGGAAAGCAGTAAAAAGTTACAAAATAGCCCCCATAAGGAAATACGCTGAAATAAGAATGCGATGATAACAATAAGATTTTGAACCACCAACAAACAGCCATAATCTATCTCCTTTGCAGCATTTTGAGCCTGTCTTTAATCTTATCGATCACTAAGAGTAGTTCAAGGTTCTCGGTGTTGAACTGTTCCAACTACAAAAAAAGAAAGGATTTGATCTGAGTTTGCTGCACAACTAGAGCCGAACATTTCCCAAAGTATAGTTGTTGACAGAGATTTTTCTAAATATGAAATAGAATGAACAGATGACAAGTGTTCCATATGACAAAGAGGGTGACAAGGGAGATAATGCCTAACAGGGTTGCTTTTTTATTGAAATTACTAGGGAAGAGTTCTGGAATGGAGGAGAGAAGGGAGAACCAGAGTTGAGAAGAGGATGGGTAGTTCCAGAATAGGTGAGGAATGGTTTCAAGTGCTGGGTAGAACACGCATTTTCCAGCAGCAAGTCCAAGCTTGGACAAAGTTTGACCAACAGGGAGTTTCATATGCAGAATACACCAACTTAATAATTGACATTTGGCCTTGGCAAGGCATTGCCAAATAATATTTATTATGTGCTACCATCGAGGATCAAAAAAGGACATAGACCACTTGGAATTGAGAGGATCAGCAAGAGGAACCAGGGGTTGAACGAGATGATACAAAAATCGTGGCGAGTTAGTGGTAATGGCACCTTGGTTTGGCCATCACCAATCTATCCAATGGGGTGTAGGGTTAATGGTAATTTTAAGGAGAACCTCAAGCGAAAATTGTTGAATAAGGGAAACATAAACCGAATTAAGTTTTGCAGGCAACCCAAAATTATGGCGCAGTGAGTTCCAAGACAACCAACTGCCGGTGTCCTTGTCCCAAATATCCTTGATTTTATGAATGCTTTTTTTTGCAAAAGCCTTGGCACTTAATTCTGGCTAGATAGCAAGGGGAAGATTATTAGACTGAATAACCATATTCCACCAAATACTAGAGTTGGGCATACTCAATCCATGCCGAAGAGATTGATGATGCCATTGGAGGAAAGGGACTATCTCCTGCCAAGTAGCCCAATTACATCTCAGGAGAACATAACTAGAAATATCAAAGTAAGATGCATTTAAAATTTTGTCTTCCCAAGGAATGAAGGTCCAAGAGCCCTTATGAGATGCACGTTGAACCCGCTCCCAGACAAGAATCTTCCAGGGCTCAGTACCTTTGGTGGCTCTTGCAACCCATTTGGCAGCAAGAAATTTTCCTTGCTAAAGCGGATCATTAATTCCAATCCCATCCACAGATTTAGGCTAAGTACATAGCCTCCATGAGATGGTTGCCATACCTTTCTTTCCAAAGTTGTTATTCCATAGGAATCCACGGACCAGCTATATGAGTTTTTCATAGGCTGATTTTGAGGGAAACCAACAAGACGAGTAGTAAGCATGGCTGGCCAAAAAAATGTAGCTAATAATAGTCAACTTGCCTGCTAAGGACAAAAATTTACAAGACCAATTATCTACCTTTTTATGAATTCTATTAAGCACCCAATCTGACATGTCTCGAGGGGAGAGGTGGATGCCAAACGGGATACCCAAGTAGCGTGTAATCTGCTCGTGAGGAATGACAGTCCATGTTGAGGAAATCCTTATTTTTTGGAAAGTGGGTCCAAAAAAAATTCCAAATCATTTTTTTGATGTTGTATTAACATCTAGAAAATATTAGAAACTTTTTAATTTTTTTTAATTGTTTGACAGGAAGACAAGGCCAAAGCTCACATTTAGAATCTTGTGTGAAAAATTCATCAATTGTTAATCCGGGTAATCATTCACAACTTATATTGATTGTTTTCATTGTTGATTGCTATTTTAATGAATGATGTGTTTTTTTGATGAGGGTAAATGCTTTTGATTGGAGTTATGAACCTCAAATTGCTTTTGACCGAAGCGATGAACCAGCACTAGGGCACAAACAAGTCAGCTCAGTTCCCTAAAAAAGCTAGAAACCAACAAGATAACAGAGGATCCAACAATAACTGCATCCAAAAAGGGAGCAAACATGCCAAAAACCTTGAGAAAAGATAAACATGATAAACATCTCACCAAATATCAAAGCAATCAAAATAAAGGGGAAAAAAGTCCAATGTGTGCCAAACCAATCTTTGTACTCGTCTGGAATAGAAGTCATCCATGATCCATTGAGAGTCGCCAATCATCAATTCTTTAACTTTTGATTTCAACCACTCTACCTCTAATCTTCACCCTTTCTTTTTAGCCCTAGTGCCCACATTTGCTTTTGTTCTTGTGGCTTTAAGATGAGGAGAGGAAGTAAACTCAACACGTTGAGGAGGATTTGGAGTTGCTTCAGGAATAGGGACCTCTTTCAAAGGAGACACTTTCCGAATGGGACCGAAATATTTCTCAGCAAGGAAAGAGATGGGAAGAAAACTGGATTATGGAAGAACTTACCATGATTACGCCAAAAGAAGCCCTGACAAGGGGAGCCTTCCATCTTCCTCCAAAACCATTTAACTAGAGATAGGGAGGCCAAAAGGGCTACCGACAAGCACCCAGTTCCCCAATGTCTCAAGGGATTACAATGAAAACCCCTAAAGGGTGGACCTTCATAGTTGAAAAACTGAGTCCAATAACCCTAGGAAGAGGTTAGCTTAACTGAATGGAAGAGAAGTTTAGAAAGATCAAAATTAGTACAAATTCTCACAACTCTGCTTCCCAAAAGATTTTCTTCAATTTTCACAAAAAATCCCACTTTGTTAACCATATTTTGATATGCTTCTTTTTCTTCATGATAGGTGGAAGATGATACACTTTGATCCAAAGAGGGAAAGTGTAAATTTGTATCTCAGCTCAGTAAAAAAGGACATACATGGGCAGAAAAAGAAATCGTAGTTTCCAAAACACCAAGGTCCTGAAGACCAAATGAAATCATTGTCTGAAGAGCTTTGGAACACTACTTGGAAGAACTCATAAGTGAGCAAGGAAAAGGAAGGAACAACTATAGAACTCCAAGCAGACAAAGCCCATTTGGAAATATCATCAGATGAGAGAAGAATGCTCGCACACTTACCAAACAAGGATTTGTTGCCAAAATCTAGCTCCATTTGCTGAATAAAATGATCAAAGATTACTAAATCCAGGGACACCTTCAAGAAAAGAATAGGAACATCCCCAAACCAGAATGTTAAATGATGGAGAGAGCCTGAAAAAAGGGAAACATGAGACTTAGAAAATCTTGATGTGCAAACTAGGGAGGGAGTGGCCTCGGAAGAGAGCGAGGACTTGCAAAAGTCTCCACAATCATGATAAGGGTTCCCCACATTCCTGCAGTAAACAAAAATCCAACATTTCTCTGAAAACTTCTCCACTAATTTGTCAGGAAGGAGTTTGACTGTAGAAGCCCTGGACTTGAAGAAGGGATGAATATGGGGATCTGGATCTACTATTTGAGGCTTTGGGATGCTTTGCTCCTGCAGCTACAACTAAGGATCCCTTATTACTCCTATCAAATATTTCTACTATGGCATGAAAACTGCATAAACTTTGAGGGCAATCACTAGCCGCTAAGCTACCTAATGGCCAAAGTGAAGGAGTAGAGGAGATCAACTAATGTTACGATCAAAGTGGCTCTTCTCAATGAATGATGTTAGATGAAAGTGTCTCTTTTATTTATATAATGGTCGATTGGTTATTGGATATGATAACTTCATAATCCAAAATAATGCAGTTTAAGTACATGTTTTACTACCTGAAGTAGGATATTCCTCTTCAGTACATCTTGGCATTACTTCTACGATTCTAAAATCCTCATTCATTCATTGTTTAATTTAGTGGTTTGCTTGTTTTTCAACATGATATATATATCCATAGGAGCACATTGAACCAGAATTTTTACTATGCAGAGTTGATTTACGTACATGCCAATACTTTTATCATCGTTGTTATTTTTGGGTAAGAATTGTAACACGTTGTGTTGGAAAAGTGTGTTATTTTAGGTTGGCAGCTAAAAATGGCATCCAGTTTATTTAACCTTTAGGATAACAAGCTACAATAGCAAGATTCATAATCTCAAATTTTGTTTATGCACTGCCCTCAGAAAGAAAATTATGTTCAGTAGGAAACATGTTTTTGCAATCTAATTTGAGGCTGGTATTTTTTTAAGTTCGTCATTTAAGATTGAAAGTAAACACCCGGTCATGACATTGAAAGGGAACATACCGGCTATTTAAGCTTTATTATTGTTTAATGACTAAAAATAATGGGTGTCATTTTTACCTATCAACCTAAAATGCACCACTTAATCTAATAAATTCCTGTAAAAACTTTTATTGTAGGATAGAAAGAGTAGGCATTAGTACTTTGGTCAGTCAAGCAAAGATACTTGGAATCCTAATTTATGTGGGTGGAACCATGATTATGATATTCTACAAAGGAATAAAATTTCAGTTGTGGCCATCACCCTTCCATTTGAGTGAACACAATGAAAGCAATGGTAAATCTGAAATTTTGACAAAAGGCTCATTGTTGGTGTTGGGCAGCTGTATCTCCTTTTCATCATGGTTTGTAATGTAACTAACATCCTTTTTCTACCAAAATATAAATAGCTACATGTCTTTTTGTAGGTTTCCAGCATCTAAAGGCTTTTTTAACATTAGCAAACAAATATTAGCAAAAAGTATCCAGCTCAGTACTCTAGCACTGCTATAATGTTTTTCCTAGTCACCATATAAGCTGGGGTTTTAACATTATTTTTTGAAATAGGCCAATGTGAGGTATGGGATATAAGGTGGAATGTACAACTTCTTATTGCAGTTTATTAGGTATGTATTGGATATTAGGGTTTTTTTCAATTTTGGGGGGTTTAACTATCAGGTCCTATATAGTTTAAGGTTTTGTAGAATTATGTAGGGAGTTGTAGCTTCTGGAATTGATTTTTGGTTGATGGCATGGTGTTTGTTTATCACCATGTTTAACCCATTGATGTTAATAATTATATATATTAAAACATTAAAAATAATTAATGTAATAAAATAGATAAATATAGAATATAATTTCCCCTAGAGACTCCACAAGAGTGCATGAAACGATGAAAATTAAAAGTTGAGGCAAATAATGATATTGCTCCTACAAGGCAATGGCTACAAAAGTGCATGAAACAATGAAAATCAAAACTTGAGACAAATAATAATATTGCCCCTACGAGGCAATGCTAAAGAACATCATGTACCATTGATAAATATATAACATCATAAGATATACAAGATAACACGATTAAGAATTATTAAAACTACTTATTAAACATTGCCTTATGGCATTCATAGCCACTATACTGAAGTATTTATATCACATCATTTGCAATTTAACAAATCACGTGAAGTAGTGATAATTTATGAGTTGTAATGAACAATTAGGGGTTTTCTTCCAACATATATAAAATGAAAGTGTAGACACCTATTTTTTATTTAAGGTCAATATAGTTCTAAAATTGCATTACTCTATGGCACTTGTGTTTGTTGATTATCTACTTTTCATGAACCTCTGGTTAGCTATCATGATCATGCCATTGATTTGATTCCAAGAAGTATTTATTCTAACATTAAACCATATTATTATCCTTATGAACAAAAGCTAAAAAAAAATTGGTCCAAGAAATGTCAAGGATTGTTCATTCAAGAAAAAGTGCCTCTTCATCTCAAGTGGTTATTGTTAAAAAGAAAGATGATTCATGGAGAATGTGCCCAAATTAGAGGTGACTTGATAATCTCACTCTCAAAGATAATTTTCCTATTTGTATCATTGGTGAATTATTAAATGAATTGAATTACCTTTTTTTTTTAATAATTTAGATCTACATTTGGGGTATCATCAAATTTGATTAAATGAGCATGATGTACATAAGATTGCATTTAGGACACATGAGTATCATTATGTATTCTCAATTTCGTCATTTGATCTCATTAATGCTCTATCTACTTTTCAGATCCTCATGGATTCAATTTTCTACCCTTTTCTCTGAAAATTTTTGTTGGTATTCTTCGATGATGTCTTAATCTACAATAAAACATGGAACGAACATTTGCATTATGTAGATAATATATTACATGTATTGGAAAATAATCAACTCTATGCAAAAAATTCCAAAAATGACTTTGGTGTGAAAGAAGTGGAACACTTAAGAAATGTTGTGTCACATGAAGGTGTTAAGGTGAACCCTAATAAGTTTGTAGACGTCAAAGAGTGGAAAACACTTGAAAATATCAAAATTTTGAGAGGATTATTAGATTTGACATGATACAACAAAATATTTGTTCATAAAGTATGCTTGCATAGCGGTGCCATTAACAATATTTTTTAAAAAGGATTATTTTTCACAATTAGAGGTAGTCACCCAAGCATTCAAGCAACTAAAACAAGCTTTTACTTCCACCCCCTCTGATAGCTACACTAGACTTCTCTAAGACATTTATGGTAGAATATAATGATTCCAAACATGGAATCATATTATACTGATGCAATAACGACATCCAAAAGCATTTGAGAGTTAAAAATGCAAAGGAAAGAACTTGGTAAAGCCCACGTATGAGAAATACATGATATCTACCATTTATGTTGTCAAATTATTTTACCTATTTGTGGTTTAGGGTGAATTAAACTATGCAAAATAATTGCACAAGGAAGATCTAGAATAGAAAAGTCTAAAATAGTAAATCAAATTTACCCTAATGGCTAAATATAGTAAAGAAATATAAATGAAACAATTACATAAGAAATAAACAATATGAGAAGAAAAGAGTGATAAAATCACACCTAGATAAAATATTAGGATTCTAAGAGTGCATTAGTGGTCTAGAAGTGATGATTGAAAAAAATTTCGAACCTTGAATATCACTAAACAGATATGACGCTTGTCAGCGTACTGCGAAATATTGGTAGGGAAGATTCAATTGTCAAATATATTATATGTATTATTCCATTGAATGTGTTATGTTGCGCTAGATTTTTATTGTCCTCTGTTAATGATTTTAAGTTTTCTAGTGCATGTTCACCTCTTGATGTTGTACAATAATGTTCTTGCACTTATTTGAATTCACAAACATAATATTCGATTTGATATCTTCTTCCTTTGTTGACCTAATTTTCCACAACACATGCAAAAGAGAAGGGAAATAAGTAGTTAGGCCGAGAAAGCTCAAGGTAGTTGTAGCTACATCTCCTACACACTAGAATTAGACCCCATGTAATTATTTTTGTAGTGTAAATAGAATCTCAAGCAAGGCTTGGACCTCATCTTCCCTAGATGTGGAGATATAATTACATGAATAGTTTATTAAACCCTCTTTTGGCACAAATGGATGACGCCATAATATCTTGAAGTAATGAATGGCCAAATAACGCTTAACATGAAGGCTTCTTCTCAAGTGTAGAAAAATATATTGATCAATCAAAGATTCTAACTTATGAAAGCTCTTCATTTGATTCTTACTTGGTAAATGACTATGAATTATTTATATATATAAGTATCCTTAGGACATGACATGTGCAATGGTCGACCATGTAAATGTGTAAGATGTAAAATTAAAGGTGTAGGAAGTTAGGCCAGGGTGGAAGGACCCAAAAATACATAGAGGATAGATTCAACAACCCATCAAATATGCACAAGGTAGATTTGACAATACACCTACAGCAATCGAATATGTCCCATGAGAAATAAATGTCTAAAACTGGTGCAAGAAACTCAAAATATAGATAAATGAGGCTTAAAAATTAGAATGTATGAATGTTAAAGACATCAAGGAAGCTAGATGCCAATGAAAGTGCAGTATTGAGTGTCCTAAAAATACCCAAATACACACCAGTAGACCAAGTGTGAAAAAAATAGGTAAAACACACTATAGAAAATGGATTTGTACCAAAATAAAATGTATACACAAATAATGGTGCCAATATCTCATGGGGAGGCATTTAAAATTTAAGACAAATCATGAGAGTTTAAAGTATTTTTTGGAGAAACAATTATATTTGGAGGAGCAACATATATAGGTCACCAAGATGCTAGAGTATGACTTTGAAATTATTTACAAAAAATATAAGGATAATATTGTAGTCGATGCCCTTTCTTGACAAAAAGCATAGGAATCAACAATTTGTGCCATTTATTTATTGCAACCTAAATGAGTAGAAGCAACATGAGTAGAGTGGAAAGATGAGTAGAGTGGAAACATGACACTCCAATAATGAATCCCATGTAACAACTTTAGTACTACACATCCTCTCAAGATAAAAATGTTTGGCAAAGAGACTCATTATGGTTCAAAGACAAGATCTTTTTGTGTTTAAAAATTCTTAGTTGAAGGATAACATCTTGTTTTAAATGCATGAATCATGAATAGAAGGATGTTATGGATTATTAAAGACCTGTCATCTTACAAACAAAGAGTTTTTAAGGAATTTATTAACGGGGATGTACATAGACTTGTAACCAAAAATTTGGTATGTCAACAAAATAAAGGAGAAACAATCAAGTGCCAAAAGATCTTACAACCATTAGTCATTTCAGCACAACCTTGGGAATAAATATTAATGGAATTCATTACATGATTTCAAATTTTGGATAATATAGATGTGACTTTTTGTGTGTGGATAAACTCACTTAGTATGCACATTTATATGGACTCTCTCATCCATTTCAATAGAGTACAATGGCATGAATATAGATGGAAAAGGTATAGATACTCCATGGAATTCCAAAAATCATTGGGAGTGATCATGACCTATCTTCACTAATATATTTTTTAAGGTTTATTTGTAGCATGGGAAAAAAAACTAGCACATAGTTCATCTTATCATTTGCAATCAGATGGCCAAATAAAAATTGTGAATACATTTTTGGAAGGATATTTGTGTTGTTTTTCCTCACAAAAATAAATTCAAGTGTCCAAATTACTTTCATATGAATAATTTTGGTATAACACATCATGTCACACAACAACAAAGATGAATTTATTTGAATATATTTATGGCTACCCACCATCATGTAATACTTATTTGTAGGGTCATCCCTAATCTTGTGTGGTGGAGGATCATATTCCACACTAGCAAGTTATGCTTCAAGTTATTAATGAGAATTTGGTCATGACTCAAAATGGGATGAAACAACAAGTTGATTAATACTAAAGTGAGAGGCATTTTGATGAAGGAGGTTGGGTATTGTTGACCAATTTTGACCCTCCAAGTCAAAATGTCAACCCCTCTAGGTAGAAACTTGTTTTTCATGTGTTAGAGCCTTGTTCATAGCTTTGTCATGCCTTATGAAGTCTTAAAATAGTCTTTCTAAAGTCTTATTAGCAAATATTAAGGTTAATTTGATAAAATTTAGGTAATGCTTTGTCTGTCTTAGAATAGGCTAGACATTTCATGGTGTAAAAAGGGTGGGTCCAAGAGGTGTCATAGGTTATTATGTGTACCTCAAAGTCATTTCATGCCTTCATTACCTTCTATGAACATTTTGCATATGTATGGAGAGTTTACGGTTTATTTATGAACTTTAAGGTAAGTGTTACGCAAGATGAAGGTGTTTTTGGTTAATTCCACATGTGTCAAAGCTCACAAAGATCAAACATCTATACAAGCCAATTTGCCAAATTTCTTGAGGGAGTTACCTAACTACATATCTATTAAGAATATTAGAAAGTGATCACATTCTTGTAATCCAATGCTTAAGAGGATCTTATTAGGCACGTTTATAGACTTGGATATCTATTTGCAGGTGAAAATGCCTTCGGAGTGTCTCTTCACATTCTCTAGGTCATCTCTAAGTTTAGGAAGCTTGCACAATTCTCAAGAAGACAAAATATACATTCTCTCTCCTATAAATCTCCTTGAAATCTCACAAGGGATATTTTCATGTGAATGGTACAGGCCATATAGATGGAGTTAGAGCCCAAGATCTTGACCATATTTGAGGACCCTTATGGCCTCTCAATCAATGGCATTGGTTGTTTGATTGAGCTCCTTATCTTTATGAATAATTGCTAAGGAGCTAAGGTGCTTAGAAGAGGTGCAAAACCCCAATGCCTCAATTTTTGGAAATTTTTATTGCATGAATGAAATCATTAAAGCATGAGATCAATTGGAAAGTATCTGTAGAGGTCTACACAAACATCTCACACCTTCATCTACCAATTTGGCCTATGTGGCATTGGAGTTTGACCATGAGAGCTTCATAAGGATAGGTTACAGGTTTGCACTTGAGTTTTCAAGGTTTTATATAGGGTCTAATGCATCCAAATGTTTGTCATATGTTTCACCATATTTACACTTCAGTCAAGGTTCTCTAATCATCTAAATACATTATGTACCAATCCTCTAATTGGCACTCATAACTCACCTTGAAGACTATGTGTAAGTTGTTTGTGTAAAAATGGTTGAAAATGACTTATCTCGCCTTGTCATAATTATCTGAGGGTATTGACCTCATAAATAATTTAATGAAAAATTAGATAAGTGATCTCAGGGTCTGAATAGATTGAAATAGGCTTTTTAAAAAGTTCAAATATGAGGAATGCAGACCTCTAAGTCTATAGACCTGTAGGTCTGCATTTTATTTTCATATGAAATACATTGAAATGTGTCTCATTATTAGTTTTAAAACATGAATGTTGAAGTAAATTTAATAACCTTATACTTGGATAAGTATTAAGGCTAATGGTGAAGGTGTGATGTCAAAGACAAATGCTCAAATCACCCAATCAAACCTATAGGGAGAACATGAGAGAGTGTGTGTATGTTAGTGATGATGCAAGATCCTTCAAAATTATACAGAGGTTAACAAGAAATATAAATTATATCTAAACATTGTGACAAAGGTAATTTCAATCCTCAATTATTTTTATTGAAGTCCTAAACTCCAAAATGTCAACAAACACCTAAAGGACTGCCTAGTAACTCAAGTTAGATTTCAAATTTAAGGGAAGAATATAGATACATAATAGTGTATTTGAAGTTTGATTGAATATTATCATTAAGGATCAAATAAACCTAAATAAATAATCAGAGCAAGTGATTCAAACAAAATCACTTTTGACCCTGCAATTACACAATCAATGTGACTCCCACATGCTTGCCTAGTTTTGAGAAAAGGGCTTGTTTGGTTTGAAAAAAAAGAGGTCTGATGGATAAAAATCACATTCAAATGATCATACTATGACATCATAACATTCATATGATCCTCACAACCAATGAAATAATGACAAGGGTTGAGGAATCTATCTAGCCCTAGTAGGTTGAATATGCATACACAGACCTATGTGTAAGGTTATGATGAAAGTGTGTTTGATGAACGATTATATGAGAGAATGAATACCTAAGGATAAGATGATAGTGAATTAAAACAAGCATTCCATGAGGGTTTAAACCCATGCAATAATGAATAAAAGGGGCAGACATAGTAGCTAGGGTAACTTAGACATGTTTGGCTACAAACCCCCAAGACATGAAGTATGAAGTCACAAAGTTTATGGAGGGAGAATAACCATTGGTATGATTGTAAAAAATGAAATATATGTTTTATAGAGATAAATAGGTCATTTTCAAATTGAACCAATCTTCAAGACACCACCTTCAAGCCTAAAACTCTTCTAGACCTCACATAATGTAGTCCTTCCATCGAAGAGGCTACCTTTTCTTGCTCAATATAGTACAGAAAGATTACATGGGACCTTGGGATCCTAGGTATATTTGGGTACCCTAGTGTAATTAAAAATTGTGGCATTAAGAGGACAATTAGAGCCCTAAGTTCTGTGAATAATCTGTAAGGATTGAAACATGTTTTGAGTTGCCTAGAAGGTAAAAAAATGACCCTATGGGAGAAAGGACCTCTCAAATGAATTAAAATGGAATAATTCAACCTTAAAATGGCCTTGGTGAAATTAAAAAGTATTATAGACATCAGATTCAACCTTTGGTTGGCACGTGTTAAGGGGATATTGTACAAAATTAGCCTCAATACATGGTTGTAGGCTCATTTGTGAAGAAATAGGGTATGGGATGGTCTCCAAACAAAGCACATAGGTCTAAAAAACTTGATAAAGGTTATAAAATCATTCGCATTCCTTCTCAAGTCTTTTATATTGGTATATGAGCTTTTCAAGTCATCAAGTTGGCCAAAAAGGTGAGAAATGCACCATTTGCTAGTCAAAAGGCCTATCTACAAGTCTATGAAGTACAAGAAGAGAGATGTTTTATAGAATATGGAGTTGTCATATGATGTTTCATACCTCAAATAAAAAATCAAGCTTCATGACATGAAAACTACTTGGCAAACCACTCCAACTACCTCTAAAGCATGTTCAAGCACCTCGACTAGGGTTTTGGCCATTTCATGGTTCACCCATTTGTATAGAATCTTTGGAGATAAAATTTGGCATCGATCATGTTCAATGGATGGGTAAATTGAATCAAACATTTTTCATAAGTTTCACATGTGTGGGAGTGAATTTCAGCTAAAACCCAATTTACATGCATGGAGGCCTAATTGAGGCCTAATTGGGGAGAGAGATCATGTGAAAAAGAACACTTCCACTTACTTTTAGGTCATGAAACTTGGCATGGGGTTGTAAGTGGATACTGAATACTAAAAAATATCTTTATTTCCATAGTATCATCTATACATTCTTCTACACAATGAGGTTTGCATGTTTTTAGGGTTACAAGGAATTGAAGGCTAGTGAGAGCTTTAGGTTCAAGATGAGGCCTTGGCAAGAGTTTGAAGCCTCCAAATGAGTTGTTTTAGGTTTGATATGACTAAGATATTCCATCTATGGAAAAAAAATTATTCATGAGTATAAACTCATGATTGGACACTTGCAAGCAAGGATAGGCGTAATAAGGCCAATTGGGCTTCAAGACACCTAAAAGGTGTAATCATCATGGTAGTGTTAGTTTTATGAGTTTCCTGAACAAGTAAAAAGTGTTAAGTATAGTTTTAGAAGGTGATATAACATTACTTGATCATCAATGAATCCACTTGTCATCTCACAAGCCAAGACAAGGATCAGTTTTGAAGAAAAGACAAGGTGTCAAGCAAAGTTTGAAAATCCTAAACCACTAGGAAGATGAAATAAGTTTAGTAAATCACACTTGTCCTTTGAAACCTGATTCAACTATTCTCCAACTCATTTCTTGGTTTTAAATCTCATAAGACACTTGTCACCTCTCTCTCTCTTATGCCCTTCTCTCTTCTTCTAGCCTTTCCACCTAGGTATGGTGAATCCCTGTCCATTTTTAAGCCTTTGATCAATGAGAAACTATTGTTTTACCTCCTCATTTGACTAGTTTCAATGTGTGTGCATGACTAGTTGATCTTGCCAAGTGATTATATTAGCTTCCTTGGAATGTTATCCTTTTACAACATTCATATTCAGTTTTAAAGCTTTTTTTATACATTACATGAAGTGTCCAAGTGAAGTGTGAAAGGTTGAGTGAGTTGTCTACTTATTAGTTTCATTATATGATGTCTTGATTAGTCCTCCTAGACCCAACATCTTTCACAACCTTCATATGAAGTGCTGATGTAGAGAAGCAGATTAGGAGTAGTGTTTTGTTTAGGTTAGTCTCATGGTTGAGGTGCACTTGTAATTAGTTGGTAGTGGTCAACTTATTTGGTGCATCACCTCCATTAGAGTAGATTTCTCTTCCTTTTCCTAACAAGTTAGTATATTAGTGAATGAGCCTAAGTAATACATCAAGGGGAGATATCCCTTTAACCTAAAGATTAAATCCATTTAAAGGTCACCCATAGCTTAGGATTATCTCCATGTTATCCTAAATTTGGAAGGCTTGAACAATCTTCCAAGGGTGCAAATTCAAGCTATATCAGTTTTGGCACACCAAGTGGGATTAAGGTCCAAAGTGGTTGAAGGATTGTTGTTATCATCATTCTATATGTCAGCCTTTGGATGCATTTAAAACATAAATGGTGACTTTAAGATCAATCATCTAGTTTTATCAGCCCAGACACTTGTTCAAAGTAAGTTATGTTTTTAATTCACTATCTTGATAAAGTTGTTATGGTTGTATTTAAAGTAAATTTTAGTTTCATGCAAGTTGTTGAGGCATCTCAGGCCTATGGTATTCCTTATTATCCTTATGATGAGCCTAATCAGTCCTATAGTGATCCATATCAACCTCACTATGATCCTTATCATCATTATTATGAGCCATATCAATCCTATGATCAGCGTTTTCAAGACTATGATACCCCTAGTCAACATAACCACATTTCAAATCAGCATATTTCAAGTTTCAAGCAAACTCTTTTGGGTTATGAAAGGTATATGACAAGGATTAACACATAAAAGGAGTATGGTCAAGATGTCCCTAATCATCTCATTCATAATGTGAGAGACTCATTGCAACTAATGAAGAGAGAATGGACACCTATTGAGAGAGCAAATTAGCAAAGCCCCTCAAGTGATATGATGGATATAAGCTGTCTAATTCAAACTAGAGGATAAGCTAAAAATTCATGAAGAACAATAGGTTCAATACTATCAACCCCATGTGTATTCATATATACCACCTCAGCCCTCATATGTGTCACCCATTCTTCCCCAAGAGACCGTTTTAAGTGAGCTTCAAAGTGTTCCAAATCCTTCACATACTCCTCAAATTTTTCCTTCTTGGAAATCAATCCAAGAGAACATTCAAATGAAGGAAGAGGTTATTTTCTAGCAACCTATTATTGAGAACCAAGACAAAGCAAAATTAGAGAGCTTGATTGCCACTTGGATGGAAGCTAATGAAGCTATCTTGGCACAAAATTCTAGTCCTCTTCCTCAAGAATCCCCTAACAAGTCCTTCAAGATTCCAAATTGTAATCAAGTGGTGAAATCATGGGGTAAGCAAAGTGAGACAAACATCTATTGGATATTTCAAATGAATGAAGAATATGAACCTATGCAAGTCCCTCCTATTTTATTCTTTTTGGGAATTCGGTGTTTAATTCCTAAGCAAATAAAGGTTTGAGTAAATGTAAATAATTAATTAATGTGTCTCAATTAGCCAACTGATTTGTGTAAATAGATATGTATTTGACATTTTTTTTAAATAGTAATAAGTGTGATGAAATTAACCTTAGCTTATTCTGGGTTGAAACAGATGATGCAGGGTTTAAAAATTATTGTGCAAGGATGGTAGATTGTCATAAACATGACCCAAAACTCTATTTTTTGATTGAACAACTCCAAAATTAGGACACCCAATTACTTGGCATTGTAGTCCACTTTTAGTGATGGTGTCCACTTTTATCACTATTGTCCTAGTGGTCTAACTTTTCTAGGTTCTGCTTGGCAGGCCTGTGACACCCTAGCAATGAAATATTGAAACATGGGTCTGTGCAGAGCTCGTTGTGTGTCTGATTCAATATTCAAAACCCTTAGGATCTCTTGGTTCTTGAACTTAAGTATAAAACTTGGGAAAAAAAGGAGGGGTTAGTGTGTAAAGTATATGTTGGACGCACTTCACAACCCATGTGTGGGCACGCTGCCTACATACAAATACTCTAAAAAGGGACAAAGCTAATGTAGTTCTCCCATTTGAAGTGCTTGGTGTGATTGTGTGATGTATGTAACTAGATTCAAAACCATAATGTACTTTAGATGACTAGGTACTGGTATGAGTGCTCAAATAGGCTTGAATTGGTTTTGGAAGGCTATATGCAGCGAATAGGGAAGATTGCTTGAGTATACTTGCTTGTATTCTTGCTTTTTTCTTGTGAATGAGTGTCAACCCTCCTAAATAGACATTGAATGGATTTTTATGGGGAAATAGATGATCATGGGTTAGATGAGCTTACATTAGGTCAATAGGGGAAAAGATAAGGATTCAAGAAAATGTGATCATTTGAGGCTAAAATGAACTTGGACAACAACACCAAAAATAAAACACCTTTGAGTTTCAATGCTCCTATCCAAGTTGGGCACTATTGTCCTAGGAGGATGAGACCTAGGGGGATGGATCTAGGTCTGAGAGAGCTGCCTGGGTCTCAAAAATCTAAGCCCAAGAAGCTATGGGTGACTGGGAATCAGTGAAAGTCTAGTCGAGAAGGGTTTAGTGAGAAAGAAAGAGGACCTATAGGTTGGGTGCTATTAGTCATGCCTATGTCATTAAATTTTGCATTTTATATGATTAAATTTTCTCCCCTTTATTCTAGTGATGTAGCAACGTGAAATACTAATATAAAGGAAAAATAGAAAGCATACCTGAACTTACCTATAAGGGAAAAGCTCATTAAGCTATGTGACATTGGATGTGCATAGAGAGAGCACATTGTGATGTGTGAATCTATAAATAAAAACATGAAGTAGATCAATTCTTACTAGATATGTTATATCTAAAATAAAAACGTAAAAAAGTTGAGCAAAGTGAGAGAGAGAGAGAGATGAATACACCTCACCGAGTATGCAAACCAATACAAAACCTGTTGTGATGTTGGTTGGATTGTGTTAAGTATGTGTTGAATCAAGAGTAATATAATGAACAGAGCTAAGTGCTCAATTCCCTAGAATGTGGCTCAATAATTCAAAGGCTAACCCTTTTCCCCTATCATCACCAACTAAGTGAATTTAAAAAATCATGTGTGTGTTAATTAATGTCTGGACTGTATGTCCAATCCCTCTGAAAAGGTGCCTCAAGAATACAAAGTTTGGCCCTTTGGCTCTATCGTTGCCCTGTGAAGTGAAACTTATGAAGTGATACCAATATAGAATAGATGTCATATGAGATGGCTCATGGATCCCATGAATGTGTTGTAAATTTGACACTGTGGCATGGATAGCCAAATGTGTGCTAGAAACTAGGCCACTCTTGGCGATTTTGAAAGATGGAGATTAGGCTTGTCTAAAAGCAACTCTAAAATTGATGTGCTAGAATTATATGAAATCCAACTCAAGAACTCAAAAAGCCAAACTTGTATGAAAGTTTAACTTGAATGTGATGCCAACCACCTACAGATGGAGTAAGGCATGTAACTACTGAGAATGTCTAGAATAAATTGAACTTAGAAACAAAAGAAGATCAATGTATCACACACATTACCCCTAATCATTGATGCCTAGAACATGGATTCTAATTTGGAAGTTATGCCAACTACCAAATCTGAATTGAAAGTGAGAACCATCATGCCACACATGATAACCCCCTATATCTGAGAAAACTATGCTAAAATTATTAAATCTGAAGGATCTGGAAGTGCAAATTTTGTCCCTAAACTAAACTTTTTGCCTATTTCTAGAAATTCTGAGTGTTTTTATACCGAATAGGAGTTAAAAAATATGGACACCTCTATTTTTGGTATTACTTATTGGGTGAATATTTTGTCATCAACTAACTGATGGAAAAATGGGTATATCAACCATAGCATAATGAGATTTATACAGCAAAATGGGTGTGGTTACCAAAATATAATGAGATAAATCTCTCCTCTCAGCAAAGGGAGGTTCCCTATAAACAATAATATAGTAATATAAACTAAAAATAGACTCAGGGGTGAAATCATACCATCCATCTCTCTTTTTTCAGAGATGATGTTCACAAAATAAAGGAGAATTCTTGTGTAATTACTGAAAGCATTTCTCTTCTTTCAGAAATGATGTTTAGCAAACAACAGGGATTCTTTCTGGGTAGTAACTGGATCCACAAGAAACCTACGAAAGCACAAAGTCTTTCATTATTTTTTGTGATGATTTAAGACAAAATAACAAAGTAGAATCAAGTGTAGCACAAAGTATCCACCAAAAACTACAATAAATTAAAAGATTATGAAGGATAAGGGGAGCTCAAAGTCTCTCCAATATCCTGGAACATAAAACACACAGAGTAAAGACAATTATGGCAGCACAAAGTCTCCCACAGTCGACTTCAGGACATCTTTCAAATTATTTCCACTTGTTCTACCTATTTGATTAAATGGACAAGACTATATTTAGGAAAAAGATATAAGAATGATTTCCTAGATAACACAAGCTATTTTAACACAAATTCTGAAAGGTCACTTGCTTTCTCATTCACTTGATAAAATATGATTAACAGTCTGAGCTCAAAGTCTCAGGAATGCCTTTTAATTTGGGTAAATTTTCACTTCTAATAACAGAGAGATCCCCCTATTTTCTACAAACTGAGAGATTACAATATGTAGCATCCAAAGAAAGACTTGGCACTTGTTTTCACAAAATGGCCCATGCTACATTGAATGCATGGAAAAGAGGAATTTTTGTGCAAAGGCCATGCTAGAGCCGTTCAAATCATATCAAATGTCCTCTCCAAAGCATGGGTCACCTGATCTTCTGAAAGGTAAGGCTGCTCCTCTTTGTGATACTTACACAACTGTCCACTCATCTTTACTCAAACAAAGAAAAATAGGCCATGGCATTAAATGCTTGCGCTCTCTGATATCCACCTAGTGGACTACTCCACCTACTAGAATAACTCTTCCATCGACGCTTCTGGATTCTCTATTTGATTCCCTCTTTCCTTTCTATATTTTGTCTCTTCCTAGTGATCCGAGCTCTCGGGGCTATCTTCTCACCTTCTAATGGCTTCCTTGGCTCCTTTCTCAGTGGATCACTGAGTTTGTCCTTGAGTATACGTTATTTGAAAATCAACGGTTATTTCATCACCCAAAATTTGACATCTGTGGGGATGTCATTGGTCACCTGAACCATTTTGAACCTTGAACCTTTGAACCTTTCAGAGTTCATCGGTTCAATGGTTCAATGGTTTAACAGTTCAATAGTTCAATGTTTTGTAAAGAGCCACATTCACTTAGTCCTATTTAGGAGTTCAATGTATCGTTGAACCAATTGTTTGAACCATTTTCTAGAATCTTCCATTTGAACCATTTGCTCAAACTTTAAACTTTGAATCTTTAAACCCTTTGAACTCGTTGAAACTTTGAACTCTTTGAACCTTTAAGAGGTAGATTTCAATGGTTCAACGGTTCAATGGTTCATTCCATATTATTGAAACCCACCGTTGAACCTTTTGATTAAACCTTGGCATTGAACCATTCTTACAATTTTTTAGTAAATTCCTTAAGTGTTTTGAGATTTTTCTTTGCAAAAGCCCACCTTTTGAACCTGTGATTTCTTTAGCCAAAAAGGCTTGTTCAATGGAATAACCTGACTGCTCAGAAAATTTTGAGAAAGAAAGAGACCATTTTGGCTTGCAGGACCGAAATAGTCGACATGTTGTCCACAAAAACTAGTGACAAATTTTGGGAACAATAACTGGCTCTAGTTGGGAAACTTCTATTGATTGTATTTTGAAATAATTGAAGGGAGTAAAATCTAGACTCTAAGTGCCTTCATCTATGCCATTGGGCTATGAAGTCATGCCATCCAAAAAGAGAAAAATGCCCAAAAACCAAATGAACAACACAAAATAAACAAAGACTATACAAATATACAACTGGACTTATATGATACTTCAAGGATTAAAGTGCTTCAGATGTTGCCCACTGTGAGGCAATGAAAACGGCGTTCTATCTTGATATTTCAGCAAAAAACTATTTTCACTATTTAATCGATAAATGGAAAATAGACCTCTCCATAAGGAATCCAATTTTTCATGCATTCATTTTGGTTCTCTCCTTTTGTCCCATAATAAGACTTGATCTCCAATATAAAAATCATGAATCCTTGCTTTCTAGTCAAAGAGTTTCTTTACCAGATTTTGATGTGCAACAATACGGTCTACCACCATAGTTCATTGCTCATTTAGTTTAGTCAAGCACATGATTCTCTTATCAATAGAATCTTTAAATGTTTGATCTTCGACTGCCTTTGCCAACTTCAGTGTTGGTAGTTCCATGATGATTGGTATCTCTGCGTTCAAACCATATAAAATTTAAAATGGTGACATACCTATCACCCTTTTGAGTGTAATCCTGTCTACCCATAAAGTGTCAAATAATGATTTATGCCAGGTTCTCTGATTGTCATCTACTAGCTCCCTGATAATGGTCACTAGGTTTTTCTTGCTTGATTCTGCTTGACCATTTCCTTACAAGTAATAGTCAAAGAGTGGAAAAAGATAATCCCATAATAGTAGTAAAATTGGGTAACCTCATGAAAAGAGAAACAAGTTGCATTATCTATTACAATCTTGGTTGGGACTCCAAATCAAGAAATAATATTTTCTTTGAGGAAATTGCATACCACTTCTGAAGTAGCATGCTTGACTAGAATGGCTTCCACTCACTTGATAAAATAGTCTATGGCTATGAGAACATACTCATGTTCAACAATCGATGATAGGTTTACAGTGCCAATGAAATCAATACCCTATTGTTGAAATGGCTCTTTGATCACCACCAGCTTGAGAGGTAAAGCAGCCAACTTGGGTTTTCCAATGAACTGTTAACACAGCTCGCATCTATGCACCCAAGTGTATGAATCTCAAAATAGAGTAGGCTAATAGTACCTGGGTCATAGAATCTTATGGGCAGTCACAGGTGCAAAAAAATATCCTTCACAACCCAAATTGTGGAAAGACTCCAAAAGTTTTCTCTATTGCACTTTATCCACACAACGAAGAAATACCCCATCAAGGCTCCTCTTGTGCAAACTGTTGTCCCAAAAAATAAAGTTAGCAGCTTTTAACTTAACAGTCCTCTTTTCTTTATGGAACAAGTGGGCAAAACACTCACCATAGGTAAGGAAATGAGTGATATTGGAATACCACTCATTCGTAGTGGTGACAAAGAGAACTGTAAGCATGTCTTCAACCTCTATTTCTTTTGGTATTTTATCAATAATTAATTGGAAGAGACCTCTTCCTCTCATAAGCTTCGTAGGTTTGATAACAATATCAAACTCTTAGATTTTAGCAATCCAATTGCCCCTTTTAGTTCCAAACTCTTGTTGAGTTAGAATTGACTTTACTGTTGTATCAGGAATCAAAGCAACAGTGTGTGAGTTCAGGATGTAAAAATAGAAGTGTTTTACCACCTTAACCATAGCATAAGCATGCTTCTCCATATTTGAATATTTCAACTCTTAAGCTTTGAGAGGACAACTCATGAAAGATATGGGAGACTCCACACCATCTTTGTTCTATTTAACCAAAATGGTTGAAAGCGTGTGTTCAGAAGCATAGCTATATATTATGAAGTCTTTGGTATAATCTAGACAAACCAAGATTGGGGCATGGGTGATAGCTTCCTTGATATCTTGAAATACTGACTTGCCTTTTTCAGTCCATCAAAAAGTAGCTTTACCCTTCATCATGTTGACAATGTGGCGAGTCTTCTCTATGAATTTAGGAATGAACCTTCGTAGAAAATTCACCTTTCCAAAGAAAGAATGGACTGCAGTCTTATTAGCAAGAAGAGTAAGCTCTTAGATGGATTTGACTCTTTCTAGGTCGATCTTTATGCCTTCTCGAGATATAGTGTGATCGTGAAGTTTCCCTTTTATAACCTCAAAAACTGATTTCTTAGGATTGATAGAAATGTTATTTTATTGACATCATTCCATCACTTATTATAAATGATGCACATGATCAAGATGATGTTTGGAAAAGACGGTCAAGTCATCAAGATATACCACAATGAACTTCCCCATTTTATTTTTGAAGGCAAGATCTATCATTCTCTGGAAGGTGGTATCAGCATTGATCAAACCAAAAGGCATTCTATGATATGCAAAGGCGCCTTAAAGTGTAGTGAAAGCGGTCTTATGTTGGTCTGATTCACCAACTTCCACTTGATTATACCTCAAAAAACCATCTAACATTGATAACATCTCTGAGCTAGTCACTGTTTTCAATAGTTGATCCATGATGGGCAGGAAGTAGTTGTATTTTAAAGAGGATTGATTTAGATTTCTGAAATCAACACAGAGGCAAATTTATCTATTCTTTTTTCTCACAGGGACTATGTTCGTAATCTAGGTGGAAGTTGGATTGGAAAAATTATCCTCGCATTTAACATTTTCTAGATCTCAAAAAGAATAGTACCTGATATCTTGAGGTTATACTGCCTTTGTTTCTGCTTGTGAGGCAATGACCCAACCTTGATAGGAATTTCATGCTAAATTTCTTCAAGCCTGAGAGATTTTAGATCATCATAAGAGTATGCCAAAACATCAATGTAATGGTGAAGCAGAGTAATAAATTTGAGTTTTTCATCAAGAGTGCAACAATTCCCAATGTTGACCATTTTGGGATTATCTTTTGTACTCAAATTTATTTGATCAAAATATTTGGAGGAACTTGAATCCATTGGTCACTTTTTGATACACCTGTCATGCTTATCAAATAGTTTCTCAAGAAAAACCAAACCTTTTGAGATTTTATTCCCTTTGAGTTGAATAAACTCTTCACTAGTTCGTGAACTTGTTTCAGGAACTAATTTTTACGCTGAAGAGGTACTACCTTAGGAATAGAGCTCTTCAAAACCATCTATATTTTCTAGAAAAGTGACAATTTGATTATCACCATTAAACACCAGCCAATGGTTGGCATTATCACGTACACTTGGTCAAAAGACCAGTTCAATAGTGTACTTATTCCCTTTAAGATCTTGTTAAAGAACCATGAGAGTTGCAGAGATGGCCAAAGAATCTGCTCGATCATTGAATTCTCTAGGCACCACAGAAAATATTGAAAGCCTCAAAAATTTCAAGGCAGTCCCACACCAGATTGTGATAATGTTGCAATGTTTCATTCTTGGTTCGATATAGATTTCTCACCTGACAAACCACCATTTCAACATCTCCTCGGGCATGAAGAAGCTTAACATCTTTAGCTTGAGTAGCTTTCAATCTGAGCAACAAATATTGATACTCAGTGATTTTGTTGGTATTACTGAGCTATAACTTATAGGAATAGGGGAAAATATCTCCTTACGAATATATCAAAATAATTCCATCTCCAGAATTGGTAGAAGAATTGTTGCCATCAAATTCTAGAATCTAGAGATCATTAGGATCTGATCTCCTTTCAAACTTATCTTCATTAGAGAGGGAAGATCCTTTTTTATTTGAACTATGTTCCGCCAATTCTTTTGACGTCATATCTAAATTTTTTGGATTGTCACTTATATAAATTTCATCTGATGAAATATAAACATCTTTTGTGAATAGAAAATAGTTACCCATTCTTGAGGATTCAAACAAAATTTGAGCTTCAGGGTCAGATGTTTGAGTGACAATATATTTTGATTCCTTCTCAGGAAGCAGCCTTTGCATGATGCCCTTAATAGGTATCCTCACCTCAGATAGGTCCATGTTTAATTCTCCATCAACATTCTTGTAAAAATTTTGTCCAAACAAAATGCCATAGGAAGTTGGAACGTTGGCCACCAAAACTGTCATTTTAATCTTTTTTTCTAGGAAGGTCGTGAATGCAAATTGGGCATCTTTGATTTCTCTCAAAAGTGGCACTTATTTGTTTTCCATGGAGAAACATCTCCCAAAAGTTTTAGTCAGAGTGAGACTGAGAGAGTCTACCACCTTGGCGGGCATCGCATTGTCAGAGGCACCAGAGTCTATTATGCAGTTATTTAGCTTATGACCATTTATCAACAGGGAAACATAGAAAGGTTATGTCTTCCCAAGGGCAACAGGCAGAGCAATGACAAGATTATTTCAGGTGGATGTATTCTTTGGGGGATCATGAGTTACCTTTGAAACATCTTGTCCTGCAGGGATGGTTTTATTCTTGATGCATTCAACTAGCATATCCAACTGCTCAGAGTTAGCTTGTAAGTATTCAAACTCAGACATTTGGATCTTAGTCTTCCTTGTATGGTCAATTATATCAAATGACTAAAAATAACTAGGAACAGAGGAAGGAATTCCATCATTTTGGGTTTGGTTGGGTGTGGTACTGGTCTGAGAGATTGAAACAGAAGGTGTAGAGTTGTTTGAGGTACTTACTTTTTTATTGATCATCAGGTCCTTTGATTGGAAAGGTAGTGAATTCCTCCATTTAGCAATTGAAATTACTGGTCGAGATTCTTCCCTTATTTTTCTCTTATCATCTTATTGAGTTGACTGGTTCTGGGACCTAGTAAAAATAGCATATGATCTATCAAACATTTCTCTCTTACTTCTAGCTTCATCTTGGTGATTAAGGAAATTAATGTTAGAGTCGCCAGCTAATTCTTATTTTCCTTCTATAAAGAGATTAGCGTCACCTTCTTGGTCCAACTCAGGTTAGAAAGAGAAATCATGTTCAACTTCATGATAACCAACTGCTAAGTTAGTTGGTGCTACTTTAATGGCAAGCTTCCCTTGTGGGGGAGGAAAATGATTTGGTTACCCTTGATTCTTGGTAGCATTGCCTTGATATGAATGGTTGGGAAATGTCCTCCTTGGTATATCCTGATAAGGAGGGGCAGACATCCCTTGTGCCATTTGCTTTTTCAGAGCTAGCAATTTATTTGTTAGATTTTGTACCATAGGATCAGTGGTGCTTGTAGAGAAATTTTCAAAAGATGAAGAAGATTTATTTCTATTAAGATCTCTTCTTATCTTTCCTGCTAAGATAAGATCATCTTCAACCTCAGCGGCCAAAATATGAGCTGTAGCAAGATCTATGTGGCCAACCTACCTCAACAAAAAAATCACTTCACGAAGTTGAGAATTGATGAAGAAGCACTTAAGATTTTCTAGTATCAACTAAACAATTGTAGGAATCTTGTTCCTCAGCTTGTCAAATTTAACAATGAAGTCTCGCATGGGTTCATGAGGCTCCTTTTTCATTTGTGTAAGCTAGGCTAACAAGGCATGTGCATCTTCTACGGGTTTGAACCTAGCCTCAAACTTGGCTTTGAGAGTGTTCCAGTCAGTTACTATTTGTGCTTACAGATGATAAAACCAATCTGCAAAAGTACCTTACAACATTTCTACAAATAGCCTGACTGCTATATCTTCAAATTCAATGCCTATCACACCACAGACTATGCAAAAAGTTACAATATGCTCATCAGGATGAACTCTCCCATCACCATAGAACTTGGGAAATTTTTTTCTTGAACTACAGGGTAGTTCATGATAAGGTGGGGTTAGATTCAGAGGGCCAAAAGTGTTACCCCAAGGGCCTTGGGCTGCCATGATATGATGATTGAAAGGAGGGATAATGAACCTTTGTAGGGTATGTATAGACAAAGCTCTGCTAGTAGAGGAAGGATAAGTTTTGATTGGTATTGGGGACCCGACGTCTGTATGAAGAAAACACCTAGTTCGTTGAAGGCAAGATTGTGGAAAAGGAAAGGTCAAAATTATTTCGCTGCATAAACTCAAACACAGGATCAACAATACCTTGAGCTCTCTGACTTCGTGTATACCATAGATCTGTTAGAGTGTAGAATGGAAAGGAACTGGAAATTCTTTAATTTGAAGCTTGAGGCTTCAAATTATGTGTTCTTCCCCAATGGAGTCACCAAAAATTGTTGGGTGAATATTTTGCCATCAACTAACTGACGGCAAAATGGGTATATCAACCATAGCACAATGAGATTTATACGATAAAATGGGTGTGGTTACCATAGCATAATGAGATAAATCTCTCCTCTCAGTAAGGGGAGGTTCCCTATAAACTATAATATAGTAATATAAACTAAAAATAGACTTAGGGGTGAAATCATACCATCCATCTCTCTTTTTTTAGAGATGATGTTCACAAAATAAAAGAGAATTCTTGTGTAATTATTGAAAGCATTTCTCTTCTTTCAGAAATGATGTCCAGCAAACAACAGGGATTCCTTCTGGGTAGTAACTGGATCCACAAGAAACCTAAGAAAGCACAAAGTCTTTCATTTTTTTGTGCTGATTTAGGACAAAATAACACAGTAGAATGAAGTGTAGCACAAAGTCTCCACCAAAAACTACAACAAAGTAAAAGATTACGAAGGATAAGGGGAGCTCAAAGTCTCTCCAATATCCTGGAACATAAAACACACAGACTAAAGACAATTATGGCAGCACAAAGTCTCCCACAGTTAACTTCAAGACATCTTTCAGATTATTTCCACTTGTTCTACTTATGTGATTAAATGGACAAGACTGTATTTAGAAAAAAGGCATAAGAATGATTTCCTAGATAACACAAGTTATTTCAACACAAAGTTTGAAAGGTCACTTGCTTTCTCATTCACTTGATAAAATATGATTAACAGTCTGAGCTCAAAGTCTCAGGAATGCCTTTCAATTTGGATAGAGTTTCACCTCTAATAATAGAGATATCCCCTTATTTTCTATAAACTAAGAGATTACAATATATAGCATCTAAAGAAAGACTTTGGTGCTTATTTTCACAAAATGGCCCATGCTGCATTGAACACATGGGAAAGATGAAGTTCTGTACAGAGGCCATGCTAGAGCTGTTCAAATCATATCAAATGTCCTCTCCAAAGCATGGGTCACTTGATCTTCTGAAAGGTAAGGCCACTCCTCTTTATGATAGTTACACGATTGTCCACTCATCTTTACTCAAACAAAGAAAAATAGGCCGCACTATTGAATGCTTGTGCTCTCTGATATCCACCTGGTGGACTGATCCACCTACTGGAATAACTCTTCTACTGATGCTTCTAGATTCTATATTTGATTCCCTCCTTCCTTGCTATATTTTGTCTTTTCCTGGTGCTTTGAGCTCTCGGGGCTATCTTCTCACCTTCTACTGGCTTCTTCGACTCCTTTTTCAGTGGATCATTGAGTTTGTCCTCGAGTCTGTGTTATTTGAAAATTGATGGTTATTTCATCACCCTGAATTTGACATTCATGAGGACATCATTGGTTGCATGAACCATTTTAAACCTTGAACCTTTGAACCTTTCAGAGTTCACTGGTTCAACAGTTTGGCAGTTCGGTGGTTCAATGTTTTGTAAAGAGCCGCGTTCACTTAGTCTTCTTTAGGAGTTCAATGTATCATTGAACCAATCGTTTGAACCATTTTTTGGAATCTTCCATTTGAACCATTCACTTGAACTTTGAACTTTGAATATTTAAACCCTTTGAATGCATTGAAGATTTGAACTCGTTGAACCTTTGAACTCTTTGAACCTTTCGGAGGCGGAGTTCAATGGTTCAACGGTTCAATGGTTCATTCCATATTATTGAACCCCACTGTTGAACCTTTTGATTGAACCTTAGCGTTGAACCATCTTACATTTTTTTAGGAAATGCCTTAAGTGTTTTGAGATTTTTCCTTATGAAAGCCTGCCTTTTGAACCTGTGATTTCCTTAGCCGAAAAGGCTTGTTCAATGGAATAATTTGACTGCTTAGAACATTTTGAGCAAGAAAGAGACTATTTTGGCCTGCAGAACCGAAATGGTCGACATGTTGTCCATAAAAACTAGTGATGGATTTTGAGAACAACATTACTATCTATTTTTAGTGATACTATCCATTTCTAGAGTTGTTAACCGATGTGAAAACTGACTGTTGATCTGAGACTGTACCTATTTTTTTGCTTTGATTTGACTAGTTTGACCTTTGGATTATGTGTTGATTGTTCTGAATGCTACTATTTTGATTGCTAGGAGGTTTTATCTTTGTGATAAATATTTTATTTGCTGCCCCCTCTTCTGAGGGTAGGAATAATAAACTTGCAATGATTACCCTCAAAATAAAAGAGTCCTGCAAGTGTGTTAATATGAATATATATATGATATATCATTTGATATTTGACAATATGTTTCAAGAGATAGCAAATATTTATACCAAGATATTGTTAGATCAACAGGGGTATGCCTAGATAGATATAACGATGTGAAAGCATGTATAATATATTGAACTGGAACTGGAAATGTTAATTGTTAGTTTTTAGTTGGAGGGATGGAGCATGATGTTCATCTTGGCATCCAAGAAAGCAAATAAAATGCATGATATGAATCATGGAATTACAAACATTTGAAAAGCAACAAGCAAGAAGTAAGAAGCATACTAGATGGTCTAAGGGGATATGCAAACAAGGGACATGGGCACATGTCACTCAAACTAGAAACAAGCATGGAAAGCATGTTTAAATTGCACATACACATCTAGGATAGGAGTGATGGAACTAGTCAAGCATTTTTTAAACCACTCAAAATAGCTCAAAAATGACTAAAATAGGCTTCTAAATAAGAAAAAATCAAATGATCAGCTTACTCACCAGGCTAATCTCCTCATCGGCCTCAAAACGTGTCATAAAAGGTGATCATCTCCTCAGCATATTGAACTCCAAAGCTCTAATATCTCAAACTTGTCACTATACAAATGAACTCAAAGTCAATACAAATTCCTATATCAACCAACTATTTTATTCAAAAGCAAAACATTGTTTTGCTCATAACTAGAGCATCGTAGCTCCATTTTATGAACAATTTTGATCGTCAAAATCATAATGATGACACATTCAACATCACATAATATCTACTCTTTCATTAATTCATCTACCTACTATGGTATTCACACACCTTTCTAATACCTAGAGATACAAATTGGTTCACACCAATCAACACTCATTCAAAACATCCAAGCAACCCAACCTATTCAAAAAATCAATCAAAGACACCTTTCACTCCCAGTAATTTAATTCCACCAATTCAACACTAGACTCTCAATAAATTCAATAAATAGCAATCCGGTTCTTATACATTCAACCACTAATCATCACTTTTTTCTCGACCTCTTCCATCACAGATCTCATCCCTCTCCCCAAAAGGGGGACATCATTCCTACTATTCCTATTCCTACACTTATCCAGCACATCTATCTACTCTCATAGATGGATACACCATGGTTCTCACACCTCTAATAGTCAAATTATTAGATACAGCTCAGATCGGTTAAAGCATATAGTGATTCAAACTACATGGGTCATTTAGCATGGTTTTTAGACCTCCAGTATCTAGATTATCAACATTACTTAGCTCAGATTGGTCAAGATTATATAGTGATTCAGATTAAATTAGGTCACTTAGTATTACACAAGACATTCAGAAGGATACACCTTCAATTTATAGATATACAGACTATCTAGATACCATATTTGGGGGCATGTACATTATTACATGCCTCACACATATAGCTTCATACAGCATGACATAGTTATAGACTAGATAGCAGATTATAAGCATAGTGTAGGGCACAATGTTAGGATGTCGGTCACCTGTGTGGTTCGACTGCGAGTTAATTACGGGCAGTTGGTTGACGAACCAAGTGTTTACATGATGAGTGCTAATTTTAGACTCATAGCTGCAGATCTAATTATTGTAATTAGATGTCTAATTATTGTAATTAGATGTCTAATTATTGTTTGGATGAGATCTATATAATAGACTCATGGTTGTATTGGAAAAGTGTTCTAGTTTGAGTTGAGCAAAGTTTGTTCCTTCTGTGTGTGAGGTGAGCAAGGGTGTTCCTCCTAGTTCCACAGTACCAGGTGTAGGTGCTGGTTTTGGAGAGTCAGCTGGATTCTTCAGGTGTGTAGGATCTTGGTCACAGTTGCATGGCCTATATAGGAGATCTACATGGTAAGTAAGATCGATGATCTGCAGGTGTATGTGTGTGCAAGGTCAAGGTTCACAGGTGAGTAGAACCGTTGTTTGATTTGCAGGTGTGCAAGATCATATAGACAGCAACACAACAGGGAGCAGTATCAGGCAGGATCTACTTGGAGTACAGGTGTGTACTCGGATAGAGCAAGACAGGAAGGCAAGGGAGTTCCTTCCATAAGTGTGGTCTGTTGAAGTGCAGGTTATTGCAGGTTCATGGGAGATCTACTTGAAGTACCTTGAGTACTTGTTGAGTACGTGGAGTACTTGTGGAGTGCATGGAGCACTTGTGGTGTGCGTGGAGCACAGGAGGTGAACACCAACTCTGTATTTGAGTTGGGTGTTGGGACCTGAGAGGGAGAGCTTTGGGGAGAAGAATTACTGTTCACTTGAGGTGTGGCGAGCCTCTGAAGAGGTGGTGGAGAAGAAGTGGCATCTTCTTTATTGTATTCTTTTCTGTATAAAGTGTTAATACAAGTTGTGTATTGTCTCTCATATGCTGTGTTATTTTGAATTCTAGTTACTTGGTGAATCTGGTTAATTTCCGCATATTAAGTTGCTTGGTTTGGTAATCAAATTGTGTGCTTCTGGTTTATTTCCCAACAAGTGGTATCAGAGCCTTGGTTGTAGGTTCTTGGGCTTGATACCAACAAGTGGTATCAGAGCTAAGGTTGCAGGAAGTAGGTTTTGTGTTTTGGTTACAGGGCACTCTCAGGGGTTTCTGATTGAGTGGGAGTAGAGCAACGGTAGATCAAAGTAAGCTAAGAATGGAGGAGTTGAAAAGCACAGATGGTCACTCACGGTCCTATGGAAAGAAAGAGCAGGTAAAAGAATATTGTTGGTTGGTAGCAGATCAGCATGAAGAAACTGAAGAAGTAGATGTAGCAGGTTTTGTTGCACAGGATGCTCTGGGAGGTTTCTTGGATAAAGTTGATTCTTGGATAAAAGATTCGGTTGCCTCTTTCCATGCAGCCCCAGGTAGAGGAGCTGGTGAGCCTTGCCAAAGAATTGGCAAAGGGGAAGTGAAGCTGAAATTGCAGGCGGCCAACACACAGGGGTTGATGAAGGTCATGTAGGTCCCAGGTCTGGAGATATGGCTAATTTCTTCAGAAAGATTGGGTGATGAGAGATGCACAAGAACTCTCACAGTGGTAGCACTTGAATTAGCTAGTGGTAAGAAAATAGGTATACTTTATCTACTTGTTTATATTACTGATTCTTCTTCTGTTGCAGAGACGTGGCTTCGTAGGCTTGGTCACATGAGCAGGAAGGAGATGCATGTTCTTAAGCGGAAGACAGATATATTTGACCAGCTTAAGAACTGGAAAGCCTTGGTGTTCTTGGAGGAGATGGCAGACAGAAATCAGTGGATGGCGCTGGATACTTCTGAGCAAAGTAGTTTGGACATGGGTTTTGATTTAAAGAAGCTCACGGGCAAAAAGTCATCACTCACAGGCGAACACAGGTACCGACATCGGTCAGGAGGAACCGGCGTCGAACAGACAGGTGCCGATGTCGATCATGTGCAGACCAAAGCCGGCGATGTCAGGCAGGGTAAGACCGACATCGGTCATGGGACCGATGTCGGCAGTATGTAAGACTGATGTCGGTCAGTAGGACCGACGTCGGCAGCAGGGACACCAGCGCTGGCAGGTTGGTAGTCAGGGATAGATGCACGAGAATCGACGTCGATCAGATGCAGACTGTGGGGTGGCTGAGGTCGGTCACTGTAACGAATTTTGGGTGGACAGCATGTTGTCAAGGAGTCTCAAACACCCATACAGAGGACTGAAGGTGTAAGTAGGCCCTCAAATTCGTGTTCCTCTTCTTTATAAATGTTGCTGATTGTAGAGCAGGAAGGATCCAGGAAACAGGTGTGAGCTTGGCATGGATGAGGATGTGATTCCTTGGAGGTGAACCAAACGGGAGTTTTGGTAGGTTTGCCAGCTGGATGAAAGCACAGAGATGAATGGATGCCTTAGTAGAAGAATAGAGAGAACGAATATGTGAGACGGAAGACCAGGTATATGGTCTTGAGGAGCTGCAGGACAGTGGTACCGGGTTTGACAGGTGGAGGACGAAGCATGGCTTCAGTCAGTGTCAGGTAACTACTGTGGTTTGCCTTACCATGTGGATGATGAGTCATGACATCATTCTGTTGCTGTATGTGGATAGTATGCTAGCTAGCAGGGGTGTACATACAGGGTTTTGCTGAGCTAAGGGTAAGATTAGTTCAGTGTCATGTCATGAGGAGTTTGGAGCAGCGAAATTCTTTGACATGGGAGGCATGGAGATCACAGGTTGATTTTGTCTCGAGTGGGAGCTGATGTGAATCAGGTGTTGGTGAGGTTCGGGATGCAGAACCAGAGCACACTAAGGGCTGGACAGGTACAGTGTCCAAAATCACATGAGGTCTGGTATAGACCTGAGTATTCCCATGCAGTGGGAGCTGTCAGAGTTAGGAGCCAATTCGGGGAAGTGGGTTCTCAGGTTTTTGAGAGGGACCGGCAGCAGGTGTTGCTATGCAGGGTCAGGACTTCACTACAGGTGTTGTAGGTTCGGATGTGGTAGGGTACTCGGATGACAGGTGGTACACCACGAGATGTGTGGTGGGTTGTCTTCAGGTGGGAGCTTGAAGAGGGATACAAACCAGGAAACAGATTAGACGTGGTATAGGTATAGGTACAGTGCAGTTGTTTATCTCCAAGTGGGAGATTGTTAGGTTGTGGAGCTAAAAGCTTCACTGATGCAGACACGGAGGAGGTTGCAGGAGAGTTGCTGAGTGTCAGAGACACCAGCGTCAGTCAGGCCAACCGACGTCGGCAGGATAGGGCAGGAAGGCAACCGACGTCGGTCAGAGATCGGCCGGTGTCGGCGACCCCCAGGCGGACAGGGACCGGCGTCGGTCACCTGTGTGGTTCGACTGCGAGTTAATTACGGGCAGTTGGTTGACAAACCAAGTGTTTGCATGATGAGTGCTAATTTTAGACTCATAGCTGTGGATCTAATTATTGTAATTAGATGTCTAATTATTGTTTGGATGAGATCTATATAATAGACTCATGGTTGTATTGGAAAAGTGTTCTAGTTTGAGTTGAGCAAAGTTTGTTCCTTCTGTGTGTGAGGTGAGCAAGGGTGTTCCTCCTAGTTCCACAGTACCAGGTGTAGGTGCTGGTTTTGGAGAGTCAGCTGGATTCTTCAGGTGTGTAGGATCTTGGTCACAGCTGCATGGCCTATATAGGATATCTACATGGTAAGTAAGATCGTTGATCTGTAGGTGTATGTGTGTGCAAGGTCAAGGTTCACAGGTGAGCAGAACCGTTGTTTGATTTGCAGGTGTGCAAGATCATATAGACAGCAACACAACAAGGAGCAGTATCAAGCAGGATCTACTTGGAGTACAGGTGTGTACTCGGATAGAGCAAGACAGGAAGGCAAGGGAGTTCCTTCCATAAGTATGGTCTGTTGAAGTGTAGGTTATTGCAGGTTCATGGGAGATCTACTTGAAGTACCTTGAATACTTGTTGAGTACGTGGAGTACTTGTGGAGTGCATGGAGCACTTGTGGTGTGTGTGGAGCACAGGAGGTGAACACCAACTCTGTATTTGAGTTGGGTGTTGGGACCTAAGAGGGAGAGCTTTGGGGAGAAGAATTACTGTTCACTTGAGGTGTGGCGAGCCTCTGAAGAGGTGGTGGAGAAGTGGCATCTTATTTATTGTATTCTTTTCTATATAAAGTGTTAATACAAGTTGTGTATTGTCTCTCATATGCTGTGTTATTCTGAATTCTAGTTACTTGGTGAATCTGGTTAATTTCTGCATATTAAGTTGCTTGGTTTGGTAATCAAATTGTGTGCTTCTGGTTTATTTCCCAACACACAATGTTTTGATCTCTAGTTTTGCACATGGGACATGACATGATAGATCATACCACATGTGGTTATATAGATTTCCATATTATCTAGATGCATCACTCATATACCAAATTTGGGGGGTATGATATAGGTGTTCTTGTCCTTCATCTTCTAGGATTATACAGATAAATATGGTAGGACATACCATCTTCTTCTCACACATTTACTAGCATTTTTGGTTTACACCTAGGTATCACTCAGGTTGTCACCAAGTTAGACCATATGATCATCTAAAATTATTTGTCCATAGTATTACTCAGACTCAGACCCAGGAGTTTATGTGGGATAGAGGACAGGCATTGGTTTTAGACCTCTGAGCACTTCTCAAATCTAGTTCAGATTATTCAGATTCAGTACAAGGGGCATATATTATAGGGATTCCTTATTTCTCTAGGCATTATTTATATTCAGTAAAGGGGGCATCTATTATAATGATTCCTTCTTTATTTTAGCATTATTTTATTTTTTCATCCACTTCCCTGGCCAAGAAGCTCGACCCTTTTCTTTTGCATACTTATCTTCACTCAGGTAAGTTCAGGTAGGCATCTTTTTTCTTTCTTTTACTCTAGTACTTCATTTCATTGTATCACTAGATTAAAAAGGGGGGAAATGTATACATCCTAAAATGGTCAAGAAAAAACACATATTATGTCTTTTCATATTCCTTTCATAGGAGAATTTGACTAGAGAATATGAACTTTTATTCACATTTAGCCATGTCCTCTCATTTGACTTGTCTTGGTCTTTCTAGATTCCCTAAACATCTTTATGCTTATTCCATAACATCTGTAGCATTCCAAACTTAACCCTTTCAGGCCCAAGAACATCTTTTAGGTCCAGACCCATACCCCCAAGTCCCATATCCCCTAGACGACAATACCCAAATAAGATTATATCGGTGAAAACCTAGGGTGTCCAATTTTTGGCATTGTTGTCAAAGTTAAATTTTGGCCCCAACAGTTAGCTTTTATCGTAAGATGAGTCTTACCTCTTTTCTTTGCTTCGTGTATAAGTTTCTCATTGTCAGTCAAATGCAATAAAAGTTCCCAAATTTGAAATAATGAGTCTCCTATATAAAGGACTATACAAGGCATTTTATATCTAGCACTTACTATTTTGGCACATGAGACTTAATAAAATCAATCAATAATATAGCTCAGCTTCTCTACATCACACATAAATTTGCATGTTTAATCAAGGAAGGGCCTAGGTGAAATTCATTCTTACATTAATCATGTGCATTGATTATGCATGTTCCCTAAGGGAGAACTACATTAGATATGAGACCCTTGGCATGAAGGTTAATGTAGGTAGCAGTCAGAACAATAAAGGTCCTTGATTGTGCAATCATTCTTCCCATAACCCAATTTTTTCTCCCTTGTGCTTTGATTTCTTTTGTTGTTTTCATGTATACAGGCTAGTATAAGTATTGAAGATAAAAGTTGACACACAGTGAGCTTTGCATAGTCTTGGGCTTCAATATTTCAATGATAGGGTGTCATAGGGCTACCAAGTAGAATCCAAAAAAGCCAAACCACCAAGATAATAGCATCAAAAGTGAAAAACAACACTAAAATTTGACTACAATGCCAAGTAGTGGGGTGTCCTAAGTTTGGCGCTCCTATCCAATCTAAAAATAGAGTTATGGGTCTTGTTTACGACAGTTTACCATCTCTACACAGTAATTTCTAGACTCTACATCACCCATTTCAACCCAAAATAAGCTAAGTTAATCCTTCTTTGTCTTCTCTTTCCTATGTGAATTAAGTTGATAAAATTGGTAAAAATTTGTATTTCACTACATCAAACTGGAATTCTCCCCTTAATCCAAACCTTTATTACTTAGGAATTAAACATCTAATTTCCTAAAAGAGTAAAACATTTTGGTGAGTGTGATAATGCCCCAATCAACACATCTATTAATGCAATTTTTGAGTCAAGCAATGCATGGAATTCAAGTCAAGTACTAAATATAAAAAATGCAAAGCCAAAAAATAGTGATTTGAAATTTGCATAAAAAGGATACTGAGTTGTCAAACATGTAAGGTGATACCTTAACAAGCAAAAAGGAGCTAGTATATATAACTATGGATTTGTTAAAATATTATTTGCAAAATACTATGAAATTTTGAATTTGAATTTAATTTTTTAAATTAGATAGGCAACTAATTTTTTACAAAAAGATGCAAAAAGTAGTAAAAAATAACTAAGAATGTATTTGATGCAACTAGGGTTTAAAAGAAAAAATTTCAAAATTAGTATAATAATTTGAAAATTTTGCTATGAATTTGTAGAATTTAGCTTGAAAATTTTAGGAAAACTTTGAAAAATATTTCTAAAATTAGCAATATATTTTTCCTAGTGGTTTGAAAGTGTTTATATGCAAATAGGACCTAGTATGTGCAAACTAGGGTTTGGGTGATTTCTTTAAAATATTTTAATTAATTTGTAGTTTTTCAATTTTTAAATTTAGGAAAAATCAAAAAAATATTACAGAAAATCAAAAATAATTAGCCCTAGGGTTTTTAGGGCTTTTGTGCAAAAATTTAAAGTAAGTCAAGTTCACCAAATGTTTTATTCTTTTTGGGACTTAGGTGTTTCATTCTTAAGTAAATAAAGGTTTAAGTAAATGTGAATTAGTAATTAATGTGTCCCAATTAGCCTACTGGTTTGTATAAATAGATATGTATTTTATCTTTTCTAAAAATAGTAAGAAGTGTTAAGAAATTAAACTTAGATTATTGTGAGCTGAAATGGATGATGTAAGGTTTTGAAATCACTATGTAGGGATGGCAGAATATCATAAACAAAACTCAAAACTCTATTTCTAGATTAGATAGAAGCGCTAAACTCAAGACACCCTACTACTTGGCATTGTAGTCCACTTTTGATGTTGGTGTCCACTTCTAGCATTATTGTCCTGGTGCTTTGGCTTTTATAGGTTCTTCTTGGTAGGCTTGTGACACACTGGTAGTGAAATATTGAAGCCTAGGTCTGTGCAGAGCTCATTGTGTGTCTAATTCAATCTTTAAAACCCTTAGGAGCTCCTAGTACTTGATCTTGAGTAGCAAACTTGGGAAAGAGAGGAGGGGTTAGTGTGTAAAGGATAGGCTAGATGCATTTCACACCCCGTGTATGGGCACACTACCTACATACCAATACTCTAAAGAGGGATCAATCTAATGTAGTTCTCCAATTTGAAGTGCTTGATGCAATTGTGTAATGTATGCAACTAGATACAAAATAGTAATGTACTTTAGATGACTAGGGACTGGTATGATGATCCAAAACTCATAAGTTTTGATTGATTGATATTTAAAAAACACAAAAATAACACAATAACAATGAATTCTCTGAGAAGAGATGTTTTATTACTCAAGATCACAATACAACTATATGTTTATCTTTTGGAAGAGATGTCTAATTTCCATTTTAGATTACATCTTCATTTATACACATTTTGAAAGTAGGGGGAGGATGTGGAAGGTCACCAATCTCAAGGGAGATTAAGTGGTTTGACTTCCATAATTTAAAACAATACAGAATTCAAGGAATTACTATTTTTAGAAACATACTATTTTTAGACTACACTACTAAAATTAAAAATTGGGGAACTTCCATTGGGGTTTTATGGGTCAAAAACCATCGATTAGAGCTTCATTCCATCACCATATTCTCTTTGTTCTTAGCTTTCCAATGATTCAAACGGTGAGTCAATTGGAGCTATAGTGCAAAATTTATGGCTCCCAGAAGTTCCATCATCAATTGGGGTAGAACCGTCATCCAAATTATCACCTAAATTGTTGCCCTGATCATTCCTCCCTCCTTGAGAATTATTGGTCCCCATTACATCAATATTCCTCATCAAGTGTGGTATTTATGTCTTGATTTTATTCTCTGTGAGCCACTCATCTTGGTGGCTAAGTTAGCCCCTTTTGACCACCCGATAAAGTGGAATAGAGTGTCCTCTTATTGTCTTCATCCAGGTGTCAACAATCTGATCCTCCTCTACTAGAGCAAAACTCTATGGATCAAGCTCGTCAATGTTTATTTGTTCTACTATGACTGAAGTGTCTAATAGAGGTGAATGATATGGTTTGAGGAGCTCCATGTTGAATATTGGATGCAAACCAAGGTAGGCTGGTAGGTTCAACTCAAAAGCATTTTCTCCAACTTTTCTAGTGATAGTGTAGGGACCATATCGTAGAGGGAAAAAAAAATTGTGTGGGCCTATAAATCATTCCTAATGAAACCATAACCAAACATTGTCAGCCATAGCAAAATGGTGTACAATCATATGTTTATCATGGTGTTGCTTATACTTGCTACTAGATGTGTTGCATTTATTTAATGAACTTTGTTTCTTTTGCTGCCTCAGACCTTCCATGAGGTGTGTATTCCATGGTGGAGAATAGAATGGCTATATTAACTGGTGCCATGGGTTGGAAGCCAAAACATACTTGAAATAGATTTTGCTTGGTTGAGATGTGTAAGGCTCGATTGTATCCATATTGTATGAAAATAAGCCCCTCATCCCATGTGCATGGATGTTTAGAGTGATACATCCAAATCATGTGAACAATCAAGTGGTTCACCACCTCTATCTGAACATCAATATTTGGATGGAAGGCTGTGGACTTCGTCAGCTTGGTATCCATCATCTTCCATAGAGTGGACCAGCAGATGCTCAGGAACTTGTTATCTCGATCTAAGATAATGGACTTGGGGAGACCAAAATGGAGCCATACATGACTAAAATATAGTTGAGAAGTTTCTTCAGTAGAAATATTTTTCTTACAAGCAATCATGATAGCCATTTTTGAAAAATGATCAACTACAATAAAAATACAGTCCTTTCCATGTTTTAAAGTGGGTAAACAGAGAGAAAATCCATTGAGATAGATTCCCAAGGCCTGGTTGGTTTTGGAAATGGTATGTACAATCCTTGCTTCTTATTTGTTAGCTTGGCTTTCACACATGGGGTGCAATATTTGAGATACTTTTTCACATCCTTTTGCATATGGGGCCAGTAGAAGTGTTTTTCAAAGACTGCCAATGTCTTTTCTAATCAAAGTATCGAGCTGTTCTACTAAAATGTGATTCCCATATCATCTTTTGTTGCTCTGCAGCTAGAACATAGATGTGCCTCATATGACAGAGGACATTATCTTGCAAATAGAAATCAAAAACATGTTTACCTTTTTGAAGTAATTGATATGTATCAGCAAAGGCAAGATCTGCTTCATATAGAACACCCCAAGTGGTAGTCTTGTGCCTGCACAGGTCAAGAATTATTGTGAATGTAGTAATTGGTGGGTGGCTCAGACAATCTGTAGCCATATTTGAGCTCCCCTTTTTGTGTTTGATTATTATATGGAATTACTGAAGATATGTGGCCCACTTTTGGTGCCTCTCATTTTCCAGTTTGATCTATGTCTGGATGAATTCTAATGGTCTATGGTCAATGTGGATGATCATCTCTTTCCCCAAGATGTAGTGTTTCCATTGTTTATAGGCTTGCACAATGGCATAGAGCTCCTTATCATATGTTAGATATTTCCTAACTGTATCAGTGAAAGTTTCACTATGATATGCAAAAATATGGCCATGTTTCATGATGACAGCTCCTATGGCATATTCATATGCATGTGTCATTAACTCAAAAAGTTGATGCAAATCTAGCAAGGCAAGAACAGGGGCTGAGCAAACTCGATTCTTCAAATTGTCAAATGCCCTTTGTTACATTTCACCCCACTAAAATATAGCTTTAGCTCCTACTGCAGTCATTTGGGTTAGTGACCAAGCAACATGTGAAAATATAAAAACAAACCTATGATAGAAATTTGCAAGACCCAAGAAGCTACGAAGTTCTGTGAGGGTCATTGGTGTAGGTCATTCTCGAATAACCCAAATTTTTTTTGGATCAACATGGACCCCTTCCTCATTCACAACATACCTGAGGTACTAAATTATTTTCATCCTAAATGTGCATTTTTCAAGATTTGCATACAACTTGTGCTCTTGAATAGTTTGAAGCACCTTACGAACATGTTGTAGATGTTCCTCCCATATTCTATTGTAGATGAGTATGTCATCCAGATAGACAACTACGAATAAGTTGGTGAAGGGTCACAAGATATCATCCATCATCCTAATGAAGGTTGCAGGTGCATTAGTTAAGCCAAAAGGCATAACCAACCATTCAAAGAGCCCTTCCTTAGATTTGAATGCAATCTTCTAAACATCAGTGGGATCGATGGGAATTTGGTGATATCTAAATTTGAGATCAATTTTGGTGAAGAACTTCACACCATAGAGTTGGTCCATCAGGTCATCAATCCTAGGGAGAGGCTAGTGATTCTTCATAGTAATTTTATTCAAGGCTCGATAGTCAATGCAAATCCTCCATGTTCCATCTTTCTTGGATTCTAGGATAATTGAGTTGCCACACTTTTTAGATCAATTCTTGAATCTATCTTTTTATCTCATCATTCTGCAAAACTAATCTACAATACACAAGACTATTAGGCAAAAGTGATCCTAGGATCAAATTGATATTATGTTTTACCTGGCAATGCAGTGGAACTCCTATGGGTGACTTGAATAAGTCATCATATTTTCCTATGATTTGTCCCATCTTCTTCTATTATTGTGTTGATAGTGTAGTCAAAATTGCAACATTGGACTTCTTGGATTTTTGTGGTTTGATCACCATGAGAATGAATTGCTTTGTCTTTTCCACCAATCTCTTTTATTGCTTGGCATTGATCAGGGAGACAGATGTGGGAGGTGGTACCTCTATTACCATGTAGTGCTACATTCCAAAAGTGAGGGTGATTCTTTGAGTTTGTGATTCATAGATTCCATGTCTATCATACATGAACAATTGACCAAGGAGTACATCACAAACATCTAGATTGACTACATCACACAAGACTTCATCTTGGAAAGGTTTTATTGCATATGAAAGAAGACACATATGGGTGACACTAAGGTCTCTCCTTGGGCTCAACCATCTAATACTATATGGCTTTGGGTGAGGCTTCATGGATAGATTTAAACTTTTCACAACTTTAACAGAGATTAAATTCTTTTGACTCCCACTATCAAGAATGAAATGTAGAGGCATAGCTTTTACCCATAATTTGGAGTGAAACAATCTTTTATTGTCATTTGGCCTTCCTTTACAGGTCTGTGATGAAGTGACGATAGTGTCAAGCTCAACATCTACAATCTCTTCTTCATCCTCTTCGACTGTAGGTTATGTTGTCCCCAAAAATGTCACTCATTTTTGGGACAATATATGAACTATTTTGGTCCTACAGACCAAAATTATCTCTTCCCTTCTCAAAAAAACAAATTATTTTGAGCATTCAAATTCTTCATTATTCAAGCTTTTTCAGTTAAGCGATTAGCAGGTTCAACAAGTTCAATGGCTTCTACAGGTGAGTTCAATCAAAAGAGCAAGTTTCCAACACTTGGGCAATTTCAAGATTGGTTCAATGCCTTGGTTCAACCAAAAATGTTCATCGACAAGCCTCTAAGAAACCATTGAACCATTAAACCATTGAACCTTGAACCAAAATGGTTCAATGGGTTCAACGGGTTCAAAGGTTCAACATCATCGACAAACTTAAAGAGTTAAGCACTTTGTCAAAAGTTCATCAAGTTCAACTGCTTCAAGGTTCAACAGCTTTGAAACACTTAGCAAAAAGAAGAAGGCTTGAACTGTTGAACCGTTGAACCTTGAACCATTTTGGTTCAAAGGTTCAACGGGTTCAATGGTTCAATAGGTTCAACATGCAGTTGGTTCAAGCAGTCAAAAAACATAGCCAAAACAAAGAGATTGAACAGATTGAACCATTGAACCGTTGAACCAAAGTTGGTTCAATCAATCGGTTTAATCGACAGATTCAAGGGACTATCCCAAAGTCAAAGGAACAAATGCCCTTGCAGAAGGCAGTGAACTAGAGACAAGTGCCCTTACGGAGGGAAGGGAACATTGGTTCAAGGGTCAAAGAGAAGGCAGAAAAGATAAAATTCCTTCTGATTTGTTCAAAAGCCGAAAGGGAAGATTTCCTTCAGACTTTTTGTCTGAGGAAGTTATCAGGCAGAAAGTGGGAATTCTTTCAAAAAAGATCCCACAACAAAATTATTAAGGCAAAAGTCCTTCAGATAAAATGTCCAAAGGAATTCACTTGGGAAGGAAGCCAGGAAGCAAAAACTCGATGGAAAAACAACAAAGGAAGATTTCCTTTGAACAAAATGACAGAAGGAATTCCTTCAGACATTTTGTCTGAAGGAAAAGAACCGACGAAGGCTACCCAAAGAAATTAAAGCCCGAAGGCCGCCCGATTGATCCTAAAGGGTAGGTACCCTTGCAGAGGGCACTCAACACTCAGAAAAAGACCTTTCTCAAAGCACAAAGGGACACCTTCCCTTCGGGGTGTTCCAAAGGCTTGATAAAGATTAAGGGAAAGCTTCAAAAAGACTTAGACTAAAAAGAGACTTCAATGAACAAGGATTGAACCATTGAACCTTGAACCAAATGGTTCAACGGGTTTAAGGGTTCAAAGGTTAAACATTTCAAGGCTTCAAAGGGACTTCGAATGATAAAGGAAACAATGGGACAAAGGATCAACCGATTGAAATTTAAACCATAAGAGCTCAAAGTTCAATGGTTCACAGGTTCAACAGTTTAAAGGAAGCTCCAGACAAAAGGAAAGAAACAAATGGAAGATTTCAGAGACGTTTCAAAGGGATGGTTCAAGCAAAGAACAAGGAAGCAATTGAACTAGGGAGCTAAAAAAGATCACCTGAACTGTTGAACCATTGAACTAATGAACTTTCACAGGTTCAAAGGTTCATGGTTCAACATGGTTCAAATAGCCAGCCACCATTGACGGCCCCACAGACGTCAAATTTAAGGTAATGGAATATCTGTTAGTTTTTGAATATGGCACAAAATTTGAAAAATAAACAAAGCGACCAGCTAAAAAGAGAGACCTAGAGCTTAAATTGCTACAAAAAAGAGAAGAACAATACAAAAAGATCAGAAATATCTACAAGGGAGTTATTTCCAGTAGGTGAAACAGTCGATCAAGTGGTCATTTGAGCACATCAAATCAAGGACATGGCCTATTTTTCTTCCATGAAGTAAAGGCAAAGTAGACAATTGCGCAGACATTAGGTCAAAGACCAGACAACTCATGCTAAGGAGGAGACATATAAGATGAATGGGCACACCATAGTTAAGGAAATGCACTGTTCCCAACATGGTCTCTCGATAGGATTGAAAATATATTGAAGGCATTAACTACAACATGGGCCATTTCATGGAAAGAAATGCCAAACCTTTGGGGCTGCTATAGATTGTAATCTCTTGTCTTATGAAAAGGAGGGGAACTTTTCCATTACAGAAGCAAAAAATCTACCCAAATTGAGAGGCGAATACTGAGACTTTGAGTTCAGATTATTGTTCATATTATTTTATCTGAATGAGAAAGCAAGTTACTTGCAGACTTTGTGATGTTATAGCTTGTGTTATTTTAGGAAATTGTTCTTATGTTTATTTCCTAGAAGCATTCTTGTTTATTTAATCTAACAAGCAGAACTAGTGGAAGTAATCAGGAAGGTGTACTAAAGCTAACTGTGAAAAGACTTTGTGCTATCATAGTTAACTTTAGTGTGTGTTTATCTTTTTTTTGTTTCTATGTGAAGGATCTTGGGATGACTTTGTTCCCTCATTATCTTTTGTTTTTCAATCTTTGGGCAGTTGAGGTGTAGACTTTGTGTTACACTTCATCCTGCTGGTTACTACACCTTTGTTATCAATGACTGGTCACTACTTGAAAAAAATCTTACTGCTTCCTGTAAGATCACTTATGAAAGAAGAGAAGTGCCTTTAGTATTATCACTAGGTTTTTTCCTTTGTTTGTGAACATCATCTCTGAAAAAAGAGAGATGGATGGTGTATCCTACCCCTGAGTGTTATTTTTTGCTTATATCTATAGTATATAGCCCCTCATATTTAATAGAGAACCTCTCCTTGATGAGACGAGAGATTTGTTCCCTTTTGATGTAGTAAACCTACACACTTGGCCAACCAATCTCCCTTGTTGTGGTTGATAGGACCTATTTTGCTCATCAGTTAGCTGATTGACAAAATATTCACCCAACAAATTTTTGGCAACTCTGTTGGGGAAAGAGCACGTAGTTTGAGGCCTCAAGCTTCAAGCAAAAATAGAGCCAGCTCTTTTTTATTTTTATTCTGCAATTTGGCAACTCCATGTTCTACAAGGAGCCAGAGAGTTCAAGGTGTTATTGACCCTATCTTTGAGTTGGTACAGTAAAGAAATTTCAATTTATTTCCTCCACAACTTTAAGTTCAATGATCCAGGAGTGTTTCTCCTACCCGTACCCGGTCATCAACATAAGGCAAAACTACTTTTTTGTTGTTAGCAAAGCTTTGCCTATACGTACTCCACCCAAAAAATTTATCCCACTTTTACATAACTAAATCATGGCATATCAAGGCCTTTGGGGTAACTCTTTTGGTCCACTCAATCTTACTCTACCTTTACATGAATTTCCATGTAGTTCAAGGAAGAATTTCCCCAAGTTCTTTGGTGATGGGAAAGTTCATCCTAATAAACATATTTTTACCTTCAGCATAGCTTGTGGTGTGATAGGAGTGGAATATGAAGACATTGCGGTCAAGCTGTTTATAAAAACACTACAAGGTGCTGCTACAGACTGGTTCTACCATCTATAGGCTTGGTCAATGATTGACTGGGACACTCTCAAAGCTAAATTTAAAGCCTGGTTCAAGCCTATAGAAGATGCACATGCCTTGCTAGCCCAGTTCACACAAATGAAAAAAGAACCTCATGAACCCATGAGGGATTTCATAGCAAAGTTTGACACGCTGAGGAACAAAATTCTCGTAATTGCTCAGCCAACACCTGAAAACTTCAAATGCTTTTTCATCAACTCACAGCTACTTGAAGTGAGTTTTCTATTGAGATGTGCTGGCCACATAGACCGTGAGGCTACTCAAGACTTGGCTACTGAGGTGGAAGATGACCTTATCTTAGTAGGAAAAATAAGGAGAGATCCAAACAAAGGTAAATCTTCTTCTTCCTTTGAATATCCACCTACAGTCACCACTGATCTAATGGTGCAAAAGTTGGCAAATGAGTTACTTGCTCTTGGAAAATAAATGGCACAAGGGATGTCATCCACTTTTGCATACAGAGATGTACCAAGGAGGACATTTCAGAATCAATCATACTAAGGCAATGCTGCTAGGAATCAAGGGCAAATAAATTGTCTTCCTCCCCCATGAGGAAACCTTGCCATTGAAGCACCTCCAACCAACTCTATTGTTAGATATCTGGAAATAGAACATGATTCCTCTTTCCAACCTGAGTTTGATCAAGAAAATAATTTTGATCTCTTTGCAATAGACCAAGAAGAATCAGCTGGTGACTTTAACATTGGTTTTCTGAATTACCAAGATGAACCCAGAAGTGAAGGTAAAATAGCTGAGGGATCATACGTTGTGTTCACCCAGTCCAAAAATTAGCTAGCCCAGCAAGTTGATAAAGAGAAGATAGAGGAGCGAACTTAACCAATAATTTTGATTGCTAAGCGTGGAACCACTCTGCCTTTCCAGCCAAAGGACCCGGTGACTGTTAAAAAGGTAAGTACATCAAACATCCCTACACCTTCTACTTCAAATTCGCAGACCAGTCTTCCCCCTTCTAAAAACCAAAAGGATGAACTTCCTCTTTTCTCAGTTCATTTCAAACATTTGATATAATTGACCATATAAAGAAAACCAAAATTCAAATGTCTGAATTTGAATTTCTGCAGTGTAACCCTGAGCAGTTGGATAAGTTGATTCAATGTGTAAAGAACCAAACCATCCCTACAAGACAAGAAGCTAAGAATATAAATCATGATCCCCCAAAGAACATGTCCATCCCAAATAGTCTTGTCATTACTCCTCCTTCTGCCCTTAAGAAAATAGAGCCTTTCTATGTTTCCCTGTTGATAAATGGTCATAAGCTGAGCAATTGCATCATTGATTCTGGAGATTCAGACAATGTCATGCCTACCAAAGTGGAAAAATCCCTTGGTATCACACTGACCAAGACATTTGAGAGATGTTTCTCCATGGAGAACAAATAAGTGCCACTACTAAGACAAATTAAGGATGCCCAATTTACATTTATAGCATTCCCAGATAAAAGAATCAAGATGACTGTCCTAGTGGCCGACGTCACAGCATCATACGACATCCTTCTTGGCCAAAATTTCTACAAGGATGTTTGTGGTGAGTTGAGCATGGACCTATTCAAGGCAAGGATCCCAGTCAAAGGCGTTATGTAGAGATTGCTCCCTGAGAAGGCAGCAAAATATGTGGTTACTCAAACATCAGGACTTAAAGTGCAAATTCTATTTGAGTCTTCAGGCATGGGTAATTATTTATTAACCACAGAGGAAGTCCATGAGGCACCTGGTAAAGCTCCTAAATGTGGTAGCCTAAAAATACCCTTAGTTGGAATAGCAAAAAGGCTGGTAGAATGCAGACAAGTGCTGAGGAATCTCCCCCTCCAAATGAAGAAGAATCCAAGGAAAAATAAGTGTATGATGAGGTATGGATTTTAGAATTTGATGGCAGCTGCTCCTCTACCGGTTTAGGATTTGGGATTGTGTTGATATCTCCTCAAGGAGATATTTTTCTTTCATCATACAAGTTACAGTTCAGCAACACCAACAACACAACTGAGTATGAATCTCTATTGCTTAGATTGAAGGCTGTTAGAGACAAAGGCATCAAGCTCTTTCATGCCAAAGGAGATGTTGAACTGGTGGTTTGTCAAGTGAGAAACCTGTATCAAACCAAAAATGAGAGATTGTGACATTATTGCAATCTAGTCTAGGATCAAATTGAAAGCTTTGATGCTTTTAGCATCTCTGCCATACCCAAGAAATTTAATGTCAGAGCTGATGCATTGGCTATTTCAGCAACTCTATTGGTTCCTCACCCAGACTTTAAAGGAGATAGGTACACTATTAAATTAGTCTTTTGACCAACTGTACTTTATAATTTGTCATTGGTAGGTGTTTAACAATGACAATCAAATCATTGCCTTCCTAGATCAAAAAGATGGCTTTGCATAGCTGTACTTCGAAGGCAGTGAGCCTCACAAGCTTAAACTAGCTCCTAAATCAAGTACAAACGCAGGTAAAGAATTCCTGCAACTCAAAGGAAATAAAATCCCAAAAGGCCTAGTTTCTCTTGAGAAGCTATTTGACAAGCATAAAAAAATTATCAAATAACAACAAATAAATTCAAGCTCCTCTATGAAGTTTCATCAAGTAAATCTGGATACCAAAGAAGATCTTAAGTTGGTGAACATTGGAAAATGTTGCACTCCTGAAGAAAAATCCAAGTTCACTGCTCTACTCCACCAGTATATGGATGTCCTAGCATACTCATATGATGATCTAAAGTCACTTAGGCTTGAAGAAATTTGCCATGACATTCCTCTCAAGAATGATTTAGTTCCTTACAAGCAAAAATCTAGACAGTACAATATGAAGATATAAGGTACTATTCTGTCTGAAATATAGAAAATGTTGAATGCTAGGATAATTTTCCCAATCTATCATTCCACATGGATTGCCAACATAGTCCCTGTGAGGAAGAAAAATGGCAAAATTTGCCTTTGTGTGGATCTCAAAAACTTGAATCAGTCATCCTTAAAGGATAACTATCTTTTTCCCATCATGGATCAAGTTCTTCAGACAGTGACCGGTTTTGAGATGTTATCAATGCTGGATGGCTTCTCAAGATATAATCAAGTTGAAGTTGGTGAAGCAGACCAATAGAAGACTGCTTCCACCACACCTTGGGGCACCTTTGCCTATCAGAGAATGCCATTTGGCTTAATAAATGATGGTGCCACCTTTTAGAGAGAAATAGACCTGGATTTCAAAGATGAAATGGGTAAGTTCATTATAGTGTACCTCGATGACTTGACCATTTTTTCCAAGCATCGCCCTGACCATGTGTGCCATTTGCAACAAGTGCTAGAACACTGCCGCCAGAATGGCATTTCTTTAAATCCCAAGAAGTCTATCTTTGGAGTGATAGAAGGGAAGCTTCTCAGATACATTGTATCCTGTGAATGCATAAAGATTGACTCAGACAGAGTCAAGTCCATCCAAGAGATTACTCTACCTGCAAGTAAGACTGTAGTTCACTTTTTCTTTAGAAAAGTGAACTTTTTATGAAGATTCATCCCTAAGTTCACTGAGAAGACTCACCATATTGTAAATATGATGAAGGAAAAGGCCACCTTCAGCTGGATTGAAGAAGGCAAATTACCATTCCAAGATATCAAGATAGCTATTGCTCACGCCCCAATTCTGGTTTGTCCAAATTATACTAAGGATTTCATAGTATATAGTTATGCTTCTGAACACACACTTTCAACAATTTTGGTTTAATAGAACCAAGAAGGTGTGGAATCTCCCATTTATTTCATGAGCTGTCCTCTCAAAGCTGATGTATTGAAGTACTCAACCATGGATAAGCATGCTTATGCAGTGGTAAAAGCAGTTAAGAATTTTTACTTTTACATTCTAAATTCACACACTACTGCCCTGGTTCCTGACACCACAGTCAAATCCATACTAACTCAGAAAGAGTTTGGAAAAAAAAGAGGTAATTAGATTGCTAAAATCTACGAGTTTGATCTAGTCAGCAAACCAACTAAGCTGGTGCATGGAAAGGGCCTATGCCAATTGATTGTTGATAACAGATCAGAAGAAATAGAGCATGGAGAAGAATAAATTAAAGACATGCCAATAGTCCTCTTTGTCTCCACCATGAATGAGTGGTATTTAGATATTGCTCATTTCCTTACTTATAGTGAGTGTCCTGCTCACCTATCTCATAAAGAAAGGAGGACTATTAAATTGAAAGCTGCCAATTTTGTCTCATGGGACAACGGCCTGTATAAGAGGAGCCTTGATGGAGTGTTCCTTCGCTGCATGGATAAGTGCAGCAGAACTAACTTTTGAAGTCCTTTCACAATCTAGCTTGTGGACATTTTTCTACTCCTGTAACTGCCCATAAGATTCTGTGAGCTAGGTATTACTGGCCAACTCTCTTTCAAGATGCATACAAATGGGTAAGGAGATGTGAACTAAGCCAACAGTTCATTGGAAGACCCAAGATAGCTGCTCTACCTCTCAAGCAGGTGGTGATAGAAGAGCCATTTTAGCAATGGGGAATTGATTTCATTGGTGCTGTAAACCCATCTTCAAGTGTTAGACATGATTATGTCCTCATAGCCACAGATTACTTCACCAAATGGGTGGAAGCTATTCCAACCAAGTAGGCCACTTCAGAAGTAGTGTGCAATTTTCTCAAAGAGAACATCATTTCCAAGTTTGGGGTCCCAACCAAGGTTGCCACAAAAAATGCAGCTTGTTTCTCTTCCCAAGAGATTACTCAATTTTGCTTTTACTATGGGATTACCCTCTCCCACTCTTCTAATTATTTTCCACAAGGGAATGGCCAAGCTGAATCAAGCAACAAGAACCTGGTGACTATCATCAGGAAGTTGGTTGATGACAACCAATAGACATGGCATAAAGCATTAGTTGATGCTTTATGGGCAGACAGAATTATACCCAAGGGGGCAATTGGTATGTCACCTTTCCAACTTCTTTATGGTCTCAATGTTGAGATACCAATCACCTTAGAATTGCCAACACTGAAATTGGCTAAGGCAGTTGAAGAACAAACATATAAAGCTCCATTGATAAAAGCATCATGTGCTTGATTAAGCTAGATGAGCAGCGAACTATGGTGGTGGACCGAATTGTTTCCAATCAAAGTCTGGTGAAGAAGCTCTTCGACCAGAAAGCTAAAGACTATGATTTCTAGATTGGAGATAAGTCCTATTGTGGGACAAAAGGAGAGAACCAAAGGGAATGCATGAGAAATTTGATTCCCTTCGGAGAGGCCCATTTATCATCCATCAACTCCATGGTAAAAATAGCTTCTTGTTGAAGTATCAAGATGGCACGCTCTTTTCTCTGCCTCACAATGGGCAACATCTAAAGTACTTCAATTTTTAAAGTATCAAATAAGTTCACCTATACATCTGTATATTTGTATAGTCTTTAGTTCTATTTTGTGCATTTCATTTTCATTTTTGGTGCCTTTCTTTTTTGGGTAGCATTACTCCATAGCCCAATGGCATGCTTCAAGGCACTAGAGATTTAGGTTTCTACTCCCCTCAGCTATTCCAAATTTTCAACTAAAGGAAGTTCTCCAACTAGAGCCAGCTGTTGTCCCCAAAAATGTCACTCATTTTTGGGACAACATATGAACTATTTTGGTCTTGCAGACCAAAATTATCTCTTCCCTTCTCAAAAGAAAAAAATTGTTCCAAGCATTCAAATTCTTCATTATTCAAGCTTTTTCAGTTAAGGGATTAGCAAGTTCAAAAAGTTTAATGGCTTCTACAGGCGAGTTCAATCAAAAGAGCAAGTTTCCAACACTTGGGCAATTTTAGGATTGGTTCAATGCCTTGGTTCAACTAAAAATGTTCATCGACAAGCCTCTAAGCAAGGATTGAACCATTTAACCTTGAACCAAAATGGTTCAACGAGTTCAAAGGTTCAACGTCGTCAACAAGATTAAAGAGTTAAAGTGCTTTGTGAAAAGCTCATCAAGTTCAACCGCTCAAGGTTCAATAGCTTTGAAACACTTAGCGAAAAGAAGAAGGCTTGAACCATTGAACCTTGAATAAATTTGGTTCAACGGGTTCAATGGTTCAACAGGTTCAATACATGGTTGGTTCAAGAGGTCAAAAGACTTAGCCAAAATAAATAAATTGAACCGATTGAACCATTGAACTATTGAACCAAAGTTGGTTCAATTGGTCGGTTCAATCGACAGGTTCAAGGGACTGCCCTAAAGCCAAAGGAACAAATTCCCTTGCAAAGGGCAGTGAACTAGAGACAAGTGCCCTTGAAGAGGGCAGGGAACATTGGTTCAAGGGTCAAAGAGAAGGCAAAAAAGATAGAATTCCTTTGGATTTGTTTAAAAGCCAAAAGGAAAGATTTCCTTTGGATTTTTTGTCTAAGGAAATTATCAGGCAGAAAGTGGGAATTCTTTCAAAAAAGTTCTCACGGCAAAATTGTTAAGGCAAAAGTCCTTCAAATGAAATGTTCAAAGGAATTCCTTCAAACATTTTGTCTAAAGGAATTCACCCAAGAAGGAAGCCCAAAAGCAAAAGCCCGGCAGAAAAACAACAAAAGAAGATTTCCTTCAGACAAAATGATCGAAGGAATTCCTTTGGACATTTTGTCTGAAGGAAAAGAACCGACGAAGGCCGCTCAAAGAAATTAAAGCCCGAAGGCCGCTCGATTGATCCCAAAAGGTAGGTACCCTTGTGGAGGGCACTCGACACTCAGAAAAGGACCTTTCTCATAGCCCGAACGGACACCTTCCCTTTGGCGTGTTCTAAAGGCTTGATAAAGATGAAGGGAAAGCTTCAAAAAGACTTAGACTAAAAAGAGACTTCAATGAACAAAGATTAAACCATTGAACCTTGAACCAAATGGTTCAATGGGTTCAAGGGTTCAAAGGTTCAACATTTCAAGGCTTCAAAGGGAATTCAAAGGATAAAGGAAACAATGGGACAAAGGATGAACCAATGAACCAATTGAACCTTGAACCGTAAGAGTTCAAAGTTCAATGGTTCACAAGTTCAATAGTTCAAAGGAAGCTCTAGACAAAATGAAAGAAACAAATGGAAGATTCTAGAGACATTTCAAAGGGATGGTTCAAGTAAAGAACAAGGAAGCCACTGAACTAGGGAGCTGAAAAAGATCACCTAAACTGTTGAACCATTGAACCAATGAACTTTCATAGGTTCAAAGGTTCATGGTTCAAACAGCCAGCCACCATTGACGGCCTCGTGGACCTCAAATTTAAGGTAATGGAATATCTATTAGTTTTTTAATATGGCACGAAATTTGAAAAATAAACAAAGTGACTAGCTAAAAATAGAGCTTGAGAGCCTAAATTGCTATAGGGAAGAGAAGAGCAATACAAAAAGATTAGAAATATCTATAAGGGAGCTATTTGTAGTAGGTGAAACAGTTGATCAAGTGGTCATTTGAGCACACCAAATCAAGGACACAACCTATTTTTCTTCCATGAAGTAAAGGCAAAGTAGACAGTTGCACAGACATCAGGTCAAGGACCAGATAACTCATGCTAAGGAGGAGACATATAAGATGAATGGGCATGTCATAGTTAAGGAAATGCATTGTTCTTAGCATGGTCTCTCGACAAGATTGAAAATGCATTGAAGGCATTGACCACAACGTGGGCCATTTCATGGAAAGAAGTGCCAAACCTTTGGGGCTACTATAGATTATAATCTCTTATCTTATGAAAAGGAGGGGGACTCTTCCATTACAGAAGCAAAAACTCTGTCCAAATTGAGAGGCCAATATTGAGACTTTGAGCTCAGATTGTTGTTCATATTATTTTATCTGAATGAGAAAGCAAGTTACTTGCAGACTTTGTGTTATTATAGCTTGTGTTATTTTAAGAAATTGTTCTTATGTCTGTTTTCTAAAAGCATTCTTGTTTATTTAATCTAACAAGGAGAACTAGTGGAAGTAATCAGGAAGGTGTCTTGAAGCTAAATGTGAAAAGACTTTGTGCTATCATAGTTATCTTCAGTGTGTATTTAATTTTTTTCTATTTCTGTGTGAAGGATCTTGGGATAACTTTGTGCTCTCATTATCCTTTATTTTTCACTCTTTGGGCAGTTGAGGTGTAGACTTTGTGTTACACTTCATCCTGTTGGTTACTACGCCTTTGTTATCAGCTATTGGTCACTACTTGAAAGAACTCTTGCTGCTTCCTGTAAGATCACTTATGAAAGAAGAGAAGTGCCTTCAGTATTATCACCAAGTTTTCTCCTTTGTTTGTGAACATCATCTCTAAAAAAAGAGAGATGGATGGTGTATCCTACCCCTGAGTGTTATTTTCTGCTTATATCTATAGTATATAGCCCCTCATATTTAACAACCTCCCCTTGATGAGAGGAGAGATTTGTCTCCTTTTTATGTAGTAAACCTACACACTTGGTGGACCAATCTCCCTTATTGTGGTTGATAGGACCTATTTTGCTCATCAGTTATCTGATTGACAAAATATTCACCCAACAGGTTGTGTATGAGATAGAGTAGTAGATGTCGAGTATTGTGACTCAAAAAGCAATGACTTGATGGCTCGACATTTTTCTTTGGATTGAGTTCTAGTTTTGTGATAATCACACCATTTTTTAGCATTTCCCATATGGAGTTTCTTATCTTGAAACTCCTTTTGATTCCAACTTTGGCCTCGTGTTTGACCTTCCTTATCACTTTTTTATTTTTAAGGCTGACTCTTCGTATTCTTTCTATCATGCTTCTACTCAATCTTCACTATAAACTTATATGCCTCGTTGAGGGTTTCCAAATTGAAGAGTTCTATTTCCCCCCATATGTACCATTGTAGTCCACCATGATATTTGAGAGTTTTATGTTTCTCACTTTCTTGGATGCCCAATCTTGCATACAGAGAATGAAAAATGTCTATGTAATCTTGAATAGATTGGTCCTTACCTTGGCAAAGTTGTTGTCACTGCATGTACAAATCATCATATGCTCCAATGGGATAGTATTCTTCTTTTACTGCTTCAACAAAATCGTCTCAGGTAGGTTCCACCTCAAGGCTAATGTCATTTATCATGAACCCCTTTTTTTACACTTCCCACCAATTTTTCACGGGCAATGATGCTTCCAAAAGAGTAAAAGTGATATTCTCTCCATTGTGAATTTATTTACAAAGAAGTAGGAAGAAATTGATCCAACCAATTTTCTATTACATCAACATTGATTTTGCCTTCAAATGTAGTAATATCAAAATTCACCTGAACCTTAAAGGGTGTTGGAGCACTAAAAGGATGTTCCATGGATGAGGAGCCAGGAAGTGCAGATGAGGAGCCAGAATTTCCTATTGAAAGTTGTTAGAGAATTTGGGCAAATTGTTGTAATATCTATGCTTGTTTCCATTGGAGGGATTCATTCACCATTTCCTTAAAAGGATTGGATGTCTCAGTGTCTTTTTCCATTTGAATTCATTTGGAATGAATAGGTGGATAGTTTGAAAGCTCTATTGTTTTCCACCCAAACTTCTTATAGCCTGACCTCGTCCTCGAGATCATACACTCTCAATAAAAATTGCTCTAATACCACTAATCCAAAACTCATAAGTTTTGATTGACGGATATTTAAAGAACACAAAAATAACATAGTAACAATGAATTCTCTGAGAAGAGATGTTTTATTACTCAAGATCGCAATACAAATATATGCTTATCTCTGGGAAGAGATGTCTGATTTCCATTTTAGGTTACATCTTTATTTATACACATTTTGAAAGTAGGGGGAGGATGTGGAAGGTCAACAATCTTGAGGGAGATTAAGTGGTTCGACTTCCATGATTTAAAATAATACAAAATTCGAGGAATTACTATTTTTAGAAACTTACTATTTTTAGACTGCACTACTAAAATTGAAATTTGGGGCACTTCCATTAGGTTTTATGCAGTCAAAAACCATTGAGAAAATATCCATGCCATCTCACCACATTCTCCTCAGTTTTAGATTTCCAACAGTTTAAACAGTGAGTCAATTAGAGATACGATGCAAAAGTTATGGCTCCGAAAAGTTCCATCATCAATTGGGGTAGAACCGTCACCTGAAATATCACATGAATTGTTGCTCGGATTATACGAGTTTTTGAATAGGCTTGCATTGGTCTTGGAATGTTGTATGTAGAGAATAAAAAAGAGTGCTTGAGTATACTTGCTTGTATTCTTGTGTTTTTTTTGTGAATGAGTGTCAACCCTTCTAAATAGACATTGAATGGCCTTTTATAGGGAAAATGATGATCTTGGGTTAGATGAGCTTGCATTAGGTTGATAGAGGAAAAGATAAGGATTCAAGAAAACATGATCATTTGAAGCTAAAGTGAACTTCGACAACAACACCAAAAAAAAGACACCCCTGAGTTTTGGCACTCCTATCTAAGTTTGGTGCTATTATACTAAGAGGATGAGACCTAGGGGGATGGATCTAGGTCTGAGAGAGCTCTCTAGGTCTCAAAAATATAAGTCTAGGAAGCTATGGGTGACTAGGAATCAGTGAAATTCTAGCTGAGAAGGGTTGAGTGAGCAAGAAAGAGGACATATAGGTTGGGTGCTATTAACCATGCCTAAGTCATCCAATTTTGTATTTTATATGATTACACCTCCCATCCCTCTTCAAGATCCCTCATGAAAGTAAATTCAATAAAATATGCAAAGGAAGGAAGGAATTATTTTTTAATAGGTTAAAACTTAATCGACATCTTAAATTGATATAGTGAATCATGAGGGTGAGGAATAAAATTAAGTGTCCATAGCCCAACTCAACTTACTCTCTCTCTAAGAATTCCTAGAAAAAACTTCCATCCCCAAATCTTCAAGTTGTAAGAGTACTCCCTTGGTTCCCAAGTAAACTCATGAGCATATCTGTCACCCTCCCACCATCTCCCTTCTTGAAGAGGAGCCTATTATATGGAGGATAGAGAAAGGAGTTATAGTTATAAGTGAGCTTCAAGGAGAGTCTGATGAAGATGATTCAAGTGTGTTTGAAGAAGAGATATTCATTGGTACTCCACTTGGGGAAGAAAAAGGTAATTTAGTTTTCAAGGATGAACAAGAATGTGAGTTTGAGGAAAGAGTACAAGTAGATCAAGCTACCACAACAAAAAAGGAAGCTTCTAAAGATGTGCTTCAGGTTATACCTCTTCAAGAGGGAGATCAAGATAAGGATGAAGACTTGTGGCAGAAGTACCTAGAGATTTGTAATGAATTTGAGGTTCTTTAAGGGCTTATACCTCATATTGGACAAATTGAGGATGTTGTTGAGGCTGCTCTCTTGCTTGAGAAGCAATGTGGGGATCCATAAGAGATCATTCAAGATCAAGTACATCATTTCATGGAGTCTCTAGAAGCTAAGGGTGATGTTTCTCCTATAATCCAAGAGATGGTCATGTTTCAGGTAGGTTCAAACATCAAGAAGGATCATGAGAAGGGTCTTCAAGTACAAGATAAATATGTTTTCATAGGTGACTAGTTTATTGTTGTTGCTTCACTTGAAAGCATGCCAAGAGGATTGACATTTGATATGAGGATGAAACCAAAAAGAACAAGGTCCAAAAGATAGCTTGTCTCATGCTTTTCTTCATCTCATGGAGCAAAAGATCTCAACAAATTTCCCTTTGATTTAGGAGGAAGAAGATATGTTTAGGTTAGCTGTATATATTAGGTGTTTTGTTTATGTCATGTGTTTCCTAAGTGTTTAGCTAGCACATGTGTGATGTCTTGTTTCCTTTGTTTTATGTGTTCTCCTTGTTTTGTGTGTGATTAGAGGTAAAATTAGGTTTTTTCTATCTTGGTCAAGGTCAAATTAGGTCTTAATTTGAGTGTAAGTTACTCCATTGCTCAATAGAAGGACAAGGATACTAGTCTAGTAAGCATTTCATGCATGCTACCCATGTGAATCACCAATTTGTTAACCAAGTTTGACCCTCCAAGTCAGAATGTCAACCTATATAGGTAGAAACTTGCTTGTCATGTGTTATAACCTTGTTTATAGCTTTGACATGCCTTATGAGGTCTTAAAACAGTCTTTCTAAAGTCTTATTTGCAAATATTAAGGTTAATTTGATAAAATTAAGGTAATGCTTTGTCTTTGTCTTAGATAAGGCTAGACATGTCATTTTGTAAAAAGGGTGGGTCCAAGAGGTGTCATAGGTTATTAGGTGTACCTCAAAGTCATTTGATGCCTTCATTGCCTTCTATGCGCATTTCACATATGTTTGGAGAGTTTAAGGTTTATTTACAAACTTTAAGGTAAGTGTTATGCAAGATGAAGATGTTTTTGGTTAATTCCACGTGTCAAAGCTCACAAAGATCAAACACCCGTACAAGCACGTTTGCTAAGGTTCTTGAGGGATTTATCTAACTACATATTTGTCAAGAATGTTACAAATTGATCAGATTCTTGCAGTCCAATGCTTAAGAGGAGCTTGTTGATCACTTGTACAAACTTGGATATCTATTTACAGGTGAAAATGCCTTCAGAGTGCCTCTTCACATTCTTCAGGTCATCTCCAAGTTTAGGGAGCTTTCATAAGTCTCAAGAATTGTATAGGTGGAGTTATAACCTAAGCTATTGACAAAAGTTCAGGACCTTTATGGCCTCTCAATCAATGACATTGGTTGTTTGATTGAACACCTTAGCTTTATGAACAATCGCCAATACTATAAAATAATTAATTAATATTATTTAATAATATAATTTAAAAAATTAAGTAATATTAATAATATTATTATATTATTAAATAATTAATATTATTTTAAATAATTAATTAATTATGCCAACAGGTATTTTACATTGGTAACAATGGAGTTTAATGTAGTATGTTGTTCACTTTATCAATTAGATTTTCCACCCGTTATGTTTTGTTGGAGTTGTAGTACAAAGGAATCTAATGACACAATGAGATTACCTTGTGGGACCTTGATGAAATGAGGTGAACTTATAGAGAAATTTGACTTCCTTTCACTAAGCTTGCTGAAACTGATACATGACCAGTTCACTTCTAACTATAACTTTTTGTGATTTTGCTCCTAATTGGGGTTTTATTTGTAAGGAAAAGAGTTTTGAAGGAGTTTTAAAATTGGAAATGGTGATGCTCTAAAGGGTTTTACTAGAAATTATTGCTTGCTTTGATCAAACATTGATTGAACAATAATATACTAAAATCTCTTGAAACACAATCTTACATGAGTATGACATCAAAGGCAATATTGAGCATTTGATCAAATAAGGAACAATGTTCTCAAGTTTTCCTCAACAATATTTTAAAAGGGAAAGATAAATACCAAAAATAATCTTATATGATTGAAATAATACTTATATCATTCACAGATGTAATAAAATCTGTACATACACAAGGATGACACAAAATAAGGAAGGCAAAAAAAAAAATCTCCAGGTTACAACATGTAGATGAACTTTTCAAAAGCAAAAAAAATAATCTCTCAGCAAAAAGGTCCATGGGCTATGCAGGAGACCCATATTTATACAAAAAATTACTCTTGAGAGAGAAGTCAAAAACTTTTACACTTACTCCTGGAGCAAGAAATTAGGGAGTGCTTATACAAATGTCCTCATTTCAGCTTAAAGAGGCATCTTTGGTGGAGTACAAGGAAGAAGATGACTTTGCAAGGAATTTGGGCACTTCACCAAGTGTTGAATAAGGAGAAAAATGTTGTTAGAGTCTTCCATTTGAACCATCTCTCCTTGAGCTCAGTTAAAGAAGTTTCTCACCAAGAAATGGGGTGCCAAAATGAAACTTCATGACTTGGTCAATATTTTAACAAAATTGAATGTTTTTTTAAATATTTGAATATCTTAAAACATAGCATGCAAAACCTAACTTTTAATTTGTAGTTGAGACTTTTTTAACTTATAAATCACTTGACAAAAAGGGATGTGGAAATTACAATGCGAGATTTTAGAACATCTAAGTCATTCAACTTGTGAAAAAGAAAAGTGTCAAATACAAGTTACACTTTTTCAATTAAAACTTGATGAGATGACAATTGAAAAATACAAGTAACACTTTTTCAATTTAAAGTTAATAGAGCTATCAAAATGATAGTTGTAATTTATAACTTTGTAACATTATAATGTAGCTTACAAAAATTGTAATTTACAGAATGTATTCTTATCAAACAATTAAATAATTAATCAACAATAGTGACATCAGAAGATTCCTTGTCATTTTCCACTTTTATCTTCTCAATGTAGGTGTTAAAGCTACCAAATATTTATTATAGGCACTCTTCATCGAGACCAATTGTGTAAATATTACTGATGTCACATTTTATCATTACCTCAGATAATTCTCTAGAATAAGCTATGTAGATTTGGATATCTTTGTCCATTTGATCAAGTTTATTATGGTACTTGATAAACTAGCAGATGGAATTTAAATTGAAAATTATGTCATGTGTTGACTCCCTCTTAATCACCTCCTTAATTTTCTTCTAGACAACCTAAATAGGAAGAGGTTTATCTTTGCAATTTACTGCCTCACATGACAACTTACAAATTAAATCTTCAATGTCATACATTACATCGGTGGCCTTATCACTTATGATTGTGGCCTTAACAATAATTTCATTAAGTATTCTAACTTTGAACTTGGTTGCCCTCTCCAGCTCATCATGCTCCAAAGGATTTTTTAATATCTTTTTGAATATGAGGATGTCACTCTCTATTTGGTCAATGGCATGCAACTTGGGAGAGTAGAGCTTTAGCCTTTCAACTTCTTCCTCATATTTATAACTTTAGAGTTACAAGGTCATCCTTCAGTGTGTTGTAATATTCCATTGCCAACCTTATCACCATGTTTCCTTTGGTGACTAGTTCTTTGGCCCAATCCTTTGTAGCTCTACCCATTGTACCAATATCTATCATTGCATCGAACATCTCTTTATCAAGGAACTGAGGGTGAAATTGAGTTGGTTGGGTTGGTTTAAGAGGACGTGTTAGGTTTATGACCTTCTTCAGGGCAACTATCAACTACTCTACCTTGCTCTTCAACTCATCTTTGGTGACCTTATCATTGTCCATTTTCTTGAAGAAAGAACTTATACTTGTTTGGACATCATGTTTCAATCCCTCTCTCATTGGAAAACTAAGGTGTGCCTTAGATACCTGATAATCCCCCACCATTAAATCTTCTTTTTGTTTGTTAGGTGGGGGAACTGCTATCTGCACATACTTCTCCCCTGTTACAACATAAGAGACTCTAGAAATAGTCTTGGGACCTATCTTTAGCCATTTAAATTCTTCTAATAGACCAAAATATAGGGTATTAGGAGATATCATTTGCTTCCTCTTCTTAGACATTGATTGTGCAAGCCAACTAGGAGTGACTATCAATGAATCCTATCCTATCCCAAAGGCCACTGTTTCTTGTGAATCTATGACTAAAGCTGACACATTGGTAGTTACTATAACAAGTGCCATATCTACTACTGGCATTATTGTTGAGTCTTCAACTAATGATTTGGATGTCTCTACCCTATTGGTGGTTTGACTAGTCATAATTATGTCAATGGGATTCTCTATATCCACCTCTTTTGTGGGAGTTTGGGTCAAATTGCGACTAGGATAAGATAAGGATACTTGGATGGGTTTAGTCGATGTGTTTCCAAGGGGTGTGAACGCTGAGAGTGACACAAGTGGAAAGGTAGGCATGTGTAGAGGTAATAAGGGAACTTGTGGAAGGATGTTTCCCAAGGCAACAAAAGAATCTATCAATGTGGTTGGAATGGCCAAAGTAAAAGTAATGGGTAGTGTGATGGAAGATGAAGATGGAATTTTTACCAACCCAGTGGATGTGGTGGATAGTGGGATGTAGTCGAAATGACTGAGTTAAAAGCCATGTATTATCGGGTGGTGTTGGTGATCAATGGGGCGATAGTAGATATAGGGGATGAGGTGGAAGTGATTTTGGAGTAGGGAGGTAAGGATGAACTTGGGATAACCAACTACATTGATTGGCTCACTACTCAGGGGATCACTTGTAATGGTGGACTAAATTTGGGAGTAATTACTTGCGTAGGTTGGATGGTAGAAATAGGAGGAGGGGTTACAGTAGTTGAGTCCTCTATAGAAACTAATAGTGCTTGGTCAAGTGATTGGGTTACTAGAACTTGGGTGATACAAGTGGCCCCTTTGACCTTTTTTTTGGCTTTTCTTTATGTGATATGATTGGTCCCACTGCGTGATTTGATTGGGTGCCACTGTTGGAACCCTCTGTTGCTTTTGCCTCTACCCCTTTATCCTTTGACTTTTTGAACCTATATGTGATGTTCAAGCTCTCTCTTGTTATCTTTACCCACTTAATTCCTAGCTAGTTTAAATTTGTATTGATGATTGGGTAGTCATGTCTAGTAAATAAAAGGATATGGGTGTAGACCACCTGACTTGAGGAAGGGGTTGAAGGTAGATATGATTATCATAATAAACCTCATCCACTGGTTGTTCCTCATCTTTCAACTCATCTAGAACTAGTATCATGTCATAGTTATTAATCTATTATGGGGTCATCCTGGAATAATACCTTAACCTAACCTCTTCCTCATCCTACATGTCCTCCAAATAATCTTCATAAAAGGGAATGTGAGTAAATGAGGAACCTAATAAACTAGCAACAAAACTTGTGACATCATAAAGGGGCCTAGTCTCATGGGTTCTCAAAGTCAACTGAGTCATTTCTACCTCTACACATTTAGCCTTGTATAAGGAAGGGTATGTGTATGTCCCTGTACTAATAGGGAAGTGTATGCCTATTTTGTGCCTGTTTGACAAGAACTTGTGGGTTTCCACTAGTTATCTTATAAGTTTCATTAGGGCCCACTTGTCACAGACATATCTAAGAAGGGTGTAAGGACACCCACTAAAACCATCAACTCTGATATAGAAAAATGTGGAGAACTGGATGAAGTATGATCCCTAATTTGTAATCTCTATTATTGTAGCATCAAAAAACCTTATCTTTCCTAGTTCTTATTCAAGCATAGTTATGATGCAGTAGATAAAGGCAAAATTGACTCTCCTAAATTAGTGTTTACTTCCATCAAAAGTGAAATTAGGATAGTAATTATAAAACTTTGTTAACCTGATCCGACATTGTGTTTAACCTTGGGAATGCCCTCCCTTTTGCCAAAGCATAGATGAGGTAGGAGGTCATGTAGAATTTATCACTAGTTTGAACCTCTACCAACTATCTATGAATGGATTCACTGATTAATTAAGCCCAATGAATGTAATATTTATTCTGTTGTATTACCTAAATATATTGGTACATCCAAGCTTGGTAGTTCTTTGCATTCAAACTTCATGTAACTCTATGTAAGAGTACAATGATGTCCCCTACCTCATCTTTGAATTATATCTTGGTTAGGTTCTTAGGCAATCTCGAGGCTCAAGCTTTAGGGGTCTTCAACCACTATTTATTTATAATTCATGAATAGGTTAAGGTGTTATCCTAGTAGAATTTCTTCAAGGATTCAAAACTAATATCTATATAACTTTCAAACTCTAGGATTAAAAACACAGTATCAATGAAATATAGATCTAGTTTCAAAATTTTCACCCCATTATCATTCACTACCTCTCTTTTCTCTGCATCATAATGCTTCGCCATAGTGAGCACAAGTTTGAGGCTTTGCACTAAGAATGGAAACGTTGTAGCCTGAGGTAAACCACTATCATATATGCTCTAAATCCAGTCATTTTTGAATTCTACATTGATCTTAATCTAGAAGTTAGCTAGGTCTATGTGGCCTAGATTGATGTCAGTTATCTCATTAATGTTAGAATATAAAATAGAAGGGACACTAGGTCCCTTTGATTTGAACTTTATCTCCTTCCCAAACATATACACTAGTAAAATGTGTGAGGGAAACCAACTATAGAGCTAGTCAGGATTTGGGTTTGCAATTGTAGGTAATCTTTCTGCTTTTAACTTGGTAGAGCTTTGTTAAGCTTATGTAAGGAACTCTGATAGGTATATGGTATGAAATAATAGTGATAAAACCCAACATAGAGTTGATGGGGTTTTAACTTTTAATTGTAGGTATAAAATTCCAACTAGATCTCTATTGGGGTTTTAGGGTGTAAATCATACTTGAAATCTTTGACCAAAGGTCTGTAGACACCTAAAATTGGCCACCAATAGATTCATACTGGGATTTAGACCGATTATTACCAACCTTTGCAAATCAAGCCTAAGAATCACTAAATGTCTCAAATTTGGCTTCATAACATGAAATTTGGCCTATAAACCAATTAAATGGGGCAAATGCACACATGAATTAATTCAAATCTAAAAAATGCTAAAATACCTAAACAAAATTAATTACCATGCTAAACCAAATCAAATGCCTAAATTGAATTAACCATCATAAATTAATGAATTATCAAAAAGAAAATTAAAAAATCAAATAATATCATAAGAATTCAAGATTACATTTTTGTGAGTTGTCAAATATCATAAAATATCTCAACATGCATATTCATTGCTAATTATGACCATTCGACACCTTTTAACTCTATTGGGGTTAATCAACTCACTAAGGTTAGGTTTGAACCCATTCCAAGATCTAACTACACTCTACCTCACCTTAGGTTGGGGTTAGTCTCTAAAACCTATAAATACAAGCCTAGACCTCTTCATTGAGAGAGCTTAGACATAGTAATGTTATAATGTTGGTTTTATGACAAGATTGCAAGAAATAGAGTTATAATGACAAAATCACAAGCCAATCCATCAAGTTACATCAAGCAAACATGATCCAAACCATGGTGCCAAGGAGAGAAGGAGCCACACAACTCCATTTACCAAAGACTTCTTGAGCATAATCCGAGCAAGCCAAATGAACACACCATTTGGAGCATTCAAGGAAGGTAAAGAATGTTGTAAGTTATTTGCATTTTAGTTGAGATTTTACATTTTTTGTTTGTTCACTAATCTCCCCCCTGTGATCTAGGAAAGTATGTGTTATGCATGTTAGTGTGTTTTTATTCAAGTTTTCTTACTTGTTCTAACACGTGATCTAACCACCCTTCTTGGATTTCTTGATCACAAGGTCAGGTGGGGATATGGTTTGAAATTACAAGTTAAATCTTTGGCAAGATCTCAAGGTGAGAAAGCAATAGGGATATGCACCTAGATTTGAGTTTAGGAATAAGTGAATATTTTGATAATATTAACAAGAATCTAAAAAAAATCACATGTGAATGTGAAAAATTGGAAAATTATGAGCAAACAATGATGTAATTAAAAACTTTAGAGAAAAGCCCTAAGTATGGAAATAAACCCTAAGATTTTTAAAATAATAATAATGGTGGCCAATGATATAAAGTAGATTGAAGGAAAACATATGTGACATAGGAGAATATCATCTATACGTACGTAGGGTTTTACAAGTTGGAAATGGAGCTTTGGTTCATGGTGTTGCTTGGCAATGGAGGTGAATAGGCTCTGGTCATGGCATCACTTGTCTTGGGGGTGAATGGGCTCTTATTCATAATTTTTAACAATGATGTAAAAAACCTAAATTATATACCAAAAACCCTTAATTAATGCCAAGCTTGCCAATAATGGTGGTAGATGGGTTAATATGCATAAATAAAGGTTTTTGGATTTGCCTTGCAAGTTTGCAATTTGTAATATGTTTTTAACTTTTTGTTTCTTGTTTGCCTTGGTAGTAAAAAATCCAGTAAACCTCTACATACTTGTAAATTCCCTATATACCCTTCATTCTCCACATATTGCTTGCTTCTGAGGGGTTTTGGAGGCAGAGATGTTTTAGGAAGTGGGAAGTAGAATTCGGATTACACTTTGTAGCTTTGTGAAGTTACAAAGTGTAGTGGGAAAGCTAATTCCTGCTTACCTCTTAATAAAAAGTGGGAAGCAAAATTTGCATCACACTTAGCAACTTTGTAAAGTTACAAAGTGTAATGTGAACTTAGATTTATGCTTGGAACTTGGTGAGTGAAAAATCAAAGATATAAGTGCACTTTGCAACTTTGCAAAGTTGTAAAGTGCATGGAAATATCTAGTTTCTACTTAGGTCTTGAAAAAGGGGTACTTAGGCCATTTTGAAACTTTTACTCAGAAATTTTTATAGGTCCACTCTAAGCCACAGGGGTTTTTAGATTTTTGGCATAAAAATATCAATACTTTTGGTGACCTTTACAAGGAAATTGCATGTTAATCAATTTTTTTGAATAGCCTTCTAGTTCATTGGGCATGGAATCATTTGAATTTTATCATATCCTACTTGGAGAAGAAATAGAACTAGGAATTGACCTAAATAAGAAATAAAATAGGGGAAAAGGAAATTGAAACAAACTAAGGAATCAAAACTCTTAATGAGTTACAGAGTGTGCAAAAGCACTTATTTGAAAGAAACCAACTAATCCTAATATGTACAAAATTTTAGAAATAATTCCAACCTCATACACATGATTTAAGGTATATCCCATTAACTGGGATGGGTAGATCTGATCCATCAAACCTTGACAACTGAAATGCATTGGCTCCTTTGTAATGAGTTATGATGTATGGACCACTCCATATTGCATCAAATTTTGTATGATTGTTTGGCTTGGCCCTTTCAACATCCCATTTCAGAACCATGTCTCCTTCATTAAATATCATGTTAGATGATTTCCTATCAATAGTTATCTTTACTTAAGCCTGACTTAAATCCATATCTTGCATTGACTGGTTCTTGAGCTCCTCCAACTCCATGAGTTATGCCAACCGCATGATCATCGCATCATTTTTTAGTTAATTCTAATTGTTGAGAGAGTTCCAGAGAAGGTAACTCTATTGATAGTGAAGGTCTAGTTTCCATTCCATAAACCAACATAAATGGAGAATTGCCAATGGTTCTTTTGGGAGTGATCTTATCGGCCCAAAGTGTTAATTTTAGCTTAGTATGTTAGGTCCTGTAGTTGTCTTCCATTTTCTTTTTTATAATCCTTATGAGATTTTCATTGGTGGATTTTGCTAAGCCATTACATTATAGGTAATAATTAGACAATGTCTTCAAGTAGACATTATGTTTCATTTCCCATTCACTCACCTCAGTGCCAATGAAAGATTTGGCATTGTCTGAAATACTCATGTAAGGGACACCAAATCTAGTGACAATGTTGTCCATGAATTTCAAGATAAATGCTTCCAAGGCATCTTTAAATGTAACAGCTTTAGTCCATCTAATAAAATAATCAAACATTGTAAGGACCCATTTGTGTCTGACACTTGATGGTAGATTGATCATGCCAATAAAATCCAACCCTTAATGAGCAAATGGTTGGTCAGCTTGGATTGGTTGGAGAGGAAGAGCTACTAATATTCAATTTCTTGTAAAGTAGGCATATTTCTCTCAATTTTGCACCCATCTATAAACATCTTTGAATAGGTCAGGACAATAGTATCCCACCCTCATTATTTTGAGAGTAGTGGTCCTTGCAAAAAAATGGCCACCCGATGGGCCATCATGAAACTCTTCGAGTACTTTGGAGATTTGATCATGCTTGATGCACCTCAACATAACTCCATTAATATCTTTCCTAAATAAGATCCCATTAATGAAATCATAAGGAATAGATTGGATCCTATAATACCTTTTTTTGGATTGTTGGAGCTCATGCAGGTATTTGCAAATTTGCGGGAAGGTCATGTCATGGATCTAGCTATTGAGAGGATGAGGATTTATTAGTTGAAATGCATGTAGAATGTATATTTCATCAACAGACTTAATATCAAAAGCAAACTGCTCACATAAGCCTTTTCCTCTTACAAGCTTAGTTATTTTAATAATATGTCATGTGTCATGACTTTCATGATCCAACCCACCCTTTTATCATTTACTTCTTGGCTCGTAAGGAACTCCTTTATGCTCTAGTGACTAACCATCATTTGAATCTTATTCTTTGAGAGTATGTATCTGAAATTTTTGAGGGATTTTATTATTACATGCACTTGCTTCTTAACAAAATTGTACCTTTCCTCATAATCTTTTAAGGATTGATTGAAAAAGGATATGGGTTGTTCCAACTGAACTTTGTTTTGTTGCATCAGAATAGCTGATACACTGCCCTCTCCTCCAAAAGCATAGAGAATGAAGTCATTATCATAGTTAGGATTTACAAGAGCTAAAGCTTGAGAAATAGCTTGCTTAATGTCTTCAAATCCATCCTTTCCTTCCCTTGTATAGATGGAATTGGCCCCTTTCTTAAGCATAGTGGTAAGGGGTTTGGCCATGGCAATAAAATCTAAAACGAACCTCCTCACAAAGTTGATTTTCCCCAGGAAACTTTGTAACCCCTTTTTATGGCTTGGAAGTGCCAGTGAAGAGATAACATTTACCCTCTATGGATCTATCGTAGGGCCTTCTTTCAATACTATGTGTCTAAATAGTTTCCCTTTATGAACTACAAATATGCAGTTATTTGGATTAAGGGAAACTCCACACTCTCTGCACCTTTCAAAAAAATTATTGAGGTGATCTAGGTGGTCACCGACCTATTTTAAATAAATTGTGATGTCATCTAGATACACCAAGATCATTTCATTGATCAAACCCTTGAAATCCATATCTATGGCCCTTTAGAAAGCAACACCAACATTGGTCAAACTGAAATCCATCTTCTTATAGGCATATGTGCCCCATTTAGTAGTGAAAGTGGTCATGAACTAATCAAATTATTGAACTAGGATTTGGTTATATCCAAAATAACCATCTAAAAGGAAAAACCTCTTAGATTTAGCTAATGTTTGGAGGATTTACTCCATGGGTGGAAGGGGCTAACGGTCTTTCAAGGATGCTTTATTCAAGTCACATAAATCTACACAAACCTTAATTTCATAGTTCTTTTTCCTAATAGGGATTAAGTTAGCAACCCAGGATGAGTGTTTAATGGGTAAAATAATGCTGGATTCTGCCATCTTGGACAACTCACTCCTCATCAAAGGCTCTATTTTTGGGTTTATTGGCCTCTATTTTTATCTAACATGTTTAGTATTTAGGTCAAGCTCTATTGTGTCTTAGGCTAGGCTAAGGATCAAAAGTCCTTAGATATTTATAACTCCAAGCAAAGTTATCATCAAATTCTTGACATAATTCAATAAAATCTTACTTTTTAGAGGTGTTACATATCTTTATAATCTTCAAAGCCTTGCCTTCTGAGATGGATACTAGCTCATAGTCTTATTCCTTGATTGTGAGATTTTTCTTCCGCCACTTTATTTGATCATCAGAGTTGAAAATACTTTCTAAAGTAACTATTTCCAGCTAAAATTGGGCACCTCTATTTGCAAAAATGTCTAAGTCCATGTCTTTCTCTAGATCTAGTACTTAGCTTTTCTTTCGAGGAAGAAGTGTTCTTTAACAAAACCTACAACAAATGCACAAGTCTTTTCCTTTCAGAAAGTCCGATTTGGTCTTTGTTTAAGCCTTTAAGCAATTCTTTTAGGGTTTTGTTTTAAGCTTTGTCAAATTCTTTTAGATAAATAATCTGCACAGTTTTTTCGAAGGTACTTTACAATTTCTCTAAAAAATATCTTCAAGCCAAAAAGGACCCTTGTAACTTTTCCAAAGGGCACTTTCATTTTTTCGAAGGGTATCTTTTTATCATAAAAATTATCCATTTTCATTTTCCCAAAGGGTATGTTTGTAACTTTTCCGAAATGCACTTTATCTTTCCCGAAGGACTTTTTCAAGCTAGAGGACCCTTTCATTTTTCCAAAGGGTATATTTTGTTCAGAAAAAAACCATTTAAAAAATCTTGAAGGACCCTTGCATTTTTCTGAAGGCCATTTTCAAGTCAAAGGGGTCATTTACATTTCTTCTGAAGGATATGTTCCTTTCAAAAGGGCCAAATAGAAAGTTCGAAGGATTGTTTCGAGGAAGAGGTGGACCATTGCAAAAAAATCGAAAGGTTCTTTCTAAAAATTTGAAGGGCATTTTTGCAAAGCCGAAGGGTGTTTTAACAAATTTTAAGGAATAAATGCATAAAGGAAAAGGCTCCAGTCCAAAAGAAAGAATTCCTTCAGACTTTTTGTCTGAGGAAATGCCAAGACAAAAAACCTAAAGGAAAAGAAAAGTCTAAAGACCAATAGCTACAGACAAATTATCTAAAAGAATGCCAAAAATAATTGTCTGAAATAATGTCGAGGACCAGAAGTCCAAAGAAAATACTCGAGGAGTGATAACCTATAGAATGTCAATTTCAAGCTGCAAGGAATAGTCATTGTTATTCAAAAGACTTGACGAGACCCTGAGGACAAATATGGAAATGATAAATGGCATGAATCTTGAGCTCTGATACATAACAAGCAGAAATAGGTAGGTCGATGGTTTAAGTTATTGCACCGTTACACAACTCGGTGAGCTAGTAAAGAACAACTTGCATTGAAATGACATTCCAATAGATGGACCCATATATAACAAAATGTATTTTGACATATCATGATTCCATTGGTGTAACTGTAAAGGGAGTTTCTTATAGAATGCAGTGTAACTATTTCTATTTTCAATATTGACACATGTTCAAGTGACCTTGAACTCTCTTTGCTTGATCTCTCTCTCAAAGGCTATAAATATGGATTCTCCTAGATCTTTAGGGGGATCCACCTGAGTATGGAGAAGCTCTACTCAATTGTATACTTTTGATCAATAAAATGACTAAGTGTTTACCTCTTCCATGACTATTCATAGTGTGCTATACTTAAATGTTAAATTTGCTTAGTGAAGACTATGGATTCCTTAGCATTGTACTTCATTCTTTCACCTATTTTCAGCTTCTTCTTACAAGGCACGTGAAATGTTCTAGGAGATGTCTATGTCTAAGTGAGTTTGTCTTTTCATCAGTGCCATTCAAGGCCTCTTGTTTATTCCTCCTAATATAAGATAATCTTTTATGACCTCATATTGTAATATTGATGAAAGAAGATAAAGATTTGGAAAGCGTATGTTGGTCATTCTTGTGGTCATAAGTGTCATATACATGTGGTTGGAAGCCATCATCTATTTTGGTATATCACCTCCATTAGTTTAGGTTTTCTTTTAGTTTTTCTCATTCCTTTTTCACTCCCAAGTTATAAATAGTAGAAGTAGCAGTCGAGTGATACATCAAGGGGAGCTAGGCCTTGATCTATAGATTCATCTCAACAGAATTGTCACCCAAAACAAGAGAGATGATTCTGTTTTACCAATTGGATGAAGAGAATTGAGCATCTCTTCAAGGGTGTAAATCCAACCATCAACAGTTTTTGGCATGCTCGATGGGACAATTTATCCAAGGATTTAAAGAATTCTCGGTGTGTTCTTCAATCAATCTACCTTTTAGAGGCATTTTAATCAACACCAATGGCAACTCCAAGTTGAATCAGCAAGTTAAGCAATGCTAGTGCATCAAGAAATTGTATTTGGTATGTATAATTCCATTGTTGAGTAGTATGGATCTTGTGTTCCTTCATATAGTTTTGATCAAGTTCAGGTTGTTTATGCAATCACCTCAAGTAGCCCTCCTAATTATCCTTCTCCTAGTGAATCCAAGAGTGTTAGGGAGATAATATTAGAGTTTGAAAGGTAGATGTTGGAAATAGATAGGTTGAATGGGAAAAATAGATATCAGCAAGAGCTTATTTACAAGGAGGAATTATTGTTCAAGCAAGCTCAAGTCATACAATCCATGGAGGAGAAACTAGTAAGGTGGAGAAGCCAATTCACTCAAGGTAGTTAGCCTTGTATCCCTTCTTCCATCCCAAAATAGCCTCTTCCTATACAAAAGAAACCTTTCCCTTGTACACCAAATCCTTTTTATCAAATAACACTTACTCACCATAATAAAATGAGTCAACCTTCTAACCCATATAATGCATTAACTACTCTTATTGTTAATCCTTTGCACCTAGCAATCCAACACCAAAGGACATTAGAACGGTCTTCTATGGAAACTAATTTTTTCAATTCCTTAGATTGTGAGCCCTCCTTTGAAGATAATCATCCTACTTCTATTGGAAAATAACACGTCCATCCTCAAGCAACTCTTCCTATGCATGTGCAAACTCTTCCCGATTCCCCTCAACCTCCTCAAGTCCTTCAATATGATGTCAAGATTCCAAATTGGAGAAATGTCTATCATGAACTAGCTTAAGACCTTAAGAAAGATGAAGTTATTGCCTATCCTCACGAAGAGAGCTCCAATCCTAAGAGCATGGGTCAAAATGAAATAGTGGAATCATGGGGTAAGAAAGAAGAGAAGAGTATGAAGCAAAAAATGAAGCTACTCCTCCTCATCATGATGATGCACATGATCTCCAAGAAAGACTCTTCTAAGAGAATATAGCTAAATAGATTGAAGAATTAGAGTCAAGAATAAGGTTCCTTAATCAAGGTGTAATGGATAGTTTAGACCCAATATAAGATCCCATGTCTAAACACACCCCATATACACCCCTTCAAGAGAGTTATCAAGCTACATCTGATGTGGATGAAGTGTTGGTCAAGTGGAAGGAAGAGAATCAATTGACTTTAGCCCAATGTTTACCTCCTCTTCCTCATGAGCTTCTCAAAGAAAACCCCACTTCTCTCCCAATCTTATTTTGAGCTCACTAGTGCCTACCTCTTTTCAAAGTCCATTCCCAAGTCATCTCCTTCATCCCATACTCCATTTTCATTCCCTTCACCTTCTATTACTTTCCATACTCCAACTCCTGCATTTCAGACTCATGAACCTATCCATTCACCCTTCATTTCATTCCATCCTAAAGAGGAACATGTTTTAAGGGAGGCAAGTGAACAAGAGGAAATGCAATTCTTGGATGATCAAGAGACTATCATTAGTGAGAATGAAGATGATATCATCATAAGTACTCCATATGAACATCATGATGATGATCATTATCATGAACATGAGGTGGAAGGCACTATCAAAGATGAACAATGCAATCAAATCATATCTCAAGAGGTGGTTATTCTTGGAGGTTTTCATGAAAATAAGGTTGAAGAGGTGACTCTTGAAGGTGGCATGACTCTAGGAGAAGAAATAGGTCACACATACATGCAAATGTTCCAAAATATGAAGATGAGATTGACAAACTTCACTTGCCAACGTTGGATGGAGAATGTAAGCATGGTGAGCTCCCTTTCCCTTTGTTTGATGAACCTTCTTGTTGCTTTGATGAAGATAATGACCAAGCCATGGGACCTGAGTTGAATGAGGTTAAAGAGAATGTTTTTGAGCAGCTAAAGACTTCTATTTTTTAGTAAGAAGGAGAGAGGTCTGATTGTTTTGATAGGAGCTTTGAAGGAGTTCTTGAGTGAGAAAATGATGATTTCTAGAATGAGCCAGAAATTTTTTGTCTCAGCTCAAACATCACACTAACCACCCTTCTTCAAGAAAGCCATGATAAAGCAAGAAAGTAGATTGATAATCTTCTCAAAGAGATGGAAAATAATGAATTAGTCAATGATACATACCAAGATATCAATGAGCTAGATGAACCCTATGATGATGAGATATCAACCAGTGATTTATTGATGGACTACACTAGCATGAAGGACCAGCATGAGACATGTTTCAAAGAGCAAGATGAGTACATGTATGTTGGAGACATGTTTGAAATTGATACACTTGGACACATGCCAATCAAGGTGTCAATCAATAAAGATGAGCCACCAAGCTCCTACTCCAACCAACCACTTGGCTGGCATCATAAAGTTTCTTACCATGGAAGAGACTTAAGAAATTTTCCCTTTGATCTAGGAGGGGGAATAGTATATATAGTTAGTTGTAAATAATTAGTTTTCTTTCTATTGTGTCTTGTCTTTCCTAAGTGATAGGTAGCACATGTGTGTTTTCTTTGGTCTTTGTTGTGTGTCTCTTTCCTTCGTGTATTTGAGGTAGTCAATGGTTGTCTTGTTAATCAAGTTTTGAATCATGCTCAAGGTTTCTGGTTTATTTTTCCTTAATTGAATCCATGCCCAATGGACTATTTAGGCTACTCATCTGATCATTATAGCAAGCATACTACACTTGTGAGTCTCTAATTTGTTGACCAAATTTTGGCCTTTTAGGCCAAAATTGGGCACCTCTATTTACAAAAATGTCTAAGTCTATCTCTTTGGCCAAGTCTAGTACTGAGCTTTTCTTTGGAGGAAGAAGTGTTATTTAACAAAACCCACAATAAATACACAAGTCTTTTCCTTTGAAAAAGTTCATTTTCGTCTTTTTTTAAGCCTTTAAGGAATTTTGTTGGGTTTTTGTTTTAAGCTTTGCCGAATTCTTTCGAATAAATTGTCCACAGTTTGTTTGAAGGTACTTTACAATTTATCTAAAAGATATCTTCAAGCCAAAAAGGACCCTTGTAACTTTTCTGAAGGGCACTTTCATTTTTCTGAAGGGTATCTTTTTGTCTAAAAAATTATCCATTTTCATTTTCCCGAAGGGTATCTTTGTGACTTTTTTGAAAAGCACTTTATCTTTCCCAAAGGACTTTTTCAAGCTAGAAAACCCTTTCATTTTTCTGAAGGGTATGTTGTAGTTTTTCTGAAGTGTATGTTTTATTCGAAAAAGGACCATCTAAAAAATCCTGAAGGACACTTGCATTTTTTTGAAGGCCATTTTCAAGTTGAAGGGGTCATTTACATTTCTTCTGAAGTGTATTTTCCTTTCAAAAGGGCCAAATAGAAAGTTTGAAGGATTGTTTCAGGGAAGAGGTGGACCATTGCAAAAAATCTGAAAGGTTCTTTTTAAAAAGCTAAAGGGCATTTTCACAAAGTCAAAGGGTATTTTCATAAAGCCAAAGGAATAAATGCATAAAGGAAAAGGCTCAAGCCTAAAAGAAAGAATTCCTTCAAAAATTTTGTCCGAGGAAATGTGAGACAAAAAATCCAAAGGAAAAGAAATTTTTGAAGACCAATAACTGTAGATAAATTATTTGAAAGAATGCCAAAAACAATTGTCTGAAAGAATGCCAAGGACAAGCAGTCCAAAGAAAATACCCAAGGAGTGGCGGCTCGCAGAACGTCATTTTCAAGCTGCAAGGAATAGCCATTGTTATTCAAAAGACTTGATGGGAACCTAAGGACAAATATGGAAATTAAAAATGGCATGAGCCTTGAGCTCTGATGCATAACAAGTAGAAATAGGTAGGTTGATGGTTCGATTTGTTTCACTATTACACAGCTTGACAAGCTAATAAAGAACAACTTGCATTAAAATGACATTCCAATAGATGAACCCATCTTAGAAAAATGCAATTTGGTATATCTTGATTCCACTAGTGTAATCGTAAAGGGAGTTTCTTACAGAATGTAGTGTAACTGTTTCTATTTTCAAGATTGACATATGTCCAAGTGACCTTGAACTCCCTTTGCTACATCTCTCTCTCAAAGGCTATAAATATGGATTCTCTTGGCTCTTTAGGGGGCTACACCTTAGTATGGCTAAGCTCTACTCAATTGTATAATTTTTTATCAATAAAATGACTAAGTGTTTACCTCTTTCATGACTATTCATAGTGTGTTATACTTGAATGTTTAATTTGCTTAGTGAAGACTATGGATTCCTTAGCATTGTACTTCATTATTTCACCTATTTGAAACTTCTTCTTGCAATGCACATGAAGTGTTCCACGATATGTCTATGTCTAAGTGAGTTTATCTTTTCATCAGTGCCATTCAAGGCCTCTTGTCTAGTCCTCTTAGTATACGACAATCTTTCATGACCTCATAGTGTAATATTGATGCAAGAAGATAAAGATTTGGAAAGTGTATGTTGGTCATTATTTTGGTCATAAGTGTCATATACATGTGGTTGGAAGCCATCATCTGTTTTGGTGTATCACCTCCACTAGTTTAGGTTTACTTTCAGTTTTCCTCATTCCTTTTTCACCTCCAAGTTCGTAGTAGTAGAAGCAACAGTCGAGTGGTACATCAAGGGGAGCTAGCCCCTCATCTAGAGATTCATCTCAATAGAATGTTCACCCATAACAAGAGAGATGATTCCATTTTTCTACTTGGATGAAGAGAACTACGCATCTCTTCAAGGATACAAATCCAAGCATCAATAGTAACAAGACCCAATGGCAACTTTTTAGTCTTCAGCGAAATTATTTTCTCCCCATATTATTCTTGGAGCCTTGACTGATTTTTATCAAAGAATTCAGCCTCATCCTATAGGAAGTTAAAAATTTATTCATCTCTATCAAAAACTTTCCAATTGGTTACATTATCAGGGACGGATGGTCTCACTATCATCTTTACATGCTAATAGTTGTGCTTCTTAATCTCTTCAGGTAGATTATATTGAGATCCCGTTGAGTCCATGCGATCAATATCTTTGTTTTATGTTCTCAATATCATTTGAATGTTTAAATCAATAAAATCTTCAAATAGGTCCCAACCCTTGTGTTTGTAAGATTGCAGCAAGTTATTCTTGGTCATGCTTCTTGATCTTACCTAATGAACAATTAGTTCACTATAATCAAACATCTGTAGTGACTAAATCCCCCTCTCCTTTGCCAACTAGAGACCTTGAGTCAATGATTCATATTCCACCACACTATTAGTACAGCTAAACTATAGTCTAAAGGAATAAAAATAACTCTCCTTTGGGGAAAGACCAAAACAATACCAACACCTAAACCATTCATGCTCCTTAAGCCATCAAAGTATAGTTTCCACATTCCCTTGTGATCTTCGATTGGTTTAACAAGATTTGGGATGATCGCATCATCTTCATGGATGCATTACATATCCAACATTGTTTCCTTGACATAGTCATAAGGGTTGAACTAGAAAGTTGATCCCCATTCATCAAGGTCAGTGTCTAAATTTATTCCAAGGGTGTTGTAACTTCATGGTCAAGTTCTTCCTCTTGGTATTGCACTATGTAATTCATATCCATAGGGATAGGAGTGTATGGTTCAATTACCACAATACACTTGATTAGATGGGCAAAGATATCTAAATCTATAGAGCTTATTCTAGAGAATTATCTAAGGTACTGACATAATGTGACATCAATAATCTTTACATAATTGTTCCCGATGAAGAGTGCCTACAAGAAATATTGGATAGATTCAACGCTTACACCAAGAAGATACTAGCGAAAAAGGATAAGGAATCCTCTAATGTCATTGTTGGTGATTAATTATTTAATTATTTGAGAATAATGCATTATATAAATTATAATTTTTGTAAGCTACATTATAAATTTGCAAGTTGTAAATTGCAACTGTCATTTTGATAGCTCTTGACTTTAAGTTAAAAAAGTGCTACTTGTAATTTTCAATTATCATCTTGGCAAGTTTAAATTGAAAAAGTGAAACTTGTATTTTGCAATTTTCTTTTTGACAAGTTGAATGAATTAAAAGTTGTAAAATCTCATATTGTAATTTGCACATCCCTTTTTTTCAAGTGACTTATAATTTTCAAAAGTCTCAACTACAAATTACAAGTTAGGTTTTGCAAATTATGTTTTAAAATATTCAAATATTGAAACAAGCATTCAATTTTGTTAAATGATTGACCAAGTCATGAAGTTTCATTTTGGTGCCCCATTTTTTGGAGAGAGTCTTCTTCAATTGAGCTCAAGGAGAGATGGTTTGAATGGAAGACTCCAACAACATTTTTCTCCTTCTTCAACATGTAATGAAGAGCCCAACTACTTCTAGAGTCATATTATTCCTTCTACTCCACCAAAGATGTCTCTTCAAGCTGAAATGAGGACATTTGTATAAACACTCCCTAACTTCTTTCTCCAGGAGTAAGTGTAAAAGTTTTTAACTTCTCTCTCAAGAGAGTATGTTTTTGGTATAAATATGGGTCTCCTAGGTAGCCCACAGATCTTTTTGCTGAGAGATACTTTTTCTGCTTTTGAGAAATTCATCTACATGTTGTAACCTGAAGAATATTAATATACTAAAGTTTTACTTTCCTTATTTTGTGTCATCCTTGTGTATGTATGGATTTTTTTACATCTGTGAATGATATAAGTCTTATTTCAGTCATATAAGATCATTTGTGGTATTTATCTTACCCTTTTGAAATCTTGTTGAGAAAAACTTGAGAACTTTGTTCTTTATTTGATAAAATGTCTAATATTACATTTGATGTCATACTCATGTAATATTGTGTTTCAAGAGATTTTAGTATATTATTGTTCAAGCTACGTTCGATCAAAACAAGCAATAATTTACACTCTAACCCTTTAGTGCATCACCATTTCCAATTTTAAAACTCCTTCAAAATTCTTTTCCTTACAAATAAAACCCCAATTAGGAGCAAAATGACAAAGAAGTTGTAGTTAGACGTGAACTGGTCATATATATGTTTCACTAAGCTTAGTGAAAGGAAGTCGGCCTTCTCCGGAGGTTCACCTCAATTCATCAGGGTCCCACAACTTGGAGGTGATCCCATTATGTCATTAGATTCCTCTGTACTACAACTACAAAACATAGTGGGTGAAAAATCAAATAGATTATAGTTTGTGGCACGCCCGATGGGACACAGAGATCATAACTAAGAAATTGGTGCTATTCTCAACAATCATTGCGTGAATTTCATACAAATCTCAAGAGCACTTGGTGACTCTGTTGGCTTATGAATTTAGAAAATTCACTTTTACATATACTAAAGATATAAACATGATCATCTATTAAAGGTAAGAGGATGATATTGCAAGAATTATCTTTTCCATATAAAAATAAATCAAGATCAATTTTACTTAACCCTAAAATAAATCCTACAAATTTGCCTGCATCTCCCAGAAATATCCTTAATTATTTCGTACCTCCCACTATGGCATAGAGAAATCATAATTTCATACCATTCAATGGAGGCAACCCACTTATGTTGGCCCAATTTGTTGATATACCCACCTCGGATTTGAAAAGCCTTCAATATTTTACTGGTAAAACTACCACCACACCCATCAAACACATTCATGATGTTGACAACATTTGTTTGGTTCATAACATTGCATGATAAAATGTTGCTATCAAACTTCTTGTCTCATCATTTAAGGGTAAAGCTCTACAATGGCATTGGAGTCTGCTTCCCAATTCCATCTGTGTTTGAGATGATCTAGGGCCTACCCTATGCATACAATTTGAGGATAAGAGCAACCACCTCTCCTTAGTTGAACAACCAACCACCATTAAATGTGATCCCCATGAATTCTGAGTGACTTAATTTTTGCTTCCAAAAGACATGGAATATGATCCTAGTGTTGGTCAAACCATCCTTGAGCAATGTTTTCTTGTACTATTTAAGAGTTTTAAACAATGATATAGTTGTCATGATAATTAGTGGGTGCCATCACATTCCTTGATGCTTATGACATTGTAATAAGAGCTAAAAATTACCTCATTTGAGCCAATAAACTTGCTCCTTGGCCTCCAATGTTGTTGTTCCTAGAATTACCTCTTACTCAACCTATTGTAGCCCCAATGCCCACAATAGGCAATCAACTAGCTTTACCTAATGTCCCTTCTAATGATTTGTACATAGTTAAGACATTGCTTCAAAGCTTTGGTAATGAGTTGGTAGCCATGAAAAGGTAACAATCCCAAAATTACAAACCCTATCAACCATCTAACCAGGCACATCAACCCAATAGGCAACCATACTAAGGTAATTCACAACTCCAAAGCCAAATTATGAAATCAAAACCCCCAAATATATGTGATTTACCTACCCCAAATACTTTTAAGGCCATCATTCCCATCCAGAATAACCTGGCCCAGGAATACAAGTGGTGTTATCCTTGTGCCCAACCGCATAATCAAAATGCTTACCCTCATGGTGTCATTAATCAATCCTTGATGGTACAAAGCGTATCAAATCACCAAGGGAAACAAGAGGAAACTACCACTCAGTAGGAAGAGGTACAAGTGTTTGTTCAAAATGAGACCACTCTTTTGAACTAGTAAAAAGAGGATTTTTGTGGCGTAAACCAGGAGGAAGTACTGACCAATGGTGGTAGTTTAGTGGTGGAAAATATGCACTCTAAGATGAGGGCAATAGAAGGTGATCATTCCCCCAAGGTTGAACATGCTACAACTTCTAAAGTTGTACAAGAGGTTGCAAAAACAAACACAACTCAAAAGCCACCTAGTGTGTCGATGAGTCGGTTGAAGTCAAAACTATCGATCCCAAATCCCATAAAAGAAGATGTAGCTCCCACAAAGGCACAAACAAAGGTCAGTAGCTTTCCTTTCAGTTTTGTAGAATAAATGAAAAAGACTAACTTAAATATTCATAATTATTTTTAACCTTAATTTTGACATCCATTTGACCATCATAGAAAAATTCCAACCTTAAATTTGATATCCATTTGACCTCCACTTTGAAGTTTTTTCTTTGTGCTTGGAAAAGTTAATTAAAAAATCATTATATCTTGGCCATATGATAGAGTTTTCAGCTCATTTTTTATTTGAAAATATTTTTTCAAGCCCGAACACAGTGGTGTAGCTAACTTGGTGTCATTTGTCACCATTCAATGGAAATTAGTCGAAAAACTAATGGAAATATTAACCAATGTGGTATGTGACAAAGCCAAGATAAGAACCTTGAGATTGATATTTATCAGTGTATTTGAGATAGGATGTATTTAAGATATTTTTACTAGTATTATTATGTTGATATGTGTTATACAATGGTAACAGGGGTGGGTAGTGATGTAGTGATTTGTTCACAATTATGTTTGAACTTAAATTTGAATTCCATTTGATCATCACTTATATTTTTTTTCTTTTTAATTGAATAATTCAACAAGAAAATTGTAATACCTTAGCCATAGGATGGAGTTTGGATCCTGACACAATGGTGTAGCTAGATTGATGCCATTTGTCACCAATAAGTGAGAAATGGGTAGAGAATATTAATTTTAAAAAAAAAATGACCAATTTTTTGACTTAACACTAAGGACTAAGGATATATATTCCATTAAATTCATCTAGGAATCAAATTCGACCTCATCCCTTATGGTATCAAGTATTTGCATTCAACAAGAATTGATCTTTGGTGGGCTCTTTGTTAGCCAAATAACTTTAGCAATGAACTAACAACCTTTTTATAATCTAATAAAATTATTAATACACGTGATATGTAAAAATTTTGAGATTGATATCTCTTGACATAATTTGGATAGAGATATTTTATTGGAAACTAAGTATACCTCTTTACTTATAAAATTTTGACGGACCATATTTAGCTTGAGCAAATTTCAGTTTATAAAATACACACACACAAACATCCTACTTCTATAGTGGGTCCTACACCATCCATTTGATTTCAAGGAATTGGGATGGAGGCCTTGTGCACTGGGTAGGTTTTTGATCATGGGTGGGGAACGTGACACTCCCACTTACATGATTTCAAACCAACTAACCAAAGACCCCATCTACCATTAAGACATATTTAATATATATAGCACTTACACTATTTATTTTAATTTATCCATATTATACAAAAGTTGTTTAAAAATAATCTTCTTTGTAATTATTGGCATCATTCCTATGGAGAGAAAAAAACTTGTTACAAACAAGGTAACATATAAGGGAGAGGACCCAATAGTTGAGAGGGTAATTAAGGGTGTGGAGTCTAACTCTTGAACATATTTTTTTTATTAAAAGTAAATGAATTTTTCATTAATTACAAGGACATTATACTCAATATTTGAACATTGGAATTCTGCATTGATTCATAAAATCTTAAAATTGAATTTTTTTTATTGTTAGTACATAATATCTCAACTACAAATATCTCAATTTAAAATTTGTATGGATAAATACAAATATTGAGTTCAATAATAAAAACTTTATATTTCTTGTTAAATACAATATGTCCTTTCACTTACTATCAAATGTTAAAATCTTATCAACTTGACATAACATGTGCAAACTCTTAAAACAACTTGTTATTTTCACAACATTTTATGTCCAACTATACATCCACTTTGTCTTCTATGTGTTTCTCTTTAGACGTTCATCATTGCTCCAGTCTAAATCCCTGCATGATTGAAAAAAATATGCAAGGCTCACCAAAATATTAAATTCATATTCAAAGATTTTGAACAATAACATGAATATGAATATGAAAATGTGAATATGGCTTCCAATGTTTGTTCAAAAATAAATAATTTTATCGATCTATTAATCATTTTGTGAATTCTTAAACCGTAGTGATTGTAGTTCAATTCGATTTATGGTTCCTGAATAATTCTTGGGATTATATGTGCCCCTCACGGAGTGAAAGGAATGTTTTTTTAGTATTGTGGATTTATTTCTTTTGACTTTTGCAGAAATGGCAAACTAGGTGCATGTCTTGAGCTTGGTAAACATAAAGGTTTCATAGGCCAAATCAAGCAGAGCTTTCAGGGGAACAATCTCAATTTTCAGTAGTGTTTTTCAACACAATTAATCCTTAGATTTTGTTTACCCATCGCTGCTTCTAGATGAGGTTTTTCATACCTCACTAAGGCTACAAATTTGTAGTAACTATAGGTTAATTCAATGTAGTCAATCTATGAATCATTCAGAATGAGTAATTGTGGCTTACAAAAATTATTAACCATTTAAGGTTAACTTATATAATAGATGATATGAATAATATTATAACAACAATCACTTGCATGAATGCAATTCATAATAAAGAGTTTACCAAAAAAAAATCCAAAGATCAATCATGTTTGAAAACCACTGCAAATCTAGATATTAAGGCCATGATAAAAAGAAATAGATTATTGTTTTGGCACCTCAAACAGGGTGCATGCATAACATGGAATGAGTGCTACTAACTAAAGTTTATATGTTTCACATTTGGTTCCTACTAATACTTTTATGATTCACATTGGCATAACATTGGTTATATTGAATTGAAATACGATTAATGAAAATACACAATGCATATGTCAATAAATGAAGTCATATTTTTTCAAGAATTGAATTCATGCAAATGATTTTTATTACAACATTATTCACGCTTAACTATAATAACATAATTAACTAAAAAATTGCGATAATTAACTACAAACCATAAAACACTTAGTCTCATGGCTTAAGTGCGGTTAAAAACCTCCCCTGTAAATCCATAGTTCACGACAATGACAAAATTTCTAATGAAGAACCATATACCTATTAAAATGCATATAATTATAACCTGGAAACTCATAGTAATGACAAATTTGATGAAAGATGCAATTCATAATAATTGTCACTTGGATGTGCATTATGTTGAGGGGAAGAGCAGAGGTGGTCTGTTGATGGAATCCCTGACAATTTTCATTCACTATCAAAAGCATTGAAAGGCCCCCTCTAATATTGGATATTTTTTACAAACTCCTTTATTATAGTGTGACTTTTAATGCTTCTTATTGTCAACGAGAAAATGCTCTCACCAGTGCATTCACTTTATTATAGGGTGACTTTCACTACTTCCTATTATCAATAATAAATTGTTCTCACAGTGCATTCAACAATCTCATAAAATAATTGCATAGCCGTACAATGTCAAGGTTGTGATTACCATGCAAGGGGTCACTACAGAGTCATTTTGAAGGACAAACGAATCGAAGATAATTAAATTCCTAAAAAAAATTAAGTGGGCACCAAAAGTGTATCTTCAAAACTTCAATTAATAACACTCATCCCATGCTATGTGTGCATTCCCAACATAGGGTTGTATGACAACAAGATATTTGTATGAATGTAATTCATACAAATAAATCAAGTACTTATTTTATAAATTGCATTAATGTAATTGATTATTGTTACAATATTATTCAACTTAAACCTATTTAGTAATAATAAAGGATTGTAATTATAGATCCCAAATCATAATAGCGACCTATTATAAAAGTTAACTTCAAATGACCATTCATTTTTCTTAGCCCAGTTTATCATAAGGTCAAAAGAAATAAACCTAGAATACTAAAAAAAACCCATTGCTTTCAGTTTGCATGGGGTAGATATAAATCAAAACCCACTAATTATGTATGATTCATAGATCGACTACACTGAATTAAACTACAGTGACTACATAATGAGAATTCACAGAAAGATTCACATAGATCGATAAAATTACTTATTTTTTAACAAACATTCCAATCCATATTCAATTTTTTTTACCATTTGGCTCATAGCCTTAGTGAGGTGTAACAAATCTCACTTGTAAGTAGTGATAACAAGTGAAACAATAACACAAATCAAGATGGCTCTGCAAATAGGAAAGAGAGCAAGCAAATAATATTTAGAAATGGCGAAAGCAAAGAGAGCAGGTAAATAGCACTTAGAAAGCAGGAAAATCTCATCGTTCACACAAACCCTATTAGTGTGAGAAGGTGTAAATGTTTTGTCACCTCAACCTGATTGCATACATTTGAGTGCTATTAGTTAAAGATTTAACGGGGGTCTACTACACAAGATAACCTTAGGCTATTTATAAAACTTGTAAGCCAAAATTACTCATTCTGAATGATTCACCGATCGACTACCACGAATGATTCACCGATCGACTATGTTGAATTTAACTATAATTTAAGAATTAACAGAATGATTGACAGAGATAAACAAAATTATTTATTTTCTTAACAAACATTTGAAGCCATACTAACATTTTTTAAGCCATTTAGCTCACAACCTTAGTGAGGTTTTAAAAACCTCACTTCTAAGTAGCGTTGGCAAGTGATGGCAAGCATCGTGCCATGGCTTTTGCTCTTCCCACCATCTTGTCTCCCAAACTCTCCATCTCTTGTTCCCTTCAACATCAATGAACATACAATGCGATGGGGACGAAGAAGTGAGAAGGTCAGTGTCAAATAGTGTGTGGATGGGCTCATTCAATGTGATCCAACGGAGCATAAATGTAGGGTGGTGAGGTGTTAATCCCTGATGACATCGAATCACGTGCATTCATTACATGGGCTACACGCTATTAAGTGGAGTTTAAATGCCCAACTTTTGTCATCCACTTTAATTTTTATAGATGATGTTACCATCATTGATCAGTTGGACCTCCAAAACGACACTATAATGACCCCTTACACGGCAACCGAAACTACAGGTTCGTACTACCACGCTGAATGTTAGAAAATCTAGAATTAGAAAGTAAACATGTTAAGTTATTCATCGACATCAATTTTACGTACTGATGTGACATAGTTTAGGCACCACGTAGGCACGAAATTAGGGCACATGACTATTGGGTTCTCTCCCTTTATCTATTGTACCGTTAAAATATCCAACTAACTAATTTCCATAATTAATAAGAGATGTAGAAGTACAGATATTGATATGTAAATGAAACTACTATTCAAATCAAAATATGTGAATAAATGAATAAAAATACAATGAAATTATATGTAAATATTATCATCAAAAAATTTAAATACAAATTCGTATACGATCCAAACTCGTATACAATCCAGACTCGTATACAATCCTTGTCCCTAATTTCTATTGTGACGACATGCCATTAAAAACTTTACACTAACTTTTGGAAACCAAAAACTTTTCAAAGTCGGTATCTCAAACAGAGTCAACTAAGCATTAGACTTTATATTACTTGAGGCCTCCCATGGAATTTGCCCCTCCGCGCATTGAAAATCAGATCTGTATCGATTCTTCATATTATTTTCTCATCCATTACCCAGTGCAAGTAATTCAATGTATAGTTTAATGGCCTCGTGTCCTTTATTAATCGATCTTCATTTCCATGTTTTTGTGATGTTCATGCCCAAATTACACTATCCACATCAACATCATGTTTAGTTTTATTTGAATTGGTCCATATTTTATTTGGCCTTAAACAATCAATATCATGTTACACTTTTTACTCTTCCTCGAGGTTTTCAATATTGAACCCTCACCATTCTACCCACATTTTCACCTTCCAATTTAAGGTAGATATACCTATATTCCTTTCCCATCCATATCTTTTCATTTTAATTTGATGGCCATATTAAAATAATGTGCCAAAAAGTTTCTTTATGTCTTCCACAAATAAGACTAACATAAATATAATTATTACTTGGGATATTTTGATTGATGTTCCCTATGAAAATTTATGGCTTTTATTATTTGGTCATATACATCTTTGTCCTATATTTTTTATGGAAAAATACAAGTATCTAACATCCTATTATAATTTACAAATGATTTATCCAAAGCACACAATATTTTTCTAATAGTTATCTTTAAAAGCCAATATTCTCTACCTCTGCCCATTACACCTTTTCTTCATTGTTCAATATATTCTTTTATTCCCTTTTTAAAATATTTCATCTCTAAGTTATTTGAAAGTTGTCAAAGGAGGTTTCCCTTCCGGAAAGTCTAACTCACCATTATATTGTGTACACTAGATTGGAATTGGACAAGACCATTGTAGATCCTTTATTGTTGCTTTATATTTCAGCACTAGTATGCCATCTACAAAATGGAACCTAAACATCTTAGGTTTGTTAATACACATTATCTTGTAGTTTTCTTCCAATAAGTGTGGATCCACAAATGCCTTGAATTCATACACTTCTTCAATAAGATATCAAGTTAATGTACTTGATCCCTCTTGGCATGTTTTATAGGTGTCCATGATATGTAGCAAATAAAATGTGACTAATTTTCATAATGATATTGCTAATCTATTGAAATCCCCATCTATATTGTCATGAGTGTGTCTTAATAGAAGTAAGCTTACATACACAATGTTGAATACCATTTTTTTTGTCATCATGGATGAAAATACAAATAGAGTATAATTCTTGTTGTCACTCGAAATATTATCTAGTTGCAAGTAGAGGATTGGTGGATGTTTTTTGAATGAAGCTTTTGTACAAGCATCAATAATTGCCTTAGAATGGAAAAAAAATCCTTGTACCCTTTGAAATTTTTATGAACTTCATTTTGTAATAGTGCATCAAGCAATGGATATTTTGAGTATCCACTAATATACAATAAATCCCCATATTCATTAGTGATCGGATCTTTGAGCTTCATAAGACACAAAGAGAATTATGTGATTAGGTAGTTTTCTCAATGTTCAAAAAGTGGTATGCCAAAGTGAAAAAAACCCCAGTGTTGTGTCCATATGTGAACATACCAGTCAAAGTAACCCAGAGGTTCATTACATTACTTATTGACTTTATTTTCTTTCTTATCTTTTGTATGATTTTTTTTATTTTGTCCAGTTTATCATGCACAATACTCAAGAATCCTTGAGCTTGGTCCTCTAATTGAAATATATGAGAATAGTAATGTGAATGACAACTTTGAATGTATTCGTTGTACCATTTTTTTTGCCTCCTCAAATTTTGAGAGTCCTTCTAGTCATGTGGTGGCTATATGTTTGATGTACAAGTTTTTACACTCAAAATATTCATTGAAGAATTTTTAATTTTCAATTGAAACATGTTGGAAATTTTCATTCATTATGTTGTTGAAGCTTGGCTATGACACAAAAGGATTTTAAAAAAACTTGAGCTCCTCATTACACTTAATTAACATTATATTGTAATTATAGAATGTAGAAGGTAGTCTTTGAGGAACTTTTATTCTATCATATCTTATAAAAACAAGTTAAATGTGAAAAAATATCTAAATTTATCTCAATGAGTCTTGATATGTAATTAATTATTGTGGTGGCATTTGACTTTTATTTCTTTTTCCCAAAGTTACCATTTACTACATGTTTGCCACCATTTATCTAGTCATAATTATGACTATAGAAGGTGATCCTTAAGTACACATAAGTGTGTATTACACATTACATTTTGACAAACATCCATCACATCAAATTTCATTTTATGTACTTCCATAGATTCCTCACCCACATTAAAAATGTCATTTTATATTAATGCATCTAACACAAATTTCTAAATCCGAACTCTTCATTTAGGGCTCTAGTTTTGCATCATAAAACTCTAATTGAAGCAATGGGAATTTTTTTAGATAGTCTAATTTATAGCAATTCCAAATTTGTCACTTCATCCAAAAAAGATGACCATTTTTTATCCTTGTCGACTTTTCGATATGATGAATTGGGTAGAATGGCATTCATTTTTTGACGTTTTTAAGCATTGTAGGGACTTTCGATCACTTTTTTAGAATGATTTTAATTAGTGTCATAAAAAAAATTGGATATACCAACTACAGTTGTCACTCTTCAAATTCATTCCACATGTTGACCTCAACCTCTTCTGAAACTTCTTTGAATTTGACATTCATAAGAGAACCATCTATGTGGGTCAATTACCTAGCAGACCATTATATGAGAGATTTTTCAAATAGCGAGCATTCTTTGCAAGAAGGTTGAATACTCCATTGATATGCACACCAAAGGTATTGACATCCAATCCTTCAAATTTTACCATATCTCCTTCAAGTACTTTTTTAATTATTCCCTCTACAACATATTTTCTTGTAAATGAGCACAAATGGATCTATTTGATAGTAACTCCACTTAACTTAAAATTGTGTTCACCACCTTGTATAAGGGTCGAACCATTTGATTAAACACTCCCTTTAACCACTAGGGTGCTTCATGTTTTACAAAAAACCAAATTTTTAATTAGCCAAACTATTACTTTTTTGGATTGTAACAAGTTTGAGCATTTGGAACATAAATTTACCACATTTTTGAATATTACACCAAACTTCAAGGCTCACAATCCCTCTTCATTAATTAAATGATCTTCTAGCACATGAGTTATAAAACCTTGGGCTATGTCACCATTTTTTCTAGAACATTTATATTTGAGAATGATATTCTCTATAGTAAAATAAGTTATATCTTTAGAACTTGTATTGATATTTATTTTAGTGTCATCACTGCAATCTCCCTTTTCCATAGCACTATAATTCATTGATTCAATGTGATCACTACAAATAGATGGAATTGACGAATATGTGTGCTTTGACAATTCCCTCTCTAACTAGGAAGTGGAGATCCAAAACTCATGAGATATATTTGAATCGATGAATTGCATTGACCCTTTAAATGTAATCTCAATCATCCATCGCTAGATTCAAAGGTAGAAGATGATATTTTTCAATTACAATAATTTAATGCCAACTATTCATCTTGCTAAGGTTAATCTTACTCATTAATCTATTCAAATTGATAAAATGGAAAAATGTGGTGGCTTGCCATTAGATAAAGAATAATATTTAAAATCACAAAACTGAAAAAAATATATAATTTTTTTAAAAAAAAAATCATGCACATGAATGCATTTGAGCAAAGAGACCAATGATGATTTTTCAGTGATATATTTTGAACTAGGGATCCTTTTTTGTTTTGTTTGATCTATTTGAAATCCTATTAGAGCATACAAAGTGGTGGTAATAAATTTAGGAAGAAGTTATGAAAAACTTGGAATATGTTCATAATTTCGTTTTGATGACTGCAGAGTCTTCACAGGGGAAATGTTAATACACGTGTAATTTAAACAGTTGAGAATGAATTGTCTTTGTTTGATGATTTTTATTAGATGATAGCTTTATTGCATACCTTAATACATGTCCATGATAAAACCTAGAAGTGGAAGTGCTTCTGCCCATAACAATGAATCCATGCCCAAGCTCTTTGATAAATGATATCGATTCCTCCACAATCCTCCTACTAACACATGTCTGTAAATCTATTATGGAGAATGATCTATTTAACAATAGAAGGATGTCTTATATGTTGGTATTACTATACATCCTCAATTATAATCATATGTTCTGATCTAATGCCACTTGTTGGAAAGCTCTTCAATTGATCAAGGATACATTTATTAAATTATTTAAGCCAAACTATTTGCAGTTGCTCCTATATATGATTGAAGAAAGTCTTCAATATAATCTTTTTTCCAAGTCAGGATTGTGGAGCTTTGAATTATGTCTTTTATTTTTATGTTTCTCTTAGTTTTTTTCTGGGTCTTCTTTCCTTCCGTTCTCTTCTTTTTCTTTTTCGGTGTGTTTAGTTTTCAGATTGTATAGGGGTCGTTGAGGGATAGTGGAGTTTATATGGAATATTTAATCTATAGAGATTGATATTCTATGTTTTTTATAATGTAATACATATTATAGATGGGTCAGTCATCAAGTTGAAAGAAAGATGCGTAAAAATACTTGCAATATGATTGTAAAAACTATTACAATTATATTATGCTATGCATTTTGAATGTATTTTCAATATTTATTTAATATTTTCTACATTATTATTGCATGATAAATTTCTCTATAATTTTAAAGTTAATTTAGAAATGAAGTATTTAGTGTATATTGTGTTCATTTTCTATCACAATGTATGCACATTTGTATAAGATTATGTAAGTTTTGCATTCATGTATTCTTAAGAATTTTTTTAATGATATTAAAATTTGGTAATTCATGTGTTGGCCAAGTGGATAAACATTAGTTAAAACAATTTTTTTTTTCTATTATAAGAGTTTGATTTTCATAGAAGAATATCATACATGAATTATTTGTTGTTCAAGAGTCGTGCATTCCTTGGTTAAATTTAATATGGATTCTTCATATTAATGTAATGAACATTGTAAATTCATGGATTTATTAAGAGTGGTGTATGTTTCCAAAGGTATGTATTAATTGCATTGAATTGATCATTCATTTGTGCAAATATTATGTTATTTATTTAGTGGGTATTTATAGTTCTCATTGCAAACACATTGTGCAAATAAATGTATATAATTCTATTAGATGTTCAAATCCATGTATTTTACAATGTGGTTGTAGTTATGTTTTTGTTGCGACTTTAGTTAAATAGTAAATGTTGTCCCATTATTTGTGTTACACAGCCAGCACGATATGCCACCCCATGCAGCACTGGACCATCCCCATAGCCCATTTACAATGAAACTCTCTGGTTCTGAGGACTCCCAGACTATGCCTCACTCCCAACACCAACCCAACTCGCCTAAACATCTGAATACAAATTTCACAACATCAATGCAAGTTCCAAACTCGGGCCAGCATCACACACACAAGTCAAACTCTGCTCGAGTCCATTCCAAACTTGCATAGCTCACCTCAACCTTCATCAACTTTGTGAACCCCAAGTATTACATTAGAGAGTCATTTGCCTTGGCTGGGGAGCTAATCGAACCCCTTGGAGAACACCTCGTGCGATTACCATACTTGAGAGAATCCTATCCCTCACAATCTCCCCCACTTAAATTGGTGATGCCCTCAACACCAATGTGCCTTATTTATAATCCATGCACGGGAATGGCATCACGTGCCACAACAGAGCAGTTACAGTTACTTAGACTTTTCAATCACCATCATCAAATGACACAAGCTCACTTGTCCACAGCTCCTGGGAAATTGTCATGCTACTCAATGCTACACCACACTTACAAAGTATTTGAGCTCGCATTCACAATGCCTCCTGCTCTACTACATGTCTCCAAACCAACTCATGCCTCTAGAGCTACACCATGCATCAGTCCAACTTGCTACTCACTTCATCTACACCGTAACCCTCATGGCTACTCACTTCTGCTACACCGTAACCCTCACTGCCTTCACTTCATTCAAGCACCTATCTAAGTTATTTTTCCAACATCAATCTCTCCTATCCCAATAGGAACTTCAGGTCTCACTTGTTCTGATTGACTCGCCCAAGCACACTGCCTCCTTTTGATCACAAGAATACTATTTCTAGTTCTGGAAGTTAGAACTCGCATTGTCATGCCCCTGAGCTCTACAAAATGTTTTACATCGCACTCCTCATTCCACAAAGCTAAACTTGCTTTGGTCTTCCTGGCTACTCACTTTTGTTACACCATAACACTCTTGGCTACTTGCTTCAACTACACTACAACCCTGACTGCCTACATTTCACTCCATGCCTAGCTGAGTTGTGTTTTCTCAAACATCGACCTCCAACTCCCATCAGAACCTCCAGTCATCTTTTTTTTGACTTACTTTTCAGCACGAGTGTTTCCACACTCGACTCGCAAGCATCCCATACTTGCATCAAAGTCTTCATGCATCCCACCCCTTGCATGAGGTAAGATCAAAACTCTTCCATTGATCCACCATGCCCACTCACTCGTAAAACCGCATGATTGTTCCTCTTGGATGCACCAACCAATGAAGTCCCATACCATCACCATGCAACGTCCAAAATTCCCACTAGATTGCATCAACTTTGATACCAACTATCACGAGGCCAGCCCAACCTGCTACTTCACACGACATTGGACCATCCCCATAACTCATTTACAACAAAACTCTCAAGTTGTGAGGACTCCTAGACTATGCCTCACTCCCAACATCGACCCAACTTGCCTAAACATTCGAATACTAATTCGACAACATCAAGGTGAGTTCCAAACTCAAGACAAAGTCACACACATAAGTCAAACTCTGCTCGAGTCCATTCCAAACTTGCATAGCTCACCTAAGCCTTCATCAACTTCGTGAACCCCAAGTATTGCATTGGATAGTCCTCTGCCTTGGCCGAGGAGCTAATTGAGTCCCTTGGATAGCGCCTCGTGCGACTACCCTAGTTGAGAGAATCCTATCCCTCATAATTTGTATTGTATTTAGTGTTGTAAAAAATATGGTTAAATAAGAGTAATGCTGAAAATGAGTTCCTTGTAAGCTTAAAAAGATTTACGTAGATATAAAATTGTTTCATTCACAATGTTTTTAGTGCAAATTTGAGAGTCGTCTATATTTGTTTGTTGTGAGTTCCTAATTGGGATTTACTGTGCGAGCAAGTGTTTATTGTGTTAATGATAAATAATAGGGCACATTGAGATAATGAGTTTTCTTCACTTAACCAGATATGATGAAATTGTATATTTTCTAGCACATAAGCATTTGAGAACTTTTTAGGGATGTCTCCCTTGGTGTTGCAGACCCATAAGTGAGGAGAGTAGATCCTCCCCTGCAAGTTGTTTCTTGTGTTTAAACCCTGCTTGGAAGCATAGCTGTGTGAAAAATATTGTTAAAAAATCCATTCCATCCCCTTCTTCACCAAAAGCTACCGGTGCAGATTTGAGCAGCAACACCCCTAAAGCCCACTTTTTTTCTCTAAGTTTTAAATTTTTTTGCCATTCTAAGGCAAGGAGAAAAAAGATTGTTTTGCAAGTTATATGACATAAAAACATGTAGATAAGAGTGAGAAAACATGAAATCAAAATTTGAGGAACACAAATCCTCTCCTCATTATGGACCTTCCCTGTCACCTACAAAAATTGTCCCAACACTTTTTACATTCAACATGGAAGTTCTTCATTTTTGGGCAAGGCTTCTAATATTTCTGGGGTATGTTTTGAAGTTCAAATTAAAATATTTTTTTATAGATCATAACCTTATCATTATGCTTAGATTAGTTATTCAAATATTATTAAATTGTATTTATTGTTTTACATATATTTATAATATTTAATTAAAATAATTATATTCACAATGAGAAAGTAAAATGTAATGTTGAGTTGTTCACAATTATATTCAATCTTAAATTTGACATCCCTTTAACCATTATTATTATTTATTTATTTTTTAAAGAAATTTTATTATTATATTACATTATTATTTAATTAATATTATTTATAATATTAATTTCTTCCTTCCGACTCTTGCAAATCAGAATTTTGTGGACTCTTCAGAATGAACCCCTCAGAACATTTCTTATTAATATTATTTTCGAGTTCAATGAACCTCAGCATTCATTAGTCCGCCTGTGAAATTCACTCCCTTCTCTCCCTTTGATTTTTATATTGAAACCCCACAAACAGTCCTGTTTAATTGACCACCGACATATTTTCAACATATCGGGTTGCTTGGCCTCCTAGAATTCTAGCAGCTGCCAACCTCAATTCAAGACAAACACAGAGGAGCTTCAGCCAAAGACCAGAGAAGCAGCTCCTGTAACCAACAAAAATAACAACAGAGGAACATCTATTGCCAATTGCTGCCCAAAACAGTAAGTGAATGGCTGATTGATTTTATTGTTAGCCTAATGCCTGTATTTCAGCCGCTTTTGGCATACGATAGTACTAGTTATAGTTTTGTTTGCTTCTGCTAAGCATACAGGTGTTAGAACATCTATTTTGTACAAATATGAGGTCTGGTTGGGAATTCTTTTGCAGTAGGTGTAAGTGGGTGTTGTAGATAGATACACCCATGTGATGAAAATTAAAATGGGGGGAAATAAGGCTTCTTGATATTTATATGTGGTTTGCTTGTAGTGACGGAGTCCATTTGGGCAACTCAATTGTTGGGAATGGGTGAAGAGGGAGGACTTGCAGATAGTGTCTTTGGGGCTTACATGCGGCATGCACTTGCCATTTTGCTTCACCTGGTCTTTGTTGTTTCACTTGTCCTTCCTTTTTGTTGGAATGGGTGCAAATGTTGCACACACAAACTCGAATACTCTGTTTCAAAACCTGCTTATTCCAAGAAGTTGCAATTTGGGGTTACCCATAAAATGGCCCTGCTAAGTTGTGTTTCTCTATCAGTCTTGTATAGCTTACTTGGCATATGGAGCCCTTTGTATTGGTGGCTGAAGAAAACGCCTAAAGATGTTGGAGCCGAAGTAGAGTACATTGTTCAGGCCATGGCCTGGGCTATCATATCAGCTTATGTATATTACTCCCTCACAAAAAGAAGTAGAGAGAAACTACCAATTTTACTACGGATGTGGTGGATCTTGTCATTGATTCTTTATGCATTCTTCTTCTACCTCAACATTGAAGACTTTAAGAAACAAAAACGCATTACCCTCAGTATTGTGGTTGAAGCTCTGGCTCTTTTCCTTTCGGCCTTTCTGTGTTATGCTAGTTGTCGTGGCAGAACTAGTAACCGTTCCTTTACTGAAAGCATCGAAGAACCTCTCTTGAGTGACATTCCAGAAAATTCTGAAAACCTTAAGCCAAAAATCACTCCTTACGCAACAGCAACTTTTTTCAGCCGGATGTCATTTTCTTGGATGAAGCCTGTGCTTGATGTTGGCCATAGGAAGCCTTTGGACATAGATGATGTACCCCAAGTTGCAGATGTGCACAAGGCTGACCAAATATACCATAAATTTAGAAATCAGTTAGACAGAAATGGCAGTGCCTCATCAATAGCAAAAATGTTATTGCTCATTGTAAGGAAGGATGTACTATTTGCAGCATTCCTGGCAGGATTGACCTGTTCATCATATGTAGGTCCATATTTTATAGATAACTTTGTTCAGTGTCTTGCTGGACGGAAACAGTTTGCTGGTGAAGGTGTTGTTCTAGCTTGTGCATTTCTTCTTGCAAAATTAGTGGAATCTTTGGCAAACCGCCATTGGTTTTTTGTAACAATTCACATAGGTATACGCGTTAAGGCAGCACTAACAGCTGCTATATATAACAAGGGCTTGAGGCTTTCCAGTCAGTCAAGACAAAAGCATACAAGTGGTGAGATTATCAATTACATGAGTGTTGATGCTCAGCGCATTGGAGATTTCAGTTGGTATCTTAATGACATTTGGCTTGCACCTTTGCAAGTTTTTCTGGCCCTGGTTGTTCTACATCAGAGCTTGGGATTGGCCTCTCTTGTAGGAGTGGCAGCCACAGTCATAATTATGATGGCAACTTTTCCACTAGGGAGCATGCAAAAAAGGTATAACAAGAAAATCATGGAGGCAAAAGATGAAAGGATGAAGGCTACTTCAGAGACACTAAGAAATATGAGAATCTTAAAATCTCAAGCTTGGGAGACCAGATTTCTGCTGAAACTTGAAACATTGAGGAAGGGAGAATGTAGTTGGCTGCAAAAATATTTTTACATGTATGCTGGGATAATGTTTATTTTTTGGGGAGCACCTACATTTGTATCTGTTGTCACTTTTGGTACATGTACAATGATAGGAGTGCCTTTAACAGCGGGTAGAATTCTCTCTGCACTTGCAACTTTCAAGATACTTCAGGAACCTATACACAATCTTCCTGAATTAATCTCTATGATTGCTCAAACTAAAGTGTCATTAGATCGTATAGGCGTATTTTTGCGGGAGGAGGAGCTGCAGCATGATGCAGTTGATGAAGTCTCAAAAGATTCAACTGATATGGCAATTGAGATCCAAGAAGGGGCATTCTCTTGGGATCCTGATGACTCTAGTCCAACCATACAAGGATTAGATGTTCAAGTAAAGAGAGGCATGCGGGTCGCAGTGTGTGGAACTGTTGGTTCAGGAAAATCAAGCCTCCTATCGTGCATACTAGGAGAAATACCAAAAATTTCAGGTACTGTCAGGATAAGTGGTACAAAGGCATATGTTAGTCAGTCTCCATGGATACAAAGCGGAAAAATCAAAGACAATATCCTCTTTGGGAGGGAATTGGAGGAGACCAGGTATGACAGTGTACTGCAGGCTTGTGCATTGAAAAAAGATCTTGAATTGTTCCCATATGGGGATCAAACAGAAATTGGAGAAAGAGGAATAAATCTCAGTGGTGGGCAAAAGCAAAGGATACAGATTGCACGTGCTCTATATCAAGATGCCGACATTTATCTTTTTGATGATCCTTTTAGTGCTGTTGATGCACATACCGGAACACACATTTTCCAAGTATTTTTATTTTAGCCTTTACAAGGGATAGCTTTCTTGAATCTACTAGCTTTTTTTTTTAATGGAATTACGGTAAATCTACGTAAAACCATTAATGTGTGCTTTACTACTACATTTTGATCACTTGAAAAGACTCAAAATTGAATTCTTCTGTTACAGGAATGTCTATGTGGTATTCTAGGTTCAAAGACTGTAGTCTATGTTACTCACCAAGTTGAGTTTTTATTTGCAGCCGACCTCATTCTGGTAGGTTTGAACTTATTTAATTGCATTTTATATATTTTAAGTTTTCAATTCATAGAGAACAAATGAAAAGATTCAAATTCTGTTGACAATTGACACTAAGGAAATTTCTTATAGGTAATGCGAGATGGTGAGATTACCCAAGCAGGAAAATATGATGACATATTACAATCAAGCACAGATTTTGAGGAATTGGTCGGTGCACATCAGAAAGCATTGAAATCCATTGATGCTATGGAGAAATCTGAGATCCTCTCATCACAGGTAATCGTTGGAAGATTATCTCCCGGAAGTAATACAAGTGTAAAAGACGTTAATCATTATCAGTTCCAGAAGCAGGACAGTGACCAGAAAATAAAAGAGGTAGAGGAGGAACTTGAATCGGAAAATCATAAAGAAAGAGAAATGAATTAAGAGGATAGAAGTTCACAGCTTGTGCAAGAAGAAGAAAGAGAGAAAGGCAGGGTTAGTATGTGGGTCTACTGATCTTACATCACTGCCGCATACAAAGGTGCTTTGATACCTATCATATTATTGGCGCACACAATATTTCAGCTACTTGAAATAGGTAGCAATTACTGGATGGCATGGGCAACCCCAACAACCGAAGATCAAAGGCCCCCTGTTAGCAAGTCCCGCCTCATTCTGGTTTATTTAGCTTTGGCAATATGCAGCTCACTATGCATTCTTGTGAGGACATTGCTGCTTTGTCTGGCTGGATTTAAAAGTGCCAAAAAACTTTTCAGCAATATGCACAGATGCATATTTCGTGCACCAATGTCCTTCTTCGATGCAACTCCAACTGGGCGTATACTGAACCGGGTTAGTGGGTTTTACTGTGTCAGCATTTGTTTTCATGTAAAAGAGAAAGGAACAGTTTGAAACTAGAAAGTGAATAATAAACTCTGTTTTTTTTGGCAGGCATCAACTGATCAGAGTAAAGTGGACCAAATAATTCCTTTTCAACTAGGATCTGCAGCTTTTTCCATTATACAGCTTTTGGGAATTATTGCAGTGATGTGTCAAATTGCTTGGCAGGTCTTTATTATATTTGTACCGGTGCTTGCAATTTGTATATGGTATCAGGTACTCTCTACCTCTCATGGATTTTCAAGACCAATCAAAATTCTCTCTAGGGAAAATAGAGAGGAATTAAGAAAGATTGACTCAATATTCAAGTTTATCTCAAGATTTGGTCTAGGTAGAGATGACAATTTACTGAACAAAATGTTAGTACGTAGTGGTTAGTAATTGTATATAAAATTTTAGCATGACTAATATTTGTATGATTTTGACTCCTTGGTTTTGGGTCTTGATGATTATAAACAAATGAATTTCTGTAAATACGATTCCTTTCACTGCCTGCAGCAATATTACATAGTGACATCCAGGGAACTTGCTAGGTTAATTGGAGTTTGTAAGGCTCCGGTCATACAACATTTTGCAGAATCAATCTCCGGAGCAGCCACAATAAGAAGTTTTGACCAGGAGTCTCGATTCATGAACACAAATCTCCATTTGATTGATGGATTTTCCAGACCCAGCTTCCACAATGTTGGGGCCATGCAGTGGCTTTGCTTTCGGCTGGATCTTTTGTCAAATCTTGTATTTTCTTTCTCTATGGTGTTCCTGCTTTGCTTGCCAGAAAAGGTAGTTAATCCAAGTAAGGACAATAGACATTGATTTGGTATGCAATTATTCTTACTAATACTAACCTCAAATGAGTCATGAAAGTTAACCACATGGAACCTTAACAGGCATTGCAGGATTGGGAATAATGTATGGGCTCAATCTGAACCTCACACAAGCCTCGGTGATATGGTACCTTTGTAATGTGGAAAACAATATGATCTCTGTAGAGAGGATAGTGCAATACTCACACATACCTAGTGAGCCTTCATTGATCATAGAGAACTCTAGACCAAGCTCTTTCTGGCCATCTAAAGGAACAATAGATATGACTGATCTTCAGGTTAGTTCTCACTACTCACAATCTGTTTGTCTTCATGTATGTAAACCTGTGATTCTATTCTTGTTTATCATTCAACTTATAAACCTGATGCACACAATCAGGTGCGTTATGGACCACATCTTCCACTTGTATTAAGAGGACTTACATGCACTTTCCCTGGAGGGAAGAAGGTGGGAATTGTAGGGAGGACAGGCAGTGGGAAATCTACTCTCATTCAGTCACTCTTTAGAATTGTAGATCCAACAGGTGGCAGAATAGTCATTGATGGAATTGATATTTTAACAATAGGCCTGCATGATCTAAGATCCAAACTAAGCATTATTCCACAGGACCCAACAATGTTTGAAGGCACTATACGGAATAATCTAGATCCTCTAGGAGACTATTCAGACGAAGAGCTTTGGGAGGTAGGTTATAGTGGTTTTTTTTTCGATTTTTTTTTTTTCAGTTGTTCTTGGATAAAAGAATATAAGCAGTGCTCAAGTGTATAAAGGTGTGGGTTCTTGTTAATGAATAATCACATTGCTTGTGCCCGTGTTTCAGGCTTTGGATAAGTGTCAGCTGGGAGAATTTGTCAGGGCAAAAGAAAATAAGCTTGATTCTCTTGGTTTGTGTGTATTCTGTATATGTTTTTGGAATGTCTTATTTTAGTACTTTCTTTCCCACTTAGGACAAATGTATAAAATAATGAACTGATCTCTTATGCAGTAACTGAGAATGGAGAGAATTGGAGTGCGGGACAAAGACAGCTTGTCTGCTTGGGAAGAGTGCTACTTAAAAAAACTCGCATATTGGTACTCGATGAAGCAACAGCCTCAGTAGACACTGCAACAGATGGGCTTATTCAACAAACTTTACAAAACCAATTTTCTGACTGCACTGTCATAACCATAGCCCATCGAATTCCATCTGTCTGTGATAGTGATTTGGTCCTAGTATTGAGTGATGGTATGACAATATATCCTTTCTACTTTCCCATGTTTCAGATTGCCAATTTTGTTTTTAAATAGAAAGACTTTCCTGCCCTACTTGTCTTATGTGCTAAATACTTGTTTTGAATCAGGAAAAATTGCTGAGTATGACTCTCCAACCAAATTACTGGAGGATAAATCTTCATCATTTGCAAAACTTGTTTCAGAGTACACCATGAGATCGACTAATGTTGATGGAAAATAGGTGGTCTGATCATATCAGCTTTCAAATATGATGGAGAAAATAGGTTCAATATCCCCAAGTCCCTAGGGGACTGCGGACTAGGTGGTTATAGTTCAAAGCTCTGGATCAGGTTAAACTTTAATTCTCTCAGTTATAAAAAAAATTGCTGGATGAGCAAATATAAACTTTCACATCAACATCACTAATAGAAAATGCTTGAATTGCAAAGTCATATGTATTACAGTTAAAAGACCTTAATGCTCTCACTTTGTATATCTGAACTTGTGGATCTACTAAAAATGATAAGCTGCAATGAGGGTGAATATGACATTAGTATCCTGAAATATGCAAAATTTCAATCCCGAAATATGTTCTTTCATATCTTCCAATTTATATACTTGAGTCTAAACATATTGTGTGCTCCAAAAAATCTGTAGCTACCTAAATATCAAAGGTGGGGATTGGGCATAATATGAAGTTTGGAGCCCCTTCTTTTTGTCTTGAAAAGATTTTTTCGAGCTCCAGAAAGTGGTGAAAAAGGTAATGGAGGGTATGGTATGTCTCAAAATATACAGTCCTATTCAAAAATATTTGTATTATGATTCCCCTTTACAACAAGGATCTCAAATCTCTAAATATAAAATAAATGTTTAAAAAATGATATCTTTGTGTTTTTTTAGATAAATATATTTTAAAAATTGTACTGATATTTAAATTATTAATAATAAAATTTATATAAAAAATGGGAAAAAAAATTGAGACATTGCACCACAAAAATGAGGATGTTTTGGGGAGATTTTATCACTTTTTAAATACTTTTGGGGACATTTGCCCATCCCCTATCCCCAAATCATTCCATACTACCAGGGGAAAATCTTAAAATAAAACTTGTTTGAAATTTATAATTCATGCTTTTAATTACTATATATAAATATATATTTATTTTTATTTTTATTTTTGCTAGATTTTAGCTTTTGACCGGAGCTTAAACCGGTTGTGGGACACAACAGGGGGCCCAATCTCCCTAAAAATTAACCGAAAAATAAAAAGAAAACACTGTAAGCTAAAGAGCCCAATAAAATTTGAGAAGATCTTAGGCTATAAAAACTGAAACCAAACCTAAAAATAACATCCACGCCTACTACATGATTAATCTAGAAACCATTCAACAATTCTCTTACAATAGAGTAGATCTAGACTTCGACTCAACTTTTCGTTTTCTGCACGCGTTTGCCCCTATTGGAGAGCAAGGATTCTATCATCTATTGAGTATTGTCTTTAATAGTATTCTTAGCATCAAGTTGTAATCTTTCTGCTTCAGTTTTTCTAGCTCTTTTTCTTTTCTTGCTGAAGTTAGGAGATTTCAGATCACAAGGGTGTTGAGTTGTAGATAAAAATGCCCTACTAACCAACTCTTCTCCTTCTTCCTCCCAACTTTCCTCTTCCTCTTTTGAGGCGTCCTTCTACTAGGAATCTTCTGCTAAGAGAGAATCTTTGTCTAAACCCTTTGTTCCAATCTTTTTAATAGTCTCTTCCTCTTTCAAAATGGTAATAGAAGTTTGCCCTATCTCCACATCAAACAACATTTCCTCTGTTGCGCAGACCTCACCCTCTTGAGAATTGATCTGAACTTCCTACACTGTTGGTGAAGGATGCTCTACAGAAATAGATTTTACCGAGACTAACAAACTATGAATCAAGTTTCGATTCGAGCAACCATCCTTTCTAACCAATTTTTTCAGAATCGTTGCACAAGAGCCTCTAAAACCCTTTTCGAGGCAAGAATCAATCTTATGATCGACATGATTACAATTGAAACATCTGAAAGGAAGTCTTTCAAAATTAATAAATTGAGTCCACACTCTAAAGGAGGATGAGATATGAATAGATTGATGTAGAGGTTTGGATAAATCAATCAATACACACACCCTAACAAAGCTCGTATTAGCCTCAATGGATTCATCAATTTTAACAAAGACTCTTAGCTCTAACCGGTTGTTTAAAAAGATCAGGGTCTCGCAAGGATAAAGGAAGATTATAAAATCTTACTCATATTGGAGCTTTAAAGATAACTGTTGTAGCTGAATTTAAAAAAAAGGCCCAATGACACAAAAATACCCCCTACTTGCTAATAATCCATGGCCTTTTTGACCATACAAAATCTCTATCTTCTGAAGATTGAAACAAATGTTGAAAAAAATCATTAGACAACATTGAGAGAGAAAGAGTTTTTAATGTAGAACAGGAAGCTTTCGACTATTTTAACAACACTTTCCAAGACGATGTCTTCCCTACACATCTATCAATCAATGATTTCCTCCCCCTATCTAAACCAATCACTGAAAGCTCTGAATTTGAAACTCCAAAATAGGAGACATATCAGAGAAAATCAAGGGAACATGGTCATTTCCTAGGCTCTCTTTTGTGATAGTTAAGTTTTTAAAAACCCCTTAGAACCATCCTTCACTTCTTCTTTTTCAACAACCTCTTCTGAAGATATTTGACCTCTGGAAATGAGAATAGGGTTTGAATCAGGGTGAGCCTTGAGAATAAGTTCTTTGCAAAAAGCTCCACATGAATGAAAAGGGTTAAAGATATTCATGCAACTAGAATACATCAAAGCCTTAGATGAAACCCTAGCTGACCTTTCTATTTTATTGGACACCCGTTTCCCTGGAGAGGCACCTCCACTAGCCTAGCCTCTATTTTCATCTGAAAGCTTAGGTCCTAAAAATTGGTCAAACTGATCAAAAGGAAAATTGTCAATTTTAGACTGCAGATAAGCAAAGCAAGGTTTGACCTTGTCTTTTTTGTATTTAAACTTGCCCCTACCCTGTTTGCGCCTAGGCAAAAATCCTTACTCCCAATCTCTCTCCAAAATCTCCACCTGCTAATTTTTCTTCTCCCTCCTGATTGCAGCTAAGATCCTTTTCATGTGCCCCATTCTTCCTTTATACGCCCTCCGCTGCCACTGTTCTTGCACCTATAACTATATTCTGATCTAGCTTATCCGCATCCGTCATCGTCGTCAACCCTTGTCGTTTTTCAATCGATGTCTTCGTTCACGACCTCATCTTTTTTCCTTCTTGTTTTTTATTCAAAAGATGGTGAACTCTTTTAATTACAATATTAATAAAGATAGAGAAAAAAATAATAGACCAACTTTTTTTGATTGTTTATAATACCAACTTATCTCAAGGACAACATTTGCGCAATGTTGTGATTTGAGTCAAGGCTCTATGTAGTTATAGTTCTTGAAGAGTTGCAACTACATATCATGTGTGCTTGGAGTCAAGGCTCTATGTAGTTATAGTTCTTGTGAGTGAATCCCAACCCAATGATAATATTGACTTCACTTCCTTTGCCTAAATAATCAAATGCGACTATATGTTTCACCATGACCTTATTTCAACATAAGATGTGATGGCAAAAGACTTGGATTGATTATGATGCAATGTAGACTGAATGTGCAAGCTCCTTGATGAAGGTGCAATGAATTTGATCAATGTCAGCTCAATAACTTGGCATCAAGAGGATATGAGAAGATTCACTTGGTAAATGACTAAGGATATATTTTTATATAGAGGGCTCTCTAGGACACTTTACAAATAGGACAACCTTAGAAGGTATTGATAAATAAAAATCAAAGCGCAAGAAATTAAGATAAGGTGGAATGGACTCATAAAAAGATGAGTGTGAGAATCAATGGAGGGCTAGTTTGACCACGTCAAATCAACAAACTGTTGAATTTGACTCAAAGGGAAAAAAGGCTTAAAACAAATACCAATATGAATAATGGATGTTTGCATGGGATTTTTGTGTTGAAAATTGACAAATTTGAGGTGTTTTTGAAGAATACCAGAGGAATTAAGGATGAAGATACTCTAATGTGGGATGGTGTCTAAAAATAGCTAAATATATACAAATGGACCAAGTATTAAAAGCATGACAAAGACTTAATATAAAAGAGTTTTGTACCAAACTTGAATGTTTTCATAATGCCCAAGTTTGATATGTGTATGTGTTTGTGTCTGTGTGTCAAAGTAAAACAAAATTGAAACACATACCTGAACACTACCTAAGGGATACAAAGATGAAGAATCTAGATGTTTGGGCTAGGCTTCACTTATGTCTTGGATAATTTGGTGAATATGGTAAATGTACCAACAAATAATCATGAATACATGGAAGTAGTCACTGTCTAAATAAATTGGTGTGAATATAGGGATATGAAAGAGTGTTTTGAATTTTTAGTGCAACAGGTAATCAAACTACACACAATGAATAGAAACTGTGACACAATCTAGATGTATGATATAATAGTAAACTAGAACAATCAGATCTAACTCAAGCTTAAATTAGAAACTAAAAGTATGAAAAATGATTGAACAAGTAATTGAAATGATGAAAAGATAAAGAGATATGAAAACATACACACCTAAGTAGAATTATGGAAATTTGGAACTACAAATAGACTATGGAAGCAAAAACTGGAATTGATTGCTCATTGGGAGAAAATCAATACGTCATTGATTGTGTATTGTACATAATCAATACGCTGCGAATTGTGTTCCTCTATTACTTTTGAATGTGTACCCAGGCATCAATTTTATACTTTACTCCTTTTCTAATTCTGTAATTTTATAGGTGAAGGTGAAGGCTAATGATGAGTAGGGTTGTGTATTCATTTTTGGTAATTTGTAGGAAAAATGTGCTAAATTTCTTCTCTTTCAATTTTTGACCTAACTCTCAAATATAACAACAAAATAGTGTGCACAATTTAATTGACTTGGGCAACTTCTTGAGGAGTTGTAGCTACATATCTCGCATGCTTGGAATCAAAGTCAATGTAGTTCGCTTGTGTATGTGAGTTAAATCTCAATCCAAGTTAGATAAAGGGCTTCACCTCCTCTCCAAGATACATAGTTTTTCCCTGTTGTGAAGAATAGGTTGTATTCTTTTTTTTGTCATTTGTTTTCCACCAAGGACAATCTTTGGCATGATGATCACCTCCACTAGTAAAACATCCACCTAGAGGTCCCTTCCTCTTAACCTGTTTTGCACCCTCGAATCCCTCTTTAAAATTACGTCATGGTTTCTTGTTTCCAAAAGCCTTACCAAACCTTGAATTTTGTTTGTTGAACCAGTTCTTGGAATTTCCGTTGCATTTCCAATTCTTATTCTTAAAAGGAGTCTTAGAACTACCAAAAAAATTCTTATATTTCTCTTTGACCTCTGGCAATGATTTCAACTTTTACTCTTATTTTATAGCTTTTTCGAATACTTGATCCGTATTGGATGGTCCATGCACACCAACCTCACATCCAATCTAGGTTTTAAGATCCATAATAAATTTTTGAATATAGAAATGCTTGTCCTTCTGATATTGTGAAACATATTTCAAAAGCTTGTTAAACTACTCCCATACTCGCTCACTGACAAATCTCCTTGCCTCAAATTCTAAAAATAAATCAAATTTTGGTCAAAGTAAAGCTGAGATAACCACGATGCTCTGAAAAAAGTCAAAAATCATTTCCATGTAGTGGTAGTTGAATTCAGATTCATCTCAAGCTTTTTGTTAGGCCACCAAGTTGTTGCTTCACCAGCTAATTGGTAAGCTCCCCACTCAACTTTAGTGACCTTAGAGTAATTTCAAATTTTGAAATACTTTTCCATTTTTGTGAGCAAAGCTTCAACTATGTCATTCAAAATTGTGACATCAAATTTTGTGTGGATTCACCTTCTTCATGACTTGTGCTAGTTCTATAGCTACTTGAGCTCTAGCATCTTGATACACTTTATCATGCTTCTACTCCTGAGTAACTTCTTGTTTAGCAAGGTGTTCTTCAGGTACCTCTAGTTCATTCTTCTCTTTAGGGCCATGAACCTCTCATTCAAGAGTTGCTATACGATCATGAGTCTCGTTCATAACCATAAGAATCTGATCAAGTTTTGTAGTTTGCTCTGTTATTGACTGAATAGGATAAGCATGAGGGTTAGCATTAGAAGGACGCTCACCAGTCGATATACCTCACATCATTCTCCTTTCTAAAAAATTAGGAGAATAAAATTTATGCTAGTGGACTCATTAGGTTTGAAAGATAAACCTAAAGCTCTGATACCACAATGTTATACCCCACTGGGATAACTAAAAGATACACAATTTTTTTAAAATAATTATTGTTCAGTTCAATTACAATCAGTTGTTTATTACTTGACAATTAGATGAACCAAATGCATTTAATGTTAAAGTAAATATCAAACCACTGGCTAAGTAATTTTTCATTTAGTAATCAGGTAATAAACCATGTATAAGTTGAATAACAACAAATCAAGTTGATCTAACCTTTTAGGGTTTTACATATAATTATCTATGTTTGATTAAGGCACTAAGATGTCTAAATTAGTTAAATAAATTGCAATAATTAAGCTATTAATTTGGTATGACCTTTGACTTCTTTTGACTTTTCAATAATAGCAATAAATAGGGTTAAATAAAGACTTAACTGAAAATAGACTATCGCAGATGATCTAGGTTCTAAATTTTTAGATATGGATAGCAATCTGTGTCATCAACAGGGTTTAGGTATTCGCCTGTTCACTGGACAATAGTGCCTAGTTTGGATAGTAGCACCATCCATGTGTAGTGTCTCAAATATAGCACCGATGTCCCCTTTGTGGAACTATTCTTGTTTTTAGGGAGCACGTACACATGTGTCTATATGTTTTGTTCCTTTGTGATCAAAATTTGTAGTTGTGTATTGTACCTAGAAAGCCTGGTGTGATATGCAAACCCTAGTTCTCTTTGTAATTATGATAAAATCGAGAATTGAGTGTGTTAGTAGGATGGACTGGACATCCTCAATACCCCGTTGTGTAGAGAGTTGCCTACACACCATACTCCGAAGAGAAATCAAGTCCAATGTAGTGCTTCCATCTAATGTTTGATGTATGTGCAAGTGAATGCTAGAATGAGAGTGGCCTTGAATGCTTTGAATGTGCTTGAGCTATGAAATATTTGAAAATTAGACTTAGGGCTGTTGTAGATGGTAGTTTGCATAAAGTAGGGTAAATGGGGATAAAGCACCTTGATTTTACACAAATTTGTTTTTGGTTTGAATAGATTTTGTATGTATTTTCCATCTAGTGAATAGAGGTGGATTAGACTTGTATTTATAGGGTTTTATTGCTTGTGTAGATAATAAAATGAGCTGAGGCCGAACTTAGGAGGGGCACACATTTGAAAAATAATACGTTGGAAAGAGCTAGGGCTAAGGACAATAGCGTCCAGTTGGGGACACTAGCGCCATGTGGTTGTAGTGTCCCAAATATGGTGTTAACGTTCTTTCTACAGACTGCTAAGCAATTTGGATTGGAGTTAGAGATGACAATTTGGACATTGTGTCTTGACTGGGTTTAGGTGATTATGGTTTGTTGAATGGATGGAAATGTAAGTCTAAGGCTCTAGAAGAGATCTATGGCTAGTGTAGGGATAGGTTAACTCAAGCAACACTCTTAGCATCTAATTACCACTTTTAGGTGATTACATTTGTCCCCCATTTATTTTAGTAATGCATCAAAGTGAAATGACTAATATAAATAAAAAAGAAGCATACTTGGACTTACCTTGGAAGTGAAGTTCGTGTATTGAATTTAAATATGCAAATATGGGTCTACGTATGTGAAACATGATCCAAAACAATGTCCTTGTTGGGTATGTGAACCAATGAATGAACCTGGCGAGAACCTGTGTGTGTGAATGTGCATAGTGATCATATCATTGAATAAATTGAATTGAGTTGATGGCTTGTTCAATCTTCATATGGGTGGCTCGAGAACTCAATCGAGTTTTGACTCCATCATTGCTCACCCCTGCTTGGTGGATCATGATCTCTGTGAATAGCTTAAACAAGAATGTAAGAGTGTCGAACCCTCTCATGTAGGTGGCTCAAGAACTCAAGTAGGCCATGACTCTATCATTTCCCCCTGTGTGAAGTAGATGCATTTGTAACTATACTACGCAAAGTGTTGAAAGTATCTAACTAAGTAATCTAATTATGTATTCGGCTCTATAACCACTCGGGTATATTAGGTAGTTATGAGCCACTCGGGAATGCCAACCACTACAAATAAAGTAAGACATGAATCTGGTGACAACCTAGAATGTGATAGCAATTTTATCCATCTAGAGAATAACATGGAGTTTGTCATTCCATCTGATCAATTTGTTTGAAGCTGAGTATATGAAAACTATGTGTCGCCACATGCCCCCAATCTAGTATCTGAGTATATTGAATATGAATCAAGTATGTAATAGTTAAATCTATGTAACTGATCTAAATGTATGAGTGATCATGACACACATGATGCCCCCAAATCTGATCAACTGGTATGAATCTGAATCGAAATGACATAATTTGATCTAAATCTAAACATACCTACCAAACTTGTGACTATATCTATGCAAATTTGTAGTGTACCTAGTGTATTGATTTGAATGATCTAGACTATCCTAAAGTTGGGGCTATTAGACACTAGCGCCCTATAGTGGACAATATCACCATGTGGTGCTAGTGTCCTAATCTGGGTACTAATGACTCCCTAGTCTGATCTTTGTGTGGTCTGAACTAATTGTTAAGTCTTTATTTTGTTTTGTGTCTGCCTTGAGTTTAATATCTAAAATCGAACCTGTGTCTGAAATGTATCTGTGCAACGCAAAATAGGAGCCTGATCTCTGTGACAACCCTTGTAAATACCCCCTGCTTTGAGGGTAGTTATGAAATATGTGGAAGAACTACCCTCTAAATAAGTAATTCTATAAAATGTGTTAACCAAAGCATGATATTCTAATATAATAATTCTATAAAATGTGTTAGCCAAAACATGATATTCTAAAGTAGGAACTGTAAGATGTAATAATATTTCACAAGGGTTTTAAGATAGATGTAAGCAATGTATAACATCAATAAAATATGAGTAATTACCTATAGGGATGGGGCATGGTGTCCATCATAGCTCCAAAGTAGGATAGATAGATGCATGATATCCCTCATGACATAAAAAACCAGTGTGTGTAATAAACAAATACCCCCAATGGGTAGATGATAACTAGTCCGAATCAATGTAGTGGACCAGAATCTTATCTAGAATTTGCATGCACTTGACAAGAACAAGTGAAGCATAAGTGTGTGATAAAACCAACTACCCTAGAATAACTAGCAATATGCAAGACCTCAATCCACAACTGATAGAGGGAGAGCATCATATAAGTGCTTTACCTCAATCCACAAACAAATGGTCTCTTGCACCACCTCCCATTAAGAGTATCCCTATCCTTCATGGAGGGGTAGATAAAGATAGTACGGATATCAAAGATCAACCTAAACCCATGTGTGTACTAACATTATTACATGTAATAATCATAAAGACCATGGAATTCAATCCTCTATCTAAATGATATCAATATGCATATGTAAACTAGAAGTATATTGGAATGACTAATGTCTCAGCTAAGACATTACTTTGGCCAAAATTTTCAATAAAGAGATCAGATACACCAATCTGAGTCAAATTCCACTCACACTAACTCTTTGTTATGAATCATTACCCATATGAAAATTGGGGGTAGGTATATGAGTTGACCACTAGCACCCTCATATAACTATCACCAGTTATCACAATACCAAAATTCAAGCAAAAGATACAACATACAACATGCATTTATCACAACAAAAATGGATGGTAAAACTAGTCAAAAGCATCCTACTCTTATTTCCCTAACTCTAACAAAAGATAATTTTCATATATTACTATTCTAATTTCAACTAAGTATGTACATGGGACCAGAACAATAAATCACATTATTCTAAATCCACATTGGCATACCCTTCTTATACATTTTGCATACAAAATCTTAATTAGAGTCGGTACTAACCATTTTAGTTTCCTAGAAGCCCAAATGACTGCAATTGAATTAATCCCTGTAATCCTTTCAACCACTTTACTCTCATTCATTTAATCATGTTTTGATATGAATGATTTACAAATTATATAAACCATGCATCATATAAAATCTGCATTATAAATCAATACAAAATAAACATTATTCTTTTTTTAGATAGATACAGGGTTTGTGGGAACCTTGCCCAGATTAAAAGGAGGATATTAAAAAATAGATGAAAATTAAACCTTTTCACCACAAAGCCAAAGGCTTACATACAACATCCCAGCATGGCCTAGGACCAAAAGCTTCAACAAAAGTGACCAAGCATAAAAATTAGGGATAATCACAACAATAACTAACTTTATGACACAAACAATTAACCCAATACATAATGATTACATCATTATTTTTTATAATGGAAAGATACCTTCAAGAAGAAGCAGCCATCACCCGATGCTTATATGGGGCACACCTTGTTGTCACCATATTAGAATAAGGAGTATCCCAACCATTCAAAAAACCAGTCGTTATCACTTTGCATTTACCCACCGCCAAGTGAGACCACATGGCCCTAGAAATCACAACCCTAGATTGCTTGACCAACCATGGGGAGGAGTTGTGATAACACAAAAAACTAGTTTTGATAGAAGCTTGACAACATCAATCTGCACCTCAGAGTGTCTAGTTGAATGCATTGATGCCAAGGCTAGCGAAGGAGACAACACCTCCTCGAGAGGTGGAGGGGGGACCCATGTCGCAACTAACCAATCCACCCACACATCCACCTACAAAACCTCTATATAGTTACATAGAAGTGCCAATTTTGACTCTAGCTCTGTAAAAGCATCCATAGACATCATCCCTAGACAATCTTTGCCTGAAAATGGAAGATAATTGACCTGCCCAACTTCAACTTCCTCCAAAGCTTCATCTAACCTTAGCCAAAAAGTTGGGTTCACAAAAAACTCCACCAATGCCTTTACATCGTCCTTGCTTGAGACCAAAAACAAATGTTACTGGAAAAAAGAGATGTTGCCAATGAATTGACCTTCACCATCCTGCTATGATAAAGAAACTCATCCCTGATCACCGTTTGAATGGCCCTAAGAGTTTCTTTGAACCACGCGTAGAAGATCTTCTATAATCTTCCCTGAGATACCTTGCATGCAAAGGCCATCTCCTTAGACTTGTAGAAACTAGACACTAAGGGTAGAGCCAATGCCTCAACTACCGAGTCTTCCATGAGAGCTCCAACCAAAGAACAAACAAAACATCAGAAGGAAAGCTACTCACTGTACACCCCGAAACACCCAATAAATAATTAAAAGAAAGACAACTCAACAAAGCAGCCTAACTGGCTAATAAAATATAGCACCCCAAAGAAGAAGTATCACATGCACCTAAGGACATAACGATGAAGAGATGGCAGAGGGAGAAATTAACCATCAAGTAAAATTAATGATATTGATTCTCATCCTTTCTGCGCAAGCTTTAAAATGATTTTTCATCGTAATGTCCATAGGTTGATCAATGTCAATGTTTGTCAGTGCATCAATAGATTTATTGGCTTTGTGAAAATAATGCTCAGCCTTCCATTCACAGAAAGATTCTAAAAAGGACCACGCTTTTTTCAAAATATAGGAAAAATTTCATGCTCTCACCTGGCCCTTATTCAGAGTATGAATAATGACCTGGGAGTCTCCTTCTATCCAAATATTAGAGATACCACAAAGCTTAGCCATCTCAAGACCAGGCACTAGGGCTTGAGCTTCAGATTCATTATTAGTTTTCTCAACCAATTTGATCAAGGTCGCCCAGATTATAGAATCACCCACTCCATAGGCCCCAAAATTGCCTCGCGAGGCTCCGTCAAAATTTAATTTGAACTAGCCTTGGGGGAGGTTCCCATTTGGAATTATCCTTTCTGAGCTCGCCATTATTGACTACCATCGACCCATTAACAGGGGAAAATAAACATTAATCTTACTACACATACTTTGGTGTATTTTCTAAGACCGAGTTGTTCTAAGACAACTATATTAGAACAATTATTTTTCCCTTTCAATGTAAAAGACATATCAATAATATAAATGTCAAGTCATGGAATAACTTATTTAACTCCAAACATATCCTACAGTCACATATATATGTATCATTTTTGCAACCTTATTTAGGGAAGGACAATTGTCATAAGAATAAGACCATGGTTCAACGCTAAATATCTTCAAGCCCAAAAACATATGGCTTTCTATTTACTAAATAAAGGTGGCTACAACCAACCATCAAAATGTCATAATGTCAAGACTTGCTCGTAATAGGATTTGTTCCCTTACTAACTATAGTTTATGCACTTCTTTTTCCTAAAAAAAGGGATAATTTCAACATAAAACAAGCATATAAGAATACCACTTATAACATTTATATCTCACATAATTATAACACTTTCATCCACCATCAAGTAAGGAAATATATGTATCTACATCATAAATAAACAAGATTATATATTAAATCAGATTACCCGCATTTGCCTAATGGAGATTTACCCAAGAAACCATTATACAAATGGGTCATTTTGCACTTTAAATTATGCATTTCCTTTTTTAGCATTGTTTGAAGCTAAGTTGCACGTATGTTCTCCCCTATTTAGGGTGACTCAAAAACGTGACTAAGCTTGTTGTTTATTATAGTTTGGATTTCAAGTCACGTATGCTCTCCTCTCATTTTATTGAACATGGGTGAATTAGAAATGACTTTCTCCCCTTTTTTCTTTTTAACTTTATAAGTAGGAGTTCATAGCCTTATTGCAAGTCCTTTAGGGGTGCATTGACATGGGGTTTCATCTCCCAACCTCCTACCAACCCCACTTATCCAGTGGGTTATATAAATTGAGTGTACTATCTGCTAAGACAATGGTTGAGTGGTTAACCTAACCAGCCAGAAAAGTCTCAGGGCATGCAATGGTCTAAACATTAGACTTGACTAAGTAGATCATCGCTGAAGTCATTGTGAAAGAGACAAGACCCTTTCATAACAAGCTAGGCAGTTTGAATCCCATTGATGGATATTTATTATGCCCAAGTGTTTTTAGAAATTTATGGATCATTTAGAAAGCCAATTGAAATTTTTATATTAATTGATCCCACTTACCGTAAATTATCCTACCAGTGTTGAGTTGCTTTTGCGCTCTAAGTTCCATGCCTCATACAAGTTCTTGAGAGACAGAGGGAGATAATCAGTCTACCTACATGCGCTTTTATTTATTGGATTAATAATTAATTCCTCTCAAGCACTAGTATATCAAAAGATGTTTGGCGGGTACTATGCACACTTTATGTCAGTTATTAAGATATGAACATACATTTGTGTGCATCTTAGTTTGTGTAATTGAGTCTAAAACCATTCATGTAAACAAACAATTCCAAAATACTTGACATGTAAACCATTCACATTAAGAAGTGTTACACTCCAAATTTGTTGATACCATTTTACATTTGTGCCTTAATTTATAAAAGATGTTGTTACATAGCCACTTTTAGTCTAGACCATTGCTCATTTGAAAAACCCAAGTCTTTCCAACCAAGTTTGAAATCCATCTTTCAAAGTTCATATCTAAAGATGATTGGTTTACGCTTGAGTCTTACCTACAACTTGGGCTTGAGTTGTTCACCTTTTGTGTTTAGATTGTGCAACTTGGATTGATTTTTAGTTTGGTTTAAAGACCTTTGCCTACATCAAGTTCCCTTTTGGACCAATTCTTAAATTTGCCTTATTTCAAAAATAAACCAAGTGTGCCTTTTTGTTTCGAATCAAGATTTTTAGACCCAGGAAGAGTTCCAAATTCATGTGCCTAGTTTGTCTACTAAGATTTCATATGCCAAGACCAAATTTTCATAGACAGAGTTTGTTTCCAACACCTAGTTATAAGTTTTATGCACCAAGATCAACTTTGTATGCTTCAACTAAGTCTGTTTCCAAGAACTAGATAGAATTTTGCATGCCTAGACCAAGTTTGTGCCAAGACCAAGTTTGTTTTTAGTACCTAGTTATGATTTCATATGCCTAGACCTAGACCTTAGTGTGGTTTCCATGTAGTTCAAAATATCATGTGCCTAAACTAAATTCAAGTTTCATTCAAAGATTCAAGTTTTCTTAAACCATTTTCCAATGCCAAAATCCAAGGTTTCCTTTTGTTGACCATTTGTTCCAAAGACCTAGAGTGTTAGTGATAATTTAGACCAAGTGTTGATTGTTAGTTTTCAAGGAGAGATTTTTTTTAGCCAAGTTCCAAAAATTAGACAAACTATTCAAAAACATAAGTGCCACTAGACAAACTATTAAAAAAATAAGTGCCACATGGACTTAACCATGACTCGTTATACATGTGTAGAGTTGTGTATAATCTAGATTATGGGAACATTGTTACAAGTGATCACTATAAGCCCTATCATGACAACATAGTATATAAAACATATTCGTACATGACGTATGTGTCACCTAACATAGAGTAATGCCAATACCAATTAGCAAAATGCCTTGCCAACATGCCACTTTATCCAGGACATGAACAAGATTCATCCATGCAATACCTTACCAGCATACCACCTAGTATGGAAATAGTCCAACAACAACAACCATACTTTGTGACCACACCATCTAGTGCCAATTATGATCCCTATATATTTTATCACCATCTTTTAGAACATAGGGATGAAATTATTGTTAGAGCAGTTGAAGTAGGTGCTAAATTCCTATCAAACTTCCCACACGAAAGTTTTCCAAGTTTGGTTAGAAGTTCTAGCAACACATCCTTCATCAAACCATTTGATCATGCCTCTACTACTAAAACCCATGTTTGTATACCAATGCCTAATTAAGAACTTGTTACGTATGTTAAGGGAAAAGGTCAGAGTGATGACCAATTAGTACAAGTGCAACATGCCTATCAAAATTTTCTAAACCTAAATAGAAACTTCAAAGTCATGATTATTCTGAACACACTGCTTATAGAGTCGGCTCCATCAAATGCGCTGCAAACAAGATTGGTAGGTTCTTCCAATGCACATACGAATATGTTTATTCAAACCATGTCATTTGCAAACATTTTCAATTTTCCTCTAAATGAAGAACAATCAACGACATCTTTAGGAAACCCTCTTCAAAATGCAGCAGACAACACATAGGTGTTCCCTAATTTACACGAAGTAAAGACTAATACACCAAGAAACACCCCACCCAACAATTCCCAATAGATCCCCATTTAAAGTACATCAATACAATCACAATAATAGGGGGTAAGTACATCTAATTCTCAATAGGCGACTATTCCTCCATGACCATCTACTTACTCAAACATACAACAAGGCATAAGCAATGAGCCACCATTGAATACCTCTTTGTAGTAGGTAGTGACAAACACTCCACCTCAACAGGTTCAAACCAACATGCCACCACAACAAGTGGTAAATCAGTCACCTCAAACATTATCTAATAAAAACATCTTGTGGCTAATTAACGACAAATTCCAAACCAACAAGTGCCTAATTTATAACAAATGCCAAACCAATATAAAGTGCCTAATCTACAGCAAGTACCTAACCAACAACAAGTGCCTAAAGTCTAACACATATATACTAGGCAATGGTTACCAACATATACCTTATCCACAACACATACCTAACATGCAACAATTTGTACAACATGCCTACAAATAACATATAAATTAGGGTTTGACTAGCCAACAACAAATTCCCTTCCAAACCCATGCTACAATTCCCTCCAAATCAAAGTTGCACTACCAATCCTAACCCCAATGTGTACCAATGACAAACACCACACCAACAATATAACCCTAACCAATGAATGCATATTCTTGTTAAATCAACTAACTAAGCAAACATCCCTCAGTCCTCCATTCCCCCATTGTACCCTAGTTTAAGTAATCCACCGTGGACCACCCAACCACAACCATATGTACTGTTTGTACCATCCACATTCCTAGCCCAAGAAATGCAACAAATGAAATGTGTAATTACAACTATTCAAACTAGAAAGCAGGATTATAAGTTTAAATTGAATGAAATGTGCTCATATCCTTTCAACATGGACTATCTTCAGATACCATTTCCCCCAGGTTTTGAGCCATAAACATTTAACAAATACAAAAACAAAGGTGAATCGATGGAACATCTAAAGGAATTATATGTCACTTGCCAGCCAGTGGCCTATATTGATATCTATGTGCTCCTACTTTTTCCTCAAAGTCTATCGAGATAAGCCTTGGAGTTGCTGCTCTGACTTCCAAAGAACTCTATGCTATACTTTGAAGACCTCTCAGAGAAATTTGTGCAACACTTATCTTATAATCTTGAGCATGAGATTAATATGGTGGATTTAGGCCAAGCTCAATAAAGACCTAGTGAGATTTCCTCAAGCTATTTGCAATGATGGAGGGCACTTGTTAGCCTCTACATGCATAATCTACCAGATAAACAGTTGGTCATAATGTTTACTCATAATTTACAAAGTGATATATCATATCACTTCAAGCATTAGTGTGCCCACACTTTTGAGGAGATTATCGACAAAGGCCTACAAATTGAGAAGGCACTTATCAACAAAGGGGTAATTAGGTTATATACTCCTAACCAAATCTATAACCAGTACCAAGGCCTGAACCAGAGCCAAAATCAGTACTAATGCCAAAACCAAAATCACAATCCAATTCAAATGGAACCTCCTATGTTAGCCCAAGATAGTACTTCTAAGAATCCCAAGGTTTATAACTACAACAAGAACGTCGTGGGTAATAGCGTTATTGAATCATTCCACTTCCAAATAGTGCAAACATCATTTACTCAACCAGTTTTGCATATGCATCCAATTCCATAAATGCAAGTAATCTCGGGTCCTCTTTAAATGCCTCAAAGAAGAGCGAAACCACATGTAAAGAGAATTTTCAATGACCTAGGAGAGCCCATTGAATATGTGTTTCAAAAACTAGCTAATGTTAATCTGATTTATTGGCCTATTACCAAACCATTCCCTAAGGGTATTTTTGTCCCTAACTAGTATAAAGAGAACAATTTTTGTGATTACCACCGAGTCAAAGTACATTTCATACCTCGGTGTGTGCAATTAAGGCACCTCATCAAGAATATGCTAGAGAATGGAGAAATAGAACTAGATAACAAGGCCTCTACTTCTAATCAATACTTGGACATTTTTTAGAATCCTTTTCCACAACGCAATGCCAATAACTAGAATCAATAATATAATTAACAACATAGGCCACCACGATAGCCACAACAACAACTATAATAACCACAACCACGTAATAGAAGGACCCAAGGCCAAAATAACCCATTTAACCAAAGGACTAGTCACGTCATCACATATGACTACCACAAGGTTGTAGGACATATCATGGGTAGTCATATAGCCACTATTACTATCAACCTAAGACCAACAGCTAATCACCAATGACTAGTATCAAATAATGTCCAACTACCTCCTTATGTCAGTAATCCTCTTGTGGTTCATGTGGGTAGCCAAGCTTAGCAATACCTAAGGGTTACCATCCCATGCCCTTCTTCTAGTTACAGTGGTCCATTACCCAATCCATATTATGTAATCACAACTCGACAAACTAAAGTTACCATTCGAGGTCCAAAACCTTCTCCTACCAATGACCCTATCCAAGCTCCCAAGTTAGTGTGAAATAAGCCAATTCCTTATGCTAAGGAAAAAAATTACGATACTATGGAGCAATTGAAACATACACCTACTCAAATATCCATTTTAGATTTGTTTCATACCTCTACTATCCACAAAAATATCCCTACTAAAATCCTAAGCCAATCCCATGTGCTAAATGACATTACACCAGATAAATGACAAGCTTTGGTAGGACACTTGGCTCTTGGCCAATAACTTACCTTTGACTAAAGTGACATGTCATCTCTTGGCACTCTCCATAATAACCCATTATGTATTGAAGTTGCCATAGCCTAGCACAAGGTTAAACATCTCCTCATGAACAATGGATTAGGCCTCGATATTGTGTCTCTAAGGTTAGTCAAACATCTTGGATACATGACAGATGATCTTCAACCAGATATCATCACCATCAAGGCCTATGATGATGAGGAAAGGGAGTCATAGGGAATAATTTATTTTCCATTTATTGTTGGGCCCTTGACCCATAACACACTTTACCATGTTTTGGACCTTGATTTATCATACAACTTGCTACAGGGATGATCATGGTTACATGAAATTTGGGCAATACCTTCAACATTGCACCAATATATCAAGTTCCCCCATTCTAGGATGGAGGTGATTGTTTATGTGGACTTACAACCATATCAATTATGTAAGCATTTAGAAGTTGAGTATAAAATCTATAATTATTATTTCAGCATAGACCATGCACCAAAACAGGACAAGGATGTACTTGTCGAATTGCCATATTCCAATTATATTGACCTAGATAGCCTTGTTTATACTTCCATTACACCCCCTCCTGATATATATAATCATTTTACCATCTCTAAAAAAGTCCCAAGTGAATACCTCACGCATAATGCATTCCACATAGCCAAGCTTCCACAGCCTTTAAAGCCTATGGAAGACCCAAAGCCAAATTCGTTCGTATAGAATGGTGATAGAAAGGAAATTTTAATACCCAAGAGACTGTTATTTTCACACCAGCCACTAGCCAAGAAAAAGACCCACTTTATGAAAATGAATTTTGGATTTATGTTGATGATATCCTAGGAAAATTTAAGACCAGAGCATGACATCTAGAGGTGTTACATAGAATATTTGAACATCTACATGAGTATAAAGTAAGGCTTAACCCTAAAAAGTGCATCTTTGGTGTCACTTCAGGTAAATTATCAGGATTCATTATCTCTCACATAGGCATTGAAGTTGATCTATCCAAGGTTAAACCCATTATTGAGATGCCATCGCCATCTACTTTGAAGTAGCTTCATAGTTTGCAGGGCAAGATACATTCCATCAGGTGCTTCATTTCTCAACTAGTTAATAAATGCCATTCATTACACATTTACTAAAGAAGGGCACGACATATTCATGGAATGTTGATTACGATAAAGACTTCAACCACTTGGAAGAATACCTTGCCAACTTGCTTATTTTATTACCACTTATGCCAAAAAAGTCATCACTCTTTCCCTATTTGCTACCGGAAATGCTTTAGGGGCATTTTTGGCCCAACATGATGAGCAAGGAAAAGAACATGTTGTATACTACCTAAGCCACATATTGGTCACATATGAACATAACTATACGCTAATGAAGAAAGATTGTTTAGCCATGGCCTTCGCATCTTAGAATTTGTATCACTACATACTTAACAATAAAACCATTGTCATTGCCAAAGTAGATCCGCTCAAGTATCTACTTTCAAAAATAGCTTTATAGGGCTGCATGACTAAATGAATCATGCTTTTAAGTGAGTTTGAGATTGAATATGTTAAACAAAAGGCCATCAAAGGATAATTAATTGCAGACCATCTTGTTGAAGCTAGCTTCATTGACACTCAGCCACTCATCTTTGGGTTTCTAGATGAGTCTATCATGATCGTAGTAGAAGCACCCCTTGAAGAGTAGCAGTGGAAACTTTATTTTGATGTTTCTCCCATTCCTAAGTCATTCCATATCAGCTTTCCTTGCACCAATAATATGGTTGAATATGAATCACTCATCACAGGGATTCATTTAGCAGTAGAGTGGAATATCCAACATCTTCTAGTTTATGAATATTCTTGGCTTATCATCAATCAGGTTACAGACCAATTTCAAACCAAACATGAGAAGCTTGTGCCATTTAAAGACATTATGGACACCCTCAAACAACAAATTGCTTATCTTTAGTTTGAGAAAACACCTCAGGACAAAAACAAAATAGTAGATGTCATGGCCACGATTGGCTCTATGATCTAAATTATAGATAAGACCAGAGATTATCAATTCCTTGTTGAAAATATTCTTTCAAGAGCTCATGAACCTTCAATATTCGAGATGATTTGTGATATTGTTGGTCCCAGTTCTACCTGGTATATTGAACTATATAATTACCTTCACAACCAAGTCATGCCTCCTAACCTATCTCATAAAAGATAAAAAGCCTTCATCCACCAAGCCTCTCATTATATATTACTTGGACCCATGCTTTATCGTAGAAGTTTTGATGGAAATATGTTTTGTTATTTAACCTCAATAGAATCTAGATTAGCATTGAGGGAAGTTCATGAAGTGGTTTAAGAGGTCCACACTAGTGGAGCCATCCTTGCCAAAAATCTACTATATACTGGTTATTATTGGCTGACATTATAAGTTGATACCATTTCATATGTTAAAATATGTGTACAATGTCAGAAGCATGCTAATCTGATACATGTTCCAGCTCAAACCACTAACCATGTCATGGCCATTTTCAACTTGGGGACTCAACCTCATAGGAAATATCAACCCTACCTCCTCAAATGGCCATAAACATATCCTTACCTACACATAGTACTTCACTAAGTGGGCGGAAGCCATTCCCCTAACTTACGTGATAAACAAAAAAATATCCAAATTACTTTTCAATCATCTCATTTACCAATATGGTATCTCCTCTGACATTATATTTGATAATGGTAGTTCATTCAATAAAAATGATGTCAAATCCCTTTGTGATGAATATAACATTACCTAGCATTTTTCCACTCCATATTACTCGTAAGTCAATGACCAAGCAGAGGCATCTAACAAAACCATTGTGAACATCCTCAAGAATATTGTCAATGATGCTAGTCATGATTGGCACTTGCAACTTTTATGTGCCCTTTGGGCTTACCGAACCAATTTTTGCACTTCAACAGGAGCCACACCTTATTCCCTAGTTTATGGTACTAAGGACATCCTTCTTATCAAGGTTGAGTTGCCTTCTCTATGCATTTTACTGAAGCATATCCTTGATGATGAAGATTATAGGGTAGTTTACTTGCAAGAGCTAGAATTATTGGATGAAAAATGAATGGCAACCTTGAATAGCCTTCAAGTATACCAAAACCAATTGCGTGGTCAATACAACAAGCGTGTCCATCATAGAGAACTTGAGCTTGGTGATCTTGTACTTAAATAAAACCAGAAGAACATTAATGTTGAACATAAGAAAAAGGGAAGGTTTAAACCTAACTGGGTAGGACCCTATATCATTACTGCTAGCTATGGTTTTATGGCATAGAGGTTGGCTATGCTAGAAGGAGATGAAGTTTATGAACGAATGAACATAATGCATCTCAAGCATTTTTTCATTTGAGTGACCTCGAGTATTGTCTATAAGGATCACTTACCTTATGTTGTGACTATTTACTTCGATACTATACCATATCATATGTCTTTCCTACCATGCCTTTCCCATTTACCTCTGGTTTTAATCTCCCATCCCTCTTTTGACCTTGGTTCTGATCCATTGATACTTCAGACAACATCAATGGTCGAGTTTAGATGTAGTTATCAATAGGTGATTTAGGTTGGAGACTATTGATTGCATCCTTCAAAGTGGTCATCTTTTCGAGCATTATGATAGTGAGCTTGGAAAATGCATCCTTCACTATTTCCAGTTCTGCACCATTATACCGTGTCATGTCATTATACCATTATGCCATCTTCCTATTCATGAGCTTGTTGTTACTTAGTCAGATTCCTTGTTGTAGAGAGAACTACAATAGTTTGAGGTCCATTTAGACTATGTAAGCAGTGCTCAGTATTTTTTGAGGTCAACTTGGCCACCCTAATTCCTATACCCTCGCAATTTGACGAGCAACCTAAGCCACAATCTTGTCAGTTTATGAGTAACATAACCTAAGCTATCATCATTTTGTGAGAAACTCACCATTTTATGATCAACCTAACCCATGCTCTCACCATTTTGTGGGCAACCTAATTCATGCTCACATTGTTTTGCAAGCTTATTCTTGTTTCAAGCCTTGGACATAGTGAACATAATAAATTATCGAACCATTTCATTTGTGAACACTCATATTTTGTCTTTTAGTATGGTTTTGGCTTAAATCACACTCTCACAGTTTCATGAGTTCTTGTGCCTGACATTCTCATCCTTTTGAGCGCCTACCCCCATTTGATTCATGTTCTCATCATTTTGTGAGCCCATTCCTATTTTTCCTCTACAAGTCAATTATAGTTCTTTATCATAAGTTTTCTTCTATCCCAAATCTTGGGAGAACTAAATTTGGCATGAAGTCCTTGTTGGACCTTGTGTATATGCAACTATGTAGGCAACGTCCATTTGCTTAGGGCATTTGGAGTCAACTCAACCACCCCTTATTTATTATTCTATTCGTTCATCTACCATCATACATGTGTTATTATTCCCTATAGCGAAGGGGGAATCTTTTTCCAAGCATAACACTTATATTACATGTGAACAAATAGTTATATTAATTATTTGTTATATTTGCCTTAGATTATTTGTTTGTTGTATTTGCCTAAAGTAGTTGTTTATTTGATTGAACTTAGATTAATTTTTTCATTGGATTGTGCCTTAAAATTAGTTCATTTCTTACACTGGGCCTTAGATTAACTTGTTTATTATACTTTGTTGTGAGCAGTTTTGTTGTTCCATTTTTAGTTAGGGTTTTCTATTTGTTTCTTGCTTATGCCTTTTACTTTTTATGTGGTTCAATTATAATTTTTTAATTAGGTTTTGTTTATTAGATATGTTGATTTTAATTGGTTGATGACTAACATCTGTTTGTGTCATCCTTCCCTTCGGTTGTCATGGGTTTATTACATTATGTTTACACTTAAATCTTGATTTGATGTATCTTGTAATTAAGCTATGAGTGTTTATGATCACTCCTACACTTAGTTTATTGCATTATATTTACACTTGGGATGTGATTGATCATTCTTACGTATAAATTTTTATATTTGCATTTAAATTAAGTTTAAATTCTATGCATAGGACATATAGTGTGATTATGATTTGTTTATAACTAAGATGCATAAAGTCGCATGCTACAACAAAAATTTGGCCAAAGATTTATCAAACAATGGTGTCAGTAATATATCTCCCCTTGTTTACAATAATCATATCCTAGCAATCCAAACCCATAGTAACCTGATCACAATGACTATAATATGTTCTCATGAGGACATGCATCTATGAATAAGCATATATTATAAGTCATACATGAACAGATGAACACATGGCATATCTATAATAAGTGAAGAAGCATTCAACGTATTTGTTATCATACACTGCGAGGAAGAGAAAAATAATATTAACATTGCCAAGTAAACACAACATCAACACGAGACCATAATACATCATGTTAAATCAAGATAAGTGCATCACATGTATATCAAAAGAACAATAGTCTGTGTACAAGTCCATACACCAAATATGAATGTCATATATATCGTAAAAATGAATATAATATACATCGTGACCATATACAAGTCATATGGCCAAAATATAATGTGCCAAGAGCTACACAAAATTAACTCTCGCTCTACAAATCTCAGGCTCTTGTTGAAGGTGGTGGCTCTGGTGGCCTTGGTAGTGGTGGATGATAAATTGACTACCTAGATGCTATTGTACCATGTGTATTTGATCTATATCGTGAGGACCTATTGGTGGCTCTCTATGCCTCCCAAGCCTTAAATGTCAGTATTTGTTGATCCCTGGGCATTGCCATATCATATGCTCAACAATAGTAGGAGGTCTCATCCTTAGCGCGAAGGCTCTCAAGTAACATCTTAAAGAATCTAGCCTGTGTACTTTTTGTTCAAGCCTCATCTTGCTCACACTGAATCCTCTGCACATCTATCTTGCCCTGATCTATCTCTGTCCTGTCTTGATGCCTCTAAACTATGGCTTGATCTTGAATAGCCTGTATCTGCACCTGTATCCATGTCATATGTATCACATATGACTTTAGTCAGTCAATCTCTGACTAAAGGGAAGTAATCTTGTTATCCCAAAGAGTAACCTGTACCTGTAGCTGACTAATTGTCCTCTCTATGTCCTCAATCTCGCTTACTCTCGTAGTAATCTCCTCCTCCAATAAAACAATGTCCTTATTTGCTCTCATCATCTATGATGTACCTACCTATCCTAAACATGCTCTCATTGTACCTAATGTACCTGCCTAGTTAGGGTCTTTATAAACATCTCTCCTCTTGGTATCCCTGGTACTTGTTTGGACAATACCCTGATCTCCACCCTGATCTACCTCCATTTGATCTCCACCCAAATCCACCTCCATCTGATCTCCACCCTGATCCACCTCCGTCTGATCTCCAGCCCAATTCACCTCCATCTCATCCCCACCTTGATCCTCACCCTCCTCTACCTCCATATCATCCCCACTAAACCCAACTAGTCCCTACCCAACCTATCCACCTTGTGCTTGTCTAACTTGTGCCTATCCTGGTGCCTATAAAGGTCTTGTCAATCTTAGTGGACACACCTACCTCCACCATATGTCATGATCTTGTGTCACACTTGTATTTGTCGAGCCTCCTCCATAGGCCCATCAAGTTTGTGGAGCTGATCCATAACTGTCAATTGTTATACTCCTCTAGATGTTTGGAATATCTCAGATGCTTTACTGTACACTGTGAATATACCATTTAGGCTCAACTAACACATCCTACAACATACCAAACTATCTTAACACCTGATCTAGCCTATACTCCACTATGATATGTGTCTACAGATCCATCAAAAAATACTTGGTAGTCATATAGTTCATATACCACCTGTCATACCTCCACTACAACTATAATGGTAAGGCCACCAAATGAAAAATGTGGTGATCAAATCATTCAACATCCAATGATAGTGTTAAATCTCCCCATGGCGTCCTTGGTGGCATGCCCCTGTTTGAACCTAGTCATATGACATGGGATCATGTGGGCCCTATAACCGCATTTGTCCAATAGGGTGCTTTATGGATATGTGTTCCCATCCCCAGACTTGGACTAAAGTGCTAGCACCAATACTATGGCTTCTTCGATAGTACACCACATTTAGGTCTCTATAAATTCGAACCAATACTACTGGTCCCCAAGCAAACCTAGTTATGGTATCCAACATGTCTCAAATAAATCCTCTTAGGACCATATGAAAAATCAGCTATTCTTGTCAAGCAATAATATGACACCGATAATGGCCATCAGGATCATGACCTCTCTATCAATCAAGGCATTAGGTGTAGGCTCCTCTAGTGGTAGATCATCTAGCCAAATATTTGTATATACCTATAACAAATCAATGTCAACCTTATTATACAGCATGAGAATGTCATAACCACAAACCAAATCATCTAAAATAGCCCACTACTATGTTAGATCTATCCAAAATAACCTTTGGCCTCTCATAGGTAGCTTGAGGATATGTCAAGTATCCTTAGTGTCATTATAGCCTCTCCCATTAGTAGATGGAAGGTAGAAGTATCTGGGTGCCAGTGCTTAGCTAGTGTACTCAAGTATGTTCAATCTGCTTGGATCATAAACATCTGCATCATGTCTAATAGATCCATAATATCTAAAAACATGCACAACTCCTTAGTAAAGATTTGAGGAGATTGTAGACAATGTGAATGATGCTCTCATGTCGTCAAGACCTCAAGCCGCTCTTGTAATCACATATGGGTTATCATGAATCTATATCTATCCCACATATAGCTACACAAAATTTTGTTTCACCATAAGATTCTACCTATCCTACCTAACCTAGTTTATGCCCTAACCCCATAGTATCATCTCTCTTAGAGGATGGACTTCTTTTGGGTACCTTAAACTATCTATTTGGCTTTTGAGGTAAAGTCAGCATTTTTATAAATGATGAAGTAATCGTTTAGGCGATATTGTCATTTGCGAAAACGATGACTTACCCTATTTTGGCAAAATCATCGATTCAACGTTTTCCATTGAAATTAAGTGAAGTTGTTGATTAAATTTTTGTGAAGTCATCATTTTCCCTATCACGAAAATGGTGACTTCATCAACCTTTTCCTTAAAAATAACCATAAACATGTATTAAATGCAAATAAGCTCAAGTGAGGTTTACTTACCGATTTTTTATCATGTGGTGGTCACCCATGATCCCTCATCTAGTCGCTCATGTGCCTCTGTCCTCATCCGTGAACCTTTTCTACTCATGAAGGTCATAGCTCAAAGTTCTTAAAGGGGTAAGAGTGACAATGAAAAATTTTACCCCAAGGGGTAAATATATAGGTTGAAAAATCAAATTTTCACCCCCCATTTTTTAGGTTGTTCATTCCTATGCTCATTATTTTTTGATCATTTTTATACCTGAATCATGTTGTGGGGCATTTCTGAGACCCAAAACATTATTTTTCTACTGGTATCACATTTTAGTTTGGACGTGCATCTCTACACTAGCAGGTACCCCAGATCCATATCATTCCTCTATGCTAGCTTGTTTTGTTAAATATGTGTTATGAATTATTTGTTTGAGCTCCCTGTGTCTATTTTCCCAAGCATGACAAATTATGTCAACCAATCAACAATCTACTTTGCCTTACTAGGGCAAATCATTGTGCCAACAATTATAATTGCCTTAGGGAAAATCATTCTTTTGACCTCCATTACTGGTGGACCATCTCGTTTTCTTATTTTTGAGGGCCCATTCAATGACACTATTTGTTGTCCTCTCCCTCAGAGGGGCATCTAAGACTTATAAACTGCCCTCTGGGGCATCAACATGTACCAGTTGGCTTGTAACAACTTACAGTTGTCAACACATCATTTTCCAAACATTATTTTTTTTAGCTTTATGACCTTTTCATTCTTTGATAAGATGTTATTGTACATGTGTCTTGCAATGCCTTTTCAAATAGGGGCAAAATGTAGACACTCCATTTTGGCTACATTTTGTGTCTAACTAAAAATTAGATCAATTTCTAGTAAACAATGCAAATTAAGCCTAGAAAACACCTGAATACCCAAATTCATTTGCACATCAGATGTAAATTCTCATAATCATGTAAAAACATCCCTATTTGGGCTATTACCTTGTATGCAATGATAAACTCTCACATATTCATTTTCCAAACATTATTTTTTTAGCTTAACGACCTTTTCATTCTTTGATAAGATGTTATTGTATATGTTTCTTGCAACGCCTTCTCAACCAGGGGCAAAATTTAGACACCCCATTTTGGCTACATTTTGTGTCTAACTAAAAATTAGATCAACTTCCAGTAAACATGCAAATTAAGCCTAGAAAACACCCAAATACCTTGTCAAAACATCTCTATTTGGGGTATTATGTTGTATGCAATGATAAACTCTCACAGATCCATCCCCAGTCAGGTTACAACCAAATAAACTAACATTTTTGACTAAGTGAGTGGGGCACTTAACCAACTTCTAGAAAGGGCCAAAAGATTAATTGGATTCACTTAATTTATTAAACCCAATTAAATGCATAAGTGAAAAAAACTTATTCAATTAGTGAATATTTAAAAATGAAAATTCAAAAATACAAAATATCAGGTTGTGACATCATCATGATGTCACTTTGAAAGTTGTCAAGCACTTAAAAAGTCAATAAAAACAAATATTTGAAATGGCAAGATATGCCTATTGATTGCTCCATTATTCCAAATATTAATTGAAGCATTTAAAGCCTTTTGCCTTCACAATTGGGACAATTATGAGCCACACATATAGATATTAGATTGAATGATCATTGTTTATCCTCCTCATTTCAAGAAAACTATAAATACAAGTGCCATGACCATTCTAAAGTAAGTTTTTTTGTGCACACTTACTATGCATAATTTACAAGAGGAGCTTCACACAACCAACTCATGCCAAAGCCAAATCATTTGTAAACAAGGGGAGATGCTATTCACAGAGCACTAGTATCAATAAAAACTCTATTGTCGACAAACCGAGCATAAGCCACTCTCATGCGAATAAGTAATTTGAATCATCAAGGAAGGAAGAAATGTTTGATTTTGTCTTCTCATTGCCTTTGTTTTGTTTGTTAATTTGATCTCCCTAGGTCTTAGGCTTGGAATGCTAGTTGTCATTAAGTTTTTTTTTGGGTTTATCAACTAACGAGAGAAACTGACATCTTTCTCATAATCTTACGATACACATACATGTACTAAGACATACATACATGTATGTATACATATACATACATATGTGTGTGTGTGTGTGTGTGTGTGTGTGGATGTGTTTGTGCATGTGTACGTACACATACATATATGTGTACATGTAAATATACATATACATAACACTCATATGTGTATGTATATATGTGTATATATATGCATGTATGTATATGTATATGTGTGTGTGTGTGTGTGTGTGTGTGTGTGTGTGTGTGTGTGTGTGTGTGTGTATCTATATATATACATGAACATGTATATGTATATATATGTATGTATACATACACATATAAATGTATACATGCATGTGTATATATGTATATAAACATGTATATATATACATATACACACACACACACACATATATATGTATGTGCATGGAGTTGGGGGATAATTTCGTAGACATAACCCATAATGCGTACACATTTCTATAAGTTTCAATAATGTGTATGTGTTATTGAAACTATAAAACAAATAAAAATCTTCATCCTCCTCATTCTTTCCATTCACATTTTGCTGATTTCCATTCTTGTTTTGCCCTCAAGCTCGCATTTTTGCCTGCAAGTTTCATGTTTTGCCCTCTATTTGCCAAATCGATGATGTCATTGCAAAGAAGAGGTATGTTTTTTGTAGATTAAATCAATTTTTTTGATTTTTTTGTGAATATGAATTGCATCTAGTTTATTTTTTCATTTTTATCCAACAGGTCAACATGCTTCACCTAACCCTCCACATAATCCTCTGCCTAACCTTTTGCCCAACCCTCCTAACCTTCCTGTAGTTCCCCTAGATCCCCCAGGTAGCTAGGAGGATATAGTTACTCACATAGTAGAGAACAAAATTGAAATTGAGCAAATAATTAGGAGAATGAGGGAGCCCACTTCCACAAAAACCCACTGCACCTATTTGGCCAATAACCTAGAGTTAGTATTAGGTCAAGTTGACTCGATAAGGAGTCAAATTGATAGATGAAGGTCATATAGAGATAGTTATAGGGCTTACTATGCTGACAAATTATCAACATCTGAGGTGAAGAACAAAAATATAACAAAAGATCAAATTTTTGCCTTATTTATCAACCCGACCACCAATGCCCCATTTCCCATAACAACCAAACATTTCCCAATCCACCGATGCCAACATAATTTGATTAAGGCCAACTTTTTAGAGCATTGGTGGATGGTGTTTGACTATCCCCCTTGTAATAACCATGAGTTCCCTTTGTACTTTTTGAGTAAACTCTATTGCGAGTTAGTCCACAATCAAATTCCAAACTACTTTGACTATGGTGAGTTTCAGGGTCGAGAGAAAGGCCCCACACATGATCGACCAGGGGCACATCATGCACTTAATCAACCTGCAAGGATCCCTACCCAAAAGCCACTTCATCTGAATATTCCCTTTGTAGTGATAAAGGTTATGGACATAGACACTTTTCATGCACTTAGTGCGCTTACTAATACACTCATTCATCATACAAGTAGACTTTTAGAGACAGAGGCTCATGATATTCCAGCTAGTGGTTGTACCTGACCCCACCCATGTAGATGTTGTGGTGGTCCATGTACTGGACCTTCAAATGATGATGGTGGTGCTTTAGGGGGCTTGGAGGATATGGTCTTGATTGATGATTTGTTGGCACACACATTTGGTTTGGATACGTTGGGAGTCTCTACACACATGCAGGTATCTTTTATATAAATTTAACATTAAATTTTTAAGTTATATTTGCATTTAAGTAATAAAGTAAAAATTAATTTCCACATTTAAATTGAATAATATATATGTATTTTTTTTGTGTTCCAGGAGGAGACGTTGGCTTCAACATCATAACTAGGTAGTGGGCCAACCCAGACTACTACATCTATGCGTGTCAGTACAACACCATATACATTTACAGAGGTAAAATTTCAAGTGAATCTTATATACTTTAGATGTACATTCATACACCTTAATTGCATCCTTAGTAGATTTTGTGTAAGAAAATACAAAATACCTAATTTATAATTTTATTGGGGTTTATATTATTTGATGTATTAACATGGATTGGCATAACTTGTTAGAAACTCATCTTCCATCTCAACTATGTTTTCAATAACCAAAATAATGAGTTGAACATTTGTTTTATATCCCATTGTATGTAGTTTCCATAGTGGGTCAATCCTAATCAGTAGGATTGGATATATATATATATATATATATATAGAATTCATTTGATAAAAGTTGTTTGGTACAATATATTTCTATCGATTTCCCAGTAGAGCATAGCTTGTCTTCATTAATATGCACACCACTCCTTTCTCTTAAATAGTGGCCTCATAGCCAAGCACTTCATTCCTTGTTATCCAATTCACATATAGCAGTTCAATCTCTATGATCGATATTCAAAATGGTCATAGCTAGTAATTCAATTCCCATCTTGTTTCTATCTAAGCATAATAATTTCATCTTTATCTATGGAGTTATAAATTTAGATGGCATAGCCTCTTGATCCCATTGTACCTAATCAGTTCCAATGGTTTGTTGGGAGAGTGTCCATTAGATCCCATTGGTTTGTTCAAAGAGTGTCGACTATAAACTATAGCCTATATGTATATGGCATAGGCCTTGCAACCATATACAAATAGGGGACCTCAACCCCATATAGATAAATGGGGTTGAGTAGTTCGTTACCACCACCTACTTAGGGGGACCAAAGAGCTATTATATCTAGTTGGGGGAGAGGTCCTATCTATATCCATTGATGCAGATCTATATCAACTTCTATACCAAACTCTACCTGTATCCCTTCCTTTCAAGGTTTTCCTTCATCCATTCATAACTCATTTCCTTAGTCCTGTGGTCAATCAAATAACAATGATAATATTAGTCAAATCAATCCTTCTATCTTCTTATCACACTCTCTTTACATCCTTGGTCATGTCACTAACTCAAACTCTCTATCTACTTACCCCTCACATACACCTTTCTAGCTTTACCTTCTACTAGCCCTGTTTTTGGGTAAAGCTCCTTGTCTAGGCCTTAACCCTTCTCCCTTAACCCTTCTGTAGGCCTAACACTAGCTCACAACCTCATTTACATACTTTTCCATACCTAACAAGATTGAAACCACCTCCATTAGTGAGAAGACATCAAATAATGTAAGATTACAAGTTTTCAGAAATTTTCAATGATCAAATCTCATTTTATACACTAAACCCTAGAATCAGGGTTTATAAGCCATTACCAGGGTCGAGAGCACACTAAAGGGGATAAATTTTGTTTTAGTGGGTTTAAAAACCCCAAACCTTTTTCATTGGGTCTGTACTGACCCTATACAACTTTCTCATTCAAACAACAAGTTCTGAAATCCCACAATCAATTGCAAACTCAAAACTCTTAGTTTACAACCTTGTCTATGCACACAGGAAAACAGGGCACAGGGTTACTTTGCCTTTCCTTCAACTTCCAATATCTTCAAATCCTAATATGGGATTCTATACACTTCCATTGACTATATTATACCCCTTACAATCTCAATGGAATCCCAAACTAGTTTCAACATAATATAACTCATACCTTTGACTGTATGCTACCCTTTAGCAAATAGGGTACTTAGGGATTGCTTCCTCTTTCAATGTAAAAGCACTATAAACCTATATCAAGATGAACTCCCACTTTTTATGATCATTCAACATCCTTATTTAATTTTTTTAGAATCCAACATTTGAGTCATCAATTACACACCAACTAGACTAACTTAGACCCATGGAAAACCTATTTGAACTCAAATTCAAATTTGAATATTTTAAAGACATATTTTAGACCTTATATTGGCATTCCAAGATGCCCCTGCATTCAATGACTCAATTTCACAAAATCCATTCAAAAATCTTCCCTTATTGTCTTGTCATTCTCCCTCATGAAACTGACATTTCTTGCTTTCAATGTGGTGTTACAAGTCACATGTTACACATATCCACTTGTCACATTCATGCTTCCCATGACCTCATTAGATTTTTTCATATCTTATGCAATACTAAGTTTGTTAGCAACTTGTTTATTCAATGAATTGCCCAATTTATTAATTAGTAGGTTGTTTATTTAGCTGATGACTAGGGTGGACACTCGTCCATCATTGCAAGTGGAGACAGACTCAGGGCATTGTCGCTACAATGTCATCTACACATGCACTCACTGAGGTATGTATATTCACTTGTAATTTTGAATTGTAATTTAGTACTTTTGTTTTAATAATTTTACTATATACTTTGGTAAATGTAACTTATATGCACGAATGTATTCTGTATGTAGGGCTGTCATATGACATTTGATAGTCTGATTCATATGACTATTGTGACAGCTCCTCGTGTTTCTTCATCATTTGACACGTTTGTTCATGCAGTTGAACCTAGCAGTGACCTAGTCGAGCGTCAACGGTAAATTGAAGACCATGAGATTGCGGTAAGTGAATGTTTAAATGATTTTTTACTGTAGTTTAAAACATGAGTTTCTTAACTTGGTTTCATGTATACTTGTTAATTTTATAATAATTTTTGTATTTGAACAAGTTCAACTGCAAGTGAGCTATGAGTGTAGTACTCGTAGTCAAACCCTAGAGTAATCCAAGGCATTTGGGATATCACCATCTACAAGCAAGACATCCCAAGGAGAGTCTTCTTCGAAGAAGGCAAAGAGAGGGAGACTATTTGATGATTAGGATGTTGTAGGTGATATAATTTTTTGTATACCTATATGGCAATGTACGTATTTTTGGTATTGTACATGCATATATGATGTATTCACTCTGATGGGTGAATATTTTGTTAGCCAGCTAACTGGTGACCAAAATAGTTCCTATCACCACAGCATAGGGAGATTGGTCATCCAATGTGTGCAGCTTTACTACATTAATCGGAGACAAATCTCTCCTCTCATCAAGTGGAGGTTCCCTATTAAATATGCGGAGGCTATATACTATATATATAAGCAGAAAGTAAGACACAGGGGTGGAATGAACCATCCATCTCTCTTTTTTTAGAGATGATGCTAACAAATAAAGGAGAAATCCTGGGTGATTGGTGAAGGCACTTCTCTTCTTTCAGAAGTAACATTCAGCCAAGAGCCAAATCCCTTCTTGGATAGTAGAAATCTTGGTGAAGCGACAGAAGGCACTTCTCTTCTTTCAGAAGTGCTTGTTCTTGCAAACAACAAGACTCTTTTTGGTAACAAGTGACTGGTAAGCGAGTCCAAAGTAACCAGCAATCTAAGATGTAGCTCAAGGTCTCCACCTTGACTGCCCTAGAGTGAGGTACGAAGAACAATGGGGGCACAAAGTCGTCCCAAGGTCCTTTACATAGAAATAGAAAAGAAAAACACACACTGAACACAACTATGACAACACAAAGTCTGAAAGTAGTTGGCTTCAAGACACCTTCCTTATCACCTCCACTAGTCCTGCTTGTTAAATCAAATAAAATAAGAATGCTCCTAGGAAATAGACATAAGAACAATTTCCTAAAATAGCATAAGCTATACAACACAAAGTCTGTGAATCACTTACTTTCTCATTCAGATAAAATAATATGAAATACAATCTGAGCTCAAAGTCTTAGTATTCGTCTTTCAATTTAGGCAGAGTTTTGCTTATGTGGTCCGAAAGATCTCCTTTGTAACAATAAAAGAGTTTACAATATATAGCACTCCAAGAAAGACTTGGGCACTTGTTTTCATGGGACAACCCATGCTACAATCAACACCTTCAATGTGCCTTTAGTTCTGTCTGGAGGGACCATGCCGGGAACAGTGCGTTGCCTTAACTATGGCATGTCCATTCATCTAATATGTCTCTTCCCGAGTCTGGATCATTTGGTCTGTCCCCTCTAACATTTGTGCAGCTGTCTATTTTGTCTTTACTCCAAGTGAGACAAACAGGCAGAGCCTTCAATGTTTGCAGGCCAAAATATCTACTTAGTGAACTGTTCCACCTACCAAAATTGCTTTTGCACAGATATTTCAGGCTTTTCCCTCTTTCTGCTTTTGTCTTTTCCAGCTTTTTCTCTTCCTAAAATTTAAACTCTTGGGGCCTACATTCCTAGCTTTACTCAGTCTTTATGCTCCTCTCAGCAGTTCTTCCTTTTGGCATTAGCCTCAAGGCCTTTGAATGCATTCGGGTCCGTCATATTCCTTGGCAATTCCTTCGGCTTTCTTATTTGATCCTTCCCGAAGGGGACCGACCCTTCAGGGTTTTGAGAAAGGTCCCTTTTTCTCGGTGAGAGCCCCTTGCAAGGACACATACCCTTCAAGCAGTCTTCAGATGGCCTTCGGGCTTCTTTCTCCTCAATGGGTTTTTTCTTCAGACAAAATGTCTGAAGGAAAGCTTCTTTTCCTTAGCCATTTCAATCGTTTCAATTTCTTCGAGCTTTCTTCCCGAGTGAATTCCTTCGAACAAAATGTCCGAAGGAATTTTGCCTTTATCATTTTCTCAGGGAAAAAGCTTTTCAAAGGAATTCTTTTGGCCTCCTTCACTTAGTAATTTCCTTCGACCTTTGAACAAATCTAAAAGAATTCTATCTTTTCTGCCTTTGCTCACTGCCCTCCGCAAGGGCACTTGTCTCTAGTTCACTACACTCCGCAAGAGCATTTATTCCTTTAGTTTTGGGGTAGCCCCTTGAACCTGTCGATTGAACCAACCGATTAAACCAACTTTGGTTCAACGGTTCAATTGGTTCATGCTTCATTATTTGGCCAAGTCTTTTTTATCTTTTGAACTAAGCGCGTTAAACCAATTGGTCGTTGAACCCGTTGAACCATTGAACCAACATGGTTTAATGTTCAATGGTTCAATGGTTTAACGTGTCATTTTTTGCTAAGTGTTTTGAAGCCATGGAACTTTGAGGTAGTTGAAATTTGAACCTTTGACAAATGTGCTTAACTCCTGTTGATGACGTTGAACCTTTGAACCCATTGAACCCGTTGAACCAAAATGGTTTAAGGTTCAATGGTTCAATGGTTCGATCCTTGCTTAGAAGCTCACTGATGGACATTTTGGTTGAACCTTGTCATTGAACCAACCTTGAAATTGCCTAAGTGCTGAGAGCTTGTTTCTTTCCTGCAGAGTTCGTAGAAATCAACCTATGAAATTCATAGTTTTCTCTAAGTTTTCTCTCGAGCCTTGAGAGAGTCCATAGGAATGAGCCTGCGGAGTCCATAGTTTTAAGCCTATAGAGTCCATAGATTTCTTCCTGCAAAGTCCGTAGATTCAAGTTTGCAGAGTCCATAGATTCAAGCCTACAGAGTCCATAGATTTCTGAAGAAGCTTTGAAAAATGAAGAACCTGAATGCTCAAAATAATTTATGAAAGGGGAAGAGAGGATTTTGGTCTGTAGGACCAAAATAGTTCAAAGGTTGTCCCAAAAATGAGTGATATTTTTTGGAGACAACAGCTGGCTCTAGTTGGGAAACTTCTTTCAATTGAAAACTTGGAACAGCTGAGGGGAGTATAAACCAGAATCTCTGGTGCCTTGAAGTATGCCATTGGGCTATGGAGTCATGCTACCAAAAAAAAGGCTCCAAAAAATGAAAACAAAAATGAAAAGCACAAAACATAACCAAAGATTATACAAATGTACTTATGTACATGGGAACTTATCTGATATTTCAAGAATTAAAGTGAGTCAAACGCTGCCCATTGTGAGACAATGAAGATGGCATTCCATACTGATAAACCAGGAGAAAACCATTTTGTCCCCAGAATCAGTGATGGGTGAATGGAACTCTCCACCAGGAATCACATTTTCTATGTCTTCCTCTTGGCTCTTTCTTCTTCTTGCCCCATGGCAGGACGTGGTCTTCAAACTGAAAACTAAAACTCCTTGCTCTCTTGGCAAAGAGTTCCTTTTGCTGACTTTGAAGTACAGTAGTATGGTCCACCACCATAGCTTGTTGTTCTGCTAGTTCAATCCAACACATGCTTTGATTGTCAGCCTCAAACACCTGACAAATCATCAGCTTAGCATCTCCTTTGGTGTGAAGGAGTTTGATCTCTTCATTCTGAGCAGTCTTCAATCCAAGCAATAGAGATCCGCATCCAGCATGAGTGGAAGAATTTCTGCCATTAGATTCCAAGATCCAAGCATCATCAAAAGCTGATCTTCTATCAGGTTTCTCTTCATTGGAGATGGAAGATCCTTCTTGATTTGTATTGCGCCCTACCAATTCTTCTGATGTCTTGTTTGGATTAAACCCTAGATTGCCAGCTACAGAACTTTCATCAGCTGAGACATGAGCATCTTTTGTGGTCAAGAAGTAATTACCACTGCTTGACGGCTCAAATAGAATTTGAGCTACAGGGGCTGACATTTGGGTGACCACAATTTTTGCCTCAAACAGGGCCACACCTATTTCTCCACCAATGTCCAATTACTCAAGATTAGCTTGCAAGGATTCAAACTTAGTCATTTAAATTTTGGATTTTTTGACATGATCAATCATGTCAAATGACTGAGATGGATTTGAAAGAGAGGATGAGAGTTCATCCTTTTGATTTTTGGGAGGAGGAGGACTGATCTGCGAAGTTAAAGTAAAAGGTGCAGAGATGTTCGATGCACTTACTTTTTTGGTAATCACCAGGTCCTTCGACTGGAAAGGAAGAGGGATTCTCTACTCAGCAATTGAGATTAGTGGTTGAGGTCGCTCCTCTATCTTCTCTTTTTTAGCCTGCTAGGCTGACTGATTCTCAGATCGGGTGAATACTGTGTATGATCTTTCGACTGCTTCACCTTCACTTCTAGGTTCATCCTAGTAATTCAAAAAATCAATGTGGGAGTCACCATCTGATTCTTCTTGATCCTCTATGAAGAGATCAACGTCATTTTCTTGCTCAAATTCAGGTTGAAAAGAGAAAGCATGATCTGTTTCCAGATATCCAACTGTTGAGTTAGTTGGAGGTGCTTCAAGGACAAGGTTCCTCTGTGAGGGAGGAAGACGATTTGGTTACCCTTGACTTTTGGCAGCGTTGCCTTGATATGGCTGATTGGGGAATGTCCTCCTTAGTATATCTTTATATAGAGGAGCAGAAGACATACCTTGTGCCATTTTCCTTTTCAAGGCTAGCAATTGATTTGCCAGCTTTTGTACCATTGGGTCAATAGTGGTTGTGGGTGAGTATTCAGAATATGAAGAGAGTTTATCTCTGTTAGGATCTCTCCTTATCTTTTCTAGCAAGATAAGGTCATCTTCTAGCTCAGTAGCCAAGTCTTAAACAACCTCAAAGTCTATGTGTCTAGCCCGTCTCAACAGAAAACTCACTTCAGGCAGCTGTGAGTTGATGAAGAAGCATTTGAGATTCTGAGGTGTCCACTGGGCGACCATGGGAATCTTGTGCCTTAGCGTGTTGAACCTGGCAATAAAATCTCTCATAGACTCATGAGGTTCTTTCTTCATCTGAGTGAGTTAGGCCAGTAAAGCATGTGCATCCTCTACAGGCTTGATCCTAGCTTCAAACTTGGTTTTGAGTGTATCCTAGTCAGTCACTGATCCAGCTTGCAGATGGTAGACCCAATTTGTAACAGCACCTTATAGTGTCTCCACGAATAGTCTGACTGTTATGTCTTCAAATTCTACCCCTATTACACTGCAGGCTATGCTGAAAGCTGCAATGTGTTCATCAGGATGAACCTTTCCATCACCAAAGAATTTGGAGAAATTCTTTTTTGAACTGCATGGAAGTTCATACAGAGGTGGAGTCAAGTTGAATGGGCCAAAAGAGTTACCTCAGGGGCCTCGAGATGCCATGATTTAATTATGATAAATAGGGATAACAAATCTGGGTAGAGTGGCCAAATTGTAGAACAAAAAATGGAAAAGAACTGGCCCTGCTTCAACTTGAGGCTTCAAACTGCGCACTCTTTTCCAGCAGCTCTGGTTTTGCAAATCAAATAAAATAATGGAGATGGAAGAAAATGGTAAGGCTATAATGATAATGGGTAAGACATGGAACATAGTCACCAGAGTTTTTAATGGATAAGGGTAGGGACTGCTTCAAACTAAAACTTAAGGCTTCAGACTACACATCGATCCCCAGTGAAGTCACCAAAAATTGTTGGATAAATATTTTGTCGGCCAGCTAACTGGGGACCAAAATAGTTCTTATCACCACAGCATAGGGAGATTGGTCGTCCAATGTGTGTAGCTTTACTACATCAACTAGAGACAAATCTCTCCTCTCATCAAAAAGAGGTTTCTTATTAAATATGCGGAGGCTATATACTATATATATAAGCAAAAAGTAAGACACAGTGGTAGAATGAACCATCCATCTCTCTTTTTTCAGAGATGATGCTAACAAACAAAGGAGAAATCCTGGGTGATTGGTGAAGGCACTTCTATTCTTTCAAAAGTAACATTCAGCTAAGAGCCAGATCCCTTCCTAGATAGTAGAAATCTTGGTGAAGTGACAGAAGGCACTTCTCTTCTTTCAAAAGTGCTTATTCTTACAAACAACATGACTCTTTCTTATAACAAGTGATTGGTAACTAGGTCCAAAGTAAACAACAATCTAAAATGTAGCTCAAAGTCTTCACTTTAACTGCCCTAGAGTGAGGTACGAAGAACAATGGGGGCACAAAGTCATCCCAAGGACCTTTACACAGAAAAAAAAACACACACTGAAGACAACTATGACAGCATAAAGTCTGAAAGTAGTTGGCTTCAGGACACCTTCCTTATCACCTCCACTAGTCCTGCTTGTTAAATAAAATAAAATAAGAATGCTCCTAGGAAATAGACATAAGAATAATTTCTTAAAATGGCACAAGCTATACAACACAAAGTCTGTGAATCACTTGCTTTCTCATTCAGATAAAATAATATGAAATACAATCTGAGCTCAAAGTCTCAGTATTCGCCTTTCAATTTAGGCAAAGTTTTGCTTTTGTGGTCCAAAAGATCTCTTTTGTAACAATAAAAGAGTTTACAATATATAGCGCTCCAAGAAAGACATGGGTGCTTGTTTTCATGGGACGGCCCATGTTGCAGTCAATGCCTTCAATGTGCCTTCAGTTTTGTCTGGAGAGACCATGCTAGGAACAGTGCGTTGCCTTAACTATGGTGTGTCCATTCATCTAATATGTCTCTCCATGAGTCTGGATCATTTGGTCTATCCCCTTTGACATCTGCACAACTGTCCATTTTGCGTTTACTCTAAGTGAGACAAACAGGTGGAGCCTTCAATGTTTACAGGCCAAAATATCTGCTTAGTGGACTATTCCACCTACTGAAATTACTTTTGCGTAGATATTTCAGGCTTTTCCCTCTTTCTGCTTTTGTCTTTTCCAGCTTTGTCTCTTCCTAAAATTTAAGCTCTCGGGGCTTATGTTCGCAGCTTTATTGGCTCTTTACACTCCTCTCAGTGGTTCTTCCTTTTGGCCTTGGCCTTAAGGCCTTTAAATGCATTCGGGTCCGTCATATTCCTTGGCAATTCCTTCGGCTTTCTTGTTTGATCCTTCTCGAAGGGGACCTACCCTTTGGGGTCTTGAGAAAGGTCCCTTTTTCTCGGTGAGAGCCCCCTGCAAGGGCACATACCTTTCGAGCAGTCTTCGGATGGCCTTCGGGATTCTTTCTCCTCGGTGGGTTTTTTCTTCAGACAAAATGTTCGAAGGAAAGCTTATTTTCCTCAGCCATTTCAATCGTTTCAATTTCTTCAGGGTTTCTTCCTGAGTGAATTCCTTCAGATAAAATGTCTGAAGGAATTTTGCGTTGGTCATTTTCTTGGGGAAAAACCTTTCCAAAGGAATTCTTTTGGCCTCCTTCACTTAGTCATTTCCTTTGGCCTTTGAACAAATCTGAAGGAATTATATCTTTTCTACCTTTGCTCACTGCCCTCCACAAGGGCACTTGTCTCTAGTTCACTGCCCTCTTCAAACGCATTTATTCCTTTGGCTTTGGGGTAGCCCCTTGAACCTACCGATTGAACCAACTTTGGTTCAATTGGTTCATTCATCATTATTTGGCCAAGTCTTTTTGATTTTTTGAACCAAGCGTGTTAAACCAATTGGTCGTTGAACCCGTTGGACCAAAGTGGTTCAAGGTTCAACGGTTCAATGGTTCAACGCGTCATTTTTTGCTAAGTGTTTTGAAGCCATGGAACTTTGAGGCAGTTAAACTTTGAACCTTTGACAAATGTGCTTAACTCTTGTTGATGACGTTGAACCTTTGAACCCATTGAACCCGTTGAATCAAAATGGTTCAAGGTTCAACGGTTCAATGGTTCAATGGTTCGATCCTTGCTTATAAGCTTGTCGATGGACATTTTGGTTGAACCTTGTCATTGAACCAACCTTGAAATTGCCTAAGTGTTGAGAGCTTACTTCTTTCCTGTAGAGTCCGTAGAAATCAACATGTGAAGTCCGTAATTTTCTCTAAGTTTTCTCTCGAGCCTTGAGAGAGTCCGTAGAAATGAGCCTGCGGAGTCCGTAGTTTTAAGCCTGCAAAGTCTGTAGTTTTAAGCCTATAGAGTCCATATATTTCTTCTTGTAGACTCCATAGATTTCTTCCTGCAGAGTTTGTAGATTCAAGCCTATAAAACCCATAGATTCAAGCCTATAGAGTCCATAGATTTCTGAAGAAGCTTTGAAAAATGAAGAACCTGAATGCTCAGAACAATTTTTGAAAGGGAAAGAGAGGATTTTGGTCTGTAGGACCAAAATAATTCAAATGTTGTCCCAAAAATGAGTGATATTTTTGGGGGACAATGCACTTGACATTAGATATTATGTCGTTAGACATGATGTAATTTTTTGTATACCTATATGGTAATGCATTTATTAATGGCATTGTATGCCTGTATATGACATTCATATATGGCATTCTTATTTTATACATGAATATTTAAGAAAACCAATGAAGTAAATCTTGTTTGAATCACTTGTGTTTAGAGTATTATAAATGGTTGGTTTTGAAGTATTCTTAAAGATTACAAATGTTATGAGATTGAGAATAACTTGTTAGGATAATGTTGCAAATCAGACCCTTATAAGAAATTAAGAATAACATTATGATTTCTCAAGAGATCATAAGGGCATTGATAGGTACACTCTATTCTTTTCATGTCTATGTCAAATTTCATACCCCAACTCCACCTCTAGTTATCACTTCCTTCAATCCAATTAACCACTTGGATCTGCTCTAATCTTGATAGTATCAGTAACAGCTTCATAGTCTGACTCACAAACTTTCTATAGATTCTTGTTTCTTGGCCTCCCATGATATTTTTGAAATTGAATATTCATTGCAAGAACCAAATTTGAATAGTGTAGAATCTTCCTATGAGTTTCAAAGTCTTCAAACAATTATACATTTGAATTTTTTATAAGATACCATCGAAGCCAAGTTCCAATGACTACCACAAACCCAATGAGATAATCAATGTTTTTTCCATCTACAACTAGGGATGTCAATTTTTTCTTTCCATCTACACACCGACATAGGTAGTAATTTGTTCCCTCTTCAATGTCCTCATCTGCAATAACTGCAAAAACATGGCCTGCATCAGAAAAACTAATTTTTAATGATATTATGAAGATAGATTATTATAATAAATAGTACATAAAGATTAATCTTGTACCTGGTTGTACTAGATTGTATATATGGTCAAAGTCATGTGAAGATGTCATGTTAGTGGGTTGCAATGATAGTGGAACGTTATATGTGTTGATTGGAATTAGAGGTTTGGAACTCTAGTCATCCACCCACTCTTGTGATTCACACCCATTCCAAATAAAGTCCATGCATATAAAATAAAAGCATGCCAAGTGTTGCGTATGAATAATCCAAGAACTTGCATTTGAGCTACAAAATGAGTGGAACTCACTTGAACCTATTAGAGTCATATAATCCTCATAGTTTACCAAGTCTTTTTCCTCCTTTAACCAAAAATGTCTATGAATAATAGAATTTACTTAACGACCATGACATATGTTCTCATTACACCAGTCAACCACAGTTTTTGCGTCAATCAAATTTGCAACATTGTCATATTTTAACTCCTCCCTTGTAATGGCTCTTTCTATACATGCTCTAACACCATCATACTCCCCTTTTCCATGGCCAGCCTCAATGAAACTCCAAATATGTTCTACACTAGTGGTAATGTGCATCCTGTTCAACCAATAAAACATCCGTGCATTCTTGAATTGAGATGTTCAATTGTCTGACCAAATGTAATGTCCTTTGAAATTAATGTTCCTCTGAGTCAACTGTCTATAGAACTTATCAAAACAATCTTGCACATACTCTGTACAATGTGATTAGTTGTCACTAATATAGAAATGGTACTTCCTTAATATTTTTTGATCTTCCTCTGTATTATCAAGTGCATGCATGAATGACATATGCACACAAATATGGCAATTTGTGTTGAGTTGTAATACTATGATTGAACTTCCATTTGTGGTTTGAATGTGTAATTTTTTGCAAAGTCAACTACTGAAACAATAGAATCAAGTGGGAATGTGTCCTTGATTAGCTTTAAATGTTCATCCAACCATTTAGCCCTATGTGTTTGCCTTTCATACTCGTAAAAAAAATATTTCATGAATTCGACCATAAATTATGAAACAGGTATCTCTTTCGTAACAAGCTCACACCTTTTAGATTCTTTGCCATTTTTAACTTGATAAGTCACATATTTGTATTTGTTCAAACCAACTACTTCCTATCCAATTACACTTGTACACTCCTCATGGATACATTTTTTCAATTTTGGCAATCCACCACAAATGCTGTAATTTCCATTCAAACATATTTTCTTATAAAAGAACTATCCATCTGGGCTTTCACAAAAAATATTTGAAATAAATTCTCTGACTGATTTTGGTGGAACTTCTATGTCATACTCCTACAAAATGTTAGTAGTATGCAAAGTATAATGAATATGGCGAAAAACATCATAGTGCATTGAAAATTCAACATGTTGCCTACAACAAGTGGTGCATGTGTGATTTATTTTTACATAAAAAGGTTTGACCATCTAAAAAGTCTTTGACTAATAACGTTTTGTGGATGTTTTTTCAAAAACTTAGAGTACAATTGTGTTTAAGTCATATCCAAGAATTGTTTAGGATACGATTCACGATTACAAGAACTAACTCTTCTTTTCACTACATCTCTTGCATTAGGTGACACTCTTGTATTATCTTTCTAAAATTATGCAAGTCTTTCAAAGCATCAAATATAGCCTTGTCCTTTTGTGGAAGTCTACCAGAGAATGCCTAGAGCTCTTTCGTATTGGGTTCATTAAGTCTTTCACATCTTGCAATTGCTTTCATTAATGTTTTTCTATTTATATCAAGTTTTCAACTTGTTTTTTAAATCAATCATTTTTTCCCTATTTTAGTACTTACTACACAAGTTGTCATTATACGTCGAGTAGCATTATAATCTTTGTTGCATGATTTCAGGCCTACAATATGATATGCATCATGTAGATCTCTAACAATTTCATCATTTTATTATCCATGTTAGATGTTCTTAGTCCTAAGGTGTACATTATAGGTCTCATCTTAAGCAATTTCACTGATGAAACAAATAATTAACATCTTTGACTATCATACTCCAATTTATGAAAGAAACTATCCCAATTTTCTTGAGCTAATCTTCTTGAATGACGGTCAGACATTTTGTTATGCATTGGTTTCAAAATATTTTTATCAACTTCAAATCAGTACTTATCTTTTCTATGCACAATTATCGAAGGTGTTGTTATTGGTGGAATTCGTTCAAAGGGTGTTTCAAAATCATTATATGTTTTCATGAAATTTTATTCATTGTTTGTTTCTTCATTATTTGAGTCCATTAAACTCTCTTCATTGTTTGTGGGTAAAGTATCATGCATAGGCTCTTCATCAACATAATCAAAAACTTTAAACTTTGAATGTGAATTTTCAACATTATCTAATTTTCTAGTGTCAATTTCATCATAATTTAATTCATTATTATGAATTTCATCATAATTCAATTCATTATTATAAATTTCATCGTTATTCAATTGATTATTGTCAATTGCCTCATTATCTAAGGCATTTAGCTTATCGAAGGCATTTGGCTCGTCGAGGTTAGTGTTTGTACCTTGTATGGAACAAATTGCTTGCATTCATACCTTGTTTTTTCTCTCAACTCTTCTAATTTATCTGATGTTTTGTTCTTCAACTTCTTCATCCTTGAACGCGAACTGGAACCCATTTTGACAAAAGCAACCAAGAAAGTACTTCAAATGTGGGATCCAAAAAAAACTACAACCAAGAAAGTAAATATACTATGCAGGGAATGTCTGTGGGGACAACAATCTCGATTAGGGTAAAAATAGATGTTAAAAAATGAGTTTTTATTTGTACTCTAAGGAACACGTATGCGTTATATAAACGCAAATGCATTATTATAAGGCGTACGCATTCCTTTAAGTATAGCCATATACTATACTAACAAGTAAAAAGGCTCATATTCAAACATTTTTTCTATTATAATATTATAATATGATGCAATAACACTCAATAAGACTATAATGCAATGCATAAATCCCTAATATGATGCAATAAGACTATCAAATGTTGCAATAACGCCATCATATCATGCAATAAGGCTTAATATGATGCAATAAGACTATCATATGATGTAATAAGACTATCATACGATGCAATAAATCTCTAATATGATGCAATTGGGCTATATACGATGCAATAAATCTCTAATTTGATGCAATTAGGCTATCATATGATGCAATAAGGCTCAATATGATGCATAAATCCCCAATATGATGCTTATATCTCCAATACATGATGTAATAAGACTCTTGATAAGACTATGAAGCAAAAAGACTAATGAATAATGCAATAAGGCTCAATATGTAAGATGAAATGAATTAATTTCCCCCAAAATCCCATCATATGTCCTTACAAAACTAGGTGAATAATAGGTTCACAAATTGGCACTAATCACATTCGTGAATTTATGCATTTGTGATGAAATCAAGGAACTTAGGGGTCGTGTTTGTTATAAAATTAGGATTTAAGGTTAGGGGTTTAGTGTAAAGGGTTTATACATGTGTATATGTCATGAAATTAGGGTTGAGGGGAATTGTACATGTTCAAGTGATAAAATTAGGGTTTACGATCAACATGTCACAAAACGTGACCTAATTTAGCCTTTTTAGTCACATCATAGACTCCAATTTAGGTTTAATGGGTTGAAATTGGCCACATTCGCATTCACATTTGCATTTTTGATTAAATTAGGGCGAGTTAAGTCATACATGTTACATCTAGATTATACAATCGATTGGGCCATAAATTTAGTTTAGGGGCTCAATTTTGCCCAAATCACATCCCTAATTGAACTAATCGACTAATTAGTTAAATTCGTGATAGATATAATCATACTTAATTTTGTCCCAAATCATGTATATATCATGATCTTATAGTTATGTCAAGAAATGGTTCAAATTGGCCTCCCATGTCTCCTCAATTGAATTGTCCCTATAATTGAACCTTGTTGTGACACATGTGTACCTCATACACCCAAAAGTCTTAAAGTTATCAGAGATGCATCAAGTCTTAGAAGTTTCAGAGTTGACAATGCCCTAGGAGGCCAAATCCAATTACATATCACCATGTTTACCTCGTACGTGCTCAAAAGTGTCAACATTGTTAGAGGTGTTAGGTCTTAGAAGTGTCAAAAACCTCTGTCAAATCCCTGTGAGGCTCGATCCAATTAGATATGCATATGCACGTGTGTATCTTGTATACATATATTTGTGTTAAAGATCTAACTGTCACTTGTCCTAGAAACATCAGATTTGTCAGAGCCTCAGGACGCCCAATCCAATCAAAAATTTCCACATGTGTAGGTTTAATACACTTGGAAAAGTGTTAGAGTTATTAGATACGCACATCTTTGATACTTAGACATGTTTCATCACTGAGCCAACCAATCCAACTAAGGCCTATTCACAAATTTATCATACATACATACATAGAAGCCAATAATGTTTAAAGATCAACATTGATCCAATAAACTCATGTCTAGTAAAAGATTCACATGGTACGAGCCTTTGACTTGCCATTACTATATGAAAATTATCATGTAAAGCCCTTTAAGGTCCCATCTGAATTGAGTAAGCACCGAACATTATCAGTTTTCTACATGTATGTATTCAAATTATTTATATTCCTCTGCCTTGAATTACCTAGATAGAGATCCCAAAACATACATTCATATTAATTCCTACATGCAAGAGAGAACACAATTCAGCAACATGGATGAGCCTCAACCTCAAATCCTAAGTGGAGGCAAGAATTCTAAGACACATGCACTACTTTCTTGCAATCCACATCATAAGGTTTAAGATCATTACAATGAAATATGAACAAGATGATTGAAGATATATGTATAACATATATATAATCTTGAAACCTTTAGCAAGGGGGTGCACACTAGTATTCAATTATGATCAACCATCTATATGGGGTGAGTAGTTCATAATCCACATGAACAATTATTGGGTCTCTCTGCTTAGCATCCTCCTTGAGGGAAAGAAGGTCTCAGATTTAGGGCACATTGTCATAGGTTTAATGTATATCTTAAGCAAGTTCAATAGAGTTTGAGTTTGGGTAACTTATACATATGTTGTACTTAGTCAATGTCAAGTCTACACCATCCCTTAATGGTTTTGAACAAAGTCCCTAGTGCATTTAGATATTTTCTAAACTATATATTCATCACTACATGCCCGACATCTTAAAACCACATCATCACTAATGGATACATGTGACCATTTCAATTTTATTGAGCTCAAAACCACATCTTATACAAAATAAAATGCATACCCAACTTGACCAAAATATTTAAGGATTTAACATGTACATACATTATAGGTCCATCATCCTATTTTTGTATCTTACCATCCCAATTACATAGTAAGGTATAAAACTCTATATAGTATTGATAAGCATCAAGTGTTGTCTAGCTTGTTTTTGAGATTGCAATTGTTGCATCCATGGTGTAGTTAGGACTAGTCCCATGTCAAAGACACACTCTTCATATGACGTGGGAATGGATGGAGTGGTTGATGGTTGTTCCGTGTGTGATGGAGGGGTAGATGAAGGAGGTGCACAAAATGGAGGATTAACCATATTTTTAGAAGAGATCTTAAGTTTAGGCAAAATTTTAATAATGTATTTAAATACATTAGGGGAACAAACTTTAATAATTGTAACAATAGAAGACTTTTGTTAGAGTTTCAATTGGGACCTCAAAATGCATCTATTGAATTAGGTGCACTAAGTGACCTTGGAGGAAACTTAAGAGATTTTATTCAACACATTTTAAGAATGTTTTTGGGACAATCCAAGACATGATTCACAGGTATTGGGCTCCATTAGATAGCATTATTGAAATAGATATCAAAGAGATGCACTGTTACACCAAGGGCTCAATTCTTATTTCTACTTACACAAGATTATCTATACTACATAGTCCAATTCAATGGGTTTTCCACTCAAACAAATTATTTCAAAATTTATAAATAAAGGGGTCTGGTCAAAGATATCAAAGAAATAACGAAAGGGTAAGATTGGATTTTAGGTAAGTAGGATAATATCAATAAGAAATGTACAAAATTTAAGGGTAAGCATGGTTTTAGGCAAGTAAGGCGGTAATGTTTATCCTTGCCCTACTAGGGGGAAGATCCCAATAGCTGTGCATGTTTCAATTGTCGAACAAGGCTTTTGTTAACATGTGTTTTATTAACGAAACATATTGGTGTATATAAATATTAAAGTGCACCAGAAGCTGAACATGTAATATCTAATACTTGTTCAACATTTATTCTATAAAATTAAAAGTAACCAATCACATCTTGACAAGTAAGAGTCAAGTATTGACACTCTAATGCACAACGATTGGTACACTAAAGGTTACGTTTTGATCATACTTTTAAAAAATGCATTTTATGACCTCTCATGATAAAATCAGTTATATTGTCAAATGTATAATGTGTTAGACCTTGAAACCTTAATTATAAGTAGTTAAGATGACATATTGAAATAAGAAAAAAATTTGAAGTCTAATACGATGTTAATTCATTGTTTAAAGCTAATGGGACCTTTACCCTATAATAAACACAAAAATTGACATTTCCCCTATAAGGATGGATGGCTAATGGGACCTTTCCCCCATAACAAACATGAAATTTGTTTGTTTGGTTTTATGTAAAAGAAATGTGTACGCATTATATAACATGTATGCGTTCTTTGTTGCATCAAATAATGCGTACGTATTATTTGAATTTAAAACTGAGCCTTTAGGCTCAAAAATGGCTTGGATTTCCAAGCCAAAAGCTTGGGATTGTGCATCTACAGTCGAGACCAAGAGTTTTAGGAAAAACTAAGAAATTTCAACTTTAATCGCCAAATATGCTATGGATTTCAACATCAAAATCTAAAAAGTTATTATCGTTACGACGACCATGTTATCCTCTTTCTAAATGTATGATTTTTATAATTTTTAGGCTATTTTAAGTGTTCAAACTATATTTATTTTTAACAACACCTTTTTTAGGCCACTACATGCCTCACCCATACATGCCTATTCATGTTTATCTAATTTGTTTTTTGTTGATCCAAATGCAAAACAAATTATATGGTAACAAATTAGGCCTAATTCTACACACATTAAAAAAAAATCAAATTTTGCTTTTTTTGAGGTAGTTAGGGTGGGTCACATGGATGGTTATCCATTTTTTGGTCAGTTTTTAGGACATACTTAATTGCAAAATTAATCAAAAAAACATTGAAAAAGTTCGTAAGACACTAGAAGATCTAATATAAATATTGACCAAAAGGTTTCTAAAAATATTAAACGATGCTCAAAAAATGGTGGGTCACATGGAATGGTACAATTCAAATTTTCTTAAAAAAAATAGGAGGTCCTCTTCAAATTTTAGATGTTTGACCTATTTATACTCAACCATTTTTCAAAAAAACTAGTTTTTTTTGGAAACTAGACTCAAAATGCTACAATTCATATTTTTATACCATCTTTAAATTTTGAGTGTAGCTATCTCCAATTATCTGCAGAAATTCACATTTATGAAATTTTAGAAAAATCATGTCCACGGGTAGGCCCTTTTTTGGCCCCCAAGTTGGTGTGCGCAAACACACACACACACACACACACGTGTGTGCGTGTATATATATGTATATATATACATACACATATGAGTGACAACTATATGTTATACATACACATACATATACACATATGAGTGGTATGTCTATGTACACACACACACACACACGTGTGTGCGTGTGTGTGTGTGTGTACACACATATATGTACGTATGCCAGTTTGGTATAGAAAGGATGTGCCACTCATATATGTATACATATACATATATGAGTGCCACATCCTTTATGATACCACTCATATATGTATACATATACGTGTGTGTGTATGTATGCTAGTTTGGTATCATAGAGGATGTACCACTCACATATGTATACTAGCATACATACACATACATGTATACTAGCCTACGTATACATATATGAGCGACACATCTTTTCTGATACCAAACTAGCGTACATACACATACATGTATGTGTATGTGTGTGTATGTATATATGTATGTGTGTACACACACACACACACATATGAGTGGCACATCTATTATGACACCAAACTAGCGTGTAACATGCTCATACTAAAATCTCTCATAAATTCTTGGGAATTAGTTATATAACCAAACATTAACTCTCACTTTCCATAACATAGTAGCATACAGAGTCCAAGCTACAAACCCTTAAAATGGCCTCCACACAATCATATCGGGTGTCAATCAGTCCAGTAAAGTATGATACTCCATATTAGTCTAACTTTCTTCAATACCACTAATCCATCTTTGTGCATAAATATGGGGATGTTCTCCATCTACATACATATATGTATGTATTTATGTATACATACATATGTACACATGTATACATATATACACATTACATTTGTACACACACACACACACACACACACACACACACACACACACACACACATATATAAGTATATGTATACATATGTAAATATAGACATGTATATATAACATATGTATAGTATATAGGCACATATATATTCATGTGTGTGTGTGTGTGTTGTCATCATTAGGGAATTTGTGCAAGTGTTTAGAATAGGATAAGCAATCAAAGGGCAAGGCCAATTCAACTTGACAAGCAACATATAAATGAAGTGGCTATAAGAATGTTGACACAAAAGAAGGCAAGTGTTAGGGTGTCAAATCTAGAAGATAAATGAATAATGCAATCAAATTCATAGGAGGAAAGCATGTGAAAAATATAACACATATAAACGATCCACTATGTAAAATAAGTATCAATGGTATAATATAATGTATCGATGAAGCACACTGAATAAACGAGAATGATTAATTGATAGTGTCATCTTAAAATATAATGGCATAGTCATGAATAGCCACGTGCAGCACAATAAGTGTTGAAAGTAGTATGTAAGATGGAATCATGAGTCATTAGAGAAATTGAGTTATCAATATGAGATAGTCACCATGGAGTATGGGCTATAATAGCCATTAGCACTTCTCACGAAGAAGTGAATGTAGGAGTCTAAATATGTCATATGCATTGGAGCTATAAAGAAGTAGGAAACAATCTCATGTCATAGACATTTATCTACCATAACATTATATCTTTGTTGCCTTTCCATTGAAATGTTAATGACCAAAGTTATTATATGAAAATAATATATAAAAAATGGATCATCGGTAGCCATTATTTGTGCATTAGTATGTGGAAGTAGTGTATTCTTAGGAGGTTGATTTTCATTGTTATCAATAATGTTTATTGTTTAAGTGTTGAATAGTCAAGCTTAGAGGTTGATTTTCTTTGTTATCGGTAAGTTTATTGTTCTAAATGTTGAATAATCAAGCTTAATTGCATTGTGGTCAACAAGATCTCAGATTTTATTTCACAAGGCAATACATCTTTTTGGCACATGGTTTTGGACTATGTAGTATCCATAGAAGGATATATCTTAGTAAGATTTCAATGTATTTCATAAATCAAGATGTCGAATAGGTGGTAAGTCAATCCAATGCATGTCTAATGGTCTTTTCAATATGATGTTTTATTTTTTAAAAAACTTTTAATGATGTTGTGGCCTAAGGCTTGATGATGTTGTTCTTTCAACAACCCGAATTATAGATGTAACCATAGTAGGCATATAACTATTGATAAAATGTGAATCCTTAGAAACTAATGTAGGAACCTTAGGTTAAGGTAATATTATTTCCATGAGTGCGATGGCCATAACACAAAGATAAATGAATGATATGGAAGTATTTCCAAGTAGTCTAGCTTGATATGTGCTAAGGACTATTGATAAAGACACATTTGTCTATTTTGAAGATTTGATGGTTGATAGATTAAAATGAGTACATATGGCATCAAAATCTAAAGATATTGTCATGTATATCCTCCTTGGGACCTTGTTGAATAGATTGAATACTCTAGAATGTGGCATGAGGTCCATTATTAGTGATGAATCAATCCAAGAAAGCATATTGTAGGCATTAAAAAGAATGTAAAGCTTTACCTATATATAAGGCATCACCAATCAAAGTGTTATAAATCAACTTCAATATAATTAGTCCATGTTTTTCATAGTCTATTGTAGAAATAAAATGGACTGAAGGTGTGATTAAGGATTTCTATGACCATCAAATAATTGGAAGTGTAGTATGATCAAGTCGCATGAGAGAGGCGTATCAAGCACATCTCTAAGAATAGGATTGAAAGGTGTGGCATTGTCCATAATCCTAACATCATAAGTTTCTCAATGAAGGAAGACATCACACACTTATATTTGTAAGTCGCCTATGGATTGCATCATACTCACTATCTCATAGGTTGGAATAGTAGAAGACTCAAGAGTTTCGTTTAAAAGGGCCAATTCATTATTCATATCTAATATGGGCATGCTAGGAGAGCTAGGAGTAGAAGGTGAACAAACATAAACAAATCACTATAGAGCTACATGAGTATTCACCTATCATTCTTTTGGTATAAGATGTAACCAAAACCCTTGAATAATAAATTTTTTGGAGACATAGAGTGCGCCTTGACTTGAATTCCTCTTGATGGTATATCAACTTGCTAAATATTTATTATTTTTGTTGATTCCTCCTTCATTTCTTGTTATTGAAATGCCACTAGACAAATTTGTATATATAAACTTTTCAAGTTTAAATTAAAGATATGTCGATTTACAAGTCAACCATATAAAAAGTAAATAACGAGCATACATGGATCTAAACACCAAAAATATGCAAGGAAGGGAAAAAGAGTCAACAAAAAGATAGAATACAAATTTAGTGGGTCGTCGAATCTGATCCAGAGGAAGAAAAGCTAAGGGACAAAAACAAAACACATAAATAGGTCTATAGGCAAGAAATGAACAAAATAAAAGAACAAAAGACCACACGTTCACAAAAAGAAAGGGGAGAAATATGAAAGCACACATACAGTGTCAATAAGACTTTAATTCAAATCAATAATCCATATGAACAAAAATAAAGTAAAATCATTTCAATAACAAGCCTTCTACTAAATTTAGGTGTTTATAAAAGCTATAAAATATTTTGACGTTGATTATGCTGAAATCATGGTGAAACAAATCTTCAATTATAAGTTTATCGATCTAAACAAAATATTGGGAGGTAGATTATACTATGACATCTACTGTTAATGAGCTCCTTGGTTGGTTGAACCCTCAACCTATGGAAACATTAGATTGTGTTTCAAAACAACATTAAATCACACACATTTCATGTTAATAACACAATTAATCAAAATGCAATGCAAATCAATTGAAATTGAAGGCCACACAAGCCACAAACCTACTCCATGTGACCCTTGGTAATGTATATTATGACATACACTCTCGTATTGTCTAAGATTCACTCTTTATGGGTAAGTGCACATACCCATACTAATTTATAAATTATTTATAAACAAGAATAATATATGTAATGATTATCCTCGAAATAGGGTTTGTTTATTTTGAGCTATTATCCATAATAGATAGAGAATCAGTCCTGTCCCAAACCTCTTTACTTATTTATATAAGATGCTAGAGGGCCTACACGAAGGTTGATATTTTTTAACACAATTTGGAATCAATATCATTCCATTGTATTGTATTCTTCTTATGAAGAGGGTCTTTGTCCCTCCTACATATTTGAGCTTAACATATTGGTAGACATTCTACCTTTGACATATTTGTGTTTATTTGTTTTAAATGTTTCATAGATATGCATATGTAATTGTGGTTGAAAGTCTTGAGGTTACTTATTCACATATCATAGAAATTATGTTAGATTCACATATCATGGCCCCTTCCATAATCCTAACAACCTAAGGGGAAATAAAACATGTGCTATACAACCCAAGGGACGGTGACCAATGACCTCATCAAACATTTCATAGCTTCTTGTATAGTTCATCCTCCATTACAACCATGTGACCAAGTGGCTTAACTCATACAATTATAAACAATTTTAGTAGCACAATGAGCATCCATCAAAGCATTACTTCATGATAGACACTGAACACGTATATATCTGATCAGTTCGCCTTTTCTACCATACTCCTAACATATTCCTCTATCGTAGGCAGGTACCGTAATAATGTCATGTTAGGAATCAAAACCCTCCCTGAACAATAAACTATACAATTTACTTTTCTGAATACTAAATTAACAGAAAATAATTTTATAAATAATAATAAATTATCAATAATTATTATCTGTCACTAAATCATCTCATAATTTCTTTGTAACCCCTATAATTTTTAAGACCCCCAACTTGTAGAAGTAATTGAAGTTCTCCTTCCTAAAAATACAATTGCTCCAATTTTTCTACGATAGACTTCCAAGTTATACACCTCATTAAGATTTTGAACTCCATCGGGCCACGACCATCAAATTGGAAATATAGTGTTTTTATAGTTTATTTTTTGAAACAGGGAAAAACAACGATAAATTGTGAAATTCCAAACCATAGTGGAGTTCAGAAAATATTATTTAAGTGGACAATTAGTTAGCTGAATAAACATAAATAATATGAGTGATTTGTAGCCTGACAGAGCAATTATTATGATAAAGACTAGTCTTCAAACGTCATTTGGAATTACCCAGCGAAAATTCTCATTATAATGCTTTCAACCAAGTCGTTAAAAGTTGATTCTATACATGTATTGATAATAAGCCAATTAGAAATGTAATTATGTTTTAAGTATGAGGTATATATATCTTATCCTTTACAGGGTTTGAACATGTAACCTCTCTTTCAAGAGCACAAGTTCTTTACCATCAGACTAATTTAGGTGTATTTAAAGGTAATAAAGTTATTAATAATCATTGCACGTGAAAAATTTAAGTGAAAGGTTTTGAGATTAATATCTCTTAGCATTTTTCAAATTGATGTATTTAATATTTCTGTATTTTTTTTGATAGATATTGGTTTTGGTGAGATCTTTACCTTATTCATTTTTGACCAGAGCTCCAACTGGTCTGAAACACAATTGAGGGCCAAAATCTCTAAGTGATCATCTATCACAAGTACCCGAATTACCAACAACGGCCACAAATAGGTTGAGAATACCAAAAAAGGGTCATAATCGGCCCGATAATACTATCAACCACCACAACCAGTCCAAGAATACCAATGATCAACCACAACTAGCGTTCGACACCAAATTGAGATTTGAACTTGGGTGGTGTTTGAAGCAATCAAGTCACTTTACCAACTCACCCATATCTCATCACAATATATCTGTAAATTACTAATAACTTCATTACCCACAAATTTATTAAATATATCTATTAAAACATATTGAAAGATATCAATCTCAAAACTCTTAAATATACTATATTGGTTAATAATTTCAATAACTTCTTTGAAAAATTTCCAATAACTAATAACAAATATCATCAATCTAACTATACTAATATATTGAATTCGAAATATATTTTTGAAAAAAGCTACTCTAAATTCCACCTTATAAATATAATATTACAATTTTTTAAATTAACTTCTTAAAACAAATAATAAAAAACTCTAAATAATGATCAAATAAACATCAAATTTAAATTTCAAATTACCCCATAATACTCAAATAAACATCATATTTAAAATCATAATTAATTATTTATGCAAAAACATTATAACCCCTTATCCTCACTATAATTATTTTGATAAAACCATGCAAGTAAAAAAGATTGTTTTCTTATCTCTATCTTAAGCCAATAATAAATATATTTAATTATATCGTAGAAATTGAAAACCTTATAAATAATATTTGAATGCATTTCCAATTAAAAATTAGTTAGGATGTGAAAAATATTAAACAATATTTAAATGCATTTCACATTGGGAACCCTAGCCGTCCCAACCCAAGAAAAACCTACTATTAGGGTTTAGTGTTTCTCAATACAATTAGGGTTTCGCAATACATGTAAGGGTTTCTCCCAGAGGAAGCTCAGGGCGGCGTTTGGAGGAGCAGACGCGGCAGGAGGAAGCAAAATGAGCCATAGGAAGTTTGAACATCCCAGGCATGGATCCCTGGGTTTCCTCCCTCGCAAGAGGGCTAAGCGCCACAGAGGAAAAGGTACGAGTGAATAATAGAATATTAATTTGCTGTTTCTGAACATCAAAATGCCTTGGTATACAGAAAAGCTTAGGCCCGTTATTGATCTTTTTGGACAGTGAAGTCGTTCCCTAGAGACGACCCATCAAAGGAATGCAAGCTGACTGCATTCATGGGATACAAAGCTGGCATGACCCACATCGTAAGAGATGTGGAGAAGCCTGGATCTAGTAAGCCCATTGCTTGTTCTTATGTTTTCAAGAACTATTGTTTTGTTTTTGCTCCATTGCAGCTAACGGTCGTATGTGTGGTCTGCAGAGCTTCACAAAAAAGAGACTTGTGAGGCCGTGACTATTTTGGAGACCCCACCCATGGTTATTGTAGGTGTAGTTGCTTACATTAAGACGCCTCGCGGTCTCCGCACTTTGAACAGTGTCTGGGCGCAGCATCTCAGCGAGGAGTTGAGGCGCCGATTCTATAAGAATTGGTACAAGGCCAAGAAGAAGGCCTTTACCAAGTATCCTAAGAAGTATGAGACTGAGGATGGTAAGAAAAGCATCCATGCTGAGCTTGAGAAGATGAAGAAATATGCCTCTGTTATCAGGGTTCTTGCTCACACTCAGGTATGAGGATTTGCATTTTATGAGGTTTATTGTGTATCAGGCTTTAGCTGTATTTAAAAACCGGGAAGAAATCATTTCAGCCCACCGCTCATTCTGCCTGGCAGCCTACCACCCGTTTTCTCTTGATTGGGTACAGGGTCTAAAAATCAATAGAATTTGTTCGTGCAAGAACTTTCTGATCATCTTGCAATCAATAATTATCACGATTAATAAATATAGGCTGTTGAGACCTATAATGATTACTAATTAGGTTCGGGTTAGAGTTCATGTTATTTCTGATCATCTTGCAATTAACAGTAATCAGTATTAATAATTATAGGCTGTTTGAGCCTTGAGGCAAGGCATGGAAATCCATCAAAAAATAAATCAAAAGCAGATTGCTGTCATATCTAGTTGTGTATACCTTTACCAACATATAAAATAATATAAAAAAAGCATATTGAATGAATGCAAATTATTTGACCAAATGCTCAATCCAAACTTAGTCTACAAACACACACAGTTTCCTCCATGTCTGTCACTGCCATATCTGGCTTATTCTTCCTCACACATGTTGATACACTGAACAATCCAATCTTAAAGCTGTGTTTCTTTCTTATGTCAATTTTAAAATATCCCACATTCCTTCGCAAGTTTTGTCTTTCTATTCACCAAGATCTTTTGGACCCCCTTCAAACAAGCCAAAATTTTGTATTCCATTCCAAGGTGACAGACCACTAGGGGGTGACCCTCTTTTTGAGCCTTCATTAACTGGAGGAAGTTGTGGTGGGAGAACATACACCACTTTTAGTTTGCACTCAATATTTGTGTTGTCGTTGATGGGCATATTCTGAAATATTCTTTACCTCTTGTTCATAAAGTGTTACAACACTGCACAAGGAATTTTTTGTTGCGCTGAAGATCAGGAGGGGCTCATTGCCATGCATACATGGTGACCATAACATCACAAGTAGGCTTTGGAAGGACAATCCCAGTGTTCTTAGGCATGGTGGTCTTTAGTTTTTAACTTTGAAAGCTGCATAATCACATATACGGTACCACCATAGCATGTGGCCAAACATGGTTTTTACTAATGTTTTAAACAGCCACCTCATTGTCTCATAACTGTATGCAGTTTTTTTGATATATTAATGCAGGGTGAGGGACCCACAGAACACTCTATTTACCCAAATAAGAGTTCAACCATTTGATATACTAAGATTTCTTAACTAACTGATATACTAAGATTTCTAAATTATAAACGGTATACCAAATTTTGTTGCAGCACAGATGAATGTCCAATGAAAATAACATTTTTAAGCCTTTCATTGTCATTACGACGATCATCCAACATAGCAAAAGTCTAATAGGTTTTATGATAATTCAACATAGCAAAAAATCTAATAGGTTTTATGATAATTCAACACAGCAAAAAATCTAATAGGTTTTATGATAATTCAACATAGCAAAAAATCTAATAGAGTATGATTGAATCTTAACTGGATGAAACTTAATAGTTAATTTATTTTTCTAAGAAAAAGGAATTTTATAAGCGTTAGGTATTTATTTTCCTATTGTTCTTACTCCTCTTGTATATACACGGTAGAAGGTTTGCCTTGCATTTCAAAAGAAACAAAGGTACTTTGATTAAATTGCATTCACTAATACCAAATATAAATGCTTACAGATTAAATTGTATTCACTAATACCAAATATAAATGATTGCAGAAGCCACCAAGGGCACCTCAAAGTTTAAACATGTGAAAGTCACCCTAGGGACAGTCATTCCTATACAGGAATTGCAGAAAAGAATATAAATAGCTTATTTTTAGCTCTTTTATCTAAGATTTATGTTACTGGAAATGTGTAACACATGAACCTTATGTTCTAATGAAGATGGGGAGATCGGCCTTGTAAGTAGAAACAGTGACTGAACGGAAGCAGACTCATGTACTTTGAGCTAATCTTGTGCTCTTCAGTCTCCAATTCCTGCAAGTTACTTCTTAGATAGTTAGAGAAATCCAAACCTGCATTGTTGGTCACAAGGACAGTTCCTTTCCCTATCATTCCTGTCTCTTTGAGTAGCTTAAAATCTGACAGGTAACACTGTTTGGTATGATCCATAGATATAAAATCAAAGTATGGAACTCCTCCATCCTCTAATATCTCACCCAAGTCCTCCAAACAGCCGGTCGGTGCTCCTTCCATTATTTCCGCCTTTGTTGCAAGCTACGTTACCGGATACGCACCCCCCAGGCCCTGGGAGCGCGGGGAAACGCTCCCCGGATACGGGAGCACAGGGGGAGCGTGGGGATACGCCCAGGATACGGCAGGATACGGCCGGATACGCCCGGATACGTCTGGGTGCTGTATCCTGGCGTTTCCTGCAATTTTTTTTTCCAATTTTGCTTAATTAATAGTCAAACACAGACTTCAAAAAAAAAAAAAGTATGAAAAGCTCTCTGCAGTTTCAATGGCTGGCTGTGTTTGACTGTTTTCAAAACGTGAGCCTCAGTTGATTCATCTGTATCTTCTTTATTAGGGCTGTATGCAGCAGCTGAGAAGGTTGCCAGAGCAAGTCAGCAAGTCTTCCAGTTATTGGATCACGTTTCAGCCTTGCCAAAACAAAGTAAATAAATATCTGTAACATGATCAAGATGAGAGAGAGGTTGAAATCAATTATACCCTGTTTTGCTTATCCTTTATGTCCCAAAAAAATGGTTCTCCAGGACTCTTTCTGTGTAGTACATATGGTGAGATCATTTGCACAGGTATAATACAAAAGCTCAACTCGTGAATAAGCTCAAAGAAGAGAACAGGGCATGCTCTTAAGTTTGATTTAACACCAGGTCATCTCATTGTAATCTTCACCAAACTGTGCAGAGGGGATTTTCTTTTGTCTTTATTTTTGTCCATACTGGTAAGTTGTAACATTTGCATTATGTACTTGTAATAATAAATAAGACTAATCTAAGTTTACACAATTGAATATTATGATATTTGGCATTGAATTATTAGTATGTTTTGTGGTTATTTAACTTATTATGTTTCTTCTATGCATAATATGTGGTTAATTTTGCTTATATGTCTATATTTTTATATTTTTTAATTTTATATATATATTTTTGTACAGCCGTATCCAGCTGTATCCAAACCCCCCCAAAAAAAATCGTCGTATCCCCGTATCCGACTCTTGTACCCTTATCTGTACCCGTACCCGTATCGGCAACTTAGGTTGCAAGCCCTGAGAGGCAAACCAATCCCCACAGAAGGAGAAAATGTTCGAAACATTGTTTTAAAGAATGAATTTCTAGAACATAGATCTAAGATTATGAAAGCAAACTATATTTTTAATGGATCCAAGTAACAATCAAGTGTCAGATCAAGCATTAATAGCACCATAGACAATTTTTTTATACCTAGAATGAAAAGCCAGCTTAAACCATTGGGGCTAATAATGCACAGAATTGGGGCTAGTGTGATATGCTGATGTGTGTGCTGACATGGTGTGAGCATTGGAAGTACACCTGTCACGGTGTGATATGTTGAGTGTCCATGTGACCATTATGTTCTAAAGGTTTTGCGTAGAGTCTAAAGGCTATGCGATACCGATATGTCTCTGGTCTTTGCATAAGTGCGCAACGGTGACAAGGAGGTCTGTGGATGATGTGAGCTACCACAAAGGTGTGCATGCTGCATGGAAACGCCTGAGTATGCATTGATCCCCAAATGCTCATAGTAGAAGAGTTTAGTCTGATATGGTGGCCGCTCAGATTAGGAGATGGATGAAGCAATCTGTTGTGTGTTCAATGAGCTTCATTGGGTAGGTTTGACTTTCTTGGTGCTTGTTAAGATATTTTCTAGAAGAGCTCATCTTGCCATGACTTGCTTCATGGTTCCAGTGTCTTTTCTTCTTTGGACCAGATCTACCTGTTTGTTCCTCCCATAATCTCCATTGGATTTTTTATTTTTAGTATGATCAATTTCCAGGCTCACTACCTCAAGCTCCAAATCGGTTTTCTCTGTAAAAGTCCTCAGTGTAGCATCCATGTTCATGGATTCCTCCTGCTTTCACTGTGGTAGCTCCAGCATGCCTGGCTTGCATGTATGTCATTTCTTGCTGGGCAGGATCACTGGTGTTTGGACTATCTATTAGCTTTTCCAATTCTTTCATAAAGCCATACTTTGCGACTATTCTTCATTGTTAACCATCTACGCTTCTTCAGAAAACTTAGTTTCAGCTACTGTTTCCGTGTCTTGTGTCATAATTAGTTTTACTACTTTTTCTGTCCTCCCCGTTGGGTTCATTTGGAACTGTGTTCTTGGCTTTGTTTCTTATGATGTATTTTCTGTTAGGCTTCATGAAGCCTTCACTATCCTTTTCTGTTTCAACTTGTTGTTTCTGTTATTGATTTTCATTTTGGAGAGTGGCATTATTTGATTAGATGACCATAGACATGCCATCTTTCCTACTTTCAGTGTAATATTCTTGGGCAATGGTTTGGTATATAATCCAAATTCACATGTAATCTGGGTTTGCTCGAGAGTCCTTTGCCATGATTTGGTCTTGAAATTTCTATGGCTCTTACTAAGGAGTTGGCCACTATATCAAATACATTTTTGGGCCAGAATTCTTGTGGGAGTGCAAACATTCTGATCTAGACTGGTGTTGTGGTGGGTATCTCTTCTGTTGTTTTGGAAGCGATATACCAGTGTGTTTTATAAATACCTCTTTTCTGAAAAACAGGGAGCCTACATCTAATACTGTCTCTCTCAGATTCACTTGCAAATACGCCTATGAAGTAGCCGCTTGCACAGGTTCTTAGTTTATATTTGCTATTGGTTTTCCAAAGCTTCAGTGTCCAAGCGTACAGTTCTTCCAGAGAGTTGCAAATGAAATGTTCCTTTTGATATCTTTTTCATCCAAGTAGATGATTGGATTCTCCTCCATGTCTAGCATTCATGGATCCTTGGTTCTGCTTTTTGGCTCCCTTTTGTTTAATCAGTGGTTGCCATTACTATATCTCTTCTATTTATGTTTTTTTCTTTAGATCCAACTGACATTTCCCTGAAAGTGGATTTGGTTTTGGAGGGATGGATGGGATCCCTGTTCTTTTATCCATCCTTTGAGCTTCCTATCCGTGAACATCTGTATTAAATCAAAGCCTTCTGAAGAGGTCATCTACGTTCTGTGTATGCCTGAAATATTTTGATTCCAATGCAAATTGTGACCTATTTATAAATATTTTATTTATCCACTAAAACTAGTACAAATATTTCAAATATATCTATTTTAAGAATGCCAAGATTTATCAATTCAGAGGTGCCTGTCATATATTTGCAACATAGTATTGCCCCAAATTTCCCATTGATTGGTGATAGATGGCTTCACTGTAGCTATATATGGCAAACAAAATGGGGTGGGTTCTGCCTTATGCCCAAGATATCGCTATATTTTAATCACATTCTCCAACAAAAAAAAGAAAAACCATCCTTTGATATTCAATTCGATGTCAAATTTATGGTTAGACAATTTTTTATTTACATCGCATTAACTTCACACTCCCCCCCCCATCCGCACCGCATCTGTCATTGTAGTTGTGCACCTTAGTTTTAAGACTAATTCTGAAGTAAAGGAGTTGCAAGAGACAAGGTTTACTTCCAATTTTCATAGCTAATGATAACAAAACAATATTTTTCCAACTTGAATTTTTCATAGCTCTGATGATAAGACTTTTCACAACTTTTGATGGAGAACTTCACTGCCCTGAAAGAGGCTGTCTATCTCTTCTTTTTGTATTCAGATGTTTTTATGTATGCATATAATTGTTCAACTGCTAAATTGTTGGCAGGTCATAGCTTAAGTGCAATTTGTACCAAATAAGACCTCTGACGTTAAGAAAGCAATGATCATGACTTCCATTGATGCCATTGAAGCTTTGAGGTTTTTGAAAAAACCTCAAAGCAAGGTCCCCATAAAAAAATCATAGCAGTTTAGGAAGCACTATAAGATTTCCACCAGGAGAGCAAGGACTTGGATATTGTAAGGGTTGTGAAGGTGATATTTCAGCATCACTGAACTGATTGACAGTATAATATAACTTTAATTATCAATGCCAATCTTCAAGTGCTGCAACCTCGATTTTTCCTTGGAATACCTAAATGTTGAGATTGACTTGCACCTTGAAGGAATCTGTTGCTGGGTTGAGGGACTGCCAGTTGTTGGGGGTGTTGTTGCACCTAGGAGTAAGGACTTGGATATTGTAAGGGTTGTGAAGGTGATATTTTCAGCATCTCTGAACTGATTGACGGTGTACTACACCTTTAATTATCAATGGCAATCATCCAGTGCCTCAACCTTGATTTTTCCTTGGAACACCTGAATGTTGAGATTGACTTGCACCTTGAAGGAATCTGCTGCTCAACGGGATTGAGGCCTGAGAGACTGCCAGTTGTTGGGGGTGGTGTTGCACCTAGTTGAAGCATTATACTTTATAAAACTATTGAAGCTTTTTGGATGAGATTCTGGAAATATACCAGTGCTTGGTTCTTCACATCGTCAAACATCTTCTTTACCTGCTCTAGTCGTTCTTCTAGGCTAAGTCATAAGGTTTGAGTTTGAGTTCAATGAGGATGAAATTCGGTTCAAGTTCACCAATGGATAAAGTTGGAAAAAAAATTTGCCATCAAGTTCGAACCATAAAAAATATAGAAAAATAAATTCAAATAAATATATTAAAAATAAAAATAAAAATGGATATTTAATTGAAAAAATAAAATAGTTTTATTATATATATATAAATAAAAATAAATAAAAAAAATTGAAAATATAAATTATTGTAAATAAATTCATAAGGGTTGTAGTCTGACTAGTAAGGATGGTGGTTGCTTATTTCCATCCCACCATGGTACAAATCCCTCTAGATACTTGATACGGAGAGTCAAGGAGTTAAGGTCAGGATCATACCTTGGGAAATTTTGATGGTGTGGCTGCCCCTTAGTTGTTGCTGCTTAGTGAGGAGCTCATTGATTTAGATGTATGTTTACTCAACATTGTAAATCTGTTATATGTATGTTTATTTCCAAAATATGGGCAGAGATACCAACATTCTATGTAATTCAGTGATACCATGTAATGCCTTTGGGCATATCAAAATCAAAATCAAAATAAAAAAAAACAAAATAAAAATTAATGAAAGACAAAAATAAAAATTAACAAAAAAACAAATATAAAATAAAAATAAATAAAAACAAAACAAAGTAAAAATAAATGAAAAAAAAAAAAAGAAAGAGAATGGATTAAAAATATATATAAAATGAAAAAGATCAAAAACAATTTTAAAAAAAATCTAAAACAAAACCCTAAAAATCTAAGACTAAAGTTTTGTAAAACAAAAGTCATAACCCCCCCCCCTAAATGCAGGCTGCTCGATGGCTTGTGTAGGCCTGTTGGGTTGCCATGCAGTCCCCTAGACCCTCGTGCAGCAGCCACAAACCCTTTGAACAGCCACATACCAGCTGTGCACATGTGAAGTTTGAACAGGTCTCCATGGTGGTTTCCTGCTCAGTCCTTTTCCCATGCGGGCTGGTTTTAGGTCTCCCTGCTCAACATTAAATTCGCCAAACATGATGTTTTTGAATGAATTTTTTGTTGAAGCATTAAATTCACTGAATTCTGATTTTTAGGGAAAAATTTGGCGAACTTTGTGACTTAGCTTCTAGGTAATCTGAGACAGATGAGTTGGAAGCCTTCCTTACAATACTCTGAACGGGTAATCAATCACGACTAAGATGGAAAAGTGATTTAGTGAAGACCACCTAGTTGGGTAGGGGTTTGGAAGCCTTCCTTACAATACTCTGAATGGGTAATCAACCACGACTAAGAAGGAAAAGTGATTTAGTGAAGACCACCTAGTTGGGTAGGGGTTTGAAGGCAGAGAATGCTCTGAAATTAGTGATCCATGTTTAGCCCAGGAGTGACACAAAGAACAACTCACAAGCAAACTAATTGATATGTTGAACATGCCAACCAGCCAACTAGCTAAGTTGGGGGTTATGTTGAGCTTTCAATGGAAATGGAGAGAAAATGCAACAACACAATTACACACTCAATGAAAATAGGGGATGGCATAGAAATCTCTTCGATTCCTTACGAACAGGATAATATACATTTTTGTATGATGCTAGACTTTGAAACCAAAAGTGTATTTTTCCGTCAAGTTGAATTCACAGATGGACTCTGTGATGTGGAAATGAAATGCAGGAACATGAACTGAAACAAAATTCAGAAATCACACAGATTAATTTGGAAATAAAATACAGGAACATCACATGAAATGAAATGATATAACTGTTTACATTTTAACCTGTTCTGTTTCCCCAACTGATTTTTGATCTGAAAGGGGAGGTGTTGTGAACTCTGTGACAAAGTTGTTGCTTGGTGGTTACTTGAAATCTGTGCCCCTTTGGTGCCTCAAGGCATTTTTCTTGTTGTAGAAGAAAGACCTGGAGTGATGTGGACTTGGCTGTGTAGTTCAGCACTGCTAACTTTCCAGCAGACTGCAAAGGGGAGGGGTCATTTGCAGTGGTCAAACTAAGTCACCCAGGCTACAAGTTACTAATGATGCACTGTCAATCTTACAACAAGATTGCATGAGCTGCAAATCGCACCCAGATGGGCTCGGATTATATTTTCTGCTGATAAGCAAAGGATTGAGATTTGGTGCTAAAATCATCCACAGAACCGAAGAACAAAAAGAAAATATCCCTGTGCGTGAATATGTCTGCTAAATATCCTCCATTATGTCTTCAAAAGATGCACCAGTCAGATCTGAAGTGAGGTTGCAAGAAATTGATCACTTATTTGAAGTAACATAGGAGCGAAAGAAACAAATGTGATACAATATGACAGTCTTCACCATCCTCTCCTCGTGCTGAACCAGACAGTCTTCACCATCCTCTCCTCCTGCTGAACCACCTTCTTGGAATATGTAATTACTTGTAAGGTGACCCCGAGGTAATTCAAAGAATCGATATCTGAAAACAGAATAAAGAGATGGTCCAGATAGGCAAGAGATGGTCGAGATGGGCACGCATCTTATCAAATTGTTTCTGAACTATACAGTTAGCTGTAATGCAAACCATGGGTTGAATTAAAATTTTCAAGTGGCTTCTAGTTCCAAATTTTCAAAGAGCAAAATTAGATACTCTCAAAGGCTGATTATGTAAATAACTGTGACTATACCTGTAACTTGTAAGCATAGTGAATTATGGTTTTCATAATCTGGTTACACGATGGAGACCAAATTCATATCATATAAATTGTTTTCTGGAACATAGCTCACAAAGAGAGAAACTTTACTGGATTTCACATTAAAAAAATTTGTAATTAATTAACATTAAAAAAAAAGGTCCAGCCATTACATGTCTATGTTCTTCAGACTATGATCAATTTACATGATACAGATAGATGTTAATTATGAAGCATGAGGATCTCATTGCATATTTTTCTGATGCAGCAACCGAGAAGTACTACAATCTAAAAGAGCATCTAATGTTTTTGATAACCTTATAACCTGTATCATATGCCTATATTTTACGTGGACATGATTTTGCTTCAAAAGGCATGTTAGTGGCATCATGTCTCTCAAAATGTTGTATGGCCATAAAATTTCCTTTTTGAAATTTGCCCGATCATTTGAATTTTGTAGCATTCGCACCACTTTTCTCATTTTAGGCCTTGTGTCCAAAGGGGTGCTAATGCAACTGAACTACTTTTAGCATTGAAAGCATCTTGTTCTGTATTTGGAGTGAAGACTTACTAGTTCTCATGCCCAGATTTTGTTCTTTACTCCCTTGAAAGTTTCAACTGAATCCACCTTGCAAGATCCATCCCACTTGTGATAGGATGCATTCCAGTCAACAACTCTAACAAAATGACCATACACATTACCAGCTGCACTAATTCTCATTGTGTATGGATACTTTATTATGCAGAGGTCATCACATAGACTTGTCATTATGGAAAGAAAACATGAAGTTCATTTTTACCAACCTCTGCTACCTAGCTCTGGCCTGCAATCTCTTTATAAGTTGTCTTCTTTTGATACAAGGTAATCTAGCCATCAAATTCCTTTATTGTTTGTCCTTTGCTTTTCAAAAGATTCCTCGTCTGTTTTAAGACTCTCTAACTTCTCACAATGACTCACCTTGTCTCATTCTATCACTCTTAGTCTCTCACCCTTCCTAGCTTTCACATACAAGCCTTTATGTTACCTTGCTTGGGTTCAAAACTCTGTCAGGTTCCTTTCATTCATGACATGATCCACAGGTCCTATTTGACCTCTATCTCAATCCCCAAACTATTTAGACAACTCTTGATTTCATAACCCTCTCCTAGACCTCTGTCACAGGATGTTTAGTAGCCTTTTTTAATGCTTTATTACAGTGTACGGACATGTACGGTTCTCAATGGACTAACCAATACCATATTAAGATACCCTTTATCTAGTTCTTGTTATCTACAAAGTTTCACTTTCTGGCTCAGTTTCTTGACCACTCTTTCATTCCCTTTTAGCCCTCGGATTAGGCCTATTACATCTGTTTACATCCTATTTTCACAGGCTTCATAAAATCGTACACAGAAGTACGGAAACGCTTCTCAACTTCCAAAATATTTTGAAGGGCCTTATTCCGTAACCTTTCACTAATTAGCAGGGTTTTCCCATGGTTCAAGCCCCAGGAAACTCAACTTGAGTGTTAAAACCCTAAAACAGTGTTGTAGACTGGTTCTGTAACCCGAGAAGGGTTCTTTTGCTCTTGTATTTTCCCCAATAGGTTTCAAAGCGTACTAAAGGCTGGACAACCTCTGCACCAACCCTTTCCACCTTACCAAATCAATTTTCAACCCCTGTGACACCTCTGCTACAGAATTCTAATGACTTCTAAATTGCCACTGTAAGTCTGTGTGCATCTAGACAGAACAGGGGATGTTTTAGGTTAACAAAAGGTTTATCAAACCACTGTGGAAGCTATGAAGGGTTTGTAACACCTTTAGTCTCCTTTACAAAACTCTTTCAACCTCTTTCAAATGCTTATGGACTCTGTGATAACTTGTTCTGCTATGTCTCTTCTGCATGTAGGGGTTTTAAACAGTCTACAGACTCTCTGGAGTGCTTCATTCATACATTTGAAAACCACATTATTGGACACAAAGAACTTCAACAATACGAGGGAAAACAATCCTATGTGAACCTCATCTCAATTCCTGTCTGCTCCTTCTTGTAAGATTACATACTCAGCATTTCTCTTTACTTCAACAGCAACACAGAAAACACAGGTCTGGTTTCTTGATTATGGAATGTTCAAACACTATGAAAGATGTAAGAACTGTGATAAGAATAGATGCTCACTTACCAGTACACACGTCTATGTTTTCAACTCAGTTATAAAATGATCCTTCTCTCAAGGATATATTCCAGGATCTTCTCTCCTCAGTATGCAAACAACAACAGGAATATAAAGACATGTATCTTGGATTTCTTTTGCATATAGGTGAAGTACACTTAACAGAATAAGAATAGTTTTACAAACACAAAGAAGATATCTTACCAGTGCTCCAAGATGAACACAACACATCTTTATTAAAGTTCTCTTTATAAACTCTGTTGCTATACAGTCACTTTCATGATCCATGCACAGAAAACAAAGACCGCAATTTTGATTTTCAAAACAAGAAGTTTCTTTAACATTCTTTTGGGGTTTATCTCCTTTTCACGTTTCAAATCCACCCCATTTCTCTCTTTTCTGACTCTTGAATCTTCTGCCTTGAATAACCTGTACACCAACACTACTATCTATTCAAAAAGAGACTATAACTAACTTTTAACTTCTCTTTGTATGTTGGAGAAGTACAAAACTGCCCACCTCCTTACATAACCACCTAGGTGACTCATTATGTGTGTCATTTATGAACTTAAGTGTCACTAACAACTTACATTACAAGACCACCCTATAGTGACCTCCTACTAACATGACATTTGCTCAAAACTTTAGACAAAAAAATTCAATATTTCAAATGAAGGACTTGTGGCAGAAAAATCCAATACAACTCTAATTCAAAATTGACATTAAACTAGAAACTTAGAAAGACTCCTACAGACTTTATATGAGCTTGACCACCTTCCAAAGACTCAAAACATGTAAATTAGATCACTTATTTACATTGGTAGTGATGCTCCTGCATCACTTTACAACCAACATATTCAATCCAAAGTATATATAAAACTTTGTAGAAAAATGTGTTATACGATACACAGTGGCATAGCTAATGGGTTTCTACCAATGTTGGGCAAGTTTACTCTCTTCAGAATACAGTCTAGAAAAATTGATCTGAAAAGCAGGTTCGCATTATATGCCAAATGGCATGCACATTAGTATGTGGTTTAGCTACTAAGTCATGCGATGGCTGGATGTCTCTCTATTCTTGCCATTGTAATGACTCTAAAGTTATTTTGCATGCAATTGTTGCTAAAAAATAGAATAATGACATATGATAATCAAATACCCATATAAGAAACATACTTTCACAGCTAGGGTAATGTTATGGATTGCGGATAACTTCTCTGCAAAATCATAAATGATAGTATATGTGTTCATGCACGTTTTGTGAAGGTTTTATGCTTTTAACCAGGTCACCAAACGATGGAGAGTGACCTTTTACTGATTATTGTTTTTTAAGTGTTGTATTTTAGGTACACATTTACAAATTAGATTGTATTTTTCAGGTAAAGAAGATGAAGGGTTTGAAGCAAAAGAAGGCTCACCTTATGGAAATCCAAGTGAACGGTGGAACAATTCCACAAAAAGTAGATTATGCTTACAGTTTCTTTGAGAAACAGGTTCCTATTGATGCACTATTCCAAAAGGATGAAATGATTGATATAATTGGTGTTACAAAGGGAAAAGGATATGAAGGTGTGGTAACTAGGTGGGGTGTCACAAGACTGCCTCGGAAAACTCACAGAGGTTTGCGAAAAGTAGCTTGTATTGGTGCATGGCATCCAGCCAGAGTTTCCTTCACAGTTGCCAGGGCTGGGCAGAATGGTTACCATCATCGGACTGAAATGAACAAAAAAATCTACAAGATTGGAAAGGCAGGGCAGGAATCTCATACTACACTGACTGAATTTGACCGGACCGAAAAGGATATTACTCCAATGGGTGGCTTTCCTCACTATGGTATTGTAAAGGATGATTACATCATGATAAAAGGGTGTTGTGCTGGTCCCAAGAAGCGAGTTGTTACCTTGCGTCAATCACTCCTGAAGCAGACTTCTCGTACAGCTATGGAAGAAATCAAGCTGAAATTCATTGACACATCCTCTAAGTTTGGACATGGAAGGTTCCAGACAACCACAGAGAAGGCAAAGATTTATGGTAAATTGAAGGCATAAGTAGTAAAGTTTGTGGGTGCATAACTTCTTCTTTAGCTGCATATGGAGTTCTCTAAGAACAAGGTTTAATCCTCATATTTTGAGGAATAATTTTGAACGTTTGAGTTAGTTTTTTATTCATGTGCATCTACTCTTTCCAGTTAAAACTATATGGAGATTTATTGACATAAGGCAGTGCATCAAGGATTGCTATTTGTTTACATGTTTTGCACTAATAGTGCCTGGTTCAATTTATGCATTTTTATCATGTTCAACATTGTTTTGATTTTCTGTTCTAACCAGTATGAGAGACCCGATTGTTTGCTTTAAATACCTTACACATTCGTAGGAAAAAACTCAAGACTGACAGTTTACTTAATCGGAGGGGAATAAACTAAGACTGTTATCTAAGATCAGAGTAAAGATTTAATTTTTAATTCAGCTTGTTTCCATGTCTTCAATTTCAAGTTTGGGGTTATAAAATATTAAAATAATGTCTTTCTTAAATGGACCGGTTGTGTCTTATAACAATAGATCTACATACTAACTTAAACATGTACAGAATCAAGTGTTCTTCAGGATTTCATCAGGGCCAATATGAAGATTTTAAATAACAGTTGAGATGGAAAAAATGTTAAGACTTAACCAAAGAAAAAACGGTCAACTACAGATAATTTATACTTTACATGCCCTCCAACTCTACAGGCTGCTAGGGATCGGATTCGCTTGGAAGTGTCCTTGCCCACTTAGTTCTTTGGAACCAAGCATTTTAGGTAGGACTTTGATAATATGTTTCTAGAGAGGTCGAGTCCTTGCCTCTTAGAGCATTTGATCAGAACCATATGGGACATTGAAATCATTGTTTTTTCTGGTAGAGAGAGTATATCATCAGGGTCCATTGAAAAATAAACCGATAAATATACATAATCTTTTGCATTGGAGTATTATATTGTGATTTAGAATCTATGCCGTCCAAACATCAAAGTAACCTCATGGTCCCATGGAGACTGCAACTGTGCCGGAATTTATGGGGTAGCCATGGGGGGCAGCTGCATCTGATCCCCACCTACAAATCTATTTGTTTGCCCAATGGCAAGCTGCATTTGGGCAAAAAAAAACAGTTCTTTCCCTCCAAAATTGGTGGTGATTGTGGCAGGAAAGGTTAACCAGATATTGGACGGAAAGCTGCAATATAGACAAAGCTTTGTAGATGAAATGTAAAGCTCTGTAGATGCATGTTCCTTACGAGTTGGAAGTGGGTTGTGTGTGCTGCTGCTCAGATTGCTTTCTTGTGGAGGTGGTTCAGGGTTTGGGACATTATTCACTGCAGTCAAAGGTATGGGATCTTTCATTGAATAATCTATGCTCCATTCTTTTGCGTTCCTAAACCGCTCAGATTTGGTGAATGTGAATTTCGATGATAGCCCAACAAGCACGTACAAGACTTCTCTTTTCTATCGTTTTTCTTGACTGCGCAGCTTAACTCATGGAGTCTCTGACTGATGGTGATTGGGCACCATCTTCCTTGGCTTTCCCCTCGCACCAAGACCCACTGCTTGGACCAGCCCAACAAGCACGTACAAGACTTCTCTTTTCTATCGTTTTTCTTGACTGCGCAGCTTAACTCATGGAGTCTCTGACTGATGGTGATTGGGCACCATCTTCCTTGGCTTTCCCCTCGCACCAAGACCCACTGATTGGACCATGTTTTTCCGGGTCTCTGGCCTTGTTTATCTTTGGGTTTTTCCTTTTCCCTACCTGCCATTGTTATTATTATTGTAGCACCATTGGTTTTAAACTCCAATGCAACACACTGTTCATTAATTTATCCTAATAATAATAACGTTTCTGAGGCTCTAGGGTGCAAACAAAATGTGTAATACTGACAGCTATTTGTGCATTCAACTGAAAAGGTTCGAACAGATTTTCACTGAATGAATTGCACTTCCCTTCACGCTATTGTCTTTCAACTATGATTAATTTGATCTAATTATTTCTGGAATTTTGTCTGGAGCATTTACATCTTAATTGCTGCAAACTCTAAACGCATCTTTAAGGACATTCTGCAATAAGGAATTGTGGGGATTAAAGTTTGCAATGCAAGCTTTCTTCAGTCCATCTTTATTTGCAGTACTTAAATGTAGGCATCCTTTATATTACCTTTTCTGTAACACCAATAAAAATGTGGGCTGTTCTTTTGGTGCCTTAACAACAGACAAATTTAGAACTTTACAGGCAGGTGTATGTCTTCATCTTTGCTCTGATTCTTGACATCTGTTATGGATTGAATGGTTGGCTGTGAGTAAGGTTTGCATATCTCTACTGTAGTGTACACAAACACTTTCTCTGATAACTATGTGCTTGGTGTTTTTGGAAAAAAATTCTGTGACAACTGGAAGATTTTGTTCTACATTTTAGGGGTCGTGATCCCTGTGTAGAGAATATAAAGCAGAGGGTTTGTGAAAGAAATGTGTGACAAAGGAAAGACAGGAATATATACAGATTTATTTGGTGTTTGGTATGTTTGAGGACTTTGAACAGCCCTAGTGTATTTTTATGGAAAGAGAAGTGATTATTTTTCTTTCGCTGCTCTCTGCTTTTACATGGATATTGGCAAAGTTATTCATTAATATTTGAAAGGATAATTCTTAAGAATATATCTCATGGTAGCAATATTTAAACCCTATTTTTGAAAAATTTAGTTTGATAAGCGTTTGCAAAGAATGGATTTAATGCTCTTATAAGTGTTGATATATTTAAAGGAAATGCATGCCAGCTATATGCTGACCATTTATTTCATGGTGTAGATTTGCAGGTTAATAGCTCATCTATTAATGTAAAATTTTGTTGTGATTATTGAGAGGTTCCTCGAAGAAGTTTCATGACTTAAATTTCAAAGGATGTGTCTTCTGTATTATCATATTTATTGAAAAGAGATCAAAACTGATGTAATACGGTTATTTCTTGTATCTTAGCAAGTAAAGTTCAAGTTAATGATATTAGATGTAGCATAAATTCTTTCTTTTCTTTTTTTTTTTTCTTCCTTTTTTTTTTTTTTTTTTTTTAAAGTATGGGATGGAAATGCCAATCTTAATTGCTGCCTTCTAACTAAGAAAAATATAAATGTAAAATTTTGTTGTGATTATTGAGAGGTTCCTCGAAGAAGTTTTCATGGCTTAAATTTCTCTAAAGGATGTTTCTCCTGTAGTATATTTTTATTAAAAAGAGAACAAAACTGATGTATTACAGTTATTTCTTGTATCTTAGCAAGTAAAGTTCAAGTTAATGATATTTATATGTAGCATGGATTCTTTTTATTTTTTCAAAATAAAGGTTGGAAATGCCAATCTTAATTGCTTTGTCTTCTAACTGAAGAAAAATAAATATGAGGGTTACCATTGAACCTCCTTCAAGTTGTAACGATCTCAAGCTTTATATGTATTAACTATTATGTATTAACTATGAAGTTATGCTTGAAATGCTGTTAGTTGATAACATTAATGCTATATCTATGCGCTGAGATGTATACCTTATATAAGTTAAGAGTATTTGTTTTGAAATGTATTCTTATCTGTATTAGTTGGTGTTGAAATCTTTATTTGACCAGTTTGGGTACTTAGGTTGTGTGGATGATAGAATACCTCTCCTATTTTGACTTCATAGGATATTTTATATTTGAATTGGTTGTGATACCTACAGAGTTATATCTTTACTTTCTATTTGGGCTTTACATGGATCAACTTGAATAAGTAATATATTGTTAAATGGATTAAGGAGACTTAAGAAAAAGGCCAAAAAGGCCACCTTTTGTCTTGATTGGATTCTTATACTATACGGTAGTCGTATGAAAACTATATTCTTGACTAAGTTTCTTGTCATTTTATCCCTTGGGTATAAGTATAGCCCTTCTGTATGTTGGAAAGGATAATATGTTTTTGTTAGTGGGATCAAAACTATTCATGGAAACTTATTTAAATTGGATATTTAAAAGACCATTGGATGTTCCTATCGTGTTCTTAAACTTCGTCATTTTAAGGGCTAATTTTGAGTGTTATAAGACCACTCAAGTCTAAAATTGTGATATATCCATTTTGGGATTCCATTGTGAAGGTTATAGAATGAATATTTAGAAACTTCAAACATTGCGTAAGTACCATTGTTGCAAAACAAAGGATGGTTAAGATTTTTGATTGGTTTATGTTATTGTATCATGGAAATTTGTCATGATAGAAATTATGCCAAGTATTAATTGGGGTTTATCCTTGAATAAGAAAACATGTATTAAATCATATCTTAGTGATTCAACCCTAAATATCTTAATGGAAGGAGTGACATGTTCTAACCAAGTGTTAATGAATAATCATTAGTCCAATGATATAGCCTATTGTTTGTGTTGGAGCAAACTTATTGTTCCAATTCATATACCTCTCAAAATTTTATCTTTTTGTTTGTGTTTTGAGGGCACGAATTGAATTTCTTTGTGATTGATAAAATTGACACCTAAATTCCAATATAGTAGGTTGGTGTGGCTCTCGTAGTCGATGTTATAGGGGGCCTAAGTTTGGGGATGGCGGGGGAGCGGTGTAAATATATAGTACTTGAAAAATTAGATATAAAAAGATGCATAAGGAATTTACATTGAGTATAACCAACTTAACATTTAAGTTTTAACTTTCTAATAATGAAGTTTCAAGTTTGAACCATTGAACTAATAAACATTGAAAATCAAAATCAAAATATTGTATTTAGATTTTTCAAAAATTTATAATGATGATTCATGATTACAATCAAGTATCAACAATGTTCAAAAACAAAATACTAAATAGTAAATACTAATGAGTCAATGGTTAATCATTTTCAAAGTTCTACTAAATTGTTGGACTCCACATGTTCAAGCTCTTCCAAACCAATACCAATTAGCCTTGTTTGTGTAGCATCGTCATTGATCTATGTTGGCTCCTCGGGTTTACATCCCATCTGGCTACTGATCTCTGTTTGTATGTGTGTTGTAGTCAATGAGATGCAAGGCACTATGTACATCCACGAGCTTCTTTGCCCCCATAAAGGTAAATTTGTTCTTCTTAATGGAGTGGATGAAGTTATAAGTAGACTAGTTCCTCCAAGAAATAGAAGAACTAAATCTCTATGACAACAAACGAATGGCTAGATTGGTATTCAAAGAAGCAAGACTATGCAAAGTCCACCACAAAATTGGTTCTTTTTGTGCGATTGTTTCTCTATTTATTTCAGCGTCTTGTGAATATCCCTTAAGAGACAAATTTTGTCCACTCAGTACGAATGATGTTGGCCTTTGTAGACTTATACATTTTTGAATGGGCTTCATGAACCCTGCCTTTACCTCAACATCTTGTATATGTGTAGCTCTACCAAGCCTTTGCACACACCAATTTGGGTTCAATGCATACAAAATCATGTGCAAGGAAGTGTTGAGTTTCTCCCATTTGTGATGAATGATCGTTTGAATATGTTCTGTGTAGAACTACAATGTGGGGTCTTTTTATACGATAGTCGTCATTTGATCAAGCATAGTATCAATGCATTCATACACCTCTTTAAGGGTAGGTGCATCAATATCCCCATAACTAATCATTGTGAAGATTGGAGTAATAATGGAGAATATATTTGGCATCAACGTAAAAAACATCACTCTTCACCACCTTCATCACCCTCTTTCCTTGCTCTGTCGTCGACTCAAACCATTAATTTGATTCCGCTTTCATAACCATTATTTGCAAGACCTCTTGCAACTCAAGCATCCTCTCCGAGAGAATAAAGTATGATGCATACCTAGTCTCTACAAGTTTCAAGAATTCCTTTTTGGAGAAGGAACTGAAGAGTGCATGTAAGTATGGTGATTGCAGATAAACATTTGCACATCTCTAGGATCACTAACAACTATTTTGATTTAGCTGATTTTTTTCATGTCCTTGAATGAATCAAATATAATTACAAGAATTTTCAATTTAGAAATGAATCATTGAATCAAAGAACGATACAATTTACAAATGAAACAAAAAATAAAAAATTCAAAGAATAAAATGCATAGTGATAGAGCCTACCTTGTGGCTCAAATGATGAACTTAAAGAGTCTTGAGTCTTCTTGGCTTCTCTATCCTCTTTTTGATCTCACTTTCCCTCTCATAATGCTCTCTCACTCTTGCAAACTTCTCTCTTTTAGTTTGTTGCCTTTATTTTCAGCGTTCTACTTCACTCAATGAAGTTTTTGTGTGATTTGGAATGAGAGGGATAGGGTTTTTTAATATTTATAAGCTTTTAGGAGGCTTTGTGGGTGGAGGTGCGATTCATTAGCAATTAGGGTTAGGATAGAGGGCTCACAAACCAAAATATTTATAAAAATAAATGTTTTTTGGCATCCACCAATGCATTTCTTGGGGGGTTGAGGGACGTCCCAGAGTCCCCTAGACACTCCTTTTTTGAAGAGATGCCTCGAAGACGTTCCCACTTAGAGGGAAACATCTTGGGGACAATGGTGGAGGTGCAGCAGGGGGACGTCTCCCTGATGTCCCCACATTCCAGGGACATCTTTGTCCCATAAACATGGAGATTTTTTAGGGGGATGTGTCTCTATGGAGCACTGTAAATTATGGGTGGCTTGGAACATTGAATAATTTAATTATCAATATATTATAAGCAAAACATGAAAACATAATTAAAAAACTTGGGTTTTTAACTTCGTCACTGCATAATTTCCACATTCAACTACATAGAGCTTCTTTTAAAAAATATTATGTCTCCTCTGCTACAGTATGTGTAAATACTGCATAAGATTGCAAGTTATTTTCTTCCATGTTAAGTTGTTCAAAGTGATTATTATCCTATTTTCTTCACGATAATGCTCCTATAACTTCTAAGATATTTTCTTATTCTTGTGTTCATCACCAACTTTCTGCTTGTTTGTTGCACCAATAACATCGACCAACTCCCCACCCATTGAAGATGGTCTTCTTTTTGTGAGAATTTGTTTGAAAGAAGGGTATGGGTAGGCAAAATGGCCCCCATTCCTTTCAATATAGTGCTTGCAAAGTTGATCACTAAAAATTTAAAGATTTCAATTTTTAGTTTCCTTGCCATTTATTTTAAACCCTGATTAGCAAATTTCATGTGGGGCTTGTTTCTTTTCATCTGAACTAGATACAAAGTAGTCACTAGTACCTACGACAAAGGTGGTGTTGTTGCAATGTTGGTATATGACATAACCAAGCAACAAAGTTTTGACCATGTCGTGAGGTGGCTTGAGGAGTAGAGAGGCCATTGATACAACAATATTGTTATTATGTTGATAGGAAACAAATGTGATCTCGCTGACAAGCATGAAGTGCCTAAAGAAGATGCACAAGAATTTGCTCAGACAGAGGGTTTGTTCTTTTTGGAAACATCAACACTAGATGCAAAAAATGTGGACGTTGTGTTTGTGACAGTCATGATTGAAATATACAAGACAATAAACAGAAAAGTCCTTGCTGCAAATGAAGAACAAGGAAATGGAAATGCAACATCATTGACAAGCACTAAAATTGTTCTTGCAAGACCAGTGCACAAGATCAATGCCAAGAAAAATAACTTTTGCAATTTAACTTACGTATTCATTGTTTCACCGGATGCTTAGCATACACTCATCCCTTAGATATCCTTTTGTATTTTCTGTCATCCTTAAGGCAAAGTCTACTTTCCAGAATAGTTTATGATGCCAATTTATATTCTAAATTTTTTATTCCGAGAAACCTTTGGTTCTATATTGGTCAGTGCATTTTAATATGCTGCAGTACTCTGTTGCTCTTTTTGTAAATTGTTATTATACATTTCTAGTACACAACAGGGGACTCATTTGTAGTAACAAAGTTTATCAATGTTACTGATATTTCTTTGGTTATTGTATTAATGTTTTCTAAATTACCTATATATTGTCATTATAAAAGAGCTCACATTTTTTGAGATAGAATTGCAAAGTTTCAAATCTTATCTACGTGGGGGAATTTGTTGTGGGATTTGACTCAGATCGTAAAATTTTTCCACTGAACAGATCTCATAATGTTTTTAAAGTTTACACTATGTTTAAAAGGTGAATTTTGCTTTTATATTTTAGTTGTCGTATGTCCATTTCTTTTCCTTTTTTTGAGATTTGCCTCCAACTATCCAACTATGCACACTGAAAATTCTGATTATAATAAAAGGAATTTTGAATTAATTAGATATCCTAGTTCATATCTACGATTGACACGGATAATAAGTAGTTGTTTAGGGATTTTTTTTTAACTTCATGGGACCGTTCTACTGCAAAAAAATTCCCATTTTATCTCTATTGAAAAAAATAAGGAATTGCATGGGACCATCTTACTACAAAAAATTCCTATTTTGCTCGGCAATACCTACGAAGAGATTTTAGTTTGCCCCCTCCATGGGACCAAGGCCTAACTACTATGCCATCATTATATAGATCACAATGTGAGACTAGGTTTTCAGATTATGGAAATTCCTTTGTGAAATTGTTGGTCAAAATCCACAAGCATTGAACCCTAATCATGTGGCATTGATATTTGTTTGATTGAAAGATTATTTGTTAATTATTTACAATGTTAACACTTTCCTAGAATTTGTTCTCATATATATTTGTTTGATGGAAAGATAATTTGTTAATTGTTTACAATTTTAACACATTGATTTCTTCCATGGTAAAAGATTTTTTTTAATGCTTGGAAAGGAATTAATTTAAAACTTAATTTTATGTTATAATAGGTCAAACAATATGTTTTTAGATACACAACCTGAACCATTGCATTTAAAATTAAATGGAAGCAATTTAAGGAATAAATAAAGTGTGAGTTTGTAATTATTACAAACATTGTTTCAGAGATATTAGTGACTGTGGGTATAAATTAATATATAAGATGATAAATTGGAAAAAAGATTTATATTAGGCTCCAACATTTTTGCTTGTAAGGCATTCTTGAAAGACAATAAAAAAATTAAGTCAGAAAGTAAATATGGATGACTTAATTCTTAAAAATAGAGGTGTACTTCCTTTATTTGAATTTATCTAATTTGAATTCAACCACAACAAATGAAGTTTAGACTTCTTTATCTAATTTGAATACAACTACAACAAATGAAGTTTTCATGGAATCCAACCTTAACACTAACACCTTTGCCATATATATATATATATATATATATATATAAACACTATCTTGTTCTCATTAATTTTAGGAACATTCTCCTTGTTGAATGTATGGTTAGGCCAATAAGTCTTGTGATTATGCTAGTGTAACTGTTGTAAGAAGTGAAAAGCCATCCAAGATCTTTTGTTTCAACATCTTGACTGATCCAGTTAACCCTGAGCTTTCTTTATAATCTAATAATCCCAAACACCATAGCTTTGAACACAATTTATGTAATCAATTCACTCTTTTGTCTTATAAATTCAATGGAATTCAACATTCTCTTCATGTTCTCTTTAATATAGGTGAGTTTAATACATATGCCCATGGAAATATGTTGGTGGAAAATGTATATGAGAAGGTAGTAAATGTGAAGAGTGAAAAATTTGCTCCACTAGTACCCATCCCTCCAATCATGACAAGGTCCTTGAGGCTCTAGAAATCAATGGAAGCCAAAGAAAAGTCTATATGAATGCCTAGTACTTCTGAATTTGTGAGTGGCCTCAACATTATTTACATTTTGACGATTATCCTTAGGCCAAAGATACATTTGGTGGATATTGAAGTCAAATATAACACTGACTCATTCATAGTTCCAAGTATTTTCATGCTACCTTTGTGATCCTTGTCAACATACCATTGAATAATTTTTAGACATGGAACTACTTGACATAAAATATTCATTCTCAAGCCATTAGTCTATTCATTACACAATTTATTTTGCCATAACTTCTATAAAAAACTTCACTACTCAGGAGCTTGAGGTTGTAGTATTGTAAGTTGCCACACTAATCAATTAAGTTGCTCTCATTATCTAGCTTGATCTGCTTCCTCTTACCAATAGATGAAGATGATACAAAATTTATCATCTTCTCACAAATATGGTCACAAATTTCTCGTCACAATTCTTTTACTCTCAATAATGAATTCCATCCCATTGTTATGCTATATAATGCATTCATTATGAAATCCTAATACCCAATGACCTTGTATAATCTACTCGATCACATCACCTACTTGAGTTTATAGATTTTCAAATAGTTTGAATTTGGAGTTAGTTGATGTTACATACTTTGTGTATATTGTGGTCACTTGAGTGGGTAAATTGAGCTTTAAGTCACCTTGTGTTACAAATAAAGCATATATTATCCCATAACCTTTATTTAACACCTCATTTTATTCGTATAGATCATCGATCAAGTAAGAGATTGACAATGTGCATAGGAGCACAACCTTGAAGATGTTAATCTTGCATGAGGGGTAGTAAAAATCATGTTGACACTTTATTATTTTATGTCCATTGGACCATTCATGTGTAATGATGATGCCTTATTATGACAATCATGTGTTCTTCACTTTGGGCCCTACATGACTGTGCTTCTACATACTCATCCAATGACACAAAGACTTAGAAACACATTTTCCCCTCAATAGTTGAAAGGTAGCAGGTTTTGGCTTTTGTTTTAGGTTGTTGAGTTATTGTTTAGTATATTTGACAACACAAAACAAGATGTTTTTCAGTTGTAGCTAAACATATTTGATTCACCATCTTTGGTGGATGCATAATGGGCACATTAAGTTGGAGTAAATTGCGTATATTATAGAGTCATGTTGATCCAAATTGGATAACTTGTAATTCAATATAGGTTTGTGATTAGATAAGGTAGTAGCGTATAGGTGTTTATACATGTATTAGTTTGGTGATTATTTAGAAAGTCTTCTAAAGAGTTAATTTTGTCATGAAAAGCATAAAAGATGAGTTTGTGCTAAAATAAACTCATCCTCCGTGTCCATGATAGAACAAACATGTTCCACACACAAACATGTTAGGAACTTGGAGTACAATTGATTACCTTTGTATAAGCAACTAAACACAGAATTTAACCAAAAGTAATAAGTAACTAGAAATCAGAAACTAAAAATAATAGGAGATACGAGAAACAACCAATCTTGTATTAAACTCTTCCAGAATACAATGAAGAAATCTCACTCTTCCCACACCTCTTGGGTGTATAGTATTTCTCTCTTAAGAGTTCTCTCTCTCTCTCAATCAATTACAATCAACTCAATAACCGAGTTGTTATTCCCTTCTCTTCAGCAGATCTTCTTGATCTTGCACCTTGCAGATCTAATTGATCTTACTTTTTTCTTAATTACAATACTACCCCATGGGTCTCTTAAATAGGATCCAAGGCATACAATAATTAGAAACACATACTCAAGACTAAAATTAGTCTTTACATGCAAACACTCTGTCCTAAAATTAGAATAAATCTAATTCTAAAAACGCATGCAAACGCACACACACAGGGGACTGATGCCGGTCGTTGTCAGTCTGCATATGACCGACGTCGGCCAATCCCTAACTGATGTCAGTCAATTTTGATCCATGCCTAAGCGATGTCGGTGATATTGCCGATGCCGGTTCCTGGTTAAGCCCAGCAACCTCCACATGAGCTCAACAGTGAAGCTTTTATCTCCACAACTCAACAATCTTCCACTTGGAGATAAACAGCTGCACCTATACCTGTATAGCAACATCTTCTAATTTATTTCTGGCTTGTTTCTCCATCTTCAAGTTCAATCCTGAAGACCAACAAAAGTTGAATGAAGATTCAACTTCTCCTTTGTTACCGGCTTTGTCAACATATCTACAGGGTTCTTATTCATATGGATCTTTTTCAGCTTCAACTGCCCATCCTCCAATACCTGTCTAATGAAGTGGTACCTAAGCTGTATATGTTTGGTTCTTGAATGAAAGGCTAAATTTTTTGCCAAATGAATTGCACTTTGACTATCACTGTATAGCCTGCAACTCTCTTGCTCCTTTTCCAACTCTTCCATGAACCGAGTAATCCATATCATTTTCTTGCTAGCTTATGTGACTACAATGTATTCTACCTCTATAGTAGATAGGGCAACAACCTTTTGCAACTTTGAAATCTAGCTAACCGTCGTTCCACCAACAATGAACACATATCCTGTGGTGCTTATCCTACCATCCAAGTCACTTGCTATATCCGAATCTACATACCCATGCAGAGAAGTGTTTGACCCTCCATAGCATAAATGCCTACTGCTGGTCCCTCTCAGATATCTGAGAATCTATTAACCTGCTTTCCAGTGCTCCTTTTCTGGATTGGCCATAAATTTGCTGACAACTCCCACTACTTGGGCAATATCAAGTCTAGTACATACCATTGCATACATCAAGCTCCCAACTGTTGAAGCATATGGAACTCTACTAATGTACTCAACCTCATCATGTGATTTAAGACACTGTTCTTTGCTCAACTTAAAGTGTCCAGTCATAGATGTGCTTACCAATTTTACATCCTGCATATCAAACCTCTCCACTACTTTATTCACATAATCCTCTTGAGACAAAATCAACCTATGATTTTTCTTGTCTCTCTTAATACTCATGCCAAAGATTTTATTTGCTGCTCCTAAATCTTTCATGGCAAATGTGTAAGCTAATTTTACTTTTAGCTCAGTGATTTCCTGCATGTGTGAACCTGCAACAAGCATATCATCTACAAACAATAACAACAGGATAATATAACTACCATTATCCAATCTGATAAAATAAACACAATGGTCAGATTGACATTTACTAAAGCCATGCTTTGTCATACACCTGTCAAACTTTAAATACCATTGTCTTGGAGCTTGCTTAAGACCATATAAGCTTTTCTTCAGCCTGCACACAAGTTTCTCCTTACCTTTGACCTCAAAACCTTTCGACTGATCCATATAAATCTCTTCATCCAAATCTTCATGAAGAAATGTTGTCTTAACATCAAGCTGCTCAAGATGCAAATCCTCAATAGCAACTAAAAACAATACAGTCTGAATAGAAGTCATCTTTATTACAGGAGAAAAGATTTCACCAAAGTCAATACCTGGTTTCTGTGCAAATTCCTTTACTACCAACCTAGCCTTATGTCTCATTTGTTCATTCTCTCCTTCCTTTAACCTGTAAACCCATTTGTTTTTGAGTGCTTTCTTTTCGACTGGCAACTCAACTAAATCCCACGTTTGGTTCTTTTTCAAAGAATCAATTTCCTCATTCATGCCATGCTCCCACTGTTTTTTGGATTCTACCTGTATTGTCTCATCAAAACTTTCTGGTTCTCCACCATCAGTGAGCAACACGTAGTATAAAGAAGGGGAATAACAAATTGGAGGTTTACTTACCCTTACATACCTCCTTATAGGCGTTTGGGACTCATTTACAGCTTGTTATCTGCCTAATTTTTTTGACAATGACCGATCCCGATCATCTCTCAGTCTGCACTCGATCGATGTCAGTTCTACCTAATCGACGTCGATTCTTGTCTGACCTACGTCAATTCCTGTCTGATCGACGTCAGTTCTTACCTGACCGACGTCGATTCTTGTGTTTTCCTGAGAGTGATGATTTTTACCCACGAGCTCATTTTTGATCATTACCTCATCCAAATCAAGATTGCCCTGCTCAAAATTATTTAGCCTCTTGAGTTGATCACTATACATCACCTTCTCATTGAAAACTACATCACGAATTCTAATAATTTTGTTAGTTTTTAAATTTCACAACTGAAATTCAAAATCTCCAAAACCATAACCAATGAAAGTGCACTGCATAGATTTAACATCCAGCTTCTTTCTTATTTCTTTATCAATGTGCACAAAAGCTTCAAAACCAAAAACTTTGAGAAATGAAAGATCTACCTTTTTACCTGTCCAAGCCTCTTCTGGAATTCCACCATCCAGTGCAGTAGAAGGTCCTCTGTTAATCAGGTAAATCGCAGTATCTACAACTTCTGTCCAAAACTTTAATGGCAAACCAACATGCAACCTCATACTCCGTGCACGCTCCATTATTGTTCTATTCATCCTTTTAGCAACTCTATTTTGCTAAGATGTCCTTGAAACTGTCTTTTCCCTGCGTATTCCACTCATAGAATAGTAGCTGTTGAATTTATTGCTGCAATACTCACCACCATTGTCAGATCTAAGGCACTTTAATCTCAAACCTGTTTCACTCTCAACCAAAGCTTTTCATTTCTTAAATGTGTCAAAAACATCATATTTCTTTTTTATGCAATAAACCCATACCTTTCTTGTAGCATCATCAATGAAAGAAATATAATACTGTGATCTTCCAATAGAAGCTATCTAAGCTGGTCCCCACACGTCTGTGTGAACAAACTCCAACTTGTGCTCCTTCTTTGTTGACCCAGTTTTGAGAAACATTACTTTTTTTTATTTTTCAAAATACAATGCTAACAGAAATCTAGATCTATGCATTTCAAATTTGAAAGCTTACCTTTTGACTTAAGAACATTCATTTCCTTCTCACTCATGTGACCAAGCCTACAGTGCCACAACTTTGCATCTATATCTAAAGTAGATAAAATAGAAGGAGAATAATCAGTAACATAAATAGATAGATAAAGTTTACCTACTCTCTTACCTCTTACTAATACAAGTGCACCCTTGGAAACTTTCCAAGATTCAGCTGTGAGAGTTACTATGCAACCCTCATCACCCAACTTTTTTGCAGAAATCAGATTCCTCTTCAGGATGGGTACATTCATGACATCCTTCAACACCCATGTGTTGTCATTCTATAATTTTAGCTACACTTTTTATTTGCCAACAATTTGACAAGGCTCATCATCCCCTAAATAAACTTTTCTAAGATCTCCATGGACATAATCATTAAAAAATTCTCTATTTGGGGTTACATGGAAAGAAGCACCATAATCTAAAACCCTTAATTCTACTTGACTATCCAAAGAAAATATAAGAGCATCATGTGCAACAATACCTTCAACATTTGCTTCCTTATTACCTTCATGCTGATTTTCTTTGTTATCTTTCAACCAACAATCTTTCTTTGCATGCCCTTTCTTTCCACAATTCCGGCAGATTATTTTTCCATTTCTAGATTTGGATCTCCTCCCATCTTTGACCTTGATTTCTCTTGCTTGCCCTTCTCTTTGCCTTTCCCTACTTTCAATACTTAAAGCATTACCTGATGTTTTTTCTGTGCTTTTTCTAGTGAATATCTTCATTCAAGATTACACTAACAACATCATTAACTTTCAAGATATTTGAAGCAGATGCAGTATTACTAACTGCCATTACTAAGCTGTGCCAGCTTTCAGATAAAAAGCATAAGATTAAGAGAGCCTTAATTTCATCATCAAAAATTATTTTGACTGAATTTAACTGATTTACAATTTCATGAAAATCATTAAGATGACTATATACAGATCCACCTTCCTACATTTGCAAACTAAATAATTGCTTCATAAGATATACCTTATTCGAAGCTGAGGGTTTTTCATATAAATTTGCTAGAGTATCCATTAACTCTATCGTTGTCTTTGTCTGTGATAAGTTAGAAATCACAGAAGATGCCAAGCTCAACCTTATAGATCCAAGAGCCTTTCTATCAAGAACATTCCATTCTTCATCTTCCATATCTATGGGCTTACTTGAAACCCCACCCAACGATAAAAATAGATCTTTCTGATACATATAATCTTCTATCTGCATCCTCCATAATTGATAATTCTTGCCATTGAATTTTTTCATTCTTAGTTTACTTTCTTCTGCCATTGCTTTGCGCCCATTCAATCAAAAACTCCTGTGAGTGAATCCTGTAATCAACAAAACACTAACCCGCTCTGATACCACTTGTTAGGAACTTGAAGTACAATTGATTACCTTTGTATAAGCAACTAAACACAAAATTTAACCAAAAGTAATAAGTAACTAAAAATCAGAAACAACAAATAATAAGAGATACGAGAAACAACTAATCTTGTATTAAACTCTTCCAGAATACAATGAAGAAATCTCACTCTTCCCACACCTCTTGGGTGTACAATATTTCTCTCTCAAGAGTTTTCTTTCTCTCTCAATCAATTACAATCAACTCAATAACTGAGTTGTTATTCCCTTCTCTTCAGCAGATCTTCTTGATCTTGCATCTTGCAGATCTAATTGATCTTACTTACTTTTTTCTTAATTACAATACTACCCCATGGGTCTCTTAAATAAGATCCAAGGCATACAATAATTAGAAACATAGACTCAAGACTAAAATTAGTCTTTACATGTAAACACTTTGTCCTCCTAAAATTAGAACAAATCTAATTCTAGAAATGCATGTAAATGCACACACACAGGTGACCGATGCCTATCACTGTCAGTCTGCATATGACCAACGTCAGTCGATCCCTAACCAATGTCGGTCGGTTCTGATCCATGCCTGATTGATGTCGGCGATACGATCGATGTCGGTTACTAGTTAAGCCCAGCAACCTCCACATGAGCTTAACAGTGAGGCTTTTAGCTGCACAACTCAACAAAACATACACATGAATGAGTCTGGGCATTAATGATCTCGACCCATATGTGCTTACTTGGGACCAAACTCATCATGAACAAAATAAAGGAGTAAACAAATTATTTGGGTTCAAATGTGGATGGGTTTGGATGTTGTCTATTGGGTTACTTGTTCAATTGAAGTCTTATGTGTCAAAATTAGAACTTGCTTTGGTTAAAAGAGAGCCTTAATAGGAATATGAACAATCAATTCACACATTTAGAATATTAGAGTTTACTTGTAGAGCATAGGAGAAGGAAAAGACATCAGAGAATAGAGTTTTGGAGATGCAAAACAAGGAAGATAGGTGTTTTATTGTATGTCATTGCCTTATGAGATTATACCCTTGCAATTCTTGTTGAAAGTAGATTGGAGGCATGACCCCTCTTGCTAGAGTTATTTTGCATTAGGTTTCTCTAAGGAAATATTTGTGATGACTTTGTGTGTGTGTTGAAATTATTTTTTTCCATGTTCAAGTGTTCAATTCATAATTTTTCATGTAATTCATGCAACATGGCCATGATTTGATCAAATATGCATAAACACAACAATAAATTAGTCATAAAACAAGTTAATATTTGTGTTAATTAAATAAGCATATGTCTAGCCATGTGAATTAAAGATTATATTGGTATCATAGATTTACAAGTGTTCCTTGGAGTGCATATTGTGGTATCATAAGTAGTGGTTAGTAATGTTCATCAAGGTGGAAAATACAAAAGGTGAAGGCAACTTACAAGCATATGTAATAGGAGATTTCAACTAATAGTTGGAACATCAAGACCGAGAAGAAATTGCACAATAGAAAGAAGATGTACCCAAAAAAATGAAGATCCAAAAGAGAAATTTATGAAGTTGAAGACAAATGTCACAACAATATCCCAATCCATGGGAAATCTTGACAAAATGGAAAAAATCATGGAAGCACTCATTAGGAAGTTTGAGTTGTCTTTGAAGACACCTATACTTTATGATGAGGTAATATTGAAGACACTTAAAAACCAAGGAATGGAGTAGCCATGAGGCAATTCCAATAGGGCACAAACTTAAATACCTTTCAAATCAGAAGCTAAGGTGGACGCCATGCCCTATTAAGGTTAACACAAAAAATTGACAATTGGGTGTAAAAATAGAGGCTATATCAACTAACATAATGCAAGTGAGGAACAACATATTTATTTTCCATATTTAAATATTTATAGTCATGCTCTTACTTGGTAGGAAAATAATGCATGTTCTTTACCTTTGAATAATCTACCATGAATAGCTAAATGGGACTATTTCAAGAAATTAATAAAATCTTAGCTTTATCTTATTTGTTTTGACGAGTGTTTCATGTAATGAAATTTTTGTTAGCACAACTCAGATGTGTTTATACCAAATTATGGGATCCTGGCCTCGATTAGAGTGGATGTGTACACACAGAAGAATAAACCATTCACTTTATTCTACCTTTTTATTTAACACATGAAGTTTAAGAAGGATATATCAAAGTTCAAACATATACACACATTTATATACACCTGAACAATAGTATTTACCACTCTTAATAATCACTTAAATATTCATCATGACAGTCTATTACATTTTGTTGTATGCCATTTCTCTAAACCTTCTACTCACTTTTCTACTATCTCTTCTCATATGGTATAATTTTGAAAATTCTACAACACCATATATAATGCCTGAATATATGACAATACAAAGAAACATGTCTCTTATACATATCCACTCTTCATCTATGTAGTTAAATATATGTTGTGAAGTACCATATGATGTTGAGTAAGTATAAAACTAACACAACCTTGTTATGTCTATATATCATCAATGAAGACGTCATGGTATGTTTGATGTTGTTATGATATATGACAAAACACATTTCATCCAGATGAAGAGTCGTACCAACATTTTCCCTATACATAAATATTTGATTTGTCCTCTAAAAAATAAGATAAATAATCCTACCAAGAAGGATCACCCTTTACTATCACCAAATCAAAATATTTTAAGATAAAAGTGGCCAAATATACATCAAAGTCAATTCATTCCCCTCCAAAGTGCTAATCCCAAAAGGCATACTCCACCTAACAACCATAAAATAAAAAAATGCATACTAAACCAGGGATGTCTACTTAGGAAGAATATCCTTGTATTTGTTTAATAACATTTTATGGAAGTTTTCCCAATGTTGGAGAAGCTTATCTACCTATTGCACATGTTGGTTAAGTTCAATAGGGTCAATAGTGACAAAAAAACTGGTAAAGGGTTTTGTCTTTCCTCGTAATCAAATTCTCGCAAGTATAACTCTCACTATCTCAAAACCTTTCCAAAATTGTCCATCTATTGGTTGACCGTAATACCATATTCATCCATTAGATTGATTATTTTTGCTCACTCTACATGTTTCTTTCCATATTGTTCATTCAAGGATTTTGGTTTTTTCTCTATTTTTTCTTTTGTTCGGGTTTTGGTTTTTTCCTCATTTTTCTTTTGTTAGGGTTTTGGTTTTTTCCTCTTTTTTCTCCAATTCCTTTGTCGTAACATCCGCTATTGTTTTTCTCCCTTTCTAACTTCTCTTGGATCTCTTTTGTCAATTTTTCATTGACCACTCACTCTCTTTCCACTCTTCTTTCTTTTGATTTTTCATCTCTGCATGATTTTATTTCCCCTATTGATCAGGGTTTTGTTGAACCTTTGCTAGTTTATCCTATTGATCTTGATTTTATTTTGCCTCCACCTATTCTATCATAAGTTTTTATTGCTCAGCTAGTTTATCCACATTCATTTAGCTTCCTTTCTTTTCTTATCACATTACTTTATCAAAGTGTGATTTTTTTGGCAAAGAAGGGGGATGGAATCTAAATTATCTTTGTATGTCAATGGGTTGTTACCTATGTCACTCATCAATGTTACAATAATATTCTCCTTCCTTACTTTATTGGTAGACTCATCACCGTTTACAACCTTTTTGGTACCTCCCTTTCTTTATTAGTTGTGGTAGGAATACAAAAATATCCTCAGTTTCTTCCTTCAAATCTTACAAACACATCTTCCTTCATATTGCTTCTACTCACTTCTTATTATCACTTTTCCTCTTTTAATTCAATTTTGAAGTAAGTCACAAGCCCAGACTTGGTTGTTGGAGATGTTAGCATCTCTCCATATATTTTTCCCACATCAACTTTTCTTTGTCATTTTCTTGGTGGTGTGGAACCCAAGCTTGGCACTCTCTTCCCACTGCTAATATTATAGACACTAAAATCTAGCATTAGACACTTGACAAGAGTAGTATTGATTTATCTTTACCTTACATGACTTGTGCATATATTTATGACTCTTTCCCACATTTTTTTCCAGTCATTCAATTTCTATGGGCTCTACCTTTCTGATTTGTGATCAGTCACCTACAAGAATTCCTTGATGTGCTTAATATGCTCATTATCCTAATAAAAAAATCTTATGATCATCATATCATTGTTTCCTTCTTTTTAGACGTCTTTCGCTATATTTAGACTACTCTAATTTTTTAGAACTGTCTACGCCATGTAATGGTTACTTTATCAAATTCAAATATTTCTTATGAGCCAGCCCATACATTTCACATGTCAATGGTGAAATAAGTTACCCAAATATTTGCCCATTTATACACACTAGGCCTAGCAAACATCTATCTATCTCATACCCAGATGAATTCTATCATCTACACATTAAGAGGAACAACCCTAAAATTTCCAAATTAGGACCTAGCCAAGTCTAAAGCACTCAAACCAAGTCAAGTTTGCATATTAAATGTCAAAATCTAAGTTACATGTTGCATACATACTAGAGGATCACTATTACAAAAATACACCTAGGTGGGAGAACTACATATCATTTTATCCCTCTTTAGAATATTAAAGATCCTAACAGTGTTAAGCTACTTATTAGGGAGTCTTTAACCTCTATTTATGGGTAAACCTAGTGTCAAAAGTAGAGCCAAGGTTTTGAGGTTAAGAAGATCAAACTATGATCATAAGCACACAAAGAACTTCTTATATTACACATAACAATGATTTATAAGTGGGCATAACACCCTATGTCAAAATAGTTAGACATAGATTACAGGGACATCTTTGATAAAATCAGGCAACTTTGGATATCTTTAGGCATCCAGTGTTTAATAGACTCGTTGAGGTAGGTCCAAATAATTAGTTTCCATATTTGAATGAATCCTAGTCCAGTTTCAATCCCTTTTTCCACTTGCACACAATCTTCTACTTTCACAAACCTAAGATAAGATAATTATCTAATCCTCTAGGTTATTTTCACAACTAGTAAATTGTAAAAATTCAATTACACTCTGCTATTACGTTCAAATATGTTTTAATTTAGACGTATCTTAAATAATCTAAATATTCTACAATTTTTTTCTTGTTAGATCAATGTAAATAAAAAATAAATTAAAACATATTGTTGACCCTGATCCTTATATTAAGCATGTCAAACCTTATGTTTTCCTTAGGAACATTGATTTATGTCTTAAGGTTTCAAATGTGATTTTTAGTTCTCCATACATTAAGACAACAATATTTTTTTGTTGGCTCTAGCCTTTTTCAAGTTTTCATGATCTTATTTTATGTTATCTAGGAAGGCTCATTCCCTTGTCCTTTTAAGATGAAGATCTAGGTTAAGTTGTGTCCAAATTGAGGATAATCATATTCCTTTGGTTCAATCTAAAATGGTTAAAATAAATGAGATGAACATTTATGTTGTTACTTCTTTTGATGCAAATGTTACTAATGAATACATACATGTAGAGGATCATATTGTTAACGATGAATTTCTTGATTCAGAGGATGCTAATCAAGTTAACAACATGAATACCAAGATATAATCCAACCTAATGATCTTAATGGGGTAAATCCTACACAAGCTGAAGCATTTTCTAATTTCCAAAATTAAATTCGTCAGTAACCTAATAACTTGGATAAGGTCTTGAAGGTAATCTTAGAGGTTAAAAATACACAAAATGCTAAGGTTGTCACATTTGAGGAACAATATGAGTCCTTCATTGATATTAATCAACCCTTTAGAGGTATTAAACCTATAATAGGTGTTCAGACCACTACTACCATTGTTATTATTCCTATGTCTACACCTATGCTTACATGTGATGACCACCCATGGTGTGGGGAAACACAAGGTTTTTCTCAGATTTTAATTCCTATACCTACATAAAAAACTTATGTGCCTTCTATGATTGTTATTCATATGACATCATCATCCATGCTTATTGCATAATCCATCATGCATATTATTATAGATTTGTAGGATAAGGTGTTGTAGTTAGATTAGGGTTCTTCCAAAGGAATTCATTTGATTGATTCTCAAGCATTGCTTCATAATCCATTAGCTCCAAGTATTTCAACTTACCATTTACCTATAGGTTATGTATCTCTTAACCTTACATTATAGGATAGTAAAGGTAATCAAAGCAACACTTAAGAGCATTTCACACATGTTGAGACTATGCCTCTGTTGACATGTTATTGACTATGTTGTTTATGTGGAGCCTTAAGGACTATGATTTTTTATAGATATATGATCTACCATTCCAATCAATTCATACATTTATCCTTTGGTTGATCAAAATTTAACACATTTTTCAATTAATATCAGTGATAAATTATTTTATGCTTAAATTATAAAGCTTAAGCAAGGACCCAATGAACTGATTAGTGACTATGTGTTTTGGTTTAAGACCATGCTTTCTAAGATGATAAATCCCATGTCTAACAACGATTTACAATATATATTCAAGAAAAGTTTGCTTGCCCCTTTACATGGGTCCATTATGTTTAAGAAATCGCAATCATTTAATGCGTTATGACACAACTAAGAATTGAGAAGTTAAGATCATATCTATGAATAAGCTAAAGTATGTGGTTAATCCTACAAAATGAATGATACTAACAATGAGGCAAAGAAAGTGGTTAATGTAGTGTTGCAACTTACTAATAGGATTGTCCTTTGAGTCCCACAAAGGAGACAATTTTCACGATTATGTGAACCAACTCATAAGTTACTGTAAACCTCATCTCTCTCTCTCCCAAAAAATAGGTTGATTTGAGTAACCCTTAACATAAGGGATACAACATTAATGCATATTGTGATTATCATAGATGCACGAGACACTCTAAAAATACATGTTTTTCACTAAGGCATGAGATTCAAGATTTCATTGATGGTAATAACATAGAGCTAAATGATACAAGTACAACCATGAATGATTCAAAAATATAATCTAATGGTAATACAAAATTTAAAATATTTTATGATCCCTTTCTTAATCATGCAACAAAAGAGGCTACCACTAATCTAGAGTTGCTTATGACTTATGATGCACGTCCTATTTTTTCCTTACATGACTTGTGCATACTTTTATCACTTTTTCACACACTCTTTCCTATTCATTCACTTTATATGGGCTCAAATTTCATGATCTGTTATCAGTTACCTACATGAATTCCATAATATGTGCCTAACTTACTTATAATCCCTATCAAACTATCCCTTGGTCATCATATCACTTTTTATTGCTTTCTGGATGTCTTCAGCCGTATTTAGACAGCTAGTTTTATGGAACTATCCACCTGTACTAGACAGTTTGTGCAACTTGCAACATATACTTTCCCAAATTCAAATGTTTCCCATGGGTTATCCCATACATTTCACATGTCGGTGGTAAAACACATTACCCAAATAGTCACCTATTTATACACGCTAGGCCTAATCCTATTCTATCTCATAAGAATCCATATATATTTTATAAAGAGGACTTCTATACATTGAGAGGAACAACCCTAAAGTTTCCAATTAGAAACCCCTAAATATATCGTGCCCTATCCAAGTCTGAAGCACCCAAGCTAAGTAAATGTCTCACATCATCAAATGTCAAAATCCAAGTTATAAGTTCTATCCATTTTATAGGATCACTATTGCACACATATACCTAAGTGGGAGAACTACGTGTGGTTTGATCCCTCTTTTGAGTATTGGAAACATATGCAACACTTAACTACTTAATGCAGAGTGGTTGGGATTAGCTCAACCCAACACTTTAACTCCTTTACAGGTAAACCTAGTGTTAAAAGTGGAGCTAGGGTTTGAAGGTGAAAAATATAATATTTTGGGCCTATGCACATTATACAGATAAGTTAGTCAAAAACAACTAAAACATAATCTTTATTCTTGAGCCAACCTCTACTAGCCCTTTTGAGGCACTATTTTGAATGTTAAAACAATTCTAGAAGGTTTCAGATCAAAAAAATTGAGATTTAGATACCCAATATCCTCCCCTAACAATTTTAAAAATTGGAGATTCTAAATCAAAATGGAAGGTTCTCTATTTTCATTATTTTGGTATTTTCAAGCCTCTTCTTATATCCCTCTTGAGGTAGTTTTTTGAACTTATTTTTGACCATACAAGGATTAAAATTTTTAAAAAAAGTAATTTTTAGATACCCATTAAGGATTTACATCATCATACCAGGTTTTAAATTCCAACTCTTTATGCAGATACAAAATCTTAAGCCTTCTCTAAACCAATTAGGTCTCCTAGGCCTAGAACGGTATTTGGCTCTAACAGGATCCACACATGCCAAAGTGGAAAAATAATGTTTTATTCACCTTTAAAATAAAAAACCCATCACACATGTTAAATTTTGAGGTTTGGTTCAATCTTCACATACCAAAACCATGAAATGGTCTCAACTTTTCATTAGCTTCCTTACCTAGGTCGAGTAAGAGTAAAATTGGGTTTTAATGAATGAAATGAAGTTTTGATTATTGATTCAAGTTAGAATAGTTCCAAATTTAAAAATACTCAAGAAATGATAACTTTACTCTTTTAAAGACAAAAATATCAAATGTTGACAAAATCTAACCCTTGAGAATCCTATTCAGGGTGTTTTGAACTGAGTTGTGAGTTTTAGGCAAGATACAATTTTATCTTGTGTTTTCAACTTTCAAACTACTCCTTTATCATGTTAGTGTAGGTATTTATTTTCTCATATTTATTTATTTGAGATTATTAAATTTGTTCATGTGACATTTTCTTACATTTTGGGAATATTCTTGCTTAGGTGGAGGCATTGTGTCATATATGTCATAGGTTTGACCAAAAGACTAGGATGTAACTCCCTTGACCAGCTATTCCGAGTATGGGAGTTACCTTCTATTCTAGGCACTTGTATCCACCTTTTGTGAAGGATTTATATTTATATTTTAGGGGTGCTTTGACCACCATTTGAGGAGCTACTTGCTCTCCTATATGTATGCTTTACTTGAGCCTGATTCTCTTAATGAATGATCAATTTTATCCACTCTATTTTGTCTCTTGCAATATTCTCATTTAAAGTGATTTCTTCTTGCGTCAACAACACAATGGTTTGCACAAGCTTCATCTCGTGTGATCCTTCCAACTTATTTTCATGTTATCTGGACCTATCAACATCTTTGATATAGTATCAAAACCTACCCATGGTAAATGTTAGTATAATTTTATTTGTTGTTGAGCTTTCATTCGAAATCATAAGTTTTCTATTAGATTATTCAGACTATGTGTGTTGTTTTTTTCTTTTGATTTCGTAGATTGGTTTTACTAAATCTATTTAAAGGTCAAATACAAAGGTTGCATGCTTTAAAATTGGTCATCTACATCAAACTTGTTTTATGGTTCTATTTTTGGCTCCATGCTCTTGAATATTTATAGGAAAGACATTGATTTTCACGACTAGTTTGCCATCTGACTGTTCTTCTGCAAGCTGGGCTCCAACTATACATAATCATGCTAAAATCTTTATGGGTTTGGTGCGTCTTGGTTTTATATTTTCGAATCATTTTAAATTTTTGAATTTTGTTAAGAAATACAAAAATTATCACATTTTAAATAACTACTATTGAGAAAGAAAAAAAATCAAATCTTATAGTTTGAGATTGTTGGTAAAAGTTTTTTTATTGTTTTTTAAATAAAAACAATATATTGTGGAAGGGTTGAATAAGACTTCTAATTTGCTTGGAAAAATACAACATTTAATTCCAGTTCCATTGATTCACTAGAAGACTATGTTCATTGTCTTTCCACTTGTGCATTTAAAATTTTAGTGCAAAATCATTAAATATGCCATTAATGATGAAAAATATAATTTGTTATAACTTTTGATTGTCAACTCATAATTGAATGCTGCCATTTTCAAAAATGCATATTTTTTCATTGTCTTTCCATTGGTCTAATTTATTTTGTAAATGTATGAAATTTATGCAAATATCTAAATTTACGTAAATATCTAATATATAAAATTATCAAGGCATAAAACATTTAATTTATATATATTTAAATTTTTACCATTAATAAATTTATTTTACTAATATATTTAAATATTAAATCTAGATAATTTAGATATGATAATTATAGATTTACTAAGTTAACCACAATATATATATATATATATATATATACTTACTGTAAATCATTAATACTCTCATATTAGATTTTTATTTGACATTATTTATACTTACATATCTACGTATTTGGGTCTATTTGAAATTTATTTGGAAAGAAAAATACAAGAGAATTAAAAAAGGTAAAATCATATACCATTTCCCACTTAGTTTTTATCAGAGTTTTTTACAATGTTTTACATTGTAAATAAAATATCTTGATATTTATGATAGTTAGTTATAAATTTACATAAATATCTAATATATATAATTCTCAAGGCATAAAATATTTAGTTTGTGTATATTTACCATTAATAAATTTATCTTAATTAATAGATTTAGATATGTATATTAAATTTAAATAATTTAGATATAATAATAAGCATAATAATTATAGATTTACTAGCAATATATAAATATAGGTGTACACACACACACACACACACATATAACCATTGTGTGTGTGTGTGTGTGTGTGTGTGTGTGTGTGTCATAAATATTTACCTTTACCATAAATCATGTAATATTAGATTATATCAGGTTTGAATTTAATATTATTTATATCTACATATCTACGTATTTATGTCTATTTGAAATTTCCCTAGAAAGAAAAAACACAAGATTAGAAAAAGTAAATTTGTTTACCATTTCCTACTTAATTTTTATCTGTTTTTTTTTAATGATATGATGAATTTTTTGTTCTCACTTTATTAATATTCATATGATTATCCTTTATCTTTAGATATCTAATATATGGTATTATATAATATAGGGTCTTTTACACATATCATGATAAGTATAATTTATTATTATATTAAATATATCACGACTATTTATAATTAAATTAAAAATAATTAGGTGTTAATATTAAAATGAAGTTGTCTCTTTTCACTTCTTGTTCCAATTACACTTAGAACATTTAACATCAGTGCATTGACAATATATATAACTTTACAAATGTCTATTTTAGATTTTGAAAAATTAGAAGGAAAATGTTAACAAGCTTTCAAGAAGAAATTAGACATGTTTGGTATATATTGATTGATGAGATGAACTTTATAGGTCAAAAAATGCTTGAAAATATAGATTCTCAACTACGCCAAGTATTTTTGAAAATGTTGATATGTGTTGTGGTGGAAAATCTATTATTTTTGTTTTGGATTTGGGATAATTACCTCTGGTAATGAATAAACTTCCATATGAAAGTACAAGACAAATAGAGTTATTATGGTAAAACTTTAGAATTGTTGTTACACTTGATAAGGTTTTTCGACAATAAGGTAAAATTGAATAACAACAATAATTTCATGAACTTCTAACAAATATAAGAAATGCCAATCCAACCATTAAAAATTGGTAGTTATTGATGACTATAATGGATGTTTCACTTGAAATAGTTGAAAAAATGGATTTTAACTAATATATGCATTTATTTGCAATAAATGAGAATGTGCATCAACATAATAAGGTAAAATTGTATGCATGAATCAATATGTTACTCCAAGCATTGTAATTAGAGGATAAAGTAATAATGTTATGGGATTGGATGATGAATAGTTGGAGGTTGAATTATTGATTGTTATTGGTTCAAGGGTGATGATCACTACAAACATATATGGAAAGACAAGGCCTAACATTTATTGTTATATCATGTACCTAAGGAATACTATGTACTTAGGGATATGATATATTAATGTATATGGGTTGATGGAGATGCTGACATGTGGTACACAACTCCTTTAGTTAGTTATATGTGTCCAATATATTATGATAAGTAACTTGTAGAATTATTGTATTGAGTAATGGTCGGCCTACATTGGGATTGGAAGGTTACCCATCCATTGTTAGTTATATAGAGGTTTATATAAAGGACGTGAATATCATTGTAAATTATCAATCAATCAAATGATGCATTTTCTAAAATTTGGTAGAAGGATATTGAAGGTTGTTCCTTCGAAGTGGGATTGTGGAGCTCTTCATTCCTAAAGGAGTATTATATGGCGTTGCCCTACTATAAGGGTATTATTTTATTTATGCATGTATTGAATATTTGGGCATATTGACCCACCAATATCACCTACAAAGATCACATATAAATGGTTAGATGATCGACATTAGAGATAAGTGTGTAATGATTTGAAGCACACTCATTATTTGGTTTTTTCTTATGTTTCGAGGACAAAACATGTCAAGGAGGGAAGGAATGTTATGTACTTAGGGAATGTTATGTACCTAAGGACATGATATATTAATGTATATAGGTTGATGGAGATATCAATATGTGACACGCATCCCTCTTAGTTACCTATATGTGTCTAATATATATTAGGATAAATGAGTAACTTGTAGAATTAGTGCATTGGGTTATTGTTGACCTACATTAGGATTGGAAGGTTACACATCCATTGTTAGTTATATAGAGGTTTATATAAAGGAGGTGAATATCATTGTAAATCAATCAAGTAAGTGTTGAGTCTTTTATTTGGTAGATGGACATTGAAGGTTGTGCCTCGAAATGACATTGTGGAGTTATTCCTTCCTAAAGGAGTATTGTATAGTGTTGCCCTACCATAAGGTATTATTCTATTTCTACATATATTGCATATTTAGGCATATTGAGCCACCAATATCTATTGTGTTGTGTTGATCTACATTATATTTTGCATATTTCAAATATTATAAGTGTGGATCATAACATTGTTACACTCGATAAGGTTTTTAAATAATAAGGTAAAACTGAATAATAACAATGATTTCATGAACTTATAACAAATCTAAGAGATGTCAATCCAACCATTAAAGATTGGTAGTTGTTGATGACTAGAATGGATGCTTCACTTGACACAATTGAAAATGAGGATTTTAATGAACTTATGCATTTATTAGTAATAAATGAGAATGTGCATCAACATAATAAAATAAATTTATATGCATTGAATCAACATGTTGCTTGAAGCATTGTAATTAGAGGATAAATCAATAATGTTGTGGGATTGGATGATGAATAGTTATAAGCTGAATTATTGATTGTTATTACTGCAAGGGTGATGATAACTACAAACATATGGAAAGACAAGGTCTAACATTTTTTATCATATCATGTGTCAATTCATTATATGGATTGAAGATCGCACCACCTTTCAAATATGACCAATTTGAGAGATTGAAGAATGGAAAAGGAGTAGAGAAAATAAAGGAGGAAGAATAAATACTTCAATTGTTAGAGGATCACATGTATATAGATTGAAATCACAAACTTATTATCGAACTACTTATATATATCATATATGTGTTGCTCTCTATTTCTCAATTTTATATCAAATGTATACAGTTTGAATATCACAATATTGCATATATATATATACATATATATATATATATATATATATATATATTTCTCATTTTAATATCAAATGCATATAATTTGAATATCATAATCTTATACACACACACACAAGTGTTGCTCTTTATTTCTCATTTTATCATTAAATTAAATACTTACATTAAATGTATTTTTATGAATAATAAGTATTTACCTTGAGCTTACATGGCGACAAGTGCTACTATCATACATATCTTAGATAAATCCATGTAAAATGCATCGATAGATATCATTCTTAAGACACTTATTTTACTAATGTCATAATTCAATATGGTATAAGTGCACCTATACCATATTAAATTATGATACTAGTAAAATAGGTGTCTCGATAATGATATCTATCAATGTATTTTACTTAGATTTATCTAAGATATGTATGCTAGTATTATATACTAGTTATACATAATAATAATAATAATATATAGTAATAGTATTTTATATAGTAAAATAAAATTTAATAATATGTATATTTATAAATATATAACATTAATAATAATATTTATAAATATTATTATAATAAAATATTAATATATATAGTTATATATAATATGTTAATATTATATTATAGTTCATCAACTATGAAGGATTACTTTTTAAGTGTTTTCATTGCAACCATGTTGGACACCAAATGAGTTCTTGTTCCAACCAGATCCCCTATGGTTATTAATGGGTTTGGAGGATTAAAGAGGGGCCTCTTGGGGATGAATTTTATTGGTGTAATCATAGGGTTTTTTATGTCTGTCACCTTGTTCTTTCTCCTCTTGCTCCTCTAATTCCTACTTGTGAGATTATTCCTGAGGTGGCCATTATGGGTAATGAGGAAGAACCTATTTTAGTTGCAGAGAAATGTCTTCAAAAAGATCCCAATTGGGAGTAGATTCTTTGGCCTTCAACTCTTTATCCTTCTCCCAAAATCTCAACTAGCAAACTTAAGACTGATTTTGGTGCCTCGACCAAACAAAGAGTATGTAAATATGAAGTTGAATGGTTAAGATTGGAGACAGAATAAATGTTCATGGATGGCTTGTTGAGATCAATTGATGAAATCTTCTCTAGGAGAAGGTTGAATCCTTTATGTGGTTGATCCCCTCCTTGTTCATTGCTCTTTTTAGCCAATAATATTTATAAATATTATTATAATAAAATATTAATATATACAGTTATATATAATATGTTAATATTATATTATAGTTCATCAACTATGAAGGATTACTTTTTAAGTGTTTTCATTGCAACCATGTTGGACACCAAATGAGTTCTTGTTCCAACCAGATCCCCTATGGTTATTAATGGGTTTGGAGGATTAAAGAGGGGCCTCTTGGGGATGAATTTTATTGGTGTAATCATAGGGTTTTTTATGTCTGTCACCTTGTTCTTTCTCCTCTTGCTCCTCTAATTCCTACTTGTGAGATTATTCCTGAGGTGGCCATTATGGGTAATGAGGAAGAACCTATTTTAGTTGCAGATAAATGTCTTCAAAAAGATCCCAATTGGGAGTAGATTCTTTGGCCTTCAACTCTTTATCCTTCTCCCAAAATCTCAACTAGCAAACTTAAGACTGATTTTGGTGCCTCGACCAAACAAAGAGTATGTAAATATGAAGTTGAATGGTTAAGATTGGAGACAGAATAAATGTTCATGGATGGCTTGTTGAGATCAATTGATGAAATCTTCTCTAGGAGAAGGTTGAATCCTTTATGTGGTTGATCCCCTCCTTGTTCATTGCTCTTTTTAGCCCCTTGTTTTTTACTTAGGGCCTTTTGTAGGATTACAATCTATTTTTTGGTGTTGGGTGATTAGTTTGTTATTTTTTCATTATTGTTTTCTCACTAAATTTTTAATGTTTGTTAGATGTTCCTATTATTTTTGTCTTGTTTCCCTCTCCTTATTGGTTATTTCTTCTTATAGTTTTTATGTAGCTTTTAGTTGTTGATGTAGTTTCTATTTGGTAATCTGGACCTCTCATTTGTGTTCTAGAATAGTTAGGTAGCTCCAGTTAAAATCTATACTTACTCTAACTCATAGCTTCAAATTTTGTAAAAGCATTTACCAATTGTGTGTGTGTGTGTGTGTGTCTATACATATATATTTTACAATAATATTTACTAATATTCATAATTATAAATATATAATATAATTATATAATGGTATATTATATACCATTATAATATATTCATATAAATATAATTGGTATATATAAATATAGATTATGGGACATCAATGTCTCATCCCCATGTCAACAGTATTATAATAATGATTTGAGCCACACATCGGATGTAGAGCCCTACCATAATCAAATTGGATCTCGTGACATCCTCGTCCACCTTGGACAATAGAAATTTTCCATTCAATGATGTCAACACCTTATTATAGACCCCTTTGCAATGGGTACAAACAATGTAAATTCATTAATTGCCTTGACTCTGAGTTTAGTGTGTGCTATCACTTGAAATATCCTATCATTTCCCCTCACCATTACCACTCAAATCACCTTAAAACCTTTCACAATTTGTATGTTTTATATGGTTTTTCCCTTCCCCACTACTTCACCATTGTTCAAGCTCATCGAGAAACAAAATGTCTCCTCCTTACGTAACACATTATCATGTCATCTGAAGAAACACACAACATCTTTTTCCACTATCACCTACACCATAAATATAAGACCATTTTTTTTAATCCTTCATACAAAAAAGGTGAGATGGGTCAGTGGTCATGGGTTTCAAATGAGGTATAACTACCGATTTACACTCCTTTACTTTATAAAACCCCACTTTAAGAAAATAAAAAATTGCATCCCTTACAACATATAAGGATCATAGTGGCCATGTTATGTTAAAAAGTAGATATCAAACCATTGATGAGGAGTTATTATAATAGGTAAAATTATCCATATCAAAATCTAACACCTTTTCAAAGCCATAAGAACATGTGAAAGGGACCAAGAAGGGACTAACCATGCCAACATAGAATTTAGGGGGGAGTCCTTAGTCCAAATGTTATTCAAAACATGCCAGCAAGAGATGTCGTTATCCATCTTTATGTTGACACTTTGCTCCACCCCAAAATTAGTTAGGAAATTTGCAAACTTATTGCCTTCCTAATAGCAATGTCAGGCTTCCCAAATGGAAAAGCTATCCAAAAGAGCCTAGCAAATTTGAAGGATGTTATCCAAATTCTAATTAGGATACTTCCTATTTTTGATGATCGAGATTGTCACCATGAAGTTACTTTCAATGGTCAAATTGACTGTCCCACACTCAACAACTATTGTATACCCTGAGTCAAAGTTTGCACTTCAATGACATTAATAGAACCATATTGAAGAAGAGAAGAATTTGCACAAATCAGAGATATTGAACAATCTCTCAAGACACAACTTGCACCAGAAACCTTGGGATTGCCTTAAGAAGCTTCATCAACATTTACCTTAAAGAAGCCTAGTTTAAGGGGCACCAAAAAGAGAATAAATGTTGCACCTCAACTTTATTGATAGCATTGGGAAAATAAAAATATCTACTCCTAACTCGAGAAGTGAGAAGCATCTTGTTATTGAGGAGCTTAATGTCATATACGATGATATGAGAAGTAGAGCTAACCATGCATTAGCAAGTACCACTTTTGAAATAGTTGATTCCATGATGGTTGTCACCATTGAGACTAAAATAGATTTAGTTCTAAATAAACTTTTGTTTTTGGTTAACCAAATATTCCATATCTAGATCGAAAGACCAATAACCATCTCTGCTCTATGTAGGGGGCAAGCTTAACCAACACTCACAAACTGGTTGACTTTAGTTGGGCAACCACTCAATCTTTTTTAATATTTAACACTTTTTAGCATGGATTTATGTGATTGGTTTAGAGTGTGGACCCCACCAATTTGTGAGTGTTGGTTAAGATTAGTCGTGAGGAGGTATCCCTTCACCCAACATAGGGACCAACAACCATTTAGTATTGTCATTGTATGTGACATCACATTGTAGCCAGTCTTAACCACGTATAGTCTTGATTTAGTGTAGTCCAATAATTTTTTTTGGTTCATCACAAAAGTGTCTAACATGGTTAGATAGTAGAGCCTCAAGTAAATCAATTTTTTCAGGGAGCATAGGAGAACCACGAAGATTTTTCCAAGACACCTTGTGTGAAGTTTGACATTTTTTTAATTTGTAAATAATGTTGAACTTTCATTCCCCAAAAAAGGGATAGGAGGTCCCTTACCATAGCCATATTAGGATGAGAATCCAAGGGATGATGTCTATTCCTTGAATACACCTAGAAGTCTATTTTTTATCCATTTTTGTTCTTATAAGATATGTGTTTTGAAATCAATGGGTGGAAAACTTTCATGAAATTCTAGAGTTGTGAACTATTAAGGAGATATTAGGAAGAAAGAAGTTTTTTCAAGAGCTAAATCACTAATGTACTTATGAAAGAGTAGTTGACTCCAATTAGAATCATGATTCTAAAACATAGACCAAATCAGCTTAGCCCCCAACATCTTATTTTATAGTTCCATATTTATGATGCCTACTCCTCCATAAGATTTGTCCCTCCAAACTTTGTCCCAGCTCATAAGAGGGATCCTACAACTTTGGTCAGAGCTTTACCATAAGAAATTCCTCCTAATTTTGATAATTTAGGCTTGGATGCCCACCAACATCCTTAGCACAAACATTAAATAAATTGGTAAATCACTCAACATTGATTTGATGAGCATAGTCCTACCAACACCCAACCTATTTTGAAAAGTCTGGATGAGAGGCTACTAGTGAGAGGCTTTACTAGCCCCCATGAAGAGAGGAAACCCTAATTATTTATGCAGAAGCTTGTGGACTTTTGTTTTGGTTGAAAGCCTGATTTTACATAGATTAGGTGTATAGAATGATTCTTCAATTTAGTGCCGAGGACCGAGGGGTATCCATTCCACCAAAATCACCCAGGGCACAATCTTGACCTCATCCCTTTTAGGTATATTCTATGATTTGTACCTTAGTATATGGATAGGCAATACCTTTTACACCATCATCCTCATCATTAGAGTACAACTCACTTAATAAGTTTGTAAACTTTAAAACCAAGGATCTCATTAATGATTCTTTGTGAGCTAATGGGAGTGTTAAAGAATAAGATAGCTATTTAACCCTAAAATGAAATGTGTATGTATATTTTCACTTTAAGTTTAAGGCTAAGAACATATAAATGAAATGACACAAGGGTTATAATCAGATCTATAGCAGGGCAATTAAATACTAAACTCAAAAATAAGCATACACTGAATTTATTATGTTGAGATAGTCTAAATATAGAAATTACAACTAGGATAGATATAGAAATGAAAAAGAAGATAAGTACTTAGATTATTATGATGCTAATACTATTCTAGATTTGGAATAGGGGTAAAATTAGGTTGAAAGATAGTTTTAGAATAGTTGTCAATTTTTGGATATGGTATCTCAGGCTAGATGTAACTAGATGGTTATGTAGATGCTATTATCTAAGTATGATGATAGTGTCATGTATGAAATATTTGGTAAAATAGGATGTGACCATCTAGATGCTTTTAGATTATGATTCACCTTCACTTTGGTGCATTCAGATATGGGTCATGGATAGCCACTCCTTGAGAAATGGCACAACCCTAGCTTTCCATCTTTAATGTGACCTTACAGTAAAATGGGTTAGTGTGCACATGGTGTCGAGCTGACTCCAAACCCCATTATCAAAGGGTGTTAACTACATATCCAATACTCTAGAAGAGGACATCAAACTCATGTAGTTCTCCCTTACATGTTGGTTTGTGTGTAAATCATGCAATGTGTGTAAAGCAAGTACAATAGTGATCTAGCTTGTAACTTGGCAAACCAAGTTCTTAAGCTACTCCTTTAGTACTTCAAACTTATATATGTGCAGTCCCTATGACTAGTTGGAAATATGGAAAATCTTATCAATTGAATGCTTGATAGAGTGCTTTTGATAAGTGCCTTGGTCTCTTTGGTCTTTGTTAGGTATTTGTAGATTTTTCTATGTGAGGAATGAATAAGGGTTGATTTTGTATTTATAATAATCATATTGGGAGGTAACTCACATTAAAACACTTAGGTCAACCATTAGAATTTGTTTCATTTGAAAATTGGATGACTTTAAGGCACTAGACGCTTATGTCAGAGTAGGACAGTAATGTTGACGCTACTGTCTATCCCAAATGTTAGTGTTTAAAGAGTAGTAAAATAGGTATAAAATTAGAACTTGTAGAGGTGTAAGATAAATACATTTTAAGCATTTTGGGCAAGGTAGAATGTTTGTGTCATCAATATAAAGCTAGCTAGACTAGGAGACAGGTCAATGGGGCATAAGATAAAACAAATGTGAGGCTTGTGTCAACAATGAAAGTGTAGAACTAAGGGGAACAACCAGGTTTGAGTTTTCTAATTATACAAGATTGTGGTTCTACATAATCACAAAATATTGTTTACCTTTGCTCCCCCCTTTAATTTAGTAATGAAATTTTTAGTTTAAAGGAAAGGAATAAGTACTTGGATGTGTATGCACACCTTGTCTTTACTCGAGTTGAATTGGAATGCTTTGCTAGTGACTGACCTGCAATGAAGAGCATGTTACAGTGTAAAATTAGTGCATGCAATCTGGGTTAAAAGTACTTGAAATATATTAAAAAGTGAAAGAGTAAGGTTTAAGAGGATACATGTGTGTTAATGTAATTGCCTTGCTTATTGGCAGGTTATTTTGAAAAATATGTATCATTATAAGGCTCTAAAATTGATATCGAGATAAATATAGATAAATCTAGAGAGAGAGAGAGAGAGAGAGAGAGAGAGAGAGAGAGAGAGAGAGAGAGAGAGAGAGAGAGAGATGCCTCCAACTTGGGATCAAAAGTGAGTTGTCACATGGAAGATGAGATTAGCTCAACCGTGCAAACTATGATACTTATAATTTGATGAGGTTGGATGATCAAGTCTAACCTAGAAACTTGGCAAGATTGAGTCACCTGAACCATGCTAAAAAGTGAACAAGCTACTACAATAAATTGGCTCAAAATGGTCCATAAAAGTCTGTGGGATATCAATACATGTAATGGTTTTAGAATCTAAAATTGATTTGAATTTTGTAATATTAGACACATGTTGCATAACATATGCACCTTAAATATGTTTCATGTTGAAACTATGTATAACAATGGTACCAATGTCTATAATTTTGGCACAACTATGAATTTGAATCATGTATTGTGTAAGTGTAGAGGACATGCTTCCAAATCATGCCCCCACTATATATGGAGAAATCTGAAAATTGATATAAGTACCAATGTGGAGGACATGTTTCCAAAGCATGCCCCCACTATAAATTGGAGGTGATGAATACTAAATAGGTGTGGAGAACATCCTTACAAAGCATGTCCCCACTGAATCTTTAAACTGATATAAGTATCATATACTAAATAAATGTGGAGAACATGTTTCCCAAGCATGCCCCCACTAAATCTAAAAATTGTGAATATGTGTGAACCATGCACATATGACATGCTCGCACTGAATCTGTAAACTGATATAATTACCAAATATTGAATGAGTGTGGAGAACATGCTTCCAAAACATGCCCCCACTGAATCTAAGAACTGTGCCAAGTGTGGATAACATGTTTCCCAAGCATGGCTCTAGTAATATGCCCCCTTTTAAGATGAGGGAAAGATAGAAACTGGGAGTTACCTCAACTCAAAAGGGTGGGACAACTATAAAATATACGAATGTAATCATGTAGCATATAGAAGGAACATGTCTAGATAAATGTATAATTGAAGTGCATAGAACCAATGTGATCACACGTAGGCTTGAGATTCATGGTAAAGATCATGGCAACATCTAGATAGTAATAGTACAAGCTCAACAAGCACACACATAAGAACACTCAAAAGTAAGTCAACAAGCAATAGTTCAAAGAGACTACAAACAAGGGGCATGTTTAAATGTCTCCCAATCGAAGGGACATGACTTAGTCAAATGTCCATGAAAGCAAGAATGACATATTCAGACGTCAGTATCATAAACAAAGACACGATAAAAATGTCAAAGAATCATATATAGGCATGGGGGCCATAAGCAAAGGATCATATTTAAATGCTCAAACAAGCAAGACATAAGCAAGTAAAACATAAGCAACCAACATAAACATGTCATAGTGGCCCATGGATGCAATGTGTTACATAAGTAATGTCAAGTGTATAACATATGAAGTGCCACGTGTAAGATATAATCATGGATAATAGGCATGTGTAAGTACATATGTAAGCTCCAACATGATAGGTATAGTAATCATTGAATTGTATAACTAGTGTGTATCGAGATCAAAGAAGCAGATGCCCCCAATATCCATATGACATGAGTAGAGGGAAAACCCAACATCCAAAATAGGAGTGTATCATATTGTGTATGTCGTGTCACACCTAATGTAGAAGTGTGACACACATGTGTATGAGAAGTAATTGAGTATGTGGTCCATAAATATGATAGTAACATATAGATGCTAAGGACCAATAGAATATGTAAGTGTTAATGGTGTTTTTAGATTCTTGGATGTTTTTGAATGTTTTGGGTTTTTTGGAGTTTTTTCTTGGATTTTTTAGTTTTTTTTGGAATGGTGCCATGAACAAGGAAAATTACCACTAAAACCCAAGGATGTCATCAAGAAGATGCCTATGTATAGGCCCTATATCATATGTGTTATATGTGTGCATAGTAAAATTAGAAAGGATATCATACTCTGTTGGTAAATTTGTATTTGGTATCTTTGATTAGCATTTATTCACATTTGGTTCTTTATTGTTGATGAGGGATTCAATTGATAGGTACTTATTCATGTCGATATATATATAGATCATGTGGTAAGTTATTGAGTCGGTTAGAACATGGTTTACTGAACTGTTCATTTGTAGATTGATCACCATCTATATGAGTAATAAGAGTAGAAGTGTTTTGATATGAGGAAGGACTTGTAGTTGTCCCTTTTATAACTGCATTTACAACTTTATATTTGTCAAGTGTCTCTTTCTTTATGACCTTTTTTGATAGAGATCCTAGTTTAAATATTTGATGTGCCCATTGCTCTTTTTTGATGTTACCAATTGTATTATATGTTGTGATCTTCTTGGTGTTTAGGCAATATATGTTGTTCTATTTGTTCCTTTTATCTTAGATTTTATTTCATTTGTAGGTTCTTATCCCTTGAAAAAATGTATCTTTGAATGATTTACATTAGTATTATCAATATAGCCCAATTCGTAGTGGTCATTCTGATCAGATGTGGAAATAGGGTGAGTGATGCCTTGGGAATGTTTTCCTAATCCTTGACCATGATAACCAAAGTTTTGTAAATATTTATTTCCAAAACCATATTGTTTGGAAAATTAAGTATCATTATTGAAAGTTATATTTGTATCCTTTTCTTGTTCTATGTTTGAATTTGCAACTATTTTTGCTCTAAATTTTTCTTTGGTACCCACATTTGTTGTTTTAAAACTTGTGTTCTAAGAGTGGTACTCATAATGTGAGTGGTTTTTTCGAGTGATGTATCGATTATGTTGTTCCCAAAATCAGCCACTCATTTTTTGGGATAACATATGAACTATTTTGGCCCTACAGGCCAAAATTATTGATCCGAGCAACAATTCGAGGTGACCATTCGGTGATAGTTGACCATTCGATAGCAGTTAATTCCTTGAATTTTGTATTGTTTTCATTTTGTATTATCCTCGAGTGTTTATGCCCTCAAGCATTGTATTGTTTTAATGCTAGGACATATGTCCTCGAGCGTTGTATTGTTTTAATGTGAGCGTTGTATTATTTTAATGCTGGGACGTTAAATCGTCACCCGTTAATTCCTTGAGCTATGCAATCTCCCAAGGTGGTCTTCAAAAAATATGTATACATGCATTGTAACCCGAAAGGGGAAGGCAGACATCTCTTCTTAGAGATAAGCGCATGTTTTGTATTGCGGTTGTTAAGTAATACGATGTCTCTTCTCAGAGAATCCATTGTTATTGTGTTATTTTTGTGCTATTGAAATATTCGTCAACTAGAACTTTTGAGTTTTGGATCAGTGGTATCAGAGTAGTTTGTCTTGAGAGTGTATGTTCTCGAGGACGAGGTCAGGATATAGGAAACTTGGGTGGGAAGCGATAAAGCTTCCAAACGCTCCATCTATGCGCCCCAAACGACCTCAAATGGCAGACGACATAGAGACATCCGATCCTTTCAAGGAAATGGTGAATGAAGCCCTCCAGCGGCAACAAGCGCAGATGCTCCAACAATTTGCTCAAATTCTTCAAACACTTCCAATGGGAAATTATGGCTCTGCGACTACACATTTGGGCTCCTCATCGAGGGAGCTTCCTTTCAGTGCCCCAACACCCTTCAAGGTTTAGGTAAATTTTGATATTCCCATATTTGAAGGCAAAATCAATGCTGATGTAGTGGAAAATTGGTTGGATCAACTATCATCCTACTTCTCTATAAATAAGTTCACCGATGGAGAAAAGATCACTTTTGCTCTTTTGAAATCATCATTGCCCGTGAAAAATTGGTGGGAAGTGTATAAAAAGAGGTTCAGTATGGATATCATTGGCCTTGGGGTGGAACCCACCTAAGATGATTTTATGAAGGCAGTAAAAGAAGAATACTATCCCCTCGACACGTACGATGATCTGTACATATAGTGGCAAAAACTTTGCCAAGGCAAGGACCAATTTGTGTAAGATTACACAGATACTTTTCATTCTTTGTCTGCAAGACTGGGCATTGAAGAAAATGAGAAACATAAAACTCTCAAATATCATGGTGGACTACAATGGTACATCCAGGTGGAAATGGAACTCTTCAATTTGGAAACCCTCGGTGAGGCATATAAATTTGTAGTGAAGATTGAACAGAAGCATGGCAGGAAGAATATGAAGAGTCAACCTTCAAAAGGGAAAAGTGACAAGGAAGGTCAAACATGAGGTAAAAATTGGAAGCAGGAGTTTCAGGATAAGAAATCCCAGAAGGGGAAGGCTGGAAAATGGTGTGATTACCACAAAATTGGAACTCACTCCAAAGAAGAATGTCGAGCCATCAAGTCACTGCTCTCTAAGTCACAATACTCGACGTCTACTACTCTACCTCATACACAACCTACAGTCGAAGAGGACGAAGAAGAAATTGTAGATGTTGAGCTCCGACACCATCATCACTTTGTCACAAACTCGTGAGGAAAGCCCAGATGACAAAGAAAGATTGTTTTACTCCAAATTATGGGTAAAAGGTAAGCCTTTGCATTTCATTTTTGATAGCGGGAGTCAAAAGAATTTAATCTCTGCTAAATTTGTGAAAAGTCTAGGTCTATCCATGAAGCCTCATCCAAAGCCATATAGTATTGGGTGGTTAAGCCCAGGGAGAGACCTTCGTGTCACCCATCAGTGTCTTCTTTCATATGATATAAAACCATTCCAGGATGAAGTCTTGTGTGATGTCCTCCTTGGTCAACCATTCATGTATGAGCGACATGGCATCTATGAATCTCAAACCTGAAGGATCACCCTCACTCTTGGAACACAGTGCTATAGGGTACCAGAGGTACCACCTCCCACATCTATTCCCCTAATCAGTGCTAAGCAATGTAAGAGATTGGTAGAGAAGACAAAGCAATTTGTTCTCATGATGGTCAAACAACAGAGATCCAAGGAGGCTGATGTTGCGGTCCTAACTACACAATCAACACAACAACAAAAGCAGATAGGATGAATCACAGGTGAATATGCTAACTTATTCAAGTCACCCATATGAGTTCCACTGCATTGCCAGGTAAAACATTCTATCGATTTAATCCCAGGATCACCTTTGCCTAACAGTCTTGTGTATTGCAAATTAGTTTTAGAGAATGATGAGATAAAAAGACAGATTCAAGAATTGATCAAAAGGGGTCACATCAAGCCAAGTTCTTCGCCTTGTGGTATCCCAATCATCTTGGCACCAAAGAAAGATGGAACATGGAGGCTTTGCATTGACTACCGAGCCTTGAATAAAATCTTTGTGAGGAATCGCTACCCTCTCCCCATAATCGATGACCTGCTGGACCAGCTCTGTGGTGCAAAGTTCTTCACCAAAATCGATCTCAAATTTGGTTATCACCAAATTCCCATCGATCCCACTGATGTCTGGAAAATTGCATTCAAATCTAAGGAGGGGATCTTTGAATGGTTGGTTATGCCTTTTGGCCTAACTAACGCACCTGCAACCTTTATGAGGATGATGGATGACATTCTATGACCCTTCATCAACTCATTCATGGTTTTCTACTTAGATGACATTCTCATCTATAGCAAAACATGGGAAGAATGTTTGAAACATGTCTGTAAGGTGCTTCAAACTCTTTGGGAGCACAAGTTGTATGCAAATCTTGACAAATGCACATTCGAAATGACAACAATTTAGTACCTTAGGTACATTGTGAATAAGGAAGGGGTCCACGTAGATCCAAAAAAGATTTAGGTTATTTGAGAATGGCCCACACCAAGGACCTTCATAGAGCTTTGCAGCTTTTTGGGCCTTGCAAATTTCTACCGCAAGTTTGTTCTTGGATTTTCACATGTTGCTTGGTCACTAACCCAAGTGACTAAAGGAGGAGCTAAAGCTACATTTCAATGGTGTGAAATATAGCAAAGGGCATTTGAGAATTTAAAAAATAGACTCTGCTCAACCCTTGTTCTTGCCTTTCCAGATTTGCATCAACCGTTTGAATTGATGACAGATGTATCTGAATATGCCATGGGAGTTGTCATCATGCAACATGGCCATCCTGTTGCATACCACAGTGAAACTTTCATTGATACAGTCAGGAAATATCCAACATATGATAAGGAGCTCTACGCCATTATACAAGCCTGCAAACAATGGAAACACTACATCCTGGGGAAAGAGATGGTCATCCACACTGACCACAGACCATTGGAATTCATCCAGACGTAAAGCAAACTATGAAATGAGAGGCACCAAAAGTGGGCCATGTATCTTCAGCAATTCCACCTGATAATTAAACACAAAAAGGGGAGCTCAAATAAAGCTACAGATTGCCTAAGCTGCCCACTAATTACTGCACTCACAATAGTGCTTGACCTGTGCGAACATGAGACTGCCACTTGGGGTGCTCTGTATGAAGCAGATCCTACCTTTGCTAACACATATCAAGTGCTCCAAAAAGGTGAACATGTTTTTGACTTCTATTTGCAAGATAATGTCCTCTGCCATATGGGGCACATCTATGTTCATGTTGTAGAGCAACAAAAGATGATATGGGAAGCACACTTCAGTAGGACAGCTGGCCACTTTGGTATCAAAAAAACATTGGCAGTTCTTCAAAAACACTTCTACTGGCCCCATATGCGCAAAGATGTGGAAAGATATCTCAAATCTTGCACCCCATGTGCAATCACCAAGCCAACAAATAAGAAGCAAGGATTGTACACGCCATTGCCATAACCAACCAAGCCTTGGGAATCCGTCTCAATGGATTTTCTCTCAGGTTTGCCCACTTCCAAACATGGCAAGGACTGTATATTTGTGGTAGTTGATCATTTTTCAAAAATGGCTATTATGCTTGCTTGTAAGAAAAATATGTCTGATGAGGAAATTGCTCAACTATATTTTAGTCATGTATGGCTCCATTTTGGTCTCCCCAAGTCCATTGTCTCAGATCAAGATAGCAAGTTCCTGAGCATCTTTTGGTCCACTCTATGGAAGATGACAGATACTAAGCTAATGAAGTCCACAGCCTTCCATCCACAGACTAATGGTCAGACTGAGGTGGTAAACTGCTTGATTGTTCACATGATTCGGATGTATCACTCCAAACATTGACGCACATGGGATGAGGGACTTTTGTTCATCCAACACAGATACAATCAGGCACTGCATAGCTCAACCAAACACAGTCCATCTAAGTATCTTTTGGGTTTCAACCCATGACACCAACTGATATAGCTGTTCCATTCTCCACCATGGAATACACAGCTCATGGAAGCTCTGAGGTAGTAAAAGTGACCAAGTTTATTGAACACATGCAGCATATCCAGTAACAAGTTCACGACATCTTGGAAAAGATGAATCAAAAGTATAAGCTACACCATGATAAACATAGGATTGCACACCTTTTCACTATGGGTGACAAGGTTTGGTTACGACTTCAAAAGGAATGACTAGCAGGCCTACACAAAAAGATTCGGCCTTTGTGATATGGTCCATACACCATCACCATAAAGGTTGCAGAAAATGCTTTTGAGTTAAACCTACCAGCCTACCTTGGTCTGCATCCAATATTCAATGTGGAGCTCCTCAAACCATATCACCCACCTCTATTAGACACTTCAGTTGTGGTAGAACAACTAGACCTTGATGAGCTTGATCCACAAAGTTTTGCTCCAGTAGAAGAGGATCAGATTGTGGATACTTGGATGAAGACAACAAGAGGATGCTCTATTCCATTATATTGAGTGGTCAAAAGAGGCCAACTTAGGCACCATGATGAGTGGCTCACAGAGGATCAAATCAAGACACAGCTACCCCACCTGATGGGAAAGCTTGACGTAATGGGGACCATTGCTTTTCAAGGAGGGAGGAATGATTCAGGAAATAACTCGAGGTGACCATTCGGTGATAGTTGACCATTCAGTGGTAATTAATTCCTCAAATTTTATATTATTTTCATTTTGTATTGTCCTCGAGTAGTTATGCCCTTGAGCGTTGTATTATTTTAATGCTGGGACGTATGTCCTTGAGCGTTGTATTGTTTTACTGTGAGCATTGTATTATTTTAATGCTGGGACGTTAAATCGTCACCCATTAATTCCTCGAGCCACACAATCTCCCAAGGTGGTCTTCAAAAAATATGTATAAATGCATTGTAACCCGAAAGGGGAAGGCATACATCTCTTCTCACCAATAAGCGCAGGTTTTGTATTGTGGTTGTTAAGTAATATGACGTCTCTTCTCAGAGAATCCATTGTTATTGTGTTATTTTTGTGCTATTGAAATATTCGTCAACCAGAACTTTTGAGTTTTGGATCAATTATGTCTTCCCTTCTCAAAAATTTATTCTGAGCTTTCAAATTCCTCATTTTTCAAGCTTTTTCAATTAAGGGACAAGTAAGTTCAACAGGTTGAATGGCTTCAACAGGTGAGTTCTTTCAAAGGAACAAGTTCTTAGCACTTAGGCAATTTCAAGGCTGGTTCAATGCCTTAGTTCAATCAAAAATGTTCATCGACAAGCTTCAAAGGAAGGATTGAACCATTGAACCCCACTTCCAAAAAGTTCAAAGGTTCAATGGGTTCAAAGTTTCAACAACGTTGGCAAGCTTAAAGAGTTAAGCACTTCGGCAAAAGTTCAACAAGTTTAACCACTTCAAGGTTCAACAGCTTCAAAACACTTAATGAAAAGACGAAGGCTTGAACCATTGAACCGTTGAACCTTGAACCATTTCAGTTCAAAGGTTCAATGGGTTCAACGGTTTAAAGGTTCAATGAGTGATTGGTTTAACGCATTTGGTTCAAAGAGATCAAAAGACTTAGAAGAAAAGAGGCTTCAAATGCAAGATTGAACCATTGAACCATTAAACCAAAGTTGGTTCAATCGGTCGGTTTAAAGGACTGCCCCAAAGCTGAAGGAACAAGTGCCCTTGCGGAGGGCAGGGAACATTTGCTTAAAGATCAAAGAGAAGGCCGAAAGGGTAAGATTTTATTCAAAAAAGTGAATAAGGCAGAAAAGTTGGAATTCTTTCAGATTTTTTCAAGGCAAAAGACAAGGCGAATTCTTTCAGATAAAAAGTCCAAAGGAATTCTCCTGAAAGGAAAAGCTCGAAGGAAAGTAGACAAAGCCAAGGCAAGATTTCTTTTAGATGAATTGTCCGAAGGAATTGGAGCCTGAAGACCCTCCGAAGGAATTGAAGCCCGAAGGCCACCCGAAGGACCCCGAAGGGTAGGTACCCTTGCAGGGGGCTCTCGGCACCCACAAAATGGACATTTCTCAAAGACCTGAAGGGACACCTTCCCCTAGGGGTGTTCCAAAGGCTTGATAAAGAAGAATTCAAAAAACAAGGATTGAACCATTGAACCTTGAACCAAATGGTTCAACGAGTTCAAGGGTTCAAAGGTTCAACCAGTTTAGTAAAGTTTGAAAGACTTAGAAAAATAAAGGAAGCAATGAAACAAAGAATGAACCAATGAATCGATTGAACCTTGAACCAAAAGAGTTCAAATTTCAATGGTTTACAAGTTCAAAGGTTCAAAGGAAGATCCAAGCAAAGGAAAGAGACAAATGATTCTAGAGACCAGTTCAAAGGGACAGTTCAACCAAAGAGCAAGAAAGCGATTGAACTTGAGAAGCGATAAAACAAAAGAACTGACAAAGACCATCTGAACCATTGAACTATTGAACTAATGAACTTTGAAAGGTTCAAAGGTTCATGGTTCAATATGGTTCAAACAACCAGTGACCATTGACGTCCCCACGAACGTCAAATTTAAGGTAATGGATTATTCGTTGATTTTCAAATATAGAGTGGGACTTAAAGAGTAAACCAAGAAACTAGCTGAAGAGAGAGCCCAAGAGCTCAAATTGCTACAGGGAAGAGAGAACAATACAAAAAGATCAAAAATATCTACAAAGGAGTTATTTTCAATAGGTGAAATAGTCCACCAAGTGGTCATCTGAGCACACTAAATTAAGGACGCGGCCTATTTTTCTTCTTTGAAGTAAAGGCAAAGTGGATAGCTACACAGACATCAAGAAAAGGACCAAACAACCCATGCTAAGGAGGAGACATATGAGATGAATGGGCATGCCACAGTTAAGGTCGATGCACTATTCCAAGAATGGCCCCTTTGACAGAACCAAAAATGCATTCAAGGCATTGAATGCAGCGTGGGCCATCCCATGGAAAAAAGTGCCAAGCCTTTTTTGGCTGCTATAGTTTGTAATCTCTAGTTTTTAGGCAAGAGGGAGATCTTTTTGATTAGAAAAGCAAAACTCTACCCAAATTGAAAGGCGACTATTGAGACTTTGAGCTTAGATTGTTGATCATATTACTTTATCTAAATGAGAAAGCAAGTTACTTTCAAACTTTGTGATGTTATATCTTGTGTCATTTTAAGAAATTGTTCTTATGTCCATTTCCTAGGAGCATTTTTGTTTATTTAATTCAACAAGCAGAACTAGTGGAAGTAATCAAGAAGGTGTCCTGAAGCTAGTTGTGGAAGACTTTGTGCTGTCATAGTTGTCTTTAGTGTGTTTTTAGTTTCTTTCTGTGTAAAGGGTCTTGGGATGACTTTGTGCCCCCATTATCCTTTATATTTCACTCTTTGGGTAGTTGAGGTGGAGACTTTGTGTTCTATTTCATCCTACTGGTTACTGCACCTTTGTTACCAGTTACTTGTCACTACATGAAAGAACTCCTACTGTTTCTTGCAAGATCACTTCTGAAAGAAGAGAAGTGCTTTCAATGTTTTCACCAAGATTTTCTCCTTTGTTTGTGAACATCATCTCTAAAAAAAGAGAGATGGATGGTGTAGTCCTACCCCTAAGTGTTATTTTCTGCACACACACACACACACACACACACACACACACACACATATAATATAGTTCCTCATATTTATAGGGAACCTCCCCTTGATGAGAGGAGAGATTTGTCCACCTCTAATGTAGTAAATCTGCACATTTGGCTGACCAATCTCCCTATGCTATGGTTGAAGAGACCTATTTTGCTCAGCAGTTAGTTGTTGACAAAATATTCACCCAACAGCTTTTTGGGGACTCTACTAGGGAAGAGCGCGCAGTTTGAAGCCTCAAGCCTCAAGCTGAAGTAGGGCCAGTTCTTTCCCATTTTTATCCTACAATTTGGCAACTCCACGCTATACTAGAAGTCAGAAAGCCCAAGGTGTTTTTACCTTATTTTTGAATTGGTGCAGAAGGGCAATTTTGATTTGTTCCCTCCCCAACTTCATGTTCAACAATCCAGGAATGTTCCTCCTACCCACACCAAGACACCAACACGAGGCAGAGCTTCTTTTTCTACTGTTAGTAGAGCTTTGCCTATACATACTCCACCTAGATTTGTCATCCCCACTATCCATAATCAAATCATGGCAGTTTAAGGCCCTTGGAGTAATTTTTTCAATCCACTCAATCTTACTCCACCTCTACATGAGCTACCACGTAGTTCAAAGAAGAATTTCCTTAAATTCTTTAGTGATGGGAGAGTTCATCCTAATAAACACATTGCAACTTTTAGTATAGCTTGTGGTGTGATAGGAGTGGAATTTGAGGATGTGGTAGTTAGGTTGTTTGTGGAAATATTGCAAGGCGCTACTATAGACTGGTTCTACCATCTACAGGCTTGGATAGTGACTGATTGGGACACTCTTAAAGCTAAATTTCAAGACAGGTTCAAGCTTGCAGAAGATGCACATGCCTTGCTAGCCTAGCTCACGCAGATAAAGAAGGAACCTCATGAACCTATGAGGGACTTCATAGCCAAATTTGACAAGTTGAAGAATAAAATTCTTGCAATTGGCCAGCCAACACCTAAGAACCTTAAATGCTTCTTTATCAACTCACAGCTGCTTGAAGTGAGTTTTCTACTGAGATGTCCTGGCCACATAGACCTTGCTGCTGCTCAAGACTTGGCTACTGAGATGGAAGATGACCTTATCTTGGCAGGAGAGATAAGGAGAGATCCAAATAGAGATAAATCTTCTTCATCTTCTGAATACTCACCTACAGTCACCACTGATCCAATGGTGTAGAAGCTGGCAAATGAGTTGCTTGCTCTTAGAAAATAAATGGCGCAAGGGATGTCATCCGATTCTTCATACAGAGATGTACCAAGGAGGACATTCCCCAATCAATCATACCAAGGTAATGTTGCCAGAAATCAAGGGTAAATAAATCATCTTCCTCCCCCATGGGGGAACCTTACCATTGAAGCACCTCCAACTAATTCAACAGTGGGATATCTTGAAGCTGAATCAAATTTCTCCTTCCCACCTAAGTTGAACCCAGAAGACAATGTTAATTTCTTCACAGAGGAAGAAGAAGAATTAGCTGACGACTCCAACATTGGTTTTCTAAATTACCAGGATGAACTCAGAAGTGAAGGTAAAGCAGCTAAGGGATCATACGTTGTGTTCACTCGGTCCAAGAATCAGTCAGCCTAGTAAGCTGATAAAGAAAAAATAGATGAGTGACCTTAGCCTACAATTTCAATTGCTAAGCAAGGAACCACTCTGCCTTTCCAGCCAAAGGACTCGGTGATTGCAAGAAAGGTAAGTACATCAAACATCCCTACGCCTTCTACTTCAAATTCATAGACCAGTCCTCCCCCTCCCAAAAATCAAAAGGATGAACTCCCATCCTCTGTAATTAGTTCATTTCAAACATTTGACATAATTGACCATATAAAGAAAACTAAAATTCAAATGTCTGAATTTGAATTCCTACAATCCAACTCTGAGCAGTTGAATAAGTTAATTCAATGTGTTAAGAATCAAACCGCCCCTTCATGACAATATGTTAAGAAGATAACTCATGATTTCCCAAGGAACATGTCCAAGAATCAATCAGCCTAGTAAGCTGATAAAGAAAAAATAGACGAGTGACCTCAGCCTACAATTTCAATTGCTAAGCAAGGAACCACTCTGCCTTTCCAGCCAAAGGACTCGGTGATTGTAAGAAAGGTAAGTACATCAACCATCCCTACGCCTTCTACTTCAAATTCATAGACCAGTCCTCCCCCTCCCAAAAATCAAAAGGATGAACTCCCATCCTCTGTAATTAGTTTATTTGAAACATTTGACATAATTGACCATATAAAGAAAACTAAAATTCAAATCTCTAAATTTGAATTCCTACAATCCAACTCTGAGCAGTTGAATAAGTTAATTCAATGTGTGAAGAATCAAACCGCCCCTTCATGACAATATGTTAAGAAGATAACTCATGATTTCCCAAGGAACATGTCCATCCCAAACCATCTTGTCATTACTCCTCCTGCTGCCCCTAGAAAAATAGAGCCTTTTTATGTTTCCCTGTTAATAAATGGTCACAAGTTAAGCAACTGCATCACTGATTTTAGAGCTTTAGACAATGTCATGCCTGTCAAAGTGGCTGAATCTCTTGGTCTCACACTGACCAAGAAATTTGGGAGATGTTTCTCCATAGAAAACAAGCAAGTACCACTGTTGGGACAAATCAAAGATGCCCAATTTGTATTTGCAGCATTCCCAAACAAGAAAATCAAGATGATTGTCCTGGTGGCTGACGTCCTAACATCATACGACATCCTTCTTGGGCAAAATTTTTGCAAGGATATGGGTGGTGAATTAAGCATGGACTTATCTGAGGCAAGGATCCCAATCAAAGGAGTTATGCAGAGATTGCTCTCTATGAAAGAAGCAAAATACGTGGTCACTTAAACATCAGCGCCTAAAGCTCAAATTCTGTTTGAGTCTTCAGGTATGGGTAACTAATTTTTATCCATGGAGGAAGTCCATAAGGCATTTGATGAAATTCTTGAATGTGTCACCCTAAAAATTGGTTCAGATGGAACAACAAAAGGATTGGTGGAGTGCAGTGCTAGTGTAGAAGAATCTCCCCCTCCAAACGAAGAAGAATCTAGGGAAAAATCAATGTTTGATGAAGTATAAATTCTAGAATTCGATGGCAGCTACTCTTCTACTAGTTTAGGAGCCAAGATTGTGTTGATATCTCCTCAAGGAGATATTTTTCCTTCTTCATACTAGTTATAGTTCAACAATACCAATAATATAGCTAAGTATGAATCTCTATTGCTTGAATTGAAGGCTGCTCGAGACAAAGGCATCAAACTCTTTCATGCCAAAGGAGATACTAAACTGGTGGTTTGTCAAATGAGAAACTTGTATCAAACCAAAAATGAGAGATTGCACCACTACTAAAATCTAGTCTAGGATCAAATTGAAAGCTTTGATGCTTTCAGCATCTCTACCATACCTAGGGTATTCAATGACCAAGCTGATGCACTGGCTATTGCAACAACTCTTTTGGTTCCTCACCCTAATTTTAAAAGAGACAGGTACACTATTGAACTGGTCTTTTGACCAAGTGTGCCTGACAATGCCAATAATTAACAAGTGTTCAATAGTGACAACTAAATCATTGCCTTCTTGGAGCAAAAAGATAGCTTTCAACAGCCTCACTTTGAAGGCAGCGAGCCTTATAAGCTTGAATCAGCCCCTGAATCAAGTTCAAACGCAGGTGAAGAATTCCTACAGCTGAAAGGAAATAAAATCCTAAAGGGCCTGGTTTCCCTTGAGAAGCTGTTTGACAAACATGACAAGTACATCAAACAATAGCTAACGGATTCAAGCTCCTCCTAGGAGTTTGATCAAATATACTTGGGTACTAAAAAAAATCCCAAGATAATGAACATTGGGAAGTGTTGCACTCAGGAAGAGAAATTTAAGTTCACTACTCTGCTTCACCAGTACATGGATGTCCTGGCATACTCCTATGATGATCTAAAGTCGCTCAAGCCTGAAGAAATTTGCCATGAAATCCCTCTAAAAAGTGATTCAATGCCTTACAAGCAAAAATTCAGGTAGTACAATCTAAATATATTAGGTACTATTTTGTTTGAAATACAAAAAATGTTAAATGCTAAGATAATTTTTCCAATCCATCATTCCACAAGGATTGCCAGCATAGTACTTGTGAGAAAGAAGAATGGAAAAATTTGCCTCTGCATGGATTTTAAAAATTTAAATTAGTCATCCTTAAAGGATAACTATCATCTGCCCATCATGGATCAAGTTCTTCAAACAGTGACCAGCTCATAGATGTTATCAATGCTAGATAGCTTCTCAGGGTATAATCAAGTTAAAGTTGGTGAAGCCGACCAGCATAAGACTGCAGTTACCACATCTTGAGGCACCTTTGCCTATCGAAGAATGCCATTTGGCCTAATAAATGTTGATGCCACTTTCCAAAGAGCAATGGACCTTACTTTCAAAAATGAAATGGGTAAGTTCATTGTAGTATACCTAGATGATTTAACAGTCTTTTCCAAGCATCACCCTGACTATATGCACCATTTACAATAAGTGTTGGAATGCTTCCGTCAAAATAACATTTCTTTAAATCTTAAGAAGTCTATTTTTGCAATAACAGAGGGGAAACTTTTCAGACACATTATGTCCTGAGAAGGCATAAAGATTGACTCAGAAAGAGTCAAGTCCATCCAGGGGCTTATTTTGCCAACAAGTAATACTGCAGTTCACTCTCTCTTTAAAAAAGTAATTTTTTTTCGAAGGTTCATCCTTGAGTTTGCTGAGAAGACTCACCATATTGTAAACATGATGAAGGGAAAGGCCACTTTCAGTTGGATTGAAGAAGGCAAATTGGCATTTCGAGATATTAAGATAGCTATTACCCATGCCCCAATTTTGGTTTGTCCAGACTATAACAAAGATTTTACAATGTATAGTTATGCTTCTGAGCACACACTTTTGAAAAGTTTAGTTCAACAAAACCAATAAGACGTGGAATCTCCTATATCCTTCATGAGTTGTCCTCTTAAAGCTCATGAGTTGAAGTACTCAAACCTGGAGAAGCATGCTTATGCAGTGGTAAAGGTAGTGAAGCATTTCCACTTTTACATCTTGAATTCACACAATACTACCCTAGTTCCTTACACCACAGTCAAATCTATATTAAATCAGCAGGAGTTTGGAATGAAAAGAGGCAATTGGATTGCTAAAATCCAAGGGTTTGATCTAGTCATCAAACCAACGAAGTTGGTGCGGGGAAGTGGCCTATGTCAATTGATTGCTGACAATAGACCATAAGAAGCAGAGCATAGAGAAGAAGAAATTGAAGACATGCCAACAATACTCTTTGTCTCCACTATGAATGAGTGGTATTCGAATATTGCTCATTTCTTTACTTATGGTGAGTGTCCTGCTCATCTATCTCATAAAAAAAAGAGGAATGTCAAGTTGAAAGCTGCCAATTTTGTCCTTTGGGACAACAGCCTATATAAGAGAAGCCTTGATGGAGTGTTCTTTTGCTGCGTAGATGAAGAGTAGCAGAACCAACTTTTGAAGTCCTTCCATAATCTGGCTAGTGGAGGACATTTTTCTTCTCCTGTAACTACCCATAAGATTCTGTGAGCCAGGTATTACTGGCCTACTCTTTTTCAAGATGCATACAAATGGGTACGAAGGTGTGAGCTATGCCAGTAGTTTGTTGGAAGACCCAAGTTAGCTAACCTGCCTCTCAAGCTAGTGGTGATAGAAGAGCCATTTCAGCAATGGGGAATCGATTTCATTGGTGCTGTAAACCCATCTTCAAGTGTTGGACATGATTATGTCCTCACAGCCACAGATTACTTCACCAAGTGGGTGGAAGCTATTCCAACCAAACATGCTACTTCATAAGTAGTGTGCAATTTCCTCAAGGAAAACATCATTTCTAGGTTTGGAGTCCCAACCAAAATTGTCACAGACAACGCAGCTTGTTTCACTTCCCAAGAGATTACTCAGTTCTATTTTTACTATGGGATTACCCTCTCCCACTCTTCTGATTATTTTCCACAAGGGAATGGCCAAGTTGAATCAAGCACCAAGAACCTGGTGACCATCATTAAGAAGCTGGTAGATGACAACCAATGAACATGGCATAAAGAATTAGTTGATGTTTTATGGACAGACATAATTACACCAAAGAGGCCAATTGGTATGTCACCTTTCCAACTTCTTTATGGTCTCAATGCTAAGATACCAATCACCTTAGAATTGCCAGCATTAAAATTGGCTAAGGCAATTGAATATCAGACATATGAAAGCTCTATTGATAAGAGGTTCATGTGCTTGACTAAGCGGGATGAGCAACAAACTATGGTGGTGGACCGAATTGCTGCGCATCAAAGTCTACTGAAGAAGATCTTCAACTAGAAGGCAAAAAATTTTGATTTCTATATTGGAGATCAAGCCCTATTGTGAGACAAGAGAAGAGAACCCAAGGGAATGTATGGAAAATTTGACTCCCTTTGGAGAGGTCTATTTACTATTCATCAACTTAATGGTGAAAATAGTTTTCTGTTGAGATATCAAGATGGCAAGCCCTTTTCTTTGCCTCACAATGGGCAGCATCTGAAGCACTTCAATTCTTGAAGTATCAGATAAGTTCACCTGTACATACATACATATGTGTGTGTGTGTGTGTAGTCTTTGTTTCTATTTTGTGTTGTTCATTTTCATTTTTGTCACCTTTCTTTTGTGTAGCATGACTTCGTAGCCCAATGGCATACTTAAAGGCACTGGAGATTCTAGTTTTTACTCCCCTCAGATGTTCCAAGTTTTCAACTAAAGGAAGTTCCCCAACTAGAGCCAACTGTTATTCCTAAAAGCTGCCACTCATTTTTTGGGATAACATATGAACTATTTTGGTCTTGCAAGCCAAAATTATCTCTTCTTTTCTCAAAAAATTGTTCTAAGCTTTCAAATTCCTCATTTTTCAAGATTTTTCAATTAAGGAACAAGTAAGTTCAATAGGCTCAATAGCTTCAACAGGGGAGTTCTTTCAAAGGAACAAGTTCTCAGCACTTAGGCAATTTCAAGGCTGGTTCAACGCCTTAGTTCAATCAAAAATGTTCATTGGCAAGCTTCAAAGGAATGATTGAACCATTGAACCATTGAACCCCACTTCCAAAAAGTTCAAAGGTTCAACGGGCTCAAAGGTTCAACAACGTCGGCAAGCTTAAATAGTTAAGCACTTCGGCAAAAGTTCAACAAGTTCAACCACTTCAAGGTTCAACAACTTTAAAACACTTAATGAAAAGATGAAGGCTTGAACCATTGAACCTTTGAACCAAAATGAACCATTTTGGTTCAAAGGTTCAATGGATTCAACGGTTCAAAGGTTCAACGAGCGGTTGGTTCAATGCATTTGGTTCGAAGAGATCAAAAGACTTAAAAGAAAAGAGGCTTCAAATGCAAGATTGAACTGTTGAACCAAAGTTGGTTCAATCGGTCAGTTTAATCGATCAGTTCAAAGAACTACCCCAGAGCCGAAGGAACAAGTGCCCTTGTGGAGGGCAGTGAACTAAAGGCAGGTGCCCTTGCAGAGGGCAGGGAACATTTGCTCAAAGATCAAAGAGAAGGCCGAAAGAGTAAGATTTTCTTCAGAAATGTGAACAAGGCAAAAAATTTGGAATTCCTTTAGATTTATTCAAGGCAAAAGACAAGGCGAATTCTTTCAAACAAAAAGTCCGAAGGAATTCCTTCGGACTTTTATCTAAAGAAATTTGCCCAAAAGGAAAAGTCGAAGGAAAGCAGACAAAGCCAATGAAAGATTTTCTTCAGACAAATTATCTGAAAGAATTCCTTCAGACATTTTGTCTAAAGGAATTGGAGCCTGAAGACCCTCTAAAGGAATTGAAGCCTGAAGGCCACCCAAAGGCCCCTGAAAGGTAGGTACCCTTGTGGGGGGCTCTCAGCACCCACAAAATGGACCTTTCTCAAAGACCCAAAGGGACACCTTCCCTTTGGGGCATTCCAAAGGCTTGATAAAGAAGACTTCAGAGAACAAGGATTGAACCATTGAACTTTGAACCAAATGGTTCAATGGGTTTAGGGGTTCAAAGGTTCAACTAGTTCAGTAAAGTTTGAAAGACTTAGAAAAATAAAGGAAGCAATGGAACAAAGAATGAACTAATGAACTGATTGAACATTGAACCAAAAGAGTTCAAAGTTCAATGGTTCACAAGTTTAAAGGTTCAAAGGAAGCTCCAAGCAAAGGAAAGAGACGGATGATTCTAGAGACCGATTCAAAGGGACGGTTCAACCAAAGAGCAAGAAAGCGATTGAACTCAGGAAGCGATGGAACAAAGAAACCGACAAAGACCACCTGAACCATTGAACTATTGAACCAATGAACTTTCAAAGGTTCATGGCTTAATATGGTTGAAACAACCAGCGTCCATTGACGTCCCCACGAATGTCAATTTTAAGGTAATGGATTATCCATTGATTTTCAAATATAGAGTAGGACCTAAAGAGTAAATCAAGTGACCAACTAAAGAGAGAGCCCGAGAGCTCAAATTGCTATAGGGAAGAGAGAATAATACAAAAAGATCAAAAATATCTACAAAGGAGTTATTTCCAGTAGGTGAAACAGTCCACCATGTGGTCATTTGAGCACACCAAATCAAGGATGTAGCCTATTTTTCTTCCTTGAAGTAAAGGCAAAGTAGACAGCTGCATAGACATCAAGAAAAGGACTAGACAACCCATGTTAAGGAGGAGACATATGAGATGAATGGGCATCCCACAGTTAAGGCTGATGCACTGTTCCAAGAATGGCCCCTTTGATAGAACTAAAAATGCATTCAAGGCATTAAATGCAGCATGGGCCATCCCATGGGAAAAAGCGCCAAGCCTTTCTTGGCTGCTATAGTTTGTAATCTCTAGTTTTTAGGCAAGAGGGAGATCTTTTCGATTAGGGAAGCAAAACTCTACCCAAATTGAAAGGTGATTATTGAGACTTTGAGCTTAGATTGTTGATCATATTACTTTATCTGAATGAGAAAGCAAGTTACTTTCAAACTTTGTGCTGTTATATCTTGTGTCATTTTAGAAAATTGTTTTTTTGTCCATTTCCTAAGAACATTCTTGTTTATTTAATTTAACAGGCAGAACTAGTGGAAGTAATTAGGAAGGTGTCTTGAAGCCAGTTATGGAAGACTTTGTGTTGTCATAGTTGTCTTCAGTTTGTTTTTAGTTTCTTTCTATGTAAAGGGTCTTGGGATGACTTTGTGCCCCCATTATCCTTTTTATTTCACTCTTTAGGTAGTTGAGGTGGATACTTTGTGTTTCATTTCATCCTGCTGATTACTGCACCTTTGTTACTAGTTACTTGTCACTACCTGAAAGAACTCCTACTGTTTCCTGCAAGATCACTTCTGAAAGAAGAGAAGTGCTTTCAGTGTTTTTACTAGGATTTTCTCATTTGTTTGTGAACATCATCTCTTAAAAAAGAGAGATGGATGGTGTAGTCCTACCCCTGAGTGTTATTTTTTGCATATATATATATATATATATATATATATATATATATATATATAGCTCCTCATATTTATAGGGAACCTCCCCTTAATGAGAGGAGAGATTTGTCCACCTCTGATGTAGTAAACCTGCACGTTTGGCTAACCAATCTCCTTATGCTATGGTTGAAGAGACCTATTTTACTCAGCAGTTAGCTGTTGACAAAATATTCACCCAACATATTATAGGATCACCACTATCTTTGAGACTTTATATTTGGTTTAATTATAGGGTCACCAGTATCTTTGAGGCTTTATATTTGGTTCTTCAATTCAAAACAATGGTATGTAAGATGCCCATGCATTTTATTATATGCACAATAGTATTTGGATTCCCTGATAGGAGATTGATTAGGTAATTTGATCACTTTGTCTCAAACCATTTCTCTTAGGCTCTCACTTAGTCTTTTAATAACCTTTGGTATAATACTTTAATAAATTATTTTAGATGTGCTTGTTTGTAGCTTTGAATATGGATAAGAAACCTTGTTGGGTATAACATTGGTAGATGAATATGTAAACACATGATTAACACTAGCATGTATTGGATTTTGTAAGTATGCAATCTAATTTTGTATCTTGTTTATTAACTTGGTCATACTGGTGATTTGATATTTTTGGGCTTCACAAACACAAGCCCTAAGTATTTTAGTTTGATTACCTTCATTTGAAATTATAGGGTGAGCCAGCTTAATCCTTAGATAAGTGATAGCTTGGACCTGCTTTGGGGAATGAGAGCTATCACCCATCTCAGGGTTAGGAGGGTCATCACATAGTTTTTCAATATTTGATAAAGTAACACCCATTTTTAAAGAGGCAAGTATATCTTTTTGAATAACACAAAGGATGGTATTGTTATTATTGCAAGGTGCAACATTGCTTGAAGTTTTGTGACATACTGTAGGAGTAGGAGAAATTATTTCACTTTCTACTTCAGGTGCATCATTTTTATGTGAGAATAGAACATTTGCATTACTATCATTTGCATCATTGCTATTTGTCTTAGGAAATGTTTCCATTAGGAAACCTTTAGCAAAAATGTTTTATTCTTTCTTTTGAGTTGGGAGAAAAGTATAAGAACGTGTGTTTCCACTACTTTGGCTAGGATTATCATTTGCATCTTTGTAATCTAAAATAATAGGAAGATAAGTAGTACACGAATTTGTATCATTCGGACCTATATGAGGAGAAATTTCAATTTTAGATTCATCTTGGGAATTTATACATGGAAAATCTTCATCATCTTCCATGCTAACTTCCATCATGTATATTGTATCACCTTCCATAAAAGGAATCAATTTTACCTTTTTAGGCCTCTCGCTATTGGAGATAAAAGTAATGGAAAGAGGCTCCTCATTAGTTTTTTCATGATCATAACTATAATGAATAAAAGTGGGTTTAACATGTTTTTGGTGTTCTTTTAGGTCTTCATATGTAATACATTGATCATCAGGTACATTAAAGAGGCGATCAAAATAATGAGGCTTCCTTGCATGTTGGCATCTAGATATTGGTTTTATAACATTGCAAAATGAATTTTTAGAGGAGACTAATTATTATGTTTGCTTTAAAACCTTCTCATTATTGCTACGTGTTTGCTTATAAGATTTGAGAAGGCAATTAATGTAACAAACTAGAAGAAATATGACATATTGGAATCGAAAATGGATAGTGGATGCATCTATGTTGCACATATTTTATGACAATCAGGGGTTAGCAAAATAGACAAATCAAAAAACCTAACTGACCTAAGGTTTGATGTTCAAAGATAGGGTTCACCAAATGTTTAACCCTAAAATGAAATATATGTGTGTTTTCACTTTAAGCTTATGATTAAGAATATAGAAATGAAATGGCACAAGGGTTATAATCATATCTATAATAGGCCGATTAAATTCTAAACTCAGATATAAGCATACACTAAATTTATTATACTGAGATAGTCTAAATATAGAAAGTACAACTAGCCTAGATATATAAATGACAAAGAAGATAAGTACTTAGATTGTTCTGATGCTAATATAGTTCTAGATTTGGAATAGGTTGAAGCAAGAGAGAAAATAGTTTTGGAATAATTGTCATATTATAGATTTGGTGTCTCTAGCTAATTAGATAGTTGCATTAGCCTTGAATGATTACATCGACACTACTATATGAGTCTAAAGATAGTGTCTTATATGGAATATCTAGAGAAATAGGTTGCAACCACTTGGATGCTTTTGGGTTTTACTTTACCTTCACTATGGTGCATTCAGATCTAGGTCATGGACAATTGCTTCTTGTGAAATGGTAAAACCTTAGCTTTCCATCTTTAATGTGACCTTCGAAAAAATGGGTTAGTGGCACATGGTGTTGATTTGACCCCAATAACCCCACTTTCAAAGGGCACTGCTTACATAGCCAATACTCCAAAAGAGAGTCTCAGACTCGTGTAGTTCTCCCCTACATGTTGGCTTGTGTTTGAATCATGCAATTTGTGTTAAACAAGTACAACAATGATCTAACTTGTAACTTGGCAAATTAGGCTCTTGGGTTGCTCCTTTAATACTTTAGACATGTAGATGTGTAGTCCCTATGATTGGTTTGAAAATAGGGAATCTTGGATCAATTAAATGTTTGATAAAGTGCTTTTGATAAGTGCATTGGTCTATTTGGTCTTTGCTAGGTATTCATAGGTTTTTCTAGGTTGGGAACGAATGAGGGTTGATCTTGTATTTATACCAATCCTATTGGGAGGTAACTCACATTAAATCACTTAGGTCGACCATTAGAATATGTTTCATTTATAAGTTGGATGACTTTAGGGCATTAAACACTTGTGTCAGAGCAGGACAATAACATCGATGCTACTGTTTGTCCCAGATGTTAGTGTCTAGAGAGTAGCAAAATAGGTACATGATCAAAATTTGTAGAGGTGTGAGATAAGTATATTTTAGGCATTCTGGGAAAGGTAGAACTTTTATGTCATCAATATAAGACTGGTCAGACCAAGAGATAGGCCAAGGGGCACGAGAGAGAGTAGGTGTGAGGCTTGCAGAAGTAAAGAGAGTGTAGAACTAAGAGGACAACTAAGGTCTAAGTTTTCCAAGTGTACGAGATTGAGGTGCTACATAATCATAAAATATCATCTACAATATCTAATTTCTCATCATTGATGTGTTTTCTAGAGGCTATAGAGTACACTTCTAAAATTATAGTTTGATTGGTGAAGATGATGGTTGCTTATATCCATCCACCAAGGTACAAATCTCTCTAGATACTCGACACAAAGAGTCAAGTGATTAAGGCCAAGATCATGCCCTAGGTGATTTGCTCTCGTGGTTACTTAGCTAGAGGAACTCACTACTTTAGATGTATGATTACTCAACATTGTAAATCCTCTATATATTTTTTTTTGAAATATGGGCATAAATGCTGGCATTCTATATAATTTAGTGATTCCATGTAATGCCTTCCGCTATATGTTTATTTATGAAATATGGGCATAGATGTTGACATTCTATGTAATTCAATTATTCCATGTAATTCCTTTTGACATATTAAAAAATAAAAATAAAATTAAATACTTGAGCTTCCCTCCTTCGTGTAGCCCTGAATAGGGTGGTGTCATTAGCAAAAAATTTATGAGTAAAGGCTCCATATGTTATGAGGTGCTTAGGCCCCAAATTTATTTGTTTGCACGAACCATTTTTATAGCCCAACCAAGTTCTTCTGTCATGAGTGTAAAAAGGAATAGAGAGAGGATCTCCCTAACGTAAACTCCTTGTAGACTCCAAAAAGCCTTTTGGACAATCATCGATGAGGATGAAATATATTGGAGAGGATATACATCCAAATATCCAATCACATTGTCCTTTAGAGAAACTATTTTTTCTAATTTTTAGTTCCTGCATTGCAGGGAACTATAGGAATTGTTTGGAATAATAAGTCTTACACAATGAACCAATAAAATGCAAGATTTTTTATATTTCTAAAGTTTTAATTCAATTTTTGTAATTTTTGGACTTTTAAAAAGCTATTAAAATTAATTATTTCTCATTCTATTGGCTACACGATAACTTTTTATGTTCTCATAATACAATTTTTTATGAAATTTTTTAAAACAAACACACGTTTATGCAATTATGAATTTACGTAACTAAAAGACAAGTATACATCATATCCTGACAACATTGACACATAACCTGTAAGTTATGAAAATTATTTAATTAATTGATTATTAATATTTTAACCACCCTAATATTGATCCAATCAATACGAGACATGAATCCAAACAATTTTGCCACCTACTTTTATGCCTTTGCTCTCTCATGTTATCACCATACATTTATCAATAAGTGTCTCAGAATATTAACTCCCATGTGTGTGGCCACCATAAGCAGGGAATATATTGGTTAATTTTCGTTTGGCACCCACGTGGTAAAAAAAGAAAACTATACCTTAGAGGCTTTTAAGATTATACGAAGTAGATAAACGTGTCAGGCATTAATATACTGATTCAATATAATTCATTTATTTATTAGAGATTTATGTTTTAACAGATGCATTGCATAATCATCATCTTAGAAATCGGTGCTTTGACTTATGAAAATTTCTTTTTAAGAAAGAATCAATTCATTTTTTGTTATTCAAATTTGTAGATCATATATGTATAATGTACCTCCGCTCCGTCACAAATATTATAAAACATGTCAAATGATTGAACTATATTTTAAATATTTTATACCACTTATTTTTAACATCTTCATATCTCTATGTTACATATTACTCATTACTTATACGACATAGACTATAAAAATACAATATTCTTAACTCCCAATATTAATGTTTTTCTCCATTTATTATTATTAGTTTCAGCGTGTTAGTTACTATTGTACTCATCTTACATTATAAATTTTTATGCCAATTCAATTTCAAATAATTTTCAAAACAAAGGTAGTGGCTATACTCAACTTACATTATAAATTTACATGCAAATTCAATTTTAAACAATTTGCAAAATAAAGGGAGTGACTATACTCAATGTCAATTATAAATTTACATGCAAATTCAATTTTAAACAATTTACAAAACAAAGGGAGTGACTAGATGCTATGTGATGTGATTTAATATAAAATATTTATTAATATGGACAATTACTTAACCCTAAACAATTTTCAATATAAAGGTAGGAACTAGTCGCTACGCAGCGTTTGTTTTATAAAAGCCTCTAATTCACACGGTCATAAGCCTTATTGATATCAAGTTTAATTTGTATACCTTGTTGATGGTTAAAAATATGTGAATGCATGATCTCATGAGTGATAACTACGGCTTTAGATATGTCCCTATTCGGGATGAAGCCTCCCTGTTTGAGAGAGATTAAAAGTGGCAACAAACATTTTAGTCTCAGGGTAATTACTTTTTTAGACTAAATTACATAAGGGAATAGGCCTAAAATTAGCAAATGAATACGAGCGCTCTTTCTTGGGGATCAATGTGATGAAGGTGCAGTTTAGTTCTAGCAGCGCTTGCATGGTTTTTATGAATTCTTCCACTGTTGTGGTCACATCTTTACCCACTATATACCAATACTCTTGAAAAAACTTGTCGAGAAATCATCTGTCCTGGAAGATTTATCCCGTGGCATGAAGAAAAGGGTGGCTCGAACTTCTTCTTCATAAAATGGAGTTAACAACATTGCATTTTGATCGTCATTAATGATATGAGGAATGAAGTTTAGCAACTCATATTGGGTAGTTCGGTTAGAAGCAATAGGATTGGCCAATAGATCTTTGAAAAAACCAATGACTTCATTATTTATTTACTCTAAAGCAAAAATTTAACGCACATCTAAATATTTTATAATGGAAATTATGTTCATATTATGGCATTCTCGCATCAATTTTTGGAAGAAACTGGGGTTTCAATCTAGCACTATATTAAAGTTAGAAGTATAGTGTATAAAATTGATTGTTTGTGCCCGTTGTTATATATTGGAGAGACATGTCTTCCATCAACACTATAGTAAATGAACATGTTGCAGATATTAACAAAGAAGGAATAGTTAAGTTGGCCCTAATTAAACATTCATTCAAACCTTGTCATCATATTTATACTAAGAATACCAAAATTTTGGCTATAGAGGACCACTATTTCAAGCAAAATCTAAGAGAAACAATAAAAAATTGACAAGTATAATAATAACTTAAATAGGAACGATGGTCTAAAATTAAACCAATCTTAAAAACCAAACGATACCCTGATTGACAATCATTAATATAATTAGAAAATAATAACTAGATTGGGAACATTTCATTTGAGATCAGATAAGTTTTCCAATGAATAATGTCACCTTGTTTCTAAAGTTATTTTGTTCATACCCCTCTTGCTCTTCTTGTATTTTTTCCAACCCTTGTTTTTCTTTTTGTTTAATCTCTTTCTCTATACTTCTAATTCTTATATCCCTTTCATTCATTTAAAACAATTGAGTTTTATAGGTTCTTTCCTGCAACTAATCTAGATATCCCTTTGAAATAGATTTCTAACTTCACTTTTCTATATTATTAATAAACATTTGTTAAAAATGTTTAATTTCCCATTTTAAGAATTTATTTTTATCACAATATTTCTTATTGGCAATAACTTTAAGCTTAAGATCAGTAGTAAATTTTTAGCACATTAGTTTTTAGTTCTTTTATTAGTATTTACCACAACGGGGTATTATAAGTTTCATTTGAGCAAATAACTTTTTTGCTCGAACAAATCAAATTTCATTATATTATACATCACAAAGTTTTTTTTTTAAATTTTACATATTAATTTTAGAATATTCTTTGGGAGTATTTAAAAATATTCCTTTAACATTAATATAGTTCGACAAAGGGCATGCCAAAATTAATTGTAAATATGTACAGATAAACAACCTTTATCATTCTTGAATTTAGACCTGTTCCTCCTCCAACATCTATCACAAATTACACATCTTTAAACCCATCATAACTCTTCAACACAGAGTTCATCAAAATCATTGACAAATTACTCATAGCAGAATAAAATGCCTCCCCCATTTGGCTATTCTATGCAAAGTACTAAAACACAAGCTCCCTGTGAACCTTCTCAAAGGTCACCATACCATCGTCCAAAATACCTTTGTGAAGATGTTGCAGTGTCTCAAGATGAGACGTTTCCACATTAAGTAGAAACATGGAGGCCAATGACAACCCATTCTTGTCCTTGGCCAGAAGCTTGACATTGGGGTTAAGTTATAGGTTTGGGGATTCGAACTCGAGACGACAAAGAGACCATAGGTTGCAAGCACTTGTAAAAGCCATTCCAATTTTGCTTCACTGTTTGTCTCTCTCGGGAATCGATTCGCGATCTACTTGATCATCAAAGGAGTCGAATCCATAGATAGAATGTTAAGGACTTTAAGCAAAATTGTTGCATTTGTGGCCATCAAAAATGCACAGAGATAAGATAATTCCACCAAACCCCTGCATGCTTTCATTTTGTGTACAACTTTCACCAACCATGGTGAGAAACTACCTAAAACCACAAGAAAAAGTTGAACAGGTAACATTGTTTTGATTTGTTGTTCGCTATAATTGTGCCACAGTCGTCACGACACGATAATTGTTGAAAGGGCAACATTGTTTGTGATTGTGGAAAAGGTAATATATATATATTTTTCTTTCGTAAATTTATGAGGGTCCAGATTGTGCATTGAACTTGTGACCAACAAGTAAATAATCATGTTCGCTATGGCTTTGCCAATGATAGGTGAAATTTTTATTAATCATCCATGTCTCAAAACATGCGATAGACCATTATATAATTTTGATCATCCTTATTAATTTTTTACGATCCATAGACATATCCAATTGTATATATTTTTACAAAAATAAAATTTATCCAATATTTGTTTGCACATATTTCCTTCCAATTCAATGCCTGATTCCACTATTGTTTTGTTTTAAAATATACTTTCAAACATTCCAATTTATGTGATATATCTCTATGATGTTAGACGATCTTGGTGGCAAACACTTAAAATATTATTTTTTAAAACAAAACACAGTGTAAGGTAAAACGCAAACCCTAAAGGCAAGCCCTAAACGAAAACCCTAATGGCAAAAATGCAAAGAGGAGGAAACACGGCGAACACAGTTTGTAGTTGCACAGAACGGCGAATGCAGATTGTAGTTTCATAGACTTGTTCGCGGATCGGGATCTTGCTTGCATGCGTCACGAGTACGTTGTGACATAGGGTCATTACTGTTTAGCATTTGCTATTGTTGTTTGTGTTCACTGTTCGGGGTTGTTGCTGCTATGTTTAAGAATGTGTATCAAAGTTTTGGCGATTTCACATGACTAAAAATATATTCTTATGTTTTAGTTTTTATCCTATCAGTGTATCTGTTTATTAAATAAACTGATATTTCTTAAATGCAGCAAAACAGTGGCACACATCTCTGTTTTGGGATACTTAAGCGGGTCTGATTATTTGTCTTTGTTTAGGGAGTGGAGACCCTAGTCTATTTTCAAGCAGGGGCAGAGGTTGTATGTAGGAGGAGCAGCTGCAGGAGGCAACAGAATGAGCCATAGGAAGTTTGAACATCCTAGGCATGGATCATTGGGTTTCCTCCCTCGCAAGAGGGCTAGGCGCCACAGAGGAAAAGGTATGATTAAATATGAGAAGTTCTGTTATTATTTTTCTATTTCTGAATATTAAAATTTGTCAGTATACATAAAAGCTAAGTACCAATATTGGTCTGATTGGACAGTCAAGTCATTCCCCAGGGACGACCCATCAAGGGAATGCAAGCTGACTGCATTCATGGGCTATAAGGCAGGAATGACACACATTGTAAGAGATGTGGAAAAGCCTGGATCCAGTAAGCCCACTTTCTCTTTACATCTATTTTCAAGAAGTACTGTTTTGTTTTTCCCCCATAGTAGCTTATGACCATATGTGTGATTTGCAGAACTTCATAAAAAGGAAAGTTGTGAGGCTGTGACTATTTTGGAAACCCCACCCATGGTTATTGTGGGTGTGGTGGCCTACATAAAGACCCCTCGTGGTCTGCGCACTCTGAACACTGTGTGGGCTCAGCACCTGAGTGAGGAGTTGCGGAGGCGTTTCTATAAGAACTGGTACAAGGCAAAGAAGAAAGCTTTCACTAAGTATCCTAAGAAGTATGAGACTGAAGATGGTAAGAAAAGCATCCAGGATGAGCTTGAGAAGATGAAGAAGTATGCCTCTGTTATTAGGGTTCTTGCTCACACCCAGGTATGAGGATTTGCATTTAACGGGTTTATTAGGCTTTAGCTGTACTGAAAAATAAGTAAGAAATATGCCGGCCCTCTGTCCATTTTCTCTTTAAAATTTTGCACAAATGTATAGTTTTCATTTGTGTTAGGGTTTGAAGAGCAAGTAACGTTGTTTATTTTACAGAGGCAGTAGCTTTATACTACACGCTTTTACTATTGTTTTTATATCCCTCACCTCCTGCCATGGATTGTGGATATGTGTCTGCAAAATCTTAAATACGGCTTTATGGGGTTACCATTTTAATTATATAACAGAGATTATAGGTTAGAATTAACAATTTTTATTGCTTAGTTGGATTTTAGAATCGTCGGTCTGTAAGTTCAACAAGATTGGGGGGAAGGTAGTGCCACACTTTTTCCATTTAGGAAAACCCATTACCAATTTCTTTTAAATGGCGATTCCTTCTTTTCTTTCTTTGTGGAAAAAGGGGCTTAAATTTGAGCTGGAAAATTGAACACAATAGTTACTACAGGCTAGGCAATATTTGATGAGCGTTTGCAGCAGAGATTGAGTTTTTAGACTGGTTTCCAATTCGTAAGTTATTAATGGCGTGTAAGCATGGAATTACAGGTAGTCATTGATAAATCATTACATTTTGTTAGCAAGCAAAAGTGCAATTACCTGTGTCCAGGAGGTCATGGTCTAGTAGTAAGATGTAGCAATTGCCATGATGATGACCCAGATTCATGCCCTGTTAGGCATGCTCTGTATGTTGAATAAAAAACAGCTAGAATTATATGGGTCCCAGTCCCTCTAGGACTAGGTTGGGTATAAAGCCCCCAGTGATTTTTAGTGGAATATATTTTTTTGTCTGTTTCAATAAAGGTCATTGGGGTAAAAGTCAGGTCCTCAATCTTGGATAAAGGAAAAATTCTTCATGAGAACCATCCATTGATAGTTCCTATTTACTAGGAAATCTACCAACCCTCAGAGCCTCGACACACTATAGAGCTTACTTACCATGAGCATTGAGAGCAACCAAATAAATCATCACTCTGTTGCTCATTGACAGCATTTAGAGCTACCAAATAAATTATCACTGTTGCTCATTGACAACTTTCTTAAAATGGTTACCAAAAAACTTACTGCCACAGGCTTTCAGCTCTGAAATCCAGCTTTGTACAACCTTCAAAACTTCTGGTGCTTAGAATGTGCTAACTGCTGACAGCCATGGTGCTAATTCAAGTCCTCATCAAAAGCACCCCTGCTAAAAATCTGGTATTGGAGTTCCAATTTATGTTACATCCTTTCATGAGGAGTCAGGGCAGAGCTAGATTGCTGCAGGGAGCACACCCACCGTCAACAGTTTCAAGTTAAAAAATAAAGCAAAATTTTTGTCTATAACTCTGACATTTGTGTGATTTATATTGGGTAAGCATATTCCATTATCCATACAAGAGTGCAAAAACATCCCTAAACCTTAAGGAAGCTCCTGAGCATGCTCAATTGTCATCCTTAAATACCCATATCAGCCAACAAAAGGAAAAGTATGTATTTACTGCTCATACCTGATTATGATATGTGCTGAAAAGAGTCACTCAAACTCAACTAGTTGTCATGCTTCCTTTTCAAGTAAATTATTCCTGAACTTGCAAAATTATATTACAACAATCCCATCACATTGTTCAGGTAGGTAGGGAAAGATAACCAAGCATGTTAAATATATATATGGTCAAAAAGGAAAACAAAATCTTAGCTCTAGTCTATCAAGGTCTGAGTGATCGAACCATTGCTCTGATATTAGAATTTAATATAAATACATGTTTCAAACAACCCATAAGGGATTCCTGAGTCACACTTAAGTTTTTGGGGTTTAAACTATCTAAGTTTGTAAACCAACGGAGGATTAGACTCCACCATTCCCCATGTGGTGTGATGGGCCTCCTAGGCAATACATAAGGTCATCCAGCCTCCGACTGACTCAAGCCTTAATAAGGTAAGAGATTGATCCCTTCCACTAATAATGACCACTCCCAAAAAAAAAACAATGTAGTCTAGGATTTGTTTTCATCAAGCTAGCATTAACCCTAAGGTGGTCAGAGCTACTGCCATGCTTTATACACAACGGACTCTTCTCCTAAAAGGTCCTAAAACCAATATGCAAATGTTCTGAAAATGCAAGGCTACCAGCAGGTATGCATGATAACTTTAACCGCATGCAGAACTATTCTGCATTTAGTGCACCTGAAGTAAAGGAATCTAAACAATGTTACTGGCTTGCCTTATTGACTGATTCTGCCTCGTGATATTTACAAAAAACAGTGGAATTTGTAGGCATTTATATAAGATTTTTAGCTTTTCAAGGATTCATGACATTGTGTTATGATAATAAGGATTAAGAACTTACAACACCAAATACATTATTAACCTTAAAAACTTTTGGTGCTTAGAATGTGCTAACTGCAGACAGCCGTAGTGAAAACATGATTAATTAGAGTTTCATCGATATCAAATGCACCCCTGGTGAAATACTGATTAGTTAGAGTTTTGTTCTATGTAACATCCTTCCATGAGGACAGATCTGGATTGGTACAGGGAGCACATATTCAGGTTCTAATATAAAGTAGCATTCCATCTAAATTCATAAACCCTGACAGATGTGTGACTTATATTGGGCAAGCATATTTCATTACCCATAAAATGAGTGCAACAAAATTCCTAAACCTTGAGGAAGCTCCTGAGCATGCTCAAGTGTCATTCTTAAATACCTGTGTTAGCCAACAAAAGGAGAAGTACATTGTAGCTGCTTACACCTGACTAGGATTTGTGCTCAAAAGAGTTACTCAAATTCAACTAGTTATGCTTCTTTACAAATTGTAATTCTCAGTTCTGTTTATTTTTAATTGCTTCATATTGTTATATTTTTAACTGCTTCATATTGTTATATATGTTAGAGTTTCGTCCTATGTAACATCCTTCCATGAGGACAGATCTGGATTGGTACAGGGAGCACATATTCAGGTTCTAATATAAGGTAGTATTCCATCTAAATTCATAAACCCTGACAGATGTGTGACTTATATTGGGCAAGCATATTCCATTACCCATAAAAGGAGTGCAACAAAATTCCTAAACCTTGAGGAAGCTCCTGAGCATGCTCAAGTGTCGTTCTTAAATACCTATATCAGCCAACAAGAGGAGAAGTACATTGTAGCTGCTTACACCTGACTAGGATATGTGCTCAAAAGAGTTACTCAAATTCAACTAGTTATGTAATTCTCAGTTCTGTTTATTTTGAATTGCTTCAGATTGTTATATTTTTAACTGCTTCATATTGTTATATATGTTAGAGTTTCGTCCTACTTAACATCCTTCCATGAGGACAGATCTGGATTGGTACAGGGGGCACATATTCAGGTTCTAATATAAGGTAGTATTCCATCTAAATTCATGAACCCTGACAGATGTGTGACTTATATTGGGAAAGCATATTCCATTACCCATAAAAGGAGTGCAACAAAATTCCTAAACCGTGAGGAAGCTCCTGAGCATGCTCAAGTGTCGTTCTTAAATACCTATATCAGCCGACAAAAGGAGAAGTACATTGTAGCTGCTTACACCTGACTAGGATATGTGCTCAAAAGAGTTACTCAAATTCAACTAGTTATCCTTCTTTACAAATTGCCAAATTCTATTACAACAATCCCATCACATGGTTCAATTAGGTAGGGAAAGATAGTCGAGTTGTTTTTTTAGGTCATAAGACTTTTAAAAGTTAATCCGTTGTTCAAATCTACAATTCTCCCTCAGAGCTCTTCATATGATCGTGCATTACCTGATGGGCTATCACAATCCCACATACTAACATCATCACATTTAGCTTTCTTTGACAGGGATAAGAAGAGTATTACTGGAAACTACTATTATGTGACTTACCTCAGAAGACATACAACAGTCGACATTTCATAAAAGAAACCATACCGCTACAGTTTCTAACATGGGAAAATGGTCATCCTCCACATCACAGGCATTTCCATTGCCATGTTGCTATTAAATATTTGACACAGGATTAATTTCAATTCTACTATCATAGGGTAAGAGGGATTTTATCAAACTACCATCAGATTTCTGTTCCCCACAAACCAAGCTTGGAATGCTTTATAGGTAAGATATTTCTGGATATCTAGGCCACATTTTTCAAGTTACTAAATTTTCTAGCGTTTGGTCGATTGGGAGATGTTAAGAAACTGAGAGAAGTGTCTGTTTTATGACAGGAAGGGCACCTTTCATCACATTTTCAAACATCAGTCCCATTCTCTTCTCAACCCTAATTTAAAATACTTTTAGATCACTAGCATTCTACCACATCTTAAGTGCATTGTCCAACAAAATAACTTCAGAAAAAAACTCCAACTGAATTTTTAAAGACTTGACTGCAACAGTGCTTCTTTCCTTGGCATGCTAACAGACCATACAGTTTCAGAAAGTGTAGTAACACAGGACCTTATGGTGAGTTGTGGTAATCGAAATTCAAAAAGTGAGCTGTACAAAATCTGATGAACAGATCGAAAATGCTTTCATGACGGAGGCAATTTAGAGAATGAGGGAACAATATACCTGACTGGAGTTATTCACAATTAATGTCCATAATGGAGCACTTTATAAGTTACGTAATCATGTAATAATTAGTAGATGAGTATTGTTAAATCCAGTTGCTTCCTCAGCCCCGATTCTATCCAAGTTCTTATGGTAGAAAGAAATGACAAGAAATACCAATCTATTCAGAATATTAACTACTCTAGTCTAGTGCCAAATCATGAAACATACAAACCATAATTACGTTAAATGGTAACACCCAATGAATCTGAAAGTCTTAACAACATATTCACATGCCTCACTATCTCAATTTTATATTTTTTCATGTAAAATCACCGAGTCTATGCACAAGTAAAAAAGATTAACCTGTTCTCCACAAGGCTTAAACCATATTCTCACAGAATTATAGCAGCATAGGCTGTTAGGAAGAGGAGATCTTTAAAAAGTCACAAAACAACAATATAACGGTCTCTGCAGAAATGGGGCTAACATTTCCCCATAGGATGCATTCTCCATTATGAGAAACAGTAAAAGGATCTACTGGATTTATCACAGCAAAAGGATCTGCTGGCTCTGTCATGCCACTCAAGTTCAGAGATTTTGCAGCAGCCCCATAGTGATCCAAGTCGAGAGTTTTGTACACATTAGCATTGAGAGGGAGACCCTTTTTTATTTTGGGTGCAGGGTATTCTTTTATTGGCTATGCATACAGACCAGATTCAACAATCAATCTTTATTCCCAAGGAAACATTGTAGAATTTAAGATTATCTAACATGTATTCTGACAATTATACTACTATAATTATAATGTTTGCAAGAAATGCAAAAGGAGAAAAGGTAGACGTGACAAGTCCAAGGTGATTTTTGGTGGAATATCAATACCTCAAAAAAGGCTTCTAAGCTGAAAGATGATCTTAGATTGATGGCACATTCCACCTGCATAAAAATATGGCGAAGTGAGTGTTATTAATTTCTGCAGTCACAAATGGAATTACCAGACAAAAAAACACAACAATGGAATGAAGATGGAGCTCGATAACTTGTATATCACATAACTTGTCCAAGGTGGAACAAGTCAGGGTTGAAAAGATTTCCAACTATCTGTAGCTTACCCGCATCCACGAGAGGTACAACTACACGAAAACATAGAGATATGGGAGCACCTGCACCCTAATTAAATAATAACAGGAATGGAGATTATGATGGTGTCAAGACCTGCAACTCTCGAGTGACAAATTCCAAGTGACTGATCCTCAGACTAACTACAATTGATATAAAACTTCACAACCCCAATATTAAATTTAAACAATAGAAACTATTAGACTCGCTGACAATACACAAATTACTCATAATTAAAGTAGCCGCCTTTTAACATCAGTTATTGACAATGCAATTCAGACGACTATATGGAGACTAAATCTGGGTGGTTACTAAAAATACATTTGAGTTATTGAGTTTAATGTAATTAGTTAGAATTTTTCATACTTGGAAAGTGTGCACTCTAGAGTGAAAGGGAGATATTCTCAGGTGGTGGTCAGGATGGGAGGTTGACCCACCAGCGTGGGTGTAGACCCACTGTGACACTGTGATAACGTCCAAGACTTGTGTACGTATCTCTTTGACAGTATTGCAGCTATTGCTTGCTTTACCATGTATACAAAATTACAAATATTGTAATTCTCAGTTCTGTTTATTTTTAATTGCTTCATATTGTTATATTGTTATTACATTTGTATATGTTTTTTAATTTGTCAGGTGAAGAAAATGAAGGGTTTGAAGCAGAAGAAGGCTCACTTGATGGAAATCCAAGTGAATGGTGGAACGATTCCACAAAAAGTAGATTATGCATACAGTTTCTTTGAGAAACAGGTTCCGATTGATGCTTTATTTCAGAAGGATGAAATGATTGATATAATTGGAGTTACAAAGGGCAAAGGTTACGAAGGTGTTGTAACTAGGTGGGGTGTAACAAGACTGCCAAGGAAAACTCACAGAGGTTTGCGAAAGGTAGCCTGTATTGGTGCTTGGCATCCAGCCAGAGTTTCCTTCACAGTTGCAAGGGCTGGTCAAAATGGCTACCATCATCGTACTGAAATGAATAAGAAGATCTACAAGATTGGCAAGGCAGGCCAGGAATCCCATACTACAATCACCGAATTTGACCGGACTGAGAAGGATATCACTCCAATGGGTGGATTTCCTCACTATGGTATTGTAAGGGATGATTACATAATGATCAAAGGATGTTGTGCTGGTCCCAAGAAACGAGTTGTTACTTTGCGTCAATCACTGCTGAAACAGACTTCTCGTACAGCCTTGGAAGAAATCAAGCTGAAATTCATTGACACATCCTCCAAATTTGGACATGGAAGGTTCCAGACAACCCAGGAGAAGGCTAAGCTTTTTGGTAAATTGAAGGCATAGGTAGTGCAAATAGGTGGGTGTTTTTTTCCTGTAGCAGCAGGTGGTGTTTTTTACAGGAACAAGTTTTGTTATCCTCATTTTGCGCATTCATATGAATTATTTAATTTACTCTCCAATTATTAGTTTCCACTTGTAGCTATTTAGATTTATATCAGAAGTCAGCTGTCAAAGTAATTGTTACTGTACCCAGGTTTGCTATTTAGGTTAAATGGACTGGTGTTGTTGACTTCTGAAATAATTTGATACAAGTCAATGTTACATTTTACTCACTTATCTCTTGGTGGTTTGACCAGTTAAATTTATATAGACTAAATTCTTTTGTTCTTTTATTTATTTTAAATGATTTGCACAATCGTTTTTGGGTGATTAGTAATTCTTGGTGTGTTTGCAGTATTCATTCCATCGTTTTTGAGGCGAAGCTCATTGTACAAAATGCCAAAGTGCTTTATAGATGAAAAAGTGTCTTGCCCTGAGTTTAACAGCATGTAAATGCTAGGCTTCGAATTTAACACCACTTTTATCTAGATATGGACATATCTGGATTTGATGGTTGGAAGATGCCTTGTGCTCTGCGTAAGTTGAGTTTTGATTTCTGTGTGTACAATGTGAGTATAAGAATCTTCATGCAAATATGCAATACCTAGAGCAATCCCAGCTATTATTTCCATGTCGAGACACTGTCTATCTATGACTATTCGTTCTTTTCCGTTATGCCATGACTATTCATTCTTGTCCGTTATGCCATGACTATACATTCTTGTCTGTTATGGGTACATATGTGCACTTATATATATCAGGGAGTTCGTATTTAATTTTTTTTTTCAATAAGTGTACTATACATTCTTGCCCGTTATTCCATGACTGATCTCTGATAGAGCATGGGGTATTTTATGAGATCAATTTTAGTATCATTTCTGCGTTGTAACATGCTTGCTGGTCTTGTATCAATATATTGTGTTTGGAAATGTGATAGCTTTTTTGAATTCATGCATGTCCAGTGAAACGGTTGTAATCGTGACATGTCTTACTATGTCTAATTCCTTGTTCCATTTTTATGGGGCATCATGTAATGGTGTGGAATTCGAGTGCTAAGACTTTATCAACAATAAAATCATTTTTCTGGAATTATATTATTCCTGAAATTCTAATTTCTCATTTTTCATAAACCTTTTGAGATACAGTTTTACATGTTATTGATTGGATTGCACAAGAATTTGTTGTGCATTGTTGTCGATTACTTATTATAATGCATTAAGATGAGATGCATTGTTGTCGATTACTTATTATAATGCATTAAGATGAGATGCATTGTTGTGAATTTTCGTTCTACCTTTTGTTCTGCTTTCACTGTGAAGTTTATTTAGAAAATGAAAGCCAAACCTGTGCCATGGCCTTCATGATACAGATAATTAAGTTTATAGCTGAGGTATTCAATTAACTGTTTGAAACACCATATTGATGATGGGACATTTTGGATATGGTTTTTCTTGAATTTATACTAATCAAATTATCATTAATAGAATTGTACTCTATTAATATGGTTCTCCTTTAATATTCCAATGAGATTTCATTAGAAGTCACTAATTTGAGAGATATATATATGAAAATTGCAAAAGCTGTAAACATTGTGTGCTGTTTTGGTCAGCATATTTTGTTGTCAATGATGGCAGTTAAGAAATGTTTGGAAACCAAAGCTGTTTTTTTTATATTAGTTATACACGATTTAGTATATAAAAAGAATCATTTTTGTTGTTAGTCTCAAACACTTATATTATCAAAAGAGAATATGAAAATTGCATACATAATTTATTGGATCTATGTTTCAGGTTTCAGGCTACACTTTTGATCGATGTTTCTTATCTGAGTGAATGATATGATAATATTGCACATTGGAGCTTTTTGTATGTATAATTTCAAAATTATCAAGGTGAATGATATGATTATATTTATGTTTGAGCTATTCATATGGATAACTTCACAATTATCAAGAGAAGATTATTAGATCATATATTGGAGCCTTTTATATAGATATTTCCAAAATCATGTATCTGGGATCCATTACATGTTATAGATAATTTTATTTATATATATGAAATAATTAATCTTCAAGTATTGTGTTTGAAGCACTGTTCATCAAAATCTATTTCTTTTTATATCTATAATCTTGCTTTAACATCTCAAAAATATCAAATTATCAATATTGGAAGTGATACCACTATTATGATCGGTCAGTCTTAGAAAATCTTCTATTAAATTAGGTTTTAAAAAAAAAAACTTTTTAAAAATTATCCTTAAATTTTTCTATCAGGTTAGTCTTGAAAAAACTCAACTTGAGGTAGTCTTTAAAAATGATACATCACATTGTTTATGTCAAATATTTTGTGATAATTGATTGTTTGATAAGTATGTTAGTTATATAAGAATCCCCCAAAAAAAAACTTCAAAGTGGGCAACTAATGGAAGCTTTTGTGACTGCACATATTCCTACAAATTATTGCAAACGATAATGACTCCATATTAGTTCTTCCTACGGAAGTATTATTGCATCCATTTTTCATTAACTTCGAATTAAATAACTTCTCCTTTCTTCAATTAAAATTAAATACATGACTATTTATATTTCTTTTTATTGGTCAATGCAATTTGAAGTGACAGTTTTTACTCTTACTCTTTGTAAACACTTAATTTTGGCTTTAAGGTGGTTATTAGATGTAGAATTGCATGATTTTTTAATATTTGTTTGTTTGTTAGTTATTAATTTATTTAAGATTTTATTAGGATGTTTTTCTTGTATTTTTTATTCTTTTTATTTTTTCTTTCATTTTTTTGTCCTCTCTTGGCCTTTTTTTCAAAACTATAGTGTCCAATTTTAGGGTGGGTCCTTGTAACCCTTGTTTTGGGTCTTCCATGCCTTAAGCCTTGTTCAATTCTTCTTATCCTTTATTTATTGGCTTGAGCTCTAAGAGGGTCATAATTCTGATTTGAAAAGGCTATAAATATTTATATATAAGACATGATGAATTAGAAGAAATGATTTGAACAAGACACGACTTTTATTTTCTAAAGATTTATTGTTAAAGTGTGAGAACACAATTCAAACATTTAAAACAGAATTGAAACAAGATTTAAAGCATTTATTTCCTTGGCCATATATTCTTTTTGGCACAAAAAGTCTAAGAACTAGGCCATATATTCACAAATTACCTACTAACTTGCATTGAGTATTGTTTTCCAAATATGTAACAACCTCATGGATTGATAATAAAGGACATATAACATCGGTCATCGAATCAATCCCCCATTTTTTATTGGTTTGTGATTGGTTGTTAGGGTTATAGAGAAGTATATTAGCTTTCTTGGTGTATGTGTGGAATTTTGAAAAAGCAAACGAGGTTCTTAGAATCTTGAAATAGAGGAATAAGTTTGTTAAATCAGATTTTGCACACTTGTAATTGGATAGAACTGTACACTCTCTTTGGAAAACCTCTTCACTCTTGCAAAGGAGTGTGCTAGAAAAAAATGTTTGTTTGTACTAATTTTCTAAGGTTTTGTTCTCTTCGTAATTTGTATCTATTTGACATTGTGTTTCTGTCAATTGTCTTCAAATTCGTGACAAATTAGATATTCTTCTAAACTCCATTTTATCATTTATTGTTGGTTATAAAATATTCTTTATTACAAATTAGGTTTGATTTACTCTTTTATCTCATTTAATCCAAGGTAAGTCCAATGAACTATTTCAAAATTTCACAACATTGAACTTAGTATTCTTTACACATTGAATATCTCACAATCATGAATGCTATATTTTTAAAAAAAAAAAAAAAATTCAAATGCATGAGAAATGTATTGAAATGTCTACTATAAATATTCAGGTTGATTTAAAATAAGAAGTTTGAAATGCATTGAAAAAATGTTGTTGAATACTTGAACATGGTATAAATATTTTGTACATTAATGTACAAATAGTTGTGGATCTTACATGTTATAATTCAATTGGTTATTATAATTTAAAAGTTGGACAACTATTACATATCATTATGACAACTATTAGGTAGTACAATTTCAACCACATGGCATTATGTAATCGAAACCTATTTCAACAATTGGAACATGATCACTTATTAGTACTTCTCTAAAAAAAAAATTCATTATTTTTGGTTCAACTATGATTCCCCTATTTGAATATTTTTTTTAAAAAATATTTCAAGTCACATATTGTGTTATCGAATGCAATTTTGAAGTTTAATGTTCACTACCCAAAAAAAAGAGAGAATTCTTTTAAAATATAAACAATTTGTTTAGGGATGAATTTGAGGTTGAGTTTGATCTTAATATATTCTATTGCCTTCGACTTGGATCTTAGGGAGTTCGGGGGATAAAACTTTAAATAAGGATTTAGATGTGTTATATGCGTATGTAGAAGTAAAACAAAATGATATTTACAATAGATAAATTAATAAAAATTGAACATATAATTATGTAATCTGCACATTGTGCACAAGAGATATTATTGAGGGAAATGGATGGTTATTTATTTTATACTATCTAATTATCAAATAATAATGTATATATGTATACATAGATTACAAAGTTGCAAATGCTTAAAGAACCATTATGGAGGTTGAAGTAGTTTAACTTCCATGTGAGACCTTTCACCTTCCAACAATTGTGTGGTTTGACTGCCAAATGTGTGATATGTTAATAGATGTGCTCGTATGACATGGGCAATGGGAGTGCCTCCTGACATGGTGTGAACTGTTAATATGGTTGATGTGTGTTTCAATGTTTTGTGTATAGATTGAGCTGAACAATATGTTTGTGGGTGCTATGCAAATGGTCAATTTGTGTAGAGGTTGAGCACATGGCACCAAATAGTTCAATGTTTTGAAGGTTGCATAGAATGTGGTGATGCAATGTTATGTTGATGGAGTCACATTGAGTGACACTGAAATTAATCAATGAAAAGTAGTTTGGGAGGGCAATGCCCTTGACCCCATAAGGGGAACCCAATGCTCTCTTCACCTAAAAGGGGACTTTGCCCCATTTTGGGCAAAGAGATAAACGTTTTTTTTTTGAGTAACATAATGTATATCCTAATGTTGCACAAAATATATATGATGCGAGGGATTACGTGATGATGTTTGAAGCGTAGAATTACGCGAATCACTAAAGTACTAAAGGTAAGAGCACATACCAACATAATTGTTCAATAATCAAATATAATCTCCACTTTTTTTTTTTTGATATTTGTTTAAATTGCTAGATTTTATTGTACAATTTCTTGTCCACTTAAAATCCCTTTTTACATTCATTATAATTTCATAAATTCCATTCTATTTGACATTAATCTCCACTTTACTTTTATATTGCATTTGAATTATTCTTTTCCCTATACAAAATTATTTATTACAACCAACATTAAATTTTTTAAAGTTCAAAAAAAATATATTAAATTAATTATTACATCATCATTATCATTATATCTAAGTTTTTATTCTAATTTTATTTTGTCTATTTAATATCAATTGATTCTCATTTGAAATTTTTTGTGCTAAAATTTTTAATAATATTTACATTTCAACTTCAAATCTTATAACGTCCTATTTATAATTTAATATACAAATTATATTTGTATTTATGTTATATTTAAATTCTTGTTTTAATAAAAAAATAATCTTATTTTATAATGTTATCGATTTCTAATAATAATTTTTTCCTCACACCCGAGTACAAGGATTTGCATTTAATGGGTTTATTAGGCTTTAGCTGTACTGAAAAATAAATAAGAAATTTGTCTGTATATCCGCAGAGATGTTCCCTGGATATATCCCCACGCTCCTAGACGTTAATATCCTTTCCCCTATAGACCAATTTGACTCCAAAGAATGTTATATGTCCTCGTCATTCTTTGGGTTTTTTGGTTTACGAGTGGATATTACTTCAGAGAAAATTATCATGCAAATCTAATAGTTTTGAATGTGAAGCTTGTAGCTTTAACTTAGTGCTGTAGTTTTTTTATACCAGGTTTTTGCAATGCCATACCCCATTTATATCGAGGGGGGTCGAGCATCATAGTCGGTCGGGTCCATACCTGGATGCAGTCAGTCGTAGAAGGGCCTATATATTCTCTATGACCCGGAAACGACCCCCGTCTATCAAATTAGTTTGGTAGGGTGATCTTGGGTCAGGTGTAGGGGTTCTTATTTTATGGTTCAAGAAGATTTTTTAGTGATGGTATGAGCTTACAGTTATTAAGAGTTGAGAGGGTAACCCAAGGTCCGCGGTAGGGATCGTGTATGGAGTGCCTTATTTTTGGTAGCCAGCTTAGACATATGATTTTGTTGGGATGTGGCAAGTGCAACGTGCTGATTTTCTTGGACAGGGAAGGGGCGGAGGGATTATCCGAGTACCTACACAGTACTTGGTTATTGTTGTAAATATTTAATTGTTGATCTGCAAAGTGTTTTTTTCTGTTTGTCCTGTTCTTGGCGTTCATATGGGGTTTGGGTTCACGGTATAAGACTTGACTTATTCTGTGGTTAGATATAACTATTTGGTATTTTGAGAGGTAATTTGTTCTATATTGGCTACATGTCACTCAGAACCTTTTGAAACAATGGCTAAGTAAAAGCATTGTTGTTACATGAGAGTTTGTCTGTTATACATGGCTTGCTGGAGCATTTGAGACACTGATTGTTTCTTATGTATTGTGACAAGTGGATGTTGAAGAATTTGAATGATACGAGGCACCAATTCTAGTATGTGGTATTGGTTAAATGCTAGGTTGTCGATATGGATACGGGTACAAGATACGGGGATTTTTTTGGGGGTTTGGATATGGCTATACAAAAATATATATAAAAAATTAAAAATATAGTCATATAAGCAAAATTAACTACATAATATGCCTAGAGGAACAAAATAAGTTAAATAAAAATTTCCATATGACGTCCATAGCTGTATTTTGAAGTCCAAGGTGAACAAATGTGCAATGTGTGAGGAGGTGAATTGAATATCCAGACCTCCAACAATGATAATGATGTGATGTCTTGTAATCCCCTTATTTGTGGTACGACAAGCCACCTAGCATGAGGGGAAAAAAAATCACACAACATTTGATAAAATGAGTGTGAATGGTGCTTTTAGGATTCTCAATCCATTTTAGTTTGTTTTTAATTGTATTTTGAAGTCCATGTTTGACTTTTCATTTGACAAAATTGAAAATAAAATTTAAAAAAAAAGTTTTTTTACATTCAGGGGCATGAGAATACGCTCAGAGAGAGTCCCTGGTTTGCTGAAATGCCGGGATACATCGCACAAACATATCTAAACGTTTTCGTAGTCCAGGGACGCTCCCTAGATAGATCCCCATGCTCCTGTATCTGGGAGCGTTTCCCCCATGCTCCATGGGCATGAGGTGTATCCGACTACATAGGTTAACATGATTAAAAAATGCTTATGATGTGTGGGGTTTCTGAACATGTTCTGTAAATGTAATGAGCTTATTGAATGTGGGTTTCTTAGCAGTATATGTAAATGTGGAGTGAGATATGCTCTATACATTGGCTTATTGGACACTACAAAAGGGACCCTGCACTCTACTTCAGCCTTTGAAAATCTGAGAATTATACTAAGTCTTTCATTCTTAGATATATTTTATTGAGCTGTGCTTTTTACAAAATTGTTGGAATGATGAGATGAAAAGAGAGTTTTTGTACATATGACCGTCCAGTCTTTTTGGTGCCTGTTAAACTATCCTGTTATATGTGCTCCAGGATGTTCACGATCTTCACGAATTTTCCCTTGGCATTTTCCTAATGAAATTACAAACTAGACGAAATTTATAGGGGAGCACATTTGAACAAATTGGAATGCATCTACGATTCAATTTATTGACAATACAAACTTTAGTTTGTATGCATACAGGGCAGAAGTGCACTGTGGATTGCTGTTGGAAGGTTATATGGAATTCTCTGCTGTTCCATAGACAGATCATAATTAAGACACTTGAGTTGTGTGAATTTGCATGGATTTCTGTAATGCTTGGAGCAAAAGCTACCGTGGATTGCAGTTGGGAACTCTCAAAGTTACTACCGACTTAAAGCCTATTCTTTAGAATACTGTAATGAAGATAAGAGTTCTGATTCCAACCTTGCACATAAGATTCTTTGCAGGCACCTTCCAATTGCATCGTTAGATTTGCTGAACACCTGCTTGATCCTGTAGATGTTCCTCCCCATATTGCTACAATTAAAGATTAACGTTAGGAATGATCTGTCAAAATCTACAAGAAGCCGCTCGAGTTCCCATAGATGTTCAAGAAGATTTTTTTCAATCTCTGTAAGAGGCACTTGACTAGAAGTTATTATGCTTTTCAATGTCCGTAAGAGGCACTTGATCAGAATTTATTATGCTTTTCAATCTCCGTATGAGTTGCTTGACCGTAATTTAGTATGCTCGAAGGCATAATGGCAAATTCATTCCTTCAACCTTTGAAGATTCACAAAATTCCTTTGTGCATATATATCAAATTGAAATATCCAAAGAAATGAAGTAACAACATTTCATAAGTAGTTAAAATATCCTCAATTCATGGAGGGGACACAAATTGTTCGAATGTAATTTTATTTATATGATATAAAATCAATATAGAAGAGGATGTAAAGATATTCATTTTTGGTAAATGTGGTTTTAATGAGTTCCCTTTTCTGCGGCACATTTATTAATATGTTGTTTCTTTCATAATGGTAAACCTCTCAGGGAGTTTTGGGGTTTCATCCTTGTATCACTGAAATGCATTAAAAGAAGAGTGGATCATTCATACACAATAGATGGGTTTTTGTGAACCACTGTTTATGAATCATAGGTTGAGTCAAAAATATGCAGTTGAACCCTGAATTTATATAGCATAATTTGATGCACTGGCAAACTACCACCTATTTAAATTTAATGAGCTTGGGAGCTCCATAATGAATAAGCATTTATTGAAAGTTTTACAAATAGGGTTGCAAGTTTCCCATAAATATTAAATAAAAGTGCCACATTAAATTCTATAACCTGTCCACATGATTTACATAATTGTAATTTCACTTCATTTATTCTAGTAGATCAATTAGGAGCTTATATTTTAAGGAACATAAATAGCTATTGCAAAATAAGCTCCACAGGGGGTGGGATGCCCGTATTTGCACTTCTTACCACTTACAATCTTTAGACCTACCATGCAATAACTATAAATATCTGACTTGTGTGTTATTTGGCCATGTATGGGTATACTGGAGCTGTATACCCACTGTTTTTCAACAGATCAATATTGGACTAAAACTATCAACATGGCTACGGTAACAGATAATTTATTAAAATCAATATGACTTTGATTGTTACTGTGATCGTAAAATGAGTCAGTGAACTTACACGCCAATAATGAATGAACTTGCTTACATCATTCGGTGCTTCCTTGTTGGAAGACCAGTCTCATCTTTTGGGAAGAGATATACTAACCCGAAATTTGCTATTTCAGGTCAAATAATTTTGTCCAGAAAGATGTCGGAAGTTTTGATGTCTCTGTGTACAATGTGAATATAAGAATCTTCATGCAAATATGCAAGACCTAGAGCAATCCCTGTTATTATTTCCATGTTGAGACACTATCCATCTGAGGCAAATTTGTGTCCCCACTGTTTATTTCAGGAGTATTAGAATTATGATAGGTTAAAATATTGCAGCTTGAAATTCAAATTAATCTTTGAATGTTTCAAATCAATTACCAAACAAATGCTTGTCAAGACTCCTCTTTAGCATAAATTTGTAAACTACAAATCGCAGGTGCCCCATACTTGTCAAGACTCCTCTTTGGCATAAATTCGTATACTACAAATCGTAGATGACCCTCAATGCAACATTTAAGAAAACATACAAGAGTTTTGTGAAGAAAGCCATTGACATGCTTGATTTGTAAAGAATTCTTCCATTGCTTGTGTTAAGTCAGTTGCAATTTTTTTTTGGGGGCTCTCATACCATCGGAGAGTGTCCCTTACAAACAAAATTTTATTTATTAATAAGAACATTTTTGAAACATTTTATGGGCATTTTTATTTTTAAGATATTTATCGTTTCCCTTTTTGTTATCATTTTTAGACGTAATTTGTCATATCTATCACCTAGCAAGGAGTAGAGACTAATATGCCAACAATGTTTGCAGGGTTGGGGTGATTCCTCTTGCAATTTGGAATGTTCCATTCGTCATCAGAGTCGATTGTGTGTGATTAGTTTGTGCCATTTACTTGGGATTGTGAGTTGGGGTTTAGTTGAGTGAGTGTCTCTAGTAGCCAACAAGGGTAGTAACCTTGGTTAGTGGCGGGGTTTCACTAGTGCAAAATCAAAGCCAAAGTAGTCCTTGTTAGCAATGAACACTGAAAGAATGAAGAGAAATGGAAGGCATACGAGACTCTTACATACTTGTATACCCTCTTTTATTAAGCAAAAATGAGTTACAATGGTTGGGAAGGTTGATAACCACCTACTAGTTAATGCTTAACTAACAACTAGTTAATAACTTCAACACCTTCTCTTCATGGCTAAACCGGAGACTACTCCAGGTTTGTTTGGAAATTTTATAAACACAATGGAATGAAAGAGTTTAGTCATTACATTTACAGACTATTCTACATATATCAACAAGAAAATTGCAGTGTTCTGACATTTTGTTGTTGTCCAACATTGAAGCTTCAATGTAGACAAAAATAAAAAATAATTGCCAACAACAAATAAAGATCCGGTCATGTGGATATAAGATGTATCAAGTTGTCCACCAATTAGCTATAAGATGATTCATTGACCGGTAATGAATCATCATTCATTGATAAATTCACCCTGATCTCCATAGTTCTAAATCTAGAATCTTGGAGATGTTGCTCAAGCAAAGTATCCCAAGGTTGTGGAGCTCGCTTGATTTTGTACATGGACTTAATCATCCTGCAACTTAAATGATCACGACCAAACAAAAAACCTTCAGGTTGTACCATGGAGACCTCTTAGTTCAAGAAATCAAGCTGAGTTGCTTTAGAGAGAAGAAATCGAAATGTGATCATCTTCACATTAGAAGTAAAAACCATCTCCTTAGTAACAGTGGGAGTAATAATCAACTCCACAGTAGGAGAAGAAACCATTTTCTCATCTATTCCCACTATTGGGAAAAACCTTTCATAACAAGATGGCCCTTGTACTTATCCAAAGCACAATGTTTTTCAACCCATTTGCAACCAATTAGTTGTCTAATCAGTTGTTCAGGGACTATACAAAGGTCAAGCGAGAGCAAAATGACTCTGATATGTTGAAGTAACAACCTTTTTTTGGGTCCTTTAAGCCAATGCATGAGACCTAGGCATATCATTATCCTACATAATTGCATGTGCATGCGACTGAGATTGAGGAATTGCATCCTCCTGCAAGTCCTTTATAGTGGATATTCCCTTCACAACTAGTGCATGTAAGTTGACTAGATCAAAGTCAACATGCTTATAAGGAATTTCACTCTTCAACACACCTTGTATGGTAGAGTCTCCATCCCCACGTGCATTTATGTTCACTGTGGAAGAGTCAACCAACGTATATGATCCACTTTGCCCAATGCTTACGGCAACCACTCTATCATGTTTGACATTAGACATAATACATTGTTTCCTAGATAAATGTATAACAATGTTGGGAATTTCTATTAACCAACTAACATATAATAGATTTTTACTCATACTAGGAACATACCTAACATTCTTTTGATTTTTATAGCATTATTCAATACTATGATAATATCCCCTATCCCCTCCACTACATATGATTGACTATTAGCAAATGAAAATGAATTAGAAAAGTTTGTACTTACAACAAATTTGACATATTAGTGATTACATGTGATTTTTTGGGATGCACTAAAATCAATGAACCAACAACTGTTAGTACTAATGTTTGAGTATATGTCATAAGGGCATAATCTTCCTCACAATCCCATCCTTTGTCAATTATTGCCACATTCGTTGCTTGATTGCTTTGTTGAGAAAATAAATATTGTTGCTTCTGACAATCTTTTGTGAGATGCTTAACCTTATGATGGTAAAAGGACTTTACTTGATATTTAGAAGATGAATCAACAAGGATAGGTTTCACCTACTCTTTCTACTAAGCAATGAATGCACTCCCTGATTGTCAAACTAAGGAATTTCATCTTTGAACACAATATTTATGGTAGAGTCTCCATTCATGTGTGCATTTATGTTCAATGTGGAAGGGTCAATGAGCCTATATGAGCCACCTTGCCCAATGCCTAGAACAACCACATTGGCATGTTTGACATGAGACACAATACATTATTTATTAAATAAATGTATAAAAATATTGGGATTTTTTGTTAACTGACTGACATATATGATCCGTAAACTACACTGATAAACTCAAAGTGAAGTTTCTGTTGAATTTTCTCAAACTTAACAAATTCTCTAAAAACTCAAAAGAACTTGTAAAATATTTTTGGCAAAAAACATTCTCGGTTGTTGTGTTGAATTGGAATTGTCAAAAGACTTGTTACTTCCATTAACCAATTAAACCAGTTTTTAATAACATTGTGTTATAATTGTCGAAATTTGAATGACTTGCATGAGTTCATTTACTATTAAAATCAAATCAGCAAACTGAAATTAAATCATGCATCAAATGACAATTACCAAAACACAAAAACGTGATAAGGGAGTTCGGCTCAACAATTGATGCCTACATCTCCGGGTTCTCCAAAGGAGTGGACCATTTCCATTAAGGGCACTTCAAATACCTGGAAACAATAAACAGCTTTCCTGCAAGCTGATCTCTCTATGCAAAAAATCACCTTCACTGTGACTAAAATCAAGCCCGACACCTTCAAATTTCGCGAGTCTTCACATCTGCAAATTTGCTTCAAAAGTCCTAAAAATCTCCTCTATGGGCTTAAAATATACTCCTCCAATATGCAAATTGGATAAAAAGAGTATTAATATTGTGTATTATGGCCAAAAAATGGATAAAAATCCATTACACAAGCTTTCTCAGAGCTTTTACAAAGTCTCGGCCTTTAAAAATAAAAACACAGTCCAAAATTCGATAACTTCAAGTAGAAATTAGTGCCTTTTATAACACGTCGACCTCCGTAGCTGAAGTGGTCAAGGCCTATCCCCTTTGGGCAGCAGGTCAAGGGTTCAAAACTGGCCGCCTTCCTTTCTAGGCACTTTGAAAACTTCTTGGGCGCATTTGTCCCACATGTGCTGCGTGGGAGTTGGTTGCATGTTTTAAGAAGCTTGGCGTCCTCCTTGGAATGTGTCAATGCCCCCCTTTTGTGAGAGACTTGGCACCTAGTTTTCATGCATGTTGGTCAAAACTCCAATCTTAGCTTATACGCTAGCCTTGTCCTCTTCTCATGTGCCACGTGGCATGCATTCGTGACCCATTCTCAAGATTTTTTGACTCGGCATATGTGTGTGTTCTCCCATGGGTGTAACCAAAAGTTTCTACAAACACTTGTTGACTTCCACTTGTCTCCACCTGATTGGTCCACTTGGCATGCCCTCATTGTGCCACGTCATCGTACGACACCAAATTTTTACCTGTCGAACCAAAACTTTAGCGGTCTATAACTTTTGCATATGGTGTCCGTTTTGCAAACCGTGAAAAGCATCAAAAAGCTCTCGACGAGCTCTATAGTGTGCCACCATTGAAACTCAGACTTGAAACCATTATCAGAACTTAATTTTTGATCACACCTCCTCAATGGAGGGCTTTTGGTCTCCAAAAGTCCAATATCCCCTGAAACTGCAAACTGGTCTACTGCATCCATGAAAATAGAACCCAAGCATAGCAAGAGGTATAAACAATTGCATTAAAATGATTCACAATTAAACTACAAAAATGCCTAATCCAAAGGCATAAGTGAATCTACAACTACCAAAGTGATTACAACATACCAAAACTGCCTGCCCAAATGTCACATCCTGTAAAGCGGTGATTTGTCAAAAACTGAAACAACTCCCAATGTAACTGCAAGACAAGTTTATAATGCCGACAACATACCATAAAAGTTGTGGACATGTTGCAATACAATGCCCTAGTATGGGACTTATATGCTAAGCAAATGCAAACAACCAAAAGTTTATGCTGCCTAACATCTAAACATGCCCATAGGATCTTAACCATGCATCTATACATCCATGTGCCAAAATAGATACATTCAAAATAGTAGTCTAATAAGTGTTGTAAGGAATTAACTCAACCTACAACATGCATTCTACTATTATCTCCAATTGATCAAATAAGTTCAAGTCCTCTAGACAACTCATACAACATAAATAAGAGATACAAAATCTTAGAGTTATCAAAAAGTGAGAATTGAAAAACTTCATATGGTAAACCTGTCTTGAAGTGTTCCCACCAACTCTAATCTACATATATCAAAGCTTGTTCATTCCCTTAGGTGAATTCTTAACCATGCTTTGCAAAAAGAATGTAGTGATAATCCACTTAACCATTTCTTTCTTCCTAGTGAAATTGATTGTCTTAGTGGTTTCCTTAGCAATTGCATATTGTTGACTTAACCTCTTTAATGGATTTTCACTTGTAGGTTTTACCTTATCCTGGGTTGTATTGTCAACTGCATTATGGATTGAATTAGCTTCATTAACCTTAGTGAGAGGTTTGTAAATCATCTTAGTTCTAACATTACTTGAATGTGAAGATGCATGAAGCTTAAAACATCTATCAATCCTATGTCCACTTACTTTACAATGAGTGCAAACATCCTTCTTAGGTGAGGGTCCCCTTTTGCCAATTCCCATCTTATCATGAGAATGGTCTTTCAAACATGCAATCTGCTTTAACAAAGCATTTCATTTCCAACAAGTCTTAACACTATGGTTATTCATCCCACAAAAAGTGCATGGAAATGATTGCGTTATCTTCTGTACATTATATCCAAACTTATTAAAAGTATCAACTGGATCAAAAGATTTAGTGTAAGAATCAAGAGGTGGAATCTCAATACCTCTTTTACCTTTACACCTTTGAACTAGTGGCCTGGTACCTTCACTATTGGAAGCTGATCTTCCTTTAGCCATGGAAGAAACTTCTCCATCATCCACCTACACACTAGTATAACCCAAACCTACATGAAGAGGTCTATGTTCAACCTGAATTGGGTTAGATATTCCTTGGCTATCTCTACCAAGTCCTCCTCCATTATAACCCATTTTAAACAACAATTTAGATCCTATGCCCTTAGTGTATCTTTTAAAATCACCAAAAATAATATTACTAGAATCTGAATATGAAATGGTAGAAGAAGATGAAGATGCTTGTGGTGAAAAACTTACACTGCACTTAGTCATAGTCTCTGCATCTGAAGTTGAAGGCTTTACTTTTTCACACTCACCACATTGCAATCTAATGAAGATCTCATCCTTGGAGTCAAGCTCTGATTTTAAACTTGCAATTTGCTCTTCAAGGGAATAGAGCTTGCATCTTAGGAATGCATTCTCATCCTGAATCTGGGTATTGATGCTTTCAAGCTCTTCCATCTTGGCTTTATGTGACAACTTGCCCATGGTTTCCTACAATCACACTGATTCCACAACTGCACACTTCAATCTAATCAAGTGATATTGAAAATCAATAACTGAAAGCACTGTCAAAACTCAATCAGAAGCTAACCCAGCTTTCTAACTGCTTTGATACCAACTTGATCCATAAACTACACTGATAAACTCAAAGTGAAGTTTCAAGTATGAATACTGAATTTTCTCAAACTTAACAAATTCTCTAAAAACTCAAAAGAACTTATAAAATATTTTGGCAAAAAATGTTCTCGGTTGTTGTGTTGAATTAGAATTGTCAAAAGACTTGTTACTTCCATTAACCAATTAAACCAATTTTTAATAACGTTGTGTTATAATTGTCAAAATTTGAATTACTTGCATGAGTTCATTTACTATTAAAATCAAATCAACAAACTAAAATTAAATCATGCATCAAATGACAATTACCAAAACACAAAAACGTGATAAGGGAGTTCAGCTCAACAATTGATGCCTACGTCTCTGGATTCTCCAAAGGAGTGGACCGTTTCCATTAAGGGCACTTCAAATACTTGGAAACAATAAACAACTTTCCTGCAAGCTGATCTCTTTATGCAAAAATTCACCTTCACCGTGACTGAAATCAAGCCCGACACCTTCAAATTTCGCGAGTCTTCACACCTGCAAAGTTGCTTCAAAAGTCCTAAAAATCTCCTTTATGGGCTTAAAATATACTCCTCCAATATGCAAATTGGATAAAAAGAGTATTAATATTGTGTATTATGGCTAGACAATGGATAAAAATCCATTACACAAGCTTTCCCAAAGCTTTTACAAAGTCTCGGCCTTTAAAAATAAAAACACAATCCAGAATTCGATAACTTCAAGTAGAAATTAGTGCCTTTTATAACTCTTCGACCTCCGTAGTTGAAGTGGTCAAGGCCTATCCCTTTTGGGTGGTAGGTCAAGGGTTCAAAACTAGCTGCCTTCCTTTCTAGGCGCTTTGACTGAGTTTGAATTTTTCTCCTCCTTGTTTGGCACGTCGGCCCTCCTTTCTAGGCACTTTGAAAACTTCTTGGGCGCATTTGTCCCACATGGGCTGCATGGGAGTTGGTTGCATGTTTTAAGAAGCTTGGTGTCTTCCTTGGAATGTGTCAACACCCCCATTTTGTGGGAGACTTGGTGCCTAGTATTCATGCATGTTGGTCAAAACTCCAATATTAGCTTATATGCTAGCCTTGTCCTCTTCTCACGTGCCATGTGGCATGCATTCGTGACCCATTCTCAATATTTTTTGACTTGGCATGTGTGTGTTCTCCCATGTGGCATAACCGGAAGTTTATATGAACACCTATTGACTTCCACTTATCGCCACCTGATTGGTCCACTTGGCGTGCCCTCATTGCACCACGTCATCTTACGACACCAAATTTTTACCTGTCGAACCAAAACTTCAGCAGTCTATAACTTTTGCATATGGTGTCCGTTTTGCAAACCGCAAAAAGTGGCGGAAAGCTGTTGACGAGATATACAATGTACCATCACTAAAAGTCAGACTTGAAACCATTATCAGAACTCAATTTCTGATCAATATAAGATATTTTTATTCATATTAGGAACATACCTATCTAAAGTCCCTTGCTAATTTGAATGATAAATTTTCCAAAACACTTAATATGACATGTTTCATTTGTTAATTAAGAGAATATAAATTGAGTTTGCAAAATAAGAATTTTTGAGTATAATAATTGACTGATTTCACAATATGGACTGCCTAAAATTATATATCAGACTTGTGTCAACTCAGCGAACATCTCAGAGACTGATTTTAATGACCTTCTATAACTTTCAAATGAATGGCAATACTGTACTAACTCTCATTTATGAACAACACTAGAAACTTTAGATTTCAGTTATCAAGACTCAGAAATGACAAGACATAGGTGAACAACAAACATTACAAGTTCTATTTTCAAACAAAGATAATGAATTTTTGAACCAAATACAATTATACTTTCAAAACTCAAACTCATAGACTAACAGTAACATGGAAAATGCAATATTCAATATATGAGCTGATAATCCTAAGAAGTAATAAGTCAGAACTTTGACTTTGCCCTAGAGTGAATTTTCCAACCTTAATAGAAGCTGATAACAGTTGGTGAACAATAGAAACCTCCTATAATGATCCTCCTATAAGCAATGTTCCCCTTTAGAAATGTACGCCAGCCCCTAGGACTAGCCTTCAGTAAGGTATTCCATCCTTAAGAATAAATTAAAGGCATCACTAGAACACTATTCATGACATTGTAGTGGAATATTGTTCACAACACTGTAGCGGAATAATGTTCATGTCACTATAGCAAATCCCCCCAAAATGATTCATCCAATTGCAGAAAGTCTCTAATGTGCAACATTAATAAACTTCCAAACCCTCGCACAAAACCAAACTAAAAATATATTCCTTCCACACCAATTTTGTCTCTGAAAGAGACTCACCACATTGCAATAATGCCCTTGTAGAAAGCCTGAATGACTTCCTCCACAAATCTAGATAGGGTAGATAGTCTCACTACCGAAACTGGTGCCCTAGGGTTTCCAAACCCATAGACCAATGAAGCTTTCGAAAGCTCTCCAAACGAAAGTGAGAAATGACATCCAAGAATGAATGAAAATGAGCTATTAATTGCCTTTTATATTTTCCCACTTAAATTCCCGCTCAAATAATATAAAGTGACTTAATAAAGTAACTTTTAAATATTTCACTTAAAGTCACTTTGTAACATTATTTAATTAATAACTTAATATTACCATTTTAAATTTAACTTGTCACACTAGGTAATATTAAATAATTAAATAAATGATTCCCTTTTTATGCCTTTAGTCACCAAGAATAAAAAGGCTAAACTAGCATTTTGAGTGGTCACTAAGAAGGGGACATTACAGTCCTCCCTTCTCAAGATTGCTTGCCCTCAAGCAATTGTAAATTGGGATGCTGCAGTATCTATTCACCCTCCCAAGTTGCATCCTCTGCTAGCAAGTCTCTCCACATGATCAAATACTCCTTAACTACCTTGTTCCTCAATATTTTCTCCCAAGTATCCACTATCTCTTCATGAACTAGAACCAATTGTCCCTCTTCGTCCAAAGGAGCCAACTCTGAAGATGAAGTAACCTACTGTCCAAGTGCCTTCTTGAGGCTCAAAACATGAAACACATTATGAATTTTACTGCTCTCAGGTAACTACAAATCATTGGCTACCTCTCCCACATGTTTGATGATCCTATAAGGCCCATAAAATTGAGGCTTGAGTTTTTATGCGTTGCTTTTCTTCAATGAAGACTGCCTGTAGGACTGCTAGTGAAGGAGAACCATGTCTCCCACCTCAAAACTACGCTCAACCCTATGTTTGTCTGCATAGGTCTTCTACTAGTTCTGAGCCATATGTAAATTTTATTTGAGAGCCATTAGAATGTCTTGACTCTCCTGAATCCAATCCTTGGCTTTAGGAGCTTTGCTCTCCCCAAAATCCAAGTCCATGAAAGAAGGTGCATCATCACCATACAAAGCCTGAAAGGGTGTCATCCCAATTGACATGTGATAAGTGGTGTTGTAAAGATGCTCATCTAAGTGCAACCGCTTAATCCATGCTCTCTATTGTCTTGAAATGTAGCTATGTAGGTAACCCTCAATCCACTTCACAATTTTAGTCTGATCGTCTATTTGAGGGTGATAGCTCATACTCAGAGTCAATTTTGTACCTGCTAACCTGAACAACTCTTGCCAAAAAGCACTCAGGGACCTATTGTCCCTGTCACTGACTATATACCTCAGCAACCCATGCAGCCTAAAAATCTCTCTAAAATATAATTTTGTAACATGTGGTGCCTTGTACTTTGAGCATATGGCAAAGAAGTGAACATATTTAGTCAAATGGTCTACAACCACATATATACAGTCCCTACCCTAAACCTTGGGAAGACCAGTGATAAAATCCATTGAAATGCTTTCCCACTTCTACGTTGGGATGGGTAAAGGCTACAACATACTTGCCAAATGTGAATGCTTTGACTTGTTCTAATGACAAGTTGCACATGCCCTAACATATCTCAATACATCCTCCTTAAGGCCCTTCCATGAGAACTTCTCCCTGACTGGCCAATATGTCTTGAAGTAACCTTGATGTCCTGTCATAGGGGTGTCATGTGAAGCTCTCAAAATATTTTCCTTCAATTTAGATTTTGGCACCAGATAGATTCTATCCTTATATAAGATGACATCATCCACAACTTTATACCTATCATCCTGCATCTGTCTACCATCACTTCACATGCAAACGTATTCCTGGAGTATTCTACTAGAAGGTGAGATTTCCCATCTGCTGAAATCTTGGAGAGTGAACAAGCTACAAGTTTCTTGGAAAGGGCATCTGTAACAACATTATTTTTCCCTTTCACATACTCAATATCAAAATTTTAGGCCTGTATTTTACTGACCCACTTCTTCTACCTCTCATTCAAGTCTTTCTGCTCCAAAAAATACCTAAGACTATTGTGGTCGGTCCTCACCACAAACTTACCCCAAACCAAATACTGCCAAAACTTTTCCAATGCATGCATTATGGTGAGCATCTCCTTATCATAGATGGTGTAAAGTCTCTTAGGTCATCTCAACTTGCATCTCTTGAAAGTAATAAGATCCCTGTTCTGCATCAATATTGCTCCTATGCCCTCACCAGAAGCATCACACTCTAGAATGAATGGTTGGGTGAAATCAAGGAGTGCCAACATAGGGCAATTGCTCATCACCTCCTTGAGATTATTAAAATCTCATTGTGCCTCTTGAGACCACATGAATGCTCCCTTTTTAGTAAGATCTATCAACGGTGCCCCCAATTGTGAGAATCCCTTGACAAAATGCTTGTAATAGCTACATAGCCAAAATAAACCCCATAGCTTAGTAAGAGATTTAGGTGTTGGCCAGCTAAGAATAGCCTAGATCTTCTCTTGATGAACCTGTCCACCTTATGCACTAATCACGTGACCCAGATAAAAAATCTTCTTAAGGCCAAATCCACACTTTGAGGCCTTAGCATACAAGGATTGCTCAACTATGATCCCTGTTGACAATTTTGACCCCATAGGTCAAAATTGTAACCTCTACCATTCAAAGCTCTACAAGAAAAAGATTTTAGGTTCTCAAGGAAAAATACTTTGATTGTTTCTTACAAGTTGATTGAATAATTCATTATTTCGGGAAAGTCTTTTCCAAAAACCCAAAGGGCAATTTGAAATAGTTCTTATACAAGAATTCCTTCAAACTTTTTTCTAAAGGAATTATCCATTTTTAAAAGGAGAAGTTGAAGATAGATTTCTTTCAGAATTTTTTTCTGAAGGAAATGACCTAAAGAAACTAAAGGGGACACTTTATAGAAATTCGAAGGGCATCTTCGGATGAGGGCAATTTCAAAAGACCGAGGGGTCACTTGGCAAAGTTCCAAAGGGTTTGTGCCCTTCGAAAAAGGACTTTATAGAAAGTTTGAAGGAATTCCTTCAGACAAATTATCTGAAATAATTCCTTCGAAAGGTTTGCCAAGGGGGAAGTCCAAGCACAAGCAGAGAAGGAGAGACAATTCATGTGGACATTTTGTCTGTGGAAAAGTGACAAAGACATAAGCCCGAAAGATAGATTTCCTTCAGACTTTTTGTCCAAAGGAAATGGACTTAACAAAATAGTTGAAGGAGATGAAGAGACAATTCCCGTAGATAATTTGTTCATGAGAAAATGATAAAGTGACAAACGACAAAAAGCCCGAAGATATGATTTCTTCAGAATTTTTCTCCGAGGGAGTTGTTCAAACCAAAGGAAAGAAATAAGTTGCAAGAAATAAGTCTAAAGGAAATGAGTAGGAAGGAATAAGCCCAAGACAATTACAAAAGGATAAAATAAATAAATGATGGAGAACTACATGCACTAAAATGAAGAGCCAGAAACCAAAATGCAAGAGATTTTAATAGTGAATAAACAGATTAACGTGTTCTACAACATGCAAATTGGCCCAAAATAGGATTAGACATGTCCAAGATGTGTAATCATTTCAAACATGACACCTTCAGTTCTAAAACAAAGACTTGTTTGAATGGACTCAAGGAGTTTAACGTTGGAGAGCTTAACTTAGATTTCATGCATGCACTCTTACAAAGAAGAACCTTTCAAACATTTCCAATAGTTCAAATGGAGTTATAAATTTAGTTTTGGCATGGACTCATGCAAAGAAGAGCCTTTCAAATGTTCCAACAACTTAAGAGGAGTTTCATGTTTGGAGATTGGCATAACATCATGCATGTTGGAAGTTTTGACTCAAGCTTGGGTCACCGTCAGGTTACCACAAGGTCATAACATCATTCACACAGTTTGTTCATGCCAAAGGTTACCAAAAAGTTAGTAAGCAAAGGTAATCCTTTTGAATTTTTATCATATAAAAGATCAAGGTTTAGGAGGGCAAATCCATATCCTCAAAAGAGATATTTATCCCCTGCTCATCCAATTGTTCTAAGCACTAGAATCCTCACTATCCAAATAGCCATTATAAACCAGGTGTTTGTTCCATTCAATAGAGGTAGCCCAATAAATTTAGCTCAATTTGATGACATTTCAGTGTCTACCCTCAAGAGCATCTTATTCTTCTTAGGGGAAAATCAAACAACCCCTATTGAGTATATCCAAGATGTAGCTAATATGTGTTCAGTCCATAATATTGTTGAGGATAATGTTGATATTAGATTGCTTGCTGCTTCCTTCAAAAGAAAAGCATTGTAGTGGTATATAAACCTTACACTAAACTCCATTTCTACCTAGGATGAATTGGGTGTAGCCTTAGTCAAGCAATTTGAGGACAAATATGATCACCTATCTTTAGTTGAGCAATTAACCATCATAGACAGATGTCCTCATGAGTTCATGTTTGATTTTAACCTTAGATTCTAAAAGACATAAACCATAATACCTATGTTGATAAGGCCATCCTATGAATATGCATTTTTGTATTATTTGAAATCCCTTAATTTTGACATTAGTGTGATGATACAATCAATGGGTGTTACTACCTTCCCAGATGCCTATGAGGTTGCAATAAGGGCAAAAAATAGTTTGATACAAGATGGTAAATCTTTTTTAAGGCCTCCAATGCCTATATTTCTAGAGATAAATTCTATATTATCCCCTCAAGCCCCTCAAATTCCAGCGTTAGCTCATATTCTAGCACCTCAAGCTCAAATTACAACCCCTACTAGTCAAGTTAGTGAGATAGGAGAGTTGAAAAGCTTGTTACAATATTTTGGGAATGAATTAGTGAAACTCAAGAGACAACAATATCAGTTTAATAGGCCCTATAAAAAAAAAAAAATCAGAACACCTATCAGCGCTTCAAAGATCAAAGGCCTCCTTATCAAGGTTTCAGAGAGAATAAACCACCTTATCAAGCACAAGGAGCTATAACTCTAGACAAACCATATGCATCCCTTGATCATAATGCTCATTCCACTTCAAAAGCCATTATTCTCAACCCACCTCAAAACAACATGATGTAAGAATCAGGTTGACAACCCTCAAATCTCAGTGATGCTCAAAACCAAACTTTAATATCACAGAACATCACTATGCCTCAAATGACACAAGAAGAGTTTTATTTTCAAGGAGGTCAGCACCAAGATACACGTTTAGCATCACAAGGAGAGACTCATCAATTTCAAGGGCAATTTGATTCCATTAATGTAAATTTTCAAGTAGATGATCATGTTGCTTTTACTCAAGGTGTTGAAACTAACAATTCAAGTGGTCAAGTTGCAACTGTAACTAGAGCTAAAATAAGAGCCATTGAAGAGGCTCCAGAGGTAAAAAATGCTTCAAGTACTCCTAAAGTTGTTTTTAAGAGTACAATAGAGCAACTTGCTGTCCCTATAACACAAAAAAATTAGAATATAGAGGTTGGTAAGGTTCATCAACTACCTCTAGTTCATGAACAACCAATACTTTAGAAGGTACAACCAAAGGTTAGTGGAGCTCATTTTAGTATAATTGATCAAATGAAGAAATATAATATCAGCATTAGTATGTGGGATTTTCTTTCCATTCCAGGACAAAAGGATAAGCTCATTCAAGAACTTTCAACTCTTGAATTATCTCCAAAACAGATTGAGAGAGAAGGTGTTGTCTTGGCTAATTTGGATCAACCAACTAAATAACATTACAACAAGTAAATAAGATGGTAAAGGTAGACAAAGCTAAGGTAAAATCAAAGAAAACTCCATTTTAATTTTCTTTGATAGTACGGGATACTTTATTTCATAATTGTATGGTGGATAGTGGAGCTAGTAGTACAATCATGCCCAAACAAATTGCAAACAAGTTTGGCCTTGTTTATGACCCAAACACTAAGGGAGTATTAAAATTGGATGGGTCACCAATAAAGATTATAGGCATAATAAAAAATCTGAAATTAACATTACATGCTTTTCTGAATGTTGCTATTTAGTAGGATGTTGTTGTGGTAGACTTGCCTCCTTACTTTGCTATGTGCCTTTCAAGGGACTTCACGTCAAAGATTGGGGGATATTTATCAATTGATTATACTTATTTACTATTCAAAACTAGGTATGATACCAAGGTAACAATTCATTATGAGCCCATTGTATATTTTTATATGGAATCATATATGCCAAGTGTTGCAAACACTAAATGTATCATCTCAGATGAAGTGTTAGAAGCTAGTGAAGTAGGAAGTGAATCATCTTTGGATGGAGTTCCAGATTTGTTCCTTGATGAGTGGGATTATAGCTTGCATGAGCATGATCCCTATAGGCTTATTGAAGAAGAAGGACTTGATGTGTATTGCCTTCATGAGAATGATGCAATAATTCCAACCATGGTCAAAGAAGATGAGTTTAATGATGGTTTATGGCAATTGTACTTTGATGGATCAAGGAATAAGCATGGAACTAGAGTTGGAATGATGTTGGTTTCTCCAACAAAACAAAGGTATTTCTCTTCCATTCAATTTTAGTTTTGTTGTTCAAACAATGTTGCTGAGTATGAAGCACTAGTTCACAGTTTGCAGTGGGCTAGGAAGATGAAAAGTCAACACCTTACAAGTTTTTGGTGATAGTGAACTTATAGTTCACCAAGTAAGAGGTTTAAATGTATACAAAAAGTTGTTGCTCGAGTCTTACAGGCATAAAATATGAGACTTACTTGAATATTTCTAAGCTTTTAACATTCAAGCAATACCAAGAGGTGACAATAAAGATGCTGACAGGTTGGCTGCCATTGGGTCACAATTTAATATCATAGTTGATATAAAAAGTGAGAAAATTCAATCACATCTAAAGGTGGTTGTAAGGCCTTATGTTCTAGATAATCATGAGAATTGGCAAGTGTTCGAAGATGACAATCAAATTTTGAGATTCTTGCAAAAGGAGGCTGAGTTTTCTTCAAGAAACCAATCAAAACACTTGTAGCAGTATGGTGATCAGATTATACAACTAAAAATGAATAAGTTACCGAAAGGATTGGTCACACTTGAGAACATTTTTAGTGGTGATGGTGAGCTAAATAAGGAGAAGTCATCCTTGTCAACAAAAGAAGAACACTATGCCAATGTAGAGATTACAGCTGGTAAGATTTTGAAGTTGGGTAAGGTATGCACTCCTTCACAAAAACAAGCTTTTATTGAGTTATGCATAAGTTTTGTTGATATATTTACATGGAAGTATAGTGATCTCAATGGATATGATCTAAGTTTGGCTCAACACACCATTGAGTTAAAGGAGGAGACTAAACCAGTAAGACAAAGACAAAGGCCAATCAATCCTAAGCTTGAGCTTTTGAAGAGAGCTAAGCTTCACAAGCTCATAGAATCAACTATTATATTTCTAATCAAGCACTCAACTTGAGTGGTCAATCTCATTCCAATACGGAAGAAGAATGGTGAGATTCATTTGTGTGTTAATTTTTGTGATTTGAATAGGGCTGCACTTAAAAATCACTATCCATTGCCATCAATGGATCAAGTTTTCTTTGTTGGATGGATATAGTAGCTACAATCAAATTTTTGTCAAGGAAGAAGACCAATTTAAGACAACCTTCATAACTAAGTGGGGGAGATTTGTATATAGAAAGATGCCATTCAGTTTGTTTAATGCCAGAGCAACATTTCAGAGAGCCATGGATATGGCATTTCAAGGCCTTCTTAATAGGTTTGTACTTATTTATTTGGATGATATGATAATGTTTTCAAAGAATGCAGAAGATCACATGGTTCATCTCAAGTAAGTGTTCGAAAAGTGTAGGCAATTTGAGGTTTCTCTAAATCTCAAAAAATTTGTTTTTTCTATTCATGAAGATAAGCTTCTTGGACATGTTGTTTCAAAGCATGGTTTAAGCATAGATTCTGAAAGGATTGACTCCATTCTTGCACTTTCCTTGTCTAAGCACAAAAAGGATATGCAAAGCTTCTTTGGAAAAATCAACTTCATAAGGAGATATATTTCAGATTTTGTCATTTTAGCAAAGCCACTTACAACCATGTTAAAGAAGGAGCAAATAGTTTTGGAGATATTAATAGGGCCATAACTAGTGCTCCTATGCTTATAAATCCTGATTTCACAAAAGATTTTATTTTGTATACATATGCTAACATGGACACCATTTTAAGTATTCTTATGCAACAAAAGCATGAGGCTTTCGAACAACTAATAATCTTCTTCAGTCAAGGCTTGGAAAAGTATGAAACAAGGCATTCTTTAGTTGAAAAACATGTCTTTTCAGTTATAAGATCTCTTAAGAAGTTTAGACACTTGTCTAATAATAAGATACATCTAATGGTTTCCCATCTAAACATGGAAGAGTTTCTCTTGAGCAAGGATATAAATGAGAAAAGATCTGGTTGGATAACCAAAGTATTGGAGTATGATATGGAAATTAAGGTCACAAAGCTGATTAGAGGTAAAGGACTTTGTGATCACCTAGCTCAAGACTTGAAAGAGACTAATGAAGTTGTTTTAGTGTCAAATGATGAAGAGAGTGCAACTATTTATACCTCACATTCCATCTAGTTTTATGACTTGGTAAGATATCTCCAACATGGTATTTACCCCTCTCATCTAAGTGCTTCAAAAAGAAGATATTTTAGGTTGCAGTCAATTCCATTTTTACTTACTGATGGTGTTTTGATCAAGAAAGATATCAATGGCATGTTGCTAAGATGTATACAACCAAGTCAAACTCAGAGATTGATTGAAGAATTTCATGATGGATATGGTGGAGGACATTTTTTTCTGAGAACTAAAACCTTTAATATCATGAGAGGTGGGTACTATTGGTCTAGTATATTTGGTGATTGACAGGCATGGGTTAAAAAGTGCAAATAGTGTTCTATGTTTGTAGGAAAAGTAAAAATTGCAGCCTTACCTCTTCAACCAATTGCGGTAGATCAACATTTTGTCCAATGCAGATTAGACTTTATTGGTCTCATAAATCCTCCTTCAAGTTTAGGGCATAAATGGATTCTCACTACTATAGATTATTTCACACATTGGATAGAAGCAATAACATTGAAAGAAGTAAATGATACCAATATTCTAGATTTATATGAAGGTTTGCTTACTAGATTTGGAGTTCCTTCAACTATTATTTCTGATAATGTGATGGCTTTTGTGGGATCTAGGATCAGTCAATGGGTTGTCCAACATGGAATTTACCTCAACACTTCATCAAACTATTATCCACAAGGCAATGGCCTTGCTGAATCTATGAATAAGAACCTATTGAGGATCATAAGGACTATTGAAGACAATCAAAGGTCATGACATCTCAAGTTAAATTTAACTCTATGCATTGATGGGATCACCTACAAAATATCAATAGCCAACTCTCCATACAAGCTAGTATATGGTAAGGATGCAAGGTTACCCATTTCTCTTGAATTTTTTGCTTTAAAACTAATGCATCAGCTTGAGTTGTTGGAGAATGAGGCTTTGAAAATTAGGTGTGTTGAGCTTATGAAGCTGGAAGAGATAAGAAATCAGTCCATGCTAGCCATTGAGATTCATCAAGCATAAGTGAAGAGATCTTTTGACAAAGGAACTTCTTCATGAAGTTTCAAAGGAGGTTTGGTCCTCAAGTGGGATGATGATAGAGCTAAACTAGTAAGGCACACAAAGTTTGATTCCTTTTGGAGTGGCCCATACACAATATCCAGCTACAAATCTCACAATGTGTTCCAATTTACAAAGATGGATGGTCAGGAGCTTCCAATCGTATTCAATGGGATACATCTAAAACATTGCTACTGAAGAGCAAAGCTCCTTGTACATAGTTTGTTTTGCTTTCTTCCAAGTGTTGTTCAAGCACATTAGTTTAGTCTATTTTGTCCCAAATATGTGCTTGTTTTCACATGTGCTTGCTTTAGTTAGTTTTCCTCTTTTTGTGTTTCTCTTGTTATTTTTAAAGATGAAGGTTACTTCATGTCTGGTCAAAGGATATTTATAGTCATGGATCAGGTTTACCATGTTTTTTGAGTTCAATATCATGTTTATGTTCTAAGTTCTCAAACATAGCAGGCATGCTTCCCAGTTGAGTCTCCAAAATGTTGACAATTTTGACCCCACAAGTCAAACTTGTAACTTCTACCATTCGAAGCTCTACTAAAAAAATATTTCAGGTTTTCAAGGAAAAAGACTTCGGGTTTTTCTTACAAGTTGATTAAAGAATTCATTCTGTTGGGAAAGTTTTTTCCAAAATATCGAAAGGGCAATTTGAAATAGTTCCTATACAAGAATTCCTTCGGAATTTTATCCAAAGGAATTGCCCATTTTAAAAGGAGAAGTCGAAGGGGACACTTTGTAGAAATCTGAAGGGCATCTTCGAAAGAAGGCAATTTTGAAAGACTGAGGGGTCACTTGGCAAAGTTTAGAAGGCTTGTGCCCTTCAGAAAAAGACTTTACAAAAAGTTTAAAGGAATTCCTTTAGACAAATTGTCTGAAATAATTCTTTTAAAAGGTTTACCAAGGGGGAAGTCTGAGCACAAGCAGAGGAAAGACAATTCCCATCGACATTTTAAGAAGCTGAAGGAAATGATCAGAGGAAATGACTGAAAGAAGCTGAAGGGGACACTTTACAGAAATTTGAAGGGCATCTTTAGAAGAGGGCAATTTCAAAAGACCGAGGGGTCACTTGGCAAAATTCTGAAGGGTTTATGCCCTTTGAAAAATGACTTCACAGAAATTCTGAAGGAATTCCTTTAGATAAATTGTCTGAAAGAATTCTTTCAGAAGGTTTACCAAGGGGGAAGTCCGAGCACAAATAGAGAAGGAGAGACAATTCCCATAGACATTTTGTCTGCTAAAAAGTGACAAAGACATAAGCCCGAAAGATAGATTTCCTTTAGAATTTTTATCCAAAATAAATGGACTTAATAGAATAACCGAAGGAGATGAAGAGACAATTTCTACAAACAATTTTTTCATATAAAAATGATAAAGTGACAAAAGACAAATAGCTCGAAGATATGATTCCTTCAGACTTTTTTTTTGAGGGATTTGTTTAAACCAAAGGAAATAAATAAGCTGCAAGAAGTAAGTCTAAAGGAAATAAGCAGGAAGGAATAAGCCCAAGACAATTAGAAAGTAATTAAAATAAATAAATGATGGAGAAATACATGCATTGAAACGAAGATCCAAAAACCAAAATGCAAGAGATTTCAATAGACAATAAACATATTAACATGTTCTACAATATGCAAAGTGGTCCAAAATAGAATTAGACATGTCCAAGATGTGTAACTATTTCAAACATGACACCTTCAATTCTAAATGGAGACTCGTTTGCATGAATGACTCAAGGAGATTAACGTTGGAGAGCTTAATGTAGATTTCATGCATGCACTCTCGCAAAGAAGAGCCTTTCAAACATTTCCATCAATTCAAGCAGAGTTCTAAATTTAGTTTTGACATGCACTCATGCAAAGAAGAGCCTTTTAAACATTCCAACAGCTCAAGAGGAGTTCCATATTTAGAGATTGACGTAACATCATGCATGTTGAAAGTTTTGACTCAATCTTGGCTCACCATCCATTTTCAACGCCGAAGAGCTTTCATGCAAGGCATAAGATAAAAACAAATTCTATTTGAAGGCTGAAATAACACAAGTTGTGTTGAGTTGACCTATTATTCTATTTTCATTGCTAACCTCTTCACTTTTGTATCTTTTTCTATATAAGTTGGCTTTTCAGCCTTGATTTGTATCCCTCTTTTGGAAAAATCAAATTCTACCAAAGACTGAGTTTGTAATCTTTTTTCAGATTAATAGGACTATTTTTATTTTCCAGAATGTTGGTATAATGTATTCATGTTAGTGATTTGCATAAGTGATAAAATTTCTCTTCCTTTTCATGTCTTGATTCTTACCTAGCAACACGGTTGATCAATTTATGCAGGTCATGTTCTATGTTTGATGTCTCTTGGTTGAGTCTATAGTGGATATAAGTGGTTGTTTAGTGCCTTAGATCACGTCTACTCTTTTATTTCCCTCAAACTTGGATCACTAGGTAAAACTTTTTCATGATATACTTATGCATATTGGTCAATTAGATTTGAAAGTTCAGCCTTTTTTTGATCTAAATCAGTGTTCTTAGGAACTCAAATTGAGTGGCTCAATAAAAAAATATAGGTGTATCATCATCTTTAGATAGGATTTCCACCGTCAGTTTATAGCGTAGATCAAAGATCCTAATTGATACACCAAAGGGAGCTAGCCCTTAGAATCTAGAGATTCAATCCACTGATTAGGCCATCCACAGCCTAAGAATGTTTCCATGTTTTAGCAGAGTGTGAATGCCTAAAAATACCTTCATAGAGGTGCAAGTATGATTTAAAACAATACCCAAAACCTCATCTAGTTGTTTCAGATAATCATCCCAAGTCTTGCTGTAAATGAGAAAATCATTGAAGAACACCAAAAGATACTTATGCAGTTTCTTATTAAAAATATGATTCATGTAGGACTGAAAGGTGGTATTTGTGTTAGTCAATCCAAAGGTCATAACCAAAAAATCATAATGCCCATAGTGACACTTGAAATCAATCTTAGGTATATCTTGTTCACGGACCCTGATCTGATGGTACCTAGAACGAAGATCAATCTTTGAGAAATAAACTACCCCATGTAATTCATCCAATAACTCATTGATCCTGGGAATTGGGTACCTATTATTAATGGTTTTCTTATTAATATCCTTGTAGTCAATACACATTCTCATCATCCCATCCTTCTTCTTCGCTAGAACAATAAAAGAAGTAAAGGGATTGGAGCTCAGTCTGTTGTGTCCCATGTCAAGCAATTCCTTGATTGATTTTTCCATCTCATCCTTAAACATTTTGGGATGTCTGTAGGGAGTGATTATGACAATGTTTTCCCCCTCCTCCAACTCTATGGGATGCTCAAATCCTCTATCCAGTGGTCTCCCTAGGGGAATCTCACCAAATTCTCTGTTGTGCTTACCTACTAAAGACTGGATATCCACATGGAGGAGCTGATCACTATCAAGCAACTCCTTAGTAGTAATTAAGGACTATACTTCCCAAGCAACATCTCCATGTCTAAAGATACTCTCCATTCTTTTAGCTGACACTATCTTTGGTGCCTCATTTGCCATACCCCTAAGCATAACCTTCTTGCCATTTGCTGCCCTGAACTTCAATTCCATAGTCTGGAAATTTTGTGAATACTTACCTAGAAAATACAACCACTGCATACGAAGAATAACATTCATATCACCCAAATCTACCACATAAAAATCATCTATAACTATATAATTACCCAAGGTGATGCCCAACTTAGGGATCTTCTATGTGCATGCCATATTAAACCCATATGCAACCATAACATTAAATCCCTCAAAGTCCTGTGTAGGTATGCCTTGCCTCACCACTAAGGTTGCATCAATGAAGTTATGGGTTGCCTCACTATTTATCAACACTGTGACACGTTACCCTGTAAAACCCCCTAACTCTGAAGGAATTAAATCTAGGGGTGCCTAAGATGGTAGCGATGGTGCTACTCTTAGTCTCCACCTGTGGCTGCTCATCCTCTGAACTGTTATCCTTGTTGCCCTATACTTGTCCAGTCTCACCATCATCCTCAATATCTAATACAATTGTTGACAATTCTTCAACAAGTCAGATTATCTCTTGTCATTTAGAAAATTCACGTCTTCAGCCAAGGAAGAAATAATACATTGGGAAATAATACCTTGGTTTTTTATGAAGGCCTTTACTACAAACATGAATTCCTTCAGACTTTTGTTTGAAGGAATGGTCATCAAAGAAGGAATGGTTCATAGCTTCGGGAGGTTTAAAGAAATAGGATTATCAAAGGAAAGACAAACTCATAATTTCCATAGAATTTTATCCATAGGAATAAAATTTAGAGGTTTCAAACTTAATCAAAAGATCACATTCATAAAATCCGAAGGGCTCTAGCCCTTCGAAAAATTTCAAAGAGAGATATCCGAAGGGCCTGTTATTTGAAAAAGGTTCTTTGCATAAAAATCTAAGGGGCTTAACATTTTTTTTGTAGTAAAGTTCAAAAGAGAGAACTCTCCTAGTTTTTTTGAAAGGTAGTAAAAGACAAAACAAGAATATTGAAGGGCAAGGTGCCCTTCGAAAGGGTCGTTTTCAAATTTCTCGAAGGACACCTACCCTTTGGGAAGGTACATGTTGACTTTGGGAGAGTCACTTACAAAAACTTGAAGGGAAACAACCCTTCGGGAAGGTCCATCTGGCGATTTTAAGGGGCTTTAAAAAAATCCTGAAGGGCACCTGCCCTTTAAGAAATGATCATGAAAAAAATACTGAAGGGTTGTCTTTAAAAAAAAGGCACAAATTCCACATAATTTTTGTCTTTACGAAGTTGAAAGTGAAAAACCTGAAGGAATATAATGAACAAGGAGAGAAAATCCAAAGGAAGGTATCCTTCAGATAAAAAGACTGAAGGAATTCCTTCAGACTTTTTGTCCAAAGGATTTGTTCAAAAATTTGGTCAAAGGAAATCCAAAGAAGGGGTTGGAAAAAATCCAAATTCCAAAGCTTTGGAAAAGTCAATAGAAAAGTCCGTAGGGTAAGACAGGGGCAAAACATAAAGTTCAAAGGAACAAAGCTAACATCGAAAGAAAGAATTTTGAAAGAATTCAAGGGGCAGACAAAATATTCGAACGAAAAATATAGCCAAAAAGAAGTCCACAAGAAATAAAAATAGCAAGGTAAAGTAAATGAAAAGGGGCAAAAAATAGATGATCCACGGGAAGTTAAAACAAGATAATCTCGAGACTAAATATAGATAAGATTATCCAAAAATAGAAGTCTGCCAAAAATAGACAAGCCACGAACAAGCAGACCAAAATAAGAGAAAATACATGCAAGTAAGGGCTGATTATGATTGATTGGTTAAAGCTTCAGTTGACTGGTTTTTGAATTCAAGCTCATCTCTGGATCAACTCATGCTTTCAAACGTTCCAACTCAGCTTCCAACGTTTCAATTGGAATTCTAATTTTAGCATGGTGTGGATTTCATGCATGCTCTTGTTTATCTCATGATTTCAAATGATCAAACAACTCAAGAAGAATTTCATATTTAGAGGTGGGTGTAGCATTTTTGCATGATAAGAGTTTGACTTGTCAAAATTAGCCTACCATCCATAACGTTCCATGCATGATGCCTAAATAAAGAACAACCTAAGCTTAGCCACCGTCCATTTTTCAATGCCAAGGAGTCTTCATGCAAGACAAAAGACATAAAAAATAAAAATTTGGAAGGCTCATGTAATGCAAATTGGGCTTGGGCTAATGAAAGAGCAATCTCCTCTTCTATTTTTAGTGCCACCTCTTGGCTATTATAATTTTTTTATATTAATCGCTTTTTAGCCTTGTAATAAGGATCCCTCTTTTGGAAAAAAAACTTCTACCAAATATTGTGCTGTAACCTTTTTCAAAATCAATAAGAAGATGATTGTGTTTTTTTCAAATTCCATTAGCTAATATAGTGTACTTTTATCATTGATTTTCCTAAGTGATAGATTTTCTTTCTTCCTTGTCAAATCTGGATTCATACCTAGTTACTAGCCGATCATTTATGCAGGTCAGGTTCTGTGTTTGATTATTTTTTGCTAAGTTTATAGTGGATATTAGTGGCTATTTAGTGCCTTTCATCAGGCCTATTTTATCATTTCCCTCAAGCTTAGATCATCAGATTAAACCTTTTCATGAAATACTTATGTGTATTGATCGATTGGAGTTGAAGTTCTACCTCTTCCTTGTCTAAATCAATGTTCTCAGAAGCTCAATTTGAGTGGATCAAGAAATTAGGTGTATCGCCGCTTTAGCTAGGATTTCCTTTCAAGTTCTTCCTCCTCTTTTTCCTAGTCAGTTTGTAGCATAGAAGTTGAGATCCTCATAGATACATCTTACAGGAACTGGCCTTCTCTAGAAGTTCTTTTCATCATTGAGGCACCCACCCTCGTGTGAATATCCCATTATTTCAACTAGAGTGAGGATTAGCCATTTCATCACATCTTCAATCAGGGTGTAACTTTAGGTTGACAACAACAACCTCAATGAAGTGGACTTTACCCTTACCTAAACAATAATGACTAGGGTCCCAACACTCCTTGCAATGATAACACAACTGTTTCCTTCTCAACTCCTTGTGGTCTTCTTCCTCTTGCTTGTAATTTTTAGGCTACTCCTTCTGAAAGGGTTTCTTGTCCTTGCTCTTTTGTGGGACAAATGGTTTGGGCAAAAATTTGTGCTTAAGTGTAGAGTGCTCCATATCCCAAGCTTGAATGATGGCATCTTATAGAGAATCAGATTTGAAAGCCTTAATCCAACCACATAGTGGCTCAGAAAGACCCTCAATGAATAACATGACCAACCTATGCTTTGAAATGTCCATGACCATAACTACCAATCTATAGAACTAAAAAATGTAAGCATCCACTGTGCCACTCTGCCTAAGCTGAGCCAACTCTCTAAAGTGTAGCTCTAGATCTTTTTGATCAAATCTGTCAATTAATTTCTACATGAAATCTAGAAAAGAAGTGATACTGGCATGAACTAAAGTGACAAGCCCATGGTACCACCACTCATGTGCCTCACCCTTCAAATGTAGTGTAACATATTTTATAGCCTTTGTATCTAACATAGGATTGAATTGGAAGTAGGTATCCAACTTCTACAATCATGCTCTGGCTGTGCAACTTCTAGAACCATTAAAGGAGGGAATAAAGAGTTTACCCACCTTGCGTTGCAAGTCTTGATTATGAGGGACCCTCTAGTGATCTCTAGGTCTATTGTTGTACTTAATAACACATAAATCTTCCAATGTCATCATTGCATGAAACTCATCACCTAATGATTGGTACTCCCTCAAATAATCTGAGAAACCCTCACCTTGTGCCTATTACCCCTAGTTACCAGTTAGTTGTCCTTCTATAAATTGAGGCATAAGAGGCCTCAAAGTCACCCTACTAGTTGTCTTAGCATGACTTTGTGCAAGAACATGCATATTGCTTGCTTCACCATTGTTTCTGTTGTTCCCATTACCTCCATTGTGACCATTAGTGTTCCCTGTGTTGTTACCAACATTTTTCTATCATTCATCATTTGCTGAAGTAACTGTTCCACCTGTTGTTGGCCTCTAGCCAAGTCATTAAGAATTTGTATGTGCTTTTTTTAGGTATCTCCCTTCTATCAGCCATTGTATCCTCCTCTGAAGAATCTGAAGCAAACAAGTCAAACCCCTCTTCTCTATCCCTTCTTCTTCTATATGTGATATAGGCTTGGACTTCAGGATTCATAAATGAACATATGTCTGAAACCCATTGAGTTCACTGAATGCACAAGCTGGCAGGGAACCAACTTTGATACCAATGTAAAGTCCCTTGCTAATTTAAATGATAATTTTTCCAAAACACTTAATATGACATGTTTCATTTGTTAATTAAGAGAATATAAAATGAGTTTGAAAAACTAGAATTTTTGAGTATAATAATTGACTAATTTCACAATATGGACAGTCCAAAATTACATATCAAATCTGTGTCAACTCAAGATGCATCTCAAACTCTGATTTTAGAGACCTATAACTTTCAAATGAATGGCAATACTATACTAACTCTCAATTATAAATAACAACACTAGGAACTTCAGATTTTAGTTTTCAAGACTCAAAAATGACAATACAAAGGTGAATAACAAACATTACAAATTCTGATTTCAGATTGAGATAATGAATTTCTAAACCAAATACAGTTATACTTTCAAAACTCAAACTCAAAGACTAACAATAACATGGGAAACACAATATTTAGTATATGAGCTAATAATCCTAAGAAGTAATAAGTCAGAACTTTGCCACTGCCATGGAGTGAATCATCCAAACTTAATAGAAGCTGATAATAGTTGGTGAACAATAGAAACCTCCTATAAGCAATACTCCCCTTCAGAAATATACGCCATCCCCCAAGACCAACCTTCAATAAGGTATTCCATCCTCAAGAACAGATTAAAGGCATCGCTGAAATACTGTTCATGACACTCTAACGGAATACTGTTCATGTCACTATAGCAAATCCTTCCAAAATGATTCATCCAACAACATAAAGTATCTAATGTGCAACATCAATAAAATTCCAAATCCTTACACAAAACCAAACTGAAAATATATTTTTTCTCTACTAATTTTGTCTTTGAAAGAGACTCACCACATTGCAATAATGTTCCTGTAGATATCCTGAATGACTTCCTCCACATTTACAGATAGGGTAGATAGTTTCACTACCCAAACTGGTGCCCTAGGGTTTCCAAACCCGTAGACCAATGAAGCTTTCAAAATCTCTCCAAATGAAATTGAGAAATAACATCCAAGAATGAATGAAAATAAGCTTCTAATTGCCTTTTATATTTCCCCACTTAAATTCCCGCTCAAATAATATAAAGTGACTTAATAAAGTACCTTTTAAATATTTCACTTAAAGTCACTTTGTAACCTTAATTAATCACTTAATATTACCTTTTTAAATTTAACTTGTACCACTAGGTAATATTAAATAATTAAATAAATATTTCCTTTTTTTGCACCTTTAGCCCTTGAGAATAAAAAGGCTAAGCTAGCATTCTGAGTGGTCACTGAGAAGGGGACATTACAACCTAACATTCCTTACTTTGATTTTTCTAGCATTATTCAATACAATGATAATATCTCCCATCCCCTCCATTACATATGACTAACCATCAATGAATGAAACTAAATCATAAAAGTTTGTATTTGCAATGAATTTGACATACGAGTGATTACAACTTGAGAATTTTTGGGATGCACCAAAATCAATAAAATGACAACTAGTAGTATTAATGTTTGAGTATATTTCACAAGGGCATAATATTCCTCATAATCCCATCCTTTATTTAATGGTGCCACATTCGTTGCTTGATTTATTTCTTGGGAAAATGCATATTGTCACTTTTGACAATCCTTTTTGAGATGGCCAACCTTATAATGGTAAAAGGACTTTATCCAATATTTAGAAGATGAATCAACAAGGATAAGTTTCCCCTTCTCTTTCTACTGAATAGTGAATGCACTCTCTGATTGTCTAATATTGGACTCATTTTGTGTATGTTTGTGTTCCTTTTGCATCAAATAGGAACTACTTTGATTAACTATCAGGATCTATCTTTCTGCCATCAAGTGTAGCGCTTCTACGAACAATTCATATAAGGGTGTCAAATTATTCAGAATCACCACTACCATATCATCATCATCATCCACCTTTTTATTAATGGTGCCTAATTGGTCTTGGAGATATTTCATCTTAAGAAGGTTTTCTAATAGAGACATCTTCCAACATCTTCATGGAAAATAGAAGTTTTTAAAAGTACAAAACTCAATTTTTATTCAATGTTTGGTATTTATTTATCAAATTGTTCCATGACACCCCTGTCTTAATGGCATTTTAAAACTTCAAGAATTATGTCATCCGACACATATAACTTCAATAACAAGATCTCCTTATAAAGTTTGTTATAATCAACATAATTTCCAACATGACTCACTTCAAATTATCACAATCATGATATCATGCTATTGTTAAAATCTTATAACTCTAAACATTATAATTATGACAGTTAATTAATGTGCTTTTGATAGAATCCAATTTTGTATGTTGGTCATTTTATACACAATGTTTGCTTGTGAACCAAAAAAAAAGTGAAGTACACGTTGACTCAAAAATCAATCAACTATAATTTTTTGACATGGAAACTAATTTCTCAAGAAAATAATTCTGACTTTGCTTATACTTGGAAAGTTCAAAATAAACACAAAGTATGTGATATGAAGATGTTACAATTTGAAAAAATTACATAAAATCTAACTGCACTTGGAACAAATTTCTGATCAACACCAGATTGTACATTAATGTCCTAGAATTAGATTTTGGTTTAGTTGTGTTCTCATAACCCAACAACTGAATGTGTTATCTTTTCCCACATTTGAGAATGATTTTATCTGGTGAACCCTTGCTAAGATCTATCTATACACAAATCAATGCATAAGTATACAATCCCGTAAGGATTCTCTTAGCATCAATTTTGATATAGGTGAAAAGGGAGTTACCTATTTCATCTAAAGTGCACCCAAAATGTATAGGTAGATTGGGTAGCCAAACCCACACTGGAATTTTGGTGACTAAAAGTGAATTTAGATCAAATTCTTAAAACCATGGAGTCATGAAAAGTCCCATATATCCCCAAAACCAAGGACCATCCACAAGAATTCTCTGGAAATATTCATTTTCAACAAAATAAACAACAAAAAAAAATATTTGGAACAAAGCATGATCTCACACACTTTTGTCGAAGTCGTACGTATCCATTCATACAAAGTCTTTGTGGTAGGCCAAAATTCATTGAATCTACATATAACTGCATTTTTTTCTAAATATTCTTGATAAAGGAACACCTTCTTGCCTATAATTTCCATTGTCCTCATCTCTTCAACATGTTCCACTACATAAGCTTTGGGGACTGAAGGAGGCTTCATTACACTTGGCTTATTGGTTGTATTTTTCAACACTTTTTGGAGGTTGAAGGCATCCCTGGATCAACAACACCTCCACACTATCTGAGCACCAAAATAATGGTAGCATATTTACCTATTTTGTAACTCAAAAGAGATTTTTGATCCACGAGTTGTCTACCTTCAAATATAAGGCATTGACGATCCTTTGGAATCCCTTGCTTGTGCTCTAGCTTCCTTTTAAGTTATTTTACATGGTATATTAGTTGTACCCATAGGCATATAGTTTTCCCAAAAAGGATTTTGATCATCAACTAAAACCCTATCTACAACTTTATATATTTCTTTTCTACATTGTCTTCATCATACAGATTGCATGCCATCCCATTTTCACACAAAAGACCTAAATGTTTTCCCTTTTTTGTTGTCATAGAGCCCATTTATCTTTCATGCATTTTGTCATATATTTTGGGTGTATCCTCTTAGTGTCCCAGGTTGTAATACTCATTCCTTGAAGTTACAGTCCTATGGACATTTTGTCAAATAATTCCCATGCATCCTCCATATCACCATTTCCCCCTCTTATGTAATGAAAATTCAAGCTTTTGTTACCAGTTCTCTACTCTTCAATATCTTTTATAGGTTGTGTTGAATTCCAATTATGAGGAGCTACCCTTTCTTTCTTCAACTGAACAATGAGCTTAAGTTTATATTTTCCCTCTATTTTCCCATCACACGCAATGACTACCTCTTTGCCTTGAGGCTTATTCTGCACCATATAAGGAAGCAAAGTTCCCCTTATGTTTTCTCTTCCACTTCATTAATTTTAACAAGCACAAGGTCACCTAGAGGCTTAAGCGTAGAGAAATTTGGAGCCACGACAGTGACTGCTCTCACAGTAAAGACCCACCTAGCAAAAACATGGGAGGGTCATCCATCATTGAATAAGGCCAACATGAATCCCTCAAAGGACCTTAGGGAAAGTTTGAACAAATGTCCATATGCGAGGCCACCATTTTGATGCTCACAGGGTTGCAATTTCAGACAATATTGGTGATATCTTCCTACAATTAAAGGACAAATCCCTTCTGAATTTGCCCATATTTGACTGTGGCATTGAGTTATGTTTTAAGCATGGCATGTTGCATGTGAGTTCCATCCAAGAGCACCATTCTCTAGCATTCCTGCGTAGTTTGAGTCATTATCACTCTAGGTTATTTACAAAGCTAAAAACAAAGATAATTAAGTGCTAAGAATGGAATGCACAACATATTGCACATGAACATGAAATATAAGAATAAATAAAGTAAAAAATAAATACAAGAGTTATCTTGGATAACTATGATGTGGTTAAAACTCCATTAAGTGAGGCAATTACACTCCCCTTCCACTAAGTAATGCAATAAATGTATAAAATACTACTAAATATGGCTTTTGTGGACAAAATTATAACTACTACTATATCCAAAACTTGTACGCAAAATTACTTTATACTTATCAGACACTTCTTAGAGCCCCAACCTAGCAGAACCAACATTATACAGTTAGGAAATAATGAAACAACAAAAACAAAGACTAAAGCTTATAACTTGTACTGTGAATCTAACTTCAAGAATTCTCACTGCATTTTCTGATGTCTTATGCCTTGCATAAGACCTATATTTATGCTCTCTTAAACTTGGAGTTTGAAAAGAAGTTAAAATGAACTGACATTGAGGATTGGAAACATTTTTAATTGTCCCCATTCTTATACCTTATCTCATAATGAAACTGTTGGTGTATGTATCGATGATTTTGAAACCATAGAGGTCGTTATGCAATCATAACCTATAAACATTTACTACCCTACAAGTAGCATTGGTTTCACTATCTATGATATTTCAAGAGGAGAAACTCATTGAATTCATCAGTATGAAGATGTTTGGATCACCTCCACAGTAACTTTTCCACTGTAACATGTCTGATATGATGTTTTGAATATGAAATATATTACAATAGTGTCTTACAAGCATTGATTACATATAATTGGGCACGATGGAAACAACTAGTATATATGACTAATACATTAAGATCTAAATTTGGATCATACCTCCCAAATTTTAAGACTTAAATTTTGAAAAGTTTTATAATTTTTTAAGTCAGGAAATTTCTTCCTAACATCTTCTCTAGATTACCATTTGGCATTTTCGAGTAGATGACCTTTTAACCGAACCAATAAATGTTATTGCAATCCTCTTCATATTATCCTTTCCTTCTTTTACAATATAACATCTTCCTCTAAATACAATTGACTATTTGGAGAAAGGTCTTCAATTGAAGGCAATAACAAGCCTTCATCTTCATTGTCTAACATAGAAGGCTAAAAATGGTGTAAATTCTCAACATTGATAATTGAATAGATATTCATTTAAGGAAGCAAATCAAGTCTAAAAACATTCTTTCCCACTTGTTAAAGAGGCTTAAGATTCTTAGACTTACCTTGGAGCCTTTATTTACTCTAGTACAACCATACCTTGTCTCCAACAAGGAAACTATACTCAGTCCTATGTTGATCATGTCTTAGTTTGTATTTGGATTGTGACTCCTTTAACCTCACTTACACTTGGAGGTAATTTTTTTGAATTTTATCAATGATTTATTGAGATTTTTGGACCCAAGGATACATTTTTTCATTACCTTTGTATGGCTATCAAAAAATAACATCAAATGCACATGGAGGTAAGTAGCCAAAACAAGTTTTAAATGGAGTTTGACTATAAGAAGAATGCATTGCTACATCAAATGCACATGGAGGTAAGTATCCAAAATAAGTTTCAAAAGGAATTTGAATATAATAAGAATGCATTGCCCTATTTTAGGAATGTGGAATATACACCAAATTTCATTTCAAGACTTATTATGCTTCCTATTGTACCCTTTCAATAGTTGTACCAATGTTTTATTCACAACCTCAATTTGCCCACTATTTTGTGAGTGAAAAATGGTAGATCATTTTTATTTAGTATCCATATTCTCCCATAATGTGGCCCAAAACTTTATAAAAAACCTTGAATCCTAATATGAAACAACATAGCTAGACAAACCAAAATGAATCCATACTTTAGCGAAAACAACTCAGCTGCATCACTATATTTTAAGGTCTTCTTACATGGAATAAAAATAGATATTTTACTAAGCTAGTCCAAAACCACAAATATATATTCATGTCCCTTCTTTAACATAGGTAACCCACCTACAAAATCTATGGCAATTCTTTCCTATGTCCTAGAAGGAACCGGAAATGGTATATATAAACCCAAAATTTTGTTACTAGGTTTACTTTTACTACTAATACACATTCTAATATGAATAAGGAGACATATAATTAAATATTAGGCCAATAAACATACCTATACAAATGTGTAATGATATTTATAGCACCTTAATATCTTGCAAATTTTGATGTATGTGCTTCCTTCATTAGTTGAGCTCTTTCCTCCTTAGGCACATAAATCTTATGCTAATTTTAGAGAAATAATATTTAAGGTAATAGTCCTTCTTGGGCTCAAAACCTACACCTTGGGACTTATCTACTTGAATAAATAGATCCCCAAAATCTACATCATGCTCATATCCCTTTACATAAGACACACACATAAAAGGCTAAAAAAGAGCTATGGTGCACATAACTTGTAATGTCCCCAATTTTCTATTAAAATGGTTTAATTAATTAATTTAATAATTTTGGAAATAAAGCTGACTTCTTCTAGAAGTTTCCTGGAAGGCTTTAAAATAAGGGGAAAGCAAAGCATTTGGATATCATATATCTTTTGTTGCAAAAATTATTCTGAGTATTGTGAAGGTTGAATCTGTGATTCAGCTGAAATCTCTGAGGACGAAACCCTTCAGTAGATTGGAGAAGAGTTGGATGAAAACCCAGCCCTTTGTCAGATGTGGATTCGAGACAGAATCCAAATTGTGCATATTGGTCAGATCTGGAGCTTCAGAGGCTATTCACTGAGTATATCAGGGGTTCATGCATATGCAGAGGTTTCAGGTATTTATTCCTTAGTTTTGATTTAAGAATTATATATTTATACTATCAGATCAGGTTAGGTACAGAATCCGTATAGATCGACATCCGACCGTACCAGCAGGTTCAGAAAAGGGAAGGGCACAGTTCGGATTTGGGGGCCGCAGGGTATTACAGAGACCGGCATCGGCACATAGATCGACATCGGCCGATCAGCGACTGAAGCCGGCAGTCAGGCAGTCACAGGCAGTCACAGGTCGCCACCAGATGACCGACGGTGGCAGGGTGTCGACTGACGTCGGCATCATCAGCGACCGACATCGGTGACTATATTTTTCTGGACACAGCAGGCCAAGCACACAGTCCCAGGTTTTTTTTTATTTCTAGTTTGGTAGTTTGTTATAATAATTGGGTTTTGATACCAATCTATAATAATTTTATGACATTTGGACTATATTATCAATTTCATTCAGTTTGATATCTTTGTCCAATTGATTGAAGGCTGCAAGTAGTTGAAATCAATTTTATTTGCATTCAATCCTAGTTTGGGATCTTTCAGTGGTATCAGAGCCATGCATCTTGCCAGCCTGTAGGGGTGAATATATTTTATTTCTATGCATCCTGGAAGATTTGATAGAAGCCATAGATATTTTACACGTAGTAGAGCTCAGTACGAGTGAGAGTTGGGTTTAAGACAGGAACCTATCATGGCCGATGAACAGAGGAATGCCCATAGAAACCAGGATGAGGTAGAAAGAGAGATGATGAGAACCCTCATCACTACCCAGCCCAGGATTGTTCAGGCTCTAGACCAATTACAGGATACCATGGAGCGTTTAGAGGTGGATAGACACAGAGGTAGGAGGAATAGATTAGTTTCAGTGACTGGAAGTCATCATTCCCATCAGTCTAGTCAGCATAGTCACCATTCCCATTCTTCAGTGGGGAGCTCCCGTCATTCCTCTAGGCAAAATCATCATCATACACCTACTCCCAATAGACCATTACTGCCTCAGTTTGTACCAAGTGGACAACTAGTACAAGTGGAACTACCAGAGATGGGGTTCCAAGAGTCTGTTTTGGCAGCCACAGCAGAGTGGAGAGCTTTACCCCCAGAGGTTAGGGAGGTTTTTCCTTTGCCCTAGTATTGTGCACAGCGTAGAGATACAGCCAGATTCAGGGGAGATCAGGGTAATAGACCACCACAGTAGCAGCATAATCATGACCTCAATAGAGCTACGGGGAAGATTACATTGGCTTCATATAATGGCTCGGGAGAGACTAGTGCAAGAGCTTGGGTCCACAAGCTGGACATATATCTTTCTTTGAGGCCTATGCCTGAGCGTGAGGCCATTCAGTTTGCAGTGTTGCATTTAGAGGGGATTGCATATGATTGGTGGCACCATGGATTGGTCACCCAGGATCATGTCTTAGTTCACTCCTATGCTGAATTCACTAAGAGACTTATTGCACGGTTTGACCGTAAGGATACAGAACTTTACTACAGGGAGTTGGCTCATCTTAGAAAGAGTGGTCACGCAGAAACTTATATTAATGAGTTTCAGCGTATTGCGGTTATGGTACCTGATATGCCTCAGAGACGGAGTGTGATGTTATTTATTGAGGGATTACAGGATAGACTTAAGGGATTGGTACGTGCTTTCCAACCAGCCACTCTTAAGGATGCCATTGATGTGACATTGAGACTAGATACTATTCCCACTTCTTATCAGGGTGATAAGAAAATAACAGTGAAATCTCGGCCTATACAGAAGGCCAACGCACCGCAAATTAAAGAAGGGTCATCCTCTATAAATCCTTGGATGAATCAGGAGACTAGGAATGACTTGAGGAGGAAAAAGTTATGTTTTTCCTGCAAAGATCCATGGGAACCAGGACACCGTTGCATGGGTAAAGGAAAGGTTCATTTGATTGAGGTAACTTCTGAGTGTGGAGATGAGGAGGTTCCTGATACAGACATTAAGGATAATATTGAGCAGGATCAAATACAGTTGGAGTTAGATACCCCAGAGCCTTTGGCATCAGCCAAAGCAATTATGGCTACCCTCTCCGGTTATCCTAACTTTCATGCCTTTCGGTTGAAAGGTACACTTAAGGGTATGTGGGTAGTGAGCTTGGTAGATACAGGTGCTACACATAACTTCATTAACTGGAAGTTAGTGGGAAGGCGTGGATTACAGTATGAGAAGTTTGGTGGTTTTGGGGTAAAGGTGGCAGATGGTGCAGTTTTGGGTTGTACCAAATGGATTCCACAGCTTAGCATTCAGATGGGGGATTACACTCTGACAGATGATTTTTATGTGTTTCCTTTAGAGGATTATGATGTAGTTTTGGGCATGCAGTGGTTACAGAGTATTGGGCGCTACATTATTGATCACCGCCGTATGCAGTTAGAATTCCTTTCTGGGGGAAGGAAGATTGTCTTGAAGGCAGCACCAGATGGAGGACCTAAGGAGGGGTCATCTCATATGATGGAGTCTCATTTTACAGGTGATGTGGTAAATAACTCTATTTATTGCAGGGCATTTTCCTTTCCAATTATAAGTCAACATCCTTATGGAGATTGTGAGAGTTTGATAATCAGAGTAGCGCAGCGGCCTTCTTCTAAGTCTAAGGTATGTGATGGTGAATTTGCTTCTTACATATTGAGGATTATCACTCTACTCTCTAGGATAAATAAGGTGAATGTAATCACAGATATTTTCCAGCCTGGTGTTTCTGACAGAAGAATTTGCAAATTTTTGAGATTAATATGGCATCCAAGTAGTTGGTATTGGGTATCAGGAGCGAATTGCTTGAGGACAAGCAATCTCCAGGAAGGGAGGACTGTAATGTCCCCAATTTTCTATTAAAATTGTTTAATTAATTAATTTAATAATTTTGGAAATAAAGTTGACTTCTTCTAGAAGTTTCCTGGAAGGCTTTAAAAGAAGGGGAAAGCAAAGCATTTGGATATCATATATCTTTTGTTGCAAAAATTATTCTGAGTATTGTGAAGGTTGAATCTGTGATTTAGCTGAAATCTCTGAGGATGAAACCCTTCAGTAGATTGGAGGAGAGTTGGATGAAAACCCAGCCCTTTGTCAGAGGTGGATTCGAGACGGAATCTAGATTGTGCATATTGGTCAGATCTGGAGCTTCAGAGGCTATTCACTGAGTATATCAGGGGTTCATGCATATGCAGAGGTTTCAGGTATTTATTCCTTAGTTTTGATTTAAGAATTATATATTTATACTATCAGATCAGGTTAGGTACGGAATCTGTACAAATCGGCATCCGGCCGTACCAGTAGGTTCAAAAAAGGGAAGGGCACAGTTCGGATTTGGGGGCCGCAGGGTATTACAGAGACCGGCATCGGCACATAGACCGACATCAGCCGATCAGTGACTGACGCCGGCAGTCAGGCAGTCACAGGTCACCACCAGACGACCGACGGCGGTAGGGTGTCGACCGATGTCGGCATCATCAGCGATCGACGTCGGCGACTATGTTTTTCTGGACACAGCAGGCCGAGCACACAGTCCCAGTTTGGGATCTTTCATAACTAAAAGAAAAGGAAATGAGGTATAGATAACATATAAAATATTTTATTAATCACATATTTCTTATATTTGATAACCAAATGATATTTTTACATAAAACCCATCCACTTATAGTGTTTAGTTTGAGCTTGAAAATATTGGAGAGGTTGATGATTCATATGGATAATAGTTTCCTTACCCATGAGATAATGCTTTCATTTCTTGAACAATTGAACAAGAGCATACATTTATTTATCATATGTAAAATAATCCATAATTGAACCATGAAATAATTATGAATGGTAACATATCACTTACTTCCTTGAATTTGAACAACTACCATAACATAGTCACTAGCATTTATTTCCACCTCAAAGGGTAGTTACAATATAGCCAAATCTAAAATAGGATCAAGGATAATCTTATGTTTGAACATATAAAATGCACTTCATTTCTTTTTATCCCAAATAAAAGTCTTACCACATGCTATAATGGCATGTTTAGATGCAACTATGGAAGATAAATTCTCGATGAAATTATTCAAATATTGAATTGCACCCAAAAGGCTTCTTATCTTGGTCACATTGGAAGGCCTTGGGCAATCAATTATGGCCTATACCTTCTTTGGATGAATCCTAAATTCCCCATGTCCAACCACTTTCCCCAAGAAGACAAGTGATTGTTGAGAAAACTCACATTTCTTTTCATTCAACACTAACTTCTTCTCCTTCAAAACTTGAAAAACTTGTTTAACATGATCAATAATCTCTATCAAAAGTTTTGATAAAAACAAGAATATTTTCCAAATATACAATAAGAAAGGATTAAATAAATGGCCTCATTATCTCATTCATCAACTATATTACATACCGTGAAAGGTATAACTAAATGCTCATACAACCCTTGCCTTGTTTTGAATGTTGTTTTACAAATGTTTTCTTCCTCAATTCTCACTTGGTGATACTTGGATTTTAAATCAAGCTTAATGAAATACTTAACATATTGAATTTCATCAAGAATATCATCAATCTGTGGAAGAGGGTACCTATTCTTGATGGTTATCTTGTTAAGTGCTCTATAATCAACATACACTCTCCATAAACTATCTTTCTTAGGTACTAAAATAATAGGAGAAACACATAGATAAGTATTAGGAATAATTAAAAATTGATTAATCAAAGAATCTAATTATTGTTTTACCTCATTAGCATCCTTCAAGGACTACCTATATAACCTAAGATTTGGAAGTGAATTGTCAGGTAGAAAATGAATTTCGTGTTCAATATGCCTAATTGGTGGCAACCATATACTCATGAAAAACCTCCTTGAACTGCCACACCAACTCTCCCATACACTTATGCTCTTTGTTATTAAACATTATACAAAAATTATTATGTGCAACCACTTATTAATCTTGAATATCTCTCAAAAGAAGTAAAACAAACTTTCCACTAACATTAATAAGCTTCTTAACTTTAGAGTCACTTGCCAAAGAGATTTTAGAACCACTTTATCAACTAAAATGATGTAGCTCTTTCCATTCTTCACCAAATGGTATTGGTTATCTCTCCTCATGAAGATAACATCTCAAATATACAAGTAAGGGTTGTTAAACACTACACCACACACATGAAGAGACATAACATCCATTGTAATTTTATCAACAGAATGTGCATTAATACCAAACTTAAATTTACATTGTTTGGTCACCTTGATGTCTACACATTTATTCACCCAACCTAAATGATATAGACTTGGATGATTGTAATTCTCAAAACCTAATTTGTCTACTAACTCATTGCTTAACAAATTAGGTTTTGAAAAAGATTACAAAGAGCATCCACTTTTGTCTTTTTCATTGGAATTTTAATATGGAAAAACTTAGAGATTTTACTCTCTTGAGCACTTATACTACCCAAACATACCTGTTTATTGATAGAGGTACAACACAAAGTGTCATCCACATTGGCGTTGCAATCATATTATCACCTTAGAAAGAGGGCACAACCTTCTTCTTTTTATTCTTGAATGAATATGATTTTGGATGGAGCTTCCAACATTAATCATCAAAATGATTATCAACATCACATTTCCCACAATGTCTTTTAGTATCCTTTTTAGAAACAAAAGTATAATTATTCTTACCTTTCCCTTTATGTTTATCTTTTTTATTGGAGCTATGTTGTTTAGAAGTGCTTTGAGAGGTAGACAGAGCCTTCTTCTTGTCCATATTTAAGTAGTGAGACTGAGAACAAGCCTCATCTACATCCACAGGCTTGGCCAAAAGGATAGGTCTTCTCAAATTCCTATGGAGTCTACCCACATACTTCATCAAGATGTCACGGTCCAATATATCTTTTCCTATTCGGATAACCTTCTTTTATAACTCACTTGTGTACTCCTACACATTTTGGCCTTACTTTTGCCTAAGATATTGCTGATACATGGACATCTCTTCCTCTAAACAACTAAAATAAATTTCATTTTTGATTAACATATTAAAATCATCCCACTTAGTAATAGGAGAAAGCTTATCAAAAACCAAAGTATGAACATAACTCTCAAACCAAGTTAAAACATGATTGGTTAATTTAAACATTTAAAAAGTAGTTTGTTGGCTTTCATTAATATGATTAAAAATGGAATATACTTAAAATTAGGCTAGCCAATGGTCTATCCTCTTTGCATTCACATCTCCATCATATGATTTAAGTTGTATCTTTACCTTACCCTTGAATAGAGTTAAAACCTAGTATGCATGAGGATATTCTTCCTTCTTCCCATGAGTCTCAAGGGTGTCCTTGTTTATATTCAACACCTTTATAAAAGCACCAATATTCTCCATGACAATCCCCATGATGAACTCCAATCAGTCAAGCTTGATCATAGAAAGAAAAATGCTAGCTACTCCTTCAAGTTTCTGAAATAATTCTTTTTTTATTCGGGTAACTTCTTCATCAATATGGGCCATACTTATGATCTCTTGTTTCCATTTCCTTATGGATATATCTGCTTCAAATTGAACTAAGATACCTTGACCACTAACATTTCTTTTTCTAGTGATGTGTAAATTTGCAATGTAGTCACAAACACATAAAACCACACAAAGCGCTGATACAAAACCAAATTTTATACCAACCTAACATGTAAACTAGGTGAATATTATACATTGAGTTTCATAAACACATATTATATAACTCCTAGCTCAACAAATGATTAAAATATTATTGTTCTAGGCTATTTACAAAGCTAAAAACAAAGATAAACAAGTGATGGGAATGGAATGTACATCAAATTTCATGTGAGCATGAACCATTAGAATAAACAAAGCCTAAAATAAACATAAGTTATTCTGGAGAAACCCAAAGTGGGAAAGACTCTAGTGGGTGAGGCAATTACACTTCCCTTTTACTATGTAATGCAATAAATGTACAAGATACTTCTATACATGGCCTTCATGGAAATAATTAGCACTAATAATCTATCCAAAAACCATGCACAAAATTACTCTACACTTATAAAACACTTCTTAGAACCCCAACCCAGTTGAACTAACCATCTACAACTAGGAAACAATTAGATGACAAGAACAAATACTCAAACTTGTAACTTGTAATGTGAATCCAACTTTAAGACTTCTCACTACATTTTTTGGTGTCGTCTCCCTTGCACAAGCCCTATATTTATGCTCTCTCAACTTTAGAGTCTGCTAAGAAACTCAAACAAGTCATCATTGAGGATTGAAAATGTTTATAATTATTCCCATTATTATACCTTATCTTGTGACAAAACTGCCAGGATGGTTACATAATTATCACCTACAAACATTGATAGTAACACAACTATTGGGGTTATTACACAACTACCAAATGTCAAATCATCATAGTTTCTCTATCTATGATAAACCCCTCCATTTCAAGTGCCAAAATTCATCGATTTCATCACTATGAAGATGTTTAGATCAGCCCCATAGTGACTCTACCACTGTAACATGTTTGATATGATGCTTTGAATATGAAATGTCTTACAAGCATGAAATATATATAATTGGGCATAGTGGAAAAATATAGCATACATGATTAGTATATTAGGATCGAAATTTGAATTTAAAAATCATATAAAAATCAACATTGTAATTAGTTTTTTCATGAAAACCTTCAACTACTTAATATAAATAAATTATTGGGTTGTAATTGAGTTTATCCCACATTAGTAATAATACCTGGTTACTTTTTCCTCTAATCTTCACCAAAGTCTAAAAGAGTTTGCCAAGATCTCTGAACATATTTCAAGCAATCAATGTCAATTCCTGTGAGGTAATGTGAGAGCTCCAAAATTCCAAGAGAAAGAAAAATATGCATTAACCAAAATTTCTATTGAGTAACCTTCTAAAGAGGAAAAGTGGGGTACATATAACGAAAATTAGGGCAACATGAGGAAGCCACTAATTTTTCTAATTAGATAATTACATTAAAATATAATTAGCTTATGGACTCTTTATAACTAACCTAAGGAAGCTTAAATAACATAGAAGGCCATACAACTGTGTAAAAAAAACCCAGTGGGAAAAAACACTACACTAACACCCCCCTTTAAGCATAGCTTATGTGAGATGAGAATTAGTTCCCAACATTGAAAGCTTTATGAGGCACCCAAGTACATAGAGATGAACCTCCATAGGAGGAAGAAGAAGGTGGAGCAACCCTAACCCCAATGAGAGCTCGTTAATGAACAAATTTACTCTCTGTGAAGGGCTTGGTCATAATATTTGTAATCTACTTCGATGTTAGATAGTATCTAAGATCAATGACTTGCTCATTGATAATCTCCCTGATGAAATGCATATGAATCTCTATGTGTTTAATCCTTTGATTCTTGAAAATCTGGATAGTGCTTTGGTTGTCACAATAGATGATTGTTGGCTTATGAAACTGGACACCAAACTCAGTGAGAATACCCTAAAGCAATATTGCCTTAATGGAGGCATTGATAGCCTTTCTGTATTCTACCTCTGCAGATGATAAAACAATTACATGTTACTTCTTGCTTCACCAACTTATTTGAACCGAACCAAGTCAGAAATTGTAGCTTGAAGTGGAATTTTGACTCTTAATATCTCCATCCTAATATGAATTTTTATACCCAATAAAGTCAACCTCTATTCTTACTCTATAGTGTATCCCATAGTTGTGCAAACCCTAAATGTAGTGAAGAATATGCTTTACTACTTTCCAATGCAATTCATGCGGTTCCTACATAAACCAAGAGACTAGACCAATTGCATAGGATATGTCAGGTCTAGTGTGTGTGAGATAGATAAGACTGCCCATGAGTTATCGATATAGAGTTGCATCAACCAGTGGTGTAGGACAATCAACCTCAAGCTTCACACTAGACAAGAAGGGAGTAGGAGTAGGCTTACAATCAGTCATGCTAAACCTTGTAAGAAAATCAAGAGAATACTTGGATTGTGATAAAGTTATCCTAGAATCTAACTGAATGATTTCAATCTAGAGAATGTAATGCAATAATCCCATGTCTGTCATTGAAATCTATCCAAAAGTACAATTTTCACTACTGAGATGGATGATCATGAGATCCCTATAATTAGTAAGTCATCCACATAGAGAACTAAGATCAATAGAGAATTATCTTGCTGCAAGATGTAGACATTTGGATCTGAGTGGTATTTGGAGAACCTGAATTTGAGGAGAAAGGAATCCATCTTAGCATACCATGCCTAAGGGGCCTGTTTGAGTTCGTAGATAGATTTCTTGAGTTTGCAGACCAAAGAGGTATCTTTCACAAAGCCTTATGGTTGCTCCATGTATATATCTTCTTTGATGTCAACATATAGAAAGGCACTCTTAATGTATATTTGGTGAACATCCCACCAATGTGTGACTATGATGGCTAGAGTGAGTCTTATAGATGTCATCTTGGCTATAGCAGCAAATGTCTTAATGTAGTCTATGCTAGGCACCTAAGAAAACCCCTTGACAACCAGATGCAATTTATACTTATTGATTGACCCATCTGCACCATACTTGGTCTGATAAACCCATTTACAATAGACCAATTTTATTCCTTTAGGAAGAGGGACCAAGTCCCATGCTTTGTTCTTGATTAGGGAACTATACTCCTCTTACATAGCAGAATCCCATTCTAGAATGCCAAATGCCTCATGAAAGGTTTGTGGATCTGAGGCAATGACTAGGTAGGCATGTGAAGTTCCTTGAAACTGTGATAGTGTGTGCCTTGTATCTGATGGATCTCCAACTCATCTTCTAGCACTTTGAAGTTCCTTGAAACTGTGATAGTGTGTGCCTTGTATCTGATGGATCTCCAACTCATCTTCTAGCACTTTGAAGTTTCTATTTAGCCCAAATGGGACTAAAATTGTATGAGATTGGAGATTCAGGAGGTGAGTCCTCATCGTCTATAGTGTGAGTTTGAGATGGAAGAGGAGAATCCTCATCACTGATATCATTACTCAAACTTGAAGAAGAATAAGAGTCATTCTAATCATCAAGATGATCTTGAGGTGGATCCAAGTCATTGTTTGAGGTGGAATCAATGCCCATTGAGACTTTTAAAGAGTTTGGAGTGCCAGGATTGAGTTCAAGTGGGACATCACGAAATTTGACTCTCTTTTTGATGAAAAACTCATGAGTTTTAGGATGGAGAAGCCTATATCCCTTAATACCCTCTTCATACCCCCAAAAAATATAAGACTGACTCTAAGGGTACATTGCCTTGCATTTATTCTTGAGAACATGAGCCATTGCTGGTGATCCAAACACTCAAAAGTGATCCACTACAAGCTTGTGACCATCTCAAGTTTCAAAAGGAGTAATTCCCTACAAGGCTTTGTGTGGAACTTGATTTTGAATGTAGCACACACAGTTGATTGCTTCAGCCTAATATTGAGGAGTAAGAGACTTTGATTAAATCATGTAGTTTGCCATTTTCTTCAAGGTACAATTCTTACATTCAACCACACCATTATACTGAGGATTATATGGAACTGTGTGTTGCATTTGAATCCCCTTTGATGTGCAAAATTGCTCAAACCTATTGTTGACATACTCCTTACCATTGCCAGTCCTTAAGATTTTGATGGAGCATTTTGACTACTTCTGCACAAGTGCATTGAAGTCCTTAAAGTGATCAAATATCTCATACTTCTTTTTGAGAAAAAACACCCAGGTGTACCTCCAAAAGTCATTGATGAATGTGAGCATGTATCTTGTCCTGTTGAATGAAGGTTTTGGAAATGGACCTGCTAAGTCATTGTGGACAATTTCTAGCTTCTTTTTGGCTCTCCTTGCTTTGCCCTTGTCATATTTCTCTTTTGGATGCTTACCAAGAATACAACCATTGCATAGGCCATTTGATAATTTGAATTTAGGAAAATCCGAAAACCATGTCCCGATGACTGAGTTACTCCAGGTAATAGTAGTTTAAATGACCAAACCATTCATGCTATAGTTTGCTCACTCCATCTGCATGAGTAAGTGGTGCAGATGAGGGCTGATCTGAGGTAAAATATCAAAAGGTATACAGCCTATAATAATTATTGACCGTCCCATAAGCCACTACAGTGTCATTATGCAACTCCTTGATGACCACTAAGTTAGGTGTAAACTGAACTCACTTCCCTACACCTATGTGAGTGATTTGATATACTGACAAAAGATTGGTGGATAGTGAAGGAACACACAAAACATCATTGAAGGTCCAATCACTTACTTCAACTGATCCTTTACCACTAACTTTTATCTAAGTGTCATCGCCCATGAGAATTAAAGGCACAAAACATGACTCTATTTTTGAAAATAGATCCCCTGAGGAGGCCATGTGTTAGGAAGCACTCAAGTCAATAACCCAAGTTGAAGGTTGAGAAGCTATTGCAACAAGTGCCTTACCCTTATTTTTTACCTTTTTGTTGTCTTTAGCTTTTGCATAATCTTATGTAGATGTGTTCTGAGATGAGGATTTAGGAACACTAATGTTATTCTTCTCGAGCATCTTAGTCAAGGTGTCAATCTTATTTTTCATGCATTGAGATTCATCGTGCCCAAGTTTATTTCAAAAGTTGCATTTGATTTTCCCCTTCTTAGGTTTCTCACTTAAGGAAGAATCATTTGATAATACCTTAGGCTTGGCATCTGATTTTTGATTTTTATTGTGCTCTTGATCTGGTTTGCACTGTTTCTTCTCCTATTTTCCACTGCTATAAGGCTTTTTCTTATCCTTATTGACAATCAAGGCATGTGATTTTGAAGACTTTAGTGAACCAATTTGAACCAACTTATCTTGTACCTGAGTCAGATCAACAACAGACTGATCAAATGATGGCATTTTACAAGTGCAACCAAGTACACATTTGGTAGTATGAAATGTAGAGACAAAAATTGAATAGTCATGACCCAATTTTGAAAGCATAGATAAAATCAATTGATCATCTATTTTCTCAATGCCACATTGTTTTAACTGTAGTCTTAATGATTTGAAATTTGTTAATAAGTCTTGTAAGGTGTCAAAGTCACATGGGCTCAATGTGATGAGCTCATTCTCTAGCTCATGACCCCTCATGATGTCCTGCACTCCATAAAGCTTGTCTAGGATTGTTCAGATTTTGTTAGGAGTTTTTGTAGATTCAACATGAAACATGAGGTCAGGAGACATTGACAAGTATAAGAGCCCATAGGTCTCATCACATCTGTTGTACCATTTAACCTTTTTTGCATCTTTAAATAGCTTAGTTTCCTCACTCATAGTGATCTGATGGAGTCCTTTACCTCTCAAGGTGAGTTGTATTTTAGACTTCCATTCTAAATAGTTAAATGGTGTGAGTGGTTCAATGTTTAGATCCACTAGTGCAAATTAGAATGAGATAATTTGTAGAATTGAAATAAAATCAAAGAATAGAATTCATATAGTACAAGCAACCCTGAACTATCAAAAAGACATCAAGCATAGTTGAGAATGCACACATAGTCAGTATTGGACATCAAACATAGTTGAGAATACATCTATGAGCAATCAATGTGAGAAAGTATGAGAGGGACGTTGGGCACAATTGATAATGTGTCCGAGAGGAAAGGTACAAAGGTTTGAAGAGAGTTTTAATCCATTATACCATGTGAAATATGGGTGTTACGAAATTCCTCAAACAATATCATCAATACGTAATGCTTGAGAAAATATGCACTTTAAAAAAAAATGTCACCCAAAAAGGAGCTATAGATTAAAAGTTATAGCACTTACTGGTTCTTACTCCACCATTTCTTAGACCCTTAAATTTGATGCCTTCTAGAACATCATGTGGGTTCTTGACACTGCTTTACTCTATTTATTCATTACTTTTTACCTTAAATTTTATGCCCTCCTGAACGTCACTTGGGGTTTCACAATTGCTTTACTTTAGGTTCTCTTTTCAGTAAGACCACTTTGAAACCTTAAATTGGTCTTGTAGTGTTGATCGGGTTCTTGAGAAGTGATTACTTTAGGTTTTTGAACAACTGCAACTTCAAGGTTTTGAAACTGCTTTACTAAAAAAAGTAATAAGTAGTCAGTAGTGGATCTTGGAAAACCTGAGTTGGTCTACATAGTGTAAATCAGGGTTTTAGACTTGCTTTGTTGGAGAAGTTGTCAATAGTCATCCTTGGAGAACCCGAGTGGGTCTTGCCAATGTAGATCAAATTTTTGGACTTGCTTTACTTGGACTCTTCAAACTGCTTTACTTTTGTTGAGAATCAGTAATGACCCTATTGAAGCTCGATTGGGTTTAAGCTCATATGAACCAGCTAAGAATAAAACCTTGGAACTTTTATTTACTACTGAATTGCTCTACCAATTGTAAGTGCTATTTCTAACACCCCCCTTTTTAAGCTATACTACAATGCTTGGGGCTAACCAATGTGTTTTGGGTTTTTTCTAGACTACTTTACTGCTACTGGAGTTAGTAATGACCTTTCTAAAGCTTGAATGGGTCTTGGCAGTGTATTTAAAGTTCTTTGAACTAATTTACTACTATTGAGGATCATTAATGACCCTGTTGAAGCCTGATTAATTCTAAGAAATTACCTTGGAGAAGCCCAATTACTTCTTGCAGTGTAATTTGGGTTTTTTAGACTGCTTTGCTTAACTTCACAAATGGAAGTAACGTAACTCAAAAAGCCCAATTTAGTCTGTGAGTAAGTTACCAGGGTTGAGATGCTCAATTACTTCCCAGTTACCAAGGTGAAGAAGCCTGATTACTTCTTGCAGTGTAATTTGGGTTTCTTAGACTGCTTTGCTTAACTTCACGAATTAGAAGTAAAGCAACATGGAAAGCCCAATTTGGTTTGTAAGCAAGTTGTAGCACTCCAAAAACTTGATTTAGTCTAGAATCAAGTAATGGCCCTCCAAAAATCTGATTTGGTATGTAGGCAAGTTTTTGGGGTTTGCAGGCTTGATTACTTCATATGTATGGATGTCTGACTATTTGTAAGAAATTGGATTTTAAGGAAAATTCATGAACTTTCTCAAAAATTTAAGAGCAACCCATTTTAGATCTCAAAAAACCCACAAAACTTATGCAGATAGTTTTTTCAACAAAGGCCTTCTAACATGAGTTTTGGGGTAGTTTTCAAAAAATGCCTCCAAGGTAAAAAATGGCGGCCGTACAATATGAAAAAACAACAAGGTGAATGCAGGAGGATCTTACCAAGGAATCTAATGCATGAGGCTGTCAGGAAGGCTTTGATACCATGAAAGAGTTCACCAAGATCTCTTAACATATTTCAAGCAATCAATTTCGATTTTTGTGAGGAAATGTGAGAGCTCTAAAATTCCAATAGAAGAAAAAATATGCATTAACCAAAATGTCTATTGAGTGAATAACCTTCCAAAGAGGAAAATTGGGGTACATATAAGAAAATTAGGGCAACATAAGGAAGCCACTAATTTTATTAATTAGATAATTACATTAAAATATAATTAGCCTATGGACCCTTTATAACTAGCCTAAGGAAGCTTAGATAACATAGAATGGTCATACGACCCTGTAGGCAAAACCTAGTGGGAAAAAACACTACACTAATAAAGTCCACTACCTCCAATCTAGGTTTTAACATAAAAGTACTTAGTTGCTTCTTCAAGCACTTTGTAGCTATAATTGAAAATAACAATTACAACTTTTATTTCCCTAAAATATAATGTTTTACCTTGTCTTGTAAAATTAAACTAATTATGTTGATAATCTCTATAAATCGTGAAGTTAAGATCATACCTATAAACCTTTAATAGTTTTTATGTAATTTATTTTTTACTAGAGTATAAATAACCCTTTAATGCAATCTAAATTTGTTAAATATATCAAACACAAATATCATTTCATTTATTAATCTAAATGTAAAACTATCTTGAAAATGGAAGTTACTAGTTTTTAAATTAAAGTATAAATATATTGATTCGAATGTATGAATAATCAACTTTTTTTAATTTAATGTTAAATATTAATAAATATTAATTCTACTAAATTATAATTTGATTGATGAAGATAATAAATTTATCATAATTGTTATATATCATTCATAAAATACAAACTCTTCAAAATATTAAAATAAAATAAATAGGTTATATAATATTTTATATTTTTATTATATTTTGATTAAAATTATTAAAAACCACCTAAAACAAAATATTAATAAAACTAAAACCAACAATAAACCCTCTATCCATGTTATTATATATAAGATCTATAATAATGCACCATAATCTATATAATTTGGATTAATACATTATAATCCATGCATATCGAGCTTGTAAAATTTCATGATATGTAAGATTTTTTAATTTTTTTGTAATCTATATAATTTTTAATAACACGTTATAATCCATGCATAGAGACCTTGTAAAATTTTATGGTATGTAAATTATTTGCTAACCAAAAACATAAAAGGAGGCAATTTTGTTGGTATACTATAATATATAATTAAAAGTGGACACTATAAATATTTCTCTCATACCATTTTAAATATGTAAATAAGACTTATTGTTTGGTGACAATATTATTCCATTATGAAAGTTGTGGTAACTCTACTTATATTAGTCATTGAGTTAATCTGTTGTGTATTTATCGATTATTGGTTCAAATTCAGTGTTATGCATTTTATGGGCCACTGTTGTGTCTTCCTTTCTCTTTCATTTTAAACTATCTTGTCTAGATCATCCATATGTTCCTTGTGTTTCTTTGGAGCATCTACATGTCCATGGTGTTTCTTTGGAGCGTTCATATGCTCATGATGTATTTAAGGAACATCTATACATTGAGATTTTTAGTGACCCCTTTTGACTAGGGTGCACTTGTCTATTTTGTCCCTTCCTTTTGTTTTTAAATAGTTATTTTATAAGTTAGCATGTTAATAGGGATCCTGGTTTAAATTTAAATTGTCTATAAGTACACAAAGCTTTCTAGGTCATTAAAATATGAATAAAAATCTAAAAAATTTATTATTCACAAGAATTATCAAGCAATATTGTGCAAAAGATCAAGAATTTATTGAAGCACTCAAGTTGATGTTAGAGCTATTATGCGACACTGGTTTGCATTCTTTAATCATAGCAATTATTGAAGTGTGTTATTTTCTATATTATTGCTATCGAGGAGCCTAACAAATTTCAATATAGTTTGACTATTATTTAATATAACACAAACCTCAAAACACATTTTATTTTTATTATGGTTATTAGGGATAATTTCTCAATTACTGCATGAAAAAGGAGAATTTATGTTTTGTAGGGGATTAGAGTGAATGTGAAATAATCTGAATAAGAGTTTTGAATATTAGATGTAGGGGTACATAGTCATCTAAAGAGTTTGGGCTTATCCACAATTATTTGTAGAGTATTTGTACAGCGTAGACATTGTCAAGTGAGTACAAAATGCCCCAGACAAAGTTATTTGTTCAACACATTTTTTTGGATTAACTTTATCTCACATTTAGATGCCCATTTTTATTGTCAAATCTTGAAGACTATCAATAGATCCTACAATATTAAAGATATATCTCTAAACCTTGCATGTCACCTCCTTTATTTGGTTTTAGAATTAATTAATAACTTGATTATTATTCGATGCGAGTATTTAGCATAGGCAAATGCTTATGGGTAGTTGTATTGAAATTATAGTATAAATCTATTTATACATATGAAAAACACATGATAAGGTGGAGATTTAAACTAGGATAACATCGGAGATTGGAAATAACACTTTAACACACGACAAGGTAGGGATTTGAACATAAATAACTTTGGAAATTAGAGACAACACTTTAATGCATAATAAGATAGGGATTTGAATTGGGAAGACATTGGATACAAAATTTGACCCCAAATTTTGGCTAAGGCTACTAGTGCACAAGCATTTAGTAGATAAAGACACATCAATGTAGATGGTGCCTTTTGACAAAGTATGTTA